>JBAMCE010000141.1:12053848-13452242 GCA_037075305.1 Drosophila kanekoi
TGAAGCGCTTCGCATTGCCGCCCGTTGTCGCCGCCTGCTGCTCCTCGTCCAGCTTGTCCAGCTTCTCCAGCGGCAGGCTGTCGGAGGCCGCCGGCAAGCCACAGGAGCTGTCATCATTCAGCGTATCCTTCTGCACCACGTACAGGCTGAGCAGCTCCTTCTTGCGCATGCGCCGCGAATTGCCGCTCACGCTGAGCGCCGCCGCTGAACTGCTGCTGCTGCCTGTGGCCACGCTTGTGCTGGCCGTGACCGTGGTCTGGACCTGCACCTGCGTCTGCACCAGGCTGCTGGCGCCGCCTGATCCCGTGGATAGCTGGCAGCTGGTCTGCGTCACGCTGCTGTAGTGCAGATCCGGATAGGCGAGCGGTCCCTTGATCTTCAGCTTCAGCTGATTGCGCGCATCCGAGAGGGAGGCTTTCGTGTTGAGCATCGTCGTCGTATCAGAGTCTATGGACACCTCCTCCGAGGTGGCCTCCAGCGAGGCCTCCAGCGCAGCGGCGGCAGCAGCAGCAGCAGCAGCGGGCAGCAGCTCCGTGAGCAGCGTATTGCCGCTGGGCGGCGCCTGATTGGCCTCGCTCGAGTGGAGCAGCGCGCCTTGCAGCAGGCTGCTCGGCGTTGGCTGCAGAGAGACGCCTGCTCCTGCTGCTCCCGTTGATCCTCCTCCCGCTGCCTTGTTGCCATTGTGATTGTTGTTGTTATTATTATTGTTGATGTTATTGATGTTGTTGTTGTTGTGGTTATTGCTGCTATTGCTGCTGCTCGTGGTGCCGGTGGCCCGCAACGCGGACTGGAACTGTCGCTCATCCTCCTCGTCAAATTCGCTCAGGGTCTGATCCGCGGTGCCAGAGTCGAAGGCACCCAGCAAATTGTTCTGATAGGCCTCCTGCGAGGCGCTGCTGTGTGGCGCCTCAAAGCCCAGATTGTAGGTGCGCATATCTACCGGGCCGGGCAGTACGGGCTGCAGCAGCGGATTGGCCGGCGCAGACGACGACGATGCGGCGGACGATGTCGCGGCGGACGTCGTCGCTGACGTTGCGTTCGTTTTGTTCTGGCCGCGCAGCTTGCAGCTGGCATAGCTGGTGCTGGACGCTGCGCCCGGCGCGCGCAGCTCGAAGCTGCGTCGGCGATCCCGCAGCGACTGCAGATTCTCCACGCCGGAGCCGCTCAGATCATCGTCGTAGTTGTTGAACTCGTACGGCGTGCCCACCAGATTGTTGACAATGTGCGTGTTACTTCCGTAGTCCGACATCGGCGGCGGCAGCGGCAATATCGCGTTGCCCGAGCTGCTGCCCCGGCCACGTCCGCGCCCGCGTCCACGTCCCCGTGTGCCCGCTGCAGCTGAGCCGCTGCCGCTGCCACGTGGCGCACGCTGCCGCAGCTTCCCGGCGAGCGTGTGCGTCAGCGGATCGTATTTCGCGGCCGGCTGCACAGCGGGTGGCGTTGGCGTGGCCGTGGGCACGGGCAGTGCCACGGGTACAGGGGTCGGCGGTTGCAGCGCGGCGGCAGCTTGCCGGGGGGATTTGCCGGGCGACTTTCCCGGCGGCAGCTGCGGCGATTTCTTCGGCTGCTGCTGCTTGGAAGACGAGCTGTTGCTGTTGCTGCGTTTGCTGGGCGAGATGAGCTCCTTGGTAGGAACAGGCACGGGCGCAGTCAGTGGCAGGGATTGAGGAACGGGCTGAGGCATCACGGGCACGGGCACTGCTACCGGCACAGGCAGAGTCACCGGCACCGGCACCGTCACCGTCTCCAGCTGCACTGGCTCCAGTTGTTGCTGCTGTTGCTCCAATTGTTGTTGCTGCTGCTGCTGCATCATAGCTGGCAGCAGGGCGGCGGCATATGGCGGCGTCAGCTGATACTGATGATTGGGCGTTAGCGTCATATTGGGCGTGGCATAGGGCGTGCTCACATAAGGCGTGCTCGGCTGCGAGCTGTTGCCATAAATCGACTGACCCTCCGCCGGCGTCGACTGCTGCTGCTGCTGGATGATGGCCGCCAGCTGTGGATAGATGCCGCCATTATATTGGCTGTTGGGTGTCCGTTGCGCCTGCGACTGCGCCTGTTGATGGGTGGGTGTGGTCGTTGTCTGGACTGGCTGCGTCTGGTTGTTGTACATGGACATGGCATCGATGCCATTCACCAGCGGCGTGTGGCTAACAAAGGCGCCGCTGCCAGTCCCACTTCCACTTCCACTTCCGCTGCCGGCTGCGTTGTTGTTGCAGGCTGCAGTTGCGCCAATTGCTGCTGCTGCTCCCACTCCCGTTGCAGCTCCCGTTCCCGCATAGCTATTGAAGTAGCTGTTCTTGTCCAGGCTGGGCGGCTGATCATTCGACTCGGACACGGAGCTGGGCGAACTGCTGCGTCTCGCCGCGATCAGATCGTTTTCATTCCAGCGCTGCATCCGTCCAAAGGGCGACTGCATCCGTGTGTTCTCATCGTAATCGCTCAGCTTGTTGTTGTTGTTGTTCGCCTGGGAATTGGAGGCGACAGCAAGGCCCGAATTGACCTGGGCGGACGGAATAGCGGCGCCTGCTCCTGGGTAGCTGCTCAGGCTATTCTTAACAGCTGCCGCCGCCAAATCCACAAAGTCGGGAGTGGAATGCGGCGCTGAGCCGCCTCCAGCTGCTGCTCCCATTGCTCCTCCAACTCCTGCTCCCTGGCTGCCATTGCTGCTCTTCTGCTGATGCTGCTGCAGCTGCGGCGAGGCGGAGGCCTTGTTCAGATAGCAGCTGAGCGCCGCCTGCGCCGTCTGATAGTTGACGCTGCTATAGCCGCCCAGATTGTTGGTATTCGTTGTGGGCGTGGCATTTGGAGTATTGGTCAAACTGTTGGCATAGCTGCCGCCAGAGTTTGCCGTCAGTGGGGAATCTTTAATGGTTAACTGGCTGGCCACGGAGTTAGGTGCGGAGTTGCCAAAGAGCACCAAGTTCTGGTGCTGCGCCTGATGCAGCTCCTTCTGGGCATGTATCAGATCCTCGGGATCGGCCGCATTGTGAAAGGGAAAGACGGATGGAATTGCCGGCGTGGGTGGCATCAAATCCATCGTGTCCTTGCACTCGTCCAGCTGCGCCTTGCGCTTCGTTTTGCGTAGCTTCTCGACCAGATTCCGCGTGGCCAGCGTGCTGTCCTCCTCGAAGATCTGTTTGCTTCCGCCGCCTAGGCTGGTGCCGAGCAGACTTGTGAGGCGGCCCGAGTTGGGCGGATTGAGCACATTGGCAACGCTGCTGGCCATGCTGGAGGCATAGCTATTGGCGTACTTGCTGTCCTCCATCTCCAGGATGGCGTCTACTATCGGGTGATGGGCCGCATCCAGTTCCAAGGCGGTGCACGAGGGTGTGGCTGGAACCGATGACACCGATGGAACCGTTGGCACCAATGGCAGCAGCGACTCCTGCACCTGCACCTGCTGCTGCGCTTGCTGCTGCTCACCAGAATTCGAGTTCGAGTCCAGCTCTATAATCTCTGGCGGCTCTGGTGGTATAACTGTCACCGCTGGCGAGGATGTTGACGCGGAATATTTGCTCGCGTTCGCTAGGAGCTCATTTTTGCGCTCCTCCTCCAGTTCGCGAGCCATTTCCATTTCGTTGAGCAGATGCTGGGTGTGATGCGTGTGCTCCTGCTCTTCCTCGTCCTCGTCCCGCGTGCGTCTTCGTCGGCGCCGCCAGCGATTGCCACGACGTCTGTCCGATCTGCTCCGATCGCTGCCCGATCGCTCCTCGTCGCTCAGCTCATCGTTGGAGGGCGTCGGCGTCGGCGAGGCGGGGAGCGGCGCCGCCGGCGGACGCTCATCGATGTCCGCCGACAATTCCGCCAATTTGCTGGCATTCGCCGAGAGTTGCGTGTGCGTCGGTGCCGTCGTTAGCTCCTCGTCAATGTCCATTGGCTGCTCGCCGGCCTCCTGCGCAACGGACGGCGGACTACTGACCAGCCGCTCTTCCGTTGCCGGCTCCGGTTGCGGACTTCGCTTGGCCGGCGGCGTGGGCGTCGGTGCTCGTGTTATTGTGGGCGTGATCGTAGGCAAAGGCGCGGGTACGGACGCGGTCGCGGTCGTAGGTGTGGCATTGTTGAGCTGCTGCTGCTTCTTGTCGAGCAGCTTGTCCAGCGCACTCGTCGCCCGCCCGCCCGTTGCCGCTTTGCGCTGCGCTATCTCATGCTCCAGATTCGGTGGCGTTTTCTTCGGAGATTCCGCGCGAGATTTGCGCCGATTGCTGGCCAGCTTCTCGGGCGTTGGCGTCGGCTTCGTCTGGATGACTGCCGCCGGCGAGGGCGGCCGCGATTTCGAATTGCGCGTGGCACGTTTACTCAGCGCCGGCGACGCATCGTCTAGCGAGGATTTGCGGCGCTGCGTGGAGGATTTAAGCGGCGCTGGCGGCGTCACCTGCTCCAGCGCGGGCGCAGGAGCTGGCTTTTGCGGCGTTCTCTTTGGCGATTTGTTGGTGGAATTCTGACGCGTTCTGCTGGCCAGCGGAGGAGGAGCTGCAACTGCAGCTGGCTTGTCCAGCGATTTGCGCGGTGAACGCTTTGGCACACTGGAGCTGGAGCTGGAGGTGGATGTGGAGGTGTTGGCGGCTGAGGTAATGGCTGCTCCTGCTGGAGCTGAAGCTAGAGCAGGAGCTGGCGCTGTCTTGCGCTTCTCCGGCTCGCTGTCGCTGTCGGAGTCGCTGCCGCTGCTTGAGTTGCTGCTGGCACTGCTGCTGGAGTTGCTTTCGCCGGAACTGCTGCTGTTGCTCTCGCCGGAGCTGGAGCTGGACAGATTGGGCGCTGCAATGCGTCGCTTGACGGGCGTCTGTTCCTCCTTGGAGCGCCTCAGCTGCGAGCCGCGTCGCAAAAGAGTCGCCTGCTGTTGTTTGGATGCAGCTGCTCTGCTTGGCGGGGTAGTCGTCGTGTTGGCCGCAGCTGCTCTGCTGGAAGGCGTCGTTGTGGCTGTAGTTGCTCCTGCGCTCGTTCCCGGTGCTGCTCCGGCTGCGCCGCCCGCTGCATCCTCACTGGCAACCGGTTCCTGCGTGGCTTTGGCCAGGGCCGCGCCGCTGCTCTTGAGCTGCTCGGCGGCCTTTTTGGCTGCCTGACGTTGTGGCACATACGACACGGCAAAGTTGCCCAGTTTGGCCAGCTCGTTGTTTTTGGGCGTGGCGGCGGGCGTTTGCTTCTCCTTCTCCTTTGGCTTCTCACGCTGCCGCTCCCGCTCCTTCTCCAGCTCCTCCCGCTCCTTCTCCTTTTCCTTTTCCCGCTCCTTTTCCTTTTCCCGCTCCTTCTCCTTTTCTCGCTCCTTTTCCTTTTCCTTCTGCTGCTTGGGCGGCCGCCCACGTTTGCCTCGCTCCGCTCTGGTCTCGCCCGTCGTTTTGGCAGCTGCCTTGGGCAACTCCTTGGGCCGCGACTTCTCCGCTTCGTCCTTGGCTTTGCTGCCGCTGCTGCTGCTGCCAGTGGCGGTGGCATTGGCCGGACTTGGCTCGGGCTCGCGTTCGCGCAACCGCTCGCTGGCATCCGGCAGCAGCGCTGTCGCGAGATTCGTCGAGTTACGCATGTTCTCGGATGCCTTTTTGGCAGCCTGCCGTTGCGGCACGACGAGCAGATCCACGGCTGGAAAGACGGGCGCGGCGCTGCTCTTGCTGCTGTTCGACTTGGCGTTGGCTTTGGATTTGTTTGTTGCTGCAGTCGCCGTCGTCGTCGCCGTCGCAGTTGGTGTTGTGCCCGGCACGAACTCCTTCATGGCCGCCTTCGTGCGTATCGTCTGCTGATTTTGTGAATCGCTCACGTTGCTCTCCGCCGCTGCCTGCTCCGCCTCCACCTCGTCTGTGCGCCGCTGCTTCTCGGCCGCCTCGCGCTCCGGCGTCGTTGTCGTCGAGCTGTCCGAATCGGAGTAGATGTGCTGTCCCATCTTGCGCGTTACCGACGTCCCCGTCGCACCCACAGACGCAGCATTGCCTGCCGTGGCGTTTGTATTCCGACTGTTTGTTGTGTTCCGGTTTGCCTGTCGCTCGGCGAGCTTTACAGGCAGCAACTCCTCACTTTCATCGCTGGACATGCTGCCGGCGTCTTGCTGCCGCATTTCCTTGTCCATCTGAGCAAGGCCACGCGTCGCCCCGGTGAGCGCTGCACTGGCTCCTCCGTTGCTGGCAGCTTGTTTTCTGCGCGCTGCACTTGCTCCCGCGCCGGCTCCCGTTCCCGTTGCCGTTCCCGCACCCATTGCCGCTCCTCCGCTGTGCTTTGACTTAGTTGCTTGGCTTTTGGCAGGTACTGCTGTTGACTTGTGGACACGCTTGACACGCTCCCGTTCCCGTTCCCGTTCCCGCTCCCTTTCCCTGGCCCGTGCCCGTGCTCTCGCCCGGTCGTCGTCATCGTCGTCGCTGGAGGAACTGCTGCAGCTGGTCCGCGCATCCGCAGACGCTGCAGACGCACACGCAGCTGCCTCACTCTGGCGCCGCTGTCGCTGCCTCTGTCGCTGCTCGACGCTGCGCGCATAGGATTGCTTTCTGACTGCAGCTCCCGCTGCCGCTCCTGCACTTGGCTGGGATTTGTTGCGGTAGCCGTGGCTATCGCTGCCGGAATCACTGCCACTGCCGCTGCCACTGGCGCTGCCGGAGTCGGAGGAGCTGCTGCTGCTGGCGCTGGCGCTGCTGCTGGCGGCGCTGCTGCCACGCGCCGAGCTGGAATCAGCCGATGACGAGCTGCCGCTAGACGTTGGGGCGGACGCAGCAGCAGCTGTTGACCTATGTGATTTATGCTGTTGGCTCGACGTCGCCGTCGTTGCCGGGCCGCTCTTCGAGGCACGCCTCCCCGCACACGGCATCGCCGTGGACGCCGTTGTCGTCGGCGCCCTTGGCGAGCCACGTGGCTTGGTGTTTGCGGCCTTTTGGGCCAATGTTGTTGCTGTTGCTGTTGTTGTTGTATTTGTTGTTATTGCACCATTGTTGAGCTTCTTTTTGGGCGAAGACTTGAGCGCGACGGCGGCGGCCTGCTTGCGCTTGTTGGGCGACTGCGAAGCGCGTCCACGTGCCTGCTTCTTGCCCATCAGCTGCTCCAGTATATAGTCCAAGCTCCGATACTGCGCCGGCACAGTTAGCTGATCCGTTGAGCTATAGAAGCTATCGTACAGCGTGGGCCCATCATTCGCATAGATAATGGCATCCGTGTCCAGGGCGGGTCGCTGTGAATGCTGCTGCTGCTGCTGCTCCGTTGGGCCCAGCTGCTGCTGCTGCTTCTGCTGCACTGCCTCATCGAGCACGCCGAGCTGCTTGTAGAAGACCTGTTCGCGCAGCTTAAACAGCGACCGGGAGAGCTTCTCGCGCCTACTGACCATATAGCAGAGATTGCGTACACGCTCCAGATCCTGGCGCAAATGCACGACAAGCTTGTGATTCTCCAGGTCCTGTTGCTCCTGCTTGCGCGCCAGCATCTCCACGTCCTCGGACTTGGGCGGTATCAGTTCGCGATTGTGTCGCGACTTGCGCTTCAGTTTCCAATAATTGTAAATGGCCTCGATTGCATCCTCGTCCACATCAAACAAATGGCAGCTAATGTCATTGATATTCACGTGCTTATCGAACTCCGCCTCAACCTCCTGCGGCAATTAAAACACACCAAAATTGTTTAAGTATAAAGAAACGCAGAATTCAATTCCATTTAGAGTCCTGCATCGTTTAATTCCTGTGCATCAAACTCGGCTACTCAATCGAACCAACAAACTCGAACTCTCGAGCATTGAACTCCAACACGTTCGAAGCAAATTCTAATCAATTCCAAAACCATGCATAAGAAACGAAGTTCGATCGGATCAAATCAGCAAAATATTCGGGCTAACTATTAG
This sequence comes from Drosophila kanekoi, assembly GCA_037075305.1. Classification (NCBI taxonomy): domain Eukaryota; kingdom Metazoa; phylum Arthropoda; class Insecta; order Diptera; family Drosophilidae; genus Drosophila; species Drosophila kanekoi. Next base: position 12,061,650 of record JBAMCE010000141.1, read on the forward strand.
TTTGTTGTGCGACAAGGCTTCAATCAGGTTTGAAGCAAACTGGCTCCAATTCGAAATCACAATTCAGCTAAATATTAGGTCTAACACGACAAGACGTGTATCCGAAAAGGCGCACAACCAGGTTTGAAGCTTAGTGGCTCCAACTTGGAATTCTAATTGAACTTTTGAGGGCGTCTCAGCCCCAAAGCATAAATAACTTGTGACACAATCATCAAATTTATGCAAGCACTTTTGGTAGATGCCAGATTTGGGTAGAATTTAACTTCACTATGAAAATGTTTTCAAAATGTGTGTAGAACGGACACTTGTTAATTGCAAATATAAGCTCAACTTGGCTTTGTGGATGTGAAAACCTTGTTCACGAAACGAATTTCTAGGCAGGCAGTCGGATGGTTCGAGCTCAAGCTGAAATGCCGAACACCACGTAAAGCTCTAGCCAAATAAATAATCGAAATAATGGTTCGAGTAACGTTTCGATTGACCCGATGCACGGCTCTAATTAATAAACTCTTTAAAATTTACCTGCAAACGTAGAGCGCGCGCCTGATTGCGCTCCTCGGAGGTCATGTCGTTTTTGCGATGATTTTTCCGCCTGCGATGATCTTCGCCCTTGCCGCCCGTTGTTGTGTGGCTCGCATCATCGCCCGCAGCTGTCGCACTACTCGAGAACTTGTTGTTATGCTTTTGCATGCAACTGGAGGCGGCTGTGTGGTGACTGGATGACGCGCCCTCCTTTTTGCCCTTGCTCATGCTGTGCTTTTGGCAATAGGAGCGCAGCTTGACACCGTCCTCGGCGTTGCCCTCCTCGATAATAGCACGCATCTCGAGGCCATGCTGAAACGCACAAGTTACGTGATAGGCCGTCTTGCAGGTCTTCACCGAACACTGTATGCAGCTGCCGACGCGCTCGCGGCACAGCACACAGATCAGTGCCCAGCGACTTTGCGGAATGCTTGAGATTTTTGTTATTGGCTCCATGCGATCGACACATCCAATGCTCACTTCCGGTATCCACAGGGCGCAAGAGACATGCGCCCAATGCTTGCCCGATTTATTGGACTTCATGGCGCCGCCCTTGTTCGGACAGAGCACACACTCCGGCTTGATGCCCATGGAGCAGGTGCGGCAAAGCCATTGGCCTGCAAAAACAATTTGTTCAGTGAGTAATCGAATTTCATAGATATTGCGGAGCTGGATTACCTGATGGAATCGCTGTAATGCCGTAACAAGCCTGATGCACGCAGATGTTGCAATTATCACAGAATACCATTTCGTTGGCCTCCTCGGAGTCGGGTGAGCGACAAACATCACAAATGACGTTCTCATCAAACTCAATGCCCAGACCCTCCTCCTGCTTAAGTATGACCTGAATTTGCTCCCAACAGCGCACCTAGAAAATGTTGTACATTAGTTTTCCGGTTGCTTGACCTTTTTTCTAGTTTCAGCTAACCTCCAGCTCCTCGATGACGCGTTCGAACTGCGTTTCGTTAATGGGAAACGCGCCGCACAGCGCACGATCGCCATTGTAAAGACGCAGCCAGGCCTCATCTATGGGATCAATGTCATAGGCACATGTGTTCTCCGCCAGTGCAACCACATTCGTCAGACAATGCAGGTCCGGCGAATAATGTTCGTCTTTGGTGATGCGCAGGAAACGATTTTTTGGACTGCAATAGAGGAAGTTATATAAATATCCAATAACATACACTAAAATATATGGCTAAACTATTATTAAATAAAAAGAGGAGAAGAGTTTGAATAAAACTGAGAATATGCTCAACTATTTCTTATTAGGGTACATTCGTTATTTTTATACTATTTTTATAGCTTCGGGTAAAGGCTGTCTCCCCAGCTCAGAGCAGAGCTTCTATTATTATAATATTACTTTGTGATATCTATAAAAAGGCAGAGGAGTTTAAGTCTCTGGGAAGCTTTGACTAGACATTATAGTTTACTTTTCAGTTAAATTCGGCCATTTCACTCTTTACTCACAGTTTAAAGTCATGCGCTGGCGACACAATCGGTTCGGACAGCACATAGACACACGGCTCGGGCAGCGAATCGGGGTTGACTGGCACCTGTACGCCCTTCTCCCATTCCTGTTTCCATTGATCGGTTACAATCAGATACTCGTAGTTGGCCAACGGCTCTGAGTCTGGCAATTTCATTGCGCTAATGAGATCCTTGCTGTAAATTTAAGAAAATCGAATTAGGTTCTGGATCAGGCTTGAGTTGTGGTTTATACGCACCGATACAGTTCAGCTGGCGCTTCCGTTGAGCTGCGATTGTAGATGCTCGACATTTTGATATCGGCCACGGAGCGCGCTTGCCAGGTGCTGCTGCTGCTGCTGTTGTTGTTATTGTTGCTGTTGTTGTTGCTATTGGTGTTGTTGCTTTGCGCTTTACATTTGCTGGCCGACTTGGCCTTGCCCGGCAGCTTTGACGTGGACTTGGCCTGGCCGTGCTCCGCTTGTTCCAGTGCTGCAACTGTTGCTGCTGCTGCTGTTGCAACTGTAGCTGTTGCAGTTGTTGACGCTGCTGTTGCTGCGGCTGCTGCAGCTGCTGTTGCCGGCGCACCATTGGGCGGTCGTCCTTTGCGTCGCTTTGTGGGCGGCGGCTGCGGTTCAACATCTTGACGCAGCTGCTGTTGCGGCGGTTGCTGCTGCTGCAGCTGCTGCTGCTGCTGCTGCTGATTACCGCGTTTACCTCTTTGTGACATTTTTCATTGGTGTTGCGTTTTGTGTTTTGTTTAACTTTGTGTATGTGTGTGTTGTTGTTGTTGTTGATGGGTTTGCCTACTGGAACCTGCTGCTGAGAGGTTCACCTAGACCGCACGCGTTTGCTGCTCGAATGTGCCAAGTGCGACCTGTAGAGGGTTTTAGTGAGGGGAGGGGAGGGGTAGGTATATTAATAAATGTTTCAAATTGTTGCATCAATTTCTTACTACATGCTTAAGGCCACAATTGGCGACACCACAACCACACCGCCGGTTGTTGTTGTTGCTGCTGCTGCTGCTCGTTGTTGTTGTTGTTATAAATTGTATTGTTATTATTGTTGCTGCTGCTGTTGCTGTTGTTGTTGTTGGTATTTTTGTTGTTGTTGTGCTGCTGCTGCTGCCGCCCGTTTAACATGGACGCCGCTGCCGCTGCACCAGCACTAATCCCGAGTAGCGCCGCCACTTTGCAGTCTGTGCCGTGCACTGCTCAGAGCAATAATGCGCGCTGCCGCTCCCCCTCCCCGCGTTTGTTTTCGCTCTGTGTTTCGTCTGTTTCTGCGTTCTTCTTCGTCGTCGCGCCTTCACTTGCTTATTTTTGTTTTTGCACGCACCTTGTGTGTGTTTTTCTTAAAGTTTTCTGCTCACTGCGCGTCTAAATGGATATCAGTTCATAAAATTTACATTTTCAACTACCAATTTTCGTTTTGCAAACTTTTTTGTTGTACATTTTCTATGCGCTTTTCGTCACAAAAAATACACAAAAAAGAGAAAAAGGAAAAAAAACTGAAACTGCCAGTGCAAAGGAAAAGAGCAAAACGCGTTTGCTAAACAAAAGCTGAACGCTTTGCAACGCAAACATTAAATGCCATCCCAAAATCCATCTATCTCGCACGCTCGTTTTAAGGGCGCGCGCATTAGCGGCACTAGTGCGAGCGAGATAGTGTAGGCGTGCGTGCTGCAGCCGTCAGCTTTTGTGCAAACGTCTCTTCCGCTCCTCAGCGCACTGCTGCCCCCCCTCTTTCATACACACACATTCGATTCGACGTTTTTGCACCTATTTTTTTTTTCTTACTTTTATTGTAGTAATATTATTTGTTTTTGGAAATTGCACATTTTTTGAATGTATTTGAAATTATGCCCGTGCCCGCTAGTTGGCATTGTCGCCACATTTGTTGCTTTGTTTGCCTGTTTTGGTTGTCGCGTTCGAGCGAATTTTGATTGGGATATATTACTCTCTGGGCTTTGCTTTTGCCGCCGCAGACACACACGCGAGCACTTGCTAGTGGTTAAAATGGACGTAGCAAACGAATTGCACGTTACGTTTATTATGCACTCGCGTTTCGCGCAATTGGCATAATGTTTGCGACAAATATGCAATTTTTTTACGGATTATTTACAAGATTTTCTTCTCGGTTTCCTTTTCTACGTCTGCCATTTTGCTTTTCGGCTTATCGATTATTAGAGCTGTACCGGAATCGATTATCGATAGCGGCACTAGTTTATGCTAGTTCCCAATTTCAAATTATCGAAACCAGTTTCAGCCTTTGGCTCCGGGAACCGATATTGCTAGCAATCACTACTCACTCATATTTAATTAATAATTTTTCGTTATAGAAAAGCCAGTCCATGCCTAAAAAATCAACGAATTTTCATATTTGTGTGTGCGTTATATATTGTTGAAAGTTATGCCGCCTGTTGGCGGCTCATGGGAATAAAAGTGATGCTCCGATGTCCGCGCCGATGTCACTCACAATTGGTTATCGAATGAGAGTCAACCACCAACAAAAAGCAGCAAAGGAAGAGAATACAGAAGCGCAAAAAAACAGTTCGCACAAAAGTTTTTTACATCATAAAATAATGTAAGGAGAAAAAAGTAATTGCGACTTATAGATTTAACAAACGATAAGCTTATAGAGAAGCCCGTTGACAAACACGCAGCCTGGCATTAAGAACAGCGCCAAATGCAAATGCATTTCTTTGTCTGCAGTTTGCTAGAATAATCTGTTCCGAGTGATTTTTTGAAAAGGAGTGCACGACGCAGTGCCAACCACATAAATTCCGAAAAATGTCAACAACTCCAAATTCGAATAGTAGTGGTAGCAACAACAGCAACAACAACAATAGCAATAGCAACAGTAATAAGCAAAAGCAACAACAACAACAACAACAACAGCACGACACATACAGCGACAGCAGCAGCATCGAGGAGAATCTTGAGGCTGCCGAGGAGCGCAGACGCCGCATTTTGAAGAATCGCAGCCGCAGCAGCAACTACATGCAACGGCAGCAGCAGCAGCACAGCGCCATGAGCGTCAGCAGCGGCGCCATCTCCAAGCATGACAAATCCATGACGCCCACTACAAGCAGCGCTGCCGCTGCCGCCGCCGCTGCTGCAGCGGCTGCTGCTGCTGCTGCGCGTCTGGGTCCGCCCGAACGCATCTGCATGCTGGTGGACGGCGTGCGTTTCACCGTAGAGCAAACGCTGCTCACAGCCCATCCAAATACCATGCTGGGCACCATGTTCGGCACAGGGTTTCAGTGTGTGCATCCGAACGAGCGCGGCGAATACGAACTGGCCGATGGCATCTCGCATTTGGTGTTCCGCTCCATACTCGAATACTATAAGAGCGGCGTTATACGTTGCCCGCCCACCGTCTCGGTGCCGGAGCTGAAGGAGGCCTGCGACTATCTGCTGATACCCTTCGACGCGACCACGGTTCGCTGCCAGAATCTAAGTGAGTATTACTGATTGCGGGAGCGTCTCTCAGTAGAGCCCTGCATCGAGTCAACCGAAAAGTCTCTCGGTATTTGAGCTGTTCGATATTCGGTTCAATCGAACTCGAGCACAGACCATTGGCTCGAACATGTTGCTGTCGGTTCGATTGAGTGTCCGAGTTTGATGCATTTGAATTAACCGATGCCGGGCTCTATCTCTTAGTCAAGTGCCGTCTACTTTGCTCTCCCTCTCGTTTGTCTTTACCCCCTCTGCCATGCTGACACACACACACGCCTCTGTTTCTCACAAAGGAGGCCTGCTTCATGAGCTGAGCAACGAGGGTGCCCGCCAACAGTTCGAGGTCTTTCTGGAGGATCTGATATTGCCCCTAATGGTTGCCTCAGCGCAGCGCGGCGATCGCGAGTGCCATGTCGTTGTGCTGCTCGACGACGACATGGTCGACTGGGATGAAGAGTTCCCCCCACAAATGGGCGAGGAGTATTGCCAGAGTAGGTCATGTGATTATCACTATTATAAACATCTACTAACTCCCATATTCCCATATTTGCTGCAGCCGTGCATAGCACTGCCATGCATCGTTTCTTCAAGTACATTGAGAATCGTGATGTGGCCAAGCAGGTGATGAAGGATCGCGGACTGAAGAAGATACGCTGCGGCATTGAGGGCTATCCCACGCACAAGGAGAAGATACGCCGACGGCCCGGCGGCCGTGCTGAGGTCATTTACAGCTATGTCCAGCGTCCGTTCATACACATGTCCTGGGAGAAGGAGGAGGCCAAGAGTCGTCATGTCGATTTCCAGTGTGTCAAGTCCAAGTCTGTTACGAATCTCGCCGAAGCGAATGCCGATCCGCCGCTCGAATTAGATGCAAGTGCGTATACTTCAAATGCTTCTGTGCCTGATTTTTCTAACTTATCTCCTCCTGCTCCCTTGTCGTTTCAGGTGGCAATCCCGTACCGCCACCCGCCGTAGCCGTGGTCAATGCTCAAGCACACAATGTTGATCTGGGCGCACCGGCAATGGGCATTGTTAACATTGGCGTTCCCGCTGACGTTGTGGCCGGTGTTGTTGCGGTCGATGAAGCCGCCGGCGGCGTCGTTATGTTAAACGAACTGGAGCTTGCAGCCGCAGCGGCAGCTGCACCGGGCACTGTTGATGAACATGTGTAGAGATCGCCCTAAGGGCTAGATATATACACTGCCATCTTCTCAGCTGCACGCACCCAGAAAAACGCTTTGTACGTTTTAAATCCAAAATTTTGTATACACTATCAAAATAAAACAAAAACCTAAATATATGTACCCTGCCAAGGAAATAACTCCGAGTTGATTAAAAGAAGTAATGATTTTTTTGGGTTAGGATTACGAAACTCAAAATAATAATAGTAAATGAAGGGTATCTGCTGTTCGGTTAAACTTAACTTACCAGTAAAAAGTTGTCTGGGAATTCACGCTGGCTCCAATTTTAAACAAATGAAAACAAATTTTATTCAATTAAAAACATATTGCCATGGCTTTGCGATTGGAAACTGGCCAACATTTTAAGCACCATCAAAGGATTCGCGCTCGCCTTGCGCCAGCGTGGACGTCTCCCAGTTGAGAGAACGCTCAATGGCCATTTTCCATTTCTGATAGCGCAAATTACGCTCCGTGGAATTTATTTTTGGCTTGACGGCCTCGCGTTCCTCCGACTTGGAGAGTGGTCCTTCCATGTTGTACTGCGGCGCCACCGTCTTGTAGGCAGCCATAGCAGCGCCCTGGAACATATAGAAAAAATTAATTAAAAATGGATAATTTAATGGGATCATAGCCCTGCATCAATTAGGATACTTCCGTGCTCGCATAAACTATTCAGGATATTCATAAGAAATGTTGGAGCTATTCGGTTAAGCAACATGTTCGAGACAAAACATGTTCGCTCGAACATGATTGGAACAACTCGACCTAAAGAATAGTTACGAGTATCCGAAATGGCTTTCGTTTGACCTGATGCATTTCTCTAAGGTGAACCTACCAGCGCTGTGGTCTCTGCAATCTTGGCGCGCAGCACATGAATGCCGACGAGATCGGACTGCAGCTGCAGGAACAGATTGTTGACGGTCATGCCGCCATCGACCATCAGCTTGGCCAGCGGGATTTTGCAATCCTTGTGCATGGAGTCGAGTATGTCGCGGACCTGGAAGCAAACCGACTCCAGTGTGGCGCGAACAATATGCTCACTGGTCGTCTCTTCGCTGAGGCCGCAGAGCACTCCGCGTGCATCCTGATTCCAGTAGGGCGCATATAAGCCATTGAAGGCGGGCACAAAGTACACATCCAACGAGTTGTCCACCTGGCTGGCCATGGACTCAATCTGGCCAGTATTCTGAATGAGTCCAATGTTGTCGCGCAGCCAATTGAAGGCGGCACCGGCTATGGAGACGCTGCCCTCTAGCGCATAATACGGCGTAGCCTTGCGTCCCAGCTGATAGCCCACGGTAGTCAGCAACCCGTGCTGAGAGTGCACTATGGAGGGACCCGTATTGTAGAGCAAAAAGCAGCCGGTGCCGTAGGTGGCCTTGGCCTGGCCCTTCGCCAAACACTGTTGACCCACCAGCGCCGCTTGCTGATCACCCAGATCCGCCGTTATGCTGATGCCCCGCAGCACGCCGGCCGCAATGGTGCCAAAGTGCTCGGCGCTCGAGCATATCTCCGGCAGTATGCTGTTGGGCAGGCCAAAGAACTTCAGCAAATTGGCGTCCCATTGCAGCGTCTCGATGTTCATGAGCATTGTGCGCGATGCATTTGTCACATCCGTCTTGTGCACACCTCCATTCGGTCCGCCCGTTAGATTGTACATCAGCCAGGTGTCGATGGTGCCAAACATGGCGTCGCCCGCGTCCATGGCCCTGCGCACCGTGGCCACATTGTCGCGCAGCCAGCGCAGCTTTACGCCGGAGAAATACGGCGATAGCGGCAAACCGCACAGTGGCCGCAAATAGTTTATGTTCCGCGCATTGTTCGGTATCGTTTCCAGCAACTGCTCCACAGTGCTTGTGGTGCGATTGTCCTGCCAAATGATGGCATTGGCCAGCGGCTCACCCGTGTTGCGATCCCAGACCAAAGTCGACTCACGCTGATTGGTAATGCCAATAGCTAAAATGTCCTGTCAATTAAGGAAAGTAAAAAAAAAATGTTTAATATATTTCGAGAATTTTTTCAACCTTTTACATTTTAAATGTCCTCTTTAAAATCTCTAGTATTTAATCGACGAACATAACGGCTCTTGTTATTGCACATTTTATTTATATTTTCATTAGTTAAAAATTTAAAGAACTATTCACTTGACCTTTGGATAACTTTCTTCTACGAAGCTTGCAGCTTAAATAAAAGCTTTTTGGCGCGCCGCTGAAAGCTCGCGTTATTTTTGCCACATTTGCGCGTTGTGGCAACACTGGTCGGGCAGCACAGAAACAGTAAACAAAATATATATGTAAAGAAAAACCTGCTGATAACAAAATAACAAAAAGGAAAAAAAATATAGATAGGCAGGCAAAACGACGTAACAATTATTTTTACTGTAGCCGGATATTTAATTAACGTTGTGCCGTTCGCCTCAATGTCAAACACAGTTAAAATTCTCAGTCGAACAGTCGCCCAAACCATATTCAGCCGTAACAAACAACAGCTGCGCATTATGTCAGGTGTGGCAGGTGCCGGCACCGGGGCCGATGCCACCGCCGCCATCGTGGCCGTTGGCCAGATGAGATCGACCAATGACAAGGCGTTCAATTTGCGACAAGTGGAGGAGCTGGTGACACGTGCCGCTGCCAAAAAGGCCAAGATGCTTTTTCTGCCCGAGTGCTGTGATTTTGTGGGCGAGAATCGCGGCGAGACGCTGCAGCAAGCAGAGCCCCTGACTGGGGAGCTGATGCGCAAGTACCAGGAGCTGGCCAAATGCCATCAGATGTGGCTCTCGCTTGGCGGCGTCCACGAGCTAAAGACGGGCTCTGACGAGGAGAAGGGACGAATATACAATGCCCATGTCTTGGTCAATGATCAGGGCGAATTGGCGGCCGTCTATCGCAAGCTGCATCTTTTCGATGCGACCACCAAGGAGATACGTTTGCGTGAATCGGATACGGTGGCGCCTGGTGAGCGGCTGGAGAAGCCCGTCGCAACGCCCGCCGGCCAGGTGGGTCTGCAGATCTGCTATGATCTGCGCTTTGCGGAGCCGGCGCTGCTGCTACGCAAACAGGGCGCCCAGCTGTTGACCTACCCGGCGGCGTTTACCTATGCCACGGGCAAGGCGCACTGGGAGATTCTGTTGCGGGCGCGCGCCATCGAAACCCAGTGCTTTGTGGTGGCCGCCGCCCAACAGGGCTGGCACAACAAGAAGCGCCAGAGCTGGGGACACAGCATGATCATCGGTCCCTGGGGCAACGTGCTGGCCGATTGCGGCGGCGAGCAGGAGCTGGCCGTGGGCATAGCCGAGCTTGATCTGTCCCAGCTGGAGAAAATCTATCAGAGCATGCCATGTTTCGAGCATCGACGCAACGACATTTACAGCTTGACGGGCTTCAAGCTGAGCGCGCCCGACTACAAGTTGTGGGCGCCGAGAACACAGGCTGGACAGGATCGACCCTTTGCGGAAAACATCGTAGACAAGCGCACAATATTCTTCGAGTCCGAGCACTGTTATGCCTTTACCAATCTGCGTTGTGTCGTCGAGGGCCACGTTCTCGTCTCCACGAAACGTGTGACGCCGCGCCTCAATGGACTCAACTGCGCCGAGATCACGGATCTGTTCGCCACTGTGTGCATGGTGCAGCGCATGCTGGAGCATATCTATGGCACCACCTCCGCCACGGTCACCGTGCAGGATGGCGCCAATGCCGGCCAGACGGTCCCTCACGTGCACTTCCACGTCATGCCGCGGCGTAACGGCGACTTTGGCCATAACGATCAGATCTACGTGAAGCTGGACGATCGCGCCGAGAATCTGCCGCCGCGTACGCTTCAGGAACGCATCGACGAGGCACAAAAGTACCGCAACTATCTACAAGCCAGCGCCAGTTAACCAGATGCAGCTAATCCTCAAAACCATTTTGTGTCCTTGTGCTTGTCATTAAAGTTCGGTTTTTAAAAGTAGCAAGTTTTTCTATATATACTTCATAGCTCTATTTAGGGTGTAGCTCATTTGCAGAAAACCAATATACCCTTTCGCCCCCTTTCCTATGGGCATGAAACCGACTCTCACCTGGATTCTGCCGCCCAGTGCGACGAGCTTTTGGCAGGCGCCTTCGATGCACTCGTTGACAGTGTTGGTAATGACGCGCGGATCCTGCTCGCACCAGCCTTCCTTGACGAAAATGGACGGCACCTCGATCTGATGGTAGCAGACGATGTCATCGGTGCCCGCGCGGAATATCATAAACCGTGCCGAGGTGGTGCCCTCGTCAATGGCGCCAATAAATGGGCCCGCCATGTTACCTTCGCCGGCATCCATTTCCAGACTTTGTTTGTGGGGGGGTTACGTATGCACGCACTCTAACACTCAGGTGAACACGCAAAATTAATGTAAATTCCGCTCCGCTTTGCCACTAAAACTGCTGTTCGATTGTCGCCGACATATTTGTCGGACGCGATTACGATAAGAGATAAGGTCCAGCCCCTTTGTTGGGAAAGCTTTTTAGGTGTACTCTGTCCCCGATACCTATTAAAACCCGTTTTGCAAAACGTAAATATTTATTGCGAATGAGTGTGTAAAAGCGAAACGGGAATAACGGCGTTTATGCGGCAACGAATACGTGATTTATGCCGGCAACAAAATGTGGCAAGTATTTTATATGAGTAAAATTTATAATATTAACTTTATTTAAAATCGTGCAATATCAAGTTAAATCCAATTGAATTTGTTAAGCAAACACAGTGGGCGCATTTTCCAGCACTGCCAACCAGTGTGTGCACAACATAAAAACGATGTATTTTGTTGGAAATCATTTGCGGTCACACTGTAACCGCTGTTTTCACACCTGGCCAGCCAAATGGTTGTAATTTATTTGTTTGCATCTCTTAACTGCAAACCAAAAACATGTCCATATCGGAGCAGCACCGCATCGGGCTGCGCGATCTCTTGATTAACGAAACAAACACACCCGTGCTACTGCAACTGGCCAGAAGCGTCACAAAAAATGTGTGCAGCATCGACGAGCCCGAAGGTAAGCAAAATGTCTCAAAACAATAAAAACAAACCCAAAGAGATTTCTGCCTGCAGAGGCACTGGACTACCTGACGGCGCACATGGAGGACATACACAAGCTGCTGCATAAGCGACACATTACGCGGGATCTGCTGTTTAAATACCTGCATAAACGGCTGCCCGGCACCTATACCGACTTCACCAAGGTCGACTTGGTCATGCGGGTGATCAAATATTGGGATCAACAGCTGAACGCGGGCACCATGCAAGCCCAAAGCTCAACTAGCCTGGACACATATTGTACGGACAAGCAGCTCAAGGAAGAGGAGTTCCCCATACATTTGATAGCGCGCAAATTTGGCGAATGGTTCTTTGACAAATACAACTCTGACCAGCTGAAGCTGGCCGATCTGTGGAGCGATGCGGCGCTGCAGATGGAGGTCATTGCCGATGACGGCACAAGCGAGATGCAGTGCGCCAGCGCTGAGGAGGTCCTAGATGCGCTGATCGGCGCTAAGCAACAGTTTGGCTTCTACTTTAATCCCAATTTAACGCATTCGGGCGTGCAGGGACGCATCGATATCTACGGCCAGGTCGTTGTGCTCTGCTGCGGTACACTGCACACGGCGGACAGATCTGTTGGAGTCTTCGAATGCGCCTTTGGCCTGTTGCGCGATCCGCACGCCAACAACAACTGGAAGCCCAAGAAGTTCAAGTGTTTGCTGCGCAGCGAACTCAGCCCGCCGCGGCTGCACACCTTAAACGCCAGCGAGACTCTGCAGACGGCTCTGGCGCTGCCCACGCCGAACGACACATTGGACTAGCCAGTGGCAGGAGAAGTCTTCGATCTAGCTGACTATATTTATTTTTTATAGTATATATATATATATAAATATATATTTAACTAGTCTGTTAAAGCAAGCAAAAAGAAATCAATTCTTTCTTTCCGTTGTAAATTAAATTTTTATGTTCGACTTAACAAACTACTTTAGGACTGTGAAATGATATTAATAAACTGCCTTGATTCATCCCACTGCTAGCAAATGTTTTAAGAACAGACTCAAAGATTTGATACCTCTTTAAAGATACGAAATTTTTGATTGAATTCTATCAGAATCTATTCACTTTTCGTTTCTATGAAGACTATAATTTATAATATAGTTTATTCGATTTTCTTGAGAAAAACATAGAACAAGAAAGAAGGGCTTAAATTGAATACCTTACGACTTTTCAGATATGTGAGGCGAATTGTAAAGCTGCGAAAATATCTTAAATCATTTTCCATATTGAAACCAAAAACCGACATATTCTTCCTATATAACTATATACATTCTAGTAGTCCCCTGCTGATAGGATGCAGCTCGTGTATGCAAAGCATGGTAGAATTCGGAAGTGTCAAGTTGTTCAGAATAACTTGGAAAACAAAAAAGGTGTTTATACAAGAACCTAATATTTAACCGATCGTGCACAGGGAAACTCTATGATATTGTGTTTCGAAGTTGATACTGTATTCAATATGTAGGGAACATAATGAAAAAAAATATACATATACATGAAAATCAAGAAAGCTTGAAAAACAAGGTTTTCATAAAAGAACTAAATTGCCGACCAAACATTCCTATGATATAGTAGTCCGATCCGGTTAGTTCTGATTTTTGTACTGTCTACCCGTGATTGTTGCGTTTGATCAAGATATCTTTACAGATACGAAACTTATTTATGGAAGCTATATGAATTAGCTAGGAATGCAATAACTTTTGAAGAGGTTGATTTAAGTCAAGATGTCTTTAAAAACTAAGTTTTCTATACAAAAACTATTTATCTTTGGAAGCAAAATGATATCTTTTTTTGTGTATGGCCTCTTAGAGAGACACTTTTAAATACTTTGAAAAAAGATTCGACAGCCTAACACCTAGCAAACCTAACTACCTAATAAAATTATGTAGAATCTAAAAAGCAAAACTAAACTACCTTGAAGCCTATTTCCTCTACAAAATTATACATTTTTTCTACGCTTGGCAGTCTAATTCATCTTCACTTAAAGAAATATTTAACCTTTTGCTTACGTTACCTGTTACTTGTTCCAAGAGGGGATCCGCGCTCCTGTTTTTACCTGTGGATAAAAAAAACACACGAGAGAGAATGTTTCTCAGTAAAACACGCGATTTTTAAAGATCACACAACTTACGCCCGGACGTGGAATTGTGTCAGTTTCAACAGACGCGCAGTTTCCACTTTTTGTGGGCACTTTCGGCCGAGTTTGCTGCAAGTTCAGAAAAAACAACAGCATTAAACGAAGGCTTCAAAACAAACTATTTGTTGTGTTTTTTAAGGGTGAAAAAAAATAATAGCAAGCTGACCCGGTGTTATAATTGGTTTATAAACTGATTTTGAGCCCAAAAATAAATTATTACCAGTTGCGCTGCTCGCGGCTCCACATTTCTTTTAAAGACGTTTTCTAGAAACGTGATTTTTGGATGAGCAGGTCCACTGAAATGGTATCAAATATTAATAATAGTTTGTGAAAAGAGTCCAATGCAACTAGTAGTTATATATACTATATAATTGCGCGCGCGTGCGTGTGTGTGTGTATGTGTGTGTGTGTGTAGTGAGAGAAGAATTGGTATGGTGGGTGTTTGTAGTTTGACATAGAACATGCATATACATATATATATATATATATTGGGTATCACTTAGATCTATCGATAGGGTCGTAAGCACGCACACACATAACAATTCGGCCGTTTCACAAAGCGCGTACAACAAAAAACCACAAAACTTATGTACATTTGCTTAAATAGTATTCGTATATATATAAAAATATATATATATACATATATATAGATAGTATGTAGAAAGATAGTAGCTGTATTCTATTTAATAGATGTGTGTTGTCTGGGGTGAGTGGTCGTTGAAGTTCGGTCATGATAATAATAATAACTCGAATAACTCGTTTTAACTAACATTGCTAACGTAATTGCTTAGTCTAGAAATTATTGAATTACGTTTATTCTCTCTCTCGCGGTTGTACACGCATCTACATTTTCTCCTGTATAAACGGATGCATTAGCGCCTGATTCAGCGATATACGCTTGCCCGGATCCAGTGCAAACATGTTCTCCAGCAGATCCTTCAGCTGCGTAACCTTGCGATGCTGATCATCGGGTAAATTCTGATCGGCAATCAATTCCTGCTGCAAATTTCGGGTTGGCTTCACCACAGGCATCACAACGATCTTTTCCTGCAAAGGCAACACAAGTTATATGATTAAAAATTTATATAAGTTAAAGATAGAGCCCTGTTTCGAGGCAGGGCTCTGAAATGCAGATGCTGCACTTACCCTCTCGGTTAACTTGTCTATCTCGTGGTAGAGGAAATTGCAGCTTTGGTCGAAATGCTGCTCCCTGAACTGACCCTTGCGTACAATGCGATTGGGTATTTTGCCTTTGACATCCATGAAGAACTTGAGCATTTGATTATTGCTTTTGCCACTAAACAATATCTTGCCCGTGTACAGCTCATAGATGGTGCAGCCGGCCGACCAGGTATCAATGCCATAATCATAGGGTATGCCCAATATGATTTCGGGCGCACGATAGAAACGTGAAACCAGATAAGGCGTTATTTCGTTCTCACTTATGCCCGAAGCGGAGCCGAAATCGCACAGTTTCAAGATGAGATTATTCTCATTGACCAGAATATTGTCGGGCTTGATGTCCGCATGTAGTATGCCAGTCTTCTTCAGCAGTTTGAGGGCCAGGAACAATTGCTGCGTATAGCTGCGCACCGCCTTGATGTGCAGACCCACGTTTTTGCCATACTTCTTGAGCACCTCACGCAGATTCATAGCCAGCGGCTCAAACACCATGCACAGATGCTAAATCGAGAGTGAAGAGTTTTTTTTTTAAATTAATATATGTTAATATTTTTAACCAGTTGAATAACTCACCTGCTTGTGGAAAAAGTGTCGATACAAACGCAGACAGTGAAAACGATCATCGGGATCGGCATCGTTCAGCTTCTTCAGGATTTCCAACTCGCGCAGACCCGTCTTGTGCCTGTTGCAGGATATTTAATATAAATATTAGGACTTATCTTACAAGAAACAAGGACTATACTAAGGGCAAGATATTTCTATTGGTCTGGGATCTATATTTAAGTGGAAAGTGTAAAAAACCTTTGCACAAAACATTCTTTGTTTTTGCTTAAAATTATTAATACTGTTATAGGGACACAATTTAAATTGTTGACCGATAAGCTTCAAACTGATTTACTACAAATAATTTAAAAAATGTCAAAACCTTTTATAGTGTGTTAAATTCTGACCAGGCATAGTTGGGCTGCTCTCTTGATTCGCACTTACATGATCTCATTGTTGCGTATAATCTTGATGGCCACGTTGGCGGCGCCACGCGCCTGATCCCGACCACGCACCACATTGCTGAACACGCCCTGCCCGGTGTAGCCGCTGACCAGGTAGCGATTGTCCAGGACCTCGCCGATGCGCACGCGATAATAGCCCTCGGCATCGTCCCAATTGTCTGTCAACGCGGGATTCTCAATTTGATGCTTGTTGTGCACAATTGTGCTGGGTGACTGAAGGGTTAGGAGAGAGTGCGAGATTGGGAAGCATTATAAATTTGATCGAGCAAAAGATATTGTGACATTTACGAGCTTGCGACTCACATCGAAGTTGGAATCGACGTCCTGATCTGCGAACATATCCCACTCGTTGCGTTTCTCTTTAACTGCACTGTTCTTGGACGAATTCGCATCGAACGGCTCTGTCTTGTCATGCGCATCTTGCTGCTCCTCCTCCTTATCTAGAAGCGTGGGTGTGGGCGAGCGCTGCGCACGTTCCGGTTTGGAGGAGACAGGTGAAGTGCTTCTGGACTCGTACGAATTTGATTTGCGCGGCGTTGGGCTGGCTGTGCGCGACTCCTGATCATTGGTGCCTAGTTTCTGTTAAGAAACGATAAGGAATTTGTAGTTGGAACTTAAGTTTATATAAGCTGGCATAATACAATAATATTCCACCCAATCTGATCTTCATGCAGTCACCCAAAACAATCTAAATATACTATGTATGCTGTTACCTTGAGCAGCTCCTCGCGCTGCTTGCGACGCAGCTCAATGATGCGCTCCTCATCATCGTCATCCTCGTTGATGTCTATGTCCAGGCTTGCTTCCTCATCGCTGCTCTCCTTTTCGTGCATTTTCTGGCCTTCGCTCAGCGAGCCCTTGTAGCGATCGCGATCTGCAGCGCCAAAGCCATTGCCAGAGCCTCGTCCGCCGCGCCCGGTACCGCCACCACCACGATCCTGCTCTTGCTGGCGTTCACGTTCACGTCTGCGGTCGGACTCAACTTTGCTGCGACTGTGCGAACGCGGCCGGTTCCAGCGTTCACGATCTCGTTGGTCACGCTCTCGCGGCCGACCGCCGGCTCGCTCCGGGGGCTGTCGACTGTCTCTGTCCGGACGCCGATCGTGGTCGCGACTTTGTTCGCGACGCTCGCGCTGCTTGTCGCGATTGATCTCCTGACGCAAATCCTCCATGTTCCTATTGTACTCCTGATGGTGGCGTCTCTGGTTGTGGTGCTGCTGTTGCTGTTGCTCTATGCGACGGCGCGGCGTGCGACTGCGTTGATCGCTGGGCGCACGATCGCGGGACCGTCGATCGCGTGAGCGTCCCGCTGCCAGCGATGTGTCCTCACGTGTGCGACTTCTCTGCGGGCGGGCGGGCGATGCATGACGTCGTCGCTTCTCCGGCGTGGGCGAGGGCGTGCGCTGACCACCGCTAGAATCATCCAATAATATAACATCGGGTTCGTTTGAGTTATTGATGTTAGACTGTTTATTATTAACATGTTTACTAGTTGCAGTTGCCAGCGGCGCTGCAGACTGCGAGCTCGGCCTGCCCTGCGGCACCTCAATAGCTGCTATAATGGCTTGCTGCTGCTGCTGCAGCTCGTCACGCCTGCGCTTAGCCAGCACCGAGTTGGAGCGACTCTCGTCGCCCTCCGTGTCTGACATGTAGGCGCCCAGACGCGCCTGCAGCAGCGCCTTTTGCTTCATCAGTTCCTCCAAATTGAGCTCATCCTCGAGCTTGGCCGGCAACACAGGACTGGCAATGTCAATGGGGCTGGAATTAGATGTGAGTATCTGATTATTATTTATTTAATATAGAATGATATATCTTTGAGCCTCTAAAGGCTATATCTTGAACAGTTCAGTTCCGTCTGTCCGTTTCTTTGCAATCGTAATGATCAGGAAGCTCTACATGAAGAATCAGTCGACAAGTCTTTAAGATAGCTCGGAGGAGAGTTTCTCACGTGCATGCTTAACCGGAAGCCAAAGTTCCAGAAGGGTATTTAATCTTCGGCGTGCCGAAGACATAAGTTCTTTTACGTTTTTTGTCTTTTAATACATACACTTCACTCTCGCTACCCGAGGTGGCCACCTCCAGCACGGGCAGCACCTTGTTCTGTATGGTTTTGGTTATCTCCTCGACCAGGCTGCATGGATCCGTGTTTGGTTTAACGATGCGAAAGTCGGCGGAACCGTTGGACGACAGTATGGTGCTGCGCTCCCGGCTGGCCGCCTGCATGATCTCGGTGAATTTGCTGCTAAGACTTTGGGCGCCAGCATTTGAGGATTCGCTTTGACGCTGGTGGCGCTTCTTTGACTTTTTGTGTTTTTTGTGCACCTTCTCGCTGGAGCTGGTTTTTTTGTGTTTCTTATGCTTTTTGGACTTTTTGTGCTTGGCGCGACGCTCCTCGGCCTCGCTGTTGTCGCTGGAGTCGTAACTGCTTGGAAACACACACCACAAATTAATATATGTACATACACACATATTGCACACGCATACACACGCACAGCACACAAACACATAACCTCACAAAGCTTTGCTTGCTAATTAGTTATTTTGCCACCTACCTTTTGTCATCACTCGTCATTGTATGTAACTGTTGGTGCAAGAGACATGCACCAATGGTTGTATTATTAAAAATTAAACTTTCAATTAGTCTTTGGTGCGCGATTTTACATTTGCATTCGAGTTGTATCAAAACGTTTGGATCAAGTTCGTTTGAGCGACGACTCTACTGAACAAATGAACTAAGCGACTCATTGTCGCTCATTGGAACTACTGTTGAATGAGCAGACATTTAACAGCTGCTCACTGGCACTGTTAATCAATCACAACAGCGAGGTAACATAACATAGTATAGCAACAGCGCTGTTATCGATTACATATGGTATTTACAGCCATTAAAAAGCCACAATTTAAATGTTTTGACGGGTACTAATCAACCATTGTTATTTTCAATAATATGCTATCTTTTCGCAAGTTCGAACAACAGACAGAAATCAATAATTATGATAAGATTTCTGAGTTCAAATTGGCCGCCCAAGCAATCGTTTTACTTTCATAACAGAGACAGTGTTGCCACCGGCAGCTACAAAATGTAACCAAATTCAATGCTTGAAATTGCTAAAAGAGGCTAAATAGCCTACAAAATGTAGGTAAATAAGTCAAAAATTGCACTGTTTACGGCTGACGACCGAGACATCGCTCAAAATTCACTATAAAAAAGCTGTGTTGACAACACTACCTAAAACAGCACGCCGGCAAGGCAATGATTGCAAAGTTTTCTCATTTGTGTTCGCTCAAGTTATTCCAACAACAATTTCGAGTAACTGCACTTTCGACTTGCTTACGTAGTATACGGCCGCACAGCACAGCCGTCGCCATGGATAAAGTGTATCTGCGCCATGCACAAAATACGGAGGAGCTGCACATTACGTTTCGGTATGCCAACAAGGAGCTTAAGCTGGATCGCAGCTTTAACTTCTGCCGGCGCATGGACGAGCGTGTGGATGAAGCTCTCACCCGGATACGGAACAATGTCGAGAAGGAGCTGAGCAAACGCAGCAGGAAGAAAACCAAGGGCGCACCAGTTGCTACCGAGACCACGCCGCCGCCAAATCCCGATGAGATAATTGTGGCGCTTTATCGGTGCGGGTCAGAGGAACGCATCCTGGGCATCACTTTTGCCGAGCTGCTGTTAGACCTTGCAAATGTTGAGCTTAAGCTGCGCGTTTTGGACACAACATTTGATGTGGTGCTCAATCAGCCCTGGACTGGAGCACTGCAGTTGCCCAGCTCCATTATGGCCGGTTGCCTGGTTTATCCGCTGAAGCTCGAACTGCAGTTTGCCAGCCGGGCGTACAGCTCAGGTGAATGGTATAAAGCACCAAAACCCGCATCGGGAATCTTTAATGAGCAAACCAAATGGGAGCCATGCGGACAGGGTCTGATCTATCAAGTGGCGCCCGCGGATATTGGCTATCATTTAAAGCTGGTCGTGACGCCGGCAAATGAGAGTGGCGTCTCGGGTCCGTCGACGGAATGCATCAGTAAATTGCCGGTTCAGCCGGGACCAGGAGCTTGTCCCTTTGAGCTGCGCCAGCAATATACCCGCCAGCCACTGAACGGATCCCATGAGATACGTGTGGTTAGCTACAATCTGCTGGCCGATCTCTATGCGGATGGGGACTATGCGCGCAAGACTCTGTTTCCCTACTGCGCACCGTCTGCCCTGAAAATTGAGTACCGCAAGCAGCTGTTCATCAAGGAGCTGGTTGGCTATAATGCGGACTTGCTGTGCCTGCAGGAGGTAGATCTCAAGATATTTGAGCACGATCTGCAGCACGTGCTGGAACATAGCTTCGCTGGTATCATGACACCCAAGGGCGCCTGCGCCGAGGGCATTGCCCTGTTCTATCGCAAATCGCGGTTTCAGCTGCTCCACAACTATGTCCTGCACCTCGGCGACAACATCAGCACATTGCCCATCTTTGCACCACTCTGGAATCGGATTAAGCACAACGAACAGCTGGCCAAGCGCATATGCGACAGGTCCACAACATTGCAGCTGTGTCTGCTGCAGCTGCGGGATACGGGTCGCTATGTGCTGGTGGCCAATACACATCTCTACTTCCATCCGGATGCGGATCACATACGTTTACTGCAGATTGGCTTCTCGCTCATCTTTGTGGAGCACATGTACAAGCAGACCATAAAGGAACGCAATATAAGTCTGCAAAATATCGGACTTGTATTCTGCGGCGACTTTAATAGCGTGCCGGAATGTGGCATCTATAAGCTGATGACCGAACGGTTTGTGGGCACAGATTTTGTAGACTGGCGCAGCAATACGGAGGAGGCTGTCACCGATGTGGAGCTCCGGCAGCCATTCATGATGAGCTCCGCTTGCGGTACACCGCCTTACACCAATTATACGACGCTTTTCGCGGCCTGCTTGGATTATATATTCTATCAAAGTGATTGCTTTGAGTTGCTGCAGTCTGTCCCGCTGCCCACGGTGGAGGAGTTGAGTGCCAACGAGGCTATACCGTCCGTCACGTTTCCGTCGGATCACGTGGCTCTCGTGGCGGATCTCGCATTTAAATCAACCTAGTTGTTGACTGTAAATAAATTGTTTTTTTTTTTTATTGTTGTAAAACTAATTTGTACTCCTACTCTAACTGGCCACGGCCACGTCTACGTCGTGCTCATCCTTTTCAATGCTCAGCTCCAGCACGGCATCCTCGTCGACAGACATGCTTATGGGTTCCTTGGAGCTCTCTGTTGAGGCCGAGTTCTCCTTCGGTTTGCCGCGATTGCTATCGAATTTGTTGGTGACAACGTTGTTCAGTTCGTCGTCATCGTCGTCGTCGCTGACCTCCATGATGCCATTATTGTCGTTATTATCAACGGACGCGGCGTCGCTTTCACTTGATGATGACGACGAGCCCGAGCTGTTCTCCTCCTCCAGCTGCTGCTCCAGCTCGTGTATGGTGTACATCAGCAGCGTGAAATCGTTGCGACGTTTCTGGAACTTAAACTCCATCTTTAGCTTCTTCTGTGTCAGCTTGTCGATCTCCTTTTTGATGGTCTCGATTTGTTTCTCGGTGGCCTTGCGATCCGGCTGCTCCTCGATAAGCGAGGCGAGCAAATCGTATTCCATTTTATTTTTGCGCAATTCCTTGGCTATGATTAGCTCCTTCTTGCTCGCCTCGATCTCCTCCTTGGCAAATTCGATGCTCTCCTGATGCTTTTCCGCCAGTTTCGTGTAGTTCTCCTGTTCCTCCTGGATCATCCGCAGCGTTTGCACATTTTTCAAGGCGGCAAATTGACATTGTGCCAGTTGCGCCATCAAACGATCGAACATTATTTGACTAAAATTTAAGCTTGTTAATGAGCATTAATTATGGATTATTTGTTTGGCACTCTACTTGGTCTCTGGGGAGTCGTTCTTGGAGTTCGCCCATTTCAGGAACTGTTTTAAAAGCATATTCAGTCTACGGTCTTCGCCCGTGCCATCTCCATCAATGAGCAGGCGCTGTTTTATAATCTCCTCTGCATAGGCCAACTATTAGTGTGTTTATAATATATATAAATAAATAATTTACCGTCGTTCATCGCAGCGGCCTTTGATTTTTATATTAACTATAGCAAAAGACCGGCTGCGTCGCTCGCCTGCAGCTATGCTCAGTAAAAATATCGACTCCAAAATTCACCACACACTCACATGCTAAGCCGATAGTTATAAATTCATCATCTGCTCATATGTTAAGTCGATAGTTCTAAATTCACCACGTACTCACATATTATCGAAAACATTTGCCGCATCTGCTCGGCGCTTATTAAACATTCTTGTTTTTATTTAGTTTTTTGAGTGAAATACGCAAAATGACTGCTGTGCCGCCGCCCGCAAACATATCCACACTGATGCCACTGGGTAAGCACCGAAAATATTTCAATTCGCAAGCATTTTAAACTTGTCTCATGCTGTCGGCAGAACTTGTGGACAAATGCATCGGTTCCAGAATTCACATCATCATGAAGAACGACAAGGAAATGGTGGGCACCCTGCTGGGCTTTGATGATTTTGTCAACATGTTGCTGGACGACGTAACGGAATACGAGAACACGCCCGATGGACGCCGCATCACAAAACTAGATCAGATTCTGCTTAATGGCAACAACATTACAATGGTGAGCAGGAGATGGTAATAGCTACCAATTTTCTTGCTTATTTATATATTTCTTAATTACAGTTGGTGCCTGGTGGTGAACTGGCTGAATAGCAATTTTATCACTTTTTAAATTCTTAATAAACATGAATAAAATGAAAATGAAGTGTTTAAGTGCTCAGATTGGCTCGAGTGCTGCCAAATTAGCTATTTCGTAGCTAAATTTGGCTATTTTTAGAGGTTTGCCGGAATCTGGCAAATTTTTTCCCATTTAGCCATTTATTGGCATCCCAATAACAGGAACCAACAAACCTGTTTATGCAAATTTAGCATTTTTTAATATAACATTTCGCTAACATTGTCAGCACTAATTGGAACAGTGCTGCCAGATGATTACTGTGTGTGTGTTTGCGGAGGTGGCAGCTCCGCGCATGCGCTTTTGAACTGAGCGCGCGCGTTGTTTCTATCGCTTTTGCCATGCAACGCCGCGGCTGACAGTCAACATGTGCCATAAATAAGTACTAACGGTAATGTTCTAGTTGCATATACTCGCATGTCCGGTTGCTCTTTGCCACTCAGTACGGCACCAAACTCGAACGGAAGTGGAACAAGCGAAGCGGAAACCCACACGACGGCCGCCGCCGCCGCACGAATCAGAAAAAGTTTTCCAACAAAACAAAATAATAGGCAGCAGCAATTTGGTCAATGTTATGACTAATTGGAATCATAACGTGGCCAGCGCTTAAAGCGAGCGCTTCACCAATTCAATACCGTGTTGAGATATTCAGTTAATATAAAACCTTAAAGGTTGTGTGCAATTTTTGTCGGTATCTATTGTCGGGGGTCGCCTTCGCAGTCGTAGACGTTGGCCAATTGACTTGCCTGGGCAACATGATTGCGTGCAGAAATCAATAGATAAAACCATGAGCAGCAGCTGCCAGAGCATCGCCACGGCGGCCAGCAGTGCCGCCACAACAGCAGCCGCAGTCTCCATGTCCGTTTCGAATGCCACTTCGGTGGGCTCCCTCATAGCCGCCGCCTGCATGCAGCCGCAGCAGCAGCATCTACCGCACCAGCACCAGCAGCAGCCGCCGGCAGCGTCTCATTATGTCAACGGCACAGGCAGCCTGGGTCGCCTTAAGTTTCATCACAAGAGTCTCGATGCCAGCGACGAGGAGCTCGAGTATGCGCAGGTATGTGGCCAGCACACATTAATTGAAAACGGGTGAGCCAAAGCACCAAAGTATCCATCCACCCACTCGTCGGCTGCTTATTGAGTCATAATGCGATGTCCTGCAGCGTGGGCTCAATTGAAATTGCCTTGTGGCGGGTGGTGGTAGTTAGGTGGTTGCTGCTGTTTTCCCCCACCCGAAACTTTCTATACACATACACACATAGCCGCCAGTGTTGCCAATGGTCGCAAAAAGTAGCTGAATCTAAATGTTAAAAGTAGCTTGAGGCAAGCTGAATTCATTTTAAATGCCAAGCAAATAGCAAAATTAGCCAAAAACAGCCATAATTTGCTAGAAAAAGGCTTAGCTTCCAACACATGTTTCGCTTGAAAAAAAGTAGCTGAATCCGTGTTGAAAGTAGCTTTAATGTTGAATTCGTTCACTGAGCACAAGTTGGCAAGGGTTGCCATTGCGATCACAGGAAAATAGCTAAATTAGTTTTCAATAAAATCAAAATTTAAAAAGCTAAATATGCAACACCCAAAACAGAACTTCATTCCGGTTAAAGATCTTCAAATTCAAGCTGAATTGAAAGCAAACTATATCTAAAAATGGCCGAAATAACTGAAGACGTCTTCAAATAGCCAAATTCAGCTACATCATAGCTAAATTGAAATTAGTTCAGTTCAGAGGGGGAAAAATAGATAAAAATAGCCAAACTTGGCTAGCTTGCAGTTGAACTGACAGCACGAGTTTTCGCTGCAAGAAATAAGCTCAATTCAGAGGGTTTAAATTGCTAAAAATGGCCAAATTTGGCTGGCACGCAGTTAAATTGGCAACCCTGGCTGGTGGTGGCTTTTGACGCTGTTTTTGTTGGGTAGCGTGGGCAGGGCAGGGGTTGAAAGCCGCCTCAGCTGTTTAACCTACCGAAGTTCACGCTTGGCCAGACACTTGGCCAGCACAAACCAAAGCTGCGCCTCGCCAATCAACTTTAAATAATTCAATGCTCCGGAAGCAGCGACACGCCATCAATCCAAGCCCCGATCCCCGAAAACGATGGACATACCCTCCTCCGCGGCCTTTGTTCATGAAATTAATTGAATTATGGTTTTTATGATATTTTTGTGCAATGCTTGGAAATGGTAAATGAAACCGAAACCGAAACCGAACCCGGAACTGTTTATTATGTAGGCACAGCTCGTGGCTCGTTCTAGCTGCATGTGGAATTTACTATGCCATTTGTTTTATTTTTATTTTTATAGATATGTTTATGCATATTCATATACTTATGTGCGGCAGTTGCTAGTTGTTTCTTTTGCCCTGCATACTTGTGTGCTTAAACCTACTCAGCTTCTCGCTTGAATACTAGAATTTTCCTGGGTCTGATTCCCGAGCGTCCGATTGCATTTAATATTTATAAATGTGCAGACCATAAAAACAAACATTCAGCTTGTGTAATATGCATGAAAGCGTAGTAGAAAGGTATTTTAGTCAATATACACACCTAGACCAGCCTGGGTCAAATGACTCACGTTTGAAATGCAAGTCTTGAACTTTTTGTGAGTATACTTTTTGTTTGCACTATTATTATTTCTGCTATTTTCTTTGTGCAATAACAAAAAAGAAAGAAACACATGAACATTGTCAATAATTGTCAAATTTGAGCCGGTGACCTCTCTTTTGCTAGTCCGACGCTCAGTCAGCTTATGACACGCAGCCTCATGACGTCACGTTTACGAAGCACAAATCACACTTTTATGGCTTGACCAACTTTTTACCAAATTTGGAGTGCGAATTTCCCAAAATCTTGCCTTCGTTCAATTTGGGCCCTTATTTTATTTTGTGCTTACGATTATCCGAAATGTATGAAGAGGAGATTCCTCCGAGTCTGTAAAGTCATAAGTCATGCCCGTCTGTTTGCAACTCAAGCCTTTCCTTTACTATTATATTCCAAATATTTAACATCTAGCCAAGTATTCAACATGTAATCCCCGTGTTGGCTGGGTTCATAAAGAACAACTCGACTGTTGATGCTGCTCTGTTACATACCTCCAAGCAGCTGCCATCTACCCTCTGCTACAACAGTTTACAGGGCATATATAGTAGTTAACACCTGGGGATATTCATTTAGGTTCAGCCACAAATGTGGTACACCAAATGGCCGCCGGCTAGCCACGAGCTGGCGCTGTGAAATGAAATGATGTTTGCCAACTGTTGGCCAGGCTTAAGAGCAGCACGTTTTCCAACTTTTAACAAAAAGTTTTTCATGAATACGCTATGAGGATGGCGCAGGCAACACTTTCACTGAGCAGAGTCTGGCCAAAGGGGTGCTGAGGTGAAGGAGCAGGGCGGGGAGAGGGGGGCTGTTAAAACAATGGAAAGCAAACAAGACACAGAGACACACATACACACACACACACACATGCCATAGTTAAATAGATAGCGCTGGGCTTTTCATTAAATCTTTACTAAGAGCGGACAAACAGAGGGAGACAGAGAGAGAGAGTGAGAGAGCGAGAGAGAGGGGGAAAGAGAGGGAGAGACGGCATGAGAAAAAACGGCAGGACATTTGTAATGCCATAAATGGCTTAGACGCCCGATGGCCGCTTTTTAAAGCTATTCAAATCAAAGCAAGTCTAAGCGTTTAAGTCGGGAGTGTCCGACTAGAAGATACCCAAAAACCAGCGACAAGTTGCAAAGAACAAGAAAAACCTTTTTCATAAAATATCTAAACTTTAAACAAAATTTCCTATGAAAGCTCCTTGTGAAAGTGCTAGGATGTTGATAAGATTTTATCCATATATCACGAGTATATTATAGATATTTGTAGAATCGAAAAAGTTGTTCAAACTTATCCCCGATGGATCCCTTGACATTTATATGATGTAGTTATCGAATATCCCATGGCTTATCCCGACTTCCAACATTTCTTTCGCCCTTGCAGCTATCGCGCTCCACACACATCCTGGGCCGCTACAAGTCGGAGCGATTTCTGGCCTCCAAGCCGGACGAGGATCGACGTCGACGCACCATCATTGTGGAGAAGAAGAATGACTCGTACGGCTTTACGCTGCAGAGCTATGGCATACATTACAAGTGCGACGAGGAGCTGGAGATGATCACGTACGTGGACTATGTGGAGTATGGCGGGCCGGCCTATCGTGCCGGAATGCGCGAAGGCGACGTCATACTCTCGATCAATGGCAACGACATGGAGAAGGCCGATCACAAGACGATTGTGGAGTTCATCAAGAAGTGCGAGCTGCGCATGCGCATGGTTGTGCTCTTCGAGGATTGCGTCCGCAAGGTGAGTTCCGCAACTTACCTGTCTAGTTAATCCTCTAAAGAAATTGGTCCGTTTCGCCCAGGTGGACCTGCACATGCGCTATATACAGCTGCAGAGCATGCTGCAGCAGAAGATGAACGAGCTGGAGCGCGTGCATCTGCGCGAACGTGAGCTGCTCGAGGGCAAGTGGAAGACACACAGCTTGCCGGCGCGTAAGAAGGCAAATGCCGCCAACAGCTCGCCCAGCGAGGGCGACGGCATCTCGCCCACAGAGCCGGGCGTCAATGAGCCGTGCTTTTATCGACCCGCCCTGTCCACGGAGGATGTGGCCAACATGGCGCTGAGGCAGCAGCCGGTGATCATTCCGCCGCCAGCCCAGTTTATGCTTACCTATCACTATCTGGAGCCCAGCTATCGCTATGTGCTGCGGCCCACGCACATCGAGCCGGGGCTGCAGCGGAGCAGCAGCAGCAGCGGCGGCGGCGATCCCCACCAGGCTCAGCAGGCCATGCACTACTTGCTGCAGCGCACCGAGTCGCTGGACACGAACAGCGCCAGCCAGGCGACGCAGTATCACAGCGCTAGCGCTGGAGGAGGAGCAGTTGGTGCTGGTGGTGGGTCCGTGGTGAAGCCGCCGGCGCCGCCGCCGCGCACTTGCGAGAAGCATAAGCCACCCGCCAAGCTGGAGAAGTCGAAGCATTGCCATGCGGGACACTCGTGCAATCCCTGTGTGGGTCACTTTCGCTGGAAGTCCGCGGAGAAGTCGCACAGCAACGGCGACAACGTCAGCCTGGATGCCTATGATCTGGCCAGTCCCTGCTGCGATACGCAGTGCGTGCCGACGCGTCGCCGCCATCGCCAGCACAAGGAGCATACGCACACGCACAAGCACAAACATCGCGACCGGGAGCGGGAGCGATCCGAACCGAAAGACAAGCAGGCAACGGGACGTCACAAGACGGTGCAGTCGCATGCCGCCGCCTCGCCTGTGGTCAAGGCGACGCAGGCGAATCATCATCATCACCATCATCATCGGCATGTGCAGGAGCAGACGCCGCCGCCGGCACATCCGCCTGCTCCGGCGCATCATCATCATTATCAGCAGCAGCCCTCGCAGTCGGGCAGCGTGCGGTCGCGCTACTTTGACCTGGCCTCCGGGCTGGCCAGCCACTGCAGCTTGCATTCGTGCACCTCTAGCGAATTCGCACCCGCCGATTCCGCCTCCTATACGACCTCCATCAGCACGGACACTCTCTTCTGGGAGCCGAAGAGCGAGGCGGGACAGGCGCAGGCGTCGCGCCAGCATTCGACCAAGTCGCGTCAGTCGTACGAGCAGCCGCAACCAGTCCAGGGTCATGTCCATGCGCATCATCATCATCATCCGCATTACCATGTGACCGCCACCCAGGTGCAGCCGTCTCAGATCTATCCGAACAGCATGGCCTATGTGCAGAAGCCCAAGTCGTGGGACAATCTGGCTACCAAGGCGCTGGCTGGACAAGGCTTTGGCTATGGCTATCTGGACACGGCGGTGGCCATGAAGCCGCCGGTAAAGCTGCAGATTGCCCAGCAGCGGCACTCGATGCCGCGTCGTAATCCGTATGGCCGCTATTCCACTTATGGCGACGTGGAGAACTATGCGCCACCGCCCACCGAATTTGTGGGTGAGCTAACGACCACGACGACGACCACCATTACGGCCAAGTCCACGGAGGAGCTGCTGGCCGCCTGCGACTGCCTGACGCCACAGCAGCAGCAGGCCCTGAAGGCGGCCCAGTATCAGCTCAGTCAAACGCAGAAGCTCTCTCATCAGAACTCCTGTCAAATGGGCTACTATTCCCATCTGCCCAGGCCGACCGCGGACGTGGGCATCTCCACGGGTCAACCCCAGCAGCAACAGCAACAGCAGCAGCCGCAGGCGAATAATGGATGCGATGTTGCCACCGTGTCGGAGGCGACACGCTTGTAGGCCACCAGCCATTAAGTTAGCCATATTCGAGCCAAAGCTCTTACGCTGGAAACGGTTGAAAATTAAGCTGATTTAGCTATTTCTTAACAAATCTGGCAGCTTTGCTTGCTTTCCAGTTATTGTTTAGCAACATTGTTGCCAATTCAGCTGTTTTCTAGCTAAATTAGGCTAAATTCAGATCTTCAGTCACAAACTGTTAAAACTCAAGCTGATTTAGGTATTTTAATGGATATCTGGCAACTATGCTTTATGCCAATTTGTGCTCAAAAACGGGTGCTGCAGGTTCAGCTATTTTTATGGCTGAATACGGCTATTCTTAAATGTCTTCAGACAAAAATAGCTCTATTTGAAATTTATTTATCTATTTTTTGACATCTGTGGCAACTCTGCTTATAGCTTAAATGTTCAATTTGGCCGTTAACAAAGGTTTTCAGCTGAACAGCTATATTTTAATCTGGTATAGCTTTTTCGTGCAACTCTGGCAATTCTGCTCTGTAGGCTGATTCAGCTAATTTTGGCTATTTTTAACATCATATCTAGCTTATTTTTGAAACGGCAGTTGGCAACACTGCCGATAGTTGCCACCAGACTAGCAACTAGGCCGACCACACATAAACCGTCTTTCAAGTGAGCTTCCAAAATGAATGCATTCAAAGGCTAGCAAATGACTCCATTGCAAACTGTCTGGCAACGCCGGGGGCATTTCATTTGGGGGTTCCCTACACTACAACATGTACATCGAAACTAATAGCAAATGTTGCAGCCAAATTTTAAAATTTTAACTAGCACTTGAAAAACAGTTAGGAACAGTTAGAGAATTACATATAAAGCAAATCTATATGTATTACAACTAGACGCATTGCAGTTTCTGATTTTTGGATTTATTTAAAGACTGAAAGCTACGCGTAGTGTATTTTAATAGAGGTCCGGGCGAGACAGGTTCTTGAACCTGGACGGCTCAAGTGCTTGAATCTATAGTTAAACATATATGATTTATATATATGCATGATAGCTATTGTTTTTAACATACTGTAGATATACCATTAATATATATACCTAATATTAATTATAGTTATTATGAAAAGCTGATGTCGAACAATGTAATTTATTCATTGTGATAGTGTGAAAAGGGCAGATACTGAGAGAAAAAAAAACAGCAGACACAGTTTTATTCAATTTTATATATATATAAAAATATATATACCTATGTATAATTGATCAAATGGCGCTTTTGATGTAATGCAGTTTGTAAATGTTATTGTACTTTATATATATATATTATATATAATACAATAAAATTCAATGTGTGTTCATGTAGTATAACTCAAGAAAAATAGTTAAGTTTTTTACTCTTTGGCATGGATTATAAATGTGAGCTTTCAGCAAGATGGCAACTCTACAACCCATCACCTATATTATATATATAGTTATATATGATAGACTTACCCAACGGTATGTCAACCAATTTTGTAGTTTTTGTTTGTATTGCCATTCTGATATCCGTATGATCGTAGCCATAAATAGGAGCACAATTTACCAGATGGCAACTCTGTAAATAGACAAATTTTAAAAAGATTTTTAGTGTCAATATCACTATATATCAATGTATAGTCAACAATTGTCAACAATTTACCAGGTGGCAACTCTGTAAAGTTAATTTCACATAGCCATTGTCACTTTGATACCCGTCTGATCGTAGCCCCAATCCATTTCAATAGTATATGACAATAATTAAACAGATTTCAAATCTGTGGTGTTATTTTTCATATATCATACTTTTGTTGTCACTCTGATATCCGATCTAAACTCTAACCTCTATCAACTGTTTATGACGGTAATTAATCAGGTGGCAACTCTGAAGAGTTACTTATTAAATACCCATTGTCATTATGATATCCGCCTGATCGTAGCCACAACCCATTTCAACAATATATGACAACAATCTACTAGGTGGCAACGCTGAAGAGTTACTTTTTAAATGTGCAGCGGTAAGTCAACAGACGGCCAGCTGTTTTGTTGATGGTTCAACCCCCGAAATAGCTGTCAGAATGTACGCCCTCTGTCGGCAGGCGTGTGGACTAGCAGCTGTCAGTTTTGGGCAAAAAAATCAATACCAACCCCAACCCCAACCCCCTTCGTTAAAAATGTAAATGCGAAAAAATTCAATACTGTGCAGCCATACACGACGCTCGCAACGCGTTTCCACAAATCACTAGAACTCGTGTGTCCCATAAATTAAACGAAATTCTCACAGAAACCCAACATTAAAACGCAAACACAATAGAGTAGGATCGAAGAAGTGCAAAAGCCGCCAAAAAAAAAAAGACGGAAAGGAAAGCGAGTAAATCAGCAAAAAAGGCAAAAAGTGCGTGAAACGTTAACCGGCAAAAACGGATACAAAGGCCACAAAGGACGTAGTGAAAGTGTCATGGAAATCGCGTAGTCCCGAGCATCCGTTCATATCCCTGCTTGAGCAGAACGAAAATATGTTAGGTGTGGCTTTGGAGCGCTGCTAGCGGGGAGCCTGAGCGTGGGCGGCTGACTGGATCTGGCAACACCGACGACGGCGGCGGCGGCGGCAGCATCAGCAACAACAAACACGGCGAAATCGAAGGCGGCGGCGGCGGCGGCGGCAACGGAGACGGAGGACAGCGGCACAGCGCTCCTTAGCACCAAAAAGATAAAGCAGTTGACATTCCGCCGGCGGGCGCGGTGACAAACGGCAGCGGCGACGGCGACGGCAACGACTGCGCTGGCGGCTGCTGCTACGGTTGTTGTTGTTGTTGTTGGCGGCAGCGGCAGAAGCAGAAGCGGAGGCAGAGGCAGGTACAACAATGATAAGGTAGGTTTATATTTTGCCCCTCGATTAAATGCAGTTCTCTAAATTGCAAATGGCGCTCAATGTCAGTTTAAGCCCAAGGGTTGTTCCGCAAAACTCCAATTTGCAAATTATAAAGTTTGCCCCTTTTGTGATTAAAACGAAATATTCTGTAAATGGGACTGGTTTGGGTTGCTCCCAAAGTCATATTAGCTTTAAGGAACAGCCATAACTCTCGTGACGCTCGCAGTTAGCAAGAGAACAAGGGATGTTCCGCAAAACTCCTAAAAGTTCCTACTTTATTATTACTTATTTACTGTTTACTTATAATTACTATTTTCATCTGTTGGTCTACCTATTTATTCGCCTGATATAATTTGTCTTTGAAGTCGAAATAGTTTTTGGGAACAGCCCTAACTTCTTTGGCGCTCAACGTCAATAAAAGCTTTAATAAGTTTGCCTACTTTATTATTCAGGAGAAACATTCTGTTAATATGCCTGATTTAAGTTGGTTTTAAAGGCTAATGAGTTTTTGGGAAGACCCCTGTCTTTCGTGGCGCTCAACGTCATATAATACTCAAGGGTTGTTCCGCAAAACTCCAAATTCCAATTGAATAGCTGTTGAATTTTGTTGTCAGTAAGGACTTTAGTGCCTCATTTATGTAGTTTTTTCTTCTTTTTTTGGCGTTTAAGCATTTGGGAACAACCTTAACTTCCTTTCTGTGTTGCTGCAGGCAACGTAATTTAATCAATTCGATAAATACAGATTTGCCAATGCCCAAAAAATTTCAACTGCCTCCAGTCACAGAGGCAAACAAATATCACAGCAACAGCAAACTACGTTGTGCGAGCAGAAACTTTTTTCGGCCATTCAGCAGACATGAAGCCACACGTAGAACACAACTGTATTCAAGTACAGTGGTCGCTCGTAAAGAGATACTTTTTGAAGTTAGAATTTGTTGATTTAATGCATGTCACGGAATGTCTAAAGTCTTGCATTGAGACAAACAGTTCGGTGCTTATAGTCCGATCATTATGAAATATGCATGCCATTTGTATGCTATTTATATGTGTAAAATGCAAATGCTTAATGACTTAGTCCACAAATGGGCTTTGTTTTTGGGGTAAAGATATACAAAAAGTAAAATATTCTTAATCTTTATATATAATACGAAAACCCACATACCAAGTTTTAAGTATACAACTCTTATAATCCTCGAGTTATGTTGAAAAATCTAAATACTATGCTGAAATCGATTTTTATCGATATTATGAACATGGGAGATATATTTTTCATAAGGGAAAATATATTACAAATTGCAATTCGTCAGCTTTAATGTTTAGATAGACGGACTTGGCTTAGTCGAAGCAGCTTCTCGTCTTGATCAAGAATATATATATTACTACAACTCGAGTCGGAGCTGCCTTCTCTCGCCTGTTGCATACACACATATCCAGTGGGACGCCCTAGCCAGCAGCAGCTGTCGGTTTAGTCGAGCGTACACTGTAATTGCTGTACTCATCAGAGGTCTAATAATTTGTAGCCTAAGCTGCCAACTGCCAGCTGGATGTATACAAATACATATTTATGCTCGATTGTGCTTTGAGCTGGGATCTGCGAGGCCTCTGAACTTGATGTTTGCTGCGGATGCACATGACAACATCATTATCAGTGTCAAAATGCCATTAAGTGTGTAAATGTGTGGCATACAATGCCTTTGAAGGATTACACGCACACACACACGCAGACAACAAACAAAAAAGAGGAAGAAAAACTGAAAATAAGTATTACAAAAAAAAACAAGAGAGAGAGAAGAAGAAATGTGCTGCTTTGTCGAAAAGCAAAGAGCATGCGAGCAATATTTGCCAGAGTGCTGGCGGGCATTGAAAACACACGCACACGCATGCACACATATGCATACATTTGTATGTGTGTGTGTGTGTGCCGCTTGGCAGTAAGTCAAAAAGCGTCTAGCGATGAGCGCCAAAGTGCGTTGCATACTTTTTAGCGCGCTTTGTTTGACTCGAATTGGGATTTTCCCAGCAGCAGCAGCAGCAGCAGTTGTTGTCGTCATCCTGCAGCAAACAACAACCACAGCAAGCAACAACAACAGCAAGCAACAACAACAAGCAACAACAACAACACACAACAACAACTAGTTGAAGCCAGCCAGCAGAGAGGCACAACTTCTATTTTTTGTATTTCTACTTTGCCACGTTGACAACATTCAGTCAACTGGCAGGCGACAAAAATGTCCTTGACCATTTGCACTCTTGGCTCGCGTCAATAAATCTTAGCTGGAGTGTACTTATAATTATCTACCATCTATTTCATTTCTGTCTATGCCCGGTACAGGTCATTTCTAAAAATCAATTGAATATATAAGAATTCGGTGATTTAAACATTTACTTGATGCTGGCAGAGTCGGGTAATATTTAGCCTAGTTTCCGTAAGCTTAAGGTCTACTTATGGAACTTCCTCAATGCTATAGCTAAAACTTGAATGACGCCTGATGCTTTTGAAGTAGAGTTATACTTCTTAGTTGTACTATAATTTCCTGTTCGAGTTTCCCTAAAGTTGAACTACGTGGAAACTTAAGGAACTTTAAGTTTCTCTAACTACCTAAGAGCAAAACGAACTTGTTGTGATTTGTGGGCTGTGCCTGCGCTGCCTGCACTCTATGTGTGTGTGTGTGTTAATAAGCATTGGCATAGTGGCAACGACTTTGCTTAGTATTTGTGTTTTTTCATTTCCGGTTTCCACATGTTGACATGCTGCTGCTGCTGCTGCTGTTGCTTGAGTCCTGCTGCTGCTCCTACGCCTGCTGCTCCTGCGCCCGCTGTTAATGATGATGGTAATCGTAATGAAGTCAGCAGCAGCAGCAGCCAGTTATGGACGCTGTCACAACTAGCATTTAGAGTGAGAGACCGAGAGAGAGAGAGAGAGAGAGAGAGAGAGAGAGAGGGGAGAGTGAGTCAGCTTGTTAGTTTATCAGCTTTGTTTAGGCTTCCGCCCCGCTACGTTCATCTCGCCGCGTCGCACGTTGCGTATGCGTAATTTTTCATATTATGTAATTTGCACTTGTTAAATGGACTCTTAATTTGATTAGGGCGCCGTAAATATGAAGTGGCGTCGCTTCTCACACAATTCCAAGTGACGCATGTCTTTTGCCAGCCTCCTAAAAACCATATTTACCCAATGGCAACCACTGCTGCTCCCTCCTATCCTCCTCCTCCTGCTGCGGCTCATCTCTTCTGACTGTCGCTGCTGATGAGCTCATATTGAAAGTTTTTGTGCCAGCGACCTAGTTTAGCTCAACCGAAATCAATGTGGTCGCCGTGGCGCCATTTGCACTAGCGACCCTTTTGCTCTGCCGATTCCTGGACGCAGCTCCGCTCTCCGCTGTTTCCACCATTTAATCATCATTTTTTCTTCGTTTTCCGCAAACATTTTCCTTGGCCTCTTTCAATGCCCATTCACTCAATAATTGAAATGTTTAAAAGACCTGCCCGGGTCTTTAAAGCAGCAGCAATGTTGAGCTAACCTGCTTGATTTCAGACCTCAGCAGTCAAATAAATCTCAAATCTTCTCTTCCAATTCATATTTTGGCTACTAAAATATGGAGTATATTTGGAGTTCTTTCGGAAACTAGACCAGACTCTTTTGACTTTTTGTTATTGTCCAACTAAGATCTGCCTAGGGAACAGGGTATCTGTCAGTCGATCATTTTCAAGCTGAGGTATTCTCACTTGTTTCCAATTTGGTTTAGTCACCTGCTCGGGCGTTATTAATTGAGCTTTTGATGCACTGCATCGATTGTCTGCCCCTCTGTTCCCCCCTTCTCTCGTTCTCTCTCTCTCTTCCTCTCTGTCCATCTGGCCGTCTGTTCCTCTTTTGGAACCCACCCCTGGCCCCCCTCGAAGCGCTTAAAAAACAAAGTAATTGTTAGCTGCAAATTGGTATTTTAATTAAACTTGAATTCAGCTGCTCAGCCTCAAAATGTTGCATCATCCAAATTGGCTTGACGGATTTGAATTAAATCGAAATATTGCCATGATTCCCTGCGACAAATTCGCATTGTTTGTATTTTTTTGCGCTTGACAAATGTGTCATAAAAATTATATATTTAATAATGCGGCGATGAACAAAATGCACATTAAGCATACGCCGCATTGGCATTTATTGTATTTCACGATTATTGACAACGACATCATCAACATTGTTATTCCCTGTGCCCATTGAGAATTGGGCAAAACGGGCATATTGGCTTTGTGAAAGAATATGTAACAGGGGGAGTCTATCAAGTAAATATATATACCAATTGGTTGTTTATTTGGTTTTTAGAAGAGTCAAGCTCAGCTTTCCAAATAGGAATATCTATTTTGACCTGTAAGTCTTTGATATTTGGCATGTAAACACATTTGTCTGTCATATTGGAGCATGGCAAATTACAAGCTCATCAGAAGTTATTTACATAGCAAGTACATTAATAAGCAAGTAAGACTTTATGTCGCCTTAGCTGAACACAGGGTATGTGCTAGTCGCTACGACTCAATTGGAGCACGCTTGCTTGTTCTTAGCATCATTATAATCAATGTGACTGGCTCAATGAGCGGCTCAATGAATCTGAAGTGGGCAGCGCTTGCTGCGATTATATACCAAGATGCGCATATAGAAAGATAGATAGAAAGATACATGTGGGATACATAGATAAATGCGGATTGCATGATTCAGTTGGCCAACTGATGGCAACGGACACGGAGTTGTGCCGTGGCGCAGCTAAGAGATTCATTAATATCAGATATTAAAACTTTCTTTTGCAGCACATCCGGTTCGCAGACATAACACTTTGGGGCGGCAGAGAACGGCATGGTGAAAATGGAGTCCACTGAGGAACAGGATAGAAAGCTTGTCTTGGAGTTTTGCCATCTGCTAGAGAAATCCAAACAGCTCTTCAATGGACTCAGGTATGCAATATTAATCAGTTTAATCACATATAAGTACATTGCTAATATAATTCCAATTAACACAGAGATCTGCCGCAGTATGGGCATCGGCAGTGGCAAGCCTATTTTGGACGCACCTTCGATGTCTACACAAAGCTCTGGAAGTTTCAGCAACAACATCGCATGGTCCTCGACTCCAAATATGGACTGAAACGCTGGCAAATCGGCGAAATAGCCAGCAAAATCGGACAGCTTTATTATCACTATTAGTAAGTATTATAAATATAATGACAGCCCAATTGCTTGAGTCTTCCATGTGAACTCGACTCTCTAGAAAGCTATGCTCATGAGACTTGGTATAGATACCTATTTTTGGTGCAGTTTGAACACTAATCTGTATCAATCCTATTAGATAACTTTATGATATAGTTTTCATAGAATTTATTCATTAGAAATATAGTTCAATAGCTCAACATCAATCTACTATATCATATAGCTCACATAGAAACTAGCCTCTATAAATTTAGATCTCATATTTAGTTCTCGTATGGGCAACATTTTTAACTGTGTTGATCAAACGTGACAATTACAAGTACTATTATGCTACCAAAAGGTTAAAATCCTTTTTAACATCGGTCTCCCATACCGTATAGTTAGTATACCATATTCTATTCCACATAGCTTTCATAGACTAGTCCAGCATAGCATAGTCCTAGACTTTCAATAGCTATATTATAGAGCAACATTTACAATTAGACCTTTTGTATTCGAGCATTGTACTTAATGTCCGGTGTTTATCTACTTGGATTAGTTTAAGAACCAGCGAAACGAACTACCTGAACGAGGCGTATCAGTTCTATGCGGCTATACGGGGACGTGCGTACTATTCGCGCGCTGCCAAGGAGGATCGGCCGGATTTGATGGTGAAGAAGCTGCGGTATTATGCACGCTTCATAGTCGTCTGTCTGCTGCTGAAGAAGATGAAGCTGGTGCGGGAGCTGGTCACGGAGCTGGAGAAACAAATACAGGAGTACACGAACACGTAAAACGCATGACAATTGCATTTGCTGATCACATTTAATCTTTTGCCCACTTCCAGTTACGAGCCGGAAGATCATTTGGAATGGTCGCTGGTGCTGGAGGAGATTAAGGGCTTCATCAAGGCCGAAGCGGCGGTGGCAGTACTCCATGCCGATTCCAATCCCATCATATTATCGCACAGGTGAGTCGTTGGCGCAATCGATGTACCATTCAGCATACACCTTGCCCGTGCTTTCGTCGGCGGAGTAGGAGTCTATGGAGAGCTCGTGGGGTTAGATATGTTCTCTCTGTGGGTTGGCTCTTTATATGTTTTGCGTAGGTATACGAGTTTTGCTTCAGTTCTGTTGCTATCAATTATTTCATTTATTGTGCTTATCACAGAAGACTTGAAAACACCAAAGAAACACTCACTGTTCTCATTCATCACGCACTTTTCCATTGATTTTCCCCCCAACTTCATGCACCACACACACACACACACACACACACACAAACACACACACGCACCAATTGAGAAACAAATGGAAATACTTGAAACTCACATCTATGATTATAAGTACTTGAGATTCTTGATCACACTTTACTTGTACTTGACAGTCTTTTGATCTCACTCTACCATTTTTCCAAGATCTTCACTTATGATGATCGTTTTATCAATCTTTTCTCCTATCTGTTCAGGGAGCTAAACTTCCTAAATATATTAAAAATATAGAATGACATCTATGTCTTTTGTCGCACTTTAAACTTCCGTTCTTAAAGTCCTTGCTATTTCGTTCATTTGTCTGCGCGAAAATGTTTTTAGATATTTTACCATAAATAAATTTGTTGACGTGATCCATATTTTAAACATATCGGGATCTTAATTTCGACATCTAAAGAACCTCTCTCTAGCCAAGAACTTCATTTAATAGTCATTTTTAAACATATATTGTTATTTATTTCCGTCTTCTGGGGGTTCGAACCCTCACTTAGCCCACTGTGCTACTCAAAAACTTCCAAACTATATTCCAATATCTCGAATCCTTTCGGATAATTTGTTTTCTCAGTGGTAACACACACACAGACACCCCTTGTTTAATGATTTCTTATGTTCTCCCCACGTATAAATACCCTCTCATACACACACACACACACACACACATACACGAACCCCATCCTCCCAGCCCAATATATATCACCTCATTAGTGCGCCACATTCTCAATTCTTCTGTGAAAGCACGGGCCACCGCAATTCGGTTGTGGACCAGCACAACTACAACGACTGATGGGCAGTGGTTCCGGTTCTAGGTTATCGCCGCTGACGACGCCGCCGTGCGAGAGATCGCCGCACATGACGCTCAGTTTGCAGGAGATACTGATTGTTGGGTCCGCATGCGAGCAGGCGAAGTTCTCCGAGCTGACGATGGACATGTTTAGGTGAATATCCCCACAGCGAGCGTGACTAACTCTAGAGATTGTCTGTAAAAAATAATTCATCTGGCTGCAGAATGCTGCAGACGCTGGAACGTGAGCCGACGGAAGCGGCAACGAATCCGCTGAGCATGTCCCATGGCCTCGTGCACGGGCACGACGCGAGTCCGGCGGCCAGTCGCATACCACCATACGGAGTGCCCGGCTCCAAGGGCTACTTGGAGAATGGCCGTCATTATCGAGACAATCCACACAAATATCTACTGTACAAGCCTTCGATTAGCCAGCTGCTGGTCTTTCTGGCCAGCGGCTTTAAGGAACTGCCGCTCGGCGGTGCTCTACTCCTGTACATGTCAGCGGACGGCTGTTTCTCCACCACCAAGCATCCCGAGGACTGTGAGTAGCACCTCCAGTTACCAAGAATCCTCTATTACCTTCTGCTTCTGCTTCCACAGATGGCTACGAGCTGGGCGGCCTGGGCACCAGTGTGAAGCGCGACAGCGTCGATGGCGGCGGCTTATCCTGTCGTGGCAAGTCCTACAAGGAGAGCCACTGCCTATATCCGGGCGATCTATATCCCTTTACGCGTCGGCCCATGTTCGTCATCATCGATTCGGATAATTCGTTTGTCTTTCAGCACATACCCCGCTACTTTGGCCAGCCGCTGGTCGTTTTGATGTCGCCCCAAGATGTGCCGCCCGCTTTTCAAGGTAAACATTCCTATATATCTACATATTTTCTGACTGATTGAGTGACTGAGAGATTGATTACAATGCACAGGAGCTTACTTTCAACTCGAAAGTGAGCGCTTAGGGAGGGAAAGTTTGCGTGTGATTACTTGATTTTGGTGTCTGAGCGTCGGACCAGCTAATGAGAGGTCACCGGTTCAAACTTGACAGTCATTTTCAATTTTCTAATTTCTAATTTTATCGTGCATACATATACCATAAAAAATTTCTAGCTCTACTCACTTTATACCCTCTCTCTCTCTATCTTTCTCTGTCTCTTTCTCTTGCAGCTGATGTACAGCATCATGGGTCGCTGTTCACGTTGTTCCTGCACTCCCCGCTCACGGCGCTCTGCTACATATGCAATGTGGGAGATGTGCCCATCCATCACTGGGAACGCTGCCAGACCTATGTGGATCGCTTCATAACAGAAGCCTCGCGACTGGTCACGCGTTGTCGCATCGATGAGATCGAACAGGGCATAGGCTTTATCGGTAAGAGGTCTCGCCTTGCATATTGCACGCCCATACTCAATGGGGATTTATCTTTTTGCCTTTTAGACTCCTCCTATGTTCAGTTCTTTGGCGACGACTTTCTGCGCACACTCATTCTACGTTTCGTCTTCTGTGATGTGGTGCTGCGTTTGCATCGCGGTTTCCGTGGACGCCACATGCGACCGCGTTGTGAGCCGCAGCTGCCGGCTAACGAACTGCTCGAGCATCCCTCGCTGTCGCACATCGTTTTCCAGCTGGCATCGGCGCTCGATGTGCGCGGCCATTTCTCGGAGGGACCCGAGTGCGACTGATGACTTTTTTTGGCCGTAGCCTTAGTTCTAGTCGTAATTTTCTACACGAGGCTGTTGCCCCTCTACTGCCCGGACAGACAGTTTTCGTTGTTGCATTATCTGTACAATACTTTTTCGCTGGCAACGAGCTGCAACGTTAGCTGAAACTGGCAAACCGAAGGCCATACAAGGCTGGGCATCTGAAATAAAAAGAAAGAAACTCCATTAAGTGTTTGCCGCTTTTGTCGAAATCAGGGCTGCAAACTAACACAAAAAGAAAGTTCGCCGGTTCGAACCAGCTTCCTGCCTTAAGGCTCGGCTTGTGAACCTGATTTTCTACACCCGAAAAAGCCAGGGTTTATTGCAGTTTATCATATATTATTAAATTCTAAATAAAGTTATTCTATGCAAAATTTCTCAAAAAGAAAGGTCGCCGGTTCGAATTAGCATCCTGCCTTGATGCTCGGCTCGTGAACCTGGTTTTCTACATCCGCAAAACTCAGGCTCTACAAACTATAAACTACCACAAAAAGAAAGGTCACCGGTTCGAACCAGCTTACTGTCTTGAGAAAAACCCTGTTTTCTTTTACTTTGTCATATATTTTGAAAATCTTAATAAAGTTCTTCTATTTACTGATCTCTGCCAAAACATGGCTAGTTAAATCCCAACAACTTCTCAAAAGTTCTTTATATTTTTAACTAAACCATTTTTTGAAAAAATGTGGTTCATTGCGGGTTTCGATTCGGGTTTTCTTTAGGAAAATAGTTCCATTTAGGTTTCGGTTCATATTAAGGAAATAAATTGGAGTTCCGCGTTCGAATCGGTTCTGTTCAGAAACTTGTTTGCAGCCTTGTTCGAAACTGCATATTACATTTGTATAACACACAGACAAGATAATATTTACATAAACATAAATACATATATATATATGTATATATACATATAAATTATACGCGAAATATATAATAATAATAATCGAGTAGCTAGTTTTCTTATATAGTGCGTCGCGCAATGGAAAGGTCCAAAGTTAGTTGCTTAGCATATACATAATAATAATAATAATATTAATAATAAAATTGAACATAAAAGTTATACACAACACGAAAAAGAAATCTTGACAACAATTTAACATAAAGCAGCAAAAATAATGAAACCTAACAAAACGATAACTGCCAAAAGAGAAGAACAAAATGAATCAAATTAAGTTGAACAGCAATTTTTCAAATTTGAAAAAAACAATTTTTAAGCAAAACAACAATTAAAATTAGAAAGCAGAAGAAATAAAAACAAAACATTTTCATACGCAGCGATAAACGTTTAGCTTTTATACAACTTAGAGGAGAATATATATATATATATATATATATAAATAAATGAAAACGAATCTTAAATTAAAATCTATAAACACGACACACTATATAAGAAATGCGTTTTTTTACTGTACACGAGACGCTTACAACAAATTAACATAAACAACAAAACGAATAATAAATATATATTGTACGTATTGCATATAGGTATTATTATGATTACAAGATGACTGAAAGTTACTGTTTCAAAATGCAAAAAACGAAAACGAAAACAAAAACAAAAACTTAGCAAAAATAATAATTACTTATACATATACATATATACATACATCTATATGTGTGTGTGTGTATATACAAAAGATATTTAAGCTAACGAACGAAAAGACAAACAAAATAAATATATATACAAAATATATTTTGCGTATGTTAAACAAAATTTAAATTTAATAAACAATCCCAGCAAAACATTTTATACGAACTCAAAACCAAAAACAACAACAAAAATCTAATAAAAAACAATATCATGTTTCGGCATTCACAACAAAACCCTATATACGACATGCCATTATCATATCGCTGTGTTCCACAAACTAAATACGAAATTTATTGGTTTTTTTTAAATATATATCGAAAGAATGCTCGAGCATTTCTGATGCTAACTGATAGAAAATGGAATGGATTCATAGGCAAACGTATATACAATATTTCATAAATGAAAATAAAACTAGTTAAACGCATAGACAAATACCCCAAACGGGCCAGTTAAAGATTTCGATGCGGCTAAAACTTTTCGGAATCGAAATGAAAACGTGTCGTTTGCGAAATTCGGAATGTTAAGTAAGCTATTTCATTATATTTGTAAAACTTTTGAAAGAATTTACAGATATAAATTCTATTTCTTGCTTGGATAAAGTTTTTTGCATGACTCCCAATTGGAAATTGCAAGCCAAAAGCAATCTGGTGAAATTAAACCGAACTATTAAGT
Source organism: Drosophila kanekoi (assembly GCA_037075305.1). Lineage (NCBI taxonomy): Eukaryota > Metazoa > Arthropoda > Insecta > Diptera > Drosophilidae > Drosophila > Drosophila kanekoi. Next base: position 12,104,773 of record JBAMCE010000141.1, read on the forward strand.
GGAAATAAAACCGATTCGGACTCACTCCGTTTCGGACTCACTCCGAACGAAAAGGAACTACATCGAAGTCTTGAACCGGCCCGCATATTTGACAGGTCCACAAAACAGAAGTAAAAACAATTTGAATTACTTTTAATTTTATAGTTTACTTAAAGAAACCTTTAATAAAATTTTGTGAATTTAAAAAAACGAGAAATGAAAAGAAAACCAAAACAGATATATATATATATAAAATTTCTCAAGTCTCAAGCTGTCTTATAAACATTACGAAATGCCATTATTTTCCAAGGTTCTTAAATACTCTCAACTTCTTTGTTAGCAACAAACAAATTGTATAGAATTTTTAACAACAATTGTTTCAAACTTGTGTACATACAAATATATGTAATAATTGCAAAAAGAAAATTAAGAAAAAATGCAAATATGATTATAAAGAAAATGCTCTTGATGAACCAAATGATAATATTATTGCTAGCGCGTTATCATTATTTTCATTATCATTAGATTTTGTACATTTGAAAATTGCATTTACATAAGCAAAACAAAAACAAAACTGCAAAAAACAAAGTAAAAAGCAAATACAACAACACAAACACAAAATAATAAGCAAATTAATTCATGATTAATCAGCATTAGCCACACGTAAGCTATAAAAATCCCACAAAGAGTACATTCAAACATAATCATAAGCGAATTGTTTAACACACACACACACACACACACACACACACACACACACACACACACACACTATCATTACCATTAACAAACAAAACAAACGATAACAACAAATTTAGCAAAGCCACAAAAACACAAAATAAAACATTAACAAAAAAGACAACAAAAACATATGAAAGTATGGGAACGAGGGGAGCGTATGGAGTTTGTATGAGAAATAAGAATAAAGCACATGTTTGAAAAGAAAATCAGTTTGTGTTAAATGTATATTAAGCCTAAGGTTGGCTGGGTTTGGGCTGAGCAAGAGGCATCTCGACTTGGGTGGGGCAGGATTTGAACCAATGTCCTGTCTCAATCTCCTATTCGTAAACTAGGTTGTCCGCATGTAATGAACATATATATGATAAGATTTTCCTCATATGTAGAAAGCATTCTAGAGTACACTTCGGGGAGGATATACGACGACGTCCACATTGACTCGGCTCTTGAAAAGATATATGTTGTATTAAAGGGCCAGAGAAGTTGCCTTGCACCGCATAGAAACAAAATACTCCAATTAAATGGATCCAAACAAGCAGAAATCTAAAGTGCTTATTGACAAATTCCCCTCTCTGAATGGGGAGGTCAAAAGTTGCGACTCCAATAACTGGACAATTTTAATCTAGTAAAAACTAAAAACTCAGGCGACCCGTGTACTTCTCAATCCAATCGATGAACGAGGAGACGCGTGTAAATATATCCGGCAAACGGAGCTGGCACTTGTTATCGAAGCCGTGGGAGACGACGCCAACAACAGTTAGGGTGCCATCGTCCAGGACCAGAGGGCCGCCCGAATCGCCGCGACAGGGTAGTCCGCCCAAGGAATCAATGCACAGAAAAGAGTCCAGTATGAGCTTGCGTTCGCCATTGAGCTGTTTGTTCCACAGACGCTCGCACAGCTTATTGGAGATGATTTTTACATGCAAATATTGCAATAAGTCGGTGGGACGCTGATTGGCCGTCAGGCCCCAGCCGGAGCTAATGGCCGAGCGACCGTTCAGGTTGAATTTATTGTTTCCCTTGGGCAGCTTGGCGGGCTGCGCATAAGCGCCTAGTCTTAGATCCTTGGGCAGACGAATGAGTGCAATATCGTTGGCCACCGTGTGACGATCGTATAGGGGATGCACAATTGTGGCCTTTCTTCTAACCAACATCTCCATGTGGCCGGGCTCGTTTTTCTTTGCCTTGTTCAGGGCGCCCGCGGTAACAATTACGTTGAGCCTGCAAATTGAAATGATTTATAAATAAGTCTCGACTTGGCTTGTTTTTGGTTTTTATACTCACAAATATGTGTCCGGCTCCTGCAGGCAGTGCGCTGCGGTTAGTATCCAACGCTTCGTTAGAATCGTGCCGCCACACAAACTGGGCTCGTCTCCGGAGTTGCCGAAGTAGACATGCAGTGCCACCTGGTAGGGCAGTTGCTTTGGTCTCGCAGCTAATCCATTGATAATGCGCAAATGGCCCTGGCTGAGGATTAGGCAGGGACACAGCAACAGCAGCAGCGGCAGGTAGAGTGTGTAGACAGGTTGTCTCATTTGTTTGCTTAACTATGGAGTCGAGTTAACATGCGCCTTATATATAGCCTTGGATAATAGCTCCAGTTTATAGCCCCAGAGCGTGCACTTCACCTTATCACAGTTTTACATAATAAACAACTTTTCTGCGTGCTATCAGTTTATTATTACAAAAATTATTCTTGAGCTTTCGACACAGGGGATTATATGCATACATGACATTCTCTTTGGTTTTAAATAAATATATATTTTGTATACATATGTATATGTGTACAAATTATAAATTAATCTGGTATTTCCAAAGATATAATAATATCTTGGACTTTTAAGCGGTCGTCCGCTCTATCGAGTACTCACTGTATACATACTATTTAGTATTATATACAAGTTGTTAATGCTGCTTGCCAAACTTGTAGATTACTTCGTGACGATACTTCTCGCCGGGACGCAGAATGGTCGAGGGAAAATTCTCGTGATTCACCGAATCGGGAAACTTTTGTGTCTCCAGACAGAAGGCACCATGTTTGGCATAGGCCGCGCCCGCCTTGCCCGGCAGCGGACTCTCCCCCTGCGCCTGGTTTGGCAAAAAATTGGAGGTATAGAACTGTACGCCCGGCTGGTTGCTGGCAATCTCTAGCCAGCGACCGCTCGGCGGATGCGCAACTCTCGCAACGTTTGTAATGCTCTCGGGCGGCGTAAATTTCACGCAAAAGTTGTCATCATAACCACGCGCCGGCTCCAGCTGCCGGAGGCGTTCGCCCAGGTTGCTGGCGACCCGTAAATCAAATTTGCCGCCGTCCACTTGCAGAATTTTGCCCGTGGGTATTGAGTCCGTGTCCGTTTCGGTAATGCCATAAGCATTGATGGCAACCGTATGCTCGTAGAGTCCGGCTTGGCCAGCTTTGTGCCCGGCCAGATTGAAGTAGGAATGGTTGGTGAGATTCACGGGCGTCGCTTTGGTGGTCACTGCATCCATGCGGACATGCAGGCAGTTGTCCTCGGTAAGTGTGAAGCGCACCGTGGCGGTCACCTCGCCGGGATAGCCTTCGTGGCCATCGGGATTGGTGTGCGTTAGGCAGACGCCATTGGGCAGCACCTCCGCCACTTGCCAGTGCGCCTTGTTAAAGCCAATGAAACCGCCGTGCAGCTGCAATTGACCCCGGTTGCGAGTGACCTCAATTGTCTTGCCGTCCAGCACAAATTTGCCATTAGCTATGCGATTGCAGACGCGCCCCACAGTGGCACCCATATAGGGGTTCTGTTCGCTTTCATAGCCCGCCAAATCATCAAATCCGAGCGTCACGTCCTCCACCTGACCTTGGGCATCCGGCACCTTAATGCTGCTAATGGTGGCGCCCAGCGTTAAAATCTGCACTGACATCTGCTCATCGTTGCTCAGCGTAAAGCGTCGAATTGTTCCCGTTTCTTTGGTGAATGGGTTCACTGCAGCCTCGGCGAAGACATCTTCCGTGACGTGTACCATGTCGACTTGATTTTATTATGAGTTAAACACACACAATACAGTCACTTAAGTAGTGAACAATGCGAAAACCGCAAATACTTAATAAAGTACATATGTTTGTACGTAAATACATATGTATATACAATGTTGATACAAAATATCTTATCAATGTGTGTTGCGTGAGTGCTGCCCGCCGCAAGCTCACTTCTGACACATAAGTTTAATTTAAGTAGCACTTACATGCATACTGCTTGCAGAAACTTAGTTAATATATAACTATTAAATTATTTCTTTTGTGTATTTTAGCAAACATTGATTTATTTAAGATACTTGCACTTGAAATGGCGCGATTTTACTGCGTCTTATCGATAGTATATTTAAGGACTTTCGATAGTTTACAGCTGGACTTGTTGCGCTTGCTAATCATCGCTTAATATTCAAAACCAGCTGAACTCTGTTATTTTGATGAGTCAGTTAGCAGTTGTGGAGCAGTGCTGCTACAGCTGAGAGCAGTACTCGCGATGCTCCACACCACAGTTGCGGCAAATGTAAAAACATAGAACAACCGAACCTGTGAAAAGACATTTCAGCCACAGCTAGGAAGATTCGACATTGAAATGCTTAGTTAATTATGCATAAATTTGCACTTGAACCGGCGCAATTTTGCCTCTTATGGATAGCTTCCTGATCCACTTGTTGCATATGCCAAAATCAGCTGAGTTCTGTTATCCGTGGCTTGATGTCAGTTGTGAATCGGTTAACAGTTGTTGGCCAGTGCTCGCTCCAAATAACAGCTGCTGCCAATGCTAAGACCTACAACTACAGAGCCGTTTAAAGCACAATACGGCTAATTTCGATTTGTTAAACGCTCATCAACACAAACATAAATGAGATGTAGTGTAGTTCCTGCTTCGTTTAACAGTATAAGTTAGCAGCATGTTCATCGGCATGTGTTAAGTGAACTAGTTTAACACTTATCAACTAATTAGTTCGTTCTTTGAGCTAAGTCGAACGTTCGAACGAACTAATTCCGAACGATTCGATGCAACTCTTTTTGTTTATAAAATCAAAATGGGCTTGACGTGGCAGCGGTTGAGATTTAATTTATTAGTGACCATTGGACTAACATCCTTATGCCTGCTCATTAAAACAATCAGCGCACAAGAAGCACAACAGCCATGGTACGAAAATTTGCCCGCAGTCGCCATGGATTATAAGGTAATAATTTAATTTAGAAAGCGCACGGGGTAAACAACAATAAATATGTGTGTTGTCCAAATAATTTGAAACTACAGGTACACATAGATGCCGGCAAGGAGGACTGCTATCATCAGTATGTGCAGGCGGGTGCCACCTTTTACGTCTCATTCAGTGTAAGTATGCGAAAAGGAAGCCCACGCATTTTCTTCATGTTTAACTTTAACAGGTGGTGCGTGGTGGAGACGGCATGGCTGGTTTTGCTGTACGCAATCCGGCTGGCGAAATCGTGAAGCCCTATCAGTGGCAGGCCACGGCGGATTATACGGACCAAGTCTCGCCCGGCGGCTACTATTCCGTGTGCATTGACAATCAGTTCTCGCGCTTTGCGGGCAAACTGGTCAACATCTACATCACGGTGGTCAAGTACGATGCGTGGGACAAGTATGCCAAGGAGATCGAAGAGCTGCAGCTGAATATGCAGAACTTTACGACCACAATTGGCACCGTAGAGCGCAACATTAATGATATGCTGGGCTATCAGGCGCACAGCAGGCATCGTGAATCGCGCGATTATGCCCTGCTGCTGGACAACAATTCCTATATACAAACATTCTCCATAAGCCAGATTGTGGTCATTCTGATTACGTGCTCCATACAGGTGAAAAGTTTTCCCAGTGTTGCCAATTCTGTTATGCTCAGAATTCATCAGTCAAAAACAGTTAAAATTTAAACGAATTCAGCTATTTTTTTATCTATCTCATTGACAACTCTGCACATAAGCTGGTTTAGCTATTTTTATCATTTGGCAACACTTTTAAGTTGTTTAGTATAATTTAAACAATTACTTTTCATTTCTAGGTATTCTTCGTGCGCAAACTGTTCGAAGTGAAGACCACCTCCAAGAGCCGCATTTAGTTGCTAATAATGCCTTCTTCATGGGCGCCAAACTTGCGGCATTTATGCACAAAGCTGTAAAAAAAAACACTTTTATACTTTCCCCCGTTCTTTTATACGTACACACACGTTCCCCAACCGCACTGCACATACACACCCCAAGCATTCATCATGGAACCTATTATAATATGTAATTATTTTAATGTTGGCAAACAGAACAAGTGCAAACTTAACAGACTTCAACTACTGATATTTATCATTTGTCCATATATATACAACTTATGTGATAAATGAACACGTGTCGAAGAGAGAGGAGTTTTTAACTAAATTAAAGTTTATATTTTATACTTGAGTATATGTATACATCACATCGTAAAGCTTCTTATTTGTATTTTGGGTTTGTGTCTACGCTAAGTTAAGTTAGTTTCCTGCAAGCTCTCCAATCCCGTTGGATTCAGTGTTGCCAAATGCAGCTTAAAAATAGCTGAATTGCAAAAATCAATTAAAAATTTCAACTGAAAAAAGCCAAATTTAGCTGAAAAGCTGATGCATTGGCAGCACTGGTTGGATTATGTTGAGTTGAGTTGGTTAATTGTAGTTTGCTTGACTTTCATGATAATTACTGATAATTATATATATTATATCTATTGGTATGGGGCGGCGTATAGCTGGGTGCGTCTAGCTCGGAAAAAATGCCTTCGCCCGTATCACTGCCCGGCCTGAGTACGCCCTCACTAAAAGCAGAGCGTGTTTAATTTGAATATCACATATTGGCATATCAGAAATCGAATTTTAGCCGAATTCTAAGAGTTTAGTTTTGCTCACCCAAAGGCGCTGCCCCCGAAGCGTCCCACATTGGGAGCCTGGTAATAATTATAAGGCGTCGCATTTATCCAGGAAGTAAGCATAAAAGCGCACAGCAAAAACACACAAATGTTGAGGAACTGCATTTCCCAAAAGCTTGATGTCTTCTTTTTCGTTTTTTTAATTTTTTATTTTTATTTAATAGCACAAAGCGCTACCGAAGCTGTCGCAATGAGTTTGAATCGAGTTATGCGGCTACCACTTGGAAGAATGGCACCTATTTATACTGAAGACCTGATTTTGACCAGTCTATTTACATATGCGACAATCAGAACTAGTTTCCATATCATTGACGCTGTTTTTTAAAAGCGTTTTAATGGATAAGAGAAATTTAAATGGCATTTAACCATATATTTGTATTATTATACACCAATAGGTTAAATTTACACACTATCCGCCAACTGGATAGCTTTATGCAAGAAGCTTGTTGCATTAAAGAAAATTTAAATATTTAATATTTAGTTTTTATGTCAGATCAGAGTACGTCAAGCATTGAATTTAAAGTAACGGAAAAAGATCACACCAAAACATGTTTTGCTTTTTTTCGCAAGAATATGAACAAAAGTAAATACGAATTGGAGCTGACAAATCACATTTAACTATGCCATAATCATAGAAATAACCGGAGACCGGTTAAGTTCTATTCTCCATTAATCTGATTTCTAAGTAAAAAATGAGCTCACGAATACTGAACGATTGATAATATTCACACAAATTAATCAGTTTCATTTTTGCGGTTCCGGAATTCAAATTTGGATGTTTTTGTCTAGAGAATGTGACGTCCAATTGGAGAAAAAAGGCGATCAGAGTGTACGAAAAACATAAGCGACAACGATCTAGACGTCATGAGGCTTACATGGCTTAGGTGTCTGTGCGTCGAACCAGCAAGCGAGAGGTCGCCGGCTCGAAAATATAATAGATAGAATGTACGATAGACATAAACAACAGCGAGCGGGGCGTCATAAGGCTTACATGGCTTAGATGTCCAGAGGGGTCACCGGTTCGAATATGGGAAAACACAAGATGGAGCGTTTTTGTGCATGGCTGCAGTTGGCGCGAGTTACAGTAACTATTTCAGTGCATTTGAGCCGGACCAATAAATGTGCAATTTTTTACCCAAAGTCAATTGTTTCATGAAGAAAGGAAGTAAAGGAAAAAGGAAAAGAGCTGTGAGCCAGGTTCACGAACCGAACCTTCAGACGCTGCGAACCATAAAACGAACCAGAGCATGAACATGTGGTTCATGAACTTGTAATAATTGTGACAACATGAGAAGGCAAATTTAAACTGTTTTTTTCAAAAATGTAAAAAAATAATTGAGAAGAATTTAACATATTTGTAAACTAGTCTTAGTTCCGCAATACTTATATAAAATATTCTTGGAGAATTTTATTTCATTTTATTTATTTAAGTAAAGGTCCACACACATGCATACACACACTTGTTAATTACAAAAATGAAAATGCGATTATCTGTGCGCTTATCTGCGGCATCTTCTTGGCCAATCCCCGCTACCCAAAGTTTCCCAGCTGCGCCTTAAAGTAGGCAGCATTGAAAATGAAGCCGCAAATGATGCGAGCCGGGCCCCAAACTAAGCGCCTAATGGCCCGCACACAGATAAGTGAGTGCTTGCGTGTGTGTGTGTCTGCGTGTGTGTGTGTGTTAGTGCTGGCTCTTTAACTGTTTTAAACGCCATTGTTAAAATATTGCTCATACGCACTTCCGCCCGAAATGGGGTCTTTGCTTGGACTAATGATGCCAACGCCGCAGCCAGTGCTGCCCAAGAACGTGCAGCAGTCGCAGCAGCAGCAGCAGCCAGTGTGCACAACGTCGACTGCAGTTCAGATGTGGCTCCGCCCACTTTTGGCTAAGCCCAGATAAACAATGCGGGCGAAAGGGAGCGCGCGTGCGCATCAACCACCGCAAAGGAAGCGTTCATGTTGGGGTGCAGCTGCCGCTGCCGCCGCCGTCGCTGCTGCTGCTGGTGCTGCTGCTGCTGGTCGGGCATCCTTTTGATGTGCCCTGCTGATTGCGGCTCCCGAATGTGGGAGGAGTGTGTGCCAGGCAAAAGCGGCGCCATCTTGAGAGCGCGCGCACGAGATGATTTGTGCCTCATTGTGCGGCCAGGCCAGCTTTTTGTATGGCCAGCGGGACATACACATTAACTTGGAGTGCGCGTTACCGTTACGACACGTCGACCGGAGCAGCATAATAACGGCACTTTGCGGTCGAATATACGTCGGTCCACACACACACGTTCGACACACACAGGAAGCCGCGAACTAAAAGGGGGGGACCACGCAAAAAAAAAACCAACGAAAACAAAATAAATATAAAAAGTAAATAGTAAAAATACAAACAATAACAGAACTTGGACAAATGCGCTTGTTGCTTGTTGCCAACTGACAGTAGGCGTGGCAGCGCCTCTCTGCGCACGTGTGTGTGCCTGTGTGTGTGTTGCATAAATTGTTGTGCGGAAATTATTGAAATTTTACTTTTTGGCAAAACTCGCGGCTAGAAAGTGGCCAGCCGAGAATGCCAAAACGACGCGCTACGGCCACCGTCGGCGTTCTGTGCCACGCCTCCTTTTCCTACCTAGCGCACTGACAAATTTCCTTGCATATCCGCTACAACAACAACAACAACAACCACAACAAGCCACAAAACTAAACAAACACAACTTGCGTGTCGCGGCGACGTCGCAAGCCCAGCCGCCCCTCCGCTCATCTCGCGCGCCCACAGCCAAGCCAAGCTTGTTCTCTGTCGCCATTTTGGACAATAATTTCACTTCCGGTTTGCACAAATACAACGGTAAATGGTATTTAAAAAAAATAGCAGAAAAATGCCGCCAAGTGACTCGTGAACTGGTCGCATTTCAACAATATTAGTTAATCAAAGTGCGTTAATTAATTAATTAACTAAACTAATTGGAGCTCGATATATTTGGATTAAGCATAGAACACAGAAACCAGCATAATCCTGAGGTGAGTTTCTTATAGTTTGTAAAGGAACAGCATTCGCTTCTATTATACTATTTTAATCTTCTTTAGCTTCTTTTTATGAGCAGTTGGTTAGAAAGTCCCTTATGGGAATATATAATTATGCTCTGATATACATAGTTCTTTATCTCTATTCAACGAGGCGTGTTTCTCGGGATTCTTTATTTAAATCCTAAAGAGCTCGGATACTCGGATACGTACGCTGTTGCTTATTCTAATGCCCGGCAATAACACGGCTTAAATGAGTGCTGAATAGAAGCCCGGAACTAAAAGATCCGCATGTCTCTATTGGTGACATGCTGTGGAGTTATTCTGCTGCCTGCCAACTACACGGGTGCTAGACATGATTCCAGCTCGGAATTTTAATGTTGTTTACATAAAGAAGAGGCCAATTTGAACCTGAACTGAACCATTTAACTTTTGAAACTATGAGGCTCCTAAAAATGTCTGCTTTCATATAAATATTTATTTTCCTTATTTTTATACCCTAAACAGGCAGAAGGAAGCATGTCCGAGCCCATTAAGTATATACATTCTTGATCAGCATCTACAGCCGAGCCGATCTAGCCATGTCCGTCTGTCTGTCTGTCCATCTGTCCATCTGTCCGTCCATCTGTCCATCTGTCCGTCAGTCCGTCCGTCCGTATGTATGAACGCAAGGATCTCAGAACCTACAAGAGCTAGAGACTTGAAATTTTAGCTGTAGGTGCCTAGTGCCTACGCAGATCGAGTTTGTTTCCGATAATCGATAACTTACTCCGTTTGCAAGCAATCGATAAAAATCGATATCAACATCCTGTTTTTTGAGCAATTTTGGTAAATAATTAGAGCTAGAGTCAGGAAACTTGACATGTAGCTTCTAGAAGAGTTCAGGGTATTCCCTAATCGGGAGCTCCCGTCTAGTTTTTCTTACTTGTTTTCTCTTAAATCAATGGATTTTTGATAATTAAATATATATAACTGCGACTATTCTATTGAAAAGGGCAAAAGCTGTGCGAAATCTGGTTTCAAAACCAAACCTGGGTTCGAAATCCAAGTAAAAATAGGGTACTATCAAATATTCCATATAGACATAGGTTGAAATTTCCCAAGCCCATAATTCGGTCAAGACTCATCCGACTTTCACGAGGTTTAGCTCCTTATTCAAGGTTTGGCACCCAAATCTGGCAACATTATAATTGGTCGAAATTCACGTCAAAATTGTAACCTCAACTTTTCTATACTGTCGAATTTCCCCTTCCTCAGACAGAACTTCAGCTTAACGTCATTTAAAAAGCCGTCGGCTTGTCTCAGCTGCAAACTAACATTTACAAAATCACAAATGTAAGTGCGTGTTAAGTGACCACGCCCCCACGCGAGAGAAAAAACCCATTAAACAGAGCTGATAGGTAAATCTTACAAACCATTAAAATGCCTCAGACGGCGCGTGTGTCCTCATCCTGTTAATTAAAAAGCTGCGCGCGGGCATTATGTCATTAGCTCTATATGCAAAATATGTCTGTCTGTGTGTGTGTGTGTGTTTAGCATATGTATGCGTATGCTCGTCAAATCTTTTTTATGCAGACAGCATAGCCACGCGTCGCACGGCATCCCGGCATCCCGGCAGCCCGGCATCCCGACATCCTGGCATCCTGCGCGTATTTCCGGTGTGCGGGAGCGCGCGCGCAGCCTCTCGAACGAGAAACGAAATGCGATAACTTCAAAATGGCTGCGTGTTCGTCCTTCGGCGTGTCCTTGTGCTGTGTCTGAGCTTCTACCTAACTGCTTTGGGCCCAGGTCCACGCAATTTGCTCGCAAACACAATATGATAAATAATAATAAACAAGGCGTGTGCAAGGCCCGTTTATAATGTCAGTCTCTGTAATGTCTGATGACGTTGCAGATAGCCAAATGCCGCTCTCATTGTTGTTGTTGTAGTTGTTGTAGTTCTTGCTGCCACGCTTTAAGCTGCCACAAAGTGCGTTCACAATTTAAGCCCTCTTGTTATAACCAGCACGCTGTCAAGATGGGTAAAAAGGGCTTATGCCATTATGTGTTACAGATAGCAGCAGATATCTTCCACCCCATTAGGTAAATATATTCATGATCAGGAAAAATAGCTGAAGCCATATCTGCCTGGCTGTCCGTTTGTCTGGCCCTCTGTCCGTATGTGTGAACGAGTCAATCTCGAAAAGTCTTGGAGCTACAGATATACTCCTTTACGATATCTCGATATCTCTCTGCATACTCGATATCTGCTTTCATTTCATTACTATCGATAATTATCGATAATATAATAGCTAGATAGAATTTTGTCATGTTTTTCCCTTATATCATATTCATATTATGCATTAGTTAAGGTCTAGGCTATGCTCTCGCTGTTCCCCACAAAACTTCAAATATTAAATACATATTCTCCTTAATCTAATCTTGATATTCTAAATATCGTCTCTTATTTTACATACATACTATCGATAAATATCGGTTTTGATACTATAAGATGTAGATATCTCTAGATATCTCTAGATAGAAACTGGTACTGTATATTCCTGAATATCATGTTCATATTATGAATATTTCTCAAGCTGTTCCCCACGAAATTCAAATTCAAATTCAGTCTTAGACTAGGGTATTTGCGCACTTTTTCATGGCATAGTTAGGCCTTGAAATTTGCATAAACATCGGACAGTAAAGAGCCAAGTTTTTAAAGAATGCATGTTCCATAATATAGCCTCAGGCAAACATCTAAAGCTGAGATAAGAAGAAGCACACATGCGGCGTGTGTGTGACTGTGTTTTGGCTAGCTAGTTGGCTTGTGCAGGGTATCTGCTAGTCGGATAGCGCCCTTAATTGGTATTGTTGCTGGTGTTGTGGCATAAATTTCGTTGGCATAAATCAAAATTCAGCAACTTCCGATGAAGGCAGAGTGCAAAAATTTGCATGGCACATACAAAACACGCACACGCACACACACACACATACACACACTGGCACACACTGGGACACACATGGCAAACAATAGCTGCTGCTGGGCATTAGAAATGCACGCTCAAATGGCCGCCGCCCACGCATAACGCTCATACGCAGCGTTGGCCCCGCACCATAAATAACTCCAAGCAGATAATTATGCATATATACACAATAGCTAACACTAATTATGTTGGCTAGTGTAGCCAGTCTCTGAGTGTGGCAATTGGAGCGCCAATTTTGCGAAATATTTTAAAATTGCAGTCATTAATTACAGGCCATTCGCTGTGATTTATGTGCATTATCACATGTAAATTCAGGCACATTCAAGCAAAATATCTCTTAAATTAAACTTCTCAGAATATTTTTGGTCTCAATGAACAACTGAAATCTAATAAACTCTTTGAAGAGCGACAGCTTAAGCGAATATAAAGATTCATAACTCGCTACACACTGCGGATATTTCGACCGAGCGTACTCTTAAAAAGTATCTATAGTCTATAAAGTTGCTGGTTCAAACCCAGGCTCTGAGTGTACTTGAGTCACATAAGTTTGAATGGAAATTGAATAGAACTGGTTTTTTACAGAAACTCTTTAACAACTATTTCCCACACCTAAAGGAAATACTTAACAATTAATAGTAGCTATTTATTTACTTGATTTCTGTATATGCAGAGTCAAGTGGAATCCATTGCTTAACCAACACGTAGCCGTTGACGCTTCGGAGGGACGCGCCATGTACGAGAACTCGTGTTCGTATCAAACGGCGCTGGACTTGAAGCGCGTGTCGCCGCCGACGCTGGCCCAGGTAAAAACGGAGGACTGTCTGACGTTGGGCCAATGCTCGCCGGACTGGACCTCGTATCGGTTCCATCAGTCGACCTTCGAGCAGCTGAAGCAGAGCGTCGAGAAGGCCAAGGCGGCGCTGCAGGATCGCAGCAGTTTCTTTGGTGCCAGCAGCGCGTTCAGGTGAGTCGCCCAGGTGACAGCTGCCACTCCCAGCTTCTAATGCCATTCGGGTGTGCTTTGCAGCGACATCTACTCAAGCCAGCGGCTGACCGACACGCTGGACACACTGCCCGCCATGCAGAATGGAACTGGCGCTGGCAATTGCCTCGGCCTCACACACAATGCGGGCGCCGGCGTGGGCGTCGGCGTGGGCGTGGGCGTCGGCGTCGGCGTACTCAACTACAACACGGTGAGCAGCAGCAGCGCCGGCGTCCTGGGCAGCAGCGTGCAGCGGCACCGCCTGGACACACTGCAGCCGCCATCCGGCTGCTCGCCCGCCGGCACACAGCACGGCGTCATCACGTCCAGCGCGGGCCATGTGCCGGCTGCCACCTTGGATGCGGTCAGCTCGGCCTCGGTGCCGCCGTCGCTATCAGCGTCCACCACCTCGCATGTGGAGCACAAAGTTCGAACAGGTAGGAAAAAGTAACCAAAGATAATTGTGAATCTATTTGTACAGGGACAGAGCAAGGTTTCCCTTAACTCTTTAAATATATATGCCTATGCTTACGATCATATATGCATATATTTACGATCAGCATCTGGTTTAGAACTGAACCGGTTCGAATCCGGAATAATTAACTTTTAAACCTACATCAAAACTTGAATCATACCAGTTGACCACAAGAAATGATAACCAAAACCCGAACGTAACGATATTTTTTATCACGAACTTAGCCTAGGTTCACGAATCAAACCAAATGGCAAGGAACTGGTTCGACACGTCAGGCGAACCACAGAAAATGTTTCGACCCTGTCTTGGTGATTCCAGCCCTGATTAAAATATATTTATTCCTTGGTTCGTAAGCCTGGTTGTTTATCTTAAGGCAAGGAGCTGGTTCGACGAAGTTCGTTTGCAACCGTAAGCCGGAGACAGTTCGAGCCTTAAACCAAACCAGAAGCCATACTTTTGATGCTTTGAAGCTTAAGTCGAGTACTGTTTTCGGTCTTTCCAACCCTGAGCCGGAACTAGTTCAAACGCAAATCCTATTTCTGACCAGATTTCCTATGAATCCAACTCTGATGAAATAAAATCTATTCCTAGGCTCGATATGCTGGGCTTTCAGCTCAACTGCCTGAGTTGTTGGTTTAATCCGTGACCACCTTTTGTTAGGCCTAGTTTTACCCCGTTTTACCCAGTCCGTTTGCAATCAAATATTCCATTTTAGCAGCTTGTTTAGCTGCTTTCAGCCGTAGAGCAACCCACTGACCTTCTCGCCGTGGGTCTAACACAAATGTCAGCGAAATGGCGGAAAAACAAATCCTGCGCTTCCGGCCGAGCCATAGCCAGAATACAAAAAAAAAAGAAAACAATTGTTGTTTCTTTTACAAATGTGGCAAATTTCGCGTTTATTTATTTAAACACATCCAAGCAGCATATGTTGACCATTGGCCGTTGGCCGCCCACAAAAGGCAACGCCGAAAAATGTTCGCGTCCAAAGCCCGTTACATTTTATGGGCCAAAAAATGTGGCAACAAAGCGCTAGCTGGACATAATTTTTGTTGTTGTTGTTGTGGCCCAAAAATAAAATAAAAGAAATTATAAAAAACGCCAAATTGAATTATCCATATAAACGTCAAGGTCTTGCAGTTGCCTCCCTCCACTTCTTTATCAATTTAAGCCCGCGCAGCGGATGTGGCTTATAATGCGACCAGAAAGGGGGCGGGTGGCAATGTATGTGTGTGTCTGAGTGTGTCTGAGTGTGTCTGAGCGTGTGTGTGTGTGTGTCTGTCTGAGTACATGTGTGTGTGTGTCTGTGCTTGGATAGAAACATCAAAAATGCTCTGTCCACAATAGCATCGCGTGCCTGGCGAGAATTTGTTATGCCGCCTCCGTCATGTTGTGTCCACTTATATCTATAAGAAATTCTTTCCTAGTCTCGTTTTTATTCATATACCCTATACTGATTGAAAGTGTCTAGGACTGGTTGACTGGTTTAGTGGGAATGTATGTCAGTCCGTCTGTCTGTCCGTCTGTGCGAGCTGGTCCATCTATGAGACTACAAGGGATACAGGTTCTCGTACTTCTTACTTCTTAGATAACACCCCCCACTCTTCAAAGGTTGTGAGGCCTTGCCCTTTGGTATCTAGACATTGTTGCCTGTCATACTTCAGCGCTGCGAATTGCATAAGAACTGGGACTTTAAGAACCTTAAAAAGGCATTCCCATTGTGTTGGGCTGTGCTTTTGAGTATGTTTGTATAGAAAGCACCTACAATATTTGGATAGAGGGCATCTCCTAGTCTGTCACTCGCTTTTCCTTGCTTTTTTTTTTGACTTTTTAATCGTCTTGGCTTTGTGGCCTGTTTTGGTAAGCCGGAATTCAATATGACAAGCAAGCAAGTCCCTTTGACTGGCTTTGGGGTGGCCCAAAATGGCCGCCCGCTGAAGCCAACTCAAACCCAGCCTCGACGCGCTCAAGCAAATATGAAATGAATCCTTTTAAGCTGTCTCTCGAGGGCAGTACACCTCTCTCCCACTCTCTTTCTCTCTCTCTCTCTCTCTCTCTCTCTCTCTGTAACTGTCGCTCTCTCTCTCTAGCTTTCTTTATGAGCTTTGCTGCTGTCAACTGCTGGCTTCTGCTCTGCTGCCATCGCATAAAAGAACTTTGTCATGCGTAACTCATTATTTTTGCTGAAAAACGTTTCGCTCACAAAGCACATAAAAGATAATTACGCTCCCCATCATTTGGAATAGGAGTCGTATCGTATTGTCCTTCTATTGACAGACCCCAAAACCAGCTAAGAACGAAAATAAGAAATTTCTTAGCTAGCAATTTCTTGTCAATATTAATTCTGCCCATTATAAGAATCATATTGCAAAGCATAATAGCTTTAAGTTCAGTCTGTCAGCCAGTCTTATGCATATAGACATTGCTAGGCAGATCATGGTATTTCCGCTACCAAATTTCAACTATCATGACTTGGCCAAAACTGAACCAGTTTTCGTGCCTGATGGTTCAATGTTTCTGGTTTGTGCTCTAGATTGATTCTGCATGAAAGTCTAGCAAAGTCTCTAGAAAGTCTATTTGTAGCAAAACATTTCTATAACAAGCTATGCTAAAAATGATTGTGAGCCGTATCAAAAGTCTCTCAAGCAACTTACTTAAATTGTCCAACAATAAAGGATAGTATCCGATCTGTCTGGTCTACAAACTTTCTTAACTCTGTCAAAAGCAAAGCGATTAACATAAACGTGTTCATTTTGTTTATAGTTTGAGCTCTAGTTAGTATGTACTTTAGGTGCACAATTGGAATCAATGTTTTTCTCGAGATAGGTAGCCTAACTGGCTATCCTTAGACTCTCCTAAGCGTTGCTTAACCAAAGATTATTTGCGTATCGCATTTAACTATCTTTGGGAGCTTCAATTATGACACAGTCACGTTCCCAGGCACTCAACTCATGTTAATTTCAGTCTCGTCTTTATGGCTATTATCGGACATGGGCATCAAGCTCTACATTGACATTTCAATTGAAAGCGTTGCGAATTTCGCCGGCTCACTTATTGTTGTTTACATCAAACAAAGATTTACGGCAATTAAACACGGCTACGGCTGCTGCTGCTGCTGCTGCTGCTGTTCCTGTTGCTGGTCTAATGTCTGAAGTGACAACCCTCGCGATTATATCCTTTGCGGTTCACAGGATCTCTGTCTCTGTCTCTGGGGGTGGCTGCCGAGCGGCGTTGCGTGTCAGGCGAGCGTCATGGTTGGGCGACGGCACCAGCCACGACCAACCATAATTTGGGCAATAAATAAACGGGCCAGTTACGTTTATCTATGTTGAGATTTATGACTGGGCCTCCTCTCCGCTTCGCTCTGCTCTGTGGTCTGCTCCATGCCGAATGGCGGAGCGTGTCGCGCTGAGTGTGCAAATTTGTGCTGCCTAGCAATTAAAATTTGTTTGTTTATTCTTTTTTTTCTATTCCTTTTTTTTGTGCAGAGAAATCCACGCTGGACTGCGCCACAACGTCCTCGCATGCCGCCGTCGCCTCGTCCTCTACGGCAGCCGCGTCCGCGTCCAGCAGCGAGCTGGGCAGGCACAGCGTCGGCAAAAGCAGCGCCAGCAGCAGCAACGGCCACAATAATGCTAGCAATTCACTCTGTAAGTATCCGTTTTCTTAAAGTTATATCAACTATATCTTATTACTGGAATACTACAAATTTCGCTTGTCAATCGCGTGAGCTTAGCCTTGACAGCTTTCAGTCGGGACAAGAACCAGCGACAAAAGCAGTTCAGTTGCCGTCTACGCGCCAACAGAGGGCGCTGCTGCTACTCAAGGGCAGCCAAGTTGTTAGTCGCGTTTATCTTCATGTTAAAATTATGTTCATGTCAAAGAAGGCATATACTTTAACATGTTGTTTGCTTAAGTTTATGTTGTTATATTTTTTACTAGGTTATCAAGTTAAAAAGGTGCCACCTGGCAGAAATTCGCAAGCATGTGCTTGTTTGCGACATATAACTAATATTTTATGTGCATGTCAAGCAGAGTTGCCATCTTGTTTAAGTCCTGGAAAATATGTTTTAGACCTTAGAAACCAAATAATGTAAGCATTAAATTGTACATAAACTTAACGTTCGTGTGAACTACCTGTAGCATTGGGGGTACAGTATAATGTCTCAATTGCAAGCACCACTTGACTTTGATGCCTAGAATCTAATCTAATCTGGCATTGCGGAGGCTGCGTCCCTCAGCAGGACACA
The DNA here is from genome assembly GCA_037075305.1 of Drosophila kanekoi. NCBI lineage: Eukaryota > Metazoa > Arthropoda > Insecta > Diptera > Drosophilidae > Drosophila > Drosophila kanekoi. The sequence continues at coordinate 12,123,078 of JBAMCE010000141.1, forward strand.
ACAGTGGGAAAGTTGGGCAAACAAACGATGAGCTGATGTCCTTGCCACTGTAAACATACAGAACGCAACAGTCACAACAATCGTGATTGCAGCTAGCGTTGCCAGCCGTTGATAATTTGACTCTTAAGTGCTCTTCAGAGCTAATCCTATTAAGCGTGTGGCTCGCACAGTCACACGGACGGTCGCAGAGGGCATCCCCCTCTTGGCAGATACAATGAGGCTAATCGACAGATCATAAAATGATCAAAATGTTATGTGAAGCGCATTAGGGCGCACGCGTCGCTGACAGCGCCTAGGCCGGGGTGGAGAGTGTAAATTATTGAAGGGTAGCTCGTTCAGAGTGTGAGACACACTTTAGGCACGGACAATTGAACGGCGGTATTCTTGCTTTTATTCTCGGGTTAGATAAAGTAAACAAGATGTGATTATTTGTAGTACTCGGGATTACAGCTTAATTAATTTAAATATTCATTGCACTGCAAAAAGAAACATTCTTCCGTATAATTAGAGGGTTGATTCTCAAAGATGTTGAAGGGAGCTGACAAGGCTCATGTTTAGATTCCAGATATTGTTAATTTTAATTGTTAATTGATATAAATATTGTATTGTATAATTGTTATGCACTGTTTAAACTGTGAAAGGGAGCTTATTAGCTTTGTGCAATGCGAAATTCTCTTCTTCGGGTCACAGTTTGACAGTCACTAAATTCGGGGCTTTAGTCTTAGAGTCACCAATTCCCTTCGTGCTTTAAGCTGGGTTCCTCGTGTGAGGCTTATGTCATACTCCAGTAGACTTCTGATAATGAATCTTCCTTTATTAAGGAAGTTCGTAGAAGTGTGGACCAGCCAACTCAATTTATCTGTTTCTAGTAGACTTATACTAAACTATGCATCCGAAATCTTGCATGAATCATTTCGCATCCTCTTTTATGATTACAATAAGGATAAGAGAGTATTTAGCTGGGTGTTAACTCCCCTCGTATAAAGTCTTCTATTCTAAACTATCAAGCAAGATGACAGTCTTAATCTATAGTCTAAGTTTCTCTCTCTCTCTAGTCTATAGTCTACAGTCTTCAGTCTATAGTCTATAGCCTATAGTCTATAGTCTATAGTCTATAGTCTATAGTCTATACTCTCATCTATAATTATAAAAAGTTATGTGTATATGAAAACGTTGTTGCTTTGTAAAATGATTTAATTAAAATTAAATGAAATTTCAAATGCCCAAACATTATGCCCAAACATTTGCCTATCGCGCGCGCATCTCTCATCAAGTTTTGCAGCATAATCTGATAATCTGTGAACAGCATTAGACCCCACCCTGGACGCCCGCCCAGCGGGTGTTTAACTTTTGCCACACCCACACACAGAATGGGAGAACGCCTACATTGTGCCAATGTTGCACGTTTTACACTTCCCGCCTCCCGCCCCCTCCCTGCCCGCACTTGGCCCTGCTGTGCGGGGGCGCCGTATGTTTTGCTCACTTCAAATTTAATTTCTGATTTCATTTGCGCACAGTTTGTATTTCTCTTCATTTTTTTCCCCCCCATTTTTTTTTGCCGCTGTCATAATTGTTTCAGGCTGTGAAAATAAATTGAAAATTGTGCTGTGCCAACTGGCGCACGTTGGCAACACTGGCAGCGACTGCTGCTGCTGCTTCTTCTTCGCTTTGCGCCGCGTCCTTTTTGACAGCTTCGCGCACTGACGCGCTGCGACTTCAATTTATGCGCTCATCTTTTTTAAATGCTTAAAAAATGAATACATTTTTTCTTTCTTTTTTTTTTTTGGACAAAAATACATATGAGCATGACTTGGCCTGGTTCACAAAAGTTCAAGCGCTTGAGTAACTTTTTCCCATGCTGCCTATTGATGTCCAAATATTTTTATTCATGGCCTTTTTCGCGGTTCACTTAACTCCCAGCATAGTCATTATGGCAACCCCCTGAGATTTGTGCACGAGTTGCTCATAAATCAATTCATTGTTGTTATTGTTATTGCCCAACCCCCCTGCTACCCACTAGAAAAGTCCGCCGCCCCCGGTCGATAATAATGCTGATGACGGCAACAAGCTGGAAAATGTTGCTAATTTAGTTGTGCATTGATTTTTGCGCGCCGATAAAAACAATTTGCCTAAGCAATAAACTAAAAAAACAATTAAAAGGGAAACTTTAAAGGAAAAAAATGTTGTCAGGCAAATGAAGAGAGAGAGGGATTGTGTGAGAGAGAGAGAGAGAGAGAGAGCGAGAGAGAGTGGTCGGCAACAGGTCGCTTCCGTTGCGGGCCCATTGTGATTTATGCCGCTGAAAATGACCCGCTTCCGACATGAAATATCAAAAATCACGCGCACTTGCAAAGTTTAGAAACGTGAACGTCGACGACCAACAACACTGGCGAGACGGAGACGGAGGCGGAGGTGGAGGCAGAGGCAGAAAACACTCTGGCAACCTTGTCGTTTGCACCTACCGCCGGAAACGCAGCGCAGCCAGAGCCGGAGGTGGCCGTGTCGAAGCGTCTCCGGTGGCCAAGCGACTGCAATTTAGTTGTCAATTGAATTTATGAGCTACGACCTCAACAATTTATTGTGTCGCACTTTTGATTTCGGTTGCTTCTTCCTTCTACCTTCCACTTTTTTCTCATCTCAAGTAACACGTGAGCGTTGCCACACTAGCGCAGGGGTTGGGCGAGCGTGAGACTTAAAATTATGGCCAAAAGTCAATCGGGCCAATTGACAGCGCGAGGGTCGCACGAGTCAAACCGCGATGTTATTTATGACCCGGCAGCCACGTGAACCTCAACCTCAGCCTCTGCCTCAGCTCAACCCCTTGTCCCCCTCCCTCAATGTAGTTTGTTGTCTGTTAATTGTTTGTTTGCTGTTTGTTGTCACTCGGCCCTCGAGTCCCCTGGCGTGTGAATATGCTAGCTTTCAAAAAAAGAAGTAAATGTAGGAATATTCGAAAACAAGTCAAACGCTGCAGTTAACCGTCGGTTAATCGCAGTCATGAATCGCACCACGCGCCGTGCACCACGCACCACGCACCAAATCCACCCTCCTTTACAGCACTTCCCCTTACCGTTAGCCAACACTTTCCCAGCCGTTTCGATTGCGCAATTATTGCGCCCATTGTTTAGTTAGACACCGCATAAAAAGGGACACTAACAATATGCTTTCTTCTGCGTGTTCTTAATTTGTTTTTATTACAATTTTCACTTTGATATTTTGGTTTTTTTTTATTTATCCCTTGGGAACCCTTGTTGATAAGATCATCTGATAGCTTAATTGTGTTTGTCAAATATATATTTTGCACTCTTCATAAACTTCTCAGACTTTAAAATTGTGTTCTATGAACCAAAACAATGGGAACTAGTTTGGTGAGCCTTACCCAAACTAATCTTACCTAAACTAATCTAACCTAACTTAACCCAACCTAACCTCAATTCTTAAATATCATGTTAAATCAAAGTCTTTGGTTTGCCAATCCAGGGACCTAAATCATGATCCCCGAACTATAAATCAACTGCTTCTTTAATTGAATTATGACAAAATCTTCCTTAACTTTGATATGTGTAACTAAGTGCAGCATAAAGACTTGCTCTCTATGGAGTTTAAAGAGTTTTTCTTATAAAAATCATCATTACACATATTTTTGTAATTCTTACTCAACTGCCTCAACTCCACTTAAGTTCCACTTCTCCAAGCATTGACAACAATAGAATCCATATAATGTCTAGTTTCTTTTCATACGCGTACTCCCCCAAGATAAAACTTTACCCATTATAGCAGGCAAATTCGGCTCTGATTTATGGAATTTCACTTTATAGTCGTTGCCGCCCATTTGATTAACAAATTATTGAACCAGGCAAAAGTCACATGCTACCAAATGTACAACACAATGCATTGTACTCGCATCCCCTTACATTTCTCGAGGGGCCAATGGGGATTTCTAACAATATGTGCTGGGCAATGCGAATCGATAAACCCATGCTCAAGTGCGTCACACTTCCGTTTGGGTTATCGAAAGGCCAAGCACTCATCTTCGATTATTTGATGTTACGGTTGCCATTTAAATACTCTGTGCTCATTGAGAAAGAGTCTCACAGTATGAGAGATAAGAGCTGGGACTTCAAATTTGAAAGCAGGTCAAATGGATTCCTCAATTCCATACTTCCTTCCTACATTCCATGAAATCGATTAATATCGATTTGTTAAATTATCTTTTATCCCAGAAATCGATAAATATCGATATGATGTCTGTTCTGTCTATGCTTTCTTTCATATGTAAAATATGTATCGATACTTCTTATGCGATTTGCCAATGTTAATTCATTGTATTCTTTGACACATCCATAAAGCTTTCATATCCCTTTATAATACCTATTATAACAATACGCATTTCTGGCCAGCAACAAGCTGGAGAAGAAGAAAAAAAACACAACGCGCATAAAAATCTCTTGCTGCAGGCGAAATGAGCAATCCGACGGGTCGCTCGTGCAAGGCGGGCGGGTATTAAAGGGCCGCAACGGGTGCCAAGAAAAGGAGCAATCACTCCAGGAGTTGTCCTGCCCTGCCCGGCGCTAGCCAGCTGCAGAATGCGTCCTGTCATGCCGCTGGCAGGCAGTCGGCCAGTTGGCCACGTGCCGTCGCGTGTTATATCATTCATACGTCATTAATGGCCACGTGTGCTGTTGTTGTTGCCTTTTGCTTTTGCTTTGGCTGCTGTTGTTATTGTAGGCAGTTTGTTTTTGTTGCATAGACACAGGCGCGCGTAATATTAGCAGCATGCTTGCTCCCTCCCACACACACACACGCTCCTTCTCTCTCTGTCTCTCTCTCTCTCTCCCGACTTTGCTTTATTGAGCTTGAGAAAACAAATCGTAGCGTTGATTGCGTTTCTTATTAACTGCAAATGTTGGTGGTTGCCCAACACTGACAATATGCTCCCTGTCAGCCCACACCCTGTCCCCCCGCTCTACAACCCCCTAAACCCCCTCTCTCTCACCAACATTCGTGTCATGTTTGTCTTGACGCTTCGTTGACTTCTCTGGCTGCACACAAACAAATGGAACACGAACCTTGATGCATTGGGCCTGGGCTTGGGGTTTGTGCTTGGGCTGTGGGTGTGGGTGTGGGTTGCTGTCCGCGCTAAGATGACGCATTTCGCAGTTCGCCTCAAGTGTGGGCGTGGCAGCGTCAGCGTCTTAGCAACCGCGGCTTAAATAGCTCGCCCCCACGGAAATGCCGCATGTGGTAGGCGCATGGGGCGATGCGGGTTGAGGTCTGTGGGGGGAGAAGGGTGCGAATGCAAAATGGCGGAAACAGCGCCACAAAAGAAATTAATTTAAAGTTTTGCCACAAGCGTGAAAATGAAATTACATAATGAATGCAATTAAAATACCAACTAAATTTCGCACAGCCAACACACACACACACAGCGCCGCGGCAAACATTTGAGCCAAGTGAACTTAGTTTCCTCCCCAAGCAAACTCTGCCCCCTTCAGACCCCTTCGCCTTTGGCTGCCAGCAAGCCAAGAACAGCAAATTGCTATTTAGCCATTTTAGATTCCATTAGCAAGGGTTTGCGTTCACACACACACACACAGATACACACTCACGCACTTGTACATATATTTAGCTGCGAGGGACGCTTATTAAGTGCCGTAATCAAGGCTGCAAACAAGATATGGAAAAGAGTACGGTTTGAGTCCGAGCTTCGATTCTTTTATTAACCATGAACCGAACCTTGAATCGTGGGTGGAAAGGGTACAAAAGGGAACCAAAGCCGGAGCCGAAACATACATTTATACAAAATGTAATATTTATATTCAATGGAAAACTGGCTTAGCGAACCGAATCTTAGGACAAGACGTTTGCTCGAAGCGTGAACTGAACCAAGAAAACGTTTCTTTGAACTGAGAAGTTGGTTTGGACCGCGAACTGAAGCATCATTAAAGGTTCTTGGGATGTAGACTCCAATACGCAAGACAGTGAATAGTCAATAAATAATTTGTATTATAGAGAGGTACAAACCCTTTTTTTGCTATTTGCGGGAGTTGCCATATTTCAAAAAGAAAGTATCTCAAGTATTTTTGCAGACATTCAATAAGAACTGATTGCTAAATCGAATATTTGGCATAAGTCCCACAATGAAGTCAATTGTCACCATGACTTTCCATGGATAAGTTGGATTAGTTATTTCATCATGTCCATATATCTCGCTTAATGAACATCTTATACTCCTGTCTTATACTAGCTGTATACTACTGTTGACACATATAATATTCTATCTTATCCAGGCTCCAAGTCCCAATTTGTAATTACTTTGCTTTACTTCAAAAACGACCCACGCAATACCGAGTGCATATGAGATTTTAAATGGCTGCCATCAAGCCAAAGTTGAAGCCGTCCTCCAGATAACTTTTATTAAATAACTGCTTGTCAAAGCAAGGCAGCACACACACACTCACATACAAACCCTCCATACATACACACATACACAGACACACATCGCCTTGAGTTGCCAACTTTTTTGCGAAAAGCGAAATTTGTTTTTAGCAGCACAAAAAAAGGCAAAAAAAAACTATAAAAAGCTATTGGTGGGCACATGCATGTGGCTGAGCAGCTGCAATTTGTGTGTTGACGCCTGTGAATTAGCCACCCACACACTCACACACACCCACACACACATAGGGCTTACACTGGCAAAAGGCTGAAATGAGTTTTGTAACTGAGCAAATACAAAAATAAAAAACAATTTCAATGATCTCGAAAATTAATTAAGCCAGCCAAGGGGCAATGTGCATGTGTGTATATGTATGTATATGTGTGCATGTGCTTGTGTGTGTGTGTGTGTCTGTATCAGTTATTTTGCATAGCTTGCAGCAGACTTTCGCAGCGCGACAAGAGAAATTGCACTTGAGCAGCTGAAGCGGCGCTGACGTCGACGTCGACGTCGACGCCAACTGCAGCAGTTGACAGCGACGTCAACGTGTGGCGCAGGCTTTGCAATCAACGCGCGGCAACAACAATTGTCGATTTGAGCCACAATTCTGGCATCGCAACAAGCAGCTTGAATGGCCATCAAGCCATTGTTTTCAGGTGTTTACCCCGTAACCCCCACAGACAGCCAGCCACCCACACACACACATATTATATGCCCACGCCCCCCACGCCCCACCACTTGAATTTCTGCAACGCGCAGCGCCAACTTGATGTGGGTGTAGTCGCAATGTAGGCGAACGACGAAACGGTAATATCCTTGTGTTTGGTGGAAGGAAAAAGGAAGTGGATAATACATCCGTCCTTGTTGCTTCGTGTCACCCACTAAAAAGGCAACGGCACAGCGAAGTGCAGTCGCTGCCGACGACGACGTCGCCAGCGTAACGAGTGCCTACACACACAGTGAACAAGCGAGACAGCAATAGCACTAGCGTGTGAGCGAGCGAGAGCGAGAGAGGCAGAGAGCGTCAAGTGTGGCTGCCTACAAGCACAGAAAATTTGAACGAAAGCTGCGGCTGGATTTCAAGTGGAAACGGTAAACTCCTACAAATAGAGAACGACGGAGGGCGTGTGAGCACCAGCAAAAGGGAGAGAGAGATAAAGAGAGAGAGTGAGTTGATTAAGAGAGCAAAATGATCGATAGAAGTAAGGTTCTAATAATAGCCGCCAGCAAAAAATTGTGCAAAAATTGTTTTGTCAAAGCCATTTGCAAAAAGCTTGCGCTTAAGCGTGCAAGTGTGTGTGTGTGTGAGAGAGAATGTGTGTGTAATAGTGTGAGTTTGCGCGTGTGTGTGTGTGCAAAGCTAGGCCACACCTTGTCTCAACGCTGATTGGTGTTTCAACGGAAAAGGGGTGGCTGCCTTTCTGGTGTGGATTATAACCTAAGTATATCCTGGCGCGCATAAAGGACAACAGCAGCGACGTCGTCGTCAAACAGAGCCAGCAACACACAGATATACACGCACACTCACAGCCAGACAGATAGATACACAAAGCAGCAGCAGCAGCAGCAGCAGCAGTAGCAGCAACCACCCCGAACCACCCACCCCCACATTGTGACTGGCTGAGCCTGCGCCCTTCTGCTGCGTGGGGTTGTTTTTGTTTTTTTTTTTTCTGTTTTTTGGGTCTGCCTTGCACTGGCCCGGTAGCTGGGCCAGGATATGCGCGATTTGACGACGGAATGAAATCAATTGTTACGCTGCCGTGCCACAGATCGGACGCAATCCGGTGTCACACAGTCGCAACAGCTCTCAACGAAAGCATCTCTGGAAGTGATTTACGCTGCGTATACGCGATTTAGAAGTCAGATTGACACATATATAAATCAACACACACTCACACACACACTCACACAGAGAGACGCGCGCGTGCAGTCGGTCTAAAATCAAAGTGCATTTGGTTAGCCCGGCCTGGAAGTGGAGGTGTCCGGTAACGGTAACCGGTTCCGATCGTCACTTTTCCCGTTCCGTTTTCCGGCGCGCCGTTGACTTTTTTCCACAAATAAATTCAATTTGAAATTGGAGAAACAAACACTTGGAAGAATCGCCTAAATTCGGCTTCGTGTGTGTCCTCGTTTCCGTCGTGGCATATTGCTCTGTCTAGGAGCAACTGTAGCAGCCGGAAGAGCAGCAGCAGCAGCAGCAGCACCGCCGGCGGTTGCCGTCGCTGCCACCACAATGCTCGACATTAAATCATCCGCTGATTATTTGTCACGCTCCACGGGCAGCTTTAGCAATTTCTCAATGCTCTTCGCAGGTGAGTGGGCAATGTGTGAATCCAGCCGGCCAACGGTGATGGGCAATCCCACATGGAATCCAAGTAAATAAATCAATATATATATAAATATCTATCTATATTTATATTAACGATAACAAACCCAACTGAACTTTGCTAGTCTAAGTCGAGTCCTTTTTCACGCAAATTTTTCAATTTTACAATTTATATTTCTGACATTTCCCTTTCTTCTTCTCGTTTGCCGTGCAAATTTACAATTTCTTTCACTAACATTTCCTTCTTCTTATTCTTCCGTTGCAGATTCCTCGTACAAATCGTCGTGGGGCTCGCACAGCTCCACACAATCGCAAGGTGAGTTGTATTTAATATTTAAAATGGGTTTTTTTAAAGGGGTTTACTTAAGACGCATTCGAATATCTAGATTTTTGATTGTGTTCATAGTCAAAAGGGACAAAAACAACTTTTTAGTTTTTGAGTTTCCCAAGATTTTCGTTGATATTATTATCGATATCTTATTTTATGATATCTTATTATTATTCGCGTTTTAAGAATTGTTCTTTTCTCAATTATTGTATAATAAAATTCAAGAAACCTAAGAACGTTTCCTGGGTTCTAAGATGGGGAAACATTTACAAAATAGTTTCAAAGCTTGAGGCTCTCAATTAGATATAATAATAAGCTGATTTTGACTCAAAACTAGGAGATTAAACATATCTGATCAAGCTAATTGAAATTGGGAAATGTTTTATGTCTTCACTTCCATTTTAACTTTGAAAGAAGTGAAGTTCTTTTTCCCAAATCAGAATGTGGTCAAATATGTGAGGTAATCATATCAATCACAACAGAAAAGGAAGTTGAATATCTTAATCCTTTGAGGCTATTATAGAATTTACTGAAAATTCAGCTTCTAGTCAAATATTCTCGCAAGTTAACTTGCTAGCTGAAGGATTTACATATCTTATGCTAGGATAAACGTATTTCCATTACAAAGCTGCAATAGCTTATCCACTTGCAAAAGTTTAAATGAAATGAAGAAAATATCTATTCAAAAAGTTTTGCCAAGAGCTACATATTATATGAAATTATTGGCCACAAATCAAGCAAAGGGCACTTGAAAAGCCAATAAATAAATAAATGCATGTGTACACACTGATTAGCATGCAAAAGACACAACACACACACACACAGACACACTCAAGCACACACAAACACGCACACACTGAAAGGAGCCCAACGAACCGTGCAAAATGCTGTTCAATCTATTGATAAACTCAACAAGCCTGAATGGGAAAAAATAAAATAAATTGGTAAATCGAAAAGGTGTTGCCTACACGTGTCCTTGTCAGCCAAAAGTCAGCCCGAGACGTGGCGAAGGGGTGTCAAATGAAGCGTGGAGGCACGCATAGGGTCTGGCTTTTGTGCCAACTGTAGAACCAGCTCATTAGGCTAGTTAGGAGAAGCACTAATAACAATTTAAAAATGAAAGATATACAAATGACGGATTTGCAGATATGCGAAGAGATTGATAAAGCTAGGAATTGATGAGCTGGATCAAGATATCTGAAGAAACCAGTTTTTCATAGAAGGGATGATTTTAAGATCCATTCTCTTTTTAGATATGTGAAGGGATTAATAAAGCTGGGAATTGATGAGCTGGATCAAGATATTTGAAGAAACAAAACAGTTTTTCATACAAGGGCCGATTTTGAGATCCATTCTATCTTGAGAGCTATATACGTTCTAGGGATAAGGTTAGGTAGGTTGGTAGTTCGAACTTTCTGTAAGGATAGGTTCGAGTTATAGTAAGAATAAAAAAAATATAAAGATAAGTATAAGGAAAACAATATCTCATATGAAGGTAGCCTAGTTAAACTAATTGAGGCTTAGTTTAGTCAAGTTGTCTAGAAAACTGACGTATTACTTCTATGGCGGCTATATGATATAGTAGCACGATTCTGCCAGTTCCGGCATATGTGCTGCCTACAACAGAAAAATATATCAATGTAAAGTTTCCAAGGCTTTTAAACAGAGAGACCAATTGACATAGAAAGAAAGAGCAGGAAAGAAGGATTTGTCGACTCGACTTATCAAGAAAGGAAAGATCACCAAAACCAGCATTAAATTATCAAGAATATATTTACATATACAAGAATATACCTCATAGAATAGCAGATGTCTCCTTTCATGCCTTACACATATCAGCTCATAATTATAATACCCTTTAGAAGGATTAAACAAAAACAACTTTGCACTATAAACCCGCACGATCTTTGCCTTGCGGCTACAAATCTGAGCGACAAACTGTAAAGCGTTTTAACATGAAGTTTCAGCTTGGCTGCGCGTGTTTAGCTGCCAGCCAGGCTGACAACAGAAAGCCCAACCCAACCACCCAACCATCCCCCCGGCCCTTTCATATTCTCCCCCACCATCCCGCGCTCAAATGCAATCGGGCATCTTTTGTGCGCTTCGCAGTTGAGTGGCCACGCAAAAGCGTAAAACCCAAAATGTCACAGACAAAAGTTAGACCTCTCCCTCTCCCCCTTCTCTCTCTCTCATTCTCTTTCGCAGTCTCTCTCCTTTTCTCTAGATATTTTTTGTGTATTTTTTGCACAATGAGTGACAACGAAAACAACAGCGGGCGGTGCACAACCACTCAGCCATGCCCATGGCCCAAGTTCTTTGCCTGGCCCGAGGCTTTAATTTGTATGGAGCGTGAAGTTTGCCGCAACTTTCAACGCTTTTTGACACTCTCCCTCTCCCTTTCTCTCGCTCTCTCCCTCTCTCTCTGCAGAGATCTCATCGCATTTTAAATTGAATTGCCAGCGGCATTGTTTTGCCAGCCATACAATCATATTCCATTAAAATGAAAGAGCCCGACGCTGGCGAGGATTGCTCATATCACAGTCCCAGTCGCTTCCCTGTTTCCCCCCGCCACCCTTCGCCCACGTCTCTCATAGCCTTTGGGCTGTGATTTGCTTTGATGACAGAACTATGATAATGTTTGTGCTGCGGCTGAATTTGATGCCTTTGATTGTGTTTAAATGACAAGTGTTATGGGTTTCACAATATCAACTGACAACTGGTTGACTTTACGCCTGGCTAGCTTTCCATCAAACGGGCTAATGAGATTTATGCAAGACGACACAAACATTTACCAGATAATTTGTTTGTATCAGAGTCGACAGACACGGCTTTCGATTATCGAGCTAATAAGTGTTCGCATAAACGATTCACCCAAGACAATCATTACAAGCCAAGTTCCAACTGCTCGAGTCAGGAACATGTTCGAGCTAACTGTGTTTGTGTGAGGCAATACATGTATGTACGATGAGCTCGAGTACGATCGAAATAGTTTGCTTTACAGCCAGCTCGATCAGTTCGACTCAACTCGCGCAGCTCGAACTGAAAAAGTTTTAGTTTTGACTCCCAAAATCTAAATAATCGTTCGAGTATGCGAAACGCGTTTCAGCTTTATACCAGATAATATTATTACTACTGCGATCCTTTTCTCTTCAGCTAACCCAAGCAATACCTAGTCAGAGAGTTGTTCCTCAAGTTCATGAGAAGAGGAAGAGAATGTTGATGTGGTTAGATAGCTAAATAGATAGATAAAAAAGACACTTTGATCAAATTTGAAGTGTTCTATGAGTTAAATTCAAAAGTTGGGAATGGGAAGAAAAGATCCAAACACGTATAGATGAATATATAGACAGACAAATGGATGCATGGAAATGCATTCCAGGGCTGGCAAACTGAAGTTTTACTCTCCCACCTTATGAATCTTATAGCAGCTGAGATTAATGGACTTATGCAGAAAGTACAGAAAGATATACTTGCTCACATATCTAGCTTAATTAGCTGTTGATGCACATCACGAATAGATATCAGGAATAGACATCAGGATAGAATAGAAGCTCATCTGTCTTGTATATCTATTTACTTTCCATATTTTGCATCCCTGATTCAACTCCGTTAATTTGAATTTTCTTGCCTGTTTTATATACATATTTCTATATTATACATTCCCAAATAGACTCATTTCTAATATAATTCAAATTTGTGTTCAATATTTGCAGGCTACAGCTCGAATGCGTTGAGTATTAAACATGATCCGCACACACAACTACGGCAACCTGGTGAGTATTATTATATCCCCTATATACAGGTAAAAAAATGAAAATAAAAAAAAAGTTAAGTACCTTTCGCTGTTTGGATGCATTAAAGGCATATTAAGAGAAGGTGCTTGAGTTCACGTGCCGCTTTGTTTAGCCCAAACTCAAACATAAACACGGCGCAGTACGCGATTCTTTTGGCTGTTTACCAACACTAATAAAGTTTTGTGATGATTGAAATGTGCGCACGCTGCAAGTGCCACTCGAGTTTCGGGCACTGGTTTTTTATTTTATATATTTTTTGTTGAAACAAATACCACCACTCAATGCCAAGTCCACTCCAGAGTCGGTGTGTGCGACCGCCAGTCGTGCGTTATGTCCTTTTAGCTCACCCTTACTCTTTTAAAGTGTTGTAAAATCCCCTTTTGGAAAATACTGTCGCAAATCAAACCTTAAATACGCCACTTGAGCTGGAATGGAAACAAAAGTGCGCCACATTCGTATTCGTACTCGCACTCGCATTCGCATTCGAATTGAAGCGTAATGGAAACAATTGAAATACCATAAAGGATTCTCAATTAGAGCGCAGCCCCAGACGCACTCAAAACGATGCCGAGAACTTGGCTTGCTTTTCAGCCTCTTCTTTTTATATATTTTTGCTGTCAAATTTGACGGCCGTGGCCGAACAAGACGCGTGCCAGCCAGGCAGCCAGTCAGTCAGCCTGCCAAAGTTGCCGTCGGTCCTGTTTATGCGGCACATTAAATTGTTCAGAGCGCGCGAACAATAGCCCCGGGAAAACAAAAGCAGAGCATTCTAGTCGGCAGTGCGCGACTAGAAGATACCCTGCAAGAAACATGCTAGAGCATTCTACAGAGGGTTCTACAGAGGCTTCTTCTTAGACATATAATTCTTTATCTTTCCCGTTGGAAGGTAGCCCAAAGTAACTTCGGTTTTCATTATCCGATCTTAATGAAATTTTCAGGGCATAAAAAAGGCATACAAAAGTGTATTTATACCTAAGCGCAAAGCTTCAGCTTTAAATATGAGCAGTTTTGATGGATATGCATAAGTGTTATATTCCTTAACAGTGCATGTTAGACGAGAAGCTACATGCCAAGACATGTTTCGAGCTGTAAGTGTTCCCATAGACAGACGTTTTCTATTGAATAAGAATCTTTAAAAAGTATATGATTTCGGATATGCTTTCTTCTGCCTGTCACATGCATTTGCCCAAAAATAGTATACCCTTTTATAAGTCTTCTCAATGGAGTATAAAAAACAATGCCTGCTGATGAAGATATATATTTATACCTTTATATATATGCATATTTTGAACGATGCGAATTATGGACAATTGTGTTGCGTGAAAGATGCTGTTGGCAACATTCTAACCTTTAGCTAGATGGCGCGCCTGAAAGTATGCTAAGCTTTTTGGCTCAGTCGCTGCGCTGGCAGGAAACGCGCGCCGGATAATAAGTGAAATGGATATGCGACTGTGTGTGTGAGTGTGTGCGTGTGTGTGTGTGCGTGAGTGTGTGTCCGTGTGTGTGTGTGTGTGCGTGAGTGTGTGTAAGTGCAGTTTCGGTAATGCATTTCATTTCATCGGCGGAAACGTAACTTGCCCACGTACAATTCTTTTTTTTTTCGAGCACTCGCCCTCACCGAATATAATGTATTCCGTTTTGGCAGGTCCTTCATTAACATTTGCATAAAGTGCACTAAAAGAAATCGAGTTGGAGTAGAAATAAAAAAAGAAAAAACTAATGTCTTGCCACCCTCTTTGCAGATCCATATCAAATGTTCGGACCCACCAGCAGCAGGCTGGCCAGCTCAGGTGAGTGAAAATCACAAAAGCATAAAGATACAGGTGCTTAGATTAAGTTGATTAAGGACAAAAACAAAATAAAACCCGTGTCTGGCACTCGCTCCCTCGCTCTGTCCCCCTCTCTTTCTCCCTGGCTGCACTTCATTATCATATCAATTTCTGGCCGAGATTCGGCTGGCGGTTAGTCAGCGGCGCGCCCTAGCAAATTAACCCATTGCATGCACACAGGGCAAATGCTGAACCCTGAACGGCTTTACACTTTTCTAATTTATGCGAAAGGTGTTTTTCGGTAGAAATTTATTATTCGCCACATATCGCATGCGTGTGTCTAAGCGCTGCTGTGGGCGTGGCCAGGCAATTATTTTTTATTTTATTTCATGTTTTTTTCGTTCTACCCAACTTTTTGACTTCAAACGTTTGCAGTTGTCTGTTCAGCACGCGCCCAAAAGCTGACTTTACAAAAAAAAAAGAAGTTTTCTAGTTTTTGAAAGGGTTTAACAAAGGGTTAAAAAGTAGGTGTGCATTTATCACATATGATTAATAGCCCAAGTGCAGCTCAAATGTTCCCATGCCTCAACTAAAATCAAGGAGGGCAAGTTTTTCAAGCAGCATGATATGCCAGGCACACCAGCTTGTAGCTAAGTTATCTTTGAACTATAATATATGCATTAAAGTTATCGAGTTGCAGCTATTGAGCTTTTATCGATAGTAAAAACTATATTAAATATCGATAGTTATTGTATATAGATATAGTTTAGAGCTGGGTTATCTATCAACTGTTATATATATCCATAAGAGACATCGTCATGCAGCCTTCGAGTTGTTATCGATAATAATAAATACCGATAATAACTTTTTCAAAAATATCGATACGTTCATCGATTTACGTTGACACAATTTGAATTGAAATGTTTATTTATTTATTTGATTAACAATAATAAATGAAAGTATTTATTATTTAGTTTCTGAAAATCAAGACAAGGACAAGATTTGATAACCTTCTTCAGAACTGATCGATACGACTATCGATAATTTTGAATCAAACAGTTTATTTTAATACCAACAAAATGAGGAATAAGCATAATTTTCTTACTTATGCTTGCTTGCTTACTTTTTTTACAATTTCTGAATAAATGCTTAGCATTTAAGTCAAGACTTGAACAATTTAACCAAAATCTATCGATCTGGCCCAACGTAACTATCGATTATGGTCACATTTGCAGCTCTACAACACAATTGTGTAGCACACGCTCCTAATAAATTCTAAATTGCATTCAAAAGGGCCACAAACTTTAATTTGGAATTGAATTTGGGCGTCATGCAATGAAAGTTTTGAGGAAAATCAATAATTTTTATTGATCCTGCGGCAGGATGAGCTTTGCCGCCATTGTTGGCCACGCTGTTGGGGTGTTGAAAATCATCAACCCCTCCACGCCCACAAGCCGGCGCCCCAAACATGGCGCTTGAAACGGAATTAGCATAAAAACTCAGACGCCCAACATTTTCCGGCGCGACATTTACACGAGCCGGGCGCCATTGCTCCCGCCTTCACACTGTCTCTCTCTCTCTCTCTAACTCTCTTGCTCTTTCTCTCTCCTTCTCACTGGGGGTATTCTGTCTCTTTCAAGCTCAAGCTGCGTGTTGTGTTTGTTGTTTAGGTTTAGGCCGTTGCCAAGTTGACTTCAACTTGGAGTTAATCGCAAAAGCTCACTGAGAAACACACACCCATGCACACGCACACACACTACACACATACTAACACACACACCACACACATACTAACACACACACACATACTAACACACACACACGTGGATGTGCGCTTTCGCTTTTTGGGTGGCAAAAATGCTGTTTTTGATTAATTATGGCTTCCTCTGGACACGGAACCGCTTTGTTAGCCAAGTCCGGTCTCGGCCTGCCTGCAAGCTGCAAGAATCGCGCCTCCTGCCTCCCGCCACGTGCCTCATTTGCATTGCGCCCGCCTCAGACACAGCTGCAAGTTGTGCATGCAACCAAAACAGTGTAAAAAAAAATAGCTACTAGAGAGAAAAACCCCTAAAACTAGCTGCTGCTCCAGTCGTGACATAATTACCAGGCCGCAGCACACAAACTAGTTTGCAATTAAAAAAAACTAAAGAAGAAAAGGAGAAGGCGCTGCTCCAAGTGCAGCCTCAGTCGGCACATCAAAGCGACATTTCCACATTCTCCACGACTCCTCAGGCTAATTACTTATGCCTTTCCACGTTTTTTTTCGCTTTTTTTCGCTTAATATATTAAATTAACATTTCTCAGAGGCGGCGCCGACGCCTTCGTGGCCAAATTGCCCAGCCAATTGGCCAAAAGAAAAAATAACAGTTAGCAGCTACTTTTTTATGGCAGAAAGAATATTCAAATAGTTTGGGGATGCAGAATCTGGGGCAAGACTCAAAATCGACTCATAATATATCAATTCTGAAGATTCCAGGGAAAAATATTTAGTTTTTGCCAAAAAGTGCTAAGCATATGTTGCATAAATTGCAGAATCAATCAAGAAGCCATAGAAAAAATGATCTTATGCTTTGATCAAATGCTTGACTACAGGTTAACTTCATGTCAGTTAGCTATTTAGTTTTTGCCAAAAAGTGCTAAGCATATGTTGCATAGATTGCAGAATCAATCAAGAAGCTAAGCCATAGAAAAAACAATCTTATGGTTTGATCAAATGCTTGACTACAGGTTAACTTTATGTCAATTAGCTGATCGTAGGGCACACCTTCTGCCGATTGTTGTGGCTTAATAGCGTGTCAATTGCTTGCCACGCCTCTGGCTGGACAGAGACCAACCGGTTGAGTTATCATTCATTCTTGTCGCTGTCATCATCAACATCATCCGTGTCGTCGTGTTGGCACTTAACACATTCTCTTGACCATGATTTGCAATTAACGCAATATTCATGACGTTTCTCACACATGAACAAACAGCCACCACCGAAAAGGAAAGGAAACTCAACCTTAACTTCCCAGGGCTGTCAGGTTTTTCATCCCCTGCAGAATTGCCCACACCCTCACCCTCTTTGTGTGTGTGTGTTCTTTTCTGTTTTATTTTTTGTCAGGGCTCAGAACGAGAGAGAGCGCGTTCGACTTTGTTCTGGGGCTGGGCCTAATTGCCAAATGATTAAGCGATTTATGATGTCTGCGTTGAATGCGTGCCGAATCGTTCGCACAATGCGAAAATAATAATTTTGTAAATGTTTCAGCACGCACAAAGGAAAAATCAAAGTATACTCATAAATATATTATTGCATAATGAACGCGACGACATTGGGCAATTGTGATTCGAGCTGCTAAAAAGCCAAAGGTCAACTGAAGATGCGCACATGAAATGGTTGAGCGAATCTCTGACTTGTAGAGAGAGCTAACTAACTGCGAGTTAAAGAGCCAGAACGTTTCTTGAGTTTGTTTCTTTATTGCATTAGGAATTTCGAAATTGATTTGAAATACATTGTAAAGTCTCTTTGACATGTTGTCAAGCATTTCTTCGTTATCCTAAACAAAGCTGACTTTAACTAGAACAAATCTAATTGGAATTTTAAATCCTTTTCCCGTTTGTGATATGAAAAGGACATTTTCTCTTTAGATACCAACTAAGGTTTTCTGTTTAAGTTAGTTTGGCAACTTATCTGCCTGGTAAATATTTACCATAAGTAAGCGGAGTTGTCACCCTTTTTGAAATGGCGTTGCCACACTTTCGTGTGACACACTTTAACTTCATGTCAGCTAACATTTACCATGCGCTAAGCGCCGTTCGAATTTTAGAACCATTTCCCTATCAAAATGAATTTGTGATAGTAAGATAGGTTTTTCCGCTCTAGTATTTTTCATATATAATAATAGATATTATCATATATTATGTATACATTCATGTTATGCCGTCTAACATTTCACTTACATGCAATGTCATTTCCTCTGGCTTCAACTTATTACCAAAAACTTTTCCACTACGTTCAAGTCTAGCTAATTTATCGAATTGTTACATTACACAAATAAATCGGGAAAGCCTGCTGGCAAGTGGAGATGCCGGTCGCGGTCAAGAGGTTGCCGTCGCCGTCACCGTCGCCTTCGGCGTGTCGGAAATGCTTTATGGCACTTTTGCATGCCACAAAATGCTTAGTTTTTGGCCACGAGGCGCAGTCAAAGTTACATAATTCCATGCCCGCTGACAGCAGCAGCAGCAGCAGGACTAAAGGATATGCTCTTTTGACGGACATTTAGGCTGGCAAAATACTGGCATTAAGAAAGCTTTTATATTTCTATTATATGCACACGTACATGTATAAATTCTTCTACGCTTTTCTGCTTACAGGCTCGGGACAGATACAATTATGGCAGTTCCTGCTCGAGCTGCTGTCGGACTCCAACAATGCCAGCTGCATTACCTGGGAGGGCACCAACGGCGAGTTCAAGCTAACCGATCCCGATGAGGTCGCCCGCCGCTGGGGCGAGCGCAAATCCAAGCCCAACATGAACTACGACAAGCTGAGTCGCGCCTTAAGGTAAGCAACAGACAGATGACAAATTTCTATTTAATTCTAGGGGTTGTTTTTAGATTATCCTCTGTTTTTTTTTTGTTTTTTCTTGTTTTGTGCGCTCAAGTGCTGCTAATTAGCACAAGTACTCGCAGTTTATCTATGGAACAGGCCAAAAATGTGGGCATGTGTGCAATTTGTGCCCAACATGAGCCCAAATCGGAGAGTCTCATCAATAGCAATTGATTCGATTCGAGGCTGATTAGCTGCTTTCCCAACAATTGACCCACAAAATGCGCAGAAAATACCAAATAAGAGGATGATAAAAATACAACATAAGCGAGCGTTTACCTACACTGCTCCGCTCTGTGGGCGTGTCCCTCGCAAGAAATTCAATATGAATTTGGTCTCGGCCCGAAAATGTAATCAAAAATGCCAATAAAACATGAAATCTGGCAGTCTAATTGCTGCAAATGTGATTGCTGACCCAACGCTACACAACACTGGCCCCCGTCCCAATTAAAGTTCCAATCCCATTCCTACCCCTGCCCCTGCCGAGGACTGGACAACTGTTAGGTTTGGGCAGCGTTGCCAGAAACATATGCACAACTATTTAAATATTTGCGCAACGGTCAATTTGCTAAGCACACAGCGACAGCTATGAAGACATGTGCAAACGTGATGGCAACCCTTTTTTTTACTTTTATTCTTGTGATTCGCTTCTTGAAACTGTCAATTGCAATCAGGCGGCGGGCCAGGGCCAATGAGTGCCAATGAAGGAGAAGCTGACAATTCAAGTGGAAGAATCCTCGCAGCCAATTTGCAATAGACACACGCACACACACATAGGCAGACAATCAACATGTAAATAAATGTAAAAAGTGTTGGATAAGCGACAACAAAGCAAAGGAAAGCCTTTTTTTGTTTGATGATGTGCGGAAGCGTCAACACGTCCTATGCCTGCCCGCCTGTCTCTCCGTCTGTCTTTCTCTTTGTATGTCTGCTTTGCGTTATCCTCTTTAAATTCTGTAGCAGCGGGTATTATAACTTGTTCATGAAGCAAACCCTTCTCTTTTTAAAGTATTATTAAGATTGAAAACATTTACTTAGTCAGTATGAAGAGATGATTCGATGTGGTCGGAATATCTTTATAGCTTTTAAAAAAACAATTTGACAACAAAATCTTTAGTTTAAAAATGTCGTCAATAGCTCGCTCTTATCGAATTTCTAGAATCTATGAAAGTCAACAAACGAATAACAAGAAGAACCATAAAATACATCAAATATACTAAACTATGTATTGGTATATACAATAAATACCAGGCTATACTTGCACACAGACAAAAGATCTCTGAAATTGTAAGCTGCAAAGATTCGAACAAAAAGAAAACAAACTGTATCCAGTGTTGGAAAAAGCTAAAACTAGCTTGAAAATAGCTAAATTGGCAACATTTCTGTGATCATTAAAAAACTGTCCGTAAGGGTATTTGATGTTCGGTAGAGATATTATTTTAATACTTCTATTTTTGTTGTTGTATTTTTCGCACATTTCAACTCAATTGAACGCAGTCGCCGTCGCCGTCGCCGACCCGTCGTCGTCTCTGCTTTCATGTGTGCTAAGAAATGTGAGCGCTGCAAAGTATGCTGCACATACCATCAAGTGTGTGTACGCCATATGTGAGTGTGCGAGAGTGTGTGTGTGTGTAAATGAAAACTGAGCAGCCATGTAGATGCTTGCCACATAAAGACAACAAGGACAAGTGCTTTAATGCTTCATTTGCCTTGTTTATTCACAGCCGGCTGCCCTTTTGTTGGCCACTTGGCCTGCCACACACACACAGACAGACACACACACACACATGGACACACACACATAGATATCGCGTGTAAATGGCTTTTACTTTAATCCTTTTTGCTCTGCTGTTTGTCTCGCTGATTGTGTGCTTTGTGCCCCGCGTCCATCAGCAGCCATTGATTGCTTCTGATTGTTTGCTTCCACCCCCTCCCAACCCCCTTCAACGACCCATCAAAGGGGCCAAAGAACGCGCTTTTGTCTTTTGTTGCTGCCTTTAATTTATGCCATTAATTGGCATAATTTATGGCCAATAGCGCAGCGAAAAAAGTGAAAATATATTTAAAAATAAAATTACTCTGCGCATTGAAATTAACATTCATTTAATTTGCATGTTTTTTGTTTTGTTTTCGTCTGCTGCGAAACAAAAGCGAGGAATAAACCAAATTCGATATGTGTAATAAAATGGCAACAAGGGAATAAAAGCATAAAACATCAACGAATATTTCTGCGCACATCTTCAAATAATTATGCTAATTTCAATGTGTAAATAAAAGCAGAGGGAGGGCATTTAATGAGACGCGGGCTTAAGAAACACTCTTAAAGTTAGCTGACATATACAGATCTACAGATTTGACAATATATAAAACTGTTTGTCCTGATTAACTGACTGATTGTTGATAGCGTAAGAGCTAGGAAGCTGATGAAGGTGCAAGTTAAAACAGGGTTTTGGGAAACTCCACCCGCGTGTTTGGAAAAAATACGAAAACCGGTTGTATCCGTTCGATCCGGGCAATGCCTGAGTATGCCCGATGATATCCTATATAGACACAGGTCCTAATTCCCCAGTCCCATAATTCGGTCAAAACTGAAACGATTTCCGCGATGTTTAGTTATTTCTTCATTGTTTGGCCCTTAGAATAATTCTACATTTAAATCTGGCAAACCTATTTTCGTCGAAATTCATGTGGAAATGGTACCCTAAAATATCCTACATGGCTAGGCCGGGATATAACGGCTAGCATATAAATAGCCGAATGTGACCATTTAGAAAAAGTGTGAAAAACGATATTGAAATCGAAATAAATTTCTTTAAGCTTATTATCAATGTTAGAAATAAACCGTGTCCAACTATGAATTGGTTTAATATAGATGTATTCCAATTTATAAATATATATGTTAAAGTGGACTTACCAAAACATTCGCTGAAAGACAAAAGAAAAATAAAGTTAGTAAGTTCTAGTTAAAAAGAGAATCACTATGAGAGAGAGTGAGAGTGAGAGAGACAGAGATAGAGAGATAGAGAGAGAGAGAGAGAGAGGTAGTGAGAGAGAGAGAGAGAGAGAGAGAGAGAGAGAGAGAGAGAGAGAGAGAGAGAGAGAGAGAGAGAGAGAGGGAGGGAGAGAGAGAGAGACAGAGAAAGAGACAGGGTGAGAGAGAGAGACAGAGAGAGACAGAGAGAGAGAGAGAGATAGGGTGTAGCAAGTAAGTTGGAGTGATGTTAATGTTTATTTCGACTGTAAGTCTTAGCTGAATTCATGAGAATTGCATAGAAGAGCGATATGTAAATATACTTGTTATTAAAAAATGTGCTGTTAACTTGCTAAGCGTATATAAGTAGTAATTAAATATCAACTTTACTTTAGCGATAACTTCGTAGCTGTGACCTTAGACCTGACATTGAACCAGCGTCGTCCTCCTCTGCTATAAGTGTAGTTTATCACAGATCGCTCAGTTATTTGTTTAGTTTACCCAGTACGCAGCAGACTTAATCACTTTTCGCCCAAGCAAAGCAAACAGAAATTTTCGGGCAATCGTCTGTCTTGTCTACCCCCAGCCGCTGTTTGGCTGTCTGCCCAAGCAATTTGGCTTGGCCTCGAGCCACGAAATATTTCTGTTTGAGTTTATGCGCAAGGCGTTTGCCATTTAATTGCGGGCCCAGAGATTGAGGGCGCATCTTGCTGGCGGGGATTGGCCGGGTTGGTTGGGGTGTTTGGCCAGAGTCTAGCACTAAAATCGCCTAATGTCAGCAAATTAACTTAAAACGCATAAAGCGAGCATTATTTTGTAATTATTTATACGCTCAGTCTTTTGTTTGGCTTTCCCACATTGGCGGCAGCAAACATTACCCCACCGAAAAATGACTCCCTGTAATTTGTTACAGGCAAAACTCTTCTAACGAACGCCCAAGATGAGGGGTTGAGGGTCAAAAGTTTAATGGGAGATGGCTTCGGGAAGGGAAATGATCTTAGAATATGCGAAATGAGCGAAAGTTTTGAAAGATTTGCTATAAACCATCAATTACTTGGCTCGCTTTTATGAAATGGATCAAAGTCGATTAGAAACCAAACCCAATCGATGAGAAATCGATAAGAATAGAATAACAAATCGGTAATAATCGATACTACATGGATAATAATCGAGAAAAAATCAATAACAATCGAGAAAAGGCAATAATAATGGATAATATTAAAAAAAATCAATGAAAAGCGACATCGCAATCTTATTTCTTGAGCATATCTTTGAGCTTATAAACTCTAAAGACACCAAATTTGCTTTGTACTTAGTTCTTAAAGATCGGACAACACGCACCGAACTTATTCAGGTCCAATTAGATTATCTTATCCAGTTATCACTGTACTTTGCTGCACTCTCTTTATTTGCAGATATTATTACGACAAGAACATCATGACCAAGGTGCACGGCAAGCGCTATGCGTACAAATTCGATTTCCAGGGCCTGGCGGCGGCCACACAGCCGGCGGCCAGCGATCCCACCTACAAGTATCAGAGCGATCTGTTCATGACGCCATATCATCACAGCGCCAAGCTCAGCTCGTTTATGAGTCCGCATCATGGCATGACCTCGTCCTCAGGTGGGTTTGGCGAATGGTTACGGGTTGGGTTGCATTTCTGATCTGATTTATATTGTTGCCTTGCAGCTTCCATATTTCCGACGGCCGCCTCGTGGGGCAACTGGGGCAGTCCGGCGACAAATCTGTATCAGCCGCACTCGATGAGCCATGTGACGCCCTCGCACGTGGCGCCACATCTCAGCTCCTATCCGCACTACGCATGACCATCATAATATGAGAGCAATGCCGGCGCTGGCGGTGCCAGCAGCGCGGTTAGCGTTGGCGTCGCCGGCGGCGCTGGCATTATGAGCGGCTTTGGCAGCGGCAGCGGCGGCACCACCACCAGCAGCAGCAGCAACAACACCACCAGCAGCAGCAGCAACAACAACAACAACACCACCGCCAACAACAACAACAGCAGCAATCCGAATGCCGGACAGTCGCATCTGTCCAGCGGGTCCGCTTTGGAGGCCAGTCTGGGCCAGAATCTGAACGCGGCGCCAGCACATGCAAGCGCTGGCTTTGGTCTCGGCGTCCACGGTATGAGCATGGGCGTCGGTGTGGGCGTGGGCGTCGGCGTCGGTGTGGGCGTGGGCGGCAGCAATTCGACTCTCAATTCGCTGGTCGTGGGCAATCGCCTGATGAACAGCAGCTTACCCACGCTGCTCAAATGATGCCACCTGGAGAAGTTCGGGCTGAGTCTGGGCGCCGGTCCGCCCCCACCAGCGGCCACGCCCGCCGACGCAGCGCCGGACGGCAGCGGCAGCGGCGGTCACCCGTATCCCGGCAGCTATGGCGCCGGCAGCGAGCGGACACTGTACGACTATCTGGACATGAAGGGCGAGCAGGCCACGTTTTTATTGTAAGTGCAACCAAAACCACCAGAAAAACAAAAACAAGAAAACCAAACCAAAACAAAACAAAAAAGAAAAGAAAAACAAAACCAGAAAGCAGCGGATTTTACTCATAGCCATTAGCTCAAGAACCAGTCATAAGCTGCTGATCCAGAATATATATCTATATATACAAACTTTTGTCCTGACAGACGAACTGATCAACAGATTTTTTTTTTGTAGTTACCTCCTGTGATTCCACCCGCAAGTGTGGAAAAATAGTGAAAAATACCAAACCCGGTTTTAAAAGTTCTTCGTTCTAATCGATTTGAAAGGTTTTTTCACACTTACCGCCAAATCCACCCGCCTTGGTGGAAATGGGCCTGAAAAATGTTGAGCTGGAAGTTCTCGGTGCAAACTAATTTCCAAGGCTTCTTAAGAAACTTTTCAATAGTTAAATGGAACTAATTTCGATAAACTCTAGACTAGACCGAATAAAATGTGGCAAAATGCCACTTCGTATATTTATATGCATACATATTAATATACATTTATACATTTATTATTTTATTGCGGCCATGGAGGAAATGTTGTTGTTTGGTTATAGGGAATACTCCATCTGTCGCTGCACGTGCCATAGAGATTGCACTTTCGGCTGCAGCACTTGTTGTCATAAATGCAAGCCTTGCCATTCGGCGTGCACAAGTCGTAATACCCGCACACTAGAGCGAGGCTCATGGAGACACTCAGCACCAATAATATCCACCTCATCTTGACGAGTCAGCCTTCTGGTTGTGTATGAACAAATTTCATTTCTTCACTTGCGCTTTGTTTATAGAAAATGTATCCCGAGGCGTTTTAGTTCCGCGCTCTAGTTACGAAACTCGGTGAACGAATCAATTTGCAGCACAATTTATAAAGGCGTGAGCTTATATAACCTGACCTTGACTTGGCACAAATCTAAAGGTTAAGATTTATGTGAAGATTTTGAGATAATCTAATCAAAGAAGTGTAAAATGGAGTTTGTAGCCAATTGGAAGATAAACCAAAAAGTTCAAAGTATGAGGACGATGGGGCAAAGAAAAGCGGCAAAAGGTTCTCACATAAATTTTCAAAAATTATCCTTAGCAATGAGTTTGAACCAAAAACTTCGTACATTTCCACCAAGCAGGTCGGATTTAGCGAAAAGTGTGAAAAACGTCTCTAAAGAAACTTTGTTGCAAAATAAATTGTAGGAAAATCGTTTGGTGAATTGAAAAATTACATGTAACCCATTTCCGTCAATTTTCCACGCTGGCAGGTGGAATTGCCTAGAACAGAATAATTTCAGTTTATGCCCAAGCCGAGGTATTGCGGGGAAGAATTTCCGACGCTAGAAAGTATATTTATATATATATATATATTCTTGATCAGTATCAAAAGACATAAGTCTACGTATGTATATGTAAATATCATTCAGATGCGATAAGTGCATGCATTTTGTGTGGCGTAGGTGTGTGCGAATGTGTGTGTCTATGTGTGTGTGAATGTGTGTGTCTGAGTGTGTGAATGTGTGTGTCTGTGTGTGTGTGTAAATGTGTGTGAGCGTGTGTCTTTAGACTATTTTAGTTAACGTTGTTGCCGTAAGTTGAACTCCTAACCTAAACCTCTAAACATATACATATGAGAATCAAACAAAACTCGTTTTCCAGTACGAAAACAATTTGCAAATCTTCTGAATTGTTCTAGTATAAAAACTCGATTGTAAGCAAAAACGATTTCCGGAACACTTATATATATATATAAATCAAGTATATATGCGATATTTTGAATTGTTGTTAGCATTTGCCACTTGTTAATAGTAAGGGATAAGCAGGTCTTAAAGGATCATTCAATCTATGTATTTCGTCTACAACAATAAAAGCGTAGTTAATAATTCTAAGCCGAATCGATAACCAATTATCGATAGTTCTTCGCTTCATAGAAAAAGAAACTCTCGTTTCGTGTTTGTTGGCGAACTGTAAATACAAATATATAGCATACAGATCTAAGAATGCATGGGAGTTCATACTCGTATACCCTGTGCCTGCAGGGGAATAGGGGTATACCAGATGTGGAAAGACATTTACGACACAGACTTCGAGACACCTATGCATGGTACAGGGTATCAACTAGTCGAGCACTTTCGTCTAGATTCTCTTCAAACGTTTTCATTTTCTTCAACCTTTGATTTTGATATTATTCCTTTTGCTAATTACATAACTTGGGTGTTCTTTATCAGTTCGATATGGTTGACTGTGATAGTTGATTGTACAGTTAAAACTCTTGAATAATTTTTAAATAACCTAAACATCTAAAAGGATGCATTATCTATCGAAGAAAATCTTAGTCTTAAACATAAACATAAAAACGAAAAAGTTCTGTGTGTATAAAAAATATTTAGAAATTTTAAGCGCAAATTCAACAATATAAAAAAATAAATAAAAAAATATATAAATATATATGTATATGTATACACCCCCTTCTATCCATTTGCAGTGGGTAGCAAAAGTATCGATACTTATAAATGTACTTATGTAATTTTAAATGTGCGTGTAATTGAGATATGCAACTTTATGCTACATCTAAATGTATACAATTTTTAAATTCTGAATGTAACTTTACAAAATATTATATAACTAAGTAAAATAGACAACCACCACATTGTGTACCCCTCCCCCCTCCCCCTTCCCCACTCCCCTATCCCACTAAGCGTTAAGTTGATTTAAGTGGAATACCTTTAACAAAAATAAAAAAGTCAAAAAAAAAAAACAAAACCCAATTCAAGAACAACAACAAGAAATCTTTTCAATTCATTCTCAATAAGTACAGGTTTTTTTCCTTTGTTTGATTTATAAACTTATTAGATTAAAAATTAATAATTAATTAATTATTCGGATGGCTTATTGAACCACTTGAATTCGTAGTGCTTCAGCGAGTTCTCATCGGGCAGCGTCGCCTCCTTGCCCTCCAGTTTGCGCCAGCTAATGTGCGGCTGGAAGCCAAACTCATTGGCAATATACTCGACGACACGCTCCACAGCATCCTCGCCAATGGCAAAGTAGTTGCCCACTTTATCGCCGTTTCGGCTGCCGGTCTCCTCATGGCCATTATAGTCCAATATATATTTAAATTTGTACAAATCGCCTGTGAGTCCGGGTTCACCAGCCGCTCCTGTGTTGGTTGCTGTCATTGTTGGGGTGGGTTCTGCAAGCAAAGCTTTTGCTTTAACACTTAACGAATCTGGTTTCTGTCCGGGCTTACGTGGTGAATTGTTACTTCCTGTGCCGCTGCTTGGGGATTGACTTTGCTGCTTGGTTGCTGTCCCGGCTGGCACCGCTGCAACTGTGTCTACATATGTTATATTAATATTCATTCAACTTAACGAATGGTTATGTGTCTGTGCTTACTTGGCTTGATACTTGCTGAGCTGCTGCTGGCTGTTGGTTGTTTCGGTATCTTGCTGTCTGCTAAGGCTGCGAATGCTTGTATATATAAATAAACTTAACGAATTGGTTTTTGGCTGGGCTTACGTGGCTTTACCCCTGCTTCGGCTTGTTGCTGGGTGCCTGTCAAGGCTGGCAGCGCTCCTGAGCCCGCATTGCCAACTGCACTGAATGGTTGCTGACCCGACTTTGCGCCTGCAAGTTTTTTGAATTTCGAATCATTTTTAAATGAACTTCAATTGAAATACGCGATTAATTTGTTTACTTGCTGGCAGCTGTGTGTGTGTGGCAATGTGTGTGTGTGCTGGTGTTGTTTGTGTAGCGTGTAAAACAGACTGTGCCTCCGAAATACGATTGGCGAGCGGAGGCGTAGGGCTGACCGCATTTTCCTGCCTCTGTTGTTGCACAACTCCGGCAACTGCTTGCTTCACAGGCAGCACCACATGTTGCATGGCGCTCAACACCTGCCCATTTAGAGGCTGCGCCGCCGTCAAGCCTTTAGGTCGCAGCGTCCCAAAAGCAAAACTGTTCAGCTCCTTGGCGCCCGCTGTTTCCGGCGGAATCCTCGCCAGCGTTTCCACAAAAGCAACAGCAGAGTTGGGAGCCGGCAATTCCTGTGGCTGCGTCGCTGTGCCACTGGCACTCAGGACATTCTCTGCCGGTGGAATCCTTACCAGATTTGCCACATGAACAGCAGCAGAGCTGGGTGCAGGCGCGTCCGCTAGCAGATCCTTTGTCTGCGGCGCTGGGCCTTTGGCGTCAAGGCTACTCGGCGGCCGCAGTGCCTGCACCTTGGCAAGTTCGTGAGCCAGTGCCACGGTCTTTGCATTGCGCACGACTTCGCTTTCCACAGGCTCTTCCCCAGCAGCTGGGGCAGAAGCATCAGCCGGAGCAGGACCACCAGTAGCCGCTGCTGCTGGAGGATCATGGGGGCCAAGAATAAAGCTCTGCAAATCCGTCGGTGGCATCCTAACCAGATTTGCCACATGAATAGCAGCAGAGCTGGGAGCAGGTGCATCCGCCAGCAGTTCCTTTGACTGCGTGGTTGTGGCATTGCCCTCCAGGCTACTCGGCGGCCGCAGTGCCTGCACCTTGGCTAGTTCGTGAGCCAGTGCCACGGTCTTTGCATTGCGCACGACTTCGCTTTCCACAGGCTCTTCTCCAGCAGCTGGGGCAGAAGCATCAGCCGGAGCAGGACCACCAGTAGCCCCTGCTGCTGGAGGATCATGGGGGCCAAGAATAAAGCTCTGCAAATCCTTCGTAGGCATCTTTACCAGATTTGCCACATGAATAGCAGCAGAGCTGGGAGCAGGTGCATCCGCCAGCAGTTCCTTTGGCTGCGTGGTTGTGACATTACCCTCCAGGCTACTCGGCGGACGCAGCGCCTGCACCTTGGCTAGTTCGTGAGCCAGCGCCACGGTCTTTGCATTGCGCACGACTTCGCTTTCTACAGGCTCTTCTCCAGCAGCTGGGGCAGAAGCATCAGCCGGAGCAGTAGCACCAGTAGCCGCTGCTGCTGGAGGATCATGGGGGCCAAGAATAATGCTCTGCAAATCCTTCGGCGGCATCCTTACCAGATTTGCCACATGAATAGCAGCAGAGCTGGGAGCAGGTGCATCCGCCAGCAGTTCCTTTGGCTGCGTGGTTGTTTCATTGCCCTCCAGGCTACTCGGCGGACGCAGCGCCTGCACCTTGGCTAGTTCGTGAGCCAGCGCCACGGTCTTTGCATTGCGTACAACTTCTCTTTCCTCGAGCTCTTCTCCAGCAGCCGGAGTAGGAGAAGCAGCTGGGGTAGGAGCAGGAACAGCAGCAGGGACTGCTGTTTGAGGCTCTTGGGGGCCCACAGCAAAGCTCTGCAAATCCTTCGCGCCCGCTGCTGCCGGCGGAATTCTTGCCAGCTTGGCCACAAAAGCAGCGGCAGAGCCTGGAGCTGGCAGTTCCTTTGACTGCGTCGTTGTGGCACTCGCACTCAGGATATTAGCTGGCCGCAGCGCCTGCACCTTGGCTATTTCGTGAGCCAGCGCCACCGTCTTCGCATTGCGCACAACAGCAGGCTCCGCCGCAGGAACAGGAACTGCAGCTAGGAACAAAGTAGCAGCAGCTGCTGCTTGAGCCTCGGGCTGGGGGCTGTGCAAATCCTGCGCAACCGCCGCAGCGGGCGGAATTCTCGCCAGGTTTGCCCGAACAAAGGCATCCTCAAGGATCGCGGCCTGGCTGTGTGTATGTGTCTGTGTGCTGGGTGTAACTGTGGGCCGTTGACCTGTAAACTCACCTGGCACAGCACCGGCTCCCGCCGACGGGGACAGCGGCTGCGAGAGCGGACGTATCTCCGTTTTGGTGCTGGGACGGATGCCCGGCTGCGTTGCTTCCGGCGGGGATTTGTTCAGAAAGCAGCCCGAACAGGCGGCGGTATTAAAGTGATGCCTGGCCACAGACGCAGCGGTGGTCGTTGTGGGCGGCGGGCTCTCTGCATCGATCGAGTTTTAATTAGTTTACATTATTCCGGTTTATTATTACGTGCTGCACTTACTGGGCGCTACGGGACCCGCATACGGATAGTTTTTCATCGATATTATCCGAAATTTGCCTTCCTCATCGGTCGCATAGACCGTCACGTGGTAAATTCCATCGGCGGTTATAAAACCAAATTCGCCCATTACAATTCCATTCTCATCTAATAAAAGGGCAGAACACAAGCTGATTATTCATTCAAAGTGGAAAGACGTAAGCGCGCGACTAACAGATACCCTGTAGATGCATTTTAGGCGAAGGTGTATCTTCAGTTCATAGAAAAACGTAAGTTTCTGTCTGCCTCTCTCTCTTTTTCTCTCTCTCTCTCTCTTTCCCCCCCCTCTCTCTCTCTCTCTCTCTCTCTCACTAGTCTCTAGCTACAATAACCTATTAGTTAAAGTTATTCCCATGTCGTTTAGACTGTTAAGGCAGATCATCAAGTAATATACCTCATTTGTTTATATACATGTTACAGGGTATAGAGAATAGATGTATTCCATGCATGTATACATCACTTTCATTATCAATGCCGAAACATAACTGGTTCATTCTTTGCCATAGTTCGACGGAGCGACAAACCAGCCAAACGGGCGCTTGGGCCCGGCTATAAAGATAAAGATCGAATAAACTGTCGCGATAAATATGATCGCCGTTTTATGATCTTTGGCTTTTGTTAGGCCGCGACTTAACGCATGCAAGAATTATGTTTAGCACAAAAGCTACAACGACTACGTCCTGCTACCACAGCCACCCACCTGTGTGGCATCTGTCTCAGTCTCTGGTTTGTTGTTCTGCGGCCTTAAACAAGTTTCGATTCGCACTTATCGCTGCGATCGCGCATGTTTAAACGTTTCAATGCCCGTTTCACGTTTGTTTTTGTCATTTTAATGGACATAATCTGTTGTCATTTCTTTATAGCCTGTCTTAATGCGCCACGCAATTGTAGAGAAAGGGAAACAACTGCCAGTTGAAATATCAAATGTCATTCGAAAAGAAAAATTGCACAGAAATTGTGTATACTATATATGCAATGCTTAAAAGCATTGTTTGGAACGGATCTATCTATCAATATACGGTCGAAAACATCTTGATTTGTTATACCCTGCACTTAATGCGAGGCGAAGGCATCTGCGACTACTTAAGCTGTTTATATTCTAGATCAGCATCAACCGCCAAGGCAATTGAGCCAAGGATCTGTCCGTCCGTCCGTCTGTCCGTCTGTACGTATCGTCCATTTCGGGAACTCTAAGAGCTAAAGACTAAAATTTACCAAATCTAAAAACGAAGCTCCTCTTCGCTCTGTTTTTCTATCAAACTAGGAAACTAGGTATATTGGATACAAAATAAAGTAATTAAAGAGAAAGATTTTAGTTTTTTTATATAAAAGTTTGGTTTTTCTAGGAAATGCTCATCAATTTTGTTCTAGCTATGAAATGAAAGTTCGCACAATAATATTCTAGTTAATTAAAACTTTTCTTATCTATGCAATCTGCATATGCAAATGGCTCTATAAATGTTTGCGCATTGTGTGTGTGCACAACAAGTTACCCACATAATGCTGAGTGTGTTCTTCTAATACACGCTCAACTCTGGCATTTCAGATATATATATAGATATATATACTTATAAATATTGAAATTTGGCGACATTTGCAGTTGGTTTTCAAAACAAGAGACAAATCAATAAATAAGCCAAATGGAGCTCTGGCTACATGTTATGCTAATTGAAGAGGTTCCTCAGTTTTCTGACAATTTTATTATCAACTATTGAAGATGCCTCTCGCAAGAGAGAGAGAGGGAGAGAGAGATGGGGGAAGGGGAGGGGGGCAGACTGGTAGAATCTTAGGCATTTCAATTGATATTGACCCCAGGTGTCAGCAGCTGCGGCTATTAGACCTGCAAACGTGTATTGTGCGGCATTGCACAAGTCGTCGTCGTCGTCGTCGTCGTCGTTGTGGCAGTTGCCGCAAAAAGTCAAAAGCTGTTGCCTTTTTTGTCGCCGATGGCAGTTGCTAATGCTTGCCAGCATGACGCAGCTCCATTTGCATGCATACACACAAGCACACACACATATACTTGATTGAGCATATCGGTGTCAATCAATTTCGAAACAATGCCTCCTCCTTCGGCTTCCGCTCACCTCGTTGCTCGCGGCGATGCTGCTGCTCCTCGATGGTAAACCCAAATTTGTAGGGACGCACCGTGGCGGGCAGGACGAAGCCAAAGCACAGCACAGTCAGCAGCTTGTATGGGATAAATTCGATAAATGATATAAATTATATAAACAATTAGCACACACACACACACACGCGCACTTACAACACAATTGACAGCCAAATATGTTTGCCTCATTTTGCAGCTTGTCTTAATGGAATTCTTAAAAATTTGCAAATTTTACGTATTATTTGTTGTTTTTATTTATATTGGCGCGCACCGTTAGCTCGTTTGTTATATTCTTTATATATATATTTATCAATTTAATTAATTTATGCGGAGCAGTACCGTTAGCGACGCGTCTCTCTCGGCTGAGCAGGCGAACAGCTGAAACACACCCCACGATGTTCGGCGACCAATTGACAAACTTAATAATATTTGGTAAACATTATAAAACATTGGTCAGCCGCCACACACACACGCACACACAGACACGCACACCTAGCTCGCTGAGCCACTGCGTACGTCTGTGAGTGTGTGTGTGTGTGTGTGTGTGTGTGTGTGTGTGTGCTAGCATATCAGCTAACTGAGTGCTGTTTGCTCAAAACCAACTAAATACCCTCTAAACAACAAGCTAGATCCGTTCGCATACTTGTTAACTAATGAAGAATTACCCAGCGTTGCTCGACTAAACTTCACATATAATAATAATAATTTATAAAAAAGACTTTAAACATTTGTATAGTAAAAAAAGTAAATAAAATGAAAATTGAACCACTTTTATATTTTTATAAATTTTAAGTTTGTCAGGCCTTAAACAAATATATAGCTAAGCTCCGTATTTATGTAAGGCTGAAGTCTACGAAATCCCAAATATTATCTATATTCATTATTATTATATCTTTATTATATTCCTATTTTTACGCAACCCAATCGATCGGGAATTTAAATTACAATTAAAACGTTGCTACGAACCAAAATTTGTATTCAATAAAAGAACATTCGAAAGAAAGCTCGAATTGAAGAATATTTTGTTTTTCAAAGATGGGTTGGTTAATTTATGATATGAAAGGAGATGGCAGAGCTTGTCATATTGCCAGTAAAAAACGCATTTCAAATGAAAATACAAAAGTTTGCCTAAAATGATAAAATATGCTAGAAACCAAGGCTTAAACGGAGAACCTGGGTTCAGGCTCCTGAGCCATACCCTAAAGCAGTTTTTTTTTTCTAAAATACTAAGACCAATTGCCAAGCCTTACTTTACCTAGAGAACTTTCTGTTTCTGCATGATTTTTCAATTTCCCTTCCAACTTCCACTCTATAAAAATACAGTGCTGACAAGCTCTAGTGTTGTGTAGCGTTTGTGGAGCTTAGTCAGCTATTGGTTCGGATTTCAAACTAATTCTATTATAATATTATTTATTTCATGTTACTTTTCAAAGCTTGCCCTTATCAGATCTTTTCTTACATTTTGTATATGATTGTAATTTGCCAGGGTATTAGCAAGTCGTCTACGCAAGCAAACAGCATCTACTCTAGTATTTATAATTATTTTAATTTTTCAAAACGTGTCATTATGCAGCTCATTTGCATAGCTCGTGGCAATATGGATAAATATAAAGATATAATATATTTATTGACATCTACAGAGAATACAAAATGTGGGTTGACAGCGCGCTTATTGGCTGCTCGCAGTTAATTAGCGAGTAAAGCCCGAGAAGACGCGGATTCTCGATATGATTTATCAGCTCCTATTGATGCCAACTACCGTTGCTAGCCGGAGGGTAAACAGAATGCAATGAGGAAGAGTTGTTAACACTGTGCAACCACACTGTGCATCATTAATCAGCCATCGGCTGTCCTGAGATGCGTTGCGCATCTGCCCGTGTCTGCTTGCCGGATGCAGCCGAGGTGCATTTGTTGTGCTGTCAGCTATTTTCTTGTACATGCAAATATTGCTGTCAAGTTCAGGGAATATTCTCAGCTTCATTTGCATTTAAATTGCAATGCAAACAGCTTGAACAACTTGTCTTAATGAAATAAAACAAGCAATGAGTCTTTTCTGTCTCGCCCAAAAGTATGCAATCAAAAATGTTTACCATTTGTCAAGTTTGTTGCCTAAGTCTTTCGTTTTGCAAGTGCCTTTAAGCCGGGGCCTAAAAGTTGCACACATTTTGTGCCGTTCAATATCGAAGCAGACACATACTTAAGGGCACAACCAACACAACCTGCGTTACCCTGTACGCATTTAAAGGGATATATTGCTAATCTGTAAGCTGCATATTCAACGTTTAGGCCTTAGTCCTTCGGGAAATGCATTCTTAACTAACATCTTTGTAACATTGATGTAACATAGTCCTATCTTTATGAAACTTGCAGACAAAAGTGTGTAAATACGACATCTTAAGACTCCAACTTAATAAAAAAGAGTTTTTTGTTACAATTTTAGCTAGGAAAAGAAACAGTAAAGAGTGAAATATGTCAAATATGAAATATGCTACATACCAGAATTGTTGTCTAATGCTCATATATTCTTCAAGTAATGACTAAAAAGTCGTGGCTCGAAATCGATATTTATTATACTATCTATCTATTGCCTTATGTCAACTCTCTTTCGGGTAACTCGTTTCTCGTAAGGTTTTGGCTGAATATATATTTAAGATTTGAAGTCTTCAGGTTTTGAAGATTTCAAGAACGAGACATGCGCTCACAAACGTTCGAACTAAACTAGATCAACTCAGCTCATTAAACTGATCACAAGTCAATATATGTATATAGGTTTGTGGGCTCTGAGATACTTCCTGCTGCATGGAACATGCATTAATACGCCTGATCAGGTTATTCAGACTCTATCAAGCACAAGCTATATACACTCTCAGGCATTATACGGCACATACTCAGGTATATTGTTCTATCAATCTGCAACTCCTGTTTACTCTAAAGCACAATTAAAATTAAAGATACATATTTACAGGGTAACTAACTGTGGAGCACTTCCATCTAATCGAAATCAAGCGATCAATGCAAACATCTTGATTCGCATTGAAGCGCTTGATTCGACTGAAGCAAGCGCGACGTTGACCGAAACCTTTATACATTGTTGCAGATGGAAATCTCGTTTTGTATGCATGACTTGTTTGACACTTTATTGCCGCTTCAAGTACTTCTAACTTTAAATGGTCGAGCTCTTTTAGAGCTGATAATTAAGTAATAATATTAATAATAATAACTTGGCTCATTAATAATGAAAAGAAGTAAGAGGAAATAGGCTGTAGACACATTTACGTACTTCCCCTGTTAAAAAAAACCTAGACTAGAAGGGTTGTTGATCTCTAAGTAAATCTATGCTGTGCCCGAAAACTAATTTATGCATTTGGCATTTGTTTGATAAGCTCGGCTCATTGACAGAGCCCAATAAAAATACCAGACGCGAGCGCAAAATGCAGATCATTGTTCGTTTAGGCAGCAATTTATATTCAAATATACATACATACATATATATATATATATATAATTTTTTTTTTTAAATATTTACGTCAGCAAAGGTTGCGGGCATGCAAATCAGAATTAGCTGACCAGTGTTGGGCAGCGCATGTATACATTTTCTATGCTTGATTGACTTGAAATATGTTGCTTTAAAAATTAGCATCAGCATAAAAGAATGCTACAGACATGAGTATGCGACCTGGAGATACCCTGTGGGAAATGGCTTTGTGATTCTCTCAAGTGAATGTTAATGAAGAATTTCATCTTGATGTATGTCAGATTCAAGGCCCAAGGGGCCTTTGGAGGGGTAGGTATTCAAGCACATCATTCAATAATGTGTATAAAGTCTCTAAGCTTCGACTTTTGCTCTAAAAGTTTGCTCTTTCGTTATCGATTCTTATCGATCCCAGAGAATCAAAGCTAATCGATCGAATCGATTCTTATCGAATGCAGAGAATCAAAGCTAGTTGTCGATGCTGTGATAGAAACCTGAACTGCAGGAGAAATAAAAGCATCTCGATTCTAAATTTAAGTTCTGTAGCTCATAAAGTTCCTGACACCAAGAATATAAATCTTCATCAAGTCGGAGATGTCTGCTTTTTCCTGTTGCATTTATTCACACACAACCATTATACCCTTCAACACATTCTCCATAGTTTTAGGGTATAGAAATCATAAACAAATTGACGTTTGTGCAAGTTTATAATTTTTAGGAAATTAACCTTCAAAACTGTTGTTGGCTTCGATTTTGTTTCGTGCGGCTGTCAAACAAATTCGCTGCTCGCTAATTGTTCAAAAAAATTGTAGATGCACAGCTTTCATTATGTACCTATTAATTACAAAGAAAACAAAATCCGAACCAAAGAAAAAAGCGAAAATCCAATACAAAATTAAAAATAAATAAAGGAAAAAACAAGTTTATTCACACAAAAATTTGCAAATTTCGTTGATGATGCAAAATGAACGCGAAGGTCGCGTCGCGCCAGTCGCAACCACGATGCGTATACGAGGCAGAAGAAGACCACGGAAAAAATACAACAGAAAAAACTATATATATATACATATGTATATAGAAATCGGGTTCCAGTTTTTATAGTTAAGGCAGCAGCCGCTGTAGCCGCTCTTGCGTCATACTTTTCATTTCGTTTTGGGCCTAGAACGCGTTATGCAAATCGATAATTAAGAATCGATAACCAGGAATTTGCATAACTGTTAGTTTCATACACAAAAGCAAGCACATATTGTTTGCCAGAAACCAAGAGTTGGCCTTTGTTACAGGGATCCGGGTTTGATAAATAAATTACTTTCTTTCCATTTCATTTTTATTTCGTTCTTTTGTCTCGCATATTTCATTTATTTAAAGAGTGTTGAGGGGAACTCTTCTAGAATTCCTGTTTTTTTTTCTATTATATATGGGCTCATAAGATATAGATAACCCGAATTGTTTATCTAATTGCTGGAATAGATAACTCAGATGTGGAATATTTGACTTTTTGGATGCTTCACCTGAAAATTGTATAAACGGAGGCATAGACTCCGATCACTCTCGATAGGAGATGTATTATTTCAGCTATAAAATGCACCCATAGGACTGAAGACTGTTTTGTGATTCGGATCTCAGCTAAGACGATATATTCTATATAAGGAGACTTGGAGCTTATGCGAAATAAGGGAACTCGTCTCTGAAGCTTTTACTTAACTCTGAATTCCCGAACAATGTGACACGTTGCTTCTTGAATAGCTTATACAGATCAAGCCACTTTCATCAAGTATCCCCCCACCTAATGTAAGCTGAATTTGGTGTTGGTAGAAGAAGGTTCAGGGTCGGGCACTCCCGACTAGAGCCCCCTTAGGCAAAGACTACGGGAACTCTTGACTGAAGATGTATTATTTAAAATGCACCCATATTTTACTGGTTTTTTTATACGGAAAGGACTAATGTTGCGAGTCAAATCGCAGCTAAGATAATTTATAAATTTCTCATCTTTCAAGACATAAGCTCAATTACTTAGCTTTAACATCATGATCCCAGTAGAACAATCAGCAAGATTGGTGTTCGTACAAAGTCATTTCTCTCTTCTGTCTTCTTTCTGTCTGAATATTTTGGATACTGGACACATGAGAAATACTCAAGAATAGATCGTACCACAGATGTAAAAAGCGTATACGGATTGGCAAACAGCTTGGATCTTCGACTGATCAAAACCCAAATCAAACCTATTGATCGCAATCGTAACATGAGAGTCGAATTTGAGTTTATGATCAGGAATGATACCAAGTACTTCTATAAGTACTTAAAATATCAGACGTATATAGTATATGTAGCTATAGCTAAAGCTAGAAGCTAAGAGTTGGGATCTTCC
The DNA here is from genome assembly GCA_037075305.1 of Drosophila kanekoi. NCBI lineage: Eukaryota > Metazoa > Arthropoda > Insecta > Diptera > Drosophilidae > Drosophila > Drosophila kanekoi. The sequence continues at coordinate 12,161,703 of JBAMCE010000141.1, forward strand.
AGGAATCCGTGCAGCAAATGGCCTGCTTTACATTTCAATTTGTTTTTGATTTTGTTTCATTTTTATCAAGCATATTTAGTTAGTTTATACTTTCTATATATTATTTATTTATTTTTATATACATTTTGTATGTTTGCAATTTTTTTGTTTGATTTTTGGGAATGTTCCATTTGTTGTTAGAGCCTGTCTAGGCGGCTAGCTTGACGATGGGATGGTAGCCCGTTTCGTCGGCGGTGAAGGTAATCTCGTATTTCTTGCCATCGGGCGCCGTCCAGCTGCTGGAGCCGGACACAGCGAGTACGCCCTCGGCCTCTCCAGTGCCCGGCTTCAGGACACCCTCCTCGCTGCGCGCGATGCCGTTGCTGGTCTCGTAGCTGGGCATGGGAGGGAGGATATTAAATGGATGCCTCGAATCAGGACAGCTTGCAGCTGCACTCAAACTCACGTAAAGGAGTATTTGTCGATGCCATTGTTATCGGTTTCCAGTCGCAGAGTCTCCGCCTTTGAATCATCCCCGGCAGGCATTGCTCGGACGAAACTAACCGCCAGGCACACAACTAAAAACAGGGTATAGCACTTCATGTTTGGTTTACACTCGACTGCACTTAACTGGCCCGTTGACCGTAACGCGAATGGCTTTTATAGGCGACCCGGTGCTAAAAGTTCTACAGAACAATATCCTAAACGGCACACAAAAAAAAAAAAAAAGGAAAAAAGAATACAACAATATTCTATCTAAACAAATTAATGAAAAAATTCAATAAAATACATTTTAATTATAGATTAACACTTTTTTTTTTGCCAGCCAAATGCATAAAAAAGCATTTATTGTCATTCCTCATACGCTTGCCAAATACTAATAATAAAAAGGAAACAAATAAACATAAACAAATAGAAAAGCAAAGATAAAGCTAAATCAAAATATCACTACTCTGTAATTATTTAGCTATATATGATAAATGTATTACGCGTAAGTTCGCGCCCGAGGCGAAATATTTGAGCATCTATTAAACAAAAATAACTTTGACTTTCTGCGACTTAATACAGCCAACAGCTCGACATTCCAGGCATGACATAACCTCAGTTACTTAACACTAATTAAGATTTGAGAATTGTGCAAAATACAAGTATTTGCCAGAATATTTATAGTCATTCGTTTTACGAGAAAGTGCTGAGTATTTAGGCCACAAAATGAGCCCATTTTCGGGTGTTGCTTAGAGATCATCTTGCGAACATTCCCCTTGATATCCAGTGTAACCAGATCTTCATATGCAGTATTTTTAAGCTCATTTCACTTTAAGAGAAAGTACTGAGTACGGAGTAAGTTCTGAGTGCTGAGTAAGTACTGGGTTCTTAGTAAGTACTGAGTACTGGGTATGTACTGAGTACTGAGTAAGTACTGAGTACAGCGTAAGTACTGAGTACAGAGTGCTGAGTAAGTACTGAGTGTTGAGTAAGTTCTGAATACTGAGTAAGTACTGAGTACAGAGTACTGAGTAAGCACTGAGTACTGAGTACTGAGTAAGTACTAAGTACTGAGTAAGTACTAAGTACTGAGTAAGTACTAAGTACTGAGTAAGTACTATGTACTGAGTAAGTACTAAGTACTGAGTAAGTACTGAGTTTGGGTACTCCATAGAGTTAATTTCTCAATCAAGAGCTAAGATTCCCCTTAAATTCCAGTGTAACCAGAGCTTCAAATGAAGTAATTTTAAGCTCATGATTTCTACCCTGAACCCATTGAAAATGGGTAAAAAGGGGATGTTGCCTGTATGTAACAGGCAGAAGAAAGCATTCCCGATCCCATAAAGTATATATATTCTTGATCAGCATCAAAAGCCGAGTCGATCAAGCATTGTCTGCCCGTCTCGAGCTCAGAGCCTTTAAGAGCTAGGAACTGAAATTTTAAACGTTGGTCCTGCTGGTGCCCGCACAGTCCGAGTTTGTGTTCGAAAAGCGCACCAATCGATAATAATCGATGTTGAAATCCTTTTTCTAGAACAAACCTCTTTGGTTTTAAGAGCTAGAGTTAAAAAATTTGACATATTGGGTCGTCTCCAATAAACATGAGAAGCATTTGGTGTTGGTAGTAGAAAATTCAGGGCATCGTCTAACCGGATACTCCCGACTAGAGCCCTCTTTTGTTTTATTTTATTATACAGGCAAATACTGATTACTTAGTCCGAGCCAATCCATTTCTGGCTGCTTCAGTTGTGTGGCAAATGGTCACCCTGTGGCTGGAAACCGTTCTCATCGGCAATATAGTTGAGCGTGTAGGTCTGACCATCGGGCGCCACCCAGCTGACGGAGCCGCGCACGCTGAGCGCCTCCTGCTCGGTGCCGGCGTTCTTCAGCTCCGCCTGCTCCTGGCGTGTGACGCCATCGCTCGTCTCGTAACTGTAAAGTGGGAATATCAGTTATATATCCTCTTGTCTATATATGTATATGTCCTGGCTATACGCACGCAAAGTTATAGCCATCGGTGCCGATATTTTCGTTGTCGTAACGCAAAATCGTAGCCTGCTGTGAGTCATCCAGCGGCGCCGCCTGGCTGCTGGACAGGAGCAGAAATCCGAACAGGACGAAAGCACAAACGTTGATTCCACGCATTTTCGAATAGTTTTTGTGATATTTTTTGTATTTCAGATCAGGAGTTCACGACACGCTACCGTACTTGTCACAATTAGGCGCTAACGAATTATGTGGCGCCTGCTAATGAGCTGCCAGCTATTTATACTAATTCATCAGGCTGTCCAAAATGCTCCCACTCACACACACACACACACACACACACACATATACACAGTCAAACAGACAATAAGGTAGCTATAACAATCGCCTTTAATGCACACAAATTATATAATTGTTGACTCTGCTCTGGGCATGCCCAAGACTTTGTCTGGTTGTGCGTGGTTGTGCGTGTGTGTGCGTGTGTGTGTGTGTGAGCATGTCTTAAGCTTTTAATTGAACAAGCCAAAAACCCATTAAGCATTTGATGTACACTCGCATCTCATTTGAATTGGCCGCCAAGTGAATCCCATCGAATCTCGAACCGCGAGCCGAACGCAATCATGATAATGAAATGTGCTTGCAAATATTTGGTTAGACGCGCGTGTTTGGATATCTATGGCAATAGGTCAACGGCTGAACTTACTCACGCACAAAACAAAATGTGTCTAAAATAAAAAACATAATTGGGCAGCAACAGGAAATAATTATTATAAAAATATATATAAGCATTTATATATATAAATATAATATTATTTAGCTGGAAACAGAAAAGTTCCTCAATCTTAGCCAGCAGATAAGATCAAGCTCTTTTGAGTCTTAAGCTCATATTTAGGCTAATCCAGGGCCAAGCACTTGAACATTAAGAAAAAGAAGCTTCAAATTGTATTGCACCTGCCTTTATAGCCGGAAGCTAGTAAAAATGGCACAAGATGGGTATGATGTTTTTGTGCGCATGTATGTAACAGGCAGAAGAAGGCCTCTCTGAGCCCATGAGATAGACATTTTTTTACTTAGCATCAACAGAAGAGTCAATGAAGCTAAGTCTCTGGCTTTTGGCATTTAGACACATTTGGATACCTTATTTATTCTCTGAAAATTTCATAAAGATCGGACATAAAAGAACGGAGTTACAATAGTGTAGATATGTTTGGCAGAAGCCCAGCCGTGTGCCTAGGCATGTGTGTGTATGTGTGTTTCTATGCATGTGTGCATATGTATATGAATATACGACAGCCATGTTTAGGGTATCTGCTAGTCGTGCACTTGTGCCTAGAGATCTTTTTATCATCAACATTGAAAATGTTTTAAAAATGATAATTTTTCTTCTTTTTTTTTTTTGAATTTCAGTCTTTTTTACGTTTTTCCTGGTAAAGCTCAAATAGTATATATAGAATGTTGTCAAAATAAATGGATATATGTATTTTATAAGGTGACACAATTTTATAAAACCGCGTCAGGCTGACCTTCAAAAAGACCCAAAACTAGAGGCTGACGTTGTGGCGGGCGGGGGCGGGCACAACTTGTTAAGTGAAGATGCGACACGAGATTCGAGCTCTAGCTTGGGTGTGTGTGCTGGTGTGTGTGTGTGCGTGTGTGTGTGTGTGTGTGTGTGTGCATGTGTGTGTGTGTGTGTGTTGACGACCTTAGTCAATAAAATAAAAACTGAATAAAGCTGCGCTGCGTTGTAGCGACGGCTGTACAGGGCGTATGCGTACTGTATTGTAGCGCATTTAACAGCCGCACTGCGCCGCGTTCCCCTTCCGACGATGCTCCCCTCGGATGCTGCTGCTGCTGCGGCTGCTCATCAATCAGCATTGAAGAGCCGCCAAGTGACTGGCCAGTCGGAACGTAACTCTTGACGTTGTTTGATTGTTTTGCAGTTACGATTGATAAATGAGGCGCTTGGCCAAAAGATGCGCCCGTTAATTGCCCAACACGAAGTTGGCCCCAGCTGCACTAGTTTGCCCTTTAGCTGAACTGAGTGTGCTGTGGTTTTTGTTTTGTTTAAACAATTTCGTGTATTTAATATTTTCTCAGCTGTTGTTGCTGTGCAGTTCTCACTTTCGTTGCCGTCTTTGGCGAAGCGTGTTTATTGAACCGGTCCGGCCCTGGCCAGCTGACTCTGTTCACGCAACGCCACAACTGTCCAGCAACGGGTTTATCTCTGAAATACCCTACCATAAGGTTTCATAGGAATGCCATGCCACGTGTAACATCTTTGCAAACATTTAAACTTCGTTTTTAATGCTATTTTCCTTGTGATTAATAACAAACTGAGGAGACATGTATGATAATTTTAAAGAATTTATGAATTCGAACCAGCGACTTCTCTTTTAATGGCTTGACGCACTTATTTTTCCCCGTCTAATCTGTAATAGATTCTTCTTTCTTTGCCGTTCCTCACAAATCCGACAGTCGGGCCAAACTTTTTTGTGCATATTGTATCTACCGCACATCAGGCACATATCTGCGAGGGTATTTAAGTCTCGGCTTGAAACAGACAGCTGATATTTCGTGTTATATATACACGTATATATGTGTAGAGCCATATGCTAATTTAAAGCTGTGTTAGAATAAATTTGAGTGGTGAAAATTGATGGCCTGACATTGTCAAAAATCAGCAATCTAGATATTTGGATATTTATAGACATCGTTTAACATTTGAACAACAAAAAGCACAGGTGATCACGTGATCAGCGCATTCCGGGCGTTTCCTGGCGCGGCAGATGCTCGCCTTCCGGCTGAAATCCATTCTCGTCCGCCAAATAGTTGAGCTTATAGTGTACACCGTCGGGTCCCACCCATTTTACGCTACCCTGTACGGCAATGGCCTCCTCTGCGGTGCCGGCATGCTTCAGTTGGGCCGTCTCCTGTCGCGAGATGCCGTCGCTCGTCTCGTAGCTGTTGCGAATGCTTGACACAATTAATTTCAATTCAATTAGCTCCGTGGACGTCCACCTACTAGAAGGCATAGCCGTTGCCATCCAAGTTGACATTTTCAAATTTCAATATCTGCGCATCGTTGGGACTGCCATCGACGCGGACAACTGCCAAGACTGTCAGCAGGCCGATCAGGCCGAAAATCTTTGGTCTGATCATGAGAAGCACCGGTTCCAACTGTCCTGCATCGCGGCGCAGCTGCGACTAATGTCGATTGTGCAAAATATTTGAATATCTGGTCTTAGTACACGGCGAAAAAAAAAAACGAGAACAATTTCAATTGGATTTAAGAGCTGAGAAAACTGAAACATATATATACTTTATTTTAAGCTGCAGCTATTATCATTGATCTGCGAGTTTTTTTAATTTTTAATATTTGGTAAGAAACCGGATTCAAGCCCAACCTTGAACCAAATCAGTTGCCAAAAAAAAAGAAGGAGGTTCATGCATGTGGGAAAGCAGGTATAAGCCATCCATAAGCTAATGTTAATTGAAATCCTACCTGAACTCATTTAAATTTGAATATCAATATCATAAGTCACCCAAACAATAAGGCCAAGAATATGATCTTATATAATACACTAGAACCCATAGAATATAATATATCGATATGCACTTACCCGACGATGTCCACATCACTGAAAGAAACGAATTAGAGAATTGGTTAGATATGAACGGGAGAGACAGAGCGAGAGAGAATCCTATAATCTAGAAAAGACATAAAGAGAGTAAGCCTAAGTCTAACATGAATTCATGAGAATCGCATAGTAAGGCGATAGATAAAATAAGCTACTTAATTGTAAGCCCAGCAGTGGGGGTTGTGAGGAAAGTGAAGTAAAGTAAATTCGCACATAGAGTGTGTTAATCGGCCTTCCCCGGGCTAAGGTTTTATTCATACGCGAGTATTAAAAACCAATCACCTTTTAACTAGCATTAGACAAACGAAAATGAAACTTTCGCCCACACAGTCTTCGTTAGCTTTGTCTCGTTTTTCTCTGTGTAAATGCATAAGTACAATAAAATGAGGGGCTAAACGATGCGCGAATGACGTACGAAGATACAAAAGCAAACGCGCTACAAATCTGACTAAAACACGAAATTTATGCCGAAATCGAAAAAGTTCAAATGGCGCTGAAACGTTAAATGGCAAGCAAAAATTAAGAGATTTGTTTTCATGCGGGAATTTGGGCATTTCACTTGCACTTGAGCCAAATACAAGTGACCCCGTTACGATCCATCGATTATATCTACATCTTTATCCCAATCCAAGCATGGCTGCGCCCGCTTTGTCTCTGGCAAATAATGGTTGGGTGAGGTCCGGCAGTAATCAATCAAAGCCAATTGCCAAAAGACAAGCAGCAGCCGTCAGCAGCAATCAGCCAAGTTAAGTAATAAGGTTGGCCACAGTTAAACGGGTTTAGGGTACACTTATATCTTTTATCTTTCTTGTACTTCAGGTTGTTTTTTTTTCTCCTTTGTCTTTCTTTTCGTTTTTTTTCTCTTTTGGCAGTCTTTTGCAGGAGTCTGGCTATAAATTGGCCGCTGCGCTTACATTTGGCATGCATTAACTGCAAGCTCCTTGAACCACAAGCACCACAAGTCGGGCCAGAAAAAGAAAAGCAAACTTCTTAGCCAAAATGAAGTACTCGTACGCCTTTGTTGCCGCTCTTGTTGCCATCGTGGCCTGCGTCTCCGTCCGGGCTGCACCTCCACAGCAAGAGGCTCAGGTGCTGCGCTTCGATGCCGATGTGCAGCCGGAGGGCTATAAGTTTGCGTGAGTACAAATCGAACTGCGGACAGAAGAGTGTGTCAAGGTCAGCAAACAAAACTGGTTTAATTCCTCCTCTCTCTCTCTCTCTCTCTCTCTCTCTCTCTCTTTTGATCAGCGTGGAGACGAGCGACGGCAAGACACATCAGGAGGAGGGCCAGCTGAAGAACGTGGGCACCGAGCACGAGGCAATTGCGGTGCATGGCGTCTACTCCTATGTTGGCGATGATGGCCAGACCTATACACTCAACTATGTGGCCGATGAGAACGGTTTCCAGCCACAGGGTGACCATCTGCCGCGCGCCGTTCAATAAGGCCCCAGTCATCCCACACCCATATGTTAACTAGGTTTAAGATCTATTAAATCATTTTGCAAACAAACAAACAAACAAATTTGAAAATCTCATAGTCATGCTTAATAAATTACCAACAGTTTTATGTTCCATATAAACAACTATTTCATTTCAAATTATTTTAATTTTAAATTAATGACTGATTTACTGTGTGACTGACTGACTGACTGACCAAATAATTTAGAGCACATTCACAAAGTAATTTCAGAAAGTACTGACTCATTGACTAACTGACTGACTAATTGATTGATTGATTGATTGCTTGGCTGACTGGTTGACTGACCGACAGAATAACTGATTAAAAAACTGATTGACTGACTGATTAAGTGAGTCTATAACTGATTATCTGACTAGCTTATTTATGACTGATTGACTAGCTGACTGACCGATTGGCTGTGGGATTTTTGACGGATTGACTGCTTGACTAACTAATTGACTGACGGGCCAACAAGTTGACTGATTGACTGACTGACTGATTGACTAACTGACTGTCTGAGTAGCTGATTCAACAGCTGATTGACTGCCGATTGACTATTTCACTGACTGACTGATTGACTGCGTGACTAACTGATTGACTTTGCTGACACATTGGCTCTTTCACTAACCAACATTCACTGACTGACAAATTGGCTGATTGATTGACTGACTTATTTACTAACTGAATGACTGATTGCCTTACTCACAAACTGAGTGATTGACTGACTGGCTGATTGACTGACTACCCATCTAATTACCTGATTCAACAAAAAATACTGAGTGATCGACTGATTGACTGTTGGACGAACTGATTGACTCTGTGAATAACTGATTGATTGGCAAACTAACTGACTGATTGATTAACTAACTGAATAACTGGCTGGCGAATTACTGACTAACAGACTGACTCACTGAACTTAATGAAGAATCATAATTTTCTCTTTTAAAGAAAGAATGTGATCACAAGGAGAGTACTGATTGACCGACTGACTGATTGATAACTGAAGCAAGCAACTTAAATTCAAAAAAGAAGAATCACTTCGCTTTGGAGGTCTTAGGTTGTATTACCGAAAATTGTATTTTTAATTAATCGGTTTTATACTCATTTGCAGAAAATTTCACACTAAGGGCAAAGAGACGATAAAGGGTTTAAGCCCAATACCGGCATGTATCCGTTAGTATTATATAAAGTCTTTAAAAAATTCCAATAAGTTTCATTTTCTAAAACAATCAATTTATTTCACATTTAATATCGCTTCTTAGGCAACGGGGGCGACGGGCAGATGAGCGCCCTGGGGCTGGAAACCGTTCTCGTCGGCGATGTAGTTGACTGTGTAGGTCTGACCATCATCGGCAACGAAGGAGAATGAGCCCTTAACGGCAATAGCCTCTTGTTCAGTGCCAATGTGCTCCACCTGACCCTGCTCGTCCTTTTTGGTGCCATCGGATGTCTCCACACTGTAGTTGTTAAGGCAAAGGATCAGCAAAGTTTTGAAGCTCCCAATATTCGTTATGTCTTACCCATATTTGTAGCTTTCGGGCTGGACATCTGAGTCCTGACGCACAATTTGGACATCAGACTGTGGTGGTGCAGCCAGGGCCAGGGCGAAGAGGGCGACGAAGACAATGAGGAACTTCATGTTTAGATATTGTGTAGTGCGTTTGAGGCTTCAAAGGTAACTATACTGAATAGCATATCATGGCTGAGTATTTATAGTTAAACAAAGATGTCAACCTGCCCAGTTGACAATGGCAACAAACTAGTTTAATTCGCAAAACAATCGAAAAATTCGCGACAACTTATTGGCAATCAAAAAAGCATGGGTAATCATAAAAATGCATGAGTCTTAATTTATTCCTTAATAGATTTCTGTCGAACTAGACTAACTAGCAAGAACCGCCTAATCAGTAGAGCATCATTAGCATTTACCAATTGTGGAAAACTTAAAATTAAATATGATGTATTTATCTTATAGGAAAACATAAACAACTTTCATTTTCACTGAGAGCTCGACCTGGTTAATTGCATCACATTTTTGCTTGCCAATTCGAACCAGCGACCCTCCGCCTATTGGTTCAACTTCTTGCCCACACAGGCTCATGTTTGCTTTACTGACCTCAGCGAATTCTGTTTTTTTTTTTTTGATAAATTAGAAACCTGGAAGATGTCTTCCCGCTCCCTGACCTTCCCGGCGGAAAGACACGCGAACATCTCTTTTGGCATGTGCATTAATTATAAATAATTTATGCTTAATGCTTCTGCTTAAAACTTGAAAACTTGAAATGTTTCAAAGAAAACATATAAGAATAGCAGTAGACAAAACTTGTTTTTGCACAGCTTTGTGCAGATATGTAGCTAACAAAAATAAAGCAAAAAGTTGCACAAAAATTATCGATTATAAATTCCAGATTTATGGTGCAGCAGATTTGGCTAGAATGTTTTTTAATGTTCATTTATTTTGAACAAATATATAAAAGTAATTAAAAGTAAATAGGCAATATAATAATTATTATAAATAAGGAATGCTTTGTGTGTGGCTTTGACACAGATTTTAAGTGAGATTCAAGTTGGGTGTAGTTTCCGGTGAGCTATTGAAAAACAATAGTTTATACGAAGATGATAAATAAATGCAGATATGTTAAGTATTAAAGGTAAATAAGAATGATAAATATATTTAAACGGTAATTTGGGCTGGTTTTCATTGAGCTCTGTGGCTGTAGGGCAAACGAGCTCGGCTTATATGGTAAACACACAAGGGAGTCTGGCTCTGACTATACGACTGTGAGTGTCAGTGTGTGTGTGTGTGTGTGTGTAGAGTGTGTCCAAAATTAAATTGAAGCTTTTGATTGATTTACGAAAAATGCAAATTCGTCGTCATGATTATCGCAATGATTATGATGGAAGCGGCAATCGTAATGAAGCTTAGATATTTCCTATGAACATCTTTGTTTTGTTTGCCTTAGAAGTTTTTTGTTATTATCGATGAATTTTGTTGATGTTGTTGTTTCTCTCGCTTTGTTTTTGTCTTTGACGGAGACCTGTTGGTGCGTTTTCGTAGCCAATTTGTTAGCTTATGCGCTGTGTAATTAGTCATTTTTTTTTATTTTTATATATTTTTGTGATTTTCGGACAAACTTTTCTTTATTTATCGTATTGAAGTAATTTATTGGTGGACACTCAGTCTGTTTTTGGCTATAAAAAGCACCTGGTCGGCCATAGCAATCATCACAAGTCCACAAGAGTTCACAGTTCGTAGTTCGATCGCGAAACATTTGCCCAGCATGAAGTACACAATTGCCTTTGTATTGGCTGCATTCCTGGCGACCGTCCTGGCGGCACCGCTCGATGACAGCAAGACGGCACAGATCCTGCGCCTCGACTCCGATGTCCAGCCCAACGGCTACAAGTTCGGGTAAGCAAACAGCACGGCCTCTGAGAGACAGAGAGAGAGAGAGAGAGAGAGAGAGAGAGAGAGATCTCCAGTAACTGAGCGTGTTCCACTGACAGTTGGGAGACCAGCGATGGACAGAAGCACGACGAGGAGGGCACCCTGACCAATCCGGGCGCTGAGAACGAATCGATCGCTGTGCGCGGCTCCTACTCCTTCACGGCCGACGATGGCCAGGTGTACACCGTGAACTATGTGGCCGATGAGAACGGCTTCCAGCCGGAGGGCGCCCATCTGCCCAATGTGCCCATTGGCAACTAAGCTGTATTTTGGAAACCAAGAGCTGTTCTATCTATCTATCTATCTAGCATTTGAATTTATACATATATAATAAAATGGCATCATGCAAGCATAAATTGTAGCAACCGTAGCCCGGGTCTTAATTCCATCTGGAACTGGTATTCAGCTCCGGTAACAAGAAGTAGTTCCCAGTGCAACTTCCCCTTTACCAGTTAAACCGGAAATAATTATATAGAAATTCAAATTTCTAATATTTTGGCTTTGATGCCGCTTCAACTTTGACTTTTGCTTGGCATCTATAAAAAGCGCTGCAACGCTGCAGTGGGACATCAAACAGTTGTTGAGTCTAAAACAAGGAACAGCACAACATGAAGTTCATTATCCTGTTCGCCGCCTTCTTTGCCCTGGCCTGCGCCGTGCCCAACGATGTCGTGATCAAGGATCAGCGTTTGGATGTTGAGCCCGAAAAGTGGTCCTTCAGCTCGGAAACCAGCGACGGCGCCAGCGCCCAGCAGAGCGGTGTCCTCAACAATGCTGGCACCGAACACGAGTCCATCGCCGTCAAGGGCTCGTTCGAGCACATTGGCCCCGATGGCGTCAAGTACACCGTCAACTATGTGGCCGATGAGAACGGTTTCCAGCCCGAAGGCGCCCATATCCCAAAGGCTGATTATTAAATCAATTCAATAATATATTGAACATAAATCCGTTTAACAACTCAAATAAATCAAACTCTTTCAACTTTAAAAATATTTCACTTTTTTGGTAGCCAAACTTCGCTGCCTTCCCAACCAGTTAAGTACGAGGAAGACTAAATACCCTGCTGATATCTGAGAAGCATTGTGCAGCTCGTAATTGCTCAGTTTGCTGAAGATATCTTTGAAAAACTGAACATTCTTCCTACAGAGCTATATGATACAGTAGTCCAATCCCTATAAGGATTTGTCTTACATGTGTTAATCATGATATGTGTTGATGATAGGAACTCGTAAATCCCAAATGGGTTTATGATAGCTTAAAAAACAAAATTGGTTTTCACTTAAAAAGTCGTTTCATTTCCTAAATAATATAGTGGACCGATATTGATAAGATTATGATTATACATATAAGGCGCAAGGTCAAGATATCTTTGTTAACAAAAACCTAGTTCTTGCAAGAACTTCATATATGATGGAGTGTTCCCAAGGCAGCTATATTGTATATTATTTTATTCATTGATTAATTTTTTAATGGTCAACAAAAACGAGTGTCTCCTTAATTATTGTATAGTGAAATATTGCCACGACACGATGGAAGTGTTTTATAAGCCCGTCCGGCCAGCTATGTCCCTTTTCTGAGCTAATTTTGTCAGTGATGTTATAAGAGCCTACAGCTAAGAAGCAAGGGGCTAGTGATCCGATCCCAAGACAATTTTCAAGACAATAGAATACTTTGCATAGGAACAGGCAGGAGAATATGGCTGTTGATATTAATCAACATTATGTGCACTTAATGGGGTCGGGGGTGATCCCTCCTATCTATATCGGTGTGACCTGAACTTTTGCTATAATCCCATCTTTAAGACCTTTTAATTTCCTAACCACCAACCAGTTAATAGACACAGAACAATGCATTTTTTAATCAGAGAATAGAAAGAGCAAAAACGTTTCCAAAAGTGCACAGTGTTTATGCTGGTTTGTGTTTGGTTGGAAGCTGAGACCAAGGTATACTTTAGTTAAGCATTCCGAATCACACTAAAATGTATAAGTCAGCGTTTGGCAGCACTGAAATCATAGCTGATGTCACTGAAGAACTTGATAACTTGAATGAGTTAGGCATAGAAGATATTTTAGATATAGAGGCGAATAAGACTAGAATAGAATATAGAACAATAAAAGCTTAGGGTAAAAGATTTTTTTTTCGTCTTCTATGTGTAAACGATAAGAAACCAAATTATGTGAACTAAAAACTAATACATTAACCGAAACCTTCTACTAAAGAAATATGATGAAAACAAATGAAATTTCCGAAAAAGGAAAGGGTTTAATGGTTGCAAGTGTATACAGAAAGCAGATGCCATTTGAGCCAAACCATGCCTGGGCATTTGCAGATTTACCTTTTTTTTAGCCCAATAAGAATCGAGATAAAGCTCATCCAAATTGACCTATTCGCTACATGAAAAGCCAGAATATACTAAAAAACATATTACACAAACAGTTGATATCTAGAGAAAAGCCTTTTGTCTACCTGGCCATATTCCAACGAAAGTGTTTGTGGACCTAGAACAACAATCTTCTATTTGATTATACGTTTAAATAATAGCAAAAATAAGATTTTGAGATATCAACTTTGCGATAAAGAATATCTAAGAGAACCAAAATACTTAACTTATTTAATACAATTTGCATAACATTTTGTTGAGTATTGTTTTGGTCTTTCGAATTTACATGCATTTGAATATCATGTTTATGCCCTACAATTTTCATAAAGATCGGTCGATAAACACCTCAGTTATTTAAGTACATATTTCATGTTCATGTGTGGATAGAAGAAAGGAAATCATAGACGCATAGCAGCAAAAGATTTAAGCATAAAGGAAAGCTAGAATAGGCAGCTTTTAGGTCCAAGATATCTGTAAGTTGAGCACTCTTATCTCAAGACCTGCCTTATCCGGAAACCCAAGAAACTTAAAGCACAACTGTTTCAGGAAAACAATCAATTTATTTAAAATTCAACATCGCTTCTTAGGCAACGGGGGCGACGGGCAGATGAGCGCCCTGGGGCTGGAAACCGTTCTCGTCGGCGATGTAGTTGACTGTGTAGGTCTGACCATCATCGGCAACGAAGGAGAATGAGCCCTGGACGGCAATAGCCTCTTGTTCAGTGCCAACGTTCTTCACCGCACCCTGCTCGTCCTTTTTGGTGCCATCGGATGTCTCCACACTGTAGTTGTTAAGGCAAAGGATCAGCAAAGTTTTGAAGCTCCCAATATTCGTTATGTCTTACCCATATTTGTAGCTTTCGGGCTGGACATCTGAGTCCTGACGCACAATTTGGACATCAGACTGTGCTGGTGCAGCCAGGGCCAGGGCGAAGAGGGCGACGAAGACGATGAGGAACTTCATGTTTAGATATTGTGTAGCGCGTTTGAGGCTTCAAAGGTAACTATGCTTTATCGAGCCGCTTGTCTGCGTATTTATAGTGGATCTTGAGGAGTTCCATTAAGCATAACAAAAACAATACTCTAAAAAAAATGCTGACAAACTAGTTTAATATATAAGTATAACTTGGTAAACTTAAAATCGTAACAATTGATTAAGTAGCGAAATGAATATTAATTTAAACTTGAAATCATATAGTTTGACTATGTATTCAAGTCGGCCTATAAATGGATGTCTCGCCGTTAACCGGGCCTATATGCCAAGCATGCAAATTTCAACAAGAATGGAAACAATCTAGATACTCATATGGCATATAACTATCTACTTTTGTCTATATTTGAACGCCTTTCTCAGTTCATGTAAAATACTCACGAAACCAGATCCAATTGTCTGCTATTTATAGAAGGTAGATAGAAGGGAATTCATAATTGTAAAAGCATAAAACTAAAACGTGATTTATACGAAAAGTTGCAAAGTTAATTAAAACTATTTTCAAGCCAAACTTGTTCGTCGTTTAAATTTTTGTACATTTGAGTAGTAAGGAAAATATATATAGACAAATAATTTGTAATTTGCATATGGACTTTTTTTGTTTTTAAAATTGTTTCTGCATCGGAATTCCATCCATTGTAAGTATTCGACTTTAACTTATTACAGACAAGGAATTGAGGCATAAAATATATTCGAAATGTTCCAGTTTGAAGAGGAATTGATATGACGAATCACTTTCAGATTGATTCCAACCTTTAAAAATGGCTATAAAATGTATATCCTATTTGTAGGGAAGTTTCCATTTCTGTTCTCCTGATCATTAGACAGCGCATCTGTTAGTCGAGCAAACTCAACTCTGCTCCTTTGTTTGACTATCAATTGTTTGTTTGCTCTTTTTTGAGATTTGGTGTGCACTCCTCATAGCTTACAGGGGCGACAATTAACACATGTCGGCCTCAACACAGATATTCACAAGCCCAAGCCCACGAAGAAAAAATAATAAAAGCAACTAAGAGCGTTGTCTAGGAACAGCCCAACAAGAAGATACCGTAGAGATCCGATCTGCTTCCCTCTACAAATATGCGTTTTCTCTTCGATTAGTCTCAAACTATGGGAAATATGTTCTTGAAGAATTCGGGTGTTTATGGTACGAATTTTACGAAATTTTCAGGAATTTAACAGAACAAAGAAATATATGTGGATACCAAAATCCAAGACGCTGCCTACAAGAATGCATCCCTTTTCAATTTAAGGGAGAAAACATACAAGATTTCAAAAAGTGATACATTCTGGATGTATGTATCCCCTACTAGGAACCACAAACTAAATTTGCTTAGTCTAGCTTTTATAATGCTTTTCACCTGTTGAAAACATTTCCCGCAAAACATGATACCCTTTTCAGTCAGCTTCAATGGGATCCAGGGTATCAGAAAATAATTATGTATAAACAAATAATGTGCTAATTGTATTTATTAGCTGCTGTCGCCTTTTGGTTGTGCCAGCCGCTGTGCGTATAAAAGCCAACTCGTATGGCCAAGAGCGCAAATTATTTTCGACAGCCGAACAAGAAGATTTCGATAGGAACATGAAGTGCGCCCTGGTCTTCCTTTGCCTCTGTCTGGCTCTGTGCGCAGCTGCGCCCACGAACGACGCGACAATCGTGTCCCAATCCTCGGACGTGCAGCCCGATGGCTACAAATTGGCGCTGGAGACCAGCGACGGCACCAAGCGCACCGAAGAGGGCATCCTCAGGAATCCTGGCACCGACAATGAGTCACTCGCCGTCAAGGGCGCCTTCTCCTACGTGGGCGACGATGGCGTCACCTACTCGGTGAGCTATGTGGCCGATGAGAACGGCTTCCAGCCCGAAGGCGCACACATACCGCGTGCGTAGCGGGGCGTGGCAATTAGCTTAAGTGAAAGCCTGTTATATAGTTTTTATAATAAATGTAAAGCATTTGAGAAAAGTCCAAAAAGTACGTATCGAAATTCAATTTTAATGCGATTAACAATTACAAAGCACGACACTAACTGCACTCACTGACTGACTGACTGACTGACTGACGGAATGATTGACTGACTGATGCACAGCACAACCAACTTAGAGACTAAACAAATAATGAGCTTATCCATCGGTTATCCAGTGTGTGTGTGTGTGTGTGTTTTACTTGGGTATGTGCGCACCCTCCGGTTGGAATCCATTCTCATCGGCCACAAAGTTAATGGTATAGGTCTGTCCGTCGGGCGCCACCCAGCTGACGGATCCGCGCACGGACAGGGATTCGTTCTCGGTGCCCGCATTGTTCACGACCGCCTCCTCGGTGCGTGTGGTGCCGTCGCTGAGCTTATAGCTGAACTTGTAGCCGCCAATGCCAATGTTATCCGACTCGTATTCCACCACCTCCACATCGCCCTGGGGCCGAGCCGTGCAGCAGGCGGCGGCCAGCAGCAGCAAACCAACGACTAGCATCTGTTCAAGGATACAATGAAACAATTAACAACTTGACGGGTTATCAGATGACGGTGATCGTTTATCGTTATCGTTTATCGGTAATCGGTCATCGTCCATCGGCTATCCATTTACCATTTTCATCATCTTGTCGAGCGTTTAGTGTTCACGTTCTGTCCGTTGAGAGAATCGAGCGTCCAATGTTGCCAATGCCGCATCTTCGCTGCATTTTTATACCCCGCATTCGCAGATTTTGCCAACGTCATAAATTTTGCACAATTGTGCGGCAGAAGCACATAGACACATAGACACACGGGCTCTCGCGGTCGTCCGGTAATGTATTTAATTTACCAACAGTTCACCAATAGCCGCCAGCCTCAAAGTCGCTGCGACAAGTAACATTTAAAGCGAATCTTTGGACGGCGACATTACCAAATGCATATTCTGGCTTAATAACTATTCGATGCACTTGGCCAAATGCCTTCAAATGCACTTGCTTCATTTTATTTATAGACATCGAGTCAATAGAAGTTCCAAATAATGTCTAAGGATTCGAATTTATATTGAAATCAAAATGGTCACAAATCAGAAAAAAGTGTGAGCAATCAATTCATAAGCTGAAAGCGTATCTGGAATTCGTTTTGAAAACTTTAAGTAGCCGAATGTCAGCTTAATGAATGCGTAAATAGTTTGTCTTTTGTACAATATGTAAACACCATACTAGCTGATGGTTTATTGCCCAAGTACACAGATATTCAATGTGTTTTAATGTTTAATAATTTTAGTCGAGCTGCTGACCCATCAGCATTTAGCCGAGGCTCTCGCAGCTTAACTGTTTAACATGGCAGCTGGCCAACAGTTAACAGAGGGCCGCAAGTTCATATCAGGTCCGAAATAATTCTACTTATCTGCTGTGCTCTGCTGTGCATGGTTGTATGGTCCACTAGCAATCGGAAAAACCGGCAACGTGCTTGACTCTTGACATATGCAACGGCCTTTGCAGCCAGCTTCGATTGATGTCTCTGGCAACTGCAGCGGATCTCACCATATACACCTATACACGTATTCAGCATCTTACGTATCTTCATTTGGTTTTTGTCTTTTACAATTTATTCCACCTTTGTTGACCGCTACACAACGGGCAAAAGAAGCTGCAGCAGAAGAAGCAGCTACCAATTGGCAAGCCAGTCAATCAAGTTTTTGGCCACTTTTTTTATATCCAACTAAGGCGACCTTTTCCCAATACCCAAAACTTTGGGCAGCCAGTCAACTGGTCTATGCACAGGACATTCTCCAGCTGACATTGACCACAAGATAATCATCCATTTAACAGATTGTGATTGCAGTAAAGTTAAGTTCGGATTAAGCTAGTCAGTACTAGCTGGCATACTAGCTATAAACACAGTTAATTTTTAAATAGTTTACTTCCTGCACTATTGTATTTGTTATTGTGTCTTCTTAATGATTAATTACCAACTTGTGTTTAAGTTTACACTTGGAATATACTCAAGCCTCGAGTTATTGAAAGACTAGTTTCAAAGTATACCAAATGACCTTCTGCTTCTTAACGATATCCAGAAAAGATTTTCAAGAACTTCGCATTGCAATTTATATACCCTGAACCCCGAAAAAAAATGGGTATAA
This sequence comes from Drosophila kanekoi, assembly GCA_037075305.1. Lineage (NCBI taxonomy): Eukaryota > Metazoa > Arthropoda > Insecta > Diptera > Drosophilidae > Drosophila > Drosophila kanekoi. The sequence continues at coordinate 12,180,164 of JBAMCE010000141.1, forward strand.
TGTGTTTGTGCAAATGTGTTGAACAAGCAGAAGGAAGCAACCCAGAACCATTTTATGTATATATTCTTGTTCCGTCTGTACGTTGGCAGACGTTTCAATATATATAAAGCATATATGATTTTTCCTTAGCCCCTCTCATTTCATGCGAAAAAATGTTAAAAATATGTCTTTGCTAAATGAAACTGGTAACATAATGTCATAAGAACTAGATATACCTGATTTGGTATGTAGATTTTCGTATGGTATATGCAGATTTAAGCAATTTCACTTTCCTTCCAAATAGAGAATAGTATAGTATAAGAGATGCAAATTTTTTCATAGACTCGGATTATAAGCACCGAAGTTGATCAAGCGAAAATTTCTTATGCATTGTGTGGCTTTGTGTGTGTGCGCGTGTTTCTATTTATGCGTGTAAAAGCGAAGATATACATATATAGACATCTCTCCCCCTCTCAACGTATTTCGACAAGTTATCATGTACTTTTCTGCTAATATACACAAAAGACGTTAGATAAACAAGTTCGACTAACTTTAGCTAGTTCGTATAGCTATGGAGTTTCCCGATTTAGGCCAAATTTTTCGTTGAAATATTTGTTTTTGCCCACCTGTATTTATAGTTAGCACAATGGCCTTCAACCAAGTTGATTATTATCAGATAATCAGTCTATTGAGTTGGGCTTAAGACAGGCTCTTCGAAAAATATCCTTGTGATCGACTGTGATGTTAGTTGCTAAAGGTTTAAAATAGCTAGCATATAGAAATTCAAATGGTATTTTTTTTTGGAAAACAATTTATTTAAAATTTAATATCGCTTCTTAGGCAACGGGGGCGACGGGCAGATGAGCGCCCTGGGGCTGGTAGCCGTTCTCATCGGCGATGTAGTTGATGGTGTAGGTCTGACCATCATCGGCAACATAGGAGAATGAGCCCTTGACGACAACAGCCGCCTCTTCCTTATCGAAGCTCTTCAGCTCACCATTGGCCTCAGCCTTGGTACCGTCAGTCTGCTCCAGGCTGCAGTAGAGAAATTAAAGGATCAGCAAATGCTTGTTGCCCGAGTTGGCGAGATGACTGTGGAGACGGTGGAGATTGTGGACACTTACGCATATTTGAAGCCAACTGGGCTGACATCTGATTCCTGACGCAGAACTTCGACACCAGACTGTGGTGGTGCAGCCAGGGCCAGGGCGAAGAGGGCGACGAAGGCGATGAGGAACTTCATGTTTAGATATTGTGTAGTGCGTTTGAGATATCAAAGGTAACTATGCTTTATAGGGCTGAACGTGTGCGTATTTATAGCAAAAAACAGATGGTCGCTTTATATGGACAACAAAAGCGCAAAACTAGTTTAATGCTAAAGATGACCGAAAATTCACAACTTAAATTTAAAATGCATATATCGCTGCTTCAAATTTAATTATACATATACATATATGAATGTTCATATATACTTACATATATATATGTATATATATATATGTATTGTGCGCAAAGACGTCAGCATATTCCAAATACGAAAATTTTATGCTTATGCAAATTGAAGGCGTCGCTCGTCTGGACTCAGATCCAGCGCTATTAAAATCATTCAACATTCTCTTTATAAGTATGAAAATTTCACGAATTCTTAAAGCTCTGCTGCGACTCAGTTACATAATCGCCGCGTTCTATATACATACATTTATGCCTGTCTTCGCTTTCTATCTCAACTTCACTGTCCCTTTCCAGACACAGATGCCACGGCGCGTCTTTAGACTTAAGATTAAGATGCTCGCATCTTCAAGGTCAGCGCCACCGTCTGATTATCTGGTTGGCAACCCGCACGCACGCACAGCCAGATCTTGGCCAGACTCGGACAGACGGACAGACGGCCAGACAGACGAAGAGTTGGACCTACCGGTTCTTCGAGTGTTCGGCGACATCTTTTTATACGCTTGTTGTGAGTATGTCAAGCTTGTCATGACATGTGTAACGCATAGAAGAAGATGTCTTAAAGTCTATATATTCTTGATCAGTCTCAATAATTGGGTCGATATAGCCAGATTTTTCAGTCTGTGCGCATCGATGCCAGCTTGTCTCTCAGTCTTGAAGCTATCCTCATCAAACTTTCCATAGCGCATATGTTGCAACCGACCTTATCGGACCACTATATATATATATATATATAGCTGCCATTAACCTCTTTTGGCATTTCCTTTTAACCAGTTTTACAATTGCCCCCCCCCCCCCCCCCCACACACACACATCCCCAATCCCCATGTCAAGTAGGGTACTTAATATTCGGCCTCTCGAAGGCAGACATTCTTTCTGGTTTTCATTCGGTTTTACTTCTTACTTTAGTACGGCTTTGGCATCAGCTCGTCTTTGAGGGGCCAGTTAAATTAGCACTTGTGCGTTAATGGCAATGTCTTAAAGCCAAGTTTTGTTATTTTTTCTCGCCCCTCCCCTCACTCCCCCCTCACTGCGCTGCCTTCGTTCTAGCCCCACTCAATGGGTTTATTTACATAGTTTGTGTGCGTATTGCAATTTCAATATGTAAATGTCACGCTGCCATCGACAGAGCCTTATGGGTTATTTAATTGCTTAACCGCAGTATCGCAACATGTGCAAACACCGCAAAATAATTCAATTAACTTGAGACCAGGTTATGAAGCAGTCGATGCAGGAGCATGCCAACTGGTAATTGGCTTCCGATTTTGGAAACAAATTCAATGTCTACGTTAAGTGCATACTTTTAGTCAGAGCCAAATTTGGTTAGGACATAGAAGTGGCTATCTCCGAAACCCTCAAGTATATATATATATATGTATATATTCCAGTCTGGAGAGCATATTCATGACCATTGGCAACCATTAACCATTTAGGTTGTCCAGATATGCCGAGGGTCTGATCCCTATATGATCCCATACTTTTTGAACGCAAATCGAGGAGCAGGCCGGCCTTCTATCATCCAAATAACGCTGATCGTATCCCAAACACCAAACACTTTCTAAATAGCTCATATTTCTCGTAATCCGTGACTAAAATTTTTCTAATTTCTGATCTGTATTTGACAGTACATATTTTATGTACAAATCAATATAAAGCAGGTTCTTGCGAGTCTAAAGCACTATTTTCTTTAAAAATCTTGAAGAATCTTATAAAAATTAAGAGCTTACGATTTGTAAAAATATATTTGCTTGCTGTTTCTGAAATGCCAAGCACAAGAGTATGCAGCAAAAAGTATGCGAATTTCACGCTCAGCGCCAAAGTATGGAATAGCTTCACGCTAAGCCGTGATTGTTTTTACGTGCACATAATATATATTTATATATACAAATACATACGCAATACTCTAAAAATTACCCGTCGTCGCGCGGATCAAACAAACAATGTACAACATATTATTAAATATACATAAACAAGTAGGAAAATTGAAAATTACATTTGAATTAGAACCAGCTACCTCACGCTTGTTAGTTCGACTCTCAAACGCCCTAATAACAAGTCAAGAATATATTACGTTGATGTTTTTAGACAAGCTTTGACAAACGTCTCCGCCTATTTGAAGATCAAATGTATCCAAAACCATGTCTTAGGCTCAAAAAGAAAAGAAAAGCTGGCTTGTAAGCTTTTAATATATATATATTTATATTGCAGCTTTTGAGATTTATTTAATCAAAACAAACTCAAAATAAAAATGAATTATTTCGGTTTGGGTTTGAAAAGTCAACTAGTCAACGAATAAACTCCTAATTACTTCCGACCTCTTTTGGCCTCTTTCTATATAAAATAACAAATATTATACATAAATTATATATTCAAAATATTATTTAAAAGTCACTTTATTCAAGCGTCTTTTAATCAGCTGGTTTCCAGTTTGAATATGATCGATCAGCTGTCCGAATGGGTTTGTTTTGTTTTGTTGTTTATAAATTATTATTGACCAAACGACATGCGATTCAACTTGTTTATCTCAAGAAACAGATCTTTTTCGATTTCATATTACCCAACTATAATACGCACTTGATTTACTTTAAGTATTGACACTAGCACATTTTTGTTTATCGTCTTTCAATGTTTTATTGAATTGCATTTTGTTTTGATTTAACTCTAATCGAAAACCATAGAAAAAGCACCTTAACTAATACGTAGAACAAACATTAACACAAACTTGCCTAAAACTGGGAAAACCTCAAAGTCATGCCTCGAGCTAAGTCTAACAAAAAAACAAATGTGACGCTCAGCCAGCCAGCGATGAAAGAGATTTCGGTGACAATTTGCGATTCTTGAGACCCGGACGACGCGAGGGTCGACCGTTTCGTGCAAAATTGTTGGCATTCTGTATATCCTCGGGCGTGGAGCGATCGTTGATCAGCTCGCCCACCTCATCGCGATGTGTGCCATTGGGCAGCGTGTAACTGAAAGAGTTCAGAATTAGAGTACACTTTCCGCATTCCGCTTGCTGCACCTCTAGATCTTCAGCTTACCCGAACTCGTAGCCCTGACGCGTGGGTATATAGCTGAACTGTTCGATAATCACATCGCCCAGCTGAATGTCGAGCACGGTTCCAGGTGCATATGAGGCGATGACGCCGTTCTCTGTGCCACAGAGAACACTGGCGAGCAGCAGCAGCAGACACCTGCTTATAATTGACATCGTGTTCCACAGTTGCAACCGTCGGCCCTCACAGCTGGCTGTGAATTGAAACCAAACGGTGCTCATCATGGGGCACATTATGCGCTACGAGGCCAAACCAAAAGCCAAAAGCGCTGAGTAAGCCCGGAGGTGCTGGTAACACGATTGCTTCATCCATTGCCGTCCAGTTTACTTTTGTATTTGCATAAGGAAAGCAGCCAAAGAAAAAACCAAACAAAAGACGAACAGCAACAAATTCAAAACGCCAACATACATCACATACAAACTCTGCATGTTGAGTTAAAAAACCATTTAAAAAACATAGCACATCAAAGAAAAGCTTTTCCGACGCTCTCAATGCCCTAACATAAGCAATGCGAGGGGGATTTACATAGTGTACAAAATCAAAGCACAAGCCATTCATAAACAAAACACACAGAAACCAAGCTAAGCCGAAGCACAAAATGCCCTAACTAATGGCAGAGTTCGAGCTGATAAGAAATGCCTATTATTCATGTGCTTAAAAAGCTTTGTAAAAGCTTAAAGCCTTTTTTAATATGCTTAAAATAGGCTTTTCAATTGATTTGAATTTTAAGCGATATATTTATATAGAAATGCAATAGCTGCATCTATATATATTCCACAACAAGAGTTACAAACAGGTTCACCTAGTCTATATACCCGCTACTATGACAACTGCTTAGTAATCTCAGATCGATTAATCAAAATAGCTCTCAGCGATGCTTAAAGCTTTAAGCTTAGCTTTTTCCACAACCACATATCGCTTTTAAGTCACGCTTTGTAAATAGAAAGCTTTTAATACCATGTAAAAATACAATCTAATAAAAGGGGTATATTAACTCAACTTTTGTCCAGCTGTCCGATCGATATGTTGTATGGTCATGGGCTTTATTTTTGATGACAAACGAACACTTTATTTTAACTCGACCCAAAGGAAACCCTCCGTTAAATCGGTTAAAATGTCAGCTATATAGCTTGCAATTTAAACTATGCGTAGATTCCCGTTCACTCCGTCAGAATAAACTCATCTATACATTTGTATAGATTTACTTATAGGTTTACGACTAATTATCATGCATTTATTTTAAATTGATCACAATAAAGATTTAATTATAATCTAATCTTTCTTATCCTTCGCCGTCTTCACCTTGTGTGCCGTCACATAGGGCTGAAAGCCGTTCTTGTTTGCCTTATAGAGCACCTTGTACTCATAGCCATCCGCCGATATGAAGCTGTAGCCGCCACGATATTCCACAGGCTTTTGAGTCTGTTCGCCATTCGGCTGCTCGGTTGTCTCCAGATCGGGATTCACTTTCACCTTGTAGGTAATATCCTCCGAGCGCTGATAGCCGTTCTCTGTCTGAAAGCTAGGCAGCAGTTGGTCCATATATTAGGGATACATTAGGGATGTGCTGCTATATTGTGGATAAAATCTTTGCAGCTTACCCAAAATGCAGCTCCTCCTGACGTTCCTCATCCTCTACGGGCGCAGCCGCAGTCAAAGCCAGCGACAGCAGCAACAAACCGATTGGAAACTGTACACGAAAAATATATAATAATAATTAAATAAAAGAAAACAACGCAGATTTGATTAATTTTATTTACTTACCAATTTCATTGCACTTGTTTTAAATAACTTAATTATAATAATATCTATTTACTTTAATAGACTTTTGAAGAGCTTTATCTAATGCTCAGCCTCTGCTCGTTTACGTATCTTGATGCCAACTGAAGCCAAATGGGCTTTGCCAGCGGCTCAGATGAGCAAATCAGCCGAAATAAGTCTAAAAGATAACCAAAACAAATATCTGAGCAGCCAGCCTTAGTCAAACCGAAGATTGCGTCATAGTTTATGGCCCAACTTTTGTTCTAAGCCGGAGCCAGAAACAGACAAAAAATACAATAACAACAACAACAACAACAACAACAACAACAACATGTGAAGAAAGCTAACTACAACATTTAAAGCGGGTTCTTGTTGTATTTAAACTTTAAATTAAATCATCTCTATAATATCAATAAATTTAGCTCAAGTCTTAAAAGATTCATTTTGTTCTTTTACTCAAATTCTAAATTTAATAGATGCTGCAATATTTTTAAAGCCCAATAAACTTTTGAAGCCTTGAAATTGATATTAAACAGAAACCAGATTCTGCATTTAAAGTGTTTTTTATCTTGTTTCTTTTCTTTTCTTTTTTATTTGTGAAAATACAATGTACTCATCTTTTTTTGCAAATACAACAAGCCAAAAATGTGAGAATTGTGTCTATCAAAATTAGCTAAGAAATTCTTCTAAAAATAGTTAAGTTTGGTCTAGTTGACAGTGTCTGACTAGGAGATACCCTAAGCTCAGCATTCAACTTTACACAACAATGCACAAGAATACACAGAAAAACGCTTCAAAACTTATTTTTCTTTAAGGGAAATCCAAACTTGATTAACTTCGGTAGATATGGTCCGATCTTTAATAAATTTTCTCGATTTTTATATGGCATATGAGAGCGTATTTTGATATGTTTACATAGCTGCATAGCTCTACCATATGGGAGGTATCCAATAGGATTTCTTTTACTGAACATAATTTATAAATTGTCAATAATTTATTAAATTTATTTCGGCGATATTATATATTATTACGATACCCATATATTGTGGTATATCTCTTATAACTCTCGAGTTATGTCTAGAAATCGATTGTAATCATTTATAGTAAGATGTAACGAAGGATTTAGATCCTGTACAAACTGAGAATCTTTATATGTAGTTTATGGTATTCCTTTTATATTCCTTTTAATAACTAGTAGATAATCAGTGCCCAGAGGGATATACGGGCCCTACTTGAATTTACAAGAATTGCAGAGGAAGGCAATATTTAAAAATACTATTTGTATACCCTTGCAAAGGGTATTACAATTTTATTATGAAATGTGTAGCGCATTGAAGAAGACATCTCCGACCCCATAAAGCATATATATTCTAGATCAGCATCAACAGCATCAACTTATAGCCATAGTCAACGTCTGTCCGTCTGTCTGATTGTGTGCGAACTAGTCTCCCAGTCTTAAAGCTAACTTCTTGAAACTTGTCCGACTTTCTGTTGCAGGCAGCATATATGTTGGATCAGACAACTATATTATATAGCTGCCATAGGAACGATCAGCCGAAGAGTAAGTTCTTGTAGAGCAAAATATTCTATTCAACAACTTAAATCTTTACTTTTGTGTCAAAGATTTACTATTTCCACATATCTGCGAGATCATAAGTCATAAGGGTATTAAATTTCATATGTTACTTCTCGTTTTAGTTAAATTTGAATGGGCCCCGCTTAGTGAAACTAGCATAGTCAACAGTTGCTACGGCTCCCGTGATTGAAAAACACATGCACATCTATTCGGGCTGTCAATGTGGGCTGCGGATAATTTATCAAAGAGTCTGCATCTAAATGTTTATTTAGGCGTGCTGAAGAACTTAATCGGACCGGGCTGAGGCCGAAGCCTGAACCCCTGAGCCAGAGGACTCGGCTAATTCAGCGGTCGACAAGCGACAGGAATCGCAATTAGATCGTTGCGCTCTGTCAAAATGCACTTTATGAATTTGAGATTTTCGGGTTGGGTTTGGCAAATGCGGGCGCGAAATATGCGCAATGGGTGCGTGGCGAAATGACCACCGGATGAGAAGGAGATGAAAATCTGCAAAATCGGGGGGCGGGCAGCGACAATTGTTGGTTTAGGCAGCCGGTGCAGCGTTTGGTGCGAGCCAGCGAAACGGGTGCGTGGTGGTTAGTTGGTGGATTGGCGGATTGGCTGGATTGCTTGGATTGCTGGATTGGTGGATTGGTTGCTTGGTGGTTGCTTGGCAGCAACTGGCAACAGCTGACGCTATCGAACAGGTTCAAAAATCCACAGAGCCTGGGAATCCGTCAGCTGCGCGCCAGCACATTACAAGTAGAACAAGCTGGCAACAACATTGCCATTAGCTAGGCTCTGCTCAATGCCAGTGCCAGGACGACGACCATCACATCCAACGCCACCCTGGCAATATTAGCGGCATCACAGCCGGAGCCGGAGCCGGCACAAGCAAATGATGAAGGTGGTCTGGGCGGCAAAAAGTTAATAGACGATTGACTAAAGCCGACAACTCCGGACTGTTCGCCAGGGGCTTAGCACCCCCTTTTTTTTTGGTAAGGACAGGCAAAGTGCATTAGATGAGTGCGCACACACACGGGGTTGCTGTTGCAGGTGTTGCCTGTGCCGTGCCTGATCCTTAACTGCACTCCTCTCTCTCCCACTCCCTCTCCCTCTGACTGTTCCTTGCCGTATATTGCCTTTGAATTAAAAGTTTTGTTTGCGGCCTGGCCGGTTTTGTTGTTTTTAGCGATTAGTTGCGGAACTGTAAGATTTTCAGTTCTAGCCCGTATTGTACACTCGATTTATCAGAATTTTATCATTTGTTGGAATTAGCAATCGGGTTGTAGTTTTTGTGTTGCACAAACTATCCTTAGATAAGAAGCTTCAAAACATAAAAAGATAAAGTCTCTTTAGAGCTTGTAGAATATCAGATACTCATTTGAGTATAATATTAATTTTGAATTTTTTTTAAATGAAATGATCATAAAAATAAAATGTCTTTAATCCAATTTAAATGTATGTAATGTAAATGTGCACTTACCCAAAGATATACAGCGACTGACAACGATAAAAAATCCTGAAAGAAAGAGAAAGAAAGAGTTAATTATGTAGAGTAAGAGCAGGAGGGAACAAGACAGAAAACTAAAATTAGAGTAGGAGTAGAAATAAGCTTATTAACATGTAAATATTTAATGCCACAATTGCGCTCTTCAATTTCGAGCAGTGTAGTCGCATTGGCCCAGTTTTCGTTTTTCGTTTTCAAATGCAATTTGTATCCACGCACGTGACTGACCCCCGGGTGCAACAGGTTGTGGTCAAATGCAATTGTTGGCCATATAAAAGGCCAGCGTCGGCCGGTCAGCCGCAACAGTTAGAAGGCGAAATGGAACGGAGAACATTATTGATAGTTATGCTCATCTACTTGGGCAGTCTGGTGGCAGCACAGCCGGCGGGTTATCCGAGTGCGCGCCCAGCGGCCACATATGTGCCGGCCAAGCCGCCAGCCCCTAAGCCCCCACGACCGCCGGCACCACCCAGCGGCAGCTATGCCGCACCTAGGCAACCCAGCACCAGCTATGGAGCCCCGAAGCCACCCAGCACCAGCTATGGAGCCCCGAAGCCACCCAGCAGCAGCTATGGAGCTCCGAAGCCACCACCAGCTGCGCCTGCGCCAAAACCAACTTATGGAGCGCCGCCCAGGAAGCCGCCGGCGCCACCTGCTGCGCCGCCTCGCGACAGCTATGGACCACCACCGAGTAATCCCAATCAGAACTATTTGCCGCCCTCGAGTGGTGGCGGTGGTGCACCAGGTGGTGAAAGTATACCCATCATCAAGCTGGAGTCGAAAGTGAACACCGATGGCTCCTACAAGGTAAGTAAAACGGATATAACTTTCTGCACTTCTCATCTATTCAATCCTTGCAAGTACGAATATGAGACGGGCAATGGCATCCAGGCCGAGGAGATGGGCTACTTGAAAAACGCTGGCGTTGAAGGCGCTGAGGCACAGGTGGCCGAGGGCTCGTTCTCCTACAGCAGTCCGGAGGGTCAGAGCATCTCGTTGACCTACATTGCGGATGAGAACGGTTTCCAGCCGCAAGGGGCTCATCTGCCCACACCGCCGCCCATACCCGTGGAGATACAGGAGGCGCTGGATAAGCTGGCCGCCAGCGGTGGGTGTCATGATTGCGATGACCAAGGAGGAGGCGGCGGCGGCACGCCCACCGGTGGCTATGTCTATCGCAGAAAGTAATTAAACGGCAACAAAAACAAATGGCAATAAACGCGGCTTTCAACAACAGGTCTTGGCCCACTTATTTTAAACAAGCAAACACCAAACTGAAATTGGCTTGAGCCAGGTGTCTCTGCCTCTGCCTGTGCCCATTTTAAGGTCTGCTCAACCCTCCCCCCCTCCTGGCACACCCAACCCTCCGCGTCTGTGACTGTGTGACTGGCAACACATGTTTTTCGCCTTGTCCTGTTGATCGTATAGCCTCATATTAGCGGCGGGGTTGCTAGCTTTGCAATGATGAAAACATTAAGTGTTGTAGCATATTTCACCCAACACAGGAGCGCACTCGCAACGTGTGCGGGTTGGCCCATGCAATAAACGGGGCGGTTGCCCTTAGACTAAGAAACATTCATGAAAAAAGAATATAGAATATTGGCGGAAGTTGCCTGATCTCGGACGGATTAAAATTAGAACCAGCGACTTCTCACGGGCTCAGGTTCTCAGGTTTGAAGTCAGGTTCGCAAATCACATCTGTATTCCTTCTTCTCGAAGGCTTAAACCTTTGACTTCGCGTTCACTACGCTATTCAATCGACTGTTCTAAGCCTGCTAAAGAGTTTATTTGACGTTAAAATTACTTTTAAATGGCACAGACTATAAGACCTTTCCTACCACATCCTGTAGATTATTAATCATTATTATTATTATTAATTATTTTATATTAAATTATTATTATTAATTTTACTGAATCGCTCAATCAATTCAACAGACGAAGACTTAAAAGCGACTTGCGCTTTTCAGTAAGAATTTCTAAAAGGGAATCGAACTTTGAATTTCGTGCGCAGTTGGGCCGGTTTAAGCCCGCAAGCCGCTCAGGCAGGCGAAAATCACGACCCACCCTAAACCACAAATAGTAAAACGATACACACCAATATATTAAGGCATTATCAACGAGGGTGGAAGGGTCGGCAGCAAAGGGGAAAGGACAGGGGGAGAGGGGGGATGCGAATGCGATTTGTATATGGTGGCATTACAACAACAACAACAACAATAGGAACAAGGACAACAAACGATCGTTTAATTTCAATTAAAAACATTCGCCCAAAAGCCAAAAAAAGGACGAACCACGTCAGACGCGAGGGTGCCGGGCAGAGCCGGGCATTGGGTGTGAGAGGATTAGGCAAAGGAATACGCACACTTGCTACGGGGCCCGCTTAGCCCTGGTGCTTAGTGCTTTAGTGCCAGAGTACATGATGTTGCACTTGCCGCGCCAGAACCAGAACCAGGACCGGGACAGGGACCGGGACCAGGACCAACACCAGGCAAAGGGGATGCTGCCCGGCCGGTCGGGCTGGTTGAGAGCGAGCGAGCGAGATGGTCGCAAAGTGCGTAGCAATGTCAGCACGAGCCGAGGCTGGCTGGGAATTCTTGCACTTGACGCCAGTTCCAATGTTTTGACACTGCAAGCCGTAACAAATCCAAACAGGACGCGTTCGTGACAGAGCTGGGGGAGGCTGCGCGCCTGTATAAAAGCGGCGCGTAACTTCCAATTGGAACGCAGAATCGTATACGAACGCGAGCGATGCACACGACGGCCCAACTCGACAATCTGGAGCTGGATGAGACAACGGCGGCACAGGGTCCGAAGCGCGCTACCAGCATGATCTTTCGCATCGAACAGCTGCTCCCGGGCGGCACAACAACAGCAACAACAACAACAGGAACAGCCACAGGAGCCACAACAAGCTCCGCTCAAGCTCCGCCTAAGCGAGCGCGGAGCAGCTTACGGCCGGGCGTCTACACGGCCCAGTACACGCCGAAGGACACGTGCTCGAGCGGCGTTCCGACAGCTGCGCTGCTCAGCTCGATGGGCACGGCGGCGCCCAGTGATGCACGGGTCCACTGCAGCCTGGTCAATGGCGAGCTGGCGCTGTCCGCGACCCTGCTGCGCCAGATCAAGCTCTCCGAGGACATTTACAGCTTTAATGCGCTGTTCGAGCTGCACGCGGGACAGTTACGGATACGTCTAGTGCGGGATGTGGCGCGCGAGGATGAGATTGTGGCCTGGTTTGGCGAGGAGCTGGTTTTGCTCATGGGCATACCCTTCCTCTCGCCACTTAACATACAGGGTGAGTCGACATAACTAAGGTAAATCCTTTGTTCAAAAAGTTAATTGGAGATTCGTCTTTGCCTAGGTAACAATCGCTACACCTGCCACCTGTGTCATCTGACCTTTGAGACGCCGCATCCGCTCAAGATACACCTAGCCTTGGGTTGCGGCCGCAGCGTTATGGATCTGCTCTGGATGCGTTTGCACTATGCATTAAAGTCAGCGGCACGTGCGCCCAGCACCAGCATGACATTGTCACCCACTCCGGCAACCTCATCCACATCCTCGGCTTCGCCCAATCGTTCGCCGCCGCCGCCCACCCGCTTCTCCGCCTTTCGACCCATGGCCGCCGCCCTGCAGTCGCTGCCGCTGCCCACACAGGCGCCGCCGGCGGGCGCACTCTCCTCGTACTTGCCCGCCATGGGTATGGGCGCCCCGCTGTCCGCGCATCCTATGAACGCAGCCGCCCAGATCGAGGCCATAGTCAGCAATATGGGCGCCTCGAAGCAGGGTCATCTGTGTATCTACTGCGGCAAGGTCTACTCTCGCAAGTATGGCCTGAAGATACACATACGCACCCACACGGGCTTCAAGCCGCTCAAGTGCAAGTTCTGCCTGCGTCCCTTCGGTGATCCCAGCAATCTCAACAAGCACGTGCGCCTCCATCTCCAGACACAGCCCAGCGGTGACGGCGTGGATGTCGCTGGCGCGGAGCCGGAGCTGGGCTTTCAGTGTCAGATATGCCATAAGACGCTCGCCCGGGCCAGAGATCTGCAGCGGCACATGGAGACGCGACATGCCACAAGCAGCACAACAACGGCAACAACAGCCACAGCAGCTGCTACGGGCGGTGGAATGCCCAGCCATAGCTGAGGGCGTGCCAGAGATTATTTATATAGCAACACTTTAAGGCTGTGATAGGAAGAGAGAAGTTCGGAAGAGGAAATGTGGTCAATTTTATATTGGGATTAAAATCCTGTAAAAACACAGAATCTAAATATAAAATATACGATTCGTTTTTTATGGTATTTCAAGATTTTAATTAATAGAATGTAATCAGTCCCCAGAGGGATAGGGGGCGCTACTTAAATTCTTGAGAATCGCAAAGAGGAGCAATATTCAAAAAAATTTCGAAAAATCCATTATAATAAAGACAACCTTTGGATGCTTGAAAATCGGCATACAGTTCGTAAAATATATCAAAAATTTACCTAGATGCAACATGATGAAACACAACATAAAAATAGGACTCACAAAATGAATCAAATTGTTTAATCGCTTTATTCAATTCAATTTATAATACGTAATCAAAGGTGCATTTCCATCGAATAATGCACAAATCGTATTTTTTATTCGATAATAAACGCTAATACTCGCTCACATGTACATATAAGTATATATATATATGTATATATGTATGTGAGTGTGTACATAAATAGATGAATACATTCAGGATTCCCAAATTGAATACTCTCTAACTTTCTCTCTCTCTCTCCCACTTGGCATTCAGACATTTAACGGGGTACAGCAAAGCAATCAATCACATGATGTATTTAGCTGTGCCAAAGCAGATCGTACTTAACTATGTATACATATATGTATGCATGTATGTGTGTGTGTGTGTGTGGGAGTGTGTGGGTGTGTGCAGGTAGAAAACTGTTGAGCAAAACATGTCAAAAATACTAGATATATATACTACCATATATATGGTAAAGAAAATGCGACGGTAAGTTAAGTATATAATATTAAATATAGTTATGTATGTAGTATAGATCGGAGCATAAAGTTAACTATATATTGTGGTATTTCGATAATGGAACTAGAGTACATTTCATTTCATTGTTTGTATTTTGTTTTTGTCTTTGAAAGTTGAAACAAAATAGTTTTAAGTTTTAAGGCACTACCTCAAGGAATATCTATTCCAGAGTGTCCCTTGGGGGTTGTTTCAAGTAGTTGTTTTTTTTTTTCATTTGTTTTGTTTTTCTAGTACAGAAACTTAGCAGCATGAATGATAATACAAATGTGTTGTGAATTTGTGTGTGTTTGGGTATGTGTAACATTTATCACTGAAGCACTTATATATAGTTAAACCGTTATAGATATACACAGATATACATATATATATATCTATATATATATATGTGTATGCAAGTTTTAGCTAACTCTTCTTTTGATACTTATTTTGGATATTTGACGATACGTTTGCGTTGGCTTTGAAGTCTCTACTCGTTATATGGGGTTTACATAGACACCGATCGTAAATACTTAATTAAGACATTTAATTAGGAATACATACATACATGCTAGCTTATGAAGGGGACGAATATTGGAATATTTATTGCATTTGTAAAAGATCGTAACATAAATTCTTACATGAAGCACACTTGGGTTCGGTTTATTACTATACACTAATTACGATTAGCATTATTTTTCATTTTGTCAATTTTTAACATAATATTATTATGGAATTAAAGGGTTGTATTAACAACATTTATTACAGTTACCTTAATAAATGTACGCATCTTTTATATGTATGTATATCGTATTTAGAGGGAGGGGGGTTTGTATATAGTATATATGAAGTTTTGGTTGTATTACAGTTGCGTGCTCATCGTTGTTGTTCCCGCTGGTTAATCTTTCATCTCTTAAGAATTACAGAGTTAAGAATTTGTTGAAGCTTTTGTAATTTCGCTAATGCTCTTTTCTTGTAACTACGCTTATGATTTATAAACTATTCTCGCTTTTTGTTTTTTTTTTTTTTGGTTTTCAATGGGAAACCTGGGCTTTAGTACTTTTTGGATTTTATTAACTTGGCTTAATTGAAATACTGAACTGCTGAACACACACAGACAAAAATGTACGTCAAGTTATAAAGTACAAATTGTTTTTCACTCTTAATTTGTTTACATTTATATATATATATATATATATATTTGTATAGTAATATGTAAGTGTATGCACGAGTATAAGTGTTGTTAGTAGCAGATCTCAAAACTGTTTTTGAAGACTTTAATGTTCACAATTGTTGTTAGTTTTGTTAATGCATGGTTCGCATGCAAAACATTGGACGTTTGGTAATTAATTAATATTCTTTTACTTTTACTTATTGTTTAAGTTTCAATTTGTTTGCACTTTAACAAATTGCTTAAAGCTGCGCACAAGACTTTGTCTACATTTTTCTTTACTTTATTTTAGTTTTTTTTGGGTTTTCTTTCTTCTGTTTTGTTTTTTTTTTTTTAGTAAATCAGCTTAAATTCAATATTGTAGAGCTTGTCCAAGGTGAATGCTTGCTTAAGATTTAAAAGACACACAGTATGTTAGCAAAACTATCTCTACTTATAAGGTTTACAACAATGCTTTCGCTTTATCATCTACACGTTTTCCATGTTAACCCTTTCCGATTGAATTCGAAAGTTTTCCATTGAAGTTTACTTTATGCAATAATTCGGTAAGGCATATGCACGAGGGAAGGACTCGGTTCTTGGTTATTAGTGAAAACATAAAGCTTTGTTTAGGGGAAGGCGGGGGGCGGAGGGAAGACAAAAATAAAATCAATTTTTTGGAATTACACTTATGCACATATAAATTACAAATGGATTTACAGTTTCTATTTGTAGTTGAGATTAAAGTGAACTTTGAAATCCGAATGCGGTTTCTAGACATCATAATAATAGACTTCTTGAATGGGATATTATTGCTGTGCTCGTATTGCTGTTTGTTTAAGTTCGTTTAAATGGATTTATGCTTAATTTTTGTTGTTTAAGAAATGGTGTGCGTGTGTGTGTGTGTGCGTGTGTGTAGGTGTGTGTGTGTGTAGGTGTGTGTGTGCGTGTGTGTAGGTGTGTGTGTGTGTGTGTGTATGTAAAGGCCAACAAAATGGGTTAGTTTACAATTCACAATTTGTTGAAACTTAAATCTGTTAATCATTTTTTTCGTTTTCAGTTTTCTTTTTATCAAATACCCTGCAACTTCATTTAATTATCACAGTTTACATCAGAGATAGTTTAAACATTTTCCATGTTTTACTTATTTTTCATTCTTTTTGTTTTTTCTTCTTATTTGTTGCAAAAATAAAAGCAAGCGATTTGAAATTTGTGCAAGCATTTGTATGGTTTTTTTTCTTCGTTTTTTTTTTGGTTAGATTGTAGAATACATTCATCATGCCAAGCCTCGTTTTAATTGTTGTTAAACAAGTTGCTGATGCTTACGACTAAACTAAACTTTATTTTTATTTTATTTTATTTTGTTTTTATTATTCAAATCCCAAATCCCAAGAGTTGGGCTTTCATATAGTACGGTTGAGCTGATATGTTGCGTCCTCAACTATCGACCTTTCGAGCGGTTTTTTACTTTATTTAATATATATAAATTTTATGCATAACAATTAATTTAAATTAAACATGTGATGTGTTTATTTGTTTTTAGTAATTGTGTGAAATAAACATTAATTTTACTTTTCAAGTAATTTGTTTTCTCTTTTATTTTTTTTTTTTAAACATAATTATAATGTAATTATTTGGAAGCAAAAGATGGCATATCTGTTTATCATTTCGGTTTTGTTCTTTTTGTTCAATTGTTTCTGTTGCTTTCTTCTTCTTTCTATCTTTTACGCAAACGACAAAATGTGAAACAACAACAACAAAGCTGCAAAAATTATAATAATAAGTATACATATATATATATATGTATGTATATATGTATGCATATATAAGTATATTAAAATGTCTTCTTAGATTTGCACATACCAGTTAAAAAATATAAAAAGATTATACAGGGTATTATACATATGTAGTATTCGTGTGTGTGTGTTGTGTGCTTGTGTGTGTGTGGCAAATGCTGTTGTCGTTTTTTTTTTTTTGTAGTTCTCAGTTTTGTACTTTCGACGTTGAATACATTTTTTGGTGAAACTATAAATTGGTACAACAAATAGAATGGCATTGGGCATATTGTATATAATATATAACTAATACACCTGCATAAATTTTGTGCTTGCAGCATGTGTGTGTTGCATGTTGTGTGTGGTGTGGTGTGTGTGTGTGTGTGTGTGTAGCAAAGATTTCAATATTTGGTTTTGCTTTGTTTCAAAATACATACAATTAATACAAGTCTCCAAGTAATACAAACAATAAACATATATATATATATATAAAAGTATATCTTGCAAAACAAGCTAAAAACAAACTGATAAAAAAAAACAATCAAACAAATTTATTGTTTTTACTTTAAGTAATGCTCATTTGTTGTCTTAACACATTGAGAGAGTATTGAATATGGTAACTAATCGAGTTACAAACGAAATTACAGCTTATTATAATAAATAGGAAATTGGCAATACGACGAGCGAGTAGTAGAAGGAATCAACAACATTTTTTCCAATCTTTCATTTCTCTTTTGCTAAGTTTTCTTTTTTCGATTTGAATTGGGCGGGCTCGGGCTTAACTAATACACAAATCGTTTGTATATATACACACATATATATATAGGCTTGTACATCAGTTCTATATATATATATAGTATGTACGTATTGTAGTAGTAGCATGTAGTATATGTATATATATGTAAATATGTATGCATGATTATGTATAAGAAATGTTCAAAGAGCAAATCAAAGGCTTGTTTTTTATGTTTTTACAACTTTTCGACACATTTTTTATGTATGCTAACAAATTGCAGTTACTGACGTCGTTTCTCTGGCTGCATGTGCGTGTGTTTGGGTGTGTCCGTGGGTGTGTGTTTGTGTGTGTGTGTGTGTGAGTGGGAGGGTGTGTGGTGTTGAGTGTGCCGGCACATTTATGTTGTCGTTGTTGCAATCTCCGCAGTTTTTGAGGCAGCCGCAGCTATGCTCTCCGACTTCTTTGGCTGCTCCACCAACTGCTCCGTTCCGGCTGAGATGTTGCTGTCGTCGCGTGCCTCGCCGCTGCTGCTGTTATTATCGTTGGCATGATTGCTGCAAATAGACCACAAATTAATCAACATCATAAATTTAACATTCAAATAGACCACAAGTCCAGATGGGCGCGTTCTAGCTGAAGTGGAGTCTTAGCCAATTCGCGCTGCATGTGATTCCAATTGCAGTTCTATTCTACTGCCCACCAACATATTTTGTGGGTTCTACTCCTGGAAATCAGAGATTCATATGGGAAAAGGCAAACAATCACCCGAGTTGTGAAATGTGAGCAAGCACGACAAGATCAACTTTTGTGTATGTTCTGCTTCTAGCTCTAAAGATCTCTGCGAACCTGATGTCAGGTTCAGGGCGAGTTAACGATCATTTGAAAACCTATTATACACTACGGATTTAGGGCCTGAAGCCTTTTAATCTCGCGATATACAAAAAAATGATATAAGATTTATGGAAGAAAGAGAATAAATTCCTCTAACTTCCGTGCTTACAATTCGGTTATTTTGCTGGGTCCGTTCGTTATGGGTGTGGGCTGTTGTTGATCCGTTTCCAATTCAGACTGATTGCTGCTGCTGCTGCCGCCTAATGGCTTGGTCCACATGCCCTCATCGTCCTCGTAATCGTCTTCGCCATCAAGCAGCACCGATTGCAGTCGACTCACAATCGATGTGGCTGCCGTGACAGCCGTTGTGCCAGCTGTTTCGGCATCGTTAAGCTCATTTTGTTTATCGCTGGATGCTTTCTCCACGTTGGCATTGTTGTCGTACTCTGCCTGCCGGTCGTCGTCATTGGTGGTTGAATTGTTTGTTGTGGTTGTTGTTGCTGCAGTCATGGACACATCGTCCTCGTTCATTTCAGTTCGATGCTCCTCAATGCTGTTGCTCGTGGGCGCTTCAGTGGGCGTCTGTGCTGCTGCAGCATCCGTTGCCGGCGGCTGCGTTGACGGCAAGCCCAGATCGCTGCTGAAGCTGCTGAAATGTGCATCAAAATCGGCAAAATTGTCGCTAGTGAATTCGGTGCCCCAGCTGGCGGTGCCGGCATTGGCCAGATTGTCATCCGCATCGGAGATGCCCGTCATGTCAGCGAATTGTACATCCATGTCCCAGGGATCAGCGGCCAGATTATTAAGCGTTGTGGAATTCTTGGTAAGCATGCCATGACCATGGCCATCACCACTGCTGCCGCCGTGCTGATCATCATCATCGTCATCATCGTCGTCGATGTTGCCACCGAATTGAAACAGATTCTGATCATTGTCCATGGTAAAGACAATGTCCTGCAGTGTATTATCCAGATCGCTGTAGCAAACATTGCTGTACGAGAGCGCGCCAGTGTCCCAGGTGTTGGTCTCGCCCAGAAAATCCTTGGAGTTGCCCGCATTATATTCATTCTCCTCGTGCGGATTGCAATTGGCCAGCAGCTTGTTCTGCTGGGATACCGCCAGTGTAAATTCACCCTCCTCGGCGTCGATCAGCGACTGCCAGAGCTGCAGCTCCGACTCATTGCCAAAGCTAGACGCAATCAGGGCAGCGATATGTTCAGATTCGGATATACAATTCGTAATATGTCTTAGGATTTTGATCAGATGCCCCATATAGCCCAGTCGTCGACCCTTCTCGGTGGATCTGTGTGTGCGTGAGAGTATTGATGTTATGTGAGTTAATCTGGTCATTTCTCTGAGCAGCTGCTTCCTACTTACTGCGCCTCTGTATTGTGCCGCCAGTAATTGACCAATTTGGACACCAGCTGGCAATTGACAATAAGCTGCAATAATCGTTCAAGTATATATATTAGTGAATAACTAAATAAATAAAAATGTTTGTGCAATTTCTACTATGATGAAGGTGCATATTAAGATGGAATTTCGAGATATTGCTCATGTGTGGAAAGAAAGAGGCCTGAAACTTAGTTTCATTTCCCCTATTTGCAAATGGAGTCAAATATTAGTCGGGTTCGGTTCGCCCGGGCAAAGAAAAGACAATAAAATTGCCTAATAAAATCTGAGCTAATTCAAAACGATCTCTCACAAAAAAAAGAATACATTTGATATGGGCACAAATCAGATACAATCATAATTGGACCTATGCTAGCGAACCCCTCAACTCACATATGTTTGCATCTCTGTGGGCGGGTTATTGATCGGCGCCTTAGTCTGGTCCAGATCGTTGAGCGTTGGCTGCGTTGCATCAGTCGTCGTATTCGCAACTGCTTGGTTGTCATCAGGAACAGATGCAACGGTAGCGTCAGCGGCAGCAAGAGTTTCATCTTCAGCAGAATTATGCTCAATGTGATTCTCCTGCGTGGTGGACGTTGCTTCAGTCTCGCCTCCATCAGCCTTTTCAGCCGCTGCGACTGCTGCTGCTTCCTGCTGTGCTGCTGCAGCTTCGAATTCGATGTCCGATTCCTGACTATCCTTGCCGCCCTCTGCACGCTTTACATCGTTTAAGGCATTCTTCATTTCCACCTCAGTCCGCAAGGCATCGTTCGTGGCCTTCATCAAGCAGTTGAATATGTAATCATCCTGGAATATATCGGTGCACTCAGTGGAGGTGGTGTTGTTATTCGACAGCTCATTGTAGAACACCAGATGCAATGCCTTCTCCAGCTCACTATGCAGAAAGTTATTCCAGCAGTACTCCTTGAAATAGACCAGCAGCAGAGCAAAGTAGTCTGTGGCACAGATGCTGCGGGCAGAAGTTCAACAGAATCAATGTCAATTGATGAATGCTGCATGCCCAGCTTTCACTTACGCCTTTTGTATAGTCTCGTGCTTAGTCTCCAGCAGCGCGGTGAACACGCGGCAAACCTGAAGGCGCGTCTTGCCAAATGGCGGCGAGAGCACCGCCGCGGTGGTTTCCAGGCTCGGTTTCTGCAAGCATATTCGAAAAAGGAGTTTAAAAAAGGGTTTGTGGAGCCTTTGATAGAGCCCTGCATCGATTCAAGCGTATAGTCAAACATTTATTACGAGCCAAGAATGAAATGGGTTGCGGCGCGAACTGTTTGAGTTGCAGATAGAAAACAGAAATCGAAGGCTCGTGTCAGTCGGGTTACGTTTAAATTACAGTTTATGTAACCGATGCAGAGCTCTACTTTTTAGTTTTGGGGCACAACAAACACACCGCGGGCGGATTCTTCAGCACATGCACAAATTCCTGCAGGCGTGGCGCTATAACCGTAATCACAGTCTCCTGCACTTCCTGATGAAATTCGCGCTCACGTTTCTGCAGTAAACGCTGCCGATCCGAGTTCGGCTCATCACTGCAAACATCAAAGAGATAAGAGATTATTTTTAGGGAATAAATTCGTAGCCGTTGGACTGACTCACGTGAATGTAATGGGCTTGATAAGCGTAAGTACAACCGAAATTCCTGATAAGATGGCGCTCTCTAGAGCGTTTGGTTCCAAAATCACATTTAACAAGGCTTCAATTGTCTGTGCGGATTCAATGGTACGCAATATGGGATTTGAGCCATCGAAGGCTGGCTCAAACGAGTCGTTCTCCTGCTCGGTTTGCCGCATAAGACGACCTTGGTTGATAAGATCACAGAAAAAGTCCGCAACATTTGCATGTTTATCGGTCTCTTGAGGATTACGCAATATTGCAATCAGTCTCTCAACAATTTTATCTTCAGTTAACCACTGGAAAACCCAAAAATAAATTCATTAAATGGGCATATTTAGAGAGTTATCAAAAATTTGGCAGCTGGCCTAGTTGCGGTTCTTAAACTGTGCTTTAAATTTGCACTTCTAATACAACTTGAACCGGAACAGGCCACAATTATTACAAACTATAGGCTATATATAATTATGCCCTTGTAGAGTCTCATAATTTAGTCATGAAATGTGGAATCCCTCACACCATAAAGGATATTTAAATATATTAGAAGCTTTCATCAAAGGAGGCACACATAACAATATCCGTCTGTCCGTTTCAGGAGGATCATATGTCGGAACTTGTCGAATCGGACCACCAATCGAATCTTTCTGTGTGAAAAACTATCTAGTTTTGTTTACATATCCAACTTAGCATCCTTAAACCTCTTCACACTGCTCTACAAGAGTATATTTTATCTTCGGCGTGCCGAAGAGAGTCGTTCGTGGTTGTTACTTCGTATAGGTTGCGCTTCAGTTGACCACCATCGATGTCCTTCATCATTTGCATTATTAGATCGGGTATGACCGGTGTGTCGAAGTGTTTACAAATGAAATCCAAAAAGTTCTTCTGCAATTTAATATACTCCAAAAGTTGTAGGCACATGTGTTGATACAAAAACCAATCTTGTTCAGGCTTTTTGGTAAAGAGCATGCTAAACGTTTTACTAAAAAACGATGATAGCAATGGATTTAACGGTGGTTCCTTTTCCAGATATGAATACAGCAATTGCAGGGTATCCGCATCGGACAGCAGTTTCTCATCTAAGGACGGCAGGCCGCTGCGTGGGATTCGAAAATAAATCAGTATATGTGGGTGGAGAAGGGTGGGGTTGGGGGAGGCGCTATTGCTCTCGTCTAGGGGGGTGGGTGGAGGGGGGCGTTACTTACAGTGTGAGTATCTCACATGACATGTTTGCATAGCGAAAACGCTGCGCCATGGGCAGATCCTCCGCGGGTTCCGTTGTGATTAGCTCGACGAGTCGTCTAATTACTTCGGGCCGTGTAAAATAGTTAACCAGGTTCTTTTTTTGCGTTTTGCATTCCTGCAGTATATCCTCCTCGTCCAGAAATTCCTCAACCGTGGAGTTCTATAGATTTGCGAAACATTTATTGAAAAAAACACACACACAAACACGAACACACAGAAAAACAACAACACAACCGAGATCGGTACGCACCTCCTTCTCCAGCAGCGCCTCTATGTTGGCTGAGGGCGCATAACCCTTGTCCCAAAACATTTTTCGCACGTACGTCTTGGCGGTGACACTTTCGGGCTTGGTGATAAGAATTGGGCAGCACGCTTGCTTTGTTTAGCTTTTAATCGTGTGTTGTGTGTTTAATGCACTGAACTTTCTTTTTAGCTAATTGCACTGCACAGCACTGCTGTATTTTTGCACTTTATAACAACGACTTGTAATAATTTTTTCCACCTAAAGATTGCGTTGACACGCTAATGTAAAAAGTGTAATGTTAAACTCAAAATGGTACTGTTGTACTCAATATGGTAACGTAATGCTCAAAATGGCAGTAACGAGAGTTTCTGCGTTTATACGCAGCAAGGCCATTATTGAGTTAACATAATATGCTAGATGTTCAAATAGAGCGTGATAAACGTGATAATTACTAGAAAGCGGACTGTTGCAAAAATGTTTCTTTAGGCTGTAATTTATGTTTAAAATGACAGGTCACTCAAAGCACTTAATTGAATGAGAGTTTTTTTTTTTAAATTCTTTAGGTTGTGAACATAATATGTCAACAAATAGTACCTGATCGTGCACAGATCACAGCTCACAAGTCAGGGCTGTCAGGGTTAATAAGCTGGTAGTATTAGTCCGTATTTTTGGTATATGCACGTTTACTTGTTTTGGCCATACTTTATGTAGTGATTGATATAATAGTCGCAGTGAACAAATAATAAAGTCATATATTGGCCACTGTTAATATAAATATTATCCCAAATGTTAGTTAGTTAGTTTGAAGATTAAATTTAAATTCGATCGTGTAGCGAATAGCTTAAATGTCAATTACTAGCTGTTATACTTGCACAGTGCCTGTTTATTCACAGCTCTGACTGTTAATAACAGACTGCGTATACCTGTTACGCTCTGCATGCAGTTACAGCGATTCAAGTCACAGTTACACCAATGTTGCTCAGCTCTAATTTAATACAGCGTCGCTAACCCAAGCATAAAAATTGTCAATGTCGCTTGCTTATTTACGAATTTGGCAAATTGCCAGCAAATCAGGCGAATTATTAGTTAAATGTGTCGCACAACACCCTCACCATGTACACGGTCAAGTCGGAAATCTACAGTGAGACCAACTATCAGACAGCGCGCAGTGCAGACGGTCACATTGTCTCCAAATTCCGTTTTCGTTATCCCGACGCACGGTATGACAACGCTAAAGCGACTGTAGACACCGATGGTGACCTCGAGGTGCAGCGTCCCAGGCGCGGCATCATTGAACTTGAGCATTCCGATGCCACAGAGCTGAAATTGGTGGGGCTGCAGGTGTGGCGCGGTGCGCTGCTGCTGGCTGATTATGTGTTCCATCAGCGCGAAGAGCTGTCCAGCAAGACGCTCATGGAGCTGGGCGCAGGCGTGGGACTCACCAGCATTGCGGCCGCCATGCACAACAGCGGGCAAGTCTACTGCACGGATGTGAATCTCGGCTGCATTCTGCAGCTAATGCGCCGCAATGTGCAGCGCAATGCCCATCTGCTACGTGGCCAGGTGGCGGTGCTCGAGTATGACTTCCTAGCACCCAAGTCTAAGCTGAGCGCTGAGCTCCTCTCGGCCATTGATGCCAGTGATGTGATAATGGCAGCGGATGTCGTCTATGAGGATACGCTGACCGATGCCTTTGTGGCCGTCATGGAACACATCCTTGCACGTGGCCAGCAGTCGGGCAGGCCCAAGTGCATCTATATGGCCATGGAGAAGCGTTACGTCTTTACCCTGGAGGACTGCGACTCTGTGGCGCCCATGTGGGAGCACTTTCTCAGGCAGACGGCGCACAAGCCGTGGCTAATGGAGCAGCTCCCGCTGGACTTTCCACAGTATTTCGAATATGAGCGTTGCCCGCAGCTGGTCCTGATGCGCATAACCTGCCGCTGATTAAAGACATTTTTGTATAGTTTGCATGTAGAGCTGAGCGCGTGTTGCTTTTGCGTCATTTCACGACACGATGGGCACGGGTTGACACTACACGAACACGGACTCGAAAAGAAACACGCACGACCGTAAATATCAGCAACACGGCACCCACGACTTTTCGATCACATTTGCTCACGATATAAGTATCATATAGCTATAGGACTCGAAAAAAGATAAAGCTTTAAATCGTCAGCCCTCAAACTTATAAATAAAAATTGTTAGATTTATTAGTTGTGTAAAGAGGATGCAATAAATATGAATATTTAATAATGTTAAACAACTTGCACCCTATGCATCACTTAAATTCCCAAATAGTATTAGAAACTAAACCCATGTCAGAGCCGGGTTTGTCTTTGTCTCGTTGTACTGTCTGCCCAGCTAAACCCTAAGATTAAAGTTCACTTTAAGCTAATGTCATTATGCTATAACCCTGAACCCGTTCGTGTGTTGTCGTTTCGCTGTGCGTCACAAGTCCTGCATGGCCAGAATGATGTTCTCCAGCGCCTGGCGTGCATCCGTGGCCGGGAAGTGCTGCAGCACACTGAGCGCAGCTGCCGTGTGCTTGCACTGCAGCTCCTTGGTTTTGGCCAGCGCCGGTCCGGCTATGACGGCCTTGTGTATTTGAACATAGTCGATGAGCTCCACGGACTTTTTGCCCGGCTCGATCAGTGCGTAGAGGCTGGGATCGTGCTCCAGATGGAACAGCACCGGTGCGCTGACCAGACTAAAGTTCGCATCCAGCGGCAGTGTGGGGCACTGAAAGATTTCGGCATCGAGGCATGCCTGCCAGGCCAGCGCCAGGTGCTTGCCAAAGCGATACGCATGGCGTTGCATCTGCTCGCTCTGGCCGGCCAGTTTGAGTGAGGCCTGGCAGGACTTGCCCAGCAGGCTGCCCGCATTGAGAATGTTCCGGCATTCCCATTCCTGCTCCGGATTGCCCAACACCTGGCCAATCGGCATGGGCGTCATCACGTCGTGCTCGTTGAAGTCAACGCCCACGCTGAGCGAGGGACGCTGGAATGTGCCCGGTTTGAAGGGCAGTGGATTGTTCTGCTCATCGCGTTCGCCAATAAATTCCGATTCGGAAAAATCACGCACCGCCGACGAGATTAGCTCGACAACCTCTTGATTGCGCAGATTCGCCAGCTCGGCGCTGGAGTGGCCCAGCAGATAGTCCCCGGTGAGCAGGCCGATCTTATTGCCAAACGACATGTCATCGTAGGTGCTAACATCCTGGCCAGCCTGCGTGCCCGACTGCAAATTGACCACGCTCTGGGAATAAACAATCGACGAATTGGGTTAAGCGAGAGATCAGGAGCTGCTGCTGCTTAACTGCGACTCACATTGTGCACCAGATGCGAGATGCGTATCATTTCCGTGACCTCGGCGAGAGCACGCTGCGAATGGAGGACACCCGCGCTTTTATCCTGCTCTACATCCGGTATGCTCGGCGCATGTCCAGCTGCCTTGGAGACGAGCAACACGATCAGACCCCAGGCCTGCATCGTGTTCTTGCCATTGTACAGCAGATGCCTGTTGAGATTAGGAGAATCAATGTCAGGGTTACCAGTTGCCAGTGAGGCTATGCAGTGTTGCCAATCCCGCTAAATGTAGCCATTTTCAGCTGTCATCAGCCGGAGAGTTTCCTGCTGATACTTGATCAGTAAAAGGAGTCCTTCAGTTATAACAACCGTATTAATTTTTTTCACTTTACTATTTCCCTTACATATTTGCAAGGTCGTGTGTCAAAGTTTTGCAAGGTCGTGAGGCAAAGTATTGCAAGGTCGTGCGTCAAAGTTTTGCAAGGTCGTGCGTCAAAGATTTGCAGGCCGTAAGTTGAAAGTTCTACAGGGTATTTCATCTTTGGCTTGCCGTTCTCTTCTGTTAACATTGGATTTAGCCAAGAGGGTGGCAACACAGCACACACACCTATATTTGCCGCGCTTACTCACTTGGCTGTCTTCATTAGCGGATGCGCACTGCCGACCAGCTTGCGCAGGTGCAGCGCCACATTGGCGATCTCATCGCTGAGCAGCCAGCGCAGGCTGAGAAAGGATGTGGGATAGCCGACAATGCGTTCCGCTTCGCTGACGGCACGATTCCAGTCGTGGCGTGGCGGCGGCGTTGCCTGCTTGCTGCTCACCGTTGACGTTGCCGTACCGCGTTTATGCTGCTGCTGCTGCTCGGTGAAAGTTGAGAGCAGCACAGGTGTAGTGCGCTCGCGGCGGCGCAGCAGCTGGCCTTGCGGCATCCTGTGCCGCATCAATTGTTGCATAATCAGCACGCCGACTCTTTGCATCTTGTGTACTCGATTTCTAGCTTGATTTATTGCACAATTTTATGGTTTTAATAGCTGCCTTTAGTGCTATTTGGCAATCCGTCTCGTCCGTTAAACGCTGCTCGCTAGTTGCTGCTTGGTCGCCAACTGTTGAAAAGTGAAATCACAGTCGCTGCTTGAGCTCGACGTCGCGACGACGTCTGCTGCGCTGTTGTTGTTGTTGCTGCTGTTTAGGCTTCTTCGCTGGCGGCCCACTTTTACAGTTGGCACCGACGACGGCGACGACGACGCCGCCTGTAAACCGTTTTGTTTGTTTGCTCTTGACTTGAAAACGGGTTTTGCGTATGGCTGACACCTGCCGCCGCACCTCCGACCATTATTTGCGTTGCGCTCATTTGTTTTCGTTTTATTGCATTCCAACGCGCAAAACAGCTGTTGCTTACCGATACATCGATAGTGACGATAGTTTGTCACGCTACAACGACCGTTGGGACACTGAACCAGTGTTGCCAACTAACTAAGCACTATGTTCAAAATGGCTAAATATAGGTTGAGCAAAAGTTTGAAATCGGCTCACAAAATAGACAAAGATTTGCCACATAATTAAAAATCAAAAGAAAAACTGTGAAGAGCAAAGCACATATTTCCCAAAAAGCAATTAAAAAATTGCTTTTTTTTTAAATGGCCAGCTATAGCTGGATGGTAGTTGAATTGGCAACACTTCACTGAACTGCACAGCATCGGGATTTGAATATCGATATTCGATATCGTCGCAGTTTGGCATGCATTTTGCCTACTCAACGTACTGTGCTTCAGAATGGTGCAGAGTCGATAAAAAAGCATTGCATACTTTTAGTTTATCCGATGACCTTATCAATATTCGAACACCGAAATATATTATCAATATTTGGTTTGTTGATAATGAAGCATACATTATCAGTATGCAAAGGTGTTGCCATTGTCGAGTTTTGTTATTGATTGTTGTGTCTTAGTTTGGAAAAAACCATGTAAATGCCACGAGCGCATTAAATAACGTTAGAGTATTACAAGTAGTGTTAGGGTACCGTTATCAGTTTTGGATAGTACAAATCAACTTGGCTTGGCGCATGTGCCGAGTATTTTGGCAGGCCATGAATGAACCTGAATTTTGTTTAAAGCATACACCCTTAAATTGCCTTAACCAGGAATAACACAGCGCTCTCTCTCTCTCTCACTCGCTCAGTCATTCGCTCTCTCCGCGCAGCAGCTAACGGTGTATGCGTGGAAAACCAGTTAAAACGGCATTAAAATCGAAATCGATAAGTACGCAAGGCACACAGTGCGTTTTTGTGAGAAAAGCGTGAAAAAAATAAAAGTTTGCTTTTTAATTGGCCAACAAATCAGTTTGAAATTCACAATTTTGCTGGCGACACGACCAGAGCATGTCCAAGAAAAGTGTTAGCCCCTAGAATTAACAGACATCGTAGTGCTAGGCGAGAGCGTAAAGAAAAAGACAAATATATTAGACGAGCTCTGCTTGAACATAAATCAATATCAGCAGGGGACAGCCAGGGCCAGGGCTGCTGCTCCTGTGAAAATTTTCATATGAATTTTCCAATCATATTTGTTCGATTATGTAAAAGTGCTTAAGAGGCTGCCTTTGCTCTGCTCTGCAAAGTTGATACGCTTCTATTATATAAGTTTTTCTTTGGTCAATATCATTAATCCCATTTTGCAACCCCCTCACACCCTACACTTGCAGCTGCTTAAGGTAATGTAAGGCCATTTGATTGGAGCTCGACTAGAACCAAACGCTTCTCTGCTTGATAAAACCGCGCTAGTTGCCAAAAGCTAACAGAATGCAGCCGCCACCGCGCAAGGTAAAACCCAAGCACCTCCCATATAACCCAACATATATACCTTATCATATCATCATATCATATCATATCATATTCCAGGGTAACTATGTGAAATTCCTGAAGAATTTGCACACGGAGCAGGTGGCCAAGTTGCAGCTAAAGAATCAGCATGAATGCGATCTACTGGACGACATCCGCCAGTTCACGCTCAAGCGATCCGCTATTGAGAAATCGTATAGCGAGGCGCTGCTCAAGATCTCATCGCAGTATCTCAACAAGAAAATACCCAATATACCCGATATTAAAATGGACGGCATGGAGGAACGCTGGTAAGTTTGCTGATTGGAAAATCTGAAAAAACCTTATTCCAATTTCCTAACTCTACAAAGGAACATGTGGAGCGTTTGGCGCACCGTCTTGGAGGAGAACGAGAAGTTGGCCCGCGCTCGTCTCGCCGCCATCGAGGTGTTCCAGCAACAGATCGCCGACGAGTCCAAGGTGCTGCGGGATTACAAGCTGGCCATTGCCAAGCGTTCGCTCGCGGGCATTGTCAACGTGCAGAAGGAGCTGCACTTGAGCGTTGGCGATGTGGACAAGACCAAGAAGTCGTACTTTGATGAGGAGCACTGCGCACACGATGTGCGCGACAAGGCCAAGGATATTGAGGAGAAGCTCAAGAAAAAGAAGGGCTCCTTCTTTCAGTCCATCACGTCGCTGCAGAAGAACAGCGCCCGGGTCACATCGCGCAAGGAGCTGCTCGAGGAGAAATCCTCCGGAGCACGTAACGACTACATCCTGAGTCTGGCCGCTGCCAATGCCCATCAGAATCGCTATTTTACCGTCGATTTGCAGACAACAATGACCACCATGGAGAACTATGTCTTCGAGCGGGTCGCCGAGTATCTGATGCTAATGGGGTAAGCACGAGTTCTATCTATGGTTAGGAATTGGTCGGGTTTTGGCTATGCTGCTTTCCTTAGCCTCACACCATGAGAACTTGGGTCTTGATTTTTCGATCCTAAAGAAATATTCGGAGCATAAATATGAAGAAGAAATGTGTATAAATTCCAAGGCCCAAGGCAATACTTTTGTAGTCTCTCAGATCGATGAGCTTAAAGCCCTTTACATAGGATTCCAGTCTCACAAAATTGGGTGTCCTGCCATTGACTTTTCACTGACAATATTATATGATATCTCTGCAATCTTCTACAGCCGTACAGAGCTGCTAACCTGCTCGGCGACGCAGAATAGCTTCGGAAAGATTCGTGACCAGGCACAGCAGCTGACCAGGGAGTACAATTTGCAGTGCTGCTATCTGTTCTATCCGGTGCTGAAGCAGCACATCCAGTACGACTTTGAGGCTTGCGATAATGATCCGGTCCGGAAGGTGACCACCGAGCACGACTCGGCTGCCGAGACGCTGACCAAGGAGGCCAAGAATCTGGCGGGTCGTGTGGTCAAGGAGAATGCCTCGATACGCGAGCATGCCAAGAAGTTGGCGCTGTGTCAATCGCTGCGGGATGCCGGCCAGCGTACAGATCCCAACGATCCGAATGGACCTGATCTGGATACGAAAATCGAAGAGTTCCGCGATCAGATACGTCGCTCCGAAACGGAAAAGGCCAAGGCAGAAGCATGCCTGCAGTGCCTGCGCGACGGCGGCATTAATGTGGACGAATGGGTGCAGGAGGCGGAAATAATGGGCGTCCAGGAGCTAACACGCTCGGCCAGCTCCATATCCATGCGCACCGATGCCTCCGGCCAGGGTGAAAATCCAAGCTCTGACTCGTTCTACGACAGCGACAAGGAGGAGGCAGCTGGTGCCACGGCCGTTGTCGCTGCCAAGCCCAAGCCGGAGCAACAGCAGCAGTTCTCGCGGGATCGCACCTTCAGCGACAGCGACGAGGATCCCGAGGAGCAGGAAAAAGCACAGTCAAGCTCGGCGGCACCGGCGCAAGTGTTGAACGCCGGCAGTGCAGGTGGCTGGGACGATCCGACTGAGGTCAATTGGGAGGAGGCCGAGGACGACAAGGACGAGCCCATTGTGCCCGAGCCCAAGGAGGCCATCTTCAAGTGCACCGCGCTCTACAGCTACACGGTGAGTGAGACAGCTGGGGGTAGATATTAATGGGCTTTACTAATGGAGTTTCTTAAATTTAGGCTCAAAATCCCGACGAGCTCACAATTGTTGAGAATGAGCAGCTGGAGGTGGTTGGCGAGGGGGATGGGGATGGCTGGCTGCGGGCGCGCAATTATCGGGGCGAGGAGGGCTACGTGCCGCACAATTATCTGGACATTGAGCAGGACGCGGCCGGTGGCGCCTTTAATGGTAGTTCAGGCAATCAATTGCGCTCACAAATCTCATTCTCATCTGTCGATTATACTGTTGACAACGAAGATCAAACCGTGGACTCAATGCAATCGCCCGACCAGGTATCGGTCATAATGGCGCCACAAAAGCGCCTCAAATCGGACGTCGAATGGTGCATTGCGCTCTATGACTACGATGCCACCGCCGAGGACGAGCTCACCTTCGAGGAGGGCGACAAGATCAAGATAATTACCAAGACCGCGCACGGCGTCGACGACGGCTGGTGGGAGGGCGAATTGGACGGCAAATTTGGCAATTTTCCCTCGCTGGTTGTCGAGGAGTGCGACGAAATGGGCGAACCGCTGAGCGAGGGAGTCGACGACGAGTCGCCGCCACCAACAGCAGCGCCCAGTTTTGCATTGCCGCCGGCGCCCGCTCTGCCGGCTGAATATGCGCACGAGCTGACAGACATAACGGAGGATATGTTCGGCTCACAGGATACAGCAGGTGAGTTGCCACAAAGTGCGCCCCAGTTAACTAGACAATATATCTCTCCATCCCCCCTCTGCTGCAGACGAGGATCGGGACAGCGGCTATATACCCAATGGAGCTGCAGTGCCCAGCATGCCTCCGCCAGGTAATTGTCCTGGCCATCTAGTCACATTGACCACTTTCGTCTCTTCTCAGTTTCTCTCTCAAAAAGAAAAAAACGCTCTATTTTTACATATTTATATAACACACGCCACATCGATTTCTATAGAACAAACATTCTCTTATGTATTTGTTTCATGTTTCACCAAAAACTCGAAAGTACTCATACCTGCTTCTATATATTCTCTAGAGGTACCCAAACATAATCTTCAAGTGCAGCTCGTCCAACTACTAACCACCACTAACTACCAATACCACCACCACCATAACCAACCACCTCTACCAAAACCTACAGATCTACTCCACACCGTCACTGTAACTATTCTTCAAACTAGAGCCCAGCATTGAGTCAACCTTAACATGTGTCGGATACTCAAACAATTATTTAAATCGAGCGAGTCAAGACTTTAAGTTTTTGGGCTCGAACTCATCGAGTTGTAGACAAAAAATTGAGTCTCTCGATTCGCCCGAAAGTTCAGTACACTCACGTTCGTTCCAAGTACGATACGTTTGGTTGCGTTCGAGCTCGAACATGTTGCAGGCTCGAGCAGTTCGAACATCGTTTTCGTTTAATTCTTTCGAATATCCGAGCTTTGTGCAAACAATTTAACCGATGCAGGGCTCTATTGCAAACACAACCCGTTTAATGTGCTATCTCTTAATCGAACGAAAAAACTTAAATATTGTTTAACGTGTCCTAAGCAAGACCAGAAGCTAAGAACTAAAAACTAAAATTCTTTACAGTGTTCTTTAGGCTGCTTTACAACGTGTCTCCTCGTGTGTTGGTGTTTCCTGCTTTGCTACTAATTACGATCTCTACGATTTTGAAATTTCATATTTGGTTTCATATTTCTTTTTTGATAACTTTTTTCCAAGATTGTTTTTATTTTTCGTAGCAAGTAATTTGTGTGTATTTTTGGCACCATTTTTTTACCAATTGGTATTATTAGTCACAATTTGGTATCTATTTTGTTTATTGCTTTGTACAACTTGCCTTTCGCTCCGTGTAAGAAACGTTTCGTGTCCAATGTTTCATATTTAAATGGTTCTTAACTTTAACCCTAAAGTGTGCTGTTTTTGCTTTCTTAATGTGTGTACATATATGATACTCGATATCTTAGTCCATGTCAGCGGTTGCAGTGGATATTTTCAGAACATTTTTTTAATATTCGTAGATTGTTTATTATAGGGTATGTAATGGTGCTGCTTACTTATATACACAAAAAATATTCGAAGATTTAGAGTTCTTCTAAAAAGTTATCAAGCTAAACGGTTAGCAGCCACTGTGAATACCCTATAGTAAGAATAATGTTTAACGTGTCCCAATTGTTGCTCTGCAAAGTTAAGTAAAATAAGTAAACCTGCTCTAGTCGAGTGAACGACTAGCAGATACCCAGTACTTAATGCTTCAGTACCTTTTCTGGCTCTTCTATATATATATATTATACTCCTTTCTTAAAAGTTATAAAGCTTTCTACATTTTATAAACACCTTCAGCTCAAAAGGCTGCCTATCGCCTATCTTTGACCTTTCCATATATGTATTTCTTGGAACCCTTATCTAATACATATAGCATGTGCATGCGCCCCAGTCGAAACCCCAATTCCCTGAACGTATGAATATATGTAAATATACAATATTCTTTTGTCTTGTATAATTTATAATCCTTTTATTTAATTACTGAACCCTTTGTGTACAAATATGTCTAGCTGTTGGATGTTTTCCACGTTAAAGATCTTGTTCCCTTAATCGAGTCTTCTAATGTTCAATTGAGAATTCACCGCTCTCACTCACTTGATAAAGGGTTCTTAATAATGCGAATATATGATTTAAAAACCGAGTCCCGATTGAATTTACTAAATCAAGTTTTTTCTCTTATTTATATTTAATGCTAACTCAGTGCTTATACAAGAGCCTGGCATGGAGGTAATTACAATTAAATACCCTAATCCAAAATATTTATATCTATCCAAACTGATTGACTGACGGACGGACTGATTGATTCACGGACGGACTGACTGAGAACACACGACGCATGGTTAATTATAGTTTCTTTATTTGATGAAAGCGAAAGCTATAAACGCGATTTTTAAATTCCACCAGAACGTGTGGAAAACTTTTGGATAAAAGTCGGCAAAATGGTTTCAGAAAACAATTTCGCTTACTGACCTACCGCTTTCAATACGATTTCCAAAGGTCTTTGCGCCAACTCACTCATTGGAGTTTTTCACACCTTTCGGAAATTCCACTTGAGCTTGGTGGAAATGGCCGTCAAGGACACGGTGGGTGAAGTTGTGGACTTAAAGCCATTTCCAAGGGTCTTTGCCTTGAAGCTTGTATCACACTTTGCAATTTCTTTCCCACCTGGTTGGAAAATGTAGACTTCATGTGCAAGAGCCTATTTTTGGGTTTTAGGTTTCACACTACGGAAATAAAATAGGTGAAAAATGTAGAGTCCAACTTTTGGTTCCTAGTTCGATGGGCTTCAAATATCTATCTAAAACAACTTTGGATATGGATTTTAGGTAGGGCAAAACGCACAAGTCATGAATTAAAAGAAATTAACTTACAAATTAAGTGGGATTGTGGAAACTAATTGACGTTTTGTCTATTGCAGGACGATTTCAGTGACGATGAGAAGCCGCCGCCGTCGTTGCCGCCACCGCAGTTAACCAAGCCGGTTGAGGGCGGAACGGCGACGGCCACAGCGAATAGTTTGAATTTAGGTATGGCACAAATAATTGTTACCGCTGCAACCCCAATGGTTGAAGACGGTGCCGATAAATCTTTCCCACCAGTAGGAGAAAGGGACAATTCAGAGCAAGCAAAGGAACAAAAACCGGTGTTGGATAAAAAGCCCGATATTGTGCCCAAGCCGAAGGCTAAAGTTGCGGCACAGAAGCAGCCGCCGTCGCCGGCAGCGTCAGCTGCCAAAGAAGGTAATATTGGTATAGGCGATGATGTTGGTGGGGTCGGTGGTGTTCAGTTGGTTTCCAATGTAACCATAACACTGACAGAGTATCCATCCTGTCATGCAGAGGATGAACAGTCTTTCCTGGATGGCAGCGATTCGACCGCGGCCGATGTGCCCGTGTTGCAGCAGCCGGAGGATCCGTTTATTGAGAAATCCGCAACTGGCGCTGTCCAGGCTGCTGGAGCAGCTGCTGCTGAAGGCGGCAGCACTGGATTTGAGGCCGACTTCGAGGCCAATTTCGATGCTAATTTCGATGATGCATTTGCTGCCAGCGGAGCTGCTGCTGAAGCTGTAGCTGGAACTGCAGCCGGAGGCGGCGGTGGTGGTGGGGGAGGCGGTCAGTCGAGCAGCCTGGACATGAATTGTGAGGCACCGGCCGAGGATGTTATTGAGGCGCCCAAGCAGGTGGTCGGCGGACGGGCCAGCATACCCGAGGAGCTGGACTCAAATCAATTGGCACGCTTGGAAAATCTGAAAGAGTCGAATGCCTAGACAGCTAACGCCAACTCCCTGGCTCCACTTAAATGTTGTTCGTTATATTTTAGGCACACAACAAACATTGAGCACGATAAACGTTCTATATAGAGACTAAAAAACCCGAAGCGCTCAGAATGAGAACCACACACTGTATTCAATTAAGACAAGCACATACTCTCACAGACCGGCGGGTCGCTGCGACTATACAATAAACACAATTTGACGAAAGATACTCTAAGACAACGATACAGCTCAATAAACTCAAGCCAGACCAGATCGAAAGCCAATATAGCAAAGGTTCTTGGCAAGGCAAACAAACATAGCCCTTCTCTCTCGATACGGTCGTTGTAGTTCTCTCTCAGTCTCTGAAACGGATCTTCGAATATCAGCTAATAATCGAGCAATAATATATATATATATATATATATGTATTTATATATGTATGTGTATATATCTAAGTCAACTACATATTAATACGTATTCTAGTTAAAAATATAACATATATATATGTATATGTATAATTTAATTGCGCTTGATTAACAGTACGAATACCAGCCAAAATTTCAACTCATAGTCAAATATTAATGTTCTGTTGCAAAAGTAAAAGTAATTATAATAATATTAATGAAATGTACTCATTGTTAGCACTAGGAATTGTGCTTAACTTAGACAATTTCTTTTCAGCTAGTTCGCTTCAAAGCCTTCTTTATGTATATCGTTGTACACTGTTATTAACAAAGTCTACTCAACTTAGTTTAATTTAGTTCAAATTAGTTCAATTTAGTTGTTTCGAGTATACCTGAAATGCCTATTGAAATTTTTGCGAATCGTCTAGTTAAAATACTCAATGCATAAATCACTGATTAACGTATGAAGAGCTCTCTTTGGGTTCAATTAAATATAAATATGATATAAATCAAATTATTGAAATATACCGCAATGTATTGTATGTTAATTTCCGGTGAGGCAAAGTTTCGTGTCATAAGCAAAAACTTCTGTTCAAAGGATTAATAAATAAATAAACATTTCAAAATAGTAAACGACGCGACTTTACTTCAAGCAATTCCAGCAACTTGGGGGGGAACAGGTTAAGGAAGTATAATTAGATAGAAATAGTTGATAGATATCAATATCTAGCAGGTAAGCCCCAGTCTCACCTGTGGTAAGTATACACATTTAGGTGATAAGTTGATCTGGATCAGTTGAAGGTATTAAATATAGATAGAAGTAGTTGTTAGATATCAATATCTAGAAGATACACAGCCTCGCCTGTGGGAAATATACATATTTAGGTGACAAATTGATCTGGAGGCCAAACCATGAACTAAGAGCTGAATCTTATGAAAATCGAATGAGACTTAACCTTGACCGAGTTATGCTTGTGGGAAACATTGATCAATACGATATTTGAGGATATCTATATACGATATTTGATACCAGTTTCGACCAAAAATACAATGGCCAAAGATATACTTATATGCCAAATTGATATAGAGGCCGCAACATGAACAAAGACCATAACCTCGTGTAAGCCGGATGCAATTGGACTGACTTTTGGAGGGGTTATAAGAAGGTAAGCCTTCGAATCTGTAGAGTTTACAGCGATCTATGTCGTCTATATACGATATTTGATACCAGTCTTACATGAATTTCGACCAAAAATACAATTGCCAGAAATACATACAATATTCCAAATTGTTGAACAAGGTCTATAACCTCGTGCAAAGCGGATGCCATTCGACTGACTTATGGGGGAGGTTATAAGACGGTAAGCCTTCGAAACTGTAGAGTGTATATCGATCTATGTCATCAAAAATACAATTGCCAGAAATACATATATGCCAAATTGATGAACAACGACTATAAACTCGTGCAAGCCGGATGCCATTTGACTGACTTATAGAGGGTTATAAGACGGTAAGACCTTGAATCTCTAGAGTTTACTTCGATCTATGTCGTCTATATACGAATTTTGATACCAGTTTTACTTGAATTTTGGCCAAAAATACAATTGCCAGAAATACATATGTATATTTGATGAACAAGGACCTCTTGCAAACCGGATGTAATTGGACTGACTTGTGGGGGAGGTTATAGGACGGTAAATCCTCGAATCTCTAGAGTTTACTTATAACATCCACAGTTAAAAGGGTTATAGCCAACACTTTGGTCCATGGAGGGTTAAGGGAAACAAACTGAAATACTTTTTTTCATATCTTTATTCGTATTCGCTTCATTTGCAATATTATAATAATTATCTTTTTGGTTTGGATGTTGCCCCATTGTCTTTACTTGACGCATTTCATTTTAGCATTCAACTTAATTTTATAGGTTCGTTTTTTGTTTTTTGTTTTCTTGTTCTTGTTCTTTCTGTAACATTTATTGCGTGTTTTTTATGTGTGTATTTATTTGTTATACGCTATAGATATTTCATTATATTTTTTATTCCTTTTTTTTTTGTTTTAGTTTTTTTTATATATAACGAAATTAACACAGTCAAAATTTGTGATCAGTGATCAATCATTACATACGCATTACGTTTTAAATTAATTTCATTTATTTCGTTTATTATTATTACTTTTTACGTTTGTTTTGTTTTTGGTTTTGGTTTTGTTCTTGGTTGTATGCCGTTTTCAAACAGTTACATAATGCTTCTTGCTTATCTAATATTTCGGGTTATTTATACCGGGTTTTGATTATTTTGAGCAACGGAAATGTGCAGAGTTTGTGATTGGGGTGAAAAACTGATGAGCGGAGGCGAGAGACTTTGTTTGAAAATATAATTGACAAGAGGTCGGTCGAGCTGTGTCAGTGAGAAACAAACGAGTTATGAAGAAAATCAATTGATTTACAAAAAGAAAATTGAAATTATGGACAAGAATTGACTGCTCCGTGGGAGTTGTTGTGTGAGTTCTCGCTGGCTGCTGACATGTGCTGGTGATAATCATAACAAATCTTCATTTATTGCAATTAGGAACTTCTTTAATGGACGGATAAAAACCAAAAATTATAGATGCATTAGCTGGTCTGCTAACAGCTGTCAATGGTTGTCTCAGAGAGATGTTTAGGTAATGCCTCGAAAGAGCACAGGCTGTAGAAATTGCAAGTTTGCAGCTGGCGGAGTTTGCAGCGAGTTGTGCAAAGGATTTGACTTTTTCTTATACCCTGAATCCATACTTCTGACCAAAAACTGTAGTATATACTCAGCTAAAGCAAGTGAAGAACGAGCTACTCATTTGTATATCGATTTCTCCTCTCTCTCTCGAACAAAACTCGATTTGGACGAGAGAGATATAGATACACAGGTTGGGAATATTTAACATTCGAATAACTAGACTTCATTTTTGTTCTTTAAACTGAAACGAATTCATTTTGAAAGTTAGAAGCTTGGGATTTGGTTTGCGTGCCACTGAAAATTTCAAAAAGATCGGACTTCAAGCACCGAAGTTAGCTACGAATGCATTTGCCATGTGGGCTCAGGGTATCTGCTAGTCGGGCACGCCTGACTAGGTTTGATTTTTGTTTTCGTTTTTTTTTTTAATTTAAAGAAATGTATGCTGTTAACAATAATTGAGCAACAAATCAAATTAACAATTAGATAACAAGACTTAAGTTTTATAATTATTGAAATGCTTCTCGTAAACATTTCATAAAAGTGATTTTCTTTGCTTGAAAATGTTCGGCTATGAACAAAAAACTGAAACAATCTTCGAAAATGTACAACCATAAGAATGTTTGAATGTGTGTGAGTGTGTGCGAGCGTGTGTGTGTGTGTGTGTGTGTGTGAGTGTGTGTGAGTGAGTGAGAAAGTGTGTGTGTGTGTGTGAGTGTTAAATATTGAATTTAAGTTTTGCAGCTTATTTTGTGCAATTTTCCAATTGTATTTCGTATTGTGTTTGGGATTATGGCTTCTATATATTGATAATTATAATTATCTTATTAACATTTTATCATTATATATTACTTTTGTTTGCATTTAAAAAATGTTTGGTGCGCGCTTATGATTGGTTGTGTGTGTCAGTGTGTGTGTGTGTGCGTGTGTGTGTTGCCTTGAACTAAATGCCTTAAGTTTTTAACTGGGTTTTGCTTATCTAAATACTTTAGAATTTCATTTTTGAGACCATCATACATACATATATAATATACATACATTTATTATACATAATGTACATGCACAATGTAATTATTACATCATGCACATACATCTCAACTATGTCATACCATATGCACATGCATGTGCATATGTGTATATGTGTACTGCGTATATGTATACATATCATTTCTCAGATTCGTTATAAAATGTGTTTGGTGTCTGGTGCCGCCCTCTAAAAAGGCGGCATCAAAAATGCTTCAAACATTTCTTTGGTTTCTTCGGCTTCTTCTTCTATCAATTTTTGTTTTTCTTCTTCTTTGCGTGTGTGTGTGTGTGTATATCTTTTAAGGGCTTGTGTCATTATTTGTCCTAAATGCTTTGCCGCTTGTTTCTGCTTTTTTTTTGGTTTTTTTGTTGTAATTTTTATAAATATCCTTAAATATTTCCATTAAAAAATTTCACTATAGCCAACTAAATGTTAGTTCATTTTCTTGTTTTGACAAATCATATTGTTAACTAGGTTTAGAGTAAAAAAGAATACGAAAAGTAAAAGTACATTAACTTAATTGTTCTTCTTGTTGTTGTTTTCCTTTTGGTTTACTTTTTTTTTTACAAATTCTCAGCTATTTATCTGTATTTTTTTTCTTCTTTTTTGTTTACAACTAAAATGCTTCTTCTTTTTGTTTTTTATTTTTTGGAAATACGCTCCGAAACCGTTGAGCAGCTATTTGTTCTTGTTGTTATCGATTTTTGTTATCGTTTCTTGTTATCGATTTTGTTATCGTTTCTTGTTATCGTTTTACGTTTTTCGGATAAACCTCATATATCGCTTATGCATGCATCCAATTGCAATTCAATTTATAAACATTTTGATTTAACTATTTTTGTTTTTTCTCGTCTTCTTCTTCTTCTCAGTTTTTCTCGTTTTTCTCGGTAATATAATTGAATTCCGACACCTGTATAGCTACAAAATATATGTATATAGTATATGCCAGTTATACATATATATATATTTAAATTAATGTGCTTTTTTTTGTTTCTTTTCTTTTGTTTTTATCACCGATTTAACTTGCTGTCGCGTTCGAGTCGAGTTTTCTGCCTGATTCTAACTATGTACTGAAAAAATTGTGTTCCTACGAATAGTTTTTCATTGCTGTTCTCACTGTGCTTCTTCTTCTTCCTCTTCATTTTACCCTTGTAGTTAGGTGTCCTAATCAACTGACTTGAGACATTCTTGAGCTTATAAAGTATATATGTTCTTGATCAGCATCATCAGATCAATCGATATGGCATGTTCGTCGGAACTAGCCAGATCGGACGACTTCATCATACAGCTACGATAAGTATAATGGATCCAATACTAACTTTTGGTATAAGAAAATACTTCTTGTTCTTCAAAACGGAAAGTCGGAAAAGTCCGTCTTTGGTTTATCATATCTTATTGACAACGGACTACTATATGATATATAGATTTTCTAGGTATTTTAGATCGAAAATGAAGTGTTTGTTTGAAAAAATGGTTTGTTAAGAAAAATATCTTAGCTAAGCTTGACGCTTACGTAGGCAGTTCTTATCGAATCGCTATATAAAAGAGTTCTATGCGAAGAACAGCTCAAAGAATGAGTTTGTTTTTTGGAAGTCTCAAGATATCTTGAACAAACTCTGCCATAAAAAGCTTCTCAATTGCCTTTCATATAACCTCCAAACTTCTACAAGGGTATTCAATATAAAAGAGTTCTATGTGAAGAACAGCTCAACGAATGAGTTGGGTTTTTGGGAACCTCAAGATATCTTGAACAAAACTGTGCCATAAAAAGCTTCTCAATTGTCTCCCAACTTCTACAAGGGTATTCAATATTCGGCATGCCGAAGACAAACTTTCTTCTTTGCTTTATTTGAATTCTTCTTCTTCGGGTGTATTTGTGTAAATCAATTGCAGTTGCAGTTTATCTCAAATCCATGTAGGTAAGTACTTGGCTCAACTGATCATACAAAAATCTAGGTAAAAGTTCAATTGCTTTACTTTCACTTAATTAATACGTGAGTGTGTTCGAGTGTTCTCGTGTGTGTTCTCGTGTGTGTGTGTGTCTAGAAAGTTAATAAAGTAATTTTTGCTTGTTGTTGTTTCCTTCAGATGTATCTATATGTATCATTAGTTAGGTTATGTTAGGTTAAGTGTATGTATTATAGGTATTAAGGGTAGCTGTTCCTTGTTGACTGTGTAGATTTAGCTATGTATATGTCTTTATCTGCCGCCTGCTCTTCTTCTTCGTGTTCTTTGTCTATAATATTCCTCAATTTATCGACAGTCTTGCGCCTAGAATTGTAATTTCATTATGCTTACACTGCCAGTATACCTTATTATGGGAGTACTTTTTGCATTAATATATAAAATTAATTGTTTGTTTCTTGTTTGTTTACATATAAAAAACTCGTGCTACATATAGGTGCTTAAATACGTTATGTTATTGTATATACTCATTGCATAAAGTACACATACATATATTATATGCAGATGTGTCTGTGTGTGTGTGTTTGTCTATATAATAGGTATATTGTGTGTGTCTGTCTGTATATAACTATCATATTATCCATATACATAATACTACTCATATATCGTGTATAACTCAGCATTAGCTATAGCCGCCCCTTCCTCCCA
This sequence comes from Drosophila kanekoi, assembly GCA_037075305.1. Lineage (NCBI taxonomy): Eukaryota > Metazoa > Arthropoda > Insecta > Diptera > Drosophilidae > Drosophila > Drosophila kanekoi. Next base: position 12,222,763 of record JBAMCE010000141.1, read on the forward strand.
GTTAACTGTACAAAAAACTCTAGGCCTAGATATAGCTTCTTGCTTTCACTTCTTCTTCTTCTTCTTCTTCTTCTTATCATAACTAATAAATTAAAACTTTATGATGATATATTTGTTTGTTTTTCTGGTATTCGTGATTTCGTTAAATTTATTCAATATTGTGCTAGGTTTTGGTATTCAAACTAAAACTCACATTTAACTAAATACTTTTTGAGGAACTTTACCAAAACTTCAAATGTTCTTATGTGTGTTCGTGTGTGTGTGTGTGTGTGTGTGTGTGTGTGTGTGAGTATTATACTTAGCTTAAATTGTGCACTGTTTATATGTATTTATCGCTTTATTGACTGCTTGAACTTGTGTCTGAGTTGCTTTAACTAGTCGTAATTACATTTAACTAACTTTAATTAATTGTTATATTCTTTTTGCGAAGTTTTGCTCCTACTTTGCGCATCTTCTGCTGCTGCTGCTGCTTCATCAGTTTTTATATACAATTTCAAAATAATAAATCTTAAACATCTGCACGTCATAAAAATCAATTATATACTATCAACTATCGTCATTGTTAAACAACTATTTTGTGATGCTTACAGGCTAAGTTTCTGTTTAGGCAGTTTCATTCAAATTTGTGTACATAACTCTATGTATTTTCGTTTCGTAACTTTTCTATTTTGCGTTCTTTCTTCATCTACCTTGAACCCATTGAAAATGACTCGAGAAAGAGTCTGGGAATTTGAAATACATATGTACATTCCACTTCTCACATTTGCACGATATCGTTAAATATCGATGCTAAGAAATGGAGTTTTATATATAGATTTAAGATCTAAATATAGATTAGATTAGAAGTTCGTAGGTTTGGGTGTCACATTCAAGACCTGAAAGAGTCATAAGGAACGAACCTTAAACCCCAAAGTCATGCAAGATGCATTTCTCACAAAATGGGCCAAGGCATAGATGAAGAAGAAGAACCGCTTTGCTTATAAGAAAATGTGAATGATTCTCAGGGCAGCTTATCGCTGGGTTCAGCGCTTCTCTCCTAGTCGAGCACAGCCGACTTTTTCCACTTTGCTTTTGCAATTGTGCCGCAAAGTTGTCTGGATTTCATTTTAATTTTTGTGTTGTGCAATTAAAATATTCGGTTTATTCCTCTTGTTGCATTCGTTTGCGTTTTCACTTTATAAAATTTTGTTGAAAATAAAATCGTTTATTAAAATTTGAATTAACTATTTTGCTTGTTTGTTATTTGTTTTTATATATGCCCGATGCCTGGCGCATACAAAAGGTGCCTTTGATAGTAGATGCATAAGAATTTTCTTTGTATAAATTTCCATGTGCAAATTATTTAAAAATTGTTATTATTATTTTTTTTAAGAGTATTATTCGTTTTTTTTCTTCTTTGTTTCATTTGCTTTAAATTAATTAAATGATTTGATTAATTTGAAAATTTGTTGTTTTACACTTTTCCTACAAAATTTGGCCATTTTTCTTGGAAGCGCTAAAAAGTGTTCAGTTTTGAAAAATCAAGAAACATATTTTCGGATGCCCATTGACGAATATGTTGTGAGGGGGTGTGACTGGGAGGGGGGCGGTTTGTTTAAAAAACAATAAACTAAATTTAGTTGACGCCTAAACTAAGGAAGACCATTTGACTGTCTGCACGGGAGGGAAGTAGGGGCTAAGTAAGACTCGATACAAACCAAATGGAAACCAAATGGAAACTAGTTGAAAATCTCTCAAAAAATGTTTCTCCCGCCTTGGTTTTCTCTTCTTTACTTAACTTTCTTTGAAGAGGTTCTCTTTATAGTTGGGTTTTTTTTTCTATATTAGCCTATGTCAATTGCATCGGGTGTATTAGAAATTGGAATTACGTGAGTCTGAAATTGATTTCTGTTGACTGTGCTTTTATTTTGCTTTTTCTTTTTCTTTTTCTTTTTCTTTACTTTGTGTTAATTCTTCTGCACCTTTTATATATTTTCTACTATTTGCTTTTGATTATTCATCGTGAGTTGTTGCTGCTGCTCGTCTTCCTCTTCTTTATTAATGCTATTTTTTTTTTTAATTATTTTTCATTTTGCGTAAATCTATTTAACAATATTCTTTACTCTCGTCCGTAATATGTGTGTCTATTTTCTTTTATTATTATTTTAGTTTTTATTTTAAGTATTTAACAATAATATGTTGCCTTTTTTTAATTTTCCATATCTCTAGTTAAAATTAGTTTTTGGTTAATCAACTTTTTTTGCTTTAATTTTTTGTTTGTTTTTTTTGTATATTTTTTGTTGTTTTTCAGCGCCTTGCACAGTTTAACTCTCTTGTGCGCTGTTGTCACTTCTCAGTGCCGTCGCCTCCTTGGGGGGCGTGGCCATTTATTCCTCCCCGAGCAGGACTAGATCGTCGGCAACGACATCGCTCACGTGCAGGTAGATAATCCAGTACATCAGATTGAAGCATACAAAGCACACGGGAAACACAATGCGCGAGTATTTGTCAATATCCGAGGGCGTTATGCCCAACAGTTTGTTAATATCCTGCGAGAGGATCACAAATTATTCAAATATACCATACGATATACAAGAAATCAACACGGAACGCAAACTCAAAGAAAACGAAAAGCTTTTCAATTTGTACGAGATTCTTTCAACTGAAAGATTATAAATTTCAAATAAATTTCTCGATTGAAGTATAAAAACACGGTTTCAAGTACAAAAAGAACAAAAGAAAATCAAGATTCTTTAAGAATTGGGAGAAGAATTCTTAAAATAGGTTCGAACACATTTGATTTAAGTACAAAAATCTTATTCACAGAAATTGAAACAGAAAACGAGACGAACGTAAGTGCGAAATTAACAATACAATTCATAAAACAAGTAAGAGGTTCTAGTCGGGAGCTCCCGACTAGGGGATACCCTGAACCCTATTCTTCCAACACCAAATGGAGATATAAGTATATCCTATTCTAGAAGCTACATGTCAAGTTTGTTGACTCTATCTCTTATTATTTACCAAAATTTCTTGAAAAACAGGATTTCGATATCGATTTTTATCGATTACTTGAAAACGCGGCAAGTTATCGAATATCGGAAACAAACTCGATCTGCGCGGGCACAAGGAGGACCTACAGCTACAATTATGTACAATCAAGTCTCTAGCTCTTATTGGTTATGTGATCCTTGCGTTCATACATACGGACAGACAGACAGATGGACGGAAGGACAGACGGACAGACAGACGGACGGACGGACAGACAGACGGACGCACGGACAGGCGAACGGACATGGCTAGATCGACTCGGCTGTTGATGCTGATCAAGAATATATATACTTTATGGGGTCGGAGATGCTTCCTTCTGCCTGTTACATACATTTACATTTTGCACAAATACAATATCCCTTTTTATCCATTTTCAATGGGTTCAGGGTATAAAACACTTGATTTAAGCAGTTTTTCATACTTCAGCTTTTTGCTTCAAATACCAAAATATTGATCAAAAAATAATTATAACTATACAGAAAATAATTAACTTAAATATACTATAAAAAAAACCGATAAATATAAAGAACATAAAGGTAAAAAATTCTTAAAATACATTAAAAAAAATCTTGGACGTGCATAAAACTCTTCTTTTATGTAGAAAAGGATACTGAAAAAGAACAACAGCAAATAATTATTATTCTTAAGATATATATATCAAATTCTTGAATTGTGCACACAAATCTTGTTTAAAGTACAAAAAAATACTGAAAAATAAAAGAATATATATGTAAAGAATTCTTAAAATATATATACAACTTGATATAGATATTGAGGTATTGCCGTATCGAGTACGATCTTTACCTTTACCTTTTTTACTTTGCCCGGATGTAGAAGATGTGCTGGGACTGCCGCCTCGGGATCACCGCCAGCATCTGGCGGTCCGCCACCACCGCCACCGCCGCCGCCGCCGCCGCCACCGCCGGGACCAGCGCCGCCGGGCGCTGGGCCGGGTCCATGCGATTGGGGACCGCCACGTCCGCCATTCACCGTATTCTCCAATGTGCCGCCCTTGGAGTGTGCCTTTGGGTCGTGGACCTTGAATCTCACCTCCTGGAACAAGGGTCCCACTATCGAGCAACCGCGCGTACCAACGTTTTGTTGGATATTTGAAAAGCCGATTGGGCGGTTACTCACTGTTTGTTTGGGCGCATGCGGATGACCATGGCTGTGGGCATGATGACCATGCCCATGTCCATGCTCAGGACCGGGTCCGCCTCCGACATTCGGATTCGGATTGGCCTGCTGCTGCACACCATCTAACTGTTGCTTTTTCTGCTCAGCTATCTTTTGGATCGCCATAAATCTTTGTTTTCGCATTTGAATTCGTTTTGCCATATAGCCGACGGTGGCGTATTCTACGATTGCGATATGATATTTGGATATTGGATACAGTTTCGAATTGATTTTTGTCAGTTTATAGAATTTTTGATTTGTAATGCAACAATTTTGATAATGGGTACGGACGGTTGCGGGCGGTACGTGGTGGTGTGTGGGGGGGGAAAATTTGGGAATTAATGCGGATGCACAAAATTTTGATTCAAGTCGCGTTCCACATGAGGTTTTTTGAAGATGATTGTTGATAGTTGAATAATTGTTGTTGGTGGTTGTTGTTGTTGTAGTTGTAGTTGTTGTTGTAGTTGTTGTTGTTGTTGTAGTTGTAGTTGTTGTCATTAGTTGAATGGTTGCACAGTTTGTAATTTTTAAGTACGTTTTGGAACGGTAAATGGGGGGAAAATGGAGCGTTTTTTGAAAAATATTAATTTTCTTTTTGTTGGCATTCATTTGTAAATGTACGTATAAATATATATAAGTACATAAATATTATGCAAATATATTATGTAAAGCAAGATAAATGGCAAAAGAAATTGTGATTTAGAGAAAATTTTGGATATATGATAATATATATGTATGTGTGTATATGCAATAAGAAAAGAAAAACTGGGAAAGGGCTTTGGGTAAGCACTACACAGGTAATAAAAGTCAGAATAACAACAGACGAGTGTGCTCGACCGGCCGATACCCTGTACCAAGACATTAAATGTTAGCAGAAGAAGCTTTAAGTCGATGCGATTTTTGAATATCTATATCTATATTAATACGAATCTTGAAATCTATTAAAGAAACTGAATTTAGTTGTATTTTAAGAAATCTAGAAGTAAATCCAAGCCCAAACAGCAGACCTTGCAGACTGTTTTGTCAATATTTCCTTTTGAGTGGGGTTAAGAGGGCTTCTAGAACTGAAGCCCAATTTGATTCTATTAAGTCTTATAAGGCTATAAGGCAAGCTATATTCTAGCTGCGATAAGTATTAAAAGACAGACTGTTAAAACGACTAGCTTGTTGGCCTGTGAGAAGCCCCCTTCTTGACTTGCACAATTTTCCAGGGTACAGGGTATAAATAATCAACGTCACTTGTGTGTTTTGTGTGCGTGTATTTGTTGTTGTTCTCGTTGGTTGGTTGTTAAATAAAAATTGAATAAATTCATATTCTGTTCGTAAGCCAAGCAACAACAAAAAAGTGTGTAGAAGCAGGTGTACTGTGTGTGTGTGTGTGGGTGTGGGTGTGGGTTGGTGTGTGGAGGTAAGATAGGTAAGTACAGACAGAGAAAGATAGATAGAGAGCAATAAAGGTGTAACGACTAAATGTGAGTGTATGTGTGCGTGTGTGTGTGTGTGTGTGTGTGTGTGTGTGTGTGTGTGTGTGTGTGTGACTGTTTGTGTGTGTGCGTGTGAGTGTGTGTGTGAGTGTGTGTGACTGTTTGTGTGTGTTTGTGTGTGTGTGTGTGTGTGTGTGTGTGTGTGTGTGTGTGTGTGTGTGTGCGCGCGTGTGTGTGGGTGTGTGTGTGTGTGTGTGTGTGTGTGTGTGTGTGTGTGTGTGTCTGTGTGTATTCCTGTGTGTGTGTGTGCGTGTGTGTGTGTGTGTGTGTATCTGTGTGTATTCCTGTGCGTGTGCGTGTATGCGTGTGAGTGTGCGTGTGTGTGTGTGTGTGTGCTTGTCAGTATCTGTCTGTCTGCTGCTAATGTTATTGTTGCTGTTGTTCTTTTTGTTTCTATCTTGTTGTGAAATGAGTGAACGAATAAGTTAAACTAAAAAATTATATTTAATTTGTTAGCCAAATGGTTTATGTATTAAATTTATATCTGCAGTTGAGACCATCATTCAAGGAAAATGTTCATGTGCGTGCCTTAAATGCAAATTCATTGAACAGTCGCCTGTGTAGGGGACACACACATTTCCAGCTTTTCGTTTCGCCTCGTCTATTTGAGTAATGCACACATATGTCGAATCCTTAAGTGGACCGCATGCACGGATCGTATACATATATATATGGATCGCAAAAGAACTTGCGCAAGGACTTACAGGATAAGCGCTATGAGCCGTGCTCTCGTCGAAGGGAACTGTTTGGTTAGACCAACAATATTTTGGCTAGGGCTTGGCGGGTTTTGGGTGTGAGTAAATAGTTTCTTAGAACAAGTAACGAACGAGTTTACTTACCCGATCTCCGAGCGCCGTTGCTGTAAATGCATAGAGAATAGAAACAGAGGGAGACCCTCTTCGGTCTCGTATCTTACCTAACCTCAAGTCTGGAGAGTTTGCCTGGGCGTCAACATTTGCGCTTGTCATGTCTGGGTCACACATTCAAATGACGCAGACTTGACAGGCCAAATGTCATATTGTTTATGTAGATATAGAAATATATCGAGGCAAATTTTGTTGAGGCTTGAGATATATGTTCAGCTATGCATGGCCGGCACTTCGTCTTCTTCTTGGACTCTATATACAGTGTTGTGTATTTGCTTTTTTACTTGTTTTTCTTTTTTACTTTTTTTTCTATTATATTCAATTCAATCGCGACTCAAGCCAGGTGTGACGCAAGGCATGCTGGTATTCATATTGTTCATTTTTTTTTTTATGCGCTCGGTTTTAGCTCGTACCCCTGGGCTGGAGATTTCAGAATCGTTGTGTTTGTTTCTTTTCCGATTTGATTTTCATATTTTTTACTGGTTTTTTTATATGTATGGTAAGTAGCTTTTGTTTTTAGGCTGTTCGTAGGCTTTGCGTTAGAGTGGAAGCTGGGCGTATATTAATATCTGGGTACCATTGCAGGTTGAAATGTGTTCGCTCATGTGCATTTCTCTATGCAGTTATCATGATGACAAAAATCATTCTCATTTTCATTCTCATTTTGCTTCATTTTTGTTTTCAATGTTTTTGTTTTGTTTTTGTTTTTGTTTTGCTTGTTGCGTGGAACACAATGTCAACCTGAGGCGACTACATAATAGTTAAGTACGAGTAAAGCTAAAAGGCTAAAATAATTTTTGGCATATATAAGCTTGGAATATTCAGAGTTGACTGCATGGCGGCATAAAATAGACTGTCATAGATGCTCCTAAGATACGACCTTTAATGAGTTTAAGAAAAGTTTTAAACTAGACTTTAAGATATGCTCCTTAGCTAAGATCTCTTCAGGTAAGTTCTACTATGAGTGCTCGAGCATGGTTAACAGGTTCTTCCTAGCTAAGATCTTCTGTGAGTATTAAGTATACTTTCATAGATACTCCTAAGGTAAGTTCTACTAGAGTATTTGAGCATGGTAAAGGTAGACTTTCAAAGGTTCTCCCTAGCTAAGATCTTCTGTGAGTATTAAGTAGACTTTAATAGATACCCCTAAGTTAAGTTCTACTATGAGTATTCGAGCATGGATAAGGTAGACTTTAACAGGCGCTCCTTGGTTAAGATCTTCTGTGAGCATTAAGTAGACTTTATTAGATACTCCTAAGTTAAGTTCTACTATGAGTATTCGAGCATGGTTAAGGTAGACTTTAACAGGTAACAGGTGCTCCTCAGGTAAGATCTTCTGTGAGTATTAAGTATACTTTCATAGATACTCCTAAGGTAAGTTCTACTATGAGTATTTGAGCATGGTAAAGGTAGACTTTAACAGGTGCTCCTTAGCTAAGATCTTCTGTGAATATGCTCAAAGTAGACTTTAATAGATGCTCCTACAGTAAGATATGGTAAAATGTAGAACTTTTGTGAGTAAATGATTATATTGAAGTATTTACTGTTTAATTTCTTTCAATCTGGTGTCATTTTAGGATCTTATTTGATTAATGGCGTTTACGGCTTATCAGTTGTTGGAAAGTAAAGAAAACAGTGTTGGAAAACACACAAGGCAAGTCTATTATTCACGCTTATTATCTAGATTGTGTATTACCAAAGTAGAGTATAAAGTTGTATATTTTAGGCTGCTTTGCAGACGGTTTTCTCTGAATATTCCAAATGCTTTATTCTTTACTTGCAGAAGCATGCTTCGATTGTTTTAAGGGTATTCTAAAAGCTCTGCATGTGTATTAACTAGTGCACTATGTGTCTGTGTCTGTGTCTGTGTCTGCGTCTGTGTGTGTCTGTTGGTGTTTGTGTGTGTTGGTGTTTGTGTGTGTGTGTGCAAAACTTTTCGCTTGGAAATTTTGTGCCCCTACTGTTTTCGGGGGGAGGTGGGGGCAGCGCGCGTATCTATGAATTTGCATACATTTTCTTTGGATGATAGTTGCATTGTTTCTTTGTATAGAAGAAATTAACAATAACATACAAATACGAAAAAAGAGATTTTTTTTATCATTTTTTTTCTTGTTTTTTTTTTTTTCTCATTGTTGTTGACCTGAGTTGAGAGTTTGTTGTAGGTAAAAAGTAGTGTGAGTTGTTGCTTAAGATGTTAGGATTTTAAGAGAGAAAGTTAAAAGTTAGAGCATTGGACTGGACTGTAGTAGAATTGTTTCAAATATATTTCCAGAGCAATTTTCGATAATTTTGGATAATTTACATAGAAAGCTGATTGGCTCGATAAATAGATTTGAAACATATATAGATATATATATATATTGTTTTTTTTTTGTTTTTTCTTACTACCAGCATTAAATGAATTTTGTGGAAATTAAATTGAGTTGAGGGAAAAGTTGTTGAGCAATAATAAAATCTACTCAAAAATTTGTACCAAAAGCTCAAGTAAATCACATTCAAAATTTACTTGAACCTTTCCGTTTGTTAATATATATATTTAGTTTAGTTTTGTTTTGTTTTGTTTGGTTTGGTTTGCTGTAAAAAAAGACTGTTGAAAGATAGTGTATTTGTATTTGTGGTAGTTTTTTTTTCTTGCTGCAAAACGCTAAGCGAAGTAGAGTTGCAAGGTGTTAGGCATTGGCATATTTGGCTGGTTCGGGTGCCTTTCGCCAAGTTAAGAAATCAAAAACTAAAACTAATGAAAGACGAGATGTGTATCAAAAATTTTTTGAGAAATAAAGCAACACACAAAATTTCACAGGGTATGTGTGTGTGTGTGTGTGTGTTCGTATAGATGATGCTTTCGTGTGGTGCTGTGTGAATTTATGGTATTTAATTGTATTTTGGCTACTTGATTGATTCGTAATTTATATGTGTTATTTTGTTTTTTAGTTTTTTTCGCTAGATTTTGTTTACCCAGTAGACTGGCAAAGACCATAACGAAGCATGTTCCCAGATAGACGTCAATCGATTTGACGTACGAAATCTTTGGCAGCGCTGCGTTTGTTGACGACATCAATGTGGTCATTGTCAACACGGTTGTCACACCGAGCGCCACACGCGCCGGCGTTGCATTGCGATTGAGCCAAAATGATACCCATGATATAATAACGATCAGTCCAGAGGGTATGTAGATTTGTATAAGATAATAGCCCATCGAACGCACGAATTGTATTTCGCAGGCTAAGCGCGAATAGTTGCCTGTTCACACACACATATATGTATATATATACAGTCAGTATTGATTATTATTATGATTATTATTTAATAATTGTGAATAGAAATTGTAAATTGTTTGTTTTCGTTTTTGTGTGATCGAGTTATTCAAAGATCGAGCATATGAAAAGAGATTTTTTTTTTTTTGTTTGGGGGAGAGAAAGAGAAAAAGAGAGCAGAGAGTAATATATTATTAGTAAATATTTCGCTTAAAATTTCGAATTGATATTTTTTTTTTTGTTTTCTTTTGCTTTACGCACTTAAATGAAATCATAAATTGTTTATGTATATTGGTAACAATTAACAATATAAATTTTCAACACTCAACAGAAAATTGAAAAAAATTAATTGAAATATGAATTAAATTAACTAATTCGAAAAATATTACAAATCAATTAAGCATTTTCGTAAATAATGAGCGCATTTAACTGAGAGCAACGAGTATTTCGATGGCCGCAACGCGAGGGTTGCATGCACATCGCTCTTACGATAAAACTATCGATAAATCTATCGCTTCGACAGTTCATTTGAGAGTATGTTAGATTTGCATATGCATACTTTAAGAAATATGTGTATGTATTAGTACTTAAATACCAACAAAAGCAAAAACGAGTAATCAAAAATGATATATGATAATGGAATCTGCAATAGTATAATAACATTATGTAGTTAAAGTTCTGTGTGTGTTTTGGTGCTAATTAGATGAAATACTTAACGCTGCAGTCGCCTACTTGCTAAACTGCAAACTGTTTGGGTAAACGAGTTTGTTACGATATTTATTAAAAGAAGTAACTAAAAGTTTAAATGATAGAGCGAAAACCTCTTAAAAGTGGCCGGGCGAAACTTATTGAAAAGAAAAAGTTAACATGAGCAGAGAGCGAGACAGACAGAGAGAGAGAGAGAGAGAGAGAGAGAGAGCTAGCCTAAGGCCCAGTAAGGCACAAATGAGTTTTGGCCTGCGAGAATTTGAATGTAATAAATATATATATATTTTTTTAGTATTATTTTTTTGAAAGGAAACTTTAAAGATGAGAGCATGCTTGGGAGGGCGTATCTTGTATATTTTTCATATTTGTTTTAGATATTTATTAAATATATAAATTTGTTTTTGTTTTTTTTTTTGTATTTTTTCTTTAGATTTTGTTTCTTGCTTCTGCTGATTATCAAAAAGAATGGATTTTAGTTTTTATTCAAGTTTTAAGATTCTAGGCAGTATTTTTGTTAGATTTTAATGTTTTTGCAGTATTTTTTGTGTATTTTTTAAAACTTTTTTTTGGTGTTTTCTCTTTACAATATTAATGTGATTGTCGGGTTATGCTAATGAATTTTCGATAGCGTTTTCAATTTTGGCAAGTACTTTTTTCTAGTATTATTTTTAAGTAAAAACTAAATGTGACTAGTTAATAATGTATATAGTCAAGTGTGTGTGTGTGTGTGTGTTGGTGTGTTGGAAAATATAATATATAATTTGTACGAGTTTGAATGCCAGGCATAAATCGAAAGGATGATTATCTAAGTACAAAAGCCATATAAAGTTAAGCATCGCTATACGCTTTTTTTTGTTGTTGTTTGTTTGTATTGGTGTTCAATAGATATATATATATATAGAAGATATATGTAAGTATTTATATTGCATATTAATATATGTTAGTTAATGCTGTTCATGACATTCAAATGTCGCTAAGTCAATTTCAGTTTGATTTCGTTTTTACTTTTTTTTTGCTTTCAATTTCTGTTTTTCTTTTTGACGGAGCATGAGAAATTTTTCAATTGCCTTTTTGTTGATTCGTTTGGCATTGCCGATAATTGAATTTTGTTTAGGAACTAATGACGAAATAAGTGAACAGAGAACTGAATCAACTCGAAACGAAACTGAGAAAACAAGTGTATTAAGTGAATTACTAAATGAATGAATGAATGAATATTAAAGAAAATAATTCAGCTAGCTTAACATGCATTAGTCTTGCGCTTAAATATTGATATAGGTTTTTATCTTTAGCTCTAAATGGCGCTCGGGCTGTTTGAATTCCTTTTCGGCAAAAAAATGCACTTGCTGCGGTATAAACTTGCAGATGTTCCAACTGAACTCGACTTGCTGTGAGGATAAGTCCATAAAATGTGGCTCATATTTATGCTTCCTAAGCTCCAGATGACTTATTAGTCGGACAACATTTTCAAAGATAGTCAAGTCGAACAGATATTGTTCTTTTTCATTCAAGTATTCGATCTGCAAGAGTATAGAATCTTCGGCGGACCGAAGCTTGTTTTGGTTCTAACTCCGATTTAGTTGAGCGTTAGTTAAATGTAAGTTGAGAGTAAGCAAAATATTATGCATACATGCATTTGTCTAATTGTGTTCCCAATTTTCAGGTGGAACCTCAGATCAAATTGCACTCGAACTCGTTTTAGACCGACATATATATATATCTGTTAATATATATATGCATAACTGACTGACGTTCTAGTTAGATGAAGAAGTACGAGTGCTTTATCAAAATAATTTGGGTTGTAAAGAATGCAAATGTTAAGGTTAAGCAACTAATCGAACTAAAGATGGAAACGCAAAGCCTATATATATATAAAATTGAAATATATATATATATATATATAGGTGTTAATACAAGTCGTCATCAGCATTATTTTGTATATACATACATATGAGACATATGCATATGTATAGGTAGTAGGAGGTAAATAAGTATATGTATATATGTATATGTATATGTATGTATATATAAAGTTAAAAGTAAAGTTTGTAAAAAAATCGGTAACCGTCTACAGGTACCTGTGGTAAGACTGATCTCCATTGCCCTTTGACGATGACCCAAGACCTTAAACTGTGGCAGCGATACCTCGCTCGAGACACCAACCGAGTTCGGGCCTTCGTTCCATTTATAGCGTATGTCACGCATCGTGTAGCCGACTATATATATATATATATATATATGTATATGTATATATATATATATATATGTTGTGTATATATTAGTAGGTTGTATGCAGTTTCAGGTGATCCAGGTTTTACATATATTTTTTATTGCATTTTTCATGTATATTATTGAGTTATTTTGTTATTGTTATTAATGTTAGTTTATTTATTTTTATTATTTATAGTTTTCGATTGAGTTTATATTTTTGTACAGTTGTTGTTCGGCGTTGTTCGGTGTGGTTGTCGTTGTGGTTCGTTTGACGAAAAATATGCACAAAACAAAAAATACATTTCGTGAGACTATTAATGATTGGCAAAAAAAGAATTTCATAGTAAGTCTTATCAATTTTTACTTTTCTTTCTCAATTTTGTATTGTGTTTTTTTTTTTGCGTTTTATCTTTTGTTTTATTACGTTAATTAATAGTCTCATTCAGAACTTGTTGCTTAAAGTGTTGTCAAATATATTTTTTGATTCACATTTTAGTTAGTTGGAAATATATATATTTTTTGCTCATATATTACAATTCCGCATTACATGTATTATACAAAGGGGTTATAGTATTGTTGCTATGGATTCATAATATAGAGAGCATTCATGAGTTTTTAAATTGTTTGCAACTAGACTTAAAGCTACTGTTTGTTCTTATTGGCAGTAGTTAATTAGTTAATAGTTCTTCTTCACTTAAGCACTTAAAGTTGGCAGAAATTGGTGCTCTTGTGTTTTCTGTCTAATATATATAGATCTATGTATATTTATTTTCGGTATTAGAAATTTTATTTATAAAATATTTGTTGTTGTTGTTGTTGTTGTTGTTGTTGGTTAGCCTACCCAAGCAAATGCGCTAAAATGGACGGCAAACTGGAACTGGACTCACAAAAGTACAGTACACACAATAATTAAAAGGAAAAAGAGTTGGAAAAATCAAAAAAAGAAGTAGAGTTAACGGCATACTCGCAACGCCTAGCAAAGCACTGTCTAACACTGGTCTAACACTGTCTAACACTGGACTACGAATCGTTTATAAATAATTGTTAAATTGTTTAGATGATCAATCAAAAGTGATGTAGGCACAACAGAGGTTAGTAGAGGAGGACACTCGAAACACAATAATATATGTATTTAGTAATTTAGTAATTAGTTAGTAGAACAAGTTACAGTTAGCACTCGATATAGGTGAAACACAAAACTAAAGAAAATGTGCATGTTGTTGGTATGTTTAATATATAGAGAACATATATATTGTATATATATATTATTATGCGCTAAAACCCTTTTTTTAAAGGAAATGAAAAGCACAAAAATTGATTACGAAATGTTAAAGAAAATGAGATAAATAAAAACGAAAAACTGTTTGTCACAACAAATAAAATATGTTAATGTGATTCATTAACAATGTTTGGTTGTACTTTTTTTTTTTGTTTTTTTACTTTTATTTTGGATTCTGGTATGAATTTGTAATGTATGGAGGGTACCTGTGGTTAGGTTTATTTCGGTCGCCCTCTGCCTGTGTCCCAAAACACGGAACTGCGGTAGTTCGACCTCACTGCTCATGCCAACACTACTCAGTCCATCTCTCCAGAAATATCGGATATCTCGCATCGTGTAACCGACTGGTTGTGGTTGTTGTTGTTGTTGTAGTTGTTGTTGTTGCAAAGAGGGGGGGCGGTAGTTAATTAATTATTGTAATTGTTGTTTCTTGTTGTAGTTGTTGTTGTTGTAGTTGTTGTAGTAGTTGTTATTGTGAAGGTGGTTTGTTTAAGGTATACGAATAGTTTCGGTTAGTAACACTTGGATTAGTCTTATTCTTGCACTCACATATATAGCATGAGTTTTGGGTGTTTTTACAAGTATCTTAAGCTTAAGACTACGGTGAGTTAGGATCTGGTTTTGGCCGCGTTTTGTGGCGTGTGTCTTGACAAAGAATCGTTACATATTTGAATGTATTTACATTGGTTAGCTTATTGTGTGGCCTCTGAGTAAAAGCGTGCTGCGTATGTACTTTGTTTTTTTTTTTTTGTTTTTTTAATAATATACATTGAATTGTTTAAATTATATGTATGGTATAACGTTAGTTAATATTAAGCACATTGAGTTTCAGTTAAGTCGATCGATCAAAATCAGGAGCCTTCTGCGGTTGCTGTAAGTGAGAAGGCGACCGAAAACCAACCAATCTAATGAATTCTTTTTTGGCTTTTTTGTTCCATATTTTTTTTTTTTGTTTTGTTTCGTTTTTATCTGGGAGTTTGTTTTGGGGCACATGGATGAAACATGAGAGTAAAAGAGTTAATACGTATGCTGCAGGATAAATCGTTGGGATAAATATATAATACTCAGAATTATTAGCTGATTTGGCGGCTGTGCAAAATGGCCAAGGGAAAAACATAAAAAACTGGGGATATGTACGCAGTAAAACCCTTGCTAAAACTACAACTAGGTACGATTAAAAGCAATGCTAAACAAGTTGTTTGTATTCATATTATTTCAGTGTGCCCGATTGTTGAGAAAAAGTAAACTATTGTTAACCAAATATTTGAGAGCTAGAAAACAGAGCATTGTGCCTCAAGACCTCAATTGATTAAGGTAAAAAAAAAAACATTTATATATTATGGTATAGTACATAATCCGCTGCGGAGATATTGACTACCCGTCTAATATCAATAGAAATTAATGTGTTTATTTGTAAATACGTATGTGTGTGTGTGTGTCTTTGTCTTCTTTGTGTGCGTTGACTTACAATTTGCTTGCGTTTTTCAACACTTTCATTTTCGATTTTTCTGCCCACACTGAACAAACAGCGCACGGCCTTAAGCTTAGTGGCCAAAATTTGGTGCAGATGCAATTAGTTACGGGCTTAATATACATATATATATATATGCATAAGTTTTCAGATATTACTAGACTAGGCAGCTACACATGCTAAGTTGGTCATGAAGAGTGGACAGTTTGAGCGTTAGCCAACACTAAGCACATCGGCACTTTACTTTGGCCACTCGGGTTCTGGTTAAGTGCTTCATATTCTGAATGAGTTCATTTCTTATCGATATATATAGATATATATACATATCGATACAAGTACAATTACAATTTTCATTTCGATATTTCATTCATTTGAGTTCTTTTTTTTTGCCTTATTTACTTTAGTTTGTAGCATTTTGATTAAATAGAAGAGTTTAGTAATTGGGTACATAGTACTTACAGCTTTCGATCTCAATGTGACACAGTTGACGGTCCATTGGGAAATATTGCAGATTCATGGGACACGATGCGGTGATAGTCAATCTGAAAGGTCATTTTTTCGTGTGTTTGTTTTGTTTTTTGTTTTTTGTTGGTGTTTTGTTAAGAAGAAGAATTCGATTAGTATGTTAGTGGAAAAGGTTTGGCATGAACACAGCTAATGGTTACAACAATTAAATAAGCAGAGGTTAGGAGAGCAAATAATTTACGACATTAAGGCGGGGGGTTTAGGGTAATTTTCTTATATAATATATATAATATATATATATTTTTTTTGTTGGGTTTTTCTAGTACTTGAAACAGAGCGAGTTCAATTGGTTATGAGTTAACATTCGTTATTATTATTATAATTGTTATTAGAAATGTTAGTAAATAACAACATTTGTATTTTGTAAGTGAGAGTTACAGTGGCATATATTGGTTGTAGATAGTGAGGCGAGTGGCGCTGGGTTGTTAAACATGAGGTTAATTGGCCTAAGTTCTACGCATACGTGATAAGGCATATTAGTTAAGTTTAGTTTAGTTTGGTTTAGTTTGGTTTGGTTTAGTTTGGTTAGTCGGCTTCCCCGTTGAACAGCAGCTGGGTAGCGATTTTGGACAGATTCTTGTTTAAAGGTAGTAGAAAATTGTATGCCCAGTAGCTGCTACAGTAGCTACTGCGACCAGTGCAACCTTTTGGCGGTGTAAAAGACACGTGGAGACAACTGCAACTGGTACCCCTTATGGAGGTTATAAGTTCTGCTACTTGTTCTCGTTGTGGTGCATGGTCGGATGGCGAGGGCGGGGGGTGGGCGGTACGGTTTTGCAAACTTCATGGAAACTTGTTGAAATGAAATGTGCAAAAGATTCGTTTTGATTTAAACGCTCGGAATATATTTGATATATATATCGCCAACTTTCTATCGCTTTCACTTTTTGCCAATTGAACTCACTTGATTGAAAACTGTTTTTCATTTTGTTGAACTTTTCGTTTCGTTTCGATTGTTTTTTGTTTTTTGTTTTGTTTTTTGGTTAGTAAATTACAACATCCATTTATACACACACATCAAAAACAGTACAAAGTTGCAAAAAGGGTTAAGAAATAATTGGAACAAAAAAAAAAACATGTTTTAGTAAATAGTTTTTAAACTATTCGCTGTACATTTTAAGTTTTGTTTTGTTTTGTTTTGTTTTGTTTTTGTTTTTTTACACATAGACATATAGATTGTTAAAAATAATTTGAAAATTGCATTTGATTTGATTTGCTGGAAGATAGTTGATAGTTTTACCTAATACTTCTTGTTATCGATCCAGAATGATGCACTCGAATGAATTCATTACTGGTTGTTGCAATGTGAAAATATGATTGTTTTTCATTTACAAAAAAGGTGTCAGGTACCCAAATATTCTTTATGAATTCTGATCCAACCGATAGTGTTTCTACACCAGGTCGTTTTCTATACGCTAAACGAGGATCGGTCCAAAATTGACGAAAGTAAAAATCCAATGTAAAGTCCTATACACGCAAATATCGATGCGAGCATCGTATCGAATCGCATCGAATCGAATTTATCGACAACGATTTCGATTACCGAAATGGGGAGCAAAAAGAGATTTTTGTTTCTTATTAGTAAACTTAGTATAGCACTTAAAGCTTAGAGTATTATGAAGACAATGAACACAAATCGAACTCAAACGAAAATAGTTTCTCATATATATCGAAATGAAAGTTTAAGAAAGTGTTTAAGAATTGTTGGAAATCAGGGAAAATTTTCGCACAGATTGAAGTATAAATATCGCATATATTTTTGCTAATTAGAAAAATAATAAAATGCGCTTTACAGTAAAAATTTTTTTCTTTGTGATAGAAACCAAAATTGAAAAATTTTCTTTAACAATATCGTGCAACAATTGGTAAACAATATAAAAAGTTGGTGGACTCCGAGGGAAATTAAATATTCTTTTTCTTTTCTTTTCTTTCTTTTTTTTTTTGGGGGAGGGGTTGAAAATACATTTGAATTTCAGTGCATGCAAAAACATCAAATTTACAATAGTTTTTGGACATGTTTTTATATCGAGAAAATCAGAGAACAACTGAGAAAACAAACTGAAAATAAAACTGTTAAAGTAATTGAAAATCATTTTAAATCAAGTTCAAAGTATTTGTAACAATAAATAAGCTTATATACAGTAAGCAGTTCAGAAACCTCTCACAAATATTTGATTTGCTGTGATGTGAAGTAGTTTTGAGATTTTCTGTTTAACTCGAAAGAAAAGATAGTTAAGTACTTAATTTAAGCTGTAAATTCTTGTTCTAAGGCAAATGACTGTTCATAATTCATTTGTACAGCGAGTTCTTAACTTTTGCTAGCTTGGCTTGGTTTGGCTTGGCTTTTGGCTCTTTGTTGTCCTGCTGCAGTGCCTTAAAGCTAAAGCGTACTAAAAAATTAAAGGAAGCGGTTCGGGGCGAGGCGGAGCGGTACTGGGTAGAGGGGAAGACTTGGGTTTAGTTTTATATATTGTAGAGCAGTTCAGATCAGTTGATCAGGCTGAGCTTGGTAAACGAGTCATGTGTGTGTGTGTGTATATGTGCGTGTGTGTGTGTGTATGTGTGCTGCTATTGGCTTGGATTCTTGTTTTTGGGTACACACAATTTGTATCTCTTGTTCGGGATTCGAATATTAAACTAAGACAAAAGGAATTGAAATGAAATTCGTAATAATGCAAGTGATATGCTTAATAGAGCGTACTTTTGGGTACATTTTCTTGTTTTTAGTAGATATGTCTAAAATGCTTGTTCGAGAAATTGCCCGCCGCACTCGTGACATTGTTTATGCAATTCTCAGTTGGATAAATTGATTATCTGTAAGTTTTAAGTTTCAGGCTTAAGTTCAACTCTAGCAGATTTGGTTTCCACTCGGTACAGGCACGCCAAAAACAAAACTTTAACCAAAAAATTCATGTACAGCGAAACTCAAAATATTTCAAAGCTCGTTAGGCAGTTATTTAGTTAGTTATATAATTTGTAAAGGGTTCGAGACTAGTCGAAATCATAAATTACATATATTTATAGTACGAGTTACATAAATATACAATTAAACTCGCACGCGAAGGGGTTTTAGAGTTGATTTCCTTCTTCCTCTTATACCATTTACTCAATTTACATAGCTGCTAGCATACTTTTATCGGTTACTGTAATTGTATCTGTATCCGTTTGTGCATGTGCATTTGTATTTCCTAATGTATCTTCATATTGATTGGCATCTGTTTTTGTATCTTTATGTATAGTAGTCATTATGACTGTGGAAGTATCTTTATATTTACTGTATCTGTAAAAGTATCTGCGTGTTGCAAAAGTACTCGTATTTGTATCTGTTTTCGGACTCGGGGAGTGCCTGTTAAAGTATTCGTCGCTGTGTCTTTAAAAGTATCTGCATCTGTTTAAGTAACTGTGTATTGTATCTATTAATGTAAGTGTATCTGTCAAGCTATATCTGGATCTACTTTGGTAAAAGTATCTATGACAGGACGACGATGCATCGTGAAAAGTATCTGTAAACGTATCTGCATTGTAACTGCAACTGTTACTTGAAGCTGTATCTAAATCGGAAAAGTATCTGTAAGATTATCTGTATCTGAATCATTACTGTGTGTTTATTTGTGTATTTATAAGTGAATGTATCTGTACCAGTATCTGCATCCACATCTGTAACACAAAAAGTATCTATATCTGCATCTGTATCTGTATCTGTATCTGTATCTATACCTGTATCTGTAAATGTATCTGTATCTGTATCTGTATCTGTATCTGTATCTGTATCTGTATCTGTATCTGTATCTGTATCTGTATCTGTATCTGTATCTGTATCTGTATCTGTATCTGTATCTGTATCTGTATCTGTATCTGTATCTGTATCTGTATCTGTATCTGTATCTGTATCTGTATCTGTATCTGTATCTGTATCTGTATCTGTATCTGTATCTGTATCTGTATCTGTATCTGTATCTGTATCTGTATCTGTATCTGTATCTGTATCTGTATCTGTATCTGTATCTGTATCTGTATCTCTATCTGTATTAGCATCAGTATCTGTAACTGTATCTGTAAATGTATCTGTAAATGTATCTGTAAATGTATCTGTAAATGTGTCTGCAATTTGCATTGGGCAGTTGTGCTTGGGAAAGACAGATTGTGTTTGCCCCATTATTTGCTTAGTTGTTAATTCCTCTCCTTCAGTTTCGTTATTCGAAAAGATAACTTGTTTTTTATGTTTTTGAACTTATTTTTTTGAATAGTTGTTGTGGGCTAAAAAAATAATATGTAAACTTATAAAAAACAATGCGAGGATTGTTATGTAAGAGTAAGTTTATGCGCATGTTGTTGTAATTGTGTATGCATGAGAGAAACTACAAAATTGTTGTTGCAGTTGCTGTCGATGTTGTTTTTGGCATGGGGCATTTGGGTCTTGTTCCGTGTGCCGTGTTTCGTGTTGTTACGCTGCCCCATCTCGTGTACATGTTACTGCTATGTTAACCACGTTTATTTCGCATAAATTGATTGCTATTGACTTTTGATGCCAAAGCCAAACGGTGCACGCGTCAATCCACCCAGCATTGTGCTTTACATAATGGTGCAGTTAAAGTGTAGCGTATAGAACACAATTGATTCGATGGGTGCTTAAGTACAGTGTATCTGATTTCGCAGACACATGTGCCTGAAAACTGAAACAACGTTTGGCATTGCTTGCTTCCAATCAAATGCTGTTCTCTAGCGACCTCATTCTCAGTGAAGTTGTGTATGAGAATGTGTTTATATTTAGCTAAAATCGAGCCAATTCTGTTATTTGTTATTCAATGACTACAAAAGTCGTGGGTTCGAATGGGGTAAAACTATAAAAGAGTCTGATTCAGGTAATTCAAATCTTCCATGAAGCTAGGCTTAAAATTGTTAGAATAAAAGCAATTTAAAAACAATTCGATTGGAACTGTGTGTGTAGCCAATTGTGTGTGTAAGTTAAGTCTTTGTTTTGATGAACAAAATAGCATAAGAATTTAATAATTTTGTCGAATTTATTCAAAACTTGAAAAAGCAAAATATATGAATTAATTCAATTAAATTTGGTTTTAGTCTTTTTTGTTGCTCTCAGAGACCTGTCGAAATGAATAAAATTAAACACAGAAGTACACTTGTACACTTATATACTTTGGCTATATCGAGTATATATATATAGATATGTATATCACATATGACATTGAGCTTTAATATATTGTACGAGTATGCTATATGGCGTACATTATTCATATTCATATTCATATTCATATTCATATTCATTCATATTGTTAACAAAAACGCATGCGCGCAGCCGTTGTCGACAGGACTGCTGTGATTATCTTTTGCCTTTGGCCAGAATAAAGTACAATTAACTAGTTAATGATCAATGCAAAATTTCTAGTTGAAGCATTTAACTTATGAGCTCGAAAAATTTGAACGTTCCGATTGAAATATGAAACAAATGAATCTTTAGGATGCAGGAAATATATCAGATTGAGAGAATTGACAGGTATAATAAACTAAATATTATTGTAAGAACAGAGAATGGCTATCTTCAGCAAGCCGAAGATTGAATACCCTTGTAGAAATATAGCTTTCGGCCTCGCAGATATGTGAGGAGCTTAGTAGAGCTCCCAGTTGCTTAGTTTTGGGATGGTGGGAGTAAGATATAGTAAATGTTTCAAACATCTCTCTTTTATTTAGTTAAAACTTTGCTCTGTGAGAAGCATAAGAAGCAGAAACAGATAGTCTTACCTATGCAAAGTTATCTGAATATAGCCTAGGCTAACTTCCTTAGAAGCTAAAGGCTAACTTCCTTAGAAACAGACAGACGGGAATATAGACAAGGTTATTGAAGCAGATCGGGAATATATATGCTTTATGGCTTGTTGAATGCCTTTTAATATGCATTAAGCACTTGGTAACAAGGGTATAAATTTCATTTCATGAATTTAAAGCTTTGAGTTTTCAAGCAAGAGCTGCGCATAGTATAGAAAATGGAAAGTTCAACCGATTCAAGAGATCTACTCGATTATAGGAGATATGATTAAATTTCAGTCTTATAAAAAATAGATTTAAGTTGAATTTCAACAGATTGAAGCTACAAAATGTTATGCAATATGTGTGTGCTTTCTTTCGACTGTACTTTATTTTGGCTCAATGACAAACTGACGGCATTGCAAAAACAATTATGAACACAACATTTAATTGTTAAAATTTTTTGTAGAATATATGTTTATATATATTAAATAATGTTTAGATATCGTATAATGGGTATATATGCATTGGAAATTTGCGATTTTTGCTTCGAATGTTTCAAAACCAAAAGATTATGATGTACAAAAACAGAAAAACAAATGTGAACATAGCGAAATTATTAACGAACAAATGTGTACACATAATCTGTGTTAAGCAAGAGTAAAGGCAGAGAAGAGAGAGAGAGAGAATGAGAGAGAGAGAGAGACAGATAGAGAGAGAGAGAGAGAGAGAGTTGGGTAGATAGCTGGGGTACAGAGTTGTTAGAGAGTTAAATTAAGAAGTAGACATATGATATATATTTTTTTTTTGGTTTAACTTTTGATTGATTTTAAGAAACAGAAAAGTCGATTTTCACTTTTTGTTTAATTTTTTTTTGGAAAGGTTTTTTGTTTTTTTTTTGGTATATTTGGTTGGTATGTACCATGAGAACTTCCGAAACCGAACTGATACTGAGGACATACATTGTGACGCCGACCTCCACAGGGGGACCTGCAACATATACACACACACAGACAGGTTGAGGATTTGTTTGTTTTCTTTCTTTTTCTATTCAAATTGTCGTTGTTTTTTTTTTAAGTTGTTCTTGTTGTTGTACTAAAACGTTGTTTCTTGTTTGTAGTTGTTGTTGTTGTTAGTGTTGAACCCAACATAAATATGAAGTAAATTACACGCACACCATTGCAAAAACATAACATAGACAGAGACAGAGACTTTTTGCTGTCCCTGTCAACTGCCTGGAGCTGGCAGTACGCCTTAGAGTTCTCTTTATTATAACCCGCAAGTAAACATATTTTTCTGTAATATTAAGCTGAACGACTTGAGGGCAATAATGTATAGATTGTTGTATGATTAACAAGAGTCTTACGCTTCCGATCATCCGCAGACGATTCGAGAACTTGCAATCCTTTCGAAGATTTAACTTGTTGGGAATTGCAAGTGTCAATCATCGAGTAAAAAAGTACAGCCAGCCTCTGCATGCCAGAGTTTAGCTTAATATTAGTTTTCATACTCAAAACCGATTTTCATTTGTGGCTGTTCAATTTTCATTAGCAAAATTAAATATACAATGTACAGTTGTGAGCGTTTTTCTTAGTTTTTGGTTTATAATTTGTTGCTACATATATTTTCTAAATGTGTGCAAAGGGTTTTGCTTTTGTCTTGTTGCACGCGCCGAATGAAAACCAAATCAACTATTTGAGTTTTGTTAGTTTTTATATTTTTGCTGTTGTTTTTAAGGCCCAGCTATATGAAAGCTATGTATTTTTTTTCAGTGTATTTCAAATATATTCATAATAAAGTCTAGCGTAACATAAAATCTATATATATATTGTATTTTTATTTTTGTATTTTTTTGCTGTGATAGCGGATTTAACACACCATTTGGAAAAGCTTTGAATTGTTCTGAATGGTTGGCAGCTGCAAGTTAAGAAAACGTATCTTAAAAGCTTTGTATGATATGTGTGTGATCCTATAAAAACAAGAAGTAGAAGAAGAAGAAGTAGACGAACACAAAAAGACCATGAAGTGAACGCACTTAAGTTTTGCTTTCATGTGTGAGTGTGGGGGAACGGGTTAGGAATATTTGGGATAAACTTGTTTGAATGGCATGAATTTCTCTATATCCTTGGGAATAGTGTGTGAGAACGGGTGGCGGGTGGCGGGGGGTGGGGCTTTTGGGTGGTAAAGCTTGCTATCTGTGCTGCACCAATTACAAATTGTACTCAAATTGTCAACGACACAAAAACACACAGAGAGAAACTCGTTTCAAAAATGTACACACTAAATAAAAGCGTGAATTCGTATTGATAAGAAGATAAACAAAGCATTGCCAATCTTTAGTTTAGTTAGTTTGTAGTTCACAGTTACTAAGAGAGAGAGAGAATGATTCTTTACTTTCTATTAGATTTGATTCGAATTAACCGAGTGCAGCCTCACATTTGGATTGGCTACACTTGAGGTACCTAGTTTTAAGAAAAGTTTACTTCATAGCTCAACCTAATACGAGTCAGCACTAACTGGAGAAACCTACGAGAAGTTTAAATAAGTTAAGCTTAATTATAAATGAAAAATAACGATTAAGAAATCAATTAAAGACGGAAGCAAACTTAATATTTAAAAATTGTACGAAAACTCTACTACAAATTCGTTTTTAAAAAAGAAAGGGAAGTGTAAGAATGTGTGTTTCTATGTGTGTGTGTGTGTGTGTGTGTGTGTGAGTGTTTATAGATATGTATGTGTGAATATAACGTGTTTATAAATTCTTGTCTTGGCAACAAACTAAAGCATCGTGTGGCACAAATTGAATGTTTAAAGTAGAACAAAATCTTAAGATACAAAATAAATTAAATATCAACAACAAAGACAAGAGAGAGAGAGAGAGTATGCGAGCGAGACAAATAGAGAGAGAGAGAGAGTTTTAAGAGTTTAAAGGTACAAAGGTCATTTAGTTTGTACCATTTTCACTTCTGAGAGCGAGCTGATTGATAGCACATACATGGTGACTCCGACTTCGACAGGAGGTCCTGAAACACGTACAGTTTGTTTTGGCATGGTTACATGGTTATATATATATATATAAATATATAGACATATTGTTTATATGCGAACAAAATAACGCTACTTAACAGTTAGTCAGTTCAAAAGTATATGAATTAGTTGAGCTAATATTGAACTTTACTAAATAATATATATATATATATGTGTTGTGCCCGCCCACGTTCAGGTCGCGTTAACTAACCCTATTTAGTGTGTTTAACTAGTTGTTGTATTTAAATATTGCGCTTGTACTTACCACCATAATTGGGTCTTACTCTTTTGTCGTAACTAACACTAAAGGAGTCGAGTATAGCGGATATGTTTACGTCACCCAACATGCTGCCGCCGCCAGTTCTAAAGGGGGGGTAGAGAGTAGAAAATGCATGTTAAATAAATTAAGTGTAATCATATGAAAATAAGCTATACTTATAATAATAGCAAGAACTGCTAATTGTGGCACAACGAATATTAAATACCCTTGCGGCATTAAATACCCTCTGCTGTGCAGAGTATTATGTACATACGCTTAAGCATTTATTTTCACATTAAAACTGTTATCGGCCGATTGTTCTCATTGATATGGAGTTATATTTCTCACCGATTGTTCCCATAAAAAACATATGATATAGAGGTTGACAAGATTTGCAGGACGCACAACGGAGCTCTTAATTGCTTATTTGCTTAAGATACAGCTGCATTTTTGACTGAATCGTCAGCCCGTTAAATATTTACAGCAGTTGTGGACCGACTCTTAAGGTATTTACACATTTGTTAGAAGTCTAGAGACGCAGGAAATGATGCCCTCAAATTAGGTCGAAATAGGTCAATAGGTCGAAGTATTTCACCCCGGTCAAATCTCATCCGATTTTCATAGGGTTTGTCTCTTTGTTCGTCGTTTGGTCTTTAGATCATATTGTTATCGATTTCTGGGAACATTGTTTCTGGTTGAAATTTATGTTAAAATGAAATTCTCAAATATCCAATATGGACAAAGGTCAAAATTATCCAATAACTCGGTCAAAAGGTTTGGCTTTTTGTTCAACATTTTCAATTTCATTTCAAACTGATTTCCAACATGAATGCTTAACACAATCTTTAACATACATAGGAAGTGCGAGAGATAACTCTAGTTTGGCAGCTATATAATATAGTATAGTAATAAGATTCGGCCGACTCTGAACTACGCAAATGAATTACTAGAGGAGTGCAATACTAGAGATAGTTACCCGGCGTCGCTCGCATTGAATGTATATAAGGAAAATGCAAAGGGTAACGGAATTTGTTGTCTGTCTTCGGGCAGATATAAAGCTGTATAGAAGAAAAATAATGTAATGAGATTGTAATTTTGTAAAAAGCGAAAGTAAAAAGAAAATTGATTTGTATAACAGAAGAGCCGCAACCTAGATTTCATCTTTGTTGGGAGTGTGGCAACAGCTAGGCAAACATGGCTAGACGATATAGCTATATGCTCTATATGCTGGGAAACGCCTACGCTTGGCTCTTATCTGCATTTATACAACTTTATTAAGCCCTTGTTTTTCTTTCAGACATTTTATGGCTGTAGGGTATAAAAGCGGATGAAATGGAAACGGCTGCTGCAGGTATGTGTGTGCGTGTGCTTGTGTGCCTGCATATGTGTATATATTTCTATGTGTGTATCTACATGTGTGTGTGTGCGTGTGTGCTTTTGTGCTACATTTACTTTATTTGGCATCAAGTGCACACACCCACGCAAAGTCAAACAGTCAAACGGGCTGCCACAACCCATAGCCTGGCGCATATATACGAATATTTATTTATGTGAATGTATATATAAATATATATATACATATATGTATTTATATATATGTGTATATGTGTGTGCTTACACATGCGAGAGTGTAAGTGTGTGTGCTTGTGTGTGTATTATTTATGGCAAGTCCCTGGCGCTGAAGGCACAGCCATGACTGTGTTTATTTGCGTCTATTCTGCGCTAAACTGTGCTATTAAAGCGCGTTTGTTGGCATTTTAACTGTCTCGCTGCTCGGCTATACACTCAAGTCTGCAAGTGTGTGTGTGAGTGTGTGTTTGTGTGTGCTGCTCTTGTGTGTGTGTGTGTTGCTGTTGTGTGTGCGTGAGTGAAATCACAATTTAATAAAAGTTACGCCTGCAAATAAACACCCAATATGAGTTACTTTCTTCTGTTTTGTGCGCGCGCGCAGTTCAAAAATGTTAGTGTTTTTATGCTCTTCCTAAAGGGTATTATTAGTTCCTCCTTTACTGTGTAACACTTTGATGGAGATATCTCCTTTTTCAGATATTATATGCCCAGTCATGTCTGCCTGTCTATCCATCTGTCAAACTATGCGAACGCTTCGAGTTCGCCAGCCTTAGAAGCTATATATTCCCTTCTATACCAATTGTAGTCGGACCAAGTTATTTTCATTCGATATTTTCTTACATTTTCATGTTAAAGATAAATTTTAATTCTACAACTTGGCTTTTTAAGCATAGCTTGTAGATTATAAGGCACACACAGATAGGCACAACTTGGTATGTAGGTTCTCGTATAGCATACAAGGATTAGGAATTCTTAGGATGTCTTTCCCACATGGAAAGAATGAAGTATGGAGTTAAGAGAAGAAGAAGCAAAGCTGCTGCTCAAGGTGCGCAGCTTGTGGCGTGTGTATATGTGTATACTTTTGTGTATGTATGTACGCATGCATAAAGTAAGATTCTTAGTACAAGTAGGTTTAGGGTATTTGCTAGTCGGTTACTCCCGACTAGAGAACATTTACTTATTTTATTTTTTCCCTTTTTTAACATTTCTGTACAGAAATTTGAAATTTCACCTATTGGGCTAATTATTATTAGAGCCGAATTGTTTTTAATTTGGAGCCAGCTGCAAACTGTAATCAAGCCACAGAGACCCTTTTCCCCCCCTCTCCCAGTCTCTGTCACTCCCTTTCACTCTTTGTCTCTCTCTGTCTCTCTTTGTCTCTCTCTCTCTCTCTCACTTTCTGTCTCTCCCCGCTCGCTGCACTCACTGTCTCGCGAGCTGTCGGCTTTTGTGTATACGCAGCGTTGGCATTAAAGCAAAAGCCGACGCAAAAAAAATGGCAGCCTATTTATAAATATGTATTTATGTATGTATAAGTATTATTTATATATATATGGATAGGGCTTCTAGCTGCTCGCTTCTGCAATGGCCTGACAACAGTTGATATGCGGTTTGCCTGTGCTTTGTGGATAATGAAAAAGTTTTGATTGCTATTTGATTTGAGTCTAAGAAATGACAGCATTATGAGCGAATGAGCACTTCGCTGCCGTACACCGCTGCGTATGCGCAATATTTGTTATTCCGCTCGAAAATAAGAAGCGAAAAACAACAACAACAACAACAACAACAACAACAAACAAACCCCTCTTGGCAATGTCATCAAAATTTTAATCTTACCCACTGACAGCTTGTCGTGGCAATTGCTTGCAGAGCGCGCCTCGCATTTGCCATAGACAAAATTGGGGCGTGGCCAGTTGGCAGCGTGGCGCATACGTAATATGCAAATGAGCTGGCAAGCCAGCTGAACTAATTATTATGCCACATTTGATCAACTTATTTATGCAGCTGCGCGCGGGACGCCCTCTACAAAACAGACATGTGTGCACACACATATACACATATTTGTATGAGTGTGTGTGTTTGCGTGTGGGTCTCTGTGTGTGTGTGTGTGTGACACTTGTTATTGAGTGCACTAGAAAATATTGAAGCAGCGTCCAAATATTTGCCTATTGTGGCATGCAGATACACATAAGTAGAATTGACTGATTGTTATCTTATTGTAAAACCTTGTGAGTTTTGTGTGCCAAATGGAAATGCACGACTAGCTGATGCCCTGCACAAAGGATAGCAAATATCTTGAACATCCTGAGCATGCCAAATGCATAGAAATAGGATAAAGATTTAATACATATCCTTTTATGCACTAAATGGAGTACATTTTGTTGGCATTCTTTCTACTTTCATAAACTCAACTCTTTTATTTTGAGTCTTCACAGAATTGGCATCGAGAAGACAAAACTTTTTGCTTTTACCATTTTGTAAGAGTAACTACACTAACGAAATTATATTTACTTTGAGCAGATATGGCAGCCAGATTTCATTATACTTTTGCTTCAAGTCTGAAATGTAGTGTTCTTTTTTCCACAGAAAGTGAGCAAAGTAGGTTGTTATTTCTCCATTTATTTAAAAGATATATAATATATCACGATATTGTGAATACTTTCAAAGGAAATGACCAGAAGAAGTCATTAAAACTTTGCTTCAAATCTGCCTCAACAAGCTGTTCTTTTCGTTTTCTTTTTTCATTTATTGTAAAGTTAAACAAACTAACGCAACGAAAGCTACCTCGCAAAGAAAGAACTAGAACTTAGCTTCAACTATGCATTAACAAGCTTGCCTTTGCTTAACGCAATAAACTTACCAATTGATGTTTACCTTAACACAAATGGCAAAAGGACATTAGAACTTCTTTTTAGAGCTGCATTATTAATTTTATTTATACCGCAAAAAGCACATTTGGCGCACTGTGCGCGCTGCATGCAATAAGTGCGCGCATAAGTAGGCAACGCTTTTTGCAACACAAAATTGCAAAGTGGCTTGCACAAGTTTTAAGCGCCAGCAGCAGCAGCAGCAGCAACACAATAAAAGCTGTAACAGTTACGAAAACAACAACAACAACAACAACAACGATGAGCTATAAGAAAGGCATGTCATGCGCAGGAGTGAGTGTAGTCCAGGCCCAAAACGTGTCGCCAAGTGTTATGCCAACACCATCCGCCATATTATCGCTGGCCACACAGTTTGTTGTCTTATCTGAAGCTGCTGTTCGCATTCAATGCCTGTGTGTGTGTGTGCCTGTCTGTGTGTGTGTGTTCGTTTGATTGTGTGTGTGTGCCTGTGGCAACGCCCCAACATTGGTGGCTGCGTAACTTATGCTGCTCGCCCGCAAGTGAAAATGTAAGAAATATCTTTGTTATTGTTTGTTGCCTTCGCTGTTGTTGTTGTTGTTGTGGTTATTGTAGTAGTTGCGGTTGTTGTTGTTGTTGTTGTCGGCGTTGCCGTTGTCGTTTTTAGTGGCACTTTGAGCGCTGGCCCATTACGTATACGCTGCGTTGGACACGCGCCATTGCATAAATTCAAGTGTTATGTTAAAACAAAGCGGAAATGCGAAAAAACAGCTAGCTAACATTATCTTGCTGCCAGTCAGCATACCCCACCTCCCTCTCTCGCTACCTTACTCTCTCTCTCTCTCTCTGCCTCTCTCTCCATCTCTCTTTCCGAATCCGGGACACCCATGTCAGACAAAAGTCTAGCTGGCAACGCCAATGCCAACGCCAAGATAAGCACAACTTTGGCAAAGGCCTTTATTTTGCGCAGTAAAACGCTGCCTCTCTGTGTGCGTGTGTGCGTGTGTCTGTGTGTGTGTAAGTGACTCTGGACTTTTACGCGGCAATTGTGATGCCCAACATGTGACTAAGCGTTTTTTAATAAAGTGATAACTTGATGCCTGACGTTTCCTAAAAATAAACATATTCCACAGCTATGGCTGAAGAGCGGCGCGTGCGGGCTCAGTGCCGGGAAAAATGGCCGGATAAACATGTTTGGCGCTGACCACGCCCATGCACACATAGGCAACATCATTTAGTGGTAAATAAAAAATATAAAAAAAAACCAACGGAAAGGAAGATTTTATGTGGGTGTGACAACATGATTGGACGAACACATAAAAATATTAAAGCAACAAGTAAAAGGAATATTAAAAATATAATATCCGAGTTTTTCGGATTTTTTGGCTTCAAATGAATAAACAAATATTAAGAGCTTTTATCGAGTGGATTTTGGATTTAATATTCATTTGAGTTGTAGATATTTAACACAGTTTTTCCAATTGCTTGAGTTTTGCAATTCTCAACAAGTTAAAGCTTCGAATAGAGAACAACAACGCGCTCGCAATTCTTGAGTCGAAAGCAAGGTCCGTTGTGTTCAGTGAAGAGAAAACTTGCTCATTTTGTGGAGTTTTTGCCATGTTGACAATAACTAACATAAACTTCAAGCTTATTATAAGTAATCAAAGGTCACTTAAATAAAGTGCTATAATTGTGCTCAATTTGATTCCGTGAGTGGGACACAATCAAATATTTCTATATATAGTAGTAAAGTCTTCTAAATACAGTATGTTTTACACAGAGCTTAGCAGGAGTATTTCCCAGTTACATCATTAAGAGTCTTCCAATATGATAAACTTTATTGCTGTTCAACAAAAAAGATTTATTTGGCGGTTCGAGTTCTAACGGGCTATGCAAGCAAAGAACCAAATCAAAAGAAACTTCTATAGAATAAATATAAAATATATCAAAATTGAAAATATCTTTAGAGTTCGAAGTGGCGATTGCTGCGTTGAGCCATGCTTCTTCAAACTTTCACAATAGTATTTCTTTATTTTGAATTTGAATTTTACAATAAGTCGACTGAGTGCTCACATTCAACCTAGAAGTAAGCAAGTCAGCATATAAATTTCAGACTCCAAGCTGTAAGGCTTTGGGATGTGCATTGATAACCAATCAGTCAGTCCGACAGCTAGCCAGTCAGTCTGTCAGTCAGTCAATCAGTCATTCAGTCAGGCCGTCTCTAGGGACAAACACTTTTTTTAATATAGATCTATAGACTCTTACTTATAATGTAGTCATTACAGGGATATTCTTATGGGGCAACCCGTTCTGTAGCCTTCACAATGATTTGTTCTTTGATAAAATCAAATTTGAAATTCAATTGATGTGACAGCTAAAAGTGAGGAAAATGCATAAAAAATTGCATTACTTTGACAAGTCCTTGACATTTTCCAAATGAACATCAACAGACAACACACAGAAAGGGAGACGAAGAGGGGGGGAGAGAGAGAGAGACTATAAAAAACCAGGCTACGGCAAATACCAGCGAGGCTAGCAAAAATAGTTGCTGGTCGAATTGCATTACGAGATACATTTGAAAGGAGAAAAAGGCTGGCACAGAAAAAAAAAAAACAAAAAATGAAAGAAAAATATATAGATTGTGAAGTTGCCGTGTCTGGGCTTTATTAAATATTTGAAAAGCGAATAGAAAATGGCAGCGGCTGGCTGAACTGCGACCCTAAAAGGCCCCCTTTGCTGGGAGCAGCCCCTTTGTGGATATTCTCAATCATCCTCAAAATGTGAAGGAACAACAATTTACGCTCAATGGCACTCGACGGCGAGCTGTTGTCGCAGCTGCTGCCAACGTCTCCAGCCAGCGATGATTTTTGTCATACCCTAGCGAAGGGTACTCTAACTTTTTGCATGTGGTATGCTCAGTAGGGGACATCTATAAGAAATACATCTTGATGAAACTGGGCATATATATATGAAAGCCTTTGCGAGCGTGGCATCACGAGCCTACGAGACTTAGATGCCTGAGCGTCAAACTAGCAAGCGTGAGGTCGCTGGTTCAAGCCCTCTAGCTGTTTTCTTATATCTGCTGCTTATTAGTTTTTATCGAATCATCATATCAAACTAGCTGCCATAGAAACAAGCTGTTAAAAAGCTAGCATGTGGGATAGAAATATGGATAGAAAAGAGTCTAAAGGGAGCGTCAAACTAGCAAGCGTGAGGTCGCTGGTTCAAAACCTCCAGCTGTTTTCTTATATCTGCTGTCTATTCGTTTTCAAGCTGTTGAAAAGCTCGCATGTGGGATAGAAATATGGATGGAAAAGAGTCTAAAGGGAATGCTTCTATGCAGGGTATTGCAACTTCGACACTAAGTTTTCTGTTTTTTTGCTGAATGATGCAGCCTGCCACACTCACACAGAATTCTGCTGCTTCTGTCGTCGGCTGGGCGGTGTTGCTTTGTCGCTGGCACTTCGGCATTATCTGCCATCAATAAATTCCAAGTGAAGTGCGCACTTGTGTGGCAAGTGCTGCACAACGGGGCACACAGCGGGATATAGAGGCAGCAGCAGCAGCAGCAGCTACCAGTGCCAGTCCGTGTCCGTGTCCGAGTCCGAGTCCGTGTGCCCAGTATCCAGCAGCAGGCTGGCTGGCAGCAGGCAGCCAGGCAGGAAGTTGAAGGGTCTAAAAGTGAGCAGCAGACGTTGGACTTTTGTGCGGGCAAATTGTGTCGTTGTGTTGCTTTGGCCTTTAACCTTTCTTAGCGGCAGCTGGGCGCGAGTGAGTGTGTGTGTATGTGTGTGCAAGGCTGCACGGTTTCTGTGTGTGTGTGTGTGGCCGTGTCGCCTGTGCAATGTTGCATGAAAAAGTGGCGTAAACTCAACTCCAATGCCGCACCGCCTGGCCCAAATAAGCAGCCAACTGTGCTAAAGTCGTGCCACTTGCCACATTTCCACGACATTTGCCTTTGCCTGCCATCGCCTGCCGCCAGCCGCCTGCTTGCCCTCTGACCCCTTGTTGTTTTTAGCAGCACACGCGATCAGCTAAGCCCATAAACGTGCATTTGTACGTCTCAGTTCCTAGTTAGTGGCAGTCGCCTATCCGCCGCTGGAGTTGCCCCCAAACCTTTTGATTTACTTAAATTGCCTGTTTGGGCGGCTTATGCAAATCTTGTCTGTGTGTGTGCTGCGAACTCAGCCATTTTCTAGCTAAGTTTGGCTATATGCCGAGCTTGTTCGATATGGACAGTTAAAATATGCAGTCAATTTTTGTTCAGCTTCTGCTCACCTTTTCGAATCGACTTTCAATAATAGATTACTCTATGCTCTAATGCCCATCCATAGTGAAACATAACTTCTCAGCCAACCCAACCTAAATCCTTACAAATTTTGCTAAACTTTCCTCAATTGGTGTTGATTTAATCTGTTTCGGGATGGTTCGTTCGACAGCAATTGCATCAAACACGAATACTCATTCCACATAACCTTAATCCGACAGATTTAGTCTTTCGAGTATCGAACTATACATACGAAGTTCGAGCTGCTCGAGTCAAAAATATGTTCGAGCTGCTCGAGTCGGTCACATGTTTAAGCTGCTTGAGTCAGCATCTCGTTCGAGCTGATCGAGTCAGCAGCATGTTCGATCTAACCGTGTTTGTGTTGTGTCAATGTAAGATAATGCATGTATGTACCATTAGCTGGAACACAACCAATTATATTCGAGTTTGGAGCTCGTTTGCTCCATCAGCCCCGGCTTACTTTTAAGATTACACTGAGCTCTCGCTCGAGTCAACATACTTTTGGGTTATTTCGAGCTCCGCTCTACTTCAAGCACTTCATAAATTCAGCTACTTTTCACGCAGTTGGCAACACTGTTGCCGTCCCCCCCTCCCAGCAAGGCTGCACCTAAATATGGCCTAATGAGCGTTAACTCGAAAAGGCAAAGAAAAACATTGCCAAATGCCACAAATTGTGTACAATTCTTTTGGGTCGCTAATCAAATATGTCGCATGCACCTTTCGAAATCCAAACAACCAGAACACACTTTCAACAATTCGCCGTCAAAACCCCACCCCATCTGCCCGAGCAGCCCTTCAACTTGTTCGTAATTACAAGCGCTGCGCCTGGCAGTTGTCATTTTTCAGGCCCGTCGCATTTTAATAGCCGCCACATGCAAATGTGACGATGACGAGCTTAATAAATTGCCCACATTCATTTAAAAAAAAGTAGTCCTCAGCTGTAGTTTTCTGTTGACCCGCTCAAAACAAGCTGTCATTGCGCCTAATTAGCCCAGTTGACCGGCTCCGAGGCTCAGCTTTTACACGTTGCGCATTTTGCAGTCAACTAATTTTGTATAATCATAAATTATCATGAACTATGACTCCATTGGGGCACACACAACTCACACAGGGGCCGCTGCAGTTGTGCAATGCAGCAAAGTGCCGCAACAATAAACTGGGTGGAAAAAACGAAATATGCATCATCCTGCATTAGCAGAAAGACTCTTTTGTGATCCCATTAATCATATGCATATATTTTCGAAACCAAGATTAACAAATGCCAAAGCTTTGTAAAGGTGTTATAATTGGGGTGTGCCCTACTTGAAGTTTGAAGTTTAGTAGATGCATATATCTATAAGGAAGTTTGAAGTTTAGTAGGAGCATCTATCTAAAAGGACTGGGCACTTAACAAGTCAAAATATTTGACAATTTCATGATTTTGGGACGAAAAGCGTTCTCTTCAAAAGCTTTTTAACTTAAGTAAAACTTGTTTAAGTGCCAGTAAAGGGAAGTCAGAGCGAACCTTAAGCAAAATCTATCTCACATACAACAGTTAAATGTGAAGATTTACATCAATCAGTCAATCAAGTTCTACTAATTGTAGTAAGACTTCGCTGTAGAACAAGTTCAAATAAGAAATAAAACCTATTTTAGCGCATAATTAATCTCCAATGCGACAACTTGAACTAAAGTTTTACATCAAGATAATTCAATTGCTTCAATCAAGATTTACTGATGTAGTTCCATATCCAATTCAACCGAAGTCGGGGTAAGCGTGACTTTAGGCAAAATCAATCTCTAATGCATCAGCTAATGGTGATGTTTTTACATAAATCAGTAGACCCATTATTCAATTAGTTCAATCAAATTGTACTTATTGTTTGAACCTGCTTTTAAGCCTCATCAATTCCTCTTTCGATAACGTGGCGTGAAGCTTAAATATAAATCAGTCGTACAATCAATCAAACACTTGGTTCAATCAAGTTCAATCAAGCCTGATTTTGAGTATATTCAATATCTAATGAGTCGGCTTAATGTTGAGTATGTACATCAATCACTCAATCATTCAACTAGTTCATCAATTAAGTTGTAATAGTATGTTCTAGAATCAGTTCAAAGCCGGTTTGAACCTGATTGTGTGCGTAATTTATCTTTCGTGCGACAGCTAAATACAAAGTAAGCAATCAATCAATTAGCTCAATCAAAACTTACGCAGATTGCACTGTGGTGCTCCGTTTGGGGCC
The DNA here is from genome assembly GCA_037075305.1 of Drosophila kanekoi. NCBI lineage: Eukaryota > Metazoa > Arthropoda > Insecta > Diptera > Drosophilidae > Drosophila > Drosophila kanekoi. The sequence continues at coordinate 12,258,522 of JBAMCE010000141.1, forward strand.
CGTCTCCTGTACGATTAGCGCCATGTTTATGGCCAGCCAAATTGTTAGCAGGGGTGTGCGGGTGCGGGGCGTCAGTATAGTTAATTTATCCATTGCTGAAACACTCATGGTGGTGCAAGTTGTTGTTGCTTTTGTTGTTGTTGTTGCTTTTGTTGTTGTTGTTGTTGTTGTTGTAGTGGTGCGTGGCAAAGTCACAAAGTTTGGAAGGTTGTAATTGGTAGTCGTGGGTGCGAATTATTGCTTAGTTAAAAATCTTTTTGTTGTTGGTATTTGCTTTAGTTAGTTGCGTGGCATTAAAAAGGTTTTGTGTTTTAAATTTTTGGTTTTTTTGTTTTTTTGGGTTGTTATTTGTTTATAAAGTAAGTTTTAGTTGATGTTTTAGTTACAGTTGCAGTAATTAGTTAAGTAAAGCTTCTTCTGCTTCCTCTGGTACAGTTGAGTTGAGTCTTCTGCTCTAGCCAGCTTCTCCCTTAGCTTAGTTTATCTCTTGTGGCGCTCTAGTCTCTCAGTCAGTGAGTTAGTTGGTTGTTTTAGGCAGCGAGGCATTCAGTCAGTACATCAGTGCATGCGTGAGTGGTGTGTGTGTGTGTGTTGGGTGTGTTGTGTGTGATGTGTGTGTGTTGTTCTTTGCAAATTGTCTGCTTGTTGTATCTCAATGCATGCGCTGCCAGTGCGAGATCGTTTGACTGCGCGGCCAGGCGTAGCTCAACCAGAACAATGCCAGCACGAGTAGCATCAGAAGCTGACACAACACAACCGAATCCGATATAGATTCAAGTTCAATTGGACTCGGTATGGGCAGACTGGCATGAGCCACTGTCCCTGTTCCTGTTCCTGTTCCTGCTCCTGTCCCTACTGCCTGCTGCTCCTGCTGCCTCACAACGGCTGCTGTTGCTCTCGTATCGGTTGTTGCTCTGCTGCGCGCTGTTGTCCTCGGCCACATCAATTTCCAGTTGCTGCTCCAAAGTTGTTGTTAGCCCACCTCCGTTTGACTGCGCTCATCCGTTAACTTTGTGTTTGCCTTTTTTAGCCTCTCTGCTTTTTATATTCTTTTAATTACTTTTCTCTCTGGTCGTTGAGCCTTTTACGTTTGTTCAGTGTGCACATTTTATGTGCTGCGTATGTGCCTAGGCTCTTTTCGGTATGCTGCTCATCTTTATCTTTGGCTTACGGTCCTGCAGTTCGTCATCCAAATAGACGCTCCATTCCATTGCCTGTTTAATGTCCTGCTTATTGTTATTGTACCACGGCGCCTTTATTGTCCTCGACCTTTAACCAGCGCCTCTTGCTATTGTTGGTTTTACTCTTGTTGTTGTTGTTGCTGTTGTTGTTGCGGGCGACTTGTCTCATTTTATGTGTTTGGTTTGGGAATTGTTCGTTTGTTTGATTTGCCTTTGGCTTTAACTTTTGACATTGTTACAACTAGTTTTGGTTCCAATAATGTTGTGTGTTCGTTTTCTATTTTAAATTTTCTCTTAGTTTCTCTTCATAAACACTGCAAATTTTTAGAATTAATATTGAAACATTTTATTCACTCAAGCATTATATAATTTGTATTTGAATTCATTTTGCATTTTTGTTAATGTTTGTTTTGTGTGTGATTTTAATATATCAACAACTTTTTATCAATTTATTTGTTCTTCATAATGTATGCCTTTTGATATGGATCACAAAATGCCAAAAACTATAATTTTATCAGCATATATTATAGTTTTTTTGTAATTATTTTGTTGCTAGCATATCTAGTTTATTTGCATGACCTTTTTAAATGTCTTTTGCTTTTTATTTATAGTTTTATTCAAGTTTTTATTTAGATAAGATTTCTATACATTTATTTGATTTGATTTATTAATTATTTAATTTTTTATTTATTTACACATTTATTTATTTTTATTACAGATAATTTATATTGTTTATGTAATTTGTTTTTAATTATCTCTTTATTTATTTGAAATTTTTTTTTATTTTAGTCCAATTTCTAACTATTTTCATTTATGTATGTATATTTATTACCCAATTAAGGTGTTTTTTATTATTTCATTATTATAAATAATTTTTTATTATTTTTAATATATTTATTTGGATATTTTGTTTATTTCTTTGTAAGAATGTTTGTCATGATTTCATTTTAAATTTTATGTATTTTTATGTCTTTTATTTGTTTATGCTTCAATTTTATTGTTTATAGTTCCAATTAAAATGATTATTTTATATTTTCCAAAAATTTTGTTTATATTCCAATTTAAAATTTTTCCATATATTTCTTTCGTCTGTAGTTTGAGGGCTTCAAATTTTAATAGTTAAATTTATTGATAGACCGAATTGTGTTTAATTTTTATATTTTAATTCACTTTCTTCTAGACTTTTAGTTGTTCCAAGCTTATAAATTTTTATTGAACATTTCATAAATATATATACATTCATATAAATATATATATTTATATTCATATAAAATCGAATTAGTTGGGGCGCAGCTGGCTTAAATTCAATTTGTTCAACTCTTCGAAAGTTTCAATGAAATATATGCATATGCGTAAAAGTCTACTGACACACATAAGCACGCACGCACACACAGGCACGCAGGCACACTGACACACATTAACACACACATAAGCACACGCATGCACACATACACACAGAGTTATGAGCAGGCTCTTTTGTATACTTGTAATTTTGTTTGGTTTTTCGCCACTTCTGCTTCTTCTTCTTCAGCTTTCGTCTTCCTTAGATATATTTTATTTATTTTATCTTCATATATATATATATTTCTTGTTTTCTGCCCTGCTGCTTGCGTCCGTTACATTTTCTCAGCTGCGCGTTTGAAAGCCGTTTGGCCGTGTTGGCAAACGGGCCCAGAGCCGTTGACAGTTGTTCAGCGCCAGGCTGTGGACGCGAGAGCGTAGCGCGAGCAGCGAGAGAGCGCGATGGAGCCAAAAATAGCCTGAGCCTGTGTGGCAGAGAGAGAGGGAGAGAGAGAGTGAGTAAGAGTGGGAGAGCGCAGCGCCTGTAAGTATGTTATGTCTGCAAAGGCGCGCTCATCTCCGCCTCGCCTCGCCAACTCAGGCTCATTCTGCCTCGTTCTCTCGTGCTCTTTCGCTCTCTCTCTCTTTGCTGCTGTCTGTCGCTTTGGCCGTGTTGTGCGCTTTGGGCCATGTTTTTGTTCCCTTTTGGACTTGGCTTTTGCAGAAAATGTCACTGGCAAACTGTGGCAACCCCGGCAGTTACACTCTGTTTAGCATAAACGCTTGCTACTTGGCTCCTGCCACTAGCTGCTAGCTCTGTGTGTGTGTGTTAGGCCTTTTGCTTTTGTATTGTTGTGTGTGTGTTATTCTTTTTTTTTTTAATTTTAGCTTTTATTTGTTTTTTTCTAAGCGCATTTGATTTGTATGCCGCTTTGGCTCCTTCCGGCGCCACGTCCTTACGCCCCCGCATTGTAATATGCTTTTTATGTTTTTGCAAAATTCTCCAACACATATCTCGTTAATTGGTTTTGTGTGTGTGTGTGTGTGTGTGTGTGTGTGTATTACATATGTGTGTGTGTGTGTGGCTTTTGCTTTCAAAATTTTGCCTGCCCCGTTGCTCTGATTGCATTTGGTGGCAAAGGATTTAAATTTGGTGCCAGCCGCTAAAATATTGTTGTTTTTGTTGTTGTGCGTGTGTGTGTGTGTGCATTGTTGCCATGGCTGTTGCTGTTGTTCAACTTGTTAAAAAGCATGCGAGCTAAGCCTTTTGCCTTTGCCAAATAAATTACATAAGCACATGCACATGTATGTAAACATACACAATGCACTGTACAGAGTCTGGATAAAGAGTTTTCTGGTATATTAGTTGAGTTTGATATGAATAACAGTTCAGTATAGACGTATATAAGCTGAGGCCAAAACTGCGTACACAGCCGGGCCTTTGTCTGAGAGTTATTAATGAGTTTTACATATTTGATGAGCTACAAAACTGGAAGTTCTTATACCCCGAACTCATTAAAAAAGGGTATAAAGGGCAGAAGAGCTATGTGGAATTGTAAATGGAAGGAAAAGAAGCCAAAAGAAGACATCTCTAAGCCTATAAGGCATTTATATGCTTGATCAGCATCAAATGACGAGTCTGTCTATCTGTCTGTCCGCCCGTTCACATGAGTTCGTCCATCTCGAGAACTTTAAAAGCTAGAGACGTGAAATTTCGAATATAGTTCGATGCAGCTCTATTTTAGGGTATGTATATTATGAATAGTATGTATAGTATGTATAGTATGTATAGTATGTCTGGTATGTATGGTATGTATAGTATGTACTGAATGTATAGTATGTATAGTAAACATTAATCTAGCAGATGCATAGTATGTATAGTAAGTATAGTATGTATAGTATGTATAGTATGTATCGTATGTATCGTACGTATAGTTTGTATAGTATGTATAGTATGTATTGCATGTATAGTTTGTATAGTATGTTTAGTATGTGTAGTATGTATAGTATGTATAGTATGTTTAGTATGTGTAGTATGTATTGTATGTATAATATGCAGATTATGTATAGTATGTATTGTATGTATAGTATATATTGTATGTTTAATATGTATAGTAAATAGAAATCTGAAGATAACACATCTCACATCACACATCATAGTGCACATAGTCGTCGGCTTTGGTATAAAAACATTTGGGTATGTTATATTAAAGCCCAGAGGGTATCTCCTAGTCGCGCACTTTCGACTTACTTGTTTAGTATGCAAGCGTGCGCCTTTATTTTTGGCCCACTCTTTGCATATTTAATGGTCACCAACTTGCAAATTACTTAATCAGATTTTATAGACAACCCACAGTATTTTTTGGCAGAGTTTTTAATGGCAGCACCAAAATTACTTGCAATACACCAACAATTTTTGGCCAGCTTTCAAAAGGGCCTTTAAATATTCCTTACGCCCAGCTGTCAGCGTTGAGGTGCTGGCTAAGACTATAAGCCCTTAAGCTTTGGGGCCAGTATCATTATCATGAGCGGCTGTGCTTATGCCTCGTTTATCTACAGATATGCAGCAGTAAACCAGCTTTATATGTGTGTGTCTGTGTGCGTGTGTGTGTGTGCCTTGATATGTGGGTCTGCGCGTTTTTGGCAATTAAAAGCATATGCGGGCCGGCTGCCTCATCAGGCTAATCAACGAGCGAACAACCCAACAATTTGCTTCAAAATAAAACAAAGCCAAGTTAGCAAAGCAGGGCGCAACGAAAGTGGCTGGAGGGAAGGGGTGGACGAGGGGTGCCGCAAGGCGGCTGCCAAAACGAGCGTTGGAGACGCGCACGAAGACGCCGTCAACGATTTTGACGTCGCGGTGCGATGCTCCTAACTTATGCAGAGTGCCCAACCACAGGCAAACAAACGTTTATACACACACACACACAGACAAACACATACCCGCGCACACACACACACTTGCGCGATGCAGCAGACTCCTTTTTGCCTACACTTTTGAGTATTTATTTAGGGTTTGCTTTTTGTTGTGCTGCCTTTGTGTGTTAGCGTGTGTGTGTCAAGCAAACACGGCCATAATAATATGTGTGCGTGTGTGTGTGTGTGTGTGAGTGTGTCAGAGCAAATGATTCAGCTGCTTTTATTTGTTTAAATTTGTGCTGTTTCGCAAAAAATGCGCAACTTATTTTTTGATAACGAATTTGTACTATATATAGTACAAGCATATATATATATAAAAATATACATATATATAATTCTTGCTAAACACGTATTTGCCGTTACACACACTCGCACACACACACACAGAGCCACGCACACGACGCGCTCTCTACACCAAGAAATATGCATAAAGTTGGCTTCGATTTTTGCAGCTACGCCTCTTTTTTCGCCCAACGCCAGATTGAAGCTAAATTGTTTTTTTTTTCATATTTTTTTAATATAATTTTTTAATAATTTAAGGATCGTCGAATTGGTTGTTGTTGTTTAATTTTGGATAGTTTTAGTTTTGTACTGTATTTTTACCAGAAATCGGTGTGTTTGTGTGTATGTGTGTGTGTGTGTGTGTGTTGGGAAAATGTATCTATGGCTCGCTTTGAACTATTTTTGCACACAGCGTTGACGAGGACAAACGTCTGAACTCAACTCGACACGGACACGGACTCGGGACTTGAACGTCGACGTCGAGGCGCTCAGCAGAAAAGCAGCCTGAACGAACCACTGGCCCAGTGTTGTAAAACACGAAGCTGCACAAAATTCTGGGCGCGACTGGCGAGAGTCCAACACGAAGCGTTAGCCGAGGGCCGAATGCCAAGAGCCGAATGTTGAGACGAAGTCGAACCGGGCCGAAAGTTGCACGCTTCAGCTCTCAGTGTTTGCAAGGGGATTGGGTGAGTTGCGGGGTAAGGGGGTTGGGGGGGTGTATATAGCTGTAGCTTCTATAAGTCCTTGTTATTGTTGGCTTTAAGCGCACGCTACTGTTTTGCTGCCCGCGTCGCTGCCAGCGTCGACGTCGCAGCAAACGTTTTGGGCCGCTGCCACCTTCGCTCCTCCTGCAGCTGCTGCTGCTGGAAACTCTGGCACTTCTCGCTCACAAATCAACATAAATCAGCTAAATCGTCAGGAAACAAGAAACACAGCAACTGCAGCAGCAGCGGCCGCCGGCTAAAGCTCTGTATTAGTAGATGTAGCTGTCATATTTGTTGTAGTTCTTGTTGTTGTTGTTGTTGCTGTTGTTGTTGTAGTTGTTGCTGTTGTTTTTGTAGGCATTTTTGTAGTTGTTGTTGCTGCTGCTGCCGGAGTAGTTTTTGCTCAGGCATTTGCTCTTGTTTGCCATTTGCTGTCTGCACATGTACTTAGTTCATTTACCAGCACTGGCACACTTGTCGTATGCTTAATATAACATATATGTATATAAATTGAACCAACACGCATTTTGTATGTGTGCCAAGCTGTTGACAGCCCGTCTAAAGGCGCTCTTCCAATCATTTATGCCATACAAATGCTCTTTAAGTATCAAATTGCAAATTTCATTTGCATTTTCTATTACTGAATATTGTCTTAATATTTAAAGAGAATGTAAGAGTGACCGACTGGAAGATACCCTGAATTTAACGAAAACATATATACAAACAATCACACGCTTCTTCTTTTCTTAGCCTATGTCAGGGAAATGTCGTCTTGCTGAACCTAGCTGTTTATAGTCCTATCTTAAAGGAATTCTAAGGGCTTAAGTAAAAAGTGTATATATACCAAAGAGCAAGGCTCTACCTTTCAAAAATAGCATTTGTTCCAACCTTGGGAGGAAAAGGATAATATACCTGCTCAAAGTATGGTCTAGGAAAATGAAGTCTTCCTGACTAAATGCACGATAGACTGAATGATTGACTGATTGGTAGAGCGATTGATTGACTGACTGATTGGTGCTCAACGCAGAACCTAAACTTTAAGATAGTCTTCAAATATTGGTTATTTATTTGGCGACTTCAAACTCATTGTGAAATGTCTATGTTTCATTAAAATTGGGACGTGGAGAATGAATAGCAAAATTTAATTGGGAAATTATTGTATACAATTTGAAGCAAAGAACTTGAAAGCCGGCAAATACCAGCAAGGTAATTTATATGTCAAATTAAAAGAGTTTTAATTTATTGATCTATTCTGATTCCAATTGACATTAAAATCAGCTCAATAATAGAGAAATACAATCATAGTCAAAATGTCCATTTATGCGGTCTATTTAGGGTTGAAAATAACAGGCCAGAGACTGCGAAGGATTTCATGCTGGCGGTGTCAGCCGAGTTGACTTTTCAATGCGCACTGCTGATTTTTTAATAAGCATAAATTTTGCGGGCCAAGCCCAAATACGCCAAACCGAATCACGTATACGCACTCATTCACATGCACACAAGCACACGCACACTCACACACACACACACGCACACACACACTCGCACACACACGCACACACAGTCACATATAAGCGCGCAAATTGATTGAGTTTGCCGTTGTCATTTGTTGCTGTGGCTGCTCAAATTTATGAAAATGAAATACCAGAGCTTTTACGCCTCGCACGTGTGTGCACACACATACATATATACATATGCATATGCGCGTGTGTTGGATGTGTGTGTGTGTGCGACAGCGTCAAATTAATGAAACACATGCAGGCAGCAAGCGCTGGGTAATTTGTCATTTCGACAAATTTTGAATTATTTAAGCGGAAATCTTAGCGCCCGGAAAGCAAACAAAACAAATGCGCGAATGATTTGTGATTGCGACTTTGTGATTGTGACTGTGACTGTGATTGTGACTATGCAAGTGACGGTGACTGTGACTGTGCCAGTGACGGTGACAGATATGAATGACGGTTAAAAAGAATTGTTAAGAAATCAGGCAAAAGAAAGAAGAATTGTCCCGGAAGTGAAGAAGCTTAGATACCCTTAGGAACCTATAGACTATAACTATAGACATAGCTCAAAACTTTCCACTCCCATATCTTAGTCGAATCTGATCAAAACTTGGCATCTAAATCTGGCCACATTATGCTTGTTTTTAGATTTTGTCCGATTTCTAAGCTCTACGTAAGTAAGAACTTAATGAACACGTGTTTCGCCCGCAACAGTGGTAAATTGTTTAAGGTCCGATCGTTCTGGAACTCATTTTCAAAGATCTCTGAGGCAATTGATTTAAGCGTGCCACGGGCAAGTCCGGGTTATACCCGCTAGATCAATATAAGAAAAATGTATAAAGAAAAAGTTTTCCAGCTTATAGATAAGACTAAAATATACAATTTTAGACTAGCTTTAAGCCAAATTCCATTAAAAATTATTGAAGAAGGAATACAAAATATCTAAAATTGAAAGAAAGATGAAGAAGGAGTGAAAATTTAACTGGCCCAAGCCGTGTTTTAAAGATTTCTGTTATAGTACCTTTATTTACTCCAAGTTATTCTATTAAATTAACTTTTGTAGAAATTTCGCTTCAACTTAAATGCTTAAATTCATATTCTACATATTCTCACTTCGTGTTCTTCCTTCAAATGCAATTAAAATATCGTTAGGTTTTGCCTTGTTCACAAGTTTTTCACCCATTTCGTGTGTTCCGCAAAAATGCTGCGGTTTAAAAAAGCAAATAGGTTTCCCAACCGCATGGAAATGTAATTGTGTGCAATTTTCAGCAGACAAATGGCACACACGCACAACCGCATACTATGTGGGCCAATTTTTTACTTACGAAAACAAAAAGGAGAAGGAAAAACCCAAAGGAAAAAATGACAAATACAAACACCTTTGCCTGGGCCCGGAGCACACGTGGCGTATGCTGTATATTGCGTATACGCCGCGTTTGGGTATATGTTGGGGAAACTCTGCTCGAATCTGAAATCTAAATTGCGCAATGTCGCATATACAGAAATGACAAGCACAAATTTGTACGCCAAAAATAAAATGTAAATAAATAATTTGCACTGCGTCATGTCAGAAATTTTAAACACATAATTAACAGCTTATTTAACCCTGTTCTGTGGCTCTGGCCGCTGTCGCCGCTGCGCCAGATTATTCCACATGGCTGGACTGTCAGGGTGACGAGAGAGGGTTGGGGACTGTATTGGGCGGGGCTGCTGTTGTTCGGGTGGGGCGACTGCAAATTCATAAAAAACTTTTCTATGCTTGGGGCGCTCGCAGTTACAATCGTGGCCTGCACCAACACAATGCCAATGCCCAGGACTGGGGGCAGCCAGGGCAATGATGACAGCGACAACAACGCTCGAAACAAAAGCGACACAAAAACAACAACAACAGCAACAGTAGCAACAACATCAGCAATGGAGCAGCAAAGGAATTGCCTTGCCACACACACAAGCACACAAACACATTTATAAATATATATTCATTTTTTGAACAGCGGGAGCAAGAAGCTGCGCTCAGGCTCATAGGCATCTGCCAGGCAGCCATTAACAGTGGCTACCAAATATACGACAATCTATACAAATTTTCATTAAATATTATTTTATGACGACGCTTAGACGCTGAGCCTGTAGAACCAAAGCTCTGTAAACCTAAGCTAAGCTACCTCGCTTTTCATTTTCATTTACCTTGCCGTCTTTTATTCAGAGCCTCATCTGGACCTCAAGCCTTCACATAATTTACAGAGTGGTTCAATGAAATCAGGAAAAAAAACGATTTAAAATTTTAACGTTTAAATTATCGCATCTAGCCTCACAATGTCCCACTGTGCATGTCGTATAGGCAGCATAATGTGTCTCTGCCGTATGCCGTGTCTCTGCCCTGTGTCTTCTAGCATGATATGTAGGCGTTAGGTGGGCGTGTCTGGGCCCACCTACATAGCCAAGCATGTGTTGTGCCATCTTTTAATGTGCCAATGTACCCCGCAGCGCATCGCATCGCATGGCATGGCATCGCATCGGATCGCATCGCAGCACCCATCAAGAGCATCAGCAACAGCCATTGCCAGCAGTTGTCTGATGGGTGGGCGTGGCACGGACATGGCCCAAGCGCCGAGCACTGGACAAATGTGCATGTGCAACGACAGTAAAAAAGAAGTAAAAATAAAACGAGCAAAAAAGAAAGCAAAAATATATAGGCGACAACAACATTTGCAATGAAGCGAGCATAAAAAGGCGAGAGAAAAAAAGGAGGATAAAAAAAAACAAAGGAAAATGAAGCAGCAAAAAGAAAATCATTTATTTCGGTTGACACATTTTCCTTTTGGCGCTGCCATCACTGACCCGCTCAGCGAGCAATTTCAATGCGAGACATAAACACAGCAACAATACGACAAGCAGCAGGGGGGGGGGGGGAAGGGGGGAGGTCAGGGTGGGAGTTGAGGTGAGGATTTGGAGTAGCGCAGGGAGCTATAGAAAAGAGCAGGAAGTGCAAATGTTTCTTTCACTTTTCGCATGCTGTTTCTCGTTTGCCAGCGATTTTATACGCTGTTCAGCGAGTTTTTAAAGGGGTATATTCGGTTTATTCAATGCACATTTAACTGCTTGCGATTCTGCTCGTACTTAAATCAGGTGAAAAGGCTTTCAAGGTGCAGCCAAAGTAGCTGAAGCTGAAAACTTTGGCTAGCTTCTGGCAGTATAATGTTTTTTCTGATGTGTGACGCATCGAAGGAGACATCTCCGAGCCGATGTGGCCATGTTTATCTGTTCGTCTGTCCTTCTGTCTATTTCTATGTGAACCTGTCTATCAGTTTGAGGGCTATCGGACTTTTAATAGGTCCGTCTTTCTGTTGCAGGCAGCACATATATCTGAACAGCCAACTATAGCAGCTATATAACTGCCATAGAAACGATTCGAACGATCGGTCGACAAGTAGGTATGGAAAATGTGTTTGTTTGTTAAGAAAACTTAGCCAAATTTGCCAACTTACTAGTAAAATCGGGTTAGGCGCCTTCTTATGGGAAGTGCAATTGGAGGAATCCGAATGCGGAGGAGATTGCGGAGCTCTCGTCCAATCGATCTCTGAGATCGCTTTATATGATCACCCTAACTTTAGTTATGTTAGACGTAATGGGTCAGAATAAGTTGTATTGTAAATATTAATATAAGTTGAAAACAAACAAAAAACAGGTAAACTAAGCTACTTAAAATATAATCAAATCATATGGCAACATATTCTATTTTCCAAGATTTCAGCATTTACTTTCACTATTCTCACATATCTGCTAAACCTTAAAACTAAAATATATTCTGACTTTCACGATTGCTTCCCAACACATCTTGGTCAGCCTCTGCAATTATAAGCAGAGGGCATTTAATATTCGGCCTGCTGAACATGTCAGTTCTTTCTCCTGCACAGAGTATTGCGACGTCGACTGCAACCGATTGCATAGTTTTAACTTGTTGTTGCTGTTGTGTTTGCTTTGCTTTACGCTGGCAATGTTCCTTCTTGCCTTTTGCCTGTTACTAAATTATTAGTGTGGCTCCAAGCACACACACACACACACACACACACAGACAAGCACACACGGAGCGAGCACCTCTCCGCAAATGGCGCCTGTTTATTGTTGAACTTTTCGCTAGTTTCTGCTTTGCTGCCATTTTGAATTTTTAAAGCACGGCGACAAACGCTGCTGCACCTACACCCCCCCCCCCTCCTTCAGCACGACCGCCCGCCTGCCCCACCATAAGCCCTCCAGCGTATTTTGTGACATTTTTTTTGGGGGCGGCTGTAGGCGCGGTCGCTGTCTCCGCTGCGACTGGGAGCTACTGCTGGTAGGCGGCATTTGTGCCGTAAGCGCGCAAATTGGCCAGAGCCTGTCACCGAAAATAAGTTTTTCACTCGGCTGGGCAAGGCCTGGACGCGCGCTCTATATATGTGTGTGTGTGCGGGAGGGTGTGTGTGTGTGTGTGTGTGTCCGCTTATACGGGGCGTATACATAATTTTGGCTGGGGCTGCATGAAATTTTTGGACACATGAAGGCGCAGCGGTAGACCCAGGTAAAGCGGTAGCCCCAGAATGGCAACACTTATTATTGTTTGAGCAGCAGCAGCAGCAACAACAACAACAACAACAACAACAACAACAACAGCAGCAGCAACAACAACAACATCTGTGGACGTTGCAGCGCGCAAGCGTTTGCCCGGGCATTTTCCGTAAATCTGAGAGTTTGTTAGCTGCTTGGATGCTGCTCTCTCTCTCACTCACTCTCTCGCTCTCTCTGTACAAAAAAGTCTCTCAGCAAAGTCTGTCTCGCTCTCTTTCTCTCTCTTTCACACATTCCTCCTCTCTGTGTGTGTGCGGCCGCCTGCCGCACAACTTGTGCGCTGTGTTTGCATTGTAGATTTGCGTCTTGTACGTATGTGTGTGTGTGTGTATGTGGGTGTTTGCCTGTGTGTGTGTGTGTGTGCGTGTGTGTTCATATTTCTTACACCTTATACGACCAAACAATTTTCCAACGCCACGCACTCAACTTAATTTTTGTTGCAACCAAATATTTTTGTTGTCAGCAACAACCCCAAACTGCCACGCCTCCCCCGCCCACTTCCGTCCTTACCCCTCTGGCATCCACACAATTGCGTATGTTGTGCGATTAATCTAAGGCTCAAGCAATGCGTGAGTTGTGCGTTTTATTCGTTTGGCAAGAATTTGAGGACGAGGGGGTTGGATTGCAGAGGGAAGAGTGTGAAGGGGGAGGGGGCGGCATTGCGTTGGCCGTTTGGTCCACTTGTTGTTGCGCTGCGCACTTGATTTGTTGTATTTGCCAAATTTTATCATTTTGATACCCTATACTCATAAATATTAACTAACTGCTTGAGGTATACAGTGAATGCTCCCTAGAGCGAATACCTGCGCTTGAATTTTTCACATTCTCTTTTCGGGTTCTCATTTCGTTGCCTAAATTAGTTGTTAGAGGAAGACAAGCATTGGGCAACCATCGGGAAAATCTCTCCTAATACAAAGTAAAATTTTTGTATGTTTAATATCCACATTCAATTTGTCTTACCTGTTCTCACCTTTCCGAAGAAACTGACCTTACGCCATACATAATACATTATATCTATAGGTAAATTTATTCAATTGAAAAACGAAAATATAGAAAAACTTGGTCTGCATATGAGGTATCTGCTAGTCGCGTATGCTCAATTCCGTGTGTGTGTGTGTGTGTGTGTGCGCGCATGTGTGTATTATATTTTATATGCTGCTTAGCTTTGAGTGCGTGACCTTTTCTTGCATTTTGTTGTTGTTGTGCGCTGTCTTATGGTTACATTATATACATATGTGTGTTGTGTGTGTGTGTGTGTGTGTGTGTCTGTGTGTATATGACTGTAAGCATCAGACACAGCACAAGACTTTGCTTTTGTGTGCTCTGCGCCTTTGAAGCTGCTGCGCCACAAGAAAACCAACAGTAATAACAATAACAGCAACAACAACAACAAAAACAACAACAGCAAAAGCTACAACAACAAGACAACAACAACAAATACAAGAACCTTCTGCAAATTAGCATAATGGATTTTTTGTCAAAGCGTATCGCGACGTCGCCTTCTCGAATTTTGTAAAACATGCGCAACAAAATTTTGCGGTCAGAGCCAAACACGAAATGCATTCACATTTGCCCAATCGTTCGGCTAACTTTATTGTTCGATGGGTGGGCGGAGAGTGTGAGGGTCAGTAAGGGGCGGGGGGGGGAGGAGTTTGACAGAATCAAAAACCTTTGAACTTTGAATAAACCAAACTCGCGGCTGATAATCCATCAAGTGCTGTCATCAATCTAACCAAAGATCTTTTGTGAAATTTGTGACGTTTGAGCAAAGAATATTTCAATTCAGTTCAAACAAAACTTTATTCAAGAAGAAAAAAATGTATGTATAATCTATTATATATTTTATTTAAATTTATATAACTGGAAAGAAGAACCTATTAGATATTAAAGATTTTTGTAAACAGGTTTTGCTTATAAAACTTATAAACAACAGAGAAAAAATCCAAGTGAACTCGGGGATTTACTTTCAAGTATCATGTTTGGTTATGATGGATAGCATATTTCTTCCTTATAAAGACATACTGCTCATAAAAGATATTTGCTCTGTTTCAATTTGCTTTGCCTTTACGAGGGTTTAAGCCCTTCTGCATATATTTCAACTCAAAGCTAGTTAGTTAGTCTGTCAGTAAGAGTAATTGTTTTTAGTTTGTGTTTAAGCCGGTTCAAACTCTAGGCTTCGACTTAAAACAAACAAGTAAGTCCTCTCTATTAGCAAATATATTTCTCTCTAACTGTCTTTTCAGGGCTTACATAGTATACTAAGGATATCTTCGATGATGTTATATCCGTGTAGATATTCTTCTTACGGTTTTGTAGGATAGTTAGCATAGTGAACCTCGTAAATGCTGAGCTTCAGGAAAATATGTTGGAAAACAGAATAAGTTGCCATATAAAAACTCCATCCGATTTTTACTATAGAACTATATAATATTGTGGTGTGATATGGATAGATGATAGATGATGGATAATATGAATATAATCTGGCTAAATCTCAACATGGTTTAACTAGTTGATTTCAAAGTTAGTCAAGAAATATTTATGCGCGAAAAAGTTGTTCACATACGAACTGAATGGCTAAATCAACTCGGCTGTTGATATAGAATATGTATGCTGATCTAGAACATATATATGCCCTAAGGGGTCGGAGAAGGATCCTATATCCTATTGCAACACCCTCTACAAGGGTATAAAAAAAAGCATCAAATATATTTTCCAAATAATTATTTAATCGCAGATTAAAATGCCAAAAGCTTTCTATAGATTCAATGAGCATATAAAAAATGTATATATTTATATATATATATGTACATATTTATAGATATACATACATACGCGTGCAGCTGAGCTGTCAGCTATAAATTCTCATTAATACTTAAATCAAGCGAAAAATCAAAAGTGTCCCACAATACCAACCAATACGCACACACACACACACACACATACGCGCGCACACACCTACACGCACACACATATTGTTGTGCAGGTTCCAGCATAAAAGTGTCTTGCACGATTGCAGACAGAGAGGCAGAGTGTAGGAGAGGGAGAAGGCAAGCTCTGTCTGCACACGGGCTCGCATCGATGCTGCGAGAGAGATTAAGCGAAAGGGCGAGGGAAGAGAGAGGGAGAGGGAGAAAGAGAGCGCACATTTGATAACCAAGGGAGAGCTCCGAACGCTGAGCTGCTCGCAGCTGCTCTCTGTTTGCCTTCGGCTTTTGCGGCCATTGCACGGCGTTGTGTTTTGTGTTACGCGTATGACGTCATTAAAGGCTCTGCCACAGCCTCACCTTGCCCAAGCACGGGTTGGCAGCGACAGCGGCAGCAACTGCCATGGCCAACACAACGCCGTCTGAGGCTGGGCCCAACCTGAGCTGCGGCATGTAGCCCCAAACAGATACCACGTCCCCACACTCCCACCTCGTTATTCGCTTCTCAAAGCGTACTTAACCAACGCATCTGTTAGACATCGTCGCTGTCTGTACGTGTGTGTGGGTATGTGTGTGTGTGTGAAATATTTGCGCGTTTTTGTACATTTTCGAGTTTGGGTCTGGGCACAGGTTTTGCTCATGTTTGGGGCCGTTTGTCATGCATTTTTCATATTGTGCAGCGCGCAAAATGTGAACAACAGCGCACACATACATTATCACACACACACACACACACACATCTAAACTTACATGTTTCACACTATTCAACACTCATGCCCATTGATATATGTCTCCATGTGTGCCTGTCATTTTGACATTTGTTTACATATTTATGTCAGCCAGTCGGTCTCTAGGTTTTTCTAGTCGAGCTGAGCTTTAGCTCTCCCCCGCTCCCCCGCTTCCACGCTCCCACTCCCCCGCTCTCTTAGCCTCTCTGCTTCTCATTTTTCTCCGTTTAGCCCCTCAACCCCGCTTTACCTTGCCATTTGCTTCTGTTTGCTCCTGCCACTCACTCTCGCTAGCTCCTGTCACTGACTTCCACATTGGCTTGGCCTGTCCAGTTCCTGTTTCAGCCCCTCCCTCTCCTATCGTCTGCTGACCTGTCTTTGCCTGGCTTTGAGCCTTCAGTTCACTTGGCTAAGTAACTCACACCCCCGCCCATCTCTCTGGGTCCGCTTTTATTTGCTGCTGCCTGCGCTTCACTTGCTCCTGTCTTTCACTTTTAGGTGTGCAAACGCTGTCTGATCTATCATCAGCAGCAGCTTGGACGGGCATTGGACAGTTTTCTGACTAAATTATACGCATAAAAACACCCTGTATTTTGGGTTCCCAAAGGGTACCTTCTATCAGCCTAATCTGTGGTTATATAGTGATAAGTTATATATGAAATGTGTTATACATATATACATACATATAGTTTATCATGTTTACTTGACCCATTGCTGATCAACGCTTTGAACTATCAAGCAGCAGATTGGTGGTTCAAGCTTTATTCAACATTTCACTGTTATTTGATATATTATGATTGAGTTTTGATTGCCAATAAACTAAGTACAGTGGAAACTCAACTAACGTAAAGCTTGGTTATATCTGGGCAATATTTGTGGTCGCAAAATGTTTTCAGCCGAATAATGTGCCTACCCTTGCCCCATAATAGCTTGTTGATAACCTTTCCATGACAATGCACTCAGTGTGCCCCAACCCTTGATGCTGTCACTTCAATTTACCCTGAACAACCCTGAACAATGAACTACAGTCGGTTCCGGCTGTGAACGAATTGTGTCAGAGTTAACAAAACTTATTTGGCCACCCCAAGTGCAGGCAGCTAACCTGCAGCCCCGACATGGCTAAAATCCAAAATAGTTTGGCACGCAAAACGCACAAGCTACATAACTCAAAGTCCAGCTGCTATTAATAAACCAGTGTCAGAGTTTCTGAAATTCAACTAAACGTTAACATAAATAATATCGCAGAACGGTGGGGCAAGACACAAGAAGCAACTCACATGAAAATCAGCCGGAAAATAAATGCGAGTTAGATTTCCCTTAAAACTATCGCTTCTGATGGACTGCCTGTCTGATTGACCGGCTAGCTGATTGACTGACTAGCTGATTGAGGTATAACGCACGAGACGATCTAACTAGGAAGCTTACTCTTTTCATTGTACTCCCCGATGCTGACAAATCCGACATTCTGGGTGGAATTTATAAGCAAAATTGGTTAAAATGATCAAATTTAGAGTAAATCATATTGATTGATTGATTGATGAACAACTGTTAGGAGATCAGTAGGCAAATGGTGTTCTTAACGTAGTTATCTTTCAATATGTTTCACAGATTTCCAAAAATTCACCACAGTGGTTGGAAATAGAAATTCATAAGAGTTTGAAATGTGAGCTGCTTTTAAATGTAATCCAAAGGGTCAAGCAGAATTTCTCATTGTCAACGTATATGTCTATATATAAATATATGTTGTTCGTAAATATATATACTTTTTATTTGAACACAAAAAAAAGTGATCTGGTGCCACTGTGCACCAGTTTATATTTTGTTTTTTGGCTTTGATTAAACTTTTCACCCCGGTTTTAAAACTGCAACAAAACACACACAAAAAGGCAGCAGAAAGCTAACACGCAAAGCCACACCGATGCTCGAAAATGATGTGCTCCAAATAAATTAAATTCATAAACGCGAGTGTTGTGCAGCAGAGGGCGTGGCAGCAATGGGCGGGCGCTACAGACGGGGTCGCATGCGTTAACCTTTGGCATTTTTAATTAAGCGAACGAACAACACATAAAATATCGACACTTCAATTGCTAAAAAAAAAATGGTAGCAGAAAAAATCGCTGGCAGGCAGAAAATTAAGCAGGCAGGCAGCCAGGCAGGGAGCAGCAAAGGGGCACGCGCGGGTGCTGATGGTTCTGGCAGGGCTGCCAAGGGGATTTAACGAACCGCACCGAACGCAGCCGAGTGTGTTGTATTGCATTAAAGGTAAAACCAGGAGCAGCAGAAGCAGCAGCAGCAGGACGTCGGCGCCAGGCGATGGCAAATGAACGAGCCTATTAACGGCAGCAGCAAGGACGACAGCAACAGCAACAGCAGCAGCAGCAGCAGCTCTTAATTAAGAACTCATGTTAATTGTAATTATTTGGCACATGAAATTTTTATTAATTTATGCCGCGCACACAACAACAACAATAAGAACAACAACAAAGGTGTTAAGCTCATAGTTGTTGCTGGTGCCGGAGTGTTAATGATGATGCTGCCGCTGCCGCTGCTGCTGCTGGTGTTTAGTATGCCAGCAAAGGGGTGTCGTCCCGTATTATGTGCCCGGTTATGGCCCGGTATACAGCGCAGTTATCAAACGGGCCCGGGCCCGGGACCGTGCAGCACCTGAGCAACGTTTCAAATATATAGATGTATATATATATATATAGGGGTATATATAACGAGCAAATGATGAGGCTTCATCTACAGCCTGGCAGCTAATGGCTGTTGTTGTTGTTGTTGCTGTTGCCGCTGCTCTCATAAGTATGCTACATGTTGTGCATACACTACACATTGTAGTGTTGTGCGTATTAGATTGCTTCTGCGTATGAGTGTGTGCGAGTGTGTGTGTGTGAGTGTGTATTACGTATACCCTGTGCACCTGCAATGACTGTAGCAGTAAAGGCTAAGGTAAACATGCACTTCGAAGAATCCCTCAAAGAATCTGTGTTAGCTTTAAAGTTAAGAAAAATCTTTTCAATCTCAACTTTTACAGCTGAATAAGTAACTTTTTTCAAGTAACAATAGTCTAGGGACTACGCTGCCCGCAGGGTAACTTTAAGTCGAGCACTCTCGACCCGAGCACGCGTACATGTTATTAATTTCTTTTGGTTTGGCATTGATTAGACCAGACAGTTGATGTCGATACACAAATAAATGAGCATATATTTCTGTATCTGGGTATCTAAATACATATTTTTTTGCCAAACCAGCCAAGAGGGCATTGCTCGCACTCCGCCCCCTCCGCCTGCACATGGCTCGAGCCTGTCTCCAGCCTGTCCGGAAGTACTTAGATTGACGACAGTGATAGGGCCGCTAATGGTTTCCTGCAGTAATTGGCTATTTCAACCGCGAACACGGGCTAACGGCCGCATGATAATGATGTGGTCGTGGGCGTCGTATCCCAGCCCAGCCCAAATGGCACTTGTTGTTATTGTCATGCCCGAAATGCTTCAGGTAGTTCCACTGGCATCCGAACAGCTTCTATTTCTTGTCTGCCTCTACTGAGTACACTCGGCTGATTAGTAATTCTTTTGAATTCGTTGAGAATTATAAAAGAAACGAGAGAATCAACTCTTAATTCTCTTTGTTTAGCCTTGCAAAGGGTATTGATTGCCATTCAGGAGTTATGAAGGGGACTTCTGCGAAGCTTTTAAATAAGCATCAACAGCCGATCTGTTATGGCCATGTCTATTTGCTGGCTAAAATATATTTTGTGAAGCTTTCTGATTCAAGCCAACAATTTATCAAAATCAGTTAGGCATATGGCGTAGCATAGCTTCCATAAGAACAATCGGTTGAAAACTGATATGTCATAGTTTTAAGCTAACATTTTGTGGCGTTTTTAGCACTAGGTTTTAAGCATTGGTAATCAAGATAAGCATAATAAAAGTACTTAACAAATGAAAGTATTTGAAGCAATACATATTTATTAAATATTCACGCTGCGCAACACTGTTATCGCTGATATTTCGATATGCAGCTATTAACAGAGTGACGAAATGTCAATATAAGAAAAAATCATATTAGAGGGAATCGATCTATCATCAGTATGGTTCCCGATCGGCTCGAGGTGTGCAGAAGCCTTGTAATCCTTCTGAAGTTTTAACTTGTTGAGAATTGTAAGAGGCTAGTAACGAAAAAGCGAAGCGTACATACCAGATCCTGGGACAACAAAGAAAGAGTTTAGCCCTTTACCAACTAGATAATTCATCAATGGTTTTTGCTAATGGATGCACCTATTTCTAAAAATATGGGGACTTCTCTAGGCGCGTATTCTAAACGTTTCGAATTAGCGCCCATAAAAGCCCTTTCAGTGCCAAGAATTAAGTGCTTCCATAACCAAAATTGCCCTATTGACGGTCATTTATTAAACCATATTGTTGTTTATATCAAAAGCCTGTTAACATGCATGATTAAGCCTGGGTCTTGCAATCGGTTAACTATTGTTCAGTTGCTTTCAGAATATCATTATTGTAAACATGTTAAATTATATACTATAGTATATATTTTGAATTGTTCTTACACACACGTGCGCATGTGGGTGTGTGTCTACAAGCGGAAATGGAATTTTGCAGTCGTAACACACACAAGTTTCCGGTGTTGTCTCGCATTTTGTGATTTTCACTGATTAAACGACGCTACGAGACAGTCGCTCTTATAGGATTAGCATTTCACAAACAAATCGACTGACAAAGGTTGACAGTTGACACACGCACACACACACACACACACACACACACACATACATACACACACATACATACACTTGCATTCAGTCAGCCAGTTGGTAGCTTTCTTCTTTATTTGAGGCAACCCATAATATCATTCTTTTGACATTTACATGGAAATATTTGATGTTTATAATGATGGAACTCTTAAGACACACACACACACACGCATACATGGACACACGCCTTCATGTGTAACATTTGATGACATTTTGTCACATTTATAGCTGAATATACTAGAGAAAGAAACCCTCGATTATTCCACATTCAAATATCGAAAAATGTATTTGTGTTTGGCTAAAATCAAGGTTGCATTTGAATCAAGTTGAACCAACCAAAGTGTTTTTTTTTATGCCCTGAAACCATTGAGTGTGGTTCGGAAGGGTATATTGGGTGTATGGGAATGTATGTAACAGGCAGAGGGAAGCTTCTCCGAAGAAAGCACCTCCGATAAATATATATATTCTTCACCAGCATCCGCAGCTAAGTCGATTATCCTTGTTTAGCTCCTGCTCTGTCCAACCAGATCAATTTCAGATCATACAAAACATTCCTGATTTATTCAGAGTATATCTCGGAGCTCATAAGAGCTATGAGATATATGAATACACAGATATATATATGAATACACAGATCCATAATACATTATATATATTGAATACGTCGCCCCCGTTCTTCACAAAGTTGCCTTGGGTCTTGATATTTGCACAAATTTTGTTGCATATATATGCCCTTAAAAGGAGATCAGGAAATAAACGCCCAAGTTCCGGCAGTGTGGGATTAAGGGAAGAAGCAAAGAGGCAACATGTATGCTTGTGTGTGTCTGTTTTGCTGTAGCTCGAGGCTTAGGGTAAAGGGGCTAAGGGTATATCCCAGCGCGCACTCCAAACTAGAGCACTTTTTTGTTTTTTTTTGCCTTTTAGAGGATATTTCCCACTTTCAGCCCGTTTTAGGCATCTCTCAGTTGTTGTTTGCTCTTGCAGTTTCGAATTTCATTACAATTTTTCTTTTGTTCCGCTGCGCGTCATGCGCCGAGCGGAAATAGCAAGCCAAATCCTCCACTGCCGCGCACCTGCCTCTAACCGCCAAGCAAAACAAAAAGCCAGGCAGCAAATAAATGAAAACAGTTTCCAGCCAGAGCAGAACAGGTGAGACGCTCTGTAAGGCTGAGTGTGCGGGCAGGTGCTCTATAAAGAGACAAACAGTGGCAGCAGCAAATGCAACCTCAACCGGGCATCGATGGCAAGCTGATAAATAAAGAATTTCAATTAGTGGCAAAAACTTGACTCGGTCTGAAATGCATTTCAGCCCAGCAAAGGCGTGAGTCTTTTGAAAAAAAAAAGGGTTTTTTTTCTTGGTGCTAAAGCGTTTGGAATGTGTCCTCGATGAAATTTCCCATTAAATAAAAATATACAAAAAGAAAGTTAAATGAAAGTTATAAAAAGCTCACAGATACACAGAAAGCTTTCGAAGCTCGCCTTCCTTTAAGAAAGCTTAACCGTTTACAGCTAGTCTTCCTTTAGGAAAGCTTTACAGTTTAGGCTTTCAGGCGGTTCCTCGCGCTGCTAAAAATAACAGCAATATAACAGCACCGAACGCTGTTAAAGATAACAGCAATATAACAGTAACGCTTTAGAACAGTTTGTTTTTCGTACAAGTCGAGACACTCCTCTTGGGACATTTAAGAGCTGGTTTAACCGTTTTACATATCTAGACACTTGTTCGAAAAGAGTCAAAAGCTGCATCGAAAGTACATTTAAAATAACAGTAATTTTGTTAACAGTAACATGTTACAAAAGTACTTCATTTCAACGGGCTACAAAGTATGACTATGATATGAGTATGATAAAGAAAAAGGTTCTAAATATTTTTTTTTATTTCCTTTGTTTTGCCAACAGAAATATGGTCAGAAAAGTTGGCTATAACGTGCCAGTTAGGGTATGAAATGGGGTATATATTGCAATGATATAATTCACACATAATTCACACAATTTTGATCAATATCAATAGCCGATTTTGGTTAGGTATATATACTCTGGGTGAAATTCTCAATCTCAGAGATTATAGGAACTAAAGAAAGTAAATTTGGAACATAAAGTCTTCATATAGTATCCCCTATTGATCATTCCAGTGGTCAAAGGTTGTGTAAAGAACATAATCAACTAAGAAAAGATAGATATCTGTCTGCTTTGTAAACTTAGAGTCGGACCGACAAGCGAGAGGTCGCCGGTTCGGTTATGCAACAATAAATATAAATTTATTTTGTATCTTTGATATGATAAGAGCTGGAAAACAAAGTTAAATAGTTAGATTATTATTACTTTAGGTAATACCCCAAGCCTGTAATTGTCTATCAAAATATTATAATTTCCTTCTTTCCTTTTGGGTTATTTTTAATTTGTGGTTTGCAGTGCAATAACTGCTCAATTATTTGAACAATAGCGATGTTCATCAAATGCAATTTTGTATTATATTAAGATACTTTTATATATACTTATATATTTTTCTATTTTTCAGAGTCGGTCTTTATTCTGTCTTCTGCTTGTGCTGTGGTCGGTGTCGTAGTTCAAATGCTTGCCGTTTGTTTTTATAAAATTAAAAAGTTTTGCCGCTCCTGCTGCGCTGTAATCTTTATAGACGCTGCCAACAAGATTGGAGCGGGGGAATTGCGGGTTGGGTTTCGCAGGGGGAGGGGCAGAAACGTGTTTTACCAGCAACAATTGCTTGTTGATTTGGCTGTCGCGCCCAGCGCGTCGTCTTGGTCTAAACTTTTGGCAGGGTCGAGGAACGGACCCAGGCCGACGGCGACGGCGACTGCGATTCGAAACGGTCCAGACAGCCTGTTGGGCTGCCAAAGACAATTTACGACAGGACGAAGGACTTCTACAAATTATCGAGTGACAAAAAAAGAAATTGCAGATAGAAAACGTTGCAGTTTCTGTGTAGACAAAAAACTTTTCTGTGGCCAGTTCGGTCGCTGCGATAAGAAATAATTTATTTCTTATGGCGTGCGGTCAGCTTACCTGCCTGGCAAGGTGAGAACAGGTGAGGTGTTACGACAAATTGAATGCGGCCCCGCAGCTTAAAGTTGGCATATACCAAGGCATAATTTGTGCAAAAAAATTACACTCCAGTGGTCAAAGGTTGTGTAAAAAACATAATCAAAGAGGCTGTAATGGAAGTTCTATTTTGCCAACTAGGAATCGGACTAGCAGAGGAGAGGTTGCTGGTTCAAAGCTGAGTATTTTCCTCTATCTTTATGAAGCCACAATGCATGCTCAGAGAAAATTAAGCATAAATGTTGAAAGGGGGACAATGTATATTACAATGATAATTAAGTTATTTTGTTCTTAATGTAAACATAGTTTTCTTAATTTAACAGCTTTAAATAAATCAACTACAGTATATATATAGGTTGTATAAGAAAGGTTAATTAGTTATTGATTAAATGTAAATGTAACATATTTTTTACATTCAGAAGCTCGCTTGAGATTTCCAATATTCCAATTATGTTTGGCTTTTATTTTCTGCAATTTTCTTTCGTCCTCATTTCCGGGCGGGATCTAGAGCTATATGTATATCTGCCTTACATACATATATATATTTATGCTGTATGCTTCAAGGGCAGCTGCAACACAAAGTTGACTGCGATTTTGGCAGCTATCTCACTTGCACTCGCACAGAGCTGGCCCTGTCTACGGCTGTGTCCGACTCTATCTCTGTCCTTGTTTCCGGCTCGGTGCCAGGATATGTGTAGGATGTCATATGAAAGCCACAAGGTTGTGCGCTAGCCGACAGTTGAAAGTCGCAATGACATTTCAAATTTACGGACTATGACAAAGTGAGTTAAATGCATTTTGAAAAATACTCGGACTACGACGAATTGAAAAGAAAATCGTATAACGTTGATAAAGTGGGGCAAGCTGCATGAAATGGTTGAAGAAGTGCTTTTAAAGTGGCCCCAAAGTATTCATATGCATATTCTCTCTTAATCCGCATTCATTAGAGCCCTTCCGTCCTTCACCCCATCACTTGCATTCAGCAAGTTCTTAGAAACATATTGAACGTCTCTTATTCGATTTTAATATTAAAGTCAAGAGATCAAAGCCCCGTACAGACAAAACATAGATTTTTTACGTTAATTCATCTAGTCACATACATTAAGTGAACCCCACTCGAAATGCTTGCAGTTGAAGGTTTATTATAATATTTTTTACTGTAGTCGCAGAGCATCTTTTTTTTACATTCATGTAATCTCAATAAAATCGGCAACTGGCGTATGCCATATAAAATGTTTAAATTAAAGCCCGTAGGCCAATTTTAATACTTGTTTGACTTTTCTAATAAATATGTATGATACGAAGTTTTATTTTTGGTGATTTTTCATTTTATCTTGCTTTAGTCTCAGCTATTGTCGTCTTAAGCGGTAAACTAGTTTCCAATGAATATCGCCACGAATTCAAACTATTCAAAATACATAGTTCGTTTACGGGGGCCTCAAAACTTGTTATTCAGACGCTAAACATGAAGTTCTTTATTCAAAATGCTGACCCTGAAATCGACGACAGCCACAGCGATTCGGAAGCTGCGACCGTGCGAAATGCAAATTTGTTTTCAAGCTTTGATATAAATACGCGTCCACTTAGCTGATGTTAGTATAGTTACCTTTGATATCTCAAACGCTCAACACTAAAACCTAAAAATGAAATTCCTGATCGTCTTCGTTGCGCTCTTCGCCGTCGCCCTGGCCGCACCCACTGATTCTGCTGCAGAGACTCTGCGCAGCGAGGCCGATGTTGGACCCGAATCATTCACATACGAGTAATTATTAACCCTTAACACTGGCTACTGTCCAGCATTTGCTTATCCTTTGCTTTTGATGCTACAGCTTCGAGACATCCAATGGCATTAAGGAAAATGCAGCAGGTCAGCTGAAGAACATTGGCACAGAACAAGAGGCTATTTCCGTTCAGGGCTCATACTCCTTCGTTGGCGATGACGGTGTGACCTACACAGTCAACTACGTTGCCGATGAGAACGGTTTCCAGCCCCAGGGCGCCCATTTGCCCGTCGCACCCGAAGCTTAAGAAGCGATATTAAGGCTTAAATAAATTAAATGTTGATCTAAAGTTTATGTGTTTTCATATGCAAAGTAGCTCATCAATCAGGGAAAGAGCACGTGAAAGCTCTACTACTTCATTTGCTATTTAGTTTCCAGCATGGTTCGCGTGTTCTAGAGGAACACATCTGGATGAGTGGATAGACATTAGCATGCACACAAGATTATATCTATGTGCTGAATATCTTGACAAGGCCTTAAAGCTCTGCTTCTTCTTTTGTTGCCTCTGCTATGCCTCGGGGTTGGGGCTGTGGCATGTTGTTGCAGTTTATTGTTGGCTTGCTAAAGTTATTCATACGCCACGTTCACAATAGTAGTAAATGTAATTTATGTTGGCAAAACATTGCGTAAGTGCATCTGCTGTAAAATTCAAGTAGATGCCACCAGCCTCAGACTAAAGCGTGAACACTGCCAACTGCCAACTGCCAACTGGCGCACAAAAATGGCAGAGAATTCAATAAAATTTTCATGCAATATTTGCAGATGCACACAAAAACTACTTTATAGACCCATGCCACAATGTCGTTCATTGTTGGAGCCCCGTCCTGAGTTCGTGGGAGATTAAGTTGATTCTCTTTATAGACCCCCTGAGCCTCGCTTCCATATCTTTAAATGGGCTCCAATGCTTGACATAGCGTGCTTAGACCCGCTTGTGTCTGTTGCGGATCAGTCTAAAGACAAAGTAAATGCTGGCTCAAGCCATGATTATTCAATTGCCTCAAATAGAAAGTTTCTATAAACTTTTTGTTATTATTGTATGCTCATCTGTCGTTATTCTCTAACAAAATTCTTTTTCTTTTTAATAACTTTTTCTCCACTTATTCTGATTTTTGTTTATTATATATTATTATATAGTCTTATATACATATATATAGTATTATTTATGGAATATTACGACCCAACCAAAAGCCAAAAGGAAGCTGATTGATATAAAATGCACAGCCCAAGCCCTAAGAGCTCGAAAGCTGAAGTTTTTACAGTGGGCACTAAAATGGGATTTCCGGGAAAAATCTTCACACCTTTTTGGATCAATTATAGATTACGAGATGCACATTTTTTTGGTTCTCGCCCACTTCAAAGTCAATGTTAATTATCTTTCTAAGAATTCGATCAAGACGTATTTTGTGAAAAGGAGGGAGGAGGAGGCGAGATATTAATATTCTATAGTAAAATTGACGAAAATGAGGGAGAGAAATGGCAGAAAAATATTTATAATTATCAATCGAAAAGGACACAGGACACAAATCCGTGTAATACTTTCTGAATATTAATTATATACAAAATATTAAAAAAAAATGTGTCTTTATGAAGCTATAGACAAATGTTTAAACTGGCGCAAAATCTGCAAGAAATCGTTCGTTTGGATAAAAGAAAACGAAATTGAAAACATAAACCTTAATAATATATTCGACAAAGATGCCGCGGAGACCAGTCAAACAGCTATTGGCAAAGCCGTAACCTTGGCCGGTCTAGATCTGGGCCCGGGCTTGAGTCTGGTCAAGATCAAGCGGCGTGTGCGGGGTTGTCAACCGGCGGCACAAATGAGACGCATCTGCTTAAATCTATGTATCTATCTGCTCGTCTCTACGCATCTAAGTTAGCTGAAAGTGATAGTGGGTATCACATACACCAACTATATATATATATATATATCTATAGAGATTAGCATAGGCAAGCATCTCGAGCGGGAATCTCGAGCGGGCATCTCGAGGTGTAAACTGCCAGCGATAATGGATAAACATGTTTCAAGAACTTCAGATAGCTGCTAATTGGATTTAGAACTCAATAGTTCTGAGAAGGAGAGAGAGAGAGAGAGAGTATAAATAAAGTTAAGGAAATCAAGAGTCGCCACAAATAATATATTGTATAGTTTATGTATATCAAAACATATTTATACTATACATACATACATATGTAGATTATGTAAATGGGTTGCCGAATTGGAATTCATTTGTCGTCTGCACGTCTTCGCCTTGTGACGTTTTTAATCAACGCAAACATAAGACCCACTATAACAAGTTTTATTTCATTTCATTAGTTTAAAACTTTTTTGCCATTCAATATTAAACGATAAACTAGTTTTATCCAATACGAATTTGTTGCAAGCATTGATATAAATACGCGTCCACTTAGCTGATGATAGCATAGTTACCTTTGATATCTCAAACGCGCAACACTAAAACCTAAAAATGAAATTCCTGATCGTCTTCGTTGCGCTCTTCGCCGTCGCCCTGGCCGCACCCCCTAGTTCTGAAGCACAAATTGTGCGCAGCGAGTCCGATGTTGGACCCGAATCATTCAAATACGAGTAATTATTAACCTTTAAGACAGGCAATCGTCCTGCATTTGCTAATCGTTTACTTTTCATGTTACAGCTGGGAGACATCTGATGGCCAGTCGGCAAATGCACAAGGTCAGCTGAAGAACATTGGCACAGAACAAGAGGCTATTTCCGTTAAGGGCTCATTCTCCTTCGTTGGCGATGACGGTGTGACCTACACAGTCAACTACATCGCCGATGAGAACGGTTTCCAGCCCCAAGGCGCCCATTTGCCCGTCGCACCCGAAGCTTAAGAAGCGATATTAAAACTTAAATAAATTAAATGTTGATCTAAAGAATTTTGTTTTGTCTATTTGGGAGGAGGGTGCAGCTAGTTAATTCATTCTATTGATAAATACCGATTTTGAGAGAAGTTTTATCAAGCATAACTCGAGGAATATAAGAGCTATATAAGATAGTATATAGTCCATAATCACATTTCACATTTTGTATGCCTTCCCGAGTTCACCGCAAAATTGTACTCACAATTGTTTTTTCATGTACTCTAAAAATTTCATAGAGATCATGCACTCAAGTCAAGAACGTTTTAAATTACGTGATTTAAATTTGTACATTTTTTGAAAATATTTTGCGTTGTATTTGTAGATTTGAAGATTGATTGAAGTGACTCAGCGTGGTCCAAACGTGCTCAGGTTGAGGCCAATTTACCAATGTTTAGCCACAAAGAGCCAGACAACTTTTTGCAGGAAACATTTCATTTAAAACATATATGCATGTACACTAAATAGATATGTATATATATACCTATATTATATGTATATTTTGCACACATCCCAAAAACGGAATGCTCTAAGTGTAATTTATGCGCGCACACAAACACACACACACATATATATATATATGTATGGTGAGAGGAGGAAAATTGGTGAAAATGTGTAACGTTGACCTGACGCCATTTCTGTTGAAGGCTGAAGCTTTGTGGGCCTGTCCACAGTTTGGTGGAGGGTCGAAGGGCGGAGGAGGGGACGTCTGCTGCCAGGGCGCTTGACGCTTTTCATTTTTCTGTTTTTGGGCTAAAATACCAAATTACGGCATAAATAATGCATAGATAACGAAATTTATTACATTTCATGCATCAGCCCGACAACACAGAGAGAGAGAGCCTGGATAGCCAGCCAGTGGGCCAGACTCGAGCCAGCGACCAGCACAAACAGAGCCACCCACTGGGCCACGTCCAGCCACGTCCGGACACATCAGACGGCTTGGAAAAGGCGGCAAATGTTTAACGGATGTCGCTCTGTCGCCTTCTAATTTATGGCTCATATAAGTTGCTCTGATTAGCCACTGCCGGCAATTTTTATCTACAGCCAACAAGTATTCCTCTTGTATTATATATATGCATAGGTGCGCGTTTATGCATTGCTTTTAAATTCAAAGAATGTCTATATATGCCAACAATAACAAGATTCCAATAACTCGACCCCAGCTGAAGGGATGTGCTTATTTATGTTATGACAATAAAGTTACCCTAAAAAAGACGTAGCAAAAACAGCGAAGTTTGAGCTACCGAAGCTTCAATACCCTAGCAGACTTATCGAAGCTGTGGGGTATATTACTAGACTTTACTAGACTTTAATCCTATATGAATAAAATGTGAAATATTGAAATAAAATACATTTTTGTATAAACAAACTTGTATGTATCTAGCTCTTAGCTTCTTGGAGCTATGCTCGATAAAACGTCACTCAAAATCGATTTTTGTCGTTTTTATAGGAGGCTATATCGAAAACGAATACATTTATTCTGTGGATAATTCCTATAGAAAGTTTATGATATAGAAACTTTATATATATTGTTTAGATATATTACAGTACTTCAATGTGAACGAGAATCTAGAGAATTTAACTATCTTAGGAGGATAGTTAAGCAACAAAGCTTTTTAAAGCAGAACTCAGGTATCAGCCGATAGTTCCTATGCGATAAGAAGCATTACGCCTTCTAATATACTAATATATAGAAAGCCAACCAAATTAATCAGACCGGACAATTAATGGTCAAGCAGCCAAAAGTACATCGAAGACATCTGATTTGATTCATGTTACAAACTTCTTGATATAGTTGCCATACCCTGCCCTCAACTTAGTGTATAGCCAGTCAGAAATGTTGTGGTCTGCGCTGTCGCTTCAGTTGTTGCCGATGCGCGTCTGATATGTGTCTTGCTCATATCGTAAGGGAGTTGCTCATAATTGCATTTGCATATTATTTCCCTTTATTGCAAATGTCGCCCTGTTTGACATGACTTCAGTTTTGCTTAGGGGTTGGGCAACTAAAAACTTGCCAACGCCATTTTGGTTATTTTCCACTTCCGCAGTTGCTGCTGATGCTGCTTCTGCTGCTGGTTCTACTCTGTGGGGTGTTTATTAAATGGCGCATGCTTGCGGCAGTAAAATAAAAAAACATTAAAAAACAAACACAAAAAAAAAAAACTAAACAAAGAGTTAAAAGTTAAGCGTAGCTGGTGAGAAATTATAACGAAACAATTTGCATATAAATTAGGACCAACAGCGAGGTGTCAAATTGTCTGGAGTGCGAACTGGTATTGAATCTACTCAAACAAGTTCCCATCCGAGAAACACAATACAATTTGTCTAATGCGCTTGATGATATTATAAATCCGATGACACAATACACACGACCTGTCAGCGAGATCGATCAGATGAAGGCAATCATTTGTCCGAGTTTAAGAGGAATGCAATAATTTATTATAATATAAGAAAAATAAGTTCGATGTGAAAAAGATTTTGTGAGGCGAAAATAATCGTGGATTTCGTTGAAGACTTAAATCAAATATATAAAGCTTTGGTTTGTGAAGCAAGTCTTAAAAATCTCTGAACTATAAATATTATTCTACCTTTTAAGCCACAAGAATCACGAGAAAGAAATCATATCCACGGCACGCTGAAGGTTTTATACTCTTGTACCTCTACGAGGTTTGGATGAAGACAAATGTACTTTATGTAGATTTCACAAAGTTTTCGGAAGTTTGAATATCTGCATCTCGTGTCGAGTTACCAAGGTTTACAGCAGGGAAATGTGTAAAATTGGAAAGTTCAACTGGCAATTTAATAGGGCCTTCAATGAAACGGAAATCGCAAACGAAAAACAAATAGTATGTCAAATATCCAAAATCATTTTGGGCAACCATTTTATGGCCATGCTCGTATATTGCGATGACTGCAGTGTCAATACTCGTAAAAAGCCGGATAAATGGATAGGTAAGGACGAAGCAGCAGCAGGAGCAGCAGCAGCAGCAGGAGCAGTAGAAGCAGCAGCAACAGTTAAGCATAAAAGCCAGTCTCGTAATATCCTGCACAATTGTCAGTTTTACTCATTGCTTTATTGTTATTGCCATACCCTTGGCCTTAGCTTTGACAGCCAGCTCCAAGCCCAACCAGAACCCCAGCCACACACCCTGCCAGGCAGGTAAACAATGCTAATGCATACTTTGACTTTGACAAGAAGCGAAGAAGAGGTTGCTGAGCCAGAGAGAGCTGCACTCAAATCTCGCCGGGTTGAGCTATATTGGGTTTAGACTTATGGTTGTCGCTGCTCGTGAGCATTTGGCTTGGGGATTTTTGGCTATCGATTCGTCGATTCCTTGGATTATTTCTAGGATAAACGTTGCACATGTTTGCCCCCTTCATCTTGATTCCTTTTTTTGAGGGCGTTCGCAACAATCGAATATAAAATGAATTTACCTTTTGTTGATGTTGTGAAAGACTTTTGCTTATTGGCTTTTGGCTCTTACCTCTATTATACGAACACTCTCTCGTGTATCTCGCTTTCACGGATTTCGATTGAGCTTAAGACAAATGCAAATATTATTGGGGCTCACAGCGGGTCGCGTGTGTGTGTGTGCGTGTGTGTGAGTAGTGCGTCCCCCCTTTACACAAGCTTGCCTCATATGATGAATGATTATGTGCTGCCTCCTGATTTGTTGCCGCTGATAAACTCAATTTGTAATTTGGGGCCTCAGCAGCAGGCGGCAGGCAGCAGGCAGCAGCTGTGTGTCAATTTGGGGGAGGGGCGAGCAACGGGTGAATCAAATTGCGCATACGCCGCGTACGTCGGCGGATAGGAAGACGTTTTTTATTGTCAAAGTTTTGCGAGTGCCGGCAGCTCAAGTTGTAACTTGATTTTATGTCACTTTACAACACTGCATTTGAAGTGCCTTCTCAACATAGTGCGCAAGTCGCCTTTGTGCAACAACTTGGGTTTTAATCTTTGTTGCCTCTTAGCGAGTGCTTTATTTATACACTCAGAGAAAAAGCGGTTTTTTTTAAGTTCGATTAGGTTGGGCCTTGACTTTAGCTCAAACATTTGAAATATATTGGCTATTTGAATGAAGTAGGAATTGTGAGATAAATGTAGAGAACTTTTAGCTGCGACTGAGTTTCGTCTTTTGGCGACCTAAGCTATGAGAAATACATAGTCCGATTCTCTTGAGATTTTCAGTGAAAATTGAGCTTATGACAGTCTTTGGGGGATACGTATCCCAAAATACACTAAAGAAAGCAAACAATCTCCTAACGAAAACCACTTGGGCGGACATTTTCTCTGTGTATCTCCCCCTGACACTCCGGGTAATGTCTGGCAATATGATCGCATACTTATAAATCATGCATACTTAGGTATCGATATAAGTTGATCACTAGAGTGGAACATCAAATGATCAAGTGAAGAAGGAAGTTTATACTATTCTATCCCTTGCCAATATTTGTATAAGCTCATAATAACTCACAACCTGATTCTCACGTTCCTCTTGAGCGGACAATACTTCCTCGACGATCTTTGCCCGCATGTATATACTGTACACGAACCTACATACCAACTTTGGTATATGTATCTAGATCTAGATCTAGTCTCTAGCTCTTATAACTCTCCAGTTAAGCAGAAATAAAATCATGGCTCAACATCGATATATATCGATAATATTAAAATGGGGCATCATATCTACAGAGTATAAAACGCAGCTTTAAAAGAACCCGCTTAAAGACTTCACCTTGTACTTGATTGCAGTACAATGTATATTGAAGTTAGCAAATGTTGAGATATGTACATAATATCAATAAGATTTTGCATGTTAAACATCATATAGAACTTTTATGTTTTTTAACTTTTGCCCGCATTTCCAAAGTGTTTATTTAAACCTTTAACTATGTGATGCATTTAGCATATTGCGCACAAATTATTAAATGCAATTTCTCAGTCAGGTGTTGGCGGAAATGTGTCTCTGGATCTTATGACTTACAAGCGGGCCACAAGTGCTGTCTGGAATGGGCGTGGCATGTGCTGCCTCTAAGGAAATTGGCAGCAGTTGGACAGTAGGTAACCAATAAGGGTCCGTAGCCCGCGACTTATAGTTGAACCATCGAGCTTTAGAGCTCAATAGATACCCATTGCCATACCAAAGCGTTATTGGTATATGAAAGTCGCAGACAGACAAATAAAAGACAAATCAGTTTAGCTTTATTTATTTATAAATATACATAAATAATAATATATGATATACCTTGTACTTGTGCAATTTGTATAGGGTATACGAAGTGCACTTGAGGAAATTAAAAATTGTATTCAAATGCCATGCACGAGCGTAAAAATTAATATCCGCTCTCGTTACCCATTGTTGGGCCATGCGGCAGAGCTTAGTTGTAGGGTAAAATCTCTCAAGGTGCGTGTCAAGACAATTTTTAATTTCATTTCGCATTCTGTTTCTTTGTTTTGCAGAAAGACATAAAAGAAACTCTGCAGTGCTTAAATTGAGTGCAATAAAATATGCTGCTATTTGAAGCAAGACACGATTTTGTTTCATATGTTCATACATACATAAAACTATATTCATATTAAATCTAATCACTGATTATCCTAAATTGCTGTAGGCAAAATACATATTTTAATATTTAAGCAATCAAAGCACATTTTCGAATTGAATTGATTCTGATTATCGAATTGTTGTTGCTCGGCCTGCTTTTCCAGTTGTTTTTTTAATACAGTTTTCTTAGAAATTAAATAAATAAGCTTTGGTGTTTAGAAAAAATATCAATTAATCTCCTTAAAAAGGAAAAAACAAACTTTAATTTATAATCAATTGAATAAGTTTTTGACGAGCTGTTTTAGATTGTGAATCGTTTGAAAAAGCAAATTCTGTTGCATTGCAAGTTGATTTCTTTTTGAACTAATCAAAGGCAACAATTTTGAGGAAAGAACGAATTCATTTCATTTCCTTAAAGTATGTTCGGAAACGCAATCTAAGATAGGCTGCTGAATTTTAAATAAGTTTGCAATTTAAAAAACGCCCTCGAAAGCATGCTTTAAAATACTATGTTAATATTTGACAACGCCTGAAGATAGGCAACAAAGTGTTAATACGTATTGAAAAAACGAACAATGGATGTACGTATGGCATGCTTGATGTACGTAAGTACATATTACATCATTTGCAGATGCTGCTGCTGATAGAACAGCATGAAATATCATAAATATTATTATAATTAATACGATCAACGCCGGGTAATTTCATCTAGCAATTAACAACGCGGCATTGTCTGCAGAAAAAAACAAGGGGGACTATCATAATGCCCGCCCAAAGGCGCCTACACATAGAGCACAAACATGGCGGCAATGGCCGCGGCAAAGGATAAAAATGTCGAGGCATACAAAATGGCGCATGTCGTCTCCATCCAGGCGACGAGCGGGCCAACGCTCAGTGAGACAATCAATTGGGCAATGAAGACCATGCTGCTGATGATGGCCACATCGGTGCCCAGGCCACGTGCCTGCTTCAGCGGCACCGTCTCGCCATTATGCACGCGGAACTGCAAAAGAAAACAAGCAATTGAGACAAGTAAAGAGAGAGAGAGAAAGAGAGAGAGAAAGAGAGAGAAAGAGAGAGCGAGCGAGAGAAAGAAAGAGGTTTAATTACATACACAATTCTTAGCATGATAGTTGGCTACCAGGATGAAGGGCATGGTGAAGAGCGTGCCATAGAGTATGCCCGCCGAGGTGCTGAAAACGAGAACGCCCCACTTGGTCGGCCACAGGCCGAGGATCAGCATGCCAATGCCATAGTATACCATGCCGCTAATATAAACCGCCTTGGTGCTACAAGAGAGACAAGAAGAAACATTAAGCTTCGGTTTGCCGAAGGCTTTAATAACCTTACAGTTGAGTCAAAAAGAATGATTGTCCCTAGATATATATGTATGCAGTATGTAGTTATATATGTAGACGAGATTTGACAGTATTTTTGAGTGAAGCACGTGATATGGATATGAATCTATATATGATATATATAATAAATATCTCTTTTAATCCATTTGTTGAACAAGATTTGAATATCCATTCCAATGGCATCCGCGACATGAAACACCTGTTTTTACTTACCCAAACCACTTCATCAACTTGGTCACCGACATCGAGTAAATGGAGCAGGAGAAGGCATAGATGGACATGCCCCAACAGCCGAAGCGCACGCCCTCCTCATAGAGCTGCAGCGGTGCGGAGTTGGGCGGCGCCGTGGGATCACCATGAAAGACCGCCTCGCCGACAAAGTCCGTAAAGTACAGGCAATAGGTGACATGACCCATCCAGCAGAAGAGATTGGTGAGGGCCAGCATGCGCATAGAGTGCGGCATTATGAAGATGCTCTTCAGATAGCCACGCAGCGAAATGGGCGAATGGTCCTCCACCTGATGCTCGGCATCGCGTGGCTTCACCTTATCGCTGAGCGCCGGCAAATAGCTATTCTGATAGCCATTGGCCTTCAACTCATTCGCCTTCAGTTCATTGGCCCGCTGCTGGTCCAGGGTGGAGTTCTCCTGTATATAATAGATGGCATTGTTGTTCTTCTGCAGCTCCTTCTTGATGGCCCCCTCGGACAGTGGACGCAGCATGTCATCGCGCTCGATCAGCTTGAGCGGAATCTCCCGGAATGTGGTCACCGTGATGAGATAACAGATCACAAAGATAATTGTCACCAGGCTAAAGACCGTCGGTATGTTGCCGCCCAGGAAAGTGCCAATGTGTGTCGTCTCCCAATCGATGCCGCCAATGGCATAGCCAATGGTGCCGCCGAAGCCCGCGAATAAGGTGAATGTGGTCAGCGCCTTGGGCTGCTCCTCGGGCACGCACATGTCCAGCAAATAGGTGCGCGCCGGCGTCTGGCAAGTGTCCGCATCAAAGTCCAGCAGTACCATGCCCAAAATGGTTAAAATCACAGCAAACTTAAAATTGGCGGCCGTTGCTCCGGGCTCCGGTTCGGCGGACAGAAAAGCAGCCACGGCGCTCTCATTGCCAAAAGTCGGACTCAGTTCGGTGTAATTGTAGCCCACATCGCCCAGCCAGACGCCCAGATCCTTGCCATAGGGCACCAGTATCAGTCCACAGAGAATGCCCAGCGATAGCAGCGAGATAATGGGCCGGCGTCGACCCCACCGCAGCTGGCAGCGATCACTGATGCTGCCCAGCAGCGGCGAGACAAAGAAACCGATCAGCGGCGACAGGCCCCAGGCCATGGTCATGTGCTTGTGATCGATGCCAATCTGGAG
Organism: Drosophila kanekoi; assembly: GCA_037075305.1. Taxonomy (NCBI): domain Eukaryota; kingdom Metazoa; phylum Arthropoda; class Insecta; order Diptera; family Drosophilidae; genus Drosophila; species Drosophila kanekoi. Next base: position 12,295,420 of record JBAMCE010000141.1, read on the forward strand.
CAGAATGGGCGACACGAAGCTCGTCTCGGCCGCGTAGGCAAACTCAATGGCCATCGCAATGGCGGACATGCGGTAGAGCTCGAGGCGTGTCTTGCGGCGAAAAACATGCGAATAGTCCGCGTCCTGGGCACGTGCATGATTCTCGCGCTGCTTTAGCATGTACTTAATCATGGGGTTCTTGGCCGAGGACAGCTGAGCGGCCTGCGCTGTATCGGCGGCAACACCAACCATGGCTGAGCACTTGGTTCGAACTGCGGCTAAAATATAGATATGATTCGAGTTAAGATTGGTCAAGTTCTACTTATTGAGAGCGAAACGGAAGACATTGAATCCAATTGAGCGGAATGTGCGTCGCGGCACGTCTAAGCAGCTGTTGGCGAAGATCTGTTATTAATTGAGTGGCGTGCAATGTCGCAAGGGGTACACTCAGCGAAAAAACCTGACTCCATATGAGTCTTAACTTGTCAATATACAGAGACGCTTGCGATTACTTAAGAAGTCTTTAAATTAGTTACGCGATCGTTTTGATTATTGTTACATTCCATTAATATTCCTTTTCTTTCTTCGTTTTGAATTTCAATTTGATGCTGAATTTGATCCAGCGACCTCTCTCTCTTATGGGTACACAATCCAAGACATTTCTTACTTCTATTCTGATTCTTATTTCTTCTGATAATTGAACAAAGAAATGTACTTGAAAGCTTAAGAACTGAACAGCATAAGTATCTATCTATTACAACGCTTTTCTCTCAGTGCAACAGCATTCAATTGACGCGAGGCTATGCATTTACTCCAGTTCAAAGTTCGAACAGCATTTGATCTGACGGCCACAAATCCGAGCGTAAATATTGAATCAAATGCAAATGCAATTTGAAACTGAAACGTTTCGCTTATCGCCTGGCTCTTTGTTGTCAGAAATCAGAGCTGAAAACCCAACACGTAAACAAAAACAAAACAAGGCAATTGATTGTAATAAGAATGCAGAACATGATGTGGAAATAATATATGAAAGCAACCGCATTTTAATGGCCTTTTTTGTTATCTATTTAATCACTTAGCTTAGAATTTGCATTTAAATAAATACATTTCTATAGCGCGCATTCAGTGCAGACAATATTGCAGCTCGAATATATCACAATCTCCTTTATACGAGTCCACATGTCTTAATGAAAGCAAACAGCAAGAGCTAAAGAATTTTATTAATACACAATTATATTGTGACAATTCATTAATAGAAAACACTGCGCTAGTCGCCTCAAAGATACCCTGTAAACGGGTCTACTTGAAATTTGCAATTGTTTCTTGAAAAAATTCAAATTCTTAAAAATCTTATTTGGCAAAAACAAAAATAAAAGAAAATATCAAATAATAATAATAGCAAAATATAAACTTTAATGGACCCAAAAAAGAAAGTTTCTAGCACTAATGTAGACCGAAAAAACCATCACATTTTATTGCTCTTTAAAATATTTATGTATGCAAAATTCTAAATAAATTCGAATTCAAGATTTTAAAAGTTCCTAATTAAAGACTACTTTGTTATTCTAGAAGTTTCTAAGTTTCTTTGTATGCATAAGCTGCACACTCAATATGTTGTTTTTACAGGGTATTACAATACAACAAACAAAATATCAGCTAATTTGACGAGTGAGTTTGAGTGACGAATTTTGTGCTGAACGCCCGCTCATTCCCATTATTGTCCGGCACTTTGTGTCAATTCAACAAAGCCGCAGGTCATGCGGACTGCTCTTATCACGATATCTCCACGATATAAGCTATATATATATATACTAATAAATATATATATATTTGAATACATATATGTGCCACGTAGACACATCAAAGAAATGCGAATCAGTAGCTCGTGTCGCTGTCGCTGTGCTGACTAGGTCAATAATTTGTCTTAATATATGCACGAGACTGAATGCTAATCAGCTTTGGCTGTTGCTGACATTAATTAGCGGCTGGTATTAGGAAGTAAGTTTTTTTTTGTTTTTCAATTTCAGTTGTAAGAGCTAATAATTTGATGAGTTTGGGTTCCGATCTAAAGTTAATTAACATATTTGGCCATAAAACTGTGCACACAACAATACACAATTTCACACGTATTTCATTTAATGATGCGTTTCAATTCTGTTCCTGTTGTTGTTGTTGTTGCTGTTTGGCTTTTGTAATTAAGATGATCATTTAAGAGCTGCGCTTCATTATAATTAGATGCCGCTGAGAGAATTCGATTGTGTATTGGACAGGATGTAACATATATGCATATTAACTAGAGGAAAAAAACCATTCTTTACGAGCTAATCGCAGCTCAACACGAAGTTCGTTTCGCTAAAGACAATAAAAATATAAAAAAAATTCTATAACATATGCATAATTAACTATTTTCCACTTACCTCTGGGAAAGCTTATAAATATATTTATTTTTTTCAATTGATTTTTCTTTTAGTTAGTTAAGTTTCCTTTTGTTTGAATTTTCACTTGAATTTTCACTCACTTTCCGATTTAGGGTTAAGCGTCAATAATTGAAAATGCGATAAAGTTTTTCTCTTGCACAGATTGTTGTGCAGAAAATAGATTTCGATTTTCTTAAGTTTTTTTAATTGCTTTTTCGTTAGCTGCTTGGAGCGAGCGTGGGCGTGGCACTTTCGTTTGGGCGGCGGCAAAGAATCAACTATCATAACTTTACCCATCCAGTCGATATAACACTTGTTTATAAACACAAAATAATAATTAACTTCTCCGTCTGCTCGAGGTCTTTAGCTGAATGTTTTTTGCTCTATCTTTTTCTTTTCTTTTTTCAAAATTGCCTTTTATTGTTTTTTGTTTTTGTTTTTTGGCTGTTGTTAAAGTGCTGACATTGCCGCTAGTCGATCGTTGGAAATGTTTACTACATTGGCCTGAACGCTGGCAACTTTTTGGCAAGACATGAAAATTGCTTTCGTTACGCTTAAATAGACCAAAAATAAAAGTCACCAAAAGCAATGACAAGACACGCACGAAAATTTAATTTTCGCTATATAAATATTATAGATATATTTATATAGATGTATGTACATATATATATATCTATGGCTATAGAGGCTCGATTGTTCTTCGTCTTTTCTTGAATTGACGTTATTTTTGGCCTCCTTCCGCTCTGTCGACGATCTGTGCTGTGCGACGATCTGGAGCTGATCTCCTTTGCCCTGCGACTGCTTGACTGAAGCGTCGGCTGCTAGACGCACGTATTTATACACAGCATGCAACATACGCACTCTCTCTCAATTATGGAGCGTGCACTGAGCGAAAAAGTCTGCCGCATACGTTCGACGTAATATATATATTAATTTTTCATATCAAAGTGTGCAACTATGTTTTGTTTGTAATACTGATAATGTTTATAAACAAAGTTTAACGCCTTCATTCACCACGCCGAAGATTGAATACTCTTTAATTGATGTGGAAGGAACTGTGAAGCTCGCAGACAAACAAAACAGAACTTTATCATTCGATGTTAAAAGGATTCGTAGTCAAAACAAGATAAAATGTCAGGAAAAAAAATAGTTTCCCAGTTAAAATAAGAAGAAGATGAACTCAATTGTGGAGCGATCATTCCCTTGTCAGGTATATGCTCTAATGATCCGATCCGATCCGACTCTCTTATATAGTATATAAGCGAGGACGAAGCCTTGGAAAGTACCAGGAATGTTGCCTTAAGGCTAAGAAATATGACTTCATATAACAACGCACACATTTCAGAAATATCTATGCTTTATAGTCTAACACATTTCATCAATTCATTCTGAAACCCTTTTTCAAGGGCAAGCAAATTTCGAAACTAAATATACGACATTTTTTCGCAGTGTAGCGGCTGCTCATTTTTGCAAATCTTCCGCTGTGTCTCACTTTATCTCTGCCTCGGTCTCTCTGTTCGTGTTTTCGCTCTGAGCATCGCATGCCTTATCGACAGAAGGGTGCGGGGCTTTCTTTTATCTGTTTTATGCTCGTATTGGTTGTTGGGTTTCTTTTGCCAAATGCCCTAATATAGGGTACTTGAACTATTTCATTAACTGTGTAACATTTGGAGGCAAAGAAGAATTGCTTGAGCTTTGAATTCACAGATTACACAAATTCTAGACTCACAAAGCAACATTGACTATAATATATATTATGTATATAACTTTTTTTTGAAGATTTCTGTTTTGTTTTTCTGCACTTCGACCGCCCACTTAAACGGTCTCTACTCGACTATATGCCTATTTACGGGTTGAGTCAACCGTAGCTTATCCTAAATAGAAAATGTGGCTATCATATTTACATGCTTTCGTTGGCATGTTTATTATAGTTGGGCCTAAATTCTTTGCAATTGTTTTTAACCGAAACTAAAAGACATTAAATTAAATCAAGATAAGTATATTCATATATATTTTTGAAACCTCGCGTCTGCCTCATTGTGAAAAGCTTCAAATATAACTATATATATAGATAGATTCTCAGGTAAATACCTGACTCAACTGTTCATATTCATAATTCTGTTTGTTTCTATATCTTAAATGGTTGTTGCCTTTGCCTACGTCTGTTGTAATTGGCGGCTAAAGTGTGATTTACAAAATTTGAGTAACTGAAAAACGTGATCGTGATAAATCTACGAATTAAATAAAAACAGCTTTAATTGCGCCATAATATTTGTATACTGTCAAATAATTCCATACGCTAATTATATATATTTATCATGAAGGCAATTTTAATAATAGGCATCTCTGCAAGGGCATTTAATCTTCGCTATACCCAGAATGTTCGTTTGCCTGTTTGTAATGCACTTTGGTTTAATTTACCCATTTCATGCCAATCACAGTGCTTAGCCCGCAAAGTGCAACCTCTGGCAAATTACAATTTTCTAGTGCATTACAAATGCAGTTAGAGCCCAAATGTAAGTGCTGAGTCGCGCTCCTTGTGCATAATTCGATCGAGAGTCCGAATCGTAGCGTACCATTTAGCGATTGACTACTGTAGCAAGTCTTTTGCAATCAAATGTAGAGCATTTCATCAGCTCTCGGCATCAAAGCACTGCACAAAATTCTTGTGTTTTTCATACCCTCAACCTATTTACAATGGGCAGAAATGGGTATATCAGTTATGTGCAAATTTTTGTAACAGGCGGTAGGAGGCTTCTCCGATCCCATTCAGTACGTACATATGCTGTCTGCCAAGCTCAAAATATGTGAAAGCTTCTTTTCAATAACTTCTCTCATTTTCAAAACTTCCGTAAATTAGGTTTCATGAGAGGCTTCTCATTGAATAGTATCTATATTTTCAGAATACCTTCCCCCATACCCTGTAAAATTGATATAAACCCAAGGTAAGTCTGTCTTTCACGCATTCGCAATTACTTAAGAAAGCGTTTACCAAACACGTTTCAAGGCAAACTGAATATTGTATCAGGTCTGGTTCTAAAAAGGTTTCCAAAGGGTAGCTAGAATCTATGCAATGCCAACTCGACACCGGGTGCAGGGTATCTCCCAGTCGGGCAATCCCGAACAGAGCACTCTCTTACCTGTTTGTGTTCAGGCTAACCAGAAACTACTATCCAAGGAACATGAACCGAAACCAGTTCTGGCGCTGGAACAGGCTGAAGGCCAAGCTAGCATGCTAAATTGACATCCAGCTTGGCTGTCGCTTTATCTCGCTTTGGTCACACTGATTGACTCATGGAAAAATGCTAGGAAAAAGGCCAAATATTATTTGGGAAATTCCATTCAAGTGTCTTTCTTTCAGTTTTTGTTTACCCGCAAATATTTTCGTCGCACGCTTATCTGTGCACGCCTCACGCGCGAAAGTGAAGGTTATCTTTAAGTGTTAATAAATTTCTAGTCGCCAGTAAATATCTAACCAAATAAATCTAACTTTGAAAACATTGTCTTGCGCTTTAAATTTCCCTACTCAGTTCTATTTTTAAGCGTTCTAACCCATTGAAAATGGGTTAATAGGTTATAATGCTTGTGCTGCTTGTGGACAAATGCATGTAACAGGCAGAAGGAAGCATCTCCGACCCTATAAAGCATATCCGCCTGTCCGTCCGTCTGGGAACCCGTCGATCACAAGATCATAAGAGCTAAACGCTTGAAGGTTCTCCTAGTGCCCGCACAGTGGAAGTAAGTTTCCGATAACTGCGATAACATGCCCCGTTTCGAAGCAATCGATAAAAGTCGATGTCAAAGCCCAGCCTCTTGAGAAAATTGCTTTAATAGCTAGACTCAGACACTTTAACATGAAGCTTCTAGAATATTATTCACAGATTAAGTATCTTTTATTTGATAGATAGCTATCACAAACACACACACACACACACCACACTCTTTCCTCTAGTACGGAGGGGCTGCATTCAGTGTTCGTAGAAGAAGGTTCAGAGTATACCCTGGCCAAACACTCCCGACTAGAGTATTCTAGTTTTATATTAACCTGTATCAAATCAGCTCTATACACTATACATATAATATCTAAGGTCAAGCTGCAAAATAATTTCTAAGAAACTTTCCTTTTGGGTCAAAGATGGGTCTTTGGATATTGAATATTATTCATTAATTTTCCCTATTGCTCACATTTTAAATGCGACTAGACCAAAAGAATAAAAATTAATTTAAGCTGTAACCAAAATGATAATACAAGAATTTGTTTCTTGCTGACTTGCAACTTTCTTAATAAGTTGCCTAAAATGCAAAATCGCTGCCAGAATCGAACAGATAAACAGCTGTCTAAATAACTGCACATATATGTATACATATATATACATATTCTAGTCTTGGGTTGATTCCTAAATATTTGTATATACTGGGATTTAATAGAATTAACACGAAGCAGCTTGTTTGGAACATGTTCGCACAAGCAATTAGCACAAATTTGCGACTTTTGCCATGAGCTGAGAGCTACGGATCGATGTGGTAAGGAAATAAAAATAATAAAAAAAACCAACAAAAAAAAATGGGCAAAATTATGTAAAAACTGCGGTCTTCAGCCCGCAACGATATGTGCCAAGTCATTGACTTGTCTAGACACACTCTCGCTCTCATTGGGCCCAAAAGCTGCGCTCACGAAGGGGGTGTATGCACATGTTTGTTGGACTTCCATTAACCGGTTATCGAGCCAAACAAACTGCCATTATTGAGCATACAATTTGCGACCGACTGCAAAAATCGACGATGACATCCTTATCGCCGCAATGCATACACATAGTCATATCATATGATATGGCACACAATGTGGGCCGGTTATCTCTCAACGTCAGAGCCTGATAGCCGAAAGGCTTTATCTACGCAAATCTCGGCAGTTTGCGTGGACAGATTTATTTCTAATTGTCAACAATGCACAAATCTCTTCAATAAACCAAAAGCTGATTTATGAATGCACTAAAAAAAGAGTGTTAAAATAATTGCAAAATAATCGCCAAATAATGTTAACATTATGTTAAAGTTAGCATAGATCGCTTCATGATTCATGTTAACGCTGAGCCTACACGAAGCTCGCAGCTATGAGACTTGCCGTAGGCCGCTTGGTTTCTTCTGGCGCTGATTTTTATTAAGCCCAAAATTATGCTGCAAGTACTTTGATTTTGGTCTTTTCACATTCAGTGGAAAGAAAGCGAGAGAGGGGACTAGGTCTAGCAAGCTGAACGTATTACAGAAGCTTTCCTTGTTTGAAAACTTTGAGATCTTAACCTGGCCTGCGTGACTTATGTTTCTGAGCGTCGAGCAAACAAGAACTGGTCGCTGGTTCAAAAGTAAAGTCTAAGCATCAAAGCCACGTTTAGTTTTCACCCAAAACGGATCACTTTGGATAAAGGTAAAGGTTAAGGTAAGGTAAAGGTTTTTAAAGTTTTGCATTTACAACACTTTTAAGTTCAGCCGCACGACGCCTGGTAATTTTCTCTTGAAGCAATAGCCTAGTTCTACATAGTTCAAATACCGTGTCATATTCAAGAACTTTGCCTTTCGTCAGTGTCTGCAGAATTGTCTGCGGCGACATTTATTTGGTTTTTCAATCTGTTTCCACATTTTACACACACTTTGCACATTGTTCTGTGTTGTTGTTGTGTGTCCATCCAGCCATCTTCATTTGCCAGTTTTGTTTGCGGCAGTTGAAAATTAATATGTCGGTGCTCTCTGGCCCAGCAAATGTCTTAATTAAAACTTGTTTTGGCATCCGCTTCTGCTTCTGCAGGAATGCAGCACACCATCAAAAAAAAGACAACTCGAATGTGTTGAGCAGTGTACACTGTACGACAAACTTGTGGGCTTGTTTCATACACGCACACACAATTGTCTGGCGCAGGCAGTTTAGATGACATTTCATTTGCGGACTCAGGCATCAGCCACATCACGCATACGCCGTGTAATGCAGCGAACAGAAATAACTCTAAACGCCATTCATTTGCAATAATTACAGCCAACTATTTGCCCTAAGATGCCAAAAACTAGATTTTCGTGTGGAATATCTTCTGGCTCACGTTTCAGCTTCTAGATTGATTCTGATTCGTATTTATAGAACTTCAACCCCTGAAACTTTATCAAATCTTAGCTAATTTTCTTGGATCATACCATTTAGACCAAGTTGGGTTGTACAGCTTTATTTGGCATTTAAGATTAAGTGGCTTGTTACAAAAAAGGGGGTTTGTGTTTTGGAAAAGGAAATAGCCAGGCGAACGGGTGGCGACTGCTGTTGATAATGGCTTTGACAAGCAATTGAAATAATTTTTGAAGCTCTTGCCACATGGTGGCTATTAAAGGTGCTAAAGCGACTGCCCGACAATTTGATATGCCGTACGCTTTGCCAAAAAGCCAAAGACAATAGCCAAAAAAAAACAAAAACGAAAAAACAAAAAAAAAAGTGGAGCGGAAGAAAGAAAAAGTTGAGCTCAAAGCCAAAACTCGTTTGCCGTCAGCTGCAAAATGCTTCCTTTATTGTAATCTGCATTTAAGTGGCTTTCTTTTGTGCTGACAGTCGTGTACCTGTGTGTGTAAGAAGGAATGTGTGTGTGTGTGTGAGTGTGTGTGCGTGACTATGTGCGTATTTGTGTGTGTTGCATTCTTATACCCTGCACAGACGGCAAAGGGGTAAAATAGGGGTATGTCATGTATGTAATGGACAGAAAGAAGCATCTGCGACCCTATAAAGTGTATATATGCCTGATCAAATGAACAAATTGACTCGATCTAATCATATTTCTCGGTGAGTACGCTTCGGTCTCAGATTCTACGTAACAAGAGAATTGACATGTATATAAGATATAACATACATCCATGTGAACATACATTCATATCAAGCAGACACAACTAGAGAATTGAATTGGGATATACATATATATGGTGTATGAGTTATTGTATGGTATACAAAGGTTGAAAATATTGTAATATTTCGATACCTTCGCGTGGATACCTGTCCAATTGAAAGGGAGAGCCTAGAACTCGGGTATATACAAACTTCTATATGTTCTGTGTAAGTCCTAAAGAAACATATAAACTGGCAGTGGGTATCTTCTGGCCGGGCACGCCCGCCGTGGGCTCTAACGTGCTTTTTTGCACCTTTCAATTTGGCGCACTTTTCGCTGGCGACCAATGCAGCAATTTTTTCTTTTTTTGCCTTGGCTAACTGCCGCTCGTTTGATATGTTAATATGCGACTCTTTGATGCGATTGGTAATAGCAGTTGCCGACAATTGCCAGACAATTTAATATTCGCTAATGCTTAAGGGCCAGATAAGAAAAGCAGCTACAGCACAATGGGCACAACAAAAAGGGGGCCAAGTGGCAGGAACCACCCGCAGCTCGAGCGCTTTCAAGCTCCACTCATAAAGTAGCTAATGACTAGAAAAGTTATTTATTTCATTATGTTTTTTTCTTTTGTATATTTATTTTTGTTGCTCTTTTGTTTCAAATGTTGGGACTCGCTTATTGTTCTTGTTAATGGACTGCCTGACGAAGCGGACTCTTGACTCTCGCAAAAAAAAGTCAATTCGAGCCGTCGTACGGTCGGACTGGCCGAGAGCCTTTCAAACTCTGCCCAGTAGGTTGGCGATTTACGAGTGCTGCACTCGCTTTCGGCAAATTGATTGCCACATCGACGCGTCCGAATCGCGGCATGCAATTTGCTTGCCCCCTCCCCATCCAACTTCTCGAAGCTGTGGCAATCGAAGAGCTAGGCTCCAGTTACAGGTCATATTTAAATATACCGTTGGGTGGGTATCATGATTTTAACAGAAATCGTGTAACTTTATGTCGGTCAGTCAGTCAATCAGTCAGTCAATCATTCAGTCAGGCAGACATTCAGTCAGTCAGTCAATTAGTCAGTCTGTCAGACAGTCAATCAGTCAGTTAATCAATCTGTCAGACAATACATCAGTCAGTTAATCAGTCTGTCAGACAATACATCAGTCAGTTTATGAATCATTTATTCCGTCTGTCAGTTAGTCAGTCAATCAATCAGGGAGTCAGACAATCAGACAGTTAGTTAGCCTGCCATTTATTCAGTCAGTCAATCAGTCAATCAATCAGGTAGTCAATCATTCAGTTAATCTGCCTTTTATTCAGTCAATCAATCATTAAGGCCTTTAGTCAATCAGTCAGACAGTTGTCTACATAGAGCTTTACATTTTTTAACGTGCTTTACAGCCCACTTAATTCGTACACCTTTGCCACGCCCAATTCCAAGTTTAGATAACTTCATTGCATATTATGCTACCCGCAAGGGTATTTAATTTCGTACACAATATAGCTATTACTTTTCTGTTCTCTGCCTCACATTTATTTCGCCTGTGCATGGCATGCAAATACGGCAAAAACGTAAAAAATTTACATACAAACTGCTGCAGTTACCCTCCCCAACGACAGGGGTGGTAAGCGGGTGGGTGGGGGGTTGGTCGGGTGCATGGCAATTCAAGTGCAAATATGTTGGCAGGCCGCACTTGAGTATCAAGTTTTGTGCGCATGAAATGCAATTGTTGTGAATTGGCCGGCGCCAGGCGTTGGTCACGCCCCCAAACCAAAAGCCGCCGACAGCAAATATCAATTGTACAAGTGTGCGTGTGTCATGTGTGTGTATATTCGTATTTGTGTGTGTGTGTGTGTGAGGAGTTAACGAGCTTGGCAACCAAGTGGATATATCAAACAACCAGCTGGCCCAATCTGATTGTTAGCCGGCATTTAAATGTTCGCTGCAAAGCAAATAAAGAGCATCAGCTTGCGGTGTTAAATGTTGCCTTGATCTGTGCAATCAGATAATGTTTATAGTTTTATGTCTTTATTTCACTCGGAGGCGTTTAATAAAAATACAAATAAAAACAACAATAATAATGTTGTTAAGATAAAATCAGAACTGAGCTGTAAAAGCTACACGCCGCGAACATTTGAAGATGAATTATTTTCTTTTCTGATTGAAGCTTGCTTTTCATTCGTGTTCATTTATTCACAAGAATTCAAGAATATTCCAGAAATATTAACAAGCATTTAATCTATTTGGCACTTGGTTTTTTCTCGAAGTGTACAATTTATATTCCAGGCTAATTGTGTATCTAATGCGCACAGCAACAGCTTTGACTCAGTTACAGATACTGAGGTATATGTATATATTCAACAAAAGTAGCTGCAAGTGCAGTCAAGTTATCTTTTTAGAAATGTGGGGTGGTTTTTTGCTCGGCAGACAGCTGCCGCCCGCTTGATGAGCTTGTTATTGTTTGTGACAGGCGAGAGAGCGAGAGAGAGAGAGGGAGAGAAGGGAGGAAAGAGTGCGAGGGGGAGAGCATAGCGCAAAAGCTAAGGCTTAGTTGTGGCAGTGGCAACAAAAGCAGCAGCTCGAATTATACAGTGAGCCATCAAAAGTGATAAGTTGCAACAACAACAACTGCAACAACTGCAGCAGCAACAACAACAACGGATGTGGCAACAGCTGGTTGTGTGCTGCTACAGTTGCAAGTGCCTGACCAGGTCACAGGCACGTTGATTGGCCAGAGCCGGAAAAAGAAGTTATAACCATTAAGGCGGAAACGGATGTGGCACAGACGTTTCCGCCTTTTGCCAACTCTCGGCCACACACACACACACACACACACACCACGCACACATGCAATTCACACCCAGTTTGAAGATCTCTGTTGCTGTCTGCCCGAAACGCAACGCAAAACCCCTCTGTCAAATAAAATCATTTTGCATTGCAAATGTGCAGCGAGTCGAGTCGAGTCTAGCTGAGTCGAGTTTGAGTTTTAGTTTTGTTGGGTCGAGTTTAGCGGCTAACCGCATGCACATCTAATAAAAATATTAAAGAATTTTCTATTATATTTCTGTTGTGGCCTTTGTGTGTGTCTGTCTGTGTGTGTATATGTGTGTGTGCGTTTCAATTTTGCAACATTTGTTCCACTTGCGAGCCTTTTTAATTAAATATACCAAAACTTTGCCCCAACTGCTTGTGACTTTCTTTCTAACAATATTTTGTGTGCGCCTCAGACCCGCGCACCGCCCCGCCCACCCCTTGTACGCACTGCACTGGCAATTAGGGTCTGGGCCCATTAAAAAAGCTAACTAACGTCTCGCTGCTGCTCAAATAAATAACTTGCTTTGATTATTCGGATTTTGGGCGTTTAGGTTTTTAGGGTTTCTCTCGCCCCGCAACCACAACTCGGCTGCTGTTAAATGGCCTGCAAAACTTAAGGCTTTCGGAGCAAAGCATTGTTTAATTTTAGTTGAATTTCAAGAACAGGCTGACAAGCTCTCCGTCAGTCAGAAATGAACAAAAAGAATGCATATATCTATATATTCCATCGTATGCCACATTCATGAAATATGTTAATAATGTTACAAGATTCTAATGCCAAATGGATCTTGAGGCAAACAATTACCAGAAAGCAAAACCTCTTGAATATCGGATGAGATTTGACCAAGTGATGGAGGTGGGAAATTTTGACCCACGTCTATATAGGAGAGAGAATAACTATATAGAGATAACAGCTGAATAAGTATGGTATCTATATATCGTAGAGCTGAGGGAATGAAGTTGAGTTTGCTTTGAAAATCCTCGCAAGAGTAAAAGATTCGTGGATAAGTGCTTGCTTGTGATGTGCGGACTAAGTATAATATAAATATACTGCAATTTAAAGCTAAATATGTTGAATAGTTAACTAGTTTTCCATTTGTTAGTTAAATGTTTTCTATTTTTAGCTGATTCCTTGAGTTCCATTAATGACAAATTTAACATAAATGTAGCTGGCGAGAGGAGCTTTAAAATTTGCATCTTTTGTGGCGAGCGCTTCTCGCAGAGTTGCCCACTTTGCGTTTGACTTGCGCTGGATTGACACACACCCCGGGTCCCAGATATGCCAGATGGGGTTGGGGGCTGCACAACATGTGGTGGGTGCAAAAAGTTTTGCATAGCACTGCCGTGGGCCGCCGTAGGCAGACGGGCCCTGTACTTGGCGCATAGCGCCTATGAAAACTAATAAACTGTGCAACGTGCTTATTTGCAAACATCGACAGCCCGGGCAGACGTCGGGGGGTAGCCAGCGAGGATGGGGGGGGCGGCGGCAGCACTTAGGTAGGCACAAGGGTACCCTACAGGGTACAACAACTTTGTCAAGGTATTAAAGTGACGGCGATGAGGCCGCGAACGAGAGACCAGACGCTGTTCTCCAGAGGCTGTCAATGCCAGCTAGAACCAACTTTTGGTTATTATTTTTTATGATACCCTGTACTCAAAGCATTGCTGGAATGAGGTGTTTAAATATGCGCGAAATGTATTTGAAATGAGCAAGAGAAATTCAGCTTAGCTTAAAAATGTAGTCAATTTCAGTTTTATAGTCAAAATATTTAAACCCCTTATCTGCCTGCTACATACATTATCATTATCACATATATGCCCTCTTATTCACTTGGTAAAGGGTACAAAAACCAATACGAATTTTGTTACACGTTTCTATTGAAATGTCATCTCGCATTTCTGCTAATTGCAAAGCGATCGAAGTGTAATTGGCAAAGTTATTTACTCAGGAAAATCGCCAGCTTTTTACAGGGTATATACACACTTCGTGCACGGCCCTCTCTCGCGTCTGTGACTTGCTTTTACTTAAAATTGCAACAATCAACATAAAATTGCTTTCATTGGCAGACAAATTAGATCAGAGTCGTTGCAGCTGCAGTTACGACGAGTTCTCCACCCAAAACATACAAAAAAAAACCTCTCATCTCTTTGGCTCCAAGCCGGGCCCATCTGGAGTTGGTTTTTTTTTTTGTTTCTTTCTAGTTTTTTGGCAGCTGCTGCCGGAATTTATGGGCTGAGCAAACGTTGCCAAAAAGCGACATTTATGCCGTTTGAGATAATTGCATTTTATTGCCTTTTATGCACTGCGCGCGCGATGATGAAGGCCAGGCGTCAGGACTAGCTCTCGGCATGTACTTACACATAGTCTGGAATATCGGGACAACTATGAAAGCTCTGCGCACTGAAGTTAATGTGCTTAAAGTGCAGCAGACGCTTGTTTCAAGTTTAATGTGTGTCGTATTTTAGCTGCGCTTTTATGGCCTCTAAAATCCCACCCCAACAAGCGAGCGCGTAAAATTACTTCAACTTTTGCAAACGGCAACCAGAGCCAGAAACTTGTAAGTCGCAAATTGTGAGCTGTTGTGAGGTGAAAGCATTTGACAAAGTTGTTCAGTGTACCCGAGGACAATCAACAGCGAACTGTACGGAGTTCTCGAGGCACTTATCAACGGTGTGGAAGAAACAGCATATGTATCGATATATCGATAGTTTTTGATTTCTTGTAATAAAAAAGGTATTTGGATATGCCTCTGGGATTTTCTGGATGGCTTATGGAGTAGTTGGTACATGTAAACGGTTCTTAGCGCATTTAATCGATTGCTTATGAGGAACACAATATTTACATTGAGCGATAGTTATCGATTTTTAAGAATAAGGAAAGAATGTGTATACCCTTGGGACCACATGGATATTTCTTGAGGAAATGTAGATCTGTGAACGGTTTTGAAAACACTTATCGATGGCAGGGAATTTGGTACTATCTGAAACTAGATGAGCCTGTAACAGCTGATAAGATGGGACAAAAGAAGCTCCTAAAAACATCTCTCACATACTAAATTCTACATAAAATCAACTGTGGGAGCTACTTTCTCTTCTTGAGTATACGGTTAGATGTTACGAATGTGGTTTATCTATTATTATGTTCCCAGCAACACACAAAGCACTAATTCTTACAATTGGACGTTAACTAACGCCTTTACCTCAAATTTTGTTTAACCTATTCAAAGCTTATCTTTAAAATTTGATGCAGACTCTTGCAACTCAGTTTTACAATTTAAACTAAACCTCAACGGTTGTTTATCGCAACCAAACCTAACATACAGAATTATGAAACAATGTTTTCCAATTTGCATTGAACAATGCACTTTGCTCCTGCTGTTGTAAAATAATAGGCTTAATCAGACACAACGAAAGCTGATTAGGTTGAAATTTAAATAATTAAATAATTGAAATTTCATATTGATATCAGTCAGGGCAGGCAATTAATCATGGATAATGCTCGAGAGCCCAATAAGTAATTGATGTGATATGTGAATGCCAAATAAGCCAGCCCGAGAAGTTCGGCAGTGCAAGCAAATATTGAAAGTGCAAGACGTTGCCCTAAATGAATATGCCATAATTAGACAGACAATGCATTCGGGGGAAAGGGGAGACCATTATTACCATTCGGGTCATATCAGTTGGACAGGCAGCTAGACAGCTGGCCGAATAACTGGCTAACACAAGACAATAGACATGTTGCCCAGACAGCTTTCAATTGGGCGAAATGCACTCGAGTTTCTCATGAGAGCGTCTCAAGACATGTCCCAGGAATGTCGTATTCCGGACTCACGTGTCTCAAAAGCCGGGATTGTCTGTTGTCAGAATTAATAACGACTTTGATATTTTGGACAGACCTAAACAGGTCGCACCCTCACACACACACACACGCACACACACACATTTGGCTAGATAATTGCGTTTTATAGATTAGGCGCATTCGAATGTTGCCAATTTCGTGGCTTCAACATAATTTCGCCTTCTAACTGCTTATGAGCTGGCAATTGTCTGCGGCACGTGCACGAGTTGCCATAAAATTTTTTCCTTTACCCATTTCTAATTAGCTGCAGTCACTTGCAATCTTCGAGGCAGCGGATTTGCGCTACGTGACACAAAGGTTTGGCACACACACACAAACAGTACTCTGCTCGGCGTGGCCAAAGTTTTGATTATGAAAATGCTTTCTTGCGATTCTCACAAAAGGAAATTGCATGTGTGGAACACTTTTTTAATAGTTTCAACAGATTTCGCCAGCATAAAGTTAGGAAGTGCATGAAAAACATTACACATGCGACTTTTCTCAACAAATTAAAAGATTTGTTAAATGCGTTTGTATTTTGGCCAAATTTAAAATCAAATTTGATGCATAAGCCCAGAAGAAGTAAAATTAAATTACTTTTAAAATAATTACTCTAGCTTATTCTGAGAATAATTGCAAATGGAAAGAAGAAAGTCTGAATATCTGCGGAACTGAAATAAGTATCCCAGTTATGTTAAATCAATGATGGGTAAATGTTCTCTTAACAGAATTGACAGAAACTAGGTATATTTTAAAGGCTCTACACACACAAACTTTTCAGCATATGTGATGTGTATTCGCAGGTGAAGATTAATTGAGGCGCTTCGCAGTTGACTTCTGCGGATGAAAAGCCTGGAATTGACACTTGAGACACATAGGCCCCGGCCCCGGTCGCCGCCACAAAGGGAGCAGCATTCATTAAGTGCCCGACAGGACAACAAGAGCCAACATCTCGACAAGGACATGTCTGTGGGGCCGACTGTAAAGGAGCACTGAGACCGCAGCTTAAAGTCCTTTGCTTAGGTGTTGAGCGGGGGTGTTGGCTGGCCAACAATGGACCGTTGTGGTCCTTTTGGCCCCTTTGTAGATATTGCCAGCATTGTGTATAATTCATTCCATTTTATTTGCACTGACCAAAGACGGGGCACTTTTATGTGCCGTGCGATAATTATCAAACAATAAAAACAATAAACTGCGATGACACCATAAAAGGCGCCAAGCAAATGGCCCCCAGACCAAGGTGCGTCTCGGCCAAGGTGCGCCAAAGTTTTATCTCTTGCGTTCCGTTGCGTTGCGCTTTCTTGTCCCACTCTCTCCCTCTTCCTCTCTCTCTCACCGTCTTCCTTTTGCTTTGCGTCCTTTTATTATAATACCCTGCAGTCAGTGAATAGGGCATATTGTTCTTCCGCATATGTATGTAACAGGCAGAAGAACTCTTCTCCCATTCCCACAGGTGTGGTAAAATACTTATCTTAAACGTCTTGTACTTTGGTAAATACGCAATTGTGTAGGCCTTATTGAAACCTTGAAAATTTCAATGAGATCGGACTATGTACTCCCAAGTTAATCAAGAATGCATTTCTCATAGAGTAAGGCTGGGGAAAGAAGAAGAAGACGCGCAGCCAATGCATAATGCGGGTGTAATTGTGCATGTGCATAGATATAAATAGGTATGTATGCATTAAAGGCTGATAGAATGTTTTTAAAACCTGCCCGTCACAGGGTACAGGGTATCTTCTAGGCGGTCACCGCCGACTAGAGCACTCCTGCTTGTTTTATATGCTGAAAGCTGTGACCAGCAGCAAGGACAACATCAAAAGGAGCAGCGGGCTGTGGGAGTGGGCATGCCAAGTGCACTTTGTAAGCACAAGGAGCGCAGCTGTAAAAAAGCGTATCATAAAAGAGAAAAGGCTGAGCAAAAAAAAAAAACGTAGAGAAGACATGGAGAAGAAAAAAAGAAGAAGGAAAATGCAAAAAGGGTTGACTGAGCGATAAGCAGAATTTATTTGTCTGCGGGTATTGACAAGCGCAGAGGTCGTCGAGAGCCAGGACCTGAGCCAAGGTATCGGGGTAAGGGCCGGAAACTTTACGAACTTCGATTCAGTTCAGTTTTTAGCGGGCTGTCAAAGCTGGCTGCGGGCCTTAACTCGTCGTAATAGTGTCTGGTTTGGGGACGGGCACCGGGGTTTCACAACTATATTGGCCACTGATTAGCAGCAAATTCGGTGGGCCACTTAAAATTCAAACGGCACATCGATAATTTATTATGCAACTCTGTTTTGACTCTGGCCAACTGAATGAGAACCTTTCGCCTAAACATTTCGTGCCAATAAAAGATTTACGCTGCCTGAATTTGAAATTGCCCCAAAAACATTGCCGCATTCAATACACCTGGGAATTTTGTTAATTACGTTGAATAAATGCTGCGTATAACTGTGTGTGAGTGTGCGCGCGCGGGGTGGGGGGAGGGTGGCGTGGGCGGTTGTGAAATACACCAGCCTAGGGGCCAGCCGAATGCTGCGCATAAGTCCCCAAAGATAATTCATAATTGCGAAAATAATACGAAAAGAAAGAATAGAATATAGAATTCTATAAATATAGCTTTAAAGAAATACTGGTGGCATTTTTTACTCAAATGTACAGTGTTGTAAAATGCTGGCGGAGCGAACACATGGTTCAGCATTCCGTCCACATTTGTCAAGGGTCTACCTAGGAAATTTATATCAATTTACGTTTGTTTTTCCCGATTTTCTTGTTGCTTACATTATTGAGAATTATAAATTGAGATTTGAGCCAGCGACCTCTCGTTTGCTGGTTCAAGTTAGTTACTGTTTTCTTCCTTGAAACATTATATTCACATATTCAAATGAAAAATGGTTTTAATCAATTATAATTCTTGTTACACCTAGCGAGTGTCCACTGTACCTGTCAAACGCGTACATATCACAGAGTTCCAGCAAAACAAACCCCGTGTTATCTTAGCTGAATAAAAATATGAATTGGGTTAAGTTACGTATGCGAACTATGGCCTTTATTCGCATCACACAACTCAAAAATTCCTTGAGTATTTCATTAAAAAATTCTTGTAATTTTATCTTTTGACTTCGGGCCCCGTCACCTGATCCACTTGGGCGGGGGCCAAGCCAAAAAAAAAAAGAAGAAGCTTGCACGCATACAAAAATCAATCAGGCGGCACAATGCGGGGCGTGGCATGGACTGTGGGGCACGAGCGATAAGTCCCAGCCCCGCCATCCTCACCCATCCCAAAATGACTCGGCAAATCGGCGTTTAATGGTGCGTGAAACGTGAAACACTTTAGCTATCGTCGAGCCCAGCGAGGGGGGGGGGGGGCATTGGCTTTTTAAAGTAAGAAGCTCGGAAGAGAAGCTCACATGTAAAAATGGCAGCAAATGCTGTTAACTGGGCTAAGCCAAATACTTGGCCCCCTTTTGAGTAACCCTTGAATTATGCATTTTAATTTTGGGCCGGCACGTCAAAGCGAACGGCGTGGCACATTTATTACCGGCTCGGCTATTCTCAACACTTTCATTTAACTTTTGGCCCAGTGCATTTCCTTGGGCAATTTCTTTGCCTTTGCGTGTCGGCTAAAATGGCGCTCAAGATGGTCGAACAGCTGGCAGGGCGTACGTGTGAGAGAGAGGGAGAACGAGTGTGTGTATGTGTGTGTAAGTGTGCGAGTGTGTGTGTGTGTGCGTGCGTCTGCGGGCGTAATGGACATGTTAGAAGATTGTGAAAATGATATATGACTTTTTCATTTCCTTAATAAAATTAACTTTTGCCTTGCGTCCGTTTGCTTCTGGCCGCTTGCCCCTTGCCCCCCGCGCCCTATGTTCCGCCTGCCTTTTGCCATTTCGGCGTCTGTCTTTACATAATGTGCGCCAAATTGCGTTGATTTTTGATATATTAACAATTCATTTTAGCTCATTAGTCAGCAGGTCAGCATGCTGCCTGTCTATATATCATTAGCTCGATCACATGTGCACGCTGCTGAACGCTTTAATAGAGCACAAACTAAAGTTCCGAAATATTAGTTAATAAACTTGGACTAAAGAGATTAGAGCTAAGCAGTGCATAAATATTTATTTTATTCATCTATTGCAAAATGACTTGGACTTGGAACAATAATAAGCAAATAATAACTAGTTACTATCTATCTCGATCTATCTATCTATCTATCTATACGTCATAGCATGGATTTCTGATCTGTAGATATCATTAACTAGAAACAATATGTGGAAATCATGGCATTTACATAACACAATTCATATCTGAAGAACTTTTCTCAATCAAGAAACTTTTCTCCTTTCATCAAGACCTACAAGAATCTATAGCTTCAAGTTTCTAACAAGCCTGCAAATTCTTTAAATTTATTTTCTTAACGTAAAACGAAATCTTTTTTATTTAATATTTAACAAGTGTAAGTATAAATTAATATGCTTTACTCTAGTCACGTTCACCTGCTTTTCCTGGTGTATTTTAGATACCTGGAATTTTACCTTTGCACCGCAAATTTCTCTCTTTCAAATTAGATTTTATTTTTCATGCATTTTCAATGCTGTTTTCATTAATAATGCAACTTAAGTCTCCTGGCTGATTCCAATTTAATTGGGTCACCTTACAAGCTAAATACTCTCTGCACAAATTCCGGATGCAAAAATATTTATTATTAATAACTCTCTCCTATTCTGCTTTGTTACACAGCACAACAAGATGCCGCACAATGGTCGCCAATCAGTGTCAAAGTGCAGAGAGTCCATGTGCTGGGAGAGTCTGTAAGAATTGTCAGCTGGTTTGTGCGTTTGGGTCCACTGTGCAGCAGCAGCAGCGTGGCATGAAAAAATCAGCCATTTATTTAATTGAAAATTGTCTTCGCTGTCAGCAGCAGCTCAGCAGAATGCAACTGCAGCAACTGCGGCCACGGCAGCAACTTAAGCGGCAAATACTTATGTGCCAACGACAGGGCACAGTGGGGCAAAACAATAACAATTCGAAAAGGCAGAAAAAGAGGTGTATAGAAAGGATATTCAAGAAACTAAGCCTCATGTAAGGCAACTCTTGGCAAAATGCTTGCTTTGATCTGAGAGTCGGACTAAGAATTGGGAAGTAGCCGGTTCAAATTTAGATGTGACTTTCAGTTTCATATAGTTGGTTGAGTTGTTAAAGTAAAACGGGATTACTTATATAATCATAGCTATAATAATTCTATTGTGGCCCACTGTGCGCTGTGGATTTTAGTCGGTGCACTTGAGCTGCGTTTTTTTCTAGAACCGCTGCCGTTGTCGCTGCCGGCAAATGAAGTTGAGTGTTGCTGGCTGTGTCTTGACAGAACTGCAGCTATTAGTTGTTTATATGCGTATGGCAAGAGCAGACGAGCGACGTCCTGATGCGCTACCGGGGGCTGCACGTGGCTGGTTTATAATGCCCGGAAGTAATCATAAATTCCACACACACACAGACACACACACATACACACACGTGCGTGCACACCTAGTAGGTGTGTGTGTGTGTGTGTTTATGTCAGTAAGCTGCCAGTGGCTGTACCTTTTATGCAGGCGCGTGAGCGTGTGCTAAATTTATGGCCGGGGAATTGAAAGTGATAGAGCTGAAAGCAGCATTCGCCGGGTACCAGACCAGGTCTGACGCTCTATGTCAGTCTGTCGGCCAGCCAATGATTTGCATGGCAACTACATCCTGGCCATCCTGGCCAGCGTCAGACAGCAGCAGCAGAAGCAGCAGCAGCAGCTTGACAACTGAAGACAGTAACAAATTAGCCGAGTACGTGGCTCGTGCACAATTTGCATAATGAGCCAGTGACAAAGATGTGTCCGTGTGTGTGTCTATTATTGAGTGTGTATGAGTGTGTGTGTGTGTGTGTGTGAGCGGCAGTTGTCGAGACTTCAGTTAGATGAATGCTGCTGCTGCTCGGATTTCAGCGCCCAAACACGGTCAATAAAAGCCAAAAGCGACACCGTCAACACCTTTGCCAACTACCCGCACAAAAATTGCGAACAATCAGCAGCTGCCAGAAGCCAAAATCTACACACATACACAGAGACTTATACACACACACACACACATACGCGAATTTACCCACAATTTTAGTTGATCTGGAAAAAGCCTTTTTCACCAACTGCCAACTCAGAAGACGCTTTGTATGCCAAGTGGCAGCAAACGAGCTACGAAATGTGCCGCGGCTTGAAGTTTTTATAGAATTTCTGCAGTTCGTCTTCTTCTTCTTTTTCTTTTATTTTGATGCCTTGTACCCAGTATTAAAAGTGCATAAAACGGGGTGTAACAGGCGTAAAAAAGCAACTGTGACATGCATGTATAAATATATTAGACCCACACAATGGAAAATGCAGAGAGGAAATTCAAAGGCAAAGTCACGAATGATTGAATGATAAGTCATATCGATATGACGATATATATCGATATTTATCGAGTATGTGTGAAATGGAGCTAGATATCGGCACGTTGACTAGATTTGCAAATACTATGTACTTTGTGGCGAACGATATTTATCGATTATGTGGAAAAGTGAGATAGCTATCGAAACTTTGCATAGACCTACAAATATTATAGACTTCATATCTCAAAGACAGACGTTAGACATCGTTGTTTATTGATTTATAATAACATGGAAATGTATATATCGATAATTTGCTAGGTCTGCAAAAACTAGACCCAGATATCGATATTTATCGATTTCGTAATAGCGAAAGGAGTTATCGATAATGTTCATCGATTTGTGGGTAAAATGGAAATTAATCGATAATTTGCTAGATCTGCAAAAACTAGACCCAGATATCGATATTTATCGAAAGAAGTTATCGATAATGTGCATATTTCTACTTTGTTTACTTTTAAGCAAAATGTCAATTGGTACAGGGACAACATAATCCCGATCTGCTGGCCCCTTTCAGTCTGTGTACATTCTTTATTGCTAATTGGGTTCATGTTGTTTTCGAATAACTTTAATTACCATCAAATGGGCGCTTTATACCTGTATCGAGGGCATCTGCCCGTCCATTACTTTCGTTTTTAGCATGCTGCCTTGTTTTTTATAGATGTCATTTAAAGTCGCTTAACTTTTGCTCATAAAACGCGACAATCAAACAGCTGAAAAGTGTTGCAAAGCGCTTCAGATTTATTTTAGTTCTACGAAATGTTACCCAAAAAGCATTTTACCTCAAGTGCTCAACAACTTAACTTTTTACCTGCAAACTTAGTTTACATCAAATGAAATTGTTTACTTTATTATGTAATAGTTAATTTACGACATTTCTTCAATTGTATAAAAATACCTAACTCAAGCTTTGAATAAACACTGAAATATTTGTGTGTTATTTTTGTGTGTGTGTGTGTGTGTGGCCATCGACAACCATTTCAATTGTTTGTTATTTTGCTTGGCCACAAGAGAATGCGAACTATTTGAGCTTTCAGTTCATTAGCAAAGCGCACACGGTGCGTATACATAATGCACTCAGTGTAGCCGCAGCTTAAATTAATCAAATTTTCCAATTTTTATTAGAAACTGCAAGCATAATTTCAAACATTAATTTTCACACGCTGTCGTTAGCTAAGCCAAACTATCTACGTCTCTTTCTCTCTTTCTCTCTCCTTCACTTTTTCACTTGACCATTTGGATTTACTCTATTAAAAAACGAGTATATTGGGTTCTTGCCATGCTTGTCTGTCTGTAAAGAATACAAACTTGTGTGTTCCCGCATCAGAGAGAGAGAGCTATAGTCTTACGAATTCTTGGCTACGCCTACTAGAGGTGTGGCAAATCGGGATAAACTAAATCTTTAACAAATCATGAGCTGAGCGTCAAACCAACAAGCAGCAGGACTTCACGAATTCAAAGGGGTATCAGGGATCAGGGGATAAGGTATCAAAGCTACATTTAAACTTGACATGATCAAAATCGATTTGTTTTCTGCCAATTTCTCCATAAACATATTTCGAACGAGCATTACGCAGTCGGTTGTGCCCGATTGAAATGTTTTTACTCGTGTTTCTTTTTGGCTTTGTGCTGGCCATTGGCCAGCTTTTGGCCTTTTGCCTACGATAATTCCGTATAATCATTTGGCAATCACAAATAACTTGTTTGCCCGCTGCTGCAGCTACCGAAAAAACCAATTATTGACCCGACTAACATGACCACGCAACGTGCAAACAATTGCGTTTGCGGCCATGTTGTTGGCCATACCAGGCCAGGCGAGGCCAGGCTAGGAGCAAAGGCAGGCATGTGAGAGCAGCAGCTCGAGCTGGTGGCTAGGCGAACGTGTTAGCCACGTTTCAGACACGTTATTGATTTATATATGGAAGCCAGAGAAACTTGGCAAACAATGCGCCACATTTGCTCATTGGGTTTGTCAATATTTTACACATTGTTTCTCTGGCCCTCCCGCCAGCGGCCAGACGCAAATCTTTAGCTACAATTGCCATAAATTTTGCACAGTGCCAAAACTTTTTGAAATATGTATGTGTGTGTGTGTCTGCGTGTGTGTGAGTGTGTGTTCGCATTCATTTAATAATTTAAATTATTTTGTGACAATATTGTCAAGTTTTTAATGCCACACAAATCCAACTGACAGCCAGACCAACAAATAAAAAACAAGCTAAATAAAATGCAACACCCGAAAACATAAATGTTAAAGTTTGACAAGTTGCCACGCCTCCCGAAATGGCAGCCTCTGTTGCAAGTGTTGCCAGACCGCTTTAAAATAATATTTTGCTGGAAGATATTAAAACACGCCTAAATTGCTGAATTTGAACTGGCGACCTTCCACTGGCTTGTCCGACTATTTAACTGGCGTTCGATTCGCACTGGCTACTTCTATCCGCTTGTCCGACACTCATACACCTAAGCCACGCAGGCCACAAGATAATTAAACAAAGATTCAATAAAATGGATTTAAACTGGCGACTTCCTACCAACTTGTCCGACGCTCAGACAGCTATGTCAAGCAGGCAACAAATTAATAAAAACCCCTTTAAAAATAAATCGAAATTGCTCGATATGAACTGGCGGCCTTTCACTAGCATTCCGAAACTTCGACTCGCTCTCGAGCGAAGCTTCCGTATAAATTTCCGCTTTATAACTCTTTAATTTGCGTTGCGCCTTGTCACTACACAAGCCCAACTCTTAATATACATATATATAGAGATTGTTTCCTCTGTAGTTCACAAATCTTGCACAATTTGTAGCACACTAAGCTGCAAAGTAATTGCGCTGATTGACCTCAAGGCCGCAGTTGCGGCTGCTATAAGCCGCAGTCAAATACGCGTTTCAATGATTTCTACTCGGGCCTCAAGCATTTATTAGCCCAGTTAGTTGCGCGTCCTGCCAACCAGACAGCCAACAAGTCAGCTTGTCTGTCTGTATGACTGTCAGTCAGACAGTCAATCAGTTGCGTTTTTCCCGCAGACAGCTCAAGTGTTTTAGCCACAAAGCAGACGTGAAGCGCCTTTAAGCCTTTAATGATATGCCAACAAATTTTTGCGGTCCGCTTTTAAGTTGTGCAAATAAATACTTAAATATATATATACATTTCTAGTGGTAATTGTGGTCTTGCGGCTCAAATAGTTACTTATGATAACTGAAAATGTGCGCCAATTTAATTAGCATATTCTCCAAAAAGCTACTTACTTATGCGAATTATGTGTTTAGTTCTTCATTTGGCTTTTGTCATGGCCCAAGAGCATATTATAGTTCTGTCCGGAAATAATGAATGCGCATTGAAGCAAACCTCAAGGCTTATGTTCTTGAGCACAACAACAAGGTAAAACTAGATTCCTTTACAGATGTATTCATGAGACTTGGCACAAATATGGTCTTCTTTTGGCAAATCGAACTGGAGATTGGCCTATCTGCGACATTACATATATACCCCAAAGCTTGATCTCTTGGACTTAATCTTGTCTTTATAGACTTTATCATAACTTGATTATTTCAGCTTTTGGGACCAAGGCCCACTTTTTGCTCCAACAGAAACTATAGTATAAAATACTTGTTCAACCTTCTCAATTTTCTCAAAAAATTTATTTGAACAGCAAAATGTTTACACAATCAAATTGTATATTTAACATATATTTAATTAACATTCAGTCATTCATAATTAATGCACATTAATTAGCTTTGGTAAACACAGACACATACGTTCTCCGTGGCACACATCAAAAGATAAAAGATGATAATGCTGAGTCCGGACTAGATCAGAGCGTGTCAGAGGGGGGTGGAGGGGGCAGCTCACATATAAGGCTCTGGTTAATTATAAGCAAATAGATAAACAAGCTCAAACTCAAAAGTATCAGGGCTGACAAATTAGCCTAAAGCCAATTTGGCCTGAAGGCAATTAGCCCTGACAAGCCAAATTATTTGGTGTTCGGGGGCGGCGGCTCGTATTTTAGCCTGGTTAAGGCTTACGAGTTTGTTATTAAGTCGGAAAACCCCCACTGTGTGGGTGGCGAGGGTGGCGAGGGGCGAGCGCTTAAGTTTCCTGACAAACACACAACTAAACGCGAGGGCGTAAGAAAGAATTCAAAATTCAGTTTGAATTTTGCTCAATGTCATCAAAAATGAGCGACTTAATTATGCAGCAAATGCACACACACACACACACACTCACACACACACACGCGCGCGCACACTTATCTGCAATTTTTCTTTTTAGCCCTTTTTTGCTGCAAAAGTTTTCCGGAAATTAAAGTTGGCGCGTTCGTGTGAAAAAGTTGAGCGCAAAGCGTGAAAAAAAAATAGCAAAAAAACACTCTTGTTGCAGCAAGCTAAATGCATTAACTTTTTAGTTGCTGCGCTTTAATCCTATTATACAAAAAAAAGCCCGATAGCAAAATTTATTAATTATGTCTTTAATAAATATTGACTATGCTATTAAATGCTCTTTAACGAGCGCGACCTACACGGCGTATGTGTGCTATTTGACCGCCACTCTGCAATTTTATGGCGAAATTCAACGCAATTTAAAACACAATACAGCCCAAGGGCAGCATCATGACGATGACGATGCGGTTTAATAAACATTATGCAATATATAAATAGATGTATATGTATCGTTTTTTGGTGCCCAGCCCGGCTGTTAATTCGTATACCCTGTAATCGAGCACATAAGCTGGATTTATGGTCCCATTAAATTGTCTAGCTCTTGATTAAGCCTTGTTTACATTATCTGCTTCTGGCTAGCATAAACTATATACATATATATATAGAGAGGAGGGGGGTGGTTGCCGGTTCAAATCCAGCAACAATTTTCGACTTGTTTGTTTTATGAACTATAATCCTTTCTGGGATCAACGGATCGAGCACCCGTAAAGAATGGCGGAATGAAGCTGGAAAGTGCGATCTCTCGAGATTTCGGCGAAACTAATAAAGAAGTTGCGAGAGGTCTAAATAAAGCCCTACATATTGCCCTGATCAATTTGATTACTTATTGGTACAATTTTACTGTGCCTGTTCTTAAAGTCAACGAAATCACGTTCATTCGCTTCAGAAGCTCGAGTCCAACTCTCTTCCCTGTTATCGTATGCTCCTGTTATCATCTCTTCTGTTATTTAACAGAGGTTTAACAGTTGATCCGCCGCTCTCATCGATATCTCAATCTGACAGAGTTGAAAAGTTAGCATTTTGATGCTCTGAACATTCTCTACACGTACGTATGCATAACCATAAATGTTGTAAGAGATTTTAATACAGGGTATATTCTTTTTGGAGTACATTCTGGCAATTGGCATACTTTTTGAGTGCCTTATGCTATGTGCTATAAAATGGCATGTTATTAACTGAAACCAATTAAAATATGGAATCGGGTTACATAAGTGTAAAATGCCTTAATTACTTCTGAGCGTAATGATGTAAGTGATAGGCTAAAGGATGCTGCGCCTCACAGCACATCGCAACACAAAAGACGTCACCAGCTGTCGATACATGTGTACGTGTGTGTGTGTGCGATTGTGTGTGTATGCGAGTCCCAGGTCGGGGCTGTCCTTCGAGTTGGGCGTAGTGTAATGTGCGTTGCTAAGTGCATTACACAATGCTTCAGATAACTTTATGTACACATCATTAGGTGTCTTGTCAACAGCAATCAGTGTCCTTTGTTAACAGCACACGCACTAAAAGCATGCGACTACCCGCAATACCCTGTACCCTGTACCCTGCTCTTTGGCAAACCCTTACCCGAACCGTAACCAGCTGGCTTTGGCACACAAATTGAGTTAGACGCACAACGCAGCCGCTTAAATTTACTGTTAATTTCATTAGTGAACACACATTAATGACATCAAATATAAGTGGAAATGGGGTAAATGCTCTGACAACTGCCTAAGCCAATAATCCAAGCCCAAGTTCCATACATCTGCATACATGTACATAAATTCGCAGCTTGATTTGACATAGCTGACGAAAGGCATGAAAATGACATTAGTCAAGAATTTACAGACACCCTGTGACGTTAACTAGCTGCCAGACGAGTCTGCCTCCTTGCCCTGTGAATCTATTTTCGTTGAAAATGCGACAAATGCATTATGCAACAGCTTACGGGAAAATTTCTTGTGACAATTTGAGTGTGTTGCGACTGGCGCAGCATCTGGTTTGGCCTCTGTGTTTGCCGCTTGCTGACATTTATTGACATATGCCTCACAAATTCGGTCTCGCGGCATCCCGAAATGTGTTGCACTTAAAGCCCAAGTCTGGCGCTGTTTCAGCATAAATAATGGACTGCCAGCCCCCAACCAGCCGAGTGCAACTGGCGGCAGTCGAGCACTGAAGTATATACATTTCAAATATTGCAAAAGTTGTATGTCAATTAACAATAAACTCAACATGGAGAACTTGCCGAGAGACAAGGCCAAAGAAACGGACGGGATATAGCCGACAGCTGAATGATCTATCGATGTGAAACAACTATGACAGCCCTGTTCATATAAAAGTTATCGTTATCGATTCATTTTGTATCGATATAAACACGAATTCATCCACAGATTTCTGTATTAAATTAAATGAAAATAAGGAATATATTCTTAATAAAATATCGATGGAGTTTAGCTCATGATGTCGATAACGGATTGTCGATAAAATCGCATGATATCGACAGCTGATAGTCAATTATCCTCCAAAAACATAATTATGTACACAGAATTGTACGAAATCAGGAAAACAGGCGAAAACTGTGAATCTATGCGAGAACTGATTGTCTTACAAGCTGAATATGAAAGCATTTATTAACAAACTTATCGATACTTTTATCGATATACCATAAACGATTCAATTATTGATATACCACATTTGATAGAACACACAACTCAATTAAACACTTTGAACGAGATTTTGCTCACAAGTTAAATGTTCTATATGAATGCTATCAGACTTGTTCAGATAAACGAATAGAGATTGAAATTATATTCGGGCACAAATGGAAATTGCAATAAAGCCCATTTTTAATAGAGTTGCAACGCTAGACAGATGTGGCAGTTGTAAAAATTTGACAGCTGCTGGCAGCAGTCCCAGTTGCAAAACAAGGATGATAAACCGAAATGCCCTTTCTATGGCTAGTGTATGTATGTATATGTGTGTGAGTGTGTGTGTGTGTGTGCGAGTGTGTGCAATAACGTAAACTTGGCAGAAACCCATCAGTCCAGTTGCACCCAAAAACTTTTGTCAATTAAAATATGAAAAATATGCCCAGGCATTCAACTAACCAAGCAGAGTAGGATCCGGTCCATTCTACCCAAGTCCAAGTCCGAGTGGCAGCTTCAACTAATAAAACTTTTTGCAGGCCAAGACGCAAAAGGACATTGCAAGCTGTACACATTTTCGGGTAGATATATATATATTTGGCCAGAGAGCTTTTGGCAGCACACAGCGGCAACTCTTCCGACGCTTGCAACTGTTGCCCGCAACTGAAGGACAAAACGGGGCCGTGTCTGGGGAGCATTTGCATGCGCCCAGAGAGTGAAGCGAAACTTTTGTAATTAATAAATTATTTATGAAGAATAAATGAAAAGTAGAAGCTGCCAGAGCACAACCAACTGCAATTCACTTTATTTTAAATAATGAAAAATTACTTTGCCTCTTGCCCAGCGTCATAAATAAACACTCAATAGAAGTTGTCTCAAAGATGAAAACAAGCGAAAGCGCAAGAAAAAATGTTTCGCCCCAAATGAAAGGACTTTTTCCCGCGCTGCAGGCTCTACTCTAATCAATGCTGCAGCTCAGGTCCTCCAATGATGCAGAACGTCCATTCAATAGTCACATCTTCCACTTCTTCTCCCTACTTTTTTCTTCTTTTTTTTTGTTGGTGTGCTAATCCATGCGGAATTGTGCGACGCTCCAAGCGGCATTTCGAGCTGATGCTGATGCCGATTCAGCTTCTGATTTGACTCTGGCCTTGTGGTGTGGGACGCTTGAGGGCACAGATTAATAACACACCAAAAAAAACGGGGGGGGAAAAAATCCAGGGGAAAGCGAAAATCACCCAAAATTTGTTCGACTTTTGGGCATTTGAATTGATTGAATGCGGGGGCGCGCGAGCGAAACGGCGCTCGATATCAATTTCAATTTCGATAATTTATAGCGCATGTCAAAACGCGAATCCATTAAAAAGAACTGTGAAGCGAATGGCATTGAAAATGTCGCGGAACTGAAAAAAGAGTTTCAATGAAGCTTTTGCGGGATGCCCCAGAACTGTGCGCTCTTGCAGTTAACAACAAAAGTAGAATATTTCTATATACATATATAAAAGAGGACAATTCCTGACTGAAAAACGAAGGAGATTGAAAGCTGAAGCTGCTTTTACGATCGAAAGTGAGCTTAAGGTTTTATGACAAACATCAAGAAAAACGCCGTCTATGGGCTTTGCGAACTTGACATCATGAGCCTGCGAGTAATCAATGTCTGCGCGTTCTACCAACAAGCGAGAGATCGCCGGTTCCAACTGGGCAGCAATTTATTCAAACTCTGCATAATTATTGTTATTTAAGCTTCTGGTCGGACACAACTACAACCATATCATAAGCTGGGCAGCTAACTCATATGCCCGTTGTTCAACTATCTGAATGTCGGAGTCAAATAGACAGCCATCTACTATGCTTTACTTTAAATGTAATATTTTGACTGAGTTGTGTATAGCGCGCGAATCCCGATGCGAAAAGCTGCAGTCCAGCTCACGCCCAACCGACCGAGGGGCGCAGTCGTATAGCGTACGACACGAAAACGCGAAACATAAATAAATCGCTAAGAAAACAAGATGTGACACAATGAAGAGAAGACACAAAAAAAAGAAGAAGAATAGCCAGTAATGCTTATTGAAATTCTAACGAGGGAGCATAGTTATCTGAAGAATATTTACAAGAGACATATGTATTCAATTGTTAGAGTAGTTGGAAAGAAGAAAATTACACTTTAGTCAACCTAGTGGAGTCGATGATAAATTTTTCAAAATCTTAAGTTTATAAAAGAATATATTAGAGAGATGCGTTATTCTGTCAGACAAACAAAATTTGTATATACTCAACATCTTCTATTCTCTTACAGAGAGGCAAAAGCATCCCGAAAGATTTACTTTATGCCTGCGCATATCTCACTTCCCCTATCGAATCCCAACACTTTCTTTGACATCCACTCCTTTATAATCAATTTCATCTTTAGTTTTTTATACTTTTTCACTTATAGCTGCACTCGCTTTACCTTTCCCTACTGCACTTTCGCTTCCATCTGCACTGTGTACATATTAGACCTTAGTTCCTGGGAGTAAACATTGTGTCAACAAGAGACCAGCTGCAGATTACATTTAGTTATACTCTGTTTGATTTAAGTAAGAATTAAAATAAACAAAGTCGCAAAAAATAATAAAGAAAAGTAGAGCACAAGAAGCAGAAAGAATTCGTTCCCCTGTGACGTTTGTTCGCTTTAAGCTTTAAATTTGATGGTCATGAGAGTTTATGAAAGTGCTAGTTAAATGCTTTGCATAGAGAAGAGGGGGGCAACTAGGGGGCGTTTTCATACCCTGTACCAATTGAAAATGCCCGAAAAAGTGGGTATACAGTTTTAACAAGCAGAAGAAGGCATCTCTGAGCTTATAAAGTGACATATTTCTCCTTTTGCCTATGCAGATCGAACTGTGATTCGAATCAGATACAACTTGCCCCTTTTCTATGCAATCGATGAAAATCGATATCAAAGCTTTAGAAACCTTTGATTATATATTGACACTTGTAGAGTATACGCAGTTCCAGAGTATATTTGGTTTGTAACCACTTTACCCCCGAAATGAAGGAATTATTCTTGAGCTTTGGTGCTTGCACTTATTTGTATGAAAAGCCAGGAAATAGATTAGGAATTGGATAAAACACTTAAATTTTGCTTAGTGCAGAGTTAAAGGAAGAAGTAGCATGAGGGATGCCTTTTTCTAGTCGCATGTAGAAAGAAGATCAACGTGACAGGGCATATAGTAGTCGGATACTCCCGGCTAGCGCACTCTTACTGGTGTTTGATTGCTTTCATGCACTCAACTGTTGTGAGCGTAGGGAGTTCCGGCAGTTCCAGCTCTAATGACGCAATAATTACCTTTGTCTTTGTGAGCCTGTAAACGATACCTGAGTATCATTGTTGGAGATAAATGCTGTCGCCGCTTAACGTACTACATAATAGCGATAGGAGACAAAGCGTCGTGCTTAAAGCACACAAAACCTACGCCGGGCATCGGAAAACGAAAGTATCGCATTACGAATGGGACTACAACTGGTCAGAACTGGCACAGCAATGCATTGGCAAGGAGTGTTCACTAAAATGCGCCAAGTGCCAAAAACAAAGTTGGCCAAAAAAAAAAGGAGGAAAAAAATATATATAGAGAGAGGGGGAAACGCACGAACCAACGCGTCTGTCGCATAAAAGTCAAAAAGTGTTGCCAAGGCACAAAATAGACGGCAGTGCGTGAAATTAAATGTCAGCAGGACATTGAAAGCGAACTGCCTCCGGCACCAGCTTCAGTTCGGGGTTTTGGCTTCGGCTTCAGCTTTGGCTTTGGCTTTGGCTTTGGCTTTGGCTGTGGCTGCGGCTCTCTGGCCACAAAACTTGGCAACAAAATTCGCAGCATAAAATTCACGCACAATTATTTTGCAACGACAAAAGTCATTAAGGCTTGTGTTCCAGTTTTTCCTTTTGCTGTTTGTGGCAAATGCTTATGTTAAATTTATTTCGTTTCCTGTCTCTTGTAAACTAAACAAAATGAAAGCAAAAACACAGAAAAACCACAGCACAATTGCATTCGCTGAGCCTTTAAAAGCTGTCGTGCTGTTCGCAAAACCAAATATTAATATTTTGATGGAGTTTTGCTAATCTAAGTTTTACTTGATGCTTAGCTTTTAAATGAGAGTTTCAGTAGTTATCGCTTTTACATCGCTTTATTATCTCTTATCGCGTTGTGCTCCTTTCTTTGACCAACAGCTGAGCAGAAGCGTCGCCTGGTGTAATGAACTTTACCTGGACGATATAGTTATATCAGAAACAAAGTTTGTGGTGTTAAGAATCGAAATGGCACAAGCACTTGTCGCTCTATTCACAATCTTTATTCTAATATATCATTATATTATGATCCGACATTTTAAATATATTATTCATGTTTTTGCCTTGTGAATAACAACAAACTAAATAAACAAATATCAATCTAAGCCATGATAAACAGACATCAATATTAATGCTCGACCTGAACCAGCTACTTCTCGCTTGCTAATTCCACTATCAATATTTCTTACAGCATTAAATTGAGCCCAACTTTATGGCCGTGCTACTTGACATTTCGAATGAAAACTTTGCGGCGCTTAATGTGAAGCTTGTAAATGTAACAAATGCTGAGCATAGTGGAATTAGGCTACAAGCCAAGTCTTCTGACGTCACGTTTGCAAGGCGCACTTACATCCTTTTAATGTACCACGCTTTTTCCAGCTTGAAGGATTTTCGCATTCACCTACGAGCCAAAAGGAAGCATCAACAACTATTTCAGCTTCCGCACAAGCCCCTTTACACATACAAATATATGTATATATACAGATAGATGGCAGCCCAGTTTCAAGATGCATTGATTTATTATTGCCTGTCATAAAACAGCCCAATTCAACTATTGTGAACTCTCCTGCTCATAACAGACACCCAGCCAAACAATTCCCAGCGTCTATTAACTCATGACAACGCCAAGTGATTTCCCAGCGGCAAACTTGCAACAATTTACACACAAATTCAAATTGTATTTATCTAATTTTCGAACTAAACACGCAGCCAGGACAATGGACAACAGCCGAAGGACTTCAATTGCAGCAAGGACACTTGAAACAGCAAAGCCGTCTGCATTTATTTTTCGTAAGATGTTTGTTTAATTTCCCCAGCGTGCGGCTTGCAACAAAATGTGGCATGAACTCAAAATAATCACACAAAATATAGTGTGCTCAATGTCAATAAGTCAGATAATAATCAAACGTTAAGGTGTTCAAATCGTAATTAATTCAGTAGAAAATTTAGTTAATTTATCAGTAAAATATTTGAATATATTATATTTTATGAAACATGGACTTACCGACTTTTCCAACCTTTAGGAAACGTTAAACGTAGTTTAATGATAATCTGAAAAGAAAAGAGGAAGTAACCGTATATTAGCTTTATATATTTATCAATGACAATATTAACTTTATAAGAGGCAAAAAGAGCGCACGAGTTGGGTATGCCCGACTAGGATATACCTTAGGTTCCAGCGCCGAGACAAGGCAACAAACATTCAAGCTTCTCTTGGATCCTTATATCATGTTATGCATACTTCATTAATCTTCGCATATATATTCCGATCTATATGATAGGGCTAATGTGGCACACAAGAGTGGGGGAAAGACTTTTAATCTAGATAAGCTATAAGAGAACCCACATACCTAGTTAAGTATATGAAGCTCTTATAATTCTCGAGCTATGCTCTTGCCTTTAAGAAGTATGCCCCATTTTATACAGGGTATAAGGTAACGTACGTAGACAAGGCAGCTTAGGGATTAATTTAGGCTGCTCTGAATATCCATTATTCACACAAATCAAAGAACTTATTAAAAGAGTAACTGCATCGAGCTTGGCCTTCGCATCAGTTTGGATATTCGCAATTAAAGCTGTCAGTGATAGCATTGGATCATCATTAAATAAACACAATCGATCATTTAGACAACATTGTTGGATGCCATAAAATGCAGAGATAGCCAACATTAGTTGGCCATTGTGTTTGTTTCGTCCAAATCACATGGATATGCACGCAGACAGACCCAAACAGAGCGAGAGAGGGAGAGAGATAGAGGGAAAGAGAGAGAGGGAGAGGGAGCAGGATAGTTCCATTTGAATGGGAAAAGCTATTGATTTACATGGCCTTGTTTAAAATAGGTAGTACATCAGCTACAATAGCAAATCCGCGCTGCTGTACAACTTTTGCAGGTCATACATTTCAATTTCAATGCATTGCAATTGCGAGTTTGAGTTTTCAAGGCCTTGTACGGAGAACGGGCAGAGAAAGCGGGGCAGGATTTGCTTTTCATTTGTTCGAAATATCCACTACGACACGTTTGTGAGCCGCGCTAGTTCCTGTTTCCTGTGAGTGTTAGAAATGGCAGGAAAAAAAATAGAAACAAAAAAAAAACAATGAGGCATTGCAAATTACTTCGACACATTTGCCTAGCAAATTGGAAAAAAGAAGAATGGAAAATGCAGACACGTCCATTGATGTGTTACGCAGCTTAAAGATACGTTCTGTTTTTTTTCCCCTATCAAAACCGAACTTTTTTGTAGAACCTTTAATGGAGTAAAGTTCATTGAAAGACTTCAAAAGCTGGGATTACCTCTCCTTAAGTCAATACGAATCTGATTTGCGCTAGGTCGTTCAAGATGTACATGAGCTGTACAAGAAAACCTTGAACAAGAGAGATTATTTCCCAAATATCCTATGCTGACAGGAGGTTAACATCCCCTCTGTTACTTAACAGAAGCTTAACAGCTCTTAACAAACAAGCATCTCGAAAGTGTTACGTATGAGATTCATGGCTGACCAGCAAATGTGTATTTCACAAAACAAAGGACAAGCGCTTGTGTATAAAAGTACAAGTCTTAAATTTTGTAAGCTAGTGTAAAAGTCTCATATGTTAATATTACTAATCTTGGTTTCTCTTGCCAAACTTTCCCTGCTTGCCAACGCGTCGTTTAGTTTCTGTTGTATTTGTCCCATTGGTCGCAGAGTGGTCTCCGCTGCCATTCGAGACCTGGTTGTGCGTGATGTCCACAGCGCAGCGACTGGGAAACCAGCCGCGAATGGGACCCTTGCGCTCATCCTTGCCGCCCTGATCCTTGTCAATGACACGCTCCCCAAACAGCCAATAGTCGCGTATGCGTGTAACGCGCACAAGATCGTCCGGCTGCAGACGAATGCGCGGATCGTCCGTGCAGGGTGCTCCCAGGGTGACCATCATGCCCTGCGACCAGATGGGCAGCCAGTGCCCAGTCGCCGCCCTAATGCATTTGTAAGTGCGCGTCCGATTGCGCTTGTCGGCCTTCTGGGCAAGCTGCTCACAGGTGAGCGCATACTGGTCGCAGCCTTTGCGCAGCGGCCAGTCGATGCCCCGGCTGCGCAGCTGCGACTCAATGTTGAACACCTGACCCAGGTTCGCATACCAGCCGAGGTCGTAGGGAAAAACAAACGGCTTCAGCTTGTGCACATATCGACGCGATTTCGCCTTCTGCACTATCCAATGCTCAATGTCAGTCATGTTCTTCAAAATGCTCGACAGCTGTATAAAGAGCAGCTTGATCATGCACAGCACAATGCCCACGGCCATGCCGAAGCTCGTAATGCAAATGAACAGACTGAAGAAATGATATTGCATCAGACGCGACAGGCTGCCATTGTGAAAGAGTTGCGCCTGACGGTAGCTGTTGTATAAGAAGCGAAATACACCGCAGGCGAGCACCGTAGCGGCATGCAGATTGCTGAGAGCATAAAAGAACAAAAAGTAGACAAAATAGGCCTGATTGGCCCAGCCCACACAGCGATTGATCCAGGGGCAATGATGATCCATTTTCTTCACGCAACGATCGCAGCGGCGACAGTGATGCGAACGCGGCGCCTTATAGCCCTCGCACTTCTGGCAATATTGCAGAAACTTCGTCTCCCTGTAGTGCACCGGCTGCCAGCCGCGCGGCAATAGACCCGGACCCGTCAACACGGCCAGCACGAAATTGTACACAGCCAACAGATGCAGCAGCATGAACAGTGCAAAGTGCGCCCTGTTCGAAAATGTCGCTTCCGGTGGCCACCATTTCCAGGTCGTCAGCGTCACGGTCAGGGTCACGGTCAGAGCTGTGATTGGACCCCAGTGCACGAAAAGACCCAGTTCGTTTGGCTCTTCCGTCACGGCCATGTTCGATTATTGGATATATTTCTTACTAATTTTTTGTATATAATTTATAAGTTATAATGCTGACAAATATCTCCAGATATATAATACATGCTCCAAAATCGATATACATATAACCGTTTGTTCTGAATGACTGACTGAATGACAGCCCATGCCTCGAGAGCAAATTTTCAAAGATCTTTGAGAGAACTTCCAGTATCCAGTCCCGGTCAAATCTCATCCGATTATCATGGGGCTTGGCTTAGACCTCTAGGTCAATTTAACAATTTAAACTTATTAATGGCAAAATATTTTGTTTTCCATGATATTTGCATTCAATTAAGCATTTACAAGGTTCCCTATTCTTACATATCTGCCAAGCCGTGGGGCTAATGTCAAGGGTATCAGATCTTCGGCGTGTCGAGAAAATCCTTACTTTGTATGTAGCGCACATTGTCGCAAAATACACAAATATTTTCGGTAACACTCGAACTATTCACATTATTCACTCGACGTTTATATTCGATGGTAATAACTATCTGTGAACCTTTATGTATGAATATTACACTAACACGGCAGACAACATTTAATGTATAGTTTTTTTGTTTAATAATCGTATGCAAATTTATGATGCACTCGCACTAGCATATGCATTTTCACTTAAGCCGCAAAATGAAATGAAATATTTGAATGCTAATAAAAACAAGAGATTCTAGTCGGGAGCTCCAGACTAGGGGATACTCTGAACCCCAGGATGTCGATATCGATTTTTATCGATTGTTTGGAAACAGAGTAAGTTATCGATTATCGGAAATTCGATCTGCGCATGGACTAGGACGACCTATAGCTAAAATTTCAGTTTCTAGCTCTTATAAGTTCTGATATCCTTGCGTTCATACATACGGATGAACGGAAAGACAGACGAACATGGCTAGATCGACTCGGCTGTTGATGCTGATCAAGAATATATATACTTTATGGGGTCGGGGAAGCTTCCTTCTGCCTGTTACATACATTTACATGTTGCACAAATACAATATACCCCTTTTACCCATTTTCAATGCGATCTGGGTATAAAAATACCGGCAGGACACGCCGCAGGGTTTGGTGACTGAGGCATTATATTTGTTGCTGTTGTTAAAAATTAATAGCAATATTTGCCCGGGAAGCGGCAACAAAGAGACACAAAACTTCAATTGAATGTGAATAGATGCCATAAATCTGTATGCATTTTGTCTGGCTGCGGAATTTTGTATTATTTATGGAGCTATATTTATGGCGAAAATTCTATTTGCGTTGCAGAACATTCACTAATGCTATTAAACACGATGAACACACACGAATAGAGCTCGAGTTCAATGAAAAATTAAAGCTTAACTGAGAGCTTTCCTTTTTTTTTTTTGAGGGGATAGCTCGGCAGGGGGTTTTATTAAATTAATTACTTGCGATATATAAATTTCAATTGAATTAAATTTCTGTGCACAATTTGAGCAAGAAATAAATGTAATTTAAGACAATTGCAGTTACCTGCATCTGCAGGTATCCCATCCCCTTTGCTGCCTGAATGCACAGCTTTTGCGAGTAGTTGGATACACACGCACACACACATGCAGACACATGTGCGCCATTTAATGAGTCTCTGTCTCTTTGGCTGTGCTGTGGGGATTTGTGTGACTTGTGACTCCTTGTTAGCCTGCACTCTTGTTGCCAGTCGCCCCACACACACACACACACACACACACACACACACATGGCAGCTAACAAGCTCTGTCATTTATTTATGTGCAACATTTGAGCCTAACAAGCGAAAGTGGCAATGGCATCGTAGCAGTCACTAGACAAGGGACACCGTACACTGGACACAGCCAAGTGGGTAATGGGCATAAATAAACTTGCCTGCATACAAGCAGAACACAATTGGAATTTAAAGTCGCACTCGAGTGTGCGAGCAGGAACTGTATCTAGTTTTCTATGGCTACCAAAGCAATCGGTTAACATGCATACACAATTGATTCAAACATAATTGCAAATTGATTCAGTGGGCGTGGCAGAAACAAAACAAACCAAAAGTATCGGAGATAGCTTTAACTATATAACAAGATTAACCAACCGACAAGCTATAAATACCTAAAGAAAAGCTCTTGGTTCCTATTTTCAGCAGATTTGCTGCTCTATACGAAGTTTAAGCCTGTTGAGAATTACAACGAAAACTTGAAAGCGAGCGACCAGAGTCAGTTTCATCGCGGCAAGAAGTTGATTAATGAAAGAGCCTTCACCCTTCACCAATCAAACAGTTTTTAGTTTCCGCATATAAGATATATATACATAA
Organism: Drosophila kanekoi; assembly: GCA_037075305.1. Taxonomy (NCBI): domain Eukaryota; kingdom Metazoa; phylum Arthropoda; class Insecta; order Diptera; family Drosophilidae; genus Drosophila; species Drosophila kanekoi. Next base: position 12,335,084 of record JBAMCE010000141.1, read on the forward strand.
TTGAACAAAGCAAGGAGAACATAACTTCAAGTCGGCGAGCTTGGTAAAAGAAATTATACCAAAAAGGCTTTTGAGGGAATTTCCCAAATATTCCTATTCAAATCTTTCTTAAATGGAAACAAGCATTCATAATATCCGCGGAAACAAGCAAGCATAATCTTTGTGTGACGTTTTAGAGCTTTCTCCCCCAAATTATTATTATCTAATATATCTAAATCTAAATTTTTAAACTTCATTCGTGACCTTGTATTCATAAGCTGAAATTCAGCTTCTTATATTAACGTCATATTAATGTCAATTTCTGTTTTACTTGAATATTTCAAGTGGTTGGCTGTTAAGTTTTTATTTGGCGCATTTCAATGAGAAGTATTTTTGTTTTTCAAAAGCAGCTCTTAATTTTGGTTGGGGGGGCGGTAAGGTGGAGGCGGGAAGTCACACACAGCTTCAGTAAAAAAAAAATAAAACCGCGGAAAACTTCTTAAGTTAATTTGGAAATTAAATTCCCAACATTAAAACGCATAAATGACACTTAAGCTTGTATGTGCCTCAGCTAAGCAGCAGTTCACCCTTTCCCTCTCTCTCCCTCTCTTTTCTCTCTTTTCTCTCTCTCTCTCTCTCTCTGCCTTACACTCTCTTGTGTGACTAAAGCGCGCTGTTTATTTTTCTTATCAAAATGCCTGCGGCAGAGTGCTGGCAAACACACACAAGTACAAACAAGCATACACAAGCACACGCAGTCTAGCACACACACACACACAGACAGCTCTGGTGCACATATCCCTTAAGACAAACAACGCACAGAAAACGAGCTTCTGCTGACGCCGCAGCTGAAAGGGCAGCTCTATGGACGTGGGCAGGGGGCTGTGGAGGGCATCCGACTGGCCAAGTGCACGCTTGCGAGTCAAGAGTGCAGAAAAATGCATAGCATACAAAGCGGCGACGGAGCCTGAGACGGCGACGTAAGCAGCGGCAGCGGCAGCGGCTGCGACTGAGACAGCCAAAGACGTTGCCAAAGCAAACAAGCATCAGCGGAAGGCATATAAATTGCGTTGCTTGTGTGAGCGGGGCGGCGGTAGGGGCGGGCAGGCAGGGGCGTGCGAGGCAGATGCCAGAAAGCGGGCTGTAAACGTTTTTGGTGTTTGACATACGACGTGCATTAGCAGCAAAGTCAAGGATTAGCGCCACTTGTCTTCAAGAGCAGCGCCAAGGCGAGGCCTCCAGGCCGCAGTCGACGTCGCAGCGGCAGCGGCAGCGGAAGCGACTGCAGCAGCAGCGGCTACTAACTGGAAATTTAAAAAGGCATTTAATCCATTAAATTTAACTGTGAACCAATTTGCATGCGATTGTGAATATAAACAGAGGAAAATGCAAACAATTCAATTTGACCGCGGCAAAAAAGGCGGCAGAGAGCAAGGGAGGAAGAGATGGAGGGAGAGACAGTCAGAGAGAGAGAGGGGAGAAAAAGAGAGAAGGGAGAAAAAGAGAGAGGAGAGAAAAAGAGTGCGACAGAAAATATGGGAAAATGTTTTCAAAGGCATGCTTTAAAGTATTGAACAAAAAGACAGAGCCTGTGGAATGAGGGCTTTAGTTGGCCTGACTGCCTGACTGGGAGATACCCTGTAACCAGCTCTGTGACAGTCAAAATGCCCTCCATACAAACATACGCATTAGCATAGACACAAGCTCAAATGCGACTGGCTCCATCTTCTTCTTTCCTTCTTCCTTTCCTGGCCTAACTTTACACGAAATGCAATCTTGATTAACTCCTCGGTTATTTGTGCGAACCTTATGGGATTTTCCGAGATTAAGCATGGCACGCTAATGTGAGTATATTCCAAAGCGAAAAATTTTGAAAAAATGAAATTTATCTACTTTGATGGAAAAGAGGAAAGGGAAAGAGTAATGAAAAGAGCCTACATACCAGGATTGGTGTATTAAGAGGTAATCATATTCGAGTTTTGCCTTTACTTAACCTGTTTTGCGCATTGTTATATAAAACTATACTATATATTTAAAATGCCATGATTTCAGCTTTTGTTTATTTTAGATATAGAAAATATAGATTTAAAAAGTAATTAACGTATTTTGCGTATTATGTAGAAGAATACTGTGAGAGAAAGATTGAGAATGATTAAGACCTGCCGCTAGAGTGACCGCATATACTTCTGTGAATGCAACAAATTCAAATCCTACTGCAATATCCATATCAAATTTTAGTTACATCTTCCAGCTATTATAGTTAACCAAAGTGTACGCCAGAAGCACAGACATAGTTATAGCTCATAGCTCAGTGCCTCACTTCGCCAGTTGCAACAACTTTTATACCCTTTTGACACATTTTCAACGGGTTTAGGGTATACAAGAAAAAAAGAAAGAGTAGAAGTTGAAAGCTTACAAAAAAATAGACAGCAAAAATATGTAGCGAGCAAATGCGGAAAACGGAAAGACGTCAAGGAAATGCCAAAGCTATCGCAAACGCGTTTCGCAATTTTTTGAAGGATGTGTTAAGTCAAAAAATATGCAAATTTAACACGCACACACATAGATACACGCACACAGACAGACAGACACACACAGGCACACACACAGGCATACAGGCACAGACATACGCAGCCATTTGATGGCAGGCTGTGTGCCTGCTAGAGTTAATACGCCAAAAGGTACAGCCAGGCACTACGTATAGCTTATACTCTATTTGTGTGTGTGTGTGTGTGTGTGTGTTGGTGTGTTGGTGTTGGTGTGTGTGTGAGGGTGTGTGTATGTGCCTGTGTGTGGGTTACGTTCGTGTTATGCATACGCAAGTAGTGAAAATATCATCAATGGCAAAATATGAATATCTAAAAAGCATAACACAAATGGAGCAAAAAATGAAGCTAGTCTCTCGACCACGCCCACTTTCAACCCATTTGCCCCGTGTCTATGTCTATAGAGAGGGCGCGGGCGGGCGTACCAACTAGTGCGAATGTCGATTTTCAAGTTGAACTCAAGAGCTTAATTTCAAAGAATAAACAAGAGTATTTTTTAAGCAGATTACACGATACTCTATCTAATGCAAGGTGCTGTATATGAGAACTAAAATACCCTGGAATAACCAATAAATACTTTGATATCAGACCACACAATGCTCTATCTAAAGGAATGTGATATTTAGGCAAGATATTTTTTAACTTATATTTCCCACATAGTGAAGTTAACTACACATAATACTCTATCTAATGAATTGTGCTATATATGCTAACATAAATAGACTTCCATTCTCAGCTGAACATTTTGATAGCAGACCAAACAAAACTCTTACCGAGCTGATGATGGGATTGAGGATACTCCTTCGCATTACTTCTCTTATTGCCCTTCGGGAATTAAACAGATATTCGCGTTTGCGGTTGCAGTCATACTCCAGTCGACTTTTGATGATTCAACTTCCTTCCTTAATTAATCGTATAACTAAACTCGGTATAATATATATTCATTAGTTAATTACAGACTAAATCGACGCTTCTGGATTGACTATTCGGTTAAACTTCTGCTCCTAGTTAATCAACACGTTATTATACACCTTGATAGTTTGAATTCTGTTCAACTAACTTGACTTGCCTGAAGTGTTCGGAGTTCTCTGTGATGCAAGGATTGCAGAGTATTCTGCTCGGAGTCATCTCTTCATCTTATAAAGTCTTCTATTCTAAGCTTATTAGCAAGTAGATAGCCTTAGTCTATACTCTTAGTTTGTAGTAGATTATATACATCGCGACTCGTGTCACACGTCAGGCGTCTGTCGGTTGGGCGGGAGGTTGGACGCAGCACATTGCATGGGGATACGCGTAAGAAAATAGACGAAAGTATTTATCGAGCTCCTGCATAACATATCCCCCGCCGTATCTTACAAGTGAATCGACCAACAGCCAGTTAGAGTATCTGTTTCTAGCTGCTGCAACTGTAGAATAGCTACAGTTGAGTTGTTCCTAAGTTGCCGCAACTGCTGAATCCCTGGATTTGCTGCAGTTGCGAGTCGCTGCCAGACACAACAGCCGACATTAATCTGTAATTCCAGCTTCAGATATGCATCAAGAAGTACGTGAGCTGGTTGCCGCTCTACGCCTCGCGTATGCCTCATCTGTAGATGCCTATTTATTATCGTAAGGTTCTATTATAAAACGCCAATGTGAAACGATTTATCTGCATCGAGTTGGCATTGTAGTGAAATTGATTTCGATTGTCCTTGCGATAAATGTGTATATTTATTTTATTTGAGTATATTTAATTGTTGAAGTGTTAGAGGCGCCGGCACACATAAATTTGCCGAGCGTCTGCTGTAAATTACAGCTGAAGCAGCAACTGGCGCATAAATCTTTGCTCGCAACACGATGGACAGTGTGAAAAGAATGCAGCTATGCAAAAGCACAAGCACACACACACACACACACACACAGTCACACGTACACAGCGCGACAAAACTGAGGCATTCACAATTCACAGCTCACACTGCGCCAAGTCCTGGCCCGCATCCGACCCACTCGAAGCGCCCATCTGGGGCCACTTGAATTACGTACGCCACAAGTGAAGTAATGAGGAAGTCTACCCCCAGAGCAGAAACAGAAAGGGGAAGGCTATAGCAACAATTGCGTAAACGCCGAGCCGGAACCGGAAATAAATATTAAAGCTTAAGGCTATATAAATATATGCTACTATATTTTCAAAAGTCTAACTAATAAATAAACTTTTCCAAGTGCCCGCATTTTAAGCATGTGCAAAGCGAAACATTCTCCAACTGCCTGACTGATAAACGATGCTAAGTAAATAAAAAATGCTGCGCAATTTATGTGGTCTCAAAAGTTTTATTATGCCAACACAGTCCACATCAATAAAACAAAAATAACAACAACAAATAAAGAGATGAATTTAAAAAAAGGAATAAAGGAATTGAGAGGCTGGCTTGGGGGAGGTCGGCCGGGAGGTCGGGCGGGAGGTCGAGGCGGAGGTCACGCTGATATATTTTCCCAATAACATGACAAAGTTGATTGCAAACAATCTAATAGACTTTTCAGTAATTTAGCGAAAAGAGATTTAACTGAAAATAGCAAAAAAAAAAAAAAATAAATGGAATTATTTGTGTACAAGTACTTTGGAAGCGACAGTTATAAAAGATGAAATGGCAAGCTCTTCGAAGCGATTTTCATTAATCAATAGGACGAACTGTAAATACTTTAACAGAAGTTGAACTTTGTTTAAATTACAGGAGTTTTGAGAAATATGCGATGCTCCAGAATTGCAGCAGAATTGTGACTTGTGTTAAATCTTTGCAGCTCATTTTTCAGTTCTTCTTAGGCATGTGTATATGGCGTCTCTTTGCGATTCTCAAGAATTAAACTATGCTCGACTTGTGACATTTATTTGCCTTAAAGTCTGCTCCTTATGCACAAGTGTTTCTTCTATGCGATTCTCAATAATTGCCTTAGATTTTCAAATTCTTTTCATGCATATTTATATGGCCTTTCATTGCGATTCTCAAGACTTGCAGCATTTGGGACTTGTAACAATTACTTGTCTTAAAATCTCAGGTTCTTCTTATGCATATGCAAGTGGCTCTTTTATGGGATTCTCAAGAATTTAAGTATACCCAGTTCTACCTCTCTGGCGTTTGGTTCTCTTTTTCCCTTGGTTCCTCTGTCAAGAACTTTCCATCGCTTTGACTCCCTCACTTTCATGCTACTAGCGTGTCTCCCTCTCTCTCTCTCTTTCTATTTTCTTAACATCCATTTTAGTCACATACTCTCACTCACTGATGAATTTTCTCTAGCATTACTTCTACTTATCGCCGCTAGGAAATTCTGATAGCATCAGCTATAAAATGTTGATATGTTAGTAGTAAGCTCGAGACCTTTTGATTTTCAATATATTGCCTTGCCTTGCTTGCTTATAGATCCATCATTTTGCTCTGTGTACCATTAAAAAAAAAAACAATAATAATATGATAGACTATAAACACAATTATAATTGAGCTATTGCCATGAGGCAATTTTATGGCCCATTTTACGAGAGGTTTGGAAATGGCTTTGTTTCATCTGATTCCGGCTCTGGCTCTGACTATGAGCTTCAGTTGCTATGCTGTTGTTGAATTATTGAAATTGACTAGCAGCACTCACTCAGCACAACACATACTCCAAGAGCAAGGATATGAGAAACGAATAACGAATAACAAAAACATTTCGAATCGAGTTAACTTCTCCATCTCTCTCTCTCTCTCTATCTCTCTCTCTATCTCTGGGTGTGTGCGTCGAGAGACAGGTGTGTACGGATGTATGTTTGTGTGTGCATTTGAGATGCCAGACTAAATGAACTGCAAGTCAAACTAGTTAAGTGCGGCTGCCAGGCAACTGAGGCACCGTTGTAATCCAAGGCAAAATGGAAACTCGTTTAAGTTGCTTAAAGCCAAATTGAAGGCGGGCGCCCCAAGGCGTTGACTGAAATGTAAGGACATGCGGCATTCAAAAGAGAGCAATGAGTGCGCTCGCTGAGCGTGCACGACTGGAAGATACCCCATAACAAGCTGAAGGCTCCGTCACATAGGAGTTTCAAGCCCAACGATTCGTGCTCATTAGCCCTGGATGACTGAAAGCAAATGGAGAACCAACCTTCCGAATTTAGTCATTTTATTCGACACATGATTTCAGGCAGATCGGCAATCATATTATTGACGCGTTCTCATTAGCAGAACAGTCGTATACCCTACCTATTTACACATTTTGAATGGGTACACGGCTTACAACAAAAAAGAAGCGTAAGCGACGCATTCTTACTAACTGTTGACTGTTGAGACAAGGCAACAACAATGTGACAGCCAAATGGGGCATGCTGCACTCACACACTCACACACACACACACACTACTACACACGCCCATACAAGCATACATAAGCATGCAAAGATTGGCATGCATATTGGCAAAGCAAATGTTGCGCTTGTATGCGGCATGGCTATTGGAGCATGTCGAGGCGACACCAATGAGCTCTCACTAACCCTCCCCCCACCCCATCACCCCTCGTACATCCTGCAACAGTGTTGTGCCCGGCTGCTAGCAACCAATCCGTCCCATTGTCGGCGTCGCCAACATCGTCGTCATCTTTTCAGAGTGCTTAAGGGCTGCATAAAAGCATTTATTATTAGATTTGATTCAATTTTCTATTCACTTACGTTATGAAAATGTGGCGCTAGTCTTCACAAAGTTTCCCCTCTGTTGTGTTTCTCTCTCTCTCTCTCTGTGTGTGTGTGTGTGTATGTAGCACTTAATTCAGACAGCGGTAAATAAAAATCAATGTTTTTCTCTTTACAGCCAGCAACGAGAGCAATCACATTATTTTATTTGCATAAAAGTCAATTGGGTTGCGGCGCAATGAAACAGTTTCAATAGTTGCTGTGCATCGATTTATAGCACACACTGTACAACTACTTGCACTCTATATACAGGCACGGGCATATCTATATACACTAGCCTGTTTAGTCTGAGATCAGTTTTTTTTTCTTTTTTTTTGGCTCAGTTTTGGTTCAGTAAGCGACGCCGCTTTGGCGCACGCCCACTAAACAGCAAAGTTTTTTTTTTGTTCGTGGCCAAAATGGGGCGTGGGGAAACACACAACCAAAAAAAAAGAAAACACAGCTAAGGGCGACATCCATAAACTGTAATCAAAAGCTATTATATCTGCTTGGCGTTGCCGCCAACGGACACGGCCCACCCCCAACAGACACCGCACCGCACCGCGGCGCTCCGCTTTTGTGTGTTTTGGCAACATTTTTTCGAGATAAATTCAGTAAATTCAATGGAAATTGTTTGCCAAAAATCACAAGCTTCCTGCATTTTAGTTTCCCCGCTTGCTATACCCTGTATCCATAATAATTTATAAAAAGGCATTATAAACAAAAGCAAGTAAGAGGTTCTAGTCGGGAGCTCCCGACAAAACAAAGTCAATCTGCGCATGGACTAGGAGGACCTACAGCTAGTAGGTCTCTAGCCTCTAGCTCTTATAGGTTCTGAGTTCCTAGCATTCATACATACGGACGGACGGACGGACGAGCGGAGAGACAAGCAGATGGACATGGCTAGATCGACTCGGCTGTTGATGCTGATTAAGAATATATGTACTTTATGTGGTCGCCTGTTACATACATTTGCACAGATACAGTATACCCTTTTTACCCATTTCCAATGGGTTCAGTGTATAATAAGCCTTAAAATATAAGATAACATAAGACAATTAAACATCTAATTCATTGAATAAAGTATAGTATTCATACACTCCAACCGGTATTCGCATTATATAAAAATGTATTAATCCCAATTTCTTGTAAGCAATTGTATAGCTTTAAGAAACTGTAATTAATTCAACTAATTGTCTGAATTTATACATTGTTAGTCCCAATTCCAGCTGAAAAGCTTGCGAGTTTGAATGTCATTTCTCAACCTTCATCAATTATCTCAGAATGTCGTAGCTGCGCAGACTTCAGACTCAAGTTTATTGTATAAAGTAACAATAAAATGTAACATCTTTTATTGAGATGGAATTAAATGTTCCAGCTTTAATTACTACAATGCACATCAATGTTTAATGTTTTCCATTGAATTTGTGTTATGTATAATTGTAATTTGTGTGAATTAGAAATTTCAAATGTGTCGCATTTACGGCAGATTTTAATGGATTGGCCTAAATATATATCTATGGCAATAATTACAATACGCTTTCTAAGACCCAATGTCAACAGAAGTCTTAATAATTCATTGCAAAATGCTCGAGGCAAAATTCCATCGCAGCCAAAGGCATTTTGCAATTCTTAAGTATTATTAAGTATTTTTGGCGACCAAAGAGCTGCGTGCATATGCATATTAAGCCATAAATATTAGAAGCAGACACGAACCAGGCGAATAAGAGAGAGGCAAGTGGAAGTGAAAGGGGGGGAAGGGGGGACAGAAACATCTGGTAAATGGAGTGAATTCTTAGAGACACTCGCATATGATGAGCTATGTGGCAGGAGCTGGGTATATGTCCTTGATGTCGACTGAAGAAGCTGGCTTGAACATTTGCCAAAAATTACCAGTTATTACTGCAGACAGTCGCCCCGTAATGTCCACGTCCTAGCCGTCACCCCCCACCCCCCTGTCCCCCCTCGAAGACGCATAGGAAATTTAATTCAATTGTCAGGCGGGCAGGCACATAAATTCTGCAGTTTATTGCATCCGCAGTACGAAATGTTCACGTATCTTTCAGGGGAGCGAGGCTACGGGGCGAGACACATTTGCCTTGACTGCAATTTTAATGAGGCAACAAAAATTTGTTTTATTAGTTGGATTTTGGGCTTGCGAATAGTGGGCGTGGCTGTCTACTATATCAACGTGAACTTGCAGAGGCCATCTTGCGTGCTGTATCAATACATAGCTATATATATAAATATATATATAACCCGGCGTTGCTCGTGCTGGAATCTCTTTTACAGTGTTAGTTAGTTTTTTATGAATAAGTTAAATTTACCCGAGAGCTTAAGTTTTCCGACATTTTCCAAGATTTATTATTAAAGGTGTTTCAATCCAATCGCATGGGGAGGCAACAAGCCCTTCGAATGTTACCTTCATCAAATTAAAAGCTGCCGCTGAATTTGAACCGGCGACCTGTCGCGTATTAGGCCCCCGCTGGCCTTTAGCAACATCTAATACCTGCGAAAATTTCAACTCCCGGGCTCTGACAATTGGTTTTGCGTGTTGATCATCAATCAGTCAATCGCTCAATTTGTCAGTCAAGCTCTGGATACACAAAAGTGAACAGCAACAAACCGGAAGTGTCATGTTTCAACGACATCCGGCAACGCTGTGCTTACGGTAACCTTCTCGCTTATGCTTTGGCCTTGAGCCAAGCCTGACCTCGCACTATTCTCGTGCTGCTCTGCGTTTGAGTTAATTTTTGATTTGCCTAATGCAAAATTCAGGAGTATCCTGCGTCCTGTGATAGCTGAGCTATTCGGGCATTCCAAAGGGCTTAAAGTGAAGCGCTTAGCCTAAGTCGCAGCAAAACGAAGTGAACTATCACTGCGCCGCAGCGCACAATGCTCCTTCGCAATTAGGACTTAAATGCAAAAGGTCCTTGCAGGACCTGCCCCAGACAATCAAGCCAGCGCCGGCCAAAACGAAATATACAAAAAAATATATGAGAAATTCGCCAACTGCGAACTGCGCGTCGCGGCGTTTTTAATTGAAAAAGAAAATGAAAAACTAGCCGCGAGCTAAAAACATCAGCACGCAGCCATGTGATGTACACAGGTTTAAATTAAAAACTCTATATACCCTATATAAATACTCAGTCGCGAGGTGTTTGAAGATATACACACAAGATGCGGCAAAGTGAGACTTAAATGGATAATGGACTATTTAGAATGATTTTCTAACCCAGGAGACAACTCCTAACCTATAAAGTAAACATGTTCTAGTTCAGCATCTATAGAAGAAGAATCTGTCTAAAGATAAGTTTTTATATTGCAACATCTTCTTTGTTCCATAATATATTCATAAAGCTCCGCATTGACGAACTTCTCTCTACTCAGAGCAAAGCATATATCTACAAGGGTATTAAAGCTTCGGGCTGCCGGAGATATTCTTACTTTCTCGCATTTCTTTTAATCAGAAAAGAATTTTTATCTTTCTTTTAATTAGTCAAAACCAAGCTTTGGGGTATATTCAAGTGCAACTGTGTTTAGCCGTAGATTGTTTACAAATGGAATTCATATCCACATTCTGGGTAGGTCAGCATAATGAATTCTACGCAGTCTGCGGCGCCGTGAAGGCAAACGAAACACCTGGCTAGCGCATTTTGATGTAAAACTAGTCGAGGGTATAAGGGATAAGGCCGATATAATGATTATACTAGCGGCCTTGCCCAGCGATACAGCGACCTTGCCCCCTCTCAAAGATCTTTAAAAAGGAGTTTAAAACCGATCGGACGGTAAGCAAAAAAAACTTTCATACAATGGAGAGAAGTTTGACCCATGTCTTTATAGGTTGTTTGAGGGTACAATTTAGACATGAATAACGCAGAAGAATAATGTTGCCAGAGTTCGATTTTTGACTTGTGCCCATGTATATCCCGGGTATACGACATAAGCTCTACTTTGTGAGTGTATATAAAGGTTTAATAGTCTAAGGTACAAATAATTTGTATGTCCGTTTCTTTAGCTTCTACTTTAAGCTCGTTTGCTCGACCAAATGTGCAGGTCATTTGGCAATTGGGTCACACAAAATCAGCTCAAGAAGCTGGCACTAACTTATCTTGGACTGTCAATTGAGTTTTTAGCTTGAAGTGAATTGCTAATTAGATGCATGTTGTGCCAGAAATCAGACAGTGTTTGGCCACATTACGACAATTTGAATGTAGAACTCAAAAACAACCGTTGAGCTTATCCATTTGCCCGACAGCTTCTCACTGGGCTTATCGCTCCGACTGCCGGCTGTCGGCCGGCATTTTTGCTCTGTCACACGTCTCAAGTGTCGGGGCGCAGCTAAGAAGAATCTTCATAATGAACACTTGACTGCCTTGGCTTATGGCTTATGGCTTTTGGTACAACTGACTGCGGAAACACTTTACCGCACGCCAAGTCAAAACTCTCAAATGGCTAAACTTTTCAAACTTTTTACCATCACAACTATCACAGCTCGGCCGATTTAAATGCGAAAGCTCGCTCTGTACTTGGTTTGTGCTCCACAAAATTGATTTGATGTTTAAATTTGGAATTGCATTTTTTGACCAAAATTCTTGGCACAATTTTACCAGAGATAACGGCATCTTAACATTTGACTTTTAGTTTTATGCTTAAATTCTTAAATGAAATTTGTATTCAAGATTTGGGGTTAGTTCTCTTTTCACTAAGCCTTTAAAGACTTGCTCACTCGATGCGTGGCTTAAATAAGAGGGAAGTAGCTGGTTCAAATCCAGAAATATACCTAATTAGAAAGAACAATACAACACAATCACAATCATCATAAGTATGCTCTGCGAACGAGATGTCAGAAGGCTTCTATGGCTTGGACATCTGAGCGTCAAAAGAACAAGCGCGAGGAGCGTCGCCGGTTCAAATCCTGCAGCGATAATTGATCGATATTGGATTTTTATTTTGACCCCGACGTGTCCGGCTATTTTTGGCTTATTCTCACTGCAATAATTTTAAATAAATTTATTTCTCTGTTGTACACCAAGCCACAAAAAAACAAATTTTGCTCACGTTGAAAAAAATTATACAGTAAAAAGCACATTTTTAATACTGGAAAGAAAAAACAAAAATGAAATATCCCCAAGGGAATAAATTGTTGCACTTGGACAAGGATTTCATTTAAAATGATTTCAAATGGAATTTGAGCCAAAATGACGAAACAAGCCCCAAAAAAGAAATCATTGGCATTTGATGCTTTAATGGAATCAAATTGTATTATAATAAAAACAAGAACTAAATTTATATAAATATATATATATATATATACTTTCTATGCTATATTCGCATAGCCCACAACATATGGAAAATGGCTAGAATGTAAAATTACTTGGAGTGATAAATTTGTTGGGGCATCTATTTGGCTCTCGAGCCGTCTTTAATCTGATGCAAACTATTTCAATTTAAATTCTCAGCATTTTATGGGTCGGGAAATTAGGCGAGCTGCGTGCAAGATTTAAAGGCAATTGCTACCTTACTTTTCGCTAAGAGAAAGAAATCGAAGGAGCGTCAGAGAGACAGAGAGAGAGAGAGAGAGAGAAGCGTGCGGGGAAGAGGAAGGCAGCTTGAGTGTAAGCGGCTTAACATGCGTCCTATTGCCATGCCTAACTTTTAACGTTTCGACGCCTCACAAACACACACACACCCACAGGTACACCTATTCACACTCTCACACACACACACAGCAGCAGCAGCAGCTCATTGGGCAGCTCACAGTCTAGCCCCAAGCCACAGTTGGAGCCTTACCTTGTGTAATATCACATACATATCTTACTTAACGTGCCTGCAAGACTTTTTTCATTAGGATAAGTCTATTTTATGCCAAACATACACCGCACAACACACGACACACACTCACATAAAAACACAGTTGGAACTTTTATATACATCGCACCCATTGCAAATGCTTAGAGAGGGTATATTATGTATGGGCCTTGGTATGCAACAGACGAAAGATGAATATATATACGGAGGCTATCTGATAAGAGATTGGAATGTGGGTGCTCATACATCCTATATGTATGTATGTATGCATGTGTGTGTGTATGTATTACTGTATGCATGCAAGTACGTGTGTATGTATATAGGTATGTATGTATGTAGGTATGTCTGTATGTATGAGAGTAGGAATATGTATGAATGTACGTATATGTATGTATGTTTGTATGTATGTAATTATATATGAATGTATGTAAGATATCATGTATTTGTGCTTGAATTCGTGAATGCATCTATGTATGTATATATGTATGTATATGTATGTATGTTTGTATGTATGTAATTATGTATAAATGTATGTAAGATATCATGTAGTTGTGCTTGAACTCGTGCATGCACCTATGTATGTATATATGTATGTATAAGTGTATGTATATGTGTGTGTATATGTGTATGTATGATATGATGATATGGTATGTATGCACGCATGTATTATGCATGTATGCATTAGAAAGGGCCGCTAGAATGCATGTAACGCGTAACAGGGTATCTGTTTAGTCGAGCCAAGTCGCCTAGAGCCCTCTTACTTGCTTTTTTCGGTCTGGTTTGTGCGCGTTTCTTTTCCTTTTGCCTTTTGCCAAAATGTTTATTCGGTTTCTTATGTTATTTATTTTATGGCACCTTTTGCCATACTTTATTTTTTGTGCTATTTATTTCAGCAGCAGAAGCAGCGACGTCGACTGCGTCCTTGCTGCTTGTGGCGTCCTTTGCCTCATCGATATAACAATATCCTTTTGATGTCATTTCCGCTTATGGCTTATTTTCAAAATGGCAGGTGTAAAGGTAATCGTTGATTGTAAGTGCCTGCCGCCTGCCGCCAGCCGCCCAGGATTTTACAGGCAAAATGTGTCATGTGTGTGCGTGGGTGTGTATGTGTGTGTGTGTGCGTGACTGTGTGTGTGCTTGGGTGTGTATTTATTTAGCTTTTATGTCAATTCTCAATTATATTTCAATCATTTTTATTACATCATCTAATGCCTAAAGAAGATTACTTTCTGTCATAAATAAGTTATAAATTTAATTGGAAAAGCTTTTGCTGCAGCCATCCACGTCTGTTATCTATGATCTGGCAACCCTGGCGCTCCTCCACTCCCCCCTTCGGACCGTCACCCTCTCCTGTTGGCTGTTCATTTCCGCTGGTTAATTAGTTGCTTAATAATTTGCATTCGGGCTGACATGAGGCACCAGCTCAAGTGACAGGCGACGCAGCAATTTTGTGGACATTGTCCCTCAACTGATTTCTATTGATTCGGTTCGGGTTTTATGCGCGTCAGTTGTTGGTCTAGAATACAATGCCAATCAAGTTGAGCAGCATTCAGCTTAATTTCCACCAGGAATACAAATTCACAATTGCGTCAATTGCGTGTTATATGGAAAATTGGCTAAGCTGACAGCAGGGCGTTGAGTGTTTGCCAGATTGCGCATACGCACCATTAGCCCCACGCGCCCAAACAACAAATGCGACATTTTCGCAATTATAATAAAGTAGACCGATCTACTTGTACTCTATATATGTATACTCTATATACATATGTTTATATACATAGCTGCATTCGCCAAGAAATTGTAATTAAGAATTGTTAATTAGCATATAAATTGCGGCACCTTCCGAACCTGCGGTTGTTCATAAATGACTTTAACCCCAGAAAGGCGACGAATGATGCAATAAAGATAACTGAAAAATTCTCTAAGCAGGAGCATAAAATCTTTCAAAACATTTTCACATTTCAGAGCGCCAAGCTCTAAATATGCTTAAGCATACTCCAAATCGGGATAATTAAATAAAATCATTCATAATAAATATTCTGTTTTCCATGCACTCGGTAGCTCATCGAAGACAATAAGTTGTCAAATGTAACAGGAAATTAAAATTACTTGCTGTTCGTTTATCTGATCGTCAACGACTTGTTAACATTTGGCTAACATGGCAACGCCGGGACTGCCATATGCTTAAAAAATGGTTAACAGCTAGGGTAACTAGCTGTTAAAGTCTCTTGACAGCACATCAAAGTGCCTGTTAGCTTTGACAGGCAGCCGAGATGCTGTGCTTCATGGGGTTAAGATGGCGTTGCCAGACGCGTGGGCATTAAATAAAAACACATGTAGCACGCTTTTTGGCGCAGCTGCCCGTTGCCAAGGTGCTGATTGCAATTACTTGTATGCGAAAGGAGAGCAGACCTGTTCAGCGAGGGGGCATGAGGAAGCATGTGGGCGTAGGCCGACCACATCAGCTGCGGTGTGTGAGCCCATATACATACACATCCACATACACATACACATGCACATGCATATATGTATGTGTATGGAGCACATGTCAGCCAGGCAGCTGGCACACGCACTCGCACCGCACCCTGCCCACAGCAAATATGCCCCATTGAGACCGCCCATTAGCAAGAAGGCGCAAAAGCAACAGGCAATATAATGCCGCGACGCGACGGTGGGTGGGGGTACGCCTCATATCGGGTCGGTTCAAATTGCGTGACTGTGCAACTGTAGCCGTGGATATAATAAAAGTAATTAACAAGTGTTTGCTCTGCATGATGCGGAATTTCAGGCGCGGATAAGCAACAACCTGTACGATGCCATATGTCAGAGTTCAATGCTGGCCGGGTTGACACCACAAGTGACTGCCGCAGAAATCTAATAAAAAATACGAGTAAGAGTGCTTTAAGCAGGCGTGCCCGACTGGAAGATACCCTGAACACAGCGCCGTTTCGGCCCATGCTTCTTCTTTAAGGGGAGGGGAGGATATGGAAGATTTGGGATATATTTGATTGAACAGCAGGAGCTCCATCTCTGAGACGGACTGAGATGGAGATGGACTCGGCTATTAATGATATCCAATAACTTTATGTATACTTTATATACAAATAGTTAATCATCTGAACAAAATCGATATAGCCAGCTTGAACTGGGTAACAGGGTATAAAAAAGCGCCAAAGGAGACAACAAATGGAGCCCACTTGAAAAATCTCAATCGACAAATACTTCTGACAGCTCCGGATATTTGATGCTAAGAAACAAAACGTAAATTGAAAAGTTTTACACTTAATACGCGTCCAACCCTAGGCGTAGGTGTGCGTGTGTGCGACTGTGTGCGTGTATGTGTTTGTGTGTGTGCTCTGCCTGTGTGTGTGTGTGTGTGTTGAAATCAATTTGTGTGCATTTACTGAAAATTGAATTTCGAATAAGTATCGACGCGTGCACACATGTTGCTCACATGATTGAGTTTTTTCATCATGCGAGTGTGTGAGTTCCATTTTTTTTTTGCAGGTGTGCTTGTTGCTGAAATGATTGTTCAGATTGCGCACAAGAATTTGCATGCACGTTAAAGCTGACAACAGGTGGGGCTCGGGGTATAAGCGGCATTCGGGCATGCAACTAATTGAGTTGCAGTTGAATCGCTTTTCATTAGATCGCAGCTCAAGCACGCACATACTTATATTTATAAATTAACTAGATAATAAAGCGAATGTGCAGCATGCGAAAGGATTTACGTTTGTGAAAACATGGAAATTAGTTTCAATGGCCAATTTTTGCTGTGAGCCAGAGATATATATATTAACCCAATTAGGTTCTTCTTCTTTAAGTACTTGGGATTTTAGTAGGATTTTGAGTATGTACAGTAGTCGCCCGCTAATTAAAACAAGACTGAATTGACCTATATATGACATTATTTCTAGCTGTCCCTACTCTAGGGCCGCAAAGCCGGAAGTCGTCCAGGATAATGCTGAGCCTATGCGAGACTCGATATCACGCTTCAGCGACAAATGCAATGGACAAAGGCAGTCTGTGCAGCATTAATTTAATTGCTTAATCATTTCTTATGTTAGCTTAACACACGAATGTTAACACAAGTGCGTTAACACAAGTACGTTAACATAATACATTAACATAATACTTTAGCAGATGTTGTTTTGTTAAATCATAGGAAATATGCCTAAAACTTCGACTTGTAGTGCCTAGACCCTAATAAATGCTCCCTAGCCTACTTACAACTTGCACAGCCCTGCCAGAACTAAAACGATATTGATAGATGAGTTCGTTTTGGACATGGTTTGCCCTCTAGATTGATTCTGCATTCAAAATCTGTAGACATTTTTTTGCCCATTTGACATTTGCAGGGTAATAAAAAGACGACAACGTCGTGTTGTTGTTGTTGTTGTTGTTACTTTTCGCAGCAGCCACAGCGAATAAACTTGAAAAACGGTTACTAGGTCAGTAACACCGACAGTTAAAGGCTTCGTACATTTCTGGACCCGTACGCTCTGTGCAGACTTTCCGAGTGCTCTCTCTCTCTCTCTCTCTGTCTGGAGCTCTCCGGCTCCGACTGCAGCCGCCCTTTTTAGTACACTGAGAGCGGCAGAGATTTTGTAGCTTTGTCGCCCGGCTGACAGGCGGGCCGAGACTTGGGCGACTCGTGGATGCTGCCGACACAGTCAGTAGACAGTCGTGTGCGCGTCGAACAGGACGAAAAACGGCGGATGAAAAGCGTCGAGCTGTGCAAAATCAGAAGCGTGTGCCGAGCAACCGAAGATAATCGAAAAGCCCTCCGCTGTTTGGCATCAGTCGAAAACGAGTGATAAAATTATTTGTGTGCTTTGCGTGTTTTTCAACTCAACATTACGTGATAATAAAAAAAAAAGCGGCAATCACTTTTGTCCAATATAAAAAATGCGACAACTTATGCAAATCTAAAAGTCGCTTAAAAGTCAATTTGCCAAAAAGAAACGAAAAAGAAAAGCAAAAGCCGGCTACGATATTTAAATCTTTGTGCCATGTGACTTAAAATAATAACTTTGCAAATAATTGAAAGCGGCAACAATATAAAAATATATGAAAGTAAAAACAAATATAAATTGATGCTCAATTTGTGTAAGTCCTCGAGCGGCATCGCCCGCAGCGCACACTGAAAACATTCCAAAGACTTGATGAGCTATAATATTACACTCGGAATTTGTGCTCATTATTTTGATTATTCTTCATGTTGTCAGGCAGTTGGGAGCGTACGAAGAATTCCCGGAAAGCAAACGCCTTCGCGTTTGGGGCAAAATAGTCTAAGAGCTACCACAAATAAAACACAATCTAACTGGCAAAGCAATTGCAAACGATTTTGAATTATTGAGTCGAGCTTTCAACAGAAGTCAAACAAAAATATTCGGCAAATATATAGGGTATATATAGAAATGTATCTATATATAAATATGTTACCAAAAGGGAAACTCAATGGAACACACGCTTACTAAGTCGCTCATTAAAATGCTAATGGGCAGGTTTACATGTGGCCAACATTTGCGCTCGTATTGCAAATAGCCTTTCAGAGTTGATAACAATATCTATAATATGATATATGACATGATGTATATGACATATAATATGATCACATGATGGGATATTCCATGATAGTTAGCACGCATCGAAGAAGAAGCATGATTCCGAAAGCTGAACGGTTTACTGTAGTTATCCAATGTGCTAAAGGTACACACTAGGGCAGCTTTTTGTTTAATTCCACACACATGTGCGGAATATGGGCGGAAAGTGATTTCATGCTATGTTTTTAGTTAGCCAAACGATTGACTTGCATTTGCGACGTGCTTCAGACGAGAAAACTTACGTTTGGGATTTGCTAAGTATCTAAAACAAATGTTATCAAGTAGGAGCTTTACAATTAACATATATTATTCACATTTAAGATTTTCTCAAACAGAAGATTTACATATAAACCAATATAATGAACGTTAACTAAATAATTTCTAAACAAACCCAACAAATGGAAGCTTTACATTTGCCACTTAAATATTCTATAAAAATTTGTTCTTTATATTGGAAAAGAGTCCAGAGAGTTAGCATAGAAATAAATTGGACAACTTTCATATGTTCGCAAGAGCATTTTATGTTCGTTACGTTATTTTCATTTGGGCATCAGGTGCGGCAGAGAAAACATTTTTGTATGTTTATTTCGAATTGATATTCATTTTCTTTTTTGTTGGGCTTAAAGATTTAAAAGCGCCTGCAATTTAAGGGCAGCTGATGGCTATCGGAGAGCGTCCGTGCAGGCGAATGGGGGGTCAAGACAAAGGCAAAGGCAAAGGCAAAGGTCCGTGCGCCAGCAGCAGCTGCTAAATGTGGCAAGTGCCGAATGAATAGGGGCAAAGTCAGAGTCAGACATTGGCTTGGGTTGTTGTTTTTTCTGTTTTTCTAAAATCTAAAGAGTAAAAAGTAATTAGCAAGTCGCTACAAAATAATTATTTAATTAACAAAAGTGGACGCTCTTTTGGGGGGTGGGGCAAAGCATGCAGCTTGGCTCCAGTGCACGCCCGCAACGTCTCCCTCTCGCAGCGGCTTCCCTTCTCTCGCGCCTAGTCTAGGATGCTTGGCATTCTTTTGGTCTAAATGTTCATTCATTCGTTTCATTTATCTAACTGGCTGCGAGTGTGTTTCTTCTTTCTGTTTGCCCTTATAAATAGGCCCGACTGAAACCTTCGTGACGTGCAACTTTGGGCCTCTAATTTAAATTTAATTAAGTGGCCCCAGCCGCAGCTCCAACTGCGACGGCGACTGCGACTGCGACGACGACTGCGACTGGGCATTAGTTTTGCCGTCGTTATAATGAATAAAGTTGCGAGTGTGGCTAAAATGTCTGCGACTGCGGCCATACTTATGAATATTAAGCGTCTGTTAATCTATTTTCCAAATGCCCCGCGCCCCTTTTTGCTGATGAGCTGGCCAATTTAAGGACACTCGCTGCCATTTGCCGCAGGCACACTTCAAGCACAGCCGTCCTTCAATATATAAAGAGTTCGCTTAGATATTTGACTAATGATTAAATGGATCTTAATTACGCGTAGCTTTTATGATACTCTCTGCGAGTATTTTGCCATTATAACTATGAGCTAATTAGATTTAATGTTGGCAAAAAAAATCTATAAAAACACGCAGAGTTCATAAATTTGTGAAACTTTGTGCGTTGAGTCGAGTAGAAGAAGTTAGTCATGAGATATATATATATATATTGCTGATCTGTTTCAACAGCAGAGGAAATTTATCTATAGACAGATGTATAGGTACCTCAGCTGAAATAATATGTTTGAGATATATTTTTGATATAGTTGTCGGATGCTGAACAGATATTCAAAGGCGAAGCTTGTAATGGAAATACCCTTGTAGAGGGTGTTATAGTTTTGTCATGAAATATGTAACGCATGGGAGAAGACATCTTCGATCCCATTAAGTATAGTATATAGCCCAGATTCTCATAATATTCTCAGTACTTACGAGCTTCTCTCTAGCTGCAAAAGGCCTGGGTATAAAATCTGCGTCTTGCCAAAGATATCTTGGCTTTCTCGTTGAGTTTGGCAACAAAAAAATTTATCATTTCTGTCTAGAGCTCAAAAATCGTTCAGATAATTATTTATTATGGTCTTTTGTTGACTCGAAAACTTACTTATCAGGAATATCAGCTGAGCTCAGCTGTTCAAGCAAATTGTATATAGATGGACATTTATAAGCTGTCCCAACTAGTCAAGTCTACTTGCAGCTCTTCTACTGTGTTATTTACCACAATGATACCCTTTCGATGATACCCTTTCCATTAATTTCGTATGTGCGTAGAGCATGAAAACCCTTCTTTTTGCCATGTGGCCGACATAAGCGGCTTAAAAAAACAATTTAACCAAAATTTTAAAGCAAGGCAAAAACTAAAACAAAAAAGTTCAATTCCAAATAAGTGTGAGCTGAGTTAAACACTTGGTCAGCCAGATCTATATTTTAAATAATTAAAAAGCAAAACAAAAAGCTGAACATTTAAAATAAGCGCAAAATCGGCACAAAAACACGCAGCGAACCGTGAGGCTAACGACAGGCAGCAACAGGACGCACGGAGGTGGGGGCAGGGGTGTGTTAAACAGGACACACGGCAACAATATGGCTACGAGTTGACACACTAACAATCAGTGCAACAACAACAAAAACAACATAAACAACAATGGCAATAAGCGCTGAGAGCTGAGAGCTGAAAGCTGGGCGCAGCCCACCTGAGCGCTGACAGACCCGAGGCAGGGGATTGACGGAGGCTTGCAAGATAGCCAGAACTGAGGCGGCAGCGGGATTGACACAGGCTTGCCAGATAGGCGAATGTGTGTACATATTTACATACAGTTCACTGAGCACACACACACACACACACACACAGACGTACACATAGGCGCGGACGAACTTGGACAGCGGCATGGTTGGCGACTGGGCTGGTGTGCGGCGGCGGGGGTGCCTCATAAATGTGAACATCAGATGAAAGTGAAATGGGCAGAAGAAGAAGAACATGCTTCTTGCCAAAGTTGGCTACACAATGGGCAACAGAGGGTGCCAAAGACACGTGCAACTCGGCGCGTGAATGCGAAATGCTGCCCGCCAGAGTGTAACCTGTCTGTGTGTGCGTGTGTGTGCTTGTGCGTGTTTGCGTGTGTGGGGTGTGTTTGTCGACAGCTCGAATAGAAAACATTCAAATTAAGCAGCTTAAAATTTATGCTAAAGCCAGGCAATCAAACTAAGGCGCAATAAGTAGAGCAAATGTAAGCAAAGCAAGCAGGAAAAGAATCGATATGTGGCTTAAATATTGTAAATAATTAAAGTAAAACAAGCTACATTAACTAGAGAAAACGCAAACCAAAACTAACACTGCATAAGCGGGATCTATAATCTCCTTTACACAACAGATTTTTGTGACGTGAGCATTTCTAGGATCTGAGTTCTCAGACAAGGATCAGTTCTTAACATAGAGTTGTAACAGACACTTTTTGTATACTCTATAATGTGTACTTTTATATACCCAAAACCCATTGAAAATGGGTAAAAGGGGTATAATGTATTTGTGTAAATGTATGTCACAGGTAGAAGGAAGCATCTCCGACCCCATAATGTATATATATTCTTGGTCAGCATCAATAGCCGAGTCGATCTAGCCATCTCTGTCTGTCCGTCTGTCTGACCGCCTGTCTGTCCGTCCGTCCGTTCATCTTTCTGTCTACCCGTATGTATGAACGCAAGGGTCTCAGAACCTATAAGAGCTAGAAACTTAAAATTGTAGCTATAGGTCCTCCTAGTGCCTACGCAGATCGAGTTTGTTTCCGATAATCGATAACTTGCTCCGTTTCCAAGCAATTGATAAAAATCGATATCGAAATCCTGTTTTTTGAGCAATTTTGGTTAATAATAAGAGCTATAGTCAACAAACTTGACATGTAGCTTCTAGAATAGTATAAAATTATATCTGCATTTCGTATTGGAAGAGTAAGGTTCAGGGTATCCCCTCTTCGGGAGCTCCGGACTAGAACCTCTTACTTGTTTAAAATTGTATTAAGAACATTTTCATATATTTGTATAGTGTTTTCCAAAATAAAATGAAAAGCATTTCATTAGCTCTGACAGAGTTAAATATAAATATTTATATATGGAATAGGGGTTTATTAAAAGGTTCCTAGGCCTTAGTTACAGTTAACTAAATTTATTTATGCGTTTCTCTTCACATTTTGCTTTAGAGCATATTTAAGGATTCATTCAGTTCTTACTGTTGAATAGAAATAATTTAATATTGTATGGAGCTAAGCAAAATGGAAACTACTTTTTTCAGTTTGGTGTCATTTAAGTTATCGATTTAGTTTTTATACCGAATGAAATCGAAAGAGAACTAATAAAATTGATTGTATTTGATTTTTACAGCTGAAATTAACATAAATGTCAATATTGTTATTAAATGGGAAACTAAAACTACATCGATCAATTTCGAACTGCCGGCAAAGTGAAAGCAAATAATGCAAATGCCCAACAAGTGAAAGCAACAAAATGCACAAAATGCCGTCAACGGCAGGCAGAAACATCAAATAATTCAGGCTAAACAACACTGAAAACAACAACAACAACAAAATGCACATTAACAACAAATACGACAGCAACAACAACAACAACAACCATAACAACAACAAAAATATGAGCAAGAGAAGCTGCAAAATGCGCTGTGGCCTAAGGCTGAGCTGCCTTTGGCCATGTTTTGCCATGTTTCTGTGGCTAATATGGAGTCCGGTGAATGGGCAGCCATCGTTAACGGAGAAAATACCTTTAGGTAAGTAGAAACTTTAGAGCCAATTGGTAATTGATGGGCACAAAAAACTCCGAACCCGCCCCACAGCCCCCAGCTGCTGCCTGTTGCAGTTACAGTTGCTGCCAGTTGGGCATTCGAGCTGCCCCTTCCCCCCTTCTCGGGGCATTTTGTAAACTGAAACCGGCACGCTTATTAACTTGCACAAAATGTGCTCCAAATTGGCCAAGACAAGGCAACAACAACAACAGCAACAAAATAGCAACAAGCAAAAGAAGCCTGCCAAGTTTTTCGGATCTTCCGCGTCGCCCAAACCTCTTCGACTCAAATAAAATTCAAGCGTAAAAGCAATTACAAAGTTTAAAGTGCCTTTGCTTTTCAACCTAATTGACAATTTCACAGTAGCAGTCAGCAGCGGCAACGACTGCCACAGCAGTAGCAATACACGACTTAACTCTGCTTCATTCCCCCTCTCTCTCTCTCTTCTCTCTACCGCTCATTTGCGGCAACAGGTGCCATCTTCGAGCAGGGCACCGATGAGGTTCAATCAGCCTTCAAGTATGCAATGCTCAATCACAATCTGAATGTCTCGACGCGTCGCTTTGAGCTGCAGGCCTATGTGGATGTCATCAATACGGCGGATGCATTCAAATTGTCCAGACTAAGTAAGTATTTAACGTTCAATTAATACCCTGTAAATGGGCCTTAGCTTAGTTTATATTATAATGTTATTTGTGGCAAACAAAGTGAACGTACGTCAATCAATGTGTATAGAACAGCTTGTTTTGATTGCCTAATTAGTGACTGGGCTGGCAAGCGGAGAATCGACGGTTCAAACTCAGCAGCAATTCCCAATTAATAAGTGTAAATGGGCTTATTATCTCAAGTTGATGTCGATCAATGTATATAATAGAGCTTGCACTAACTGACTGATTGGTGTTAGAACTAGTAAGCGAAAAGTCGCTGGTTCAAATATAAAACTTAATTGCGTCTTGGCTTACATTATATTACTTTGCCATTCGTGGCAAATGAAATTCACATAAATCAATGCTTATAAGAGACTGACTGATTGGGCATAGAACTCTCAGGCGGCTAGTCGCTGGTTCAAATTGAACAAATCTTAGGCGCACAATTCAAACATTTTCAGTTTCCCTAGATAATAAGCTAGCAGCGAAAAAACAAAGCTTATTCTCTGCTATTTAATTTCAAAACAGCCAAAATTTACGTATTCATAGAATTAAGCAACACCGGACCGACACTCGACTGTTATGGCTTATGCGTAATATAAATTCTCTACAAAACACTTTTCACATAGTTTAATTTGCTGTGGGGTATACAAAAAGAAGTAGGTTATCTTCGGCACGCCGAAGATTTAATACCCTTGCAGAGCCAACCTCTTCATAATGCTCACAGTGCTTTACCCGCATCTAAGAAGCAAAGGGAAAATAGTTAGTGTCGAGTTTGGTCAAGATATCTTGAGAAACAGAAAAGTTTTTTATACTAGAACCTAGTTTTCGACCGATATAGTGGTCCAGCTGGTTTCGACATATGAACTGCGTGCAACAGAAAGAGGAACAGAAACTGAGAGAATAGTTCTCATAGAAGCAGACAGACGGACATCTGTATCTATATCTATATTTATATCGACTCGGCTGTTGATACTGATCAAGAATATATATACTCGGAGATGTCTCCTTCTTTGACGACAAAATTATAATACCCTCTGCAAGGGTATTCAAAGGCAACCACACACAATAATATGAGGATTAAAATGTATGCACATTAAAATTTGAGTGAAACTAGTTGAAAAAGCAAATAAAATCTCATCAGCGAGTAATTTTGCGCACAGTTTTAACTGTTGGCTAACCATAAAATTTGCAACTATTTAATTTTTTGTTGTTTTTTTTTTTCTACTCATTCGCACAGTTTGTAATCAGTTCTCACGGGGCGTTTATGCCATGCTGGGTGCGGTGTCGCCCGACTCGTTTGATACGCTGCACTCCTACTCGAATACGTTTCAAATGCCCTTCGTGACGCCCTGGTTTCCGGAGAAGGTGAGTGCCGTTCATGTCTAATAAATATTAAAGTGCAGCACGGACCGTGGGCCAGTTGCCTATTTAAATATGAAATATTAATCATACGCAACGTTGACTATTCCCAAAATCTAAATTGGCTGGCGTAACCTTGAAAATGCAAAGCAAAACTTTGCACAATGCCCAAAACGAGGCAAAAAGCCCAATTTATGAGCCGGCATCGAAATCATTATAAATACAAGGCTCAGTTCAGTTGAGACTCTCCTGCAATAATGATGTTATATGGCGCTGCGTGTGCGTGCTCTTTAAAAATTTATAGCACACTTTTGTCCTCCATTTTTGGGGTAAGGCTCGGCTCCATAAATCAAGCAGGCAAATGCCCAAAACGAGCCGAAAAAACAATGCGCCCAAAGCCCAGCAGCAGCAGCAGCAACAATGAGGACTACTCAATAATGATTCATGTTTACTAACTTGCCATGTTCCGTCTCGCTCTTGCACTCTCTTTTTCTCGCACACACATTCACACTCTGTATGTTCAACTATATGTATGAGCTCTGTTTTCCATAATTTGCGCGTTTTAGGTGCTTACGCCATCGTCTGGCTTCCTGGACTTTGCCCTCAGCATGCGCCCGGATTACCATCAGGCCATCATTGATACAATACAATTTTATGGTTGGCGCAAAATAATTTATCTCTACGATTCCCACGATGGTGAGTACATACATTATATACACATATACCTTATACATATACCTTTGCATTTGCCTACACTCAAAGAAATCAGGTATAATGTCTCGAGCACTGTGCTCGAAGCTTAGGGTTCAAACCCCCATGAAAAAGTCGGACACAAATGCGAACATGCGAATTGTACCAAGATTTTCGATGCATCTTCCTTTAGCCATAGAGTAGAGAACCGGGCAAAGCCGGGTCATTTCGTCGGGTAGTTAATTTAAGATAATGAATGCTTAAAAGAAGCATGAAACGTATCAAAAGCAGGGGTGTACAAATATTTCTTATCTTAAATACAATAGGCAGTATTTAAGTCTCGTAGTTAGATATTTTGGGATTCATATATCTGAATTAACTAGAATTATCTGCGGATAAGTAAATACGAACTTAATTGTATTTATTTTTATACACAATTCTTTTTTGCTTCGAGTGTCTACATACTTAATAAAGTGTAAGATTGAGCAAGGAATTCCGCGTCCGGTTCCGGCTGTGCCCAGGAGAATCAATAATCTTCCATTGCCTGAAAACTTCATAATATGAGAGACGGCTTTTACGTAACCTGGCCTCAGCACATACATCTCTCCCTCTCCCTCCCTCCCTTCCTCTTCCCCACTATCTCTCTCTCTCTTCCTGCTGTTGAGTCAATTTGCTTTGTTATAAGTTTTTGCGAGGATTTTCCATTTAGCCGCTTTATAAATAAAACTTAATGACACAGCCGTCTGCGCTGACAGACAATTGGCTTATATGACTGGACGAGTCGAGATTCACACAGACACACACTCACACACACACAGGCACAGACACAGCGAGAAGGGCCTTATGGAGTGGTTGCAGAGTGACAGACAGGCCAGACGGTGGGATCAGGCAATGCCTGGTCAACTGGCGGATGTCTGTATTATTATTATTAATGAATGCCACGTGAAAATCTCTTCATTTTTTTTATGATTCTCGCGCAACAGCACTCAATCAATTTAACCACAGCGAGTGTTAACGTTGAGTGTGTGAGTGAATCACTGTCTGTGTGTGTGTGTCTGTGTGTGTGAGTGTGTATGTGTGTGGCTGGGTGTGTGTGCGAGATTTGTGTGCTTTGAGGCGTTTTGTTTGTTTTAAGTTGTTTGACTAGGCTATGGAAATATAT
Source organism: Drosophila kanekoi (assembly GCA_037075305.1). NCBI lineage: Eukaryota > Metazoa > Arthropoda > Insecta > Diptera > Drosophilidae > Drosophila > Drosophila kanekoi. The sequence continues at coordinate 12,362,306 of JBAMCE010000141.1, forward strand.
GGCACTCAATCAACTTCAAGCATAGCACAAACAATCATATTTCGAACAGGTGTGAGAGATTCATTTGAGGTGGAACACACACACACACACACACACACACCAACACACACACTTGTGTCTTGAGATTTCAATTGTGTGCCATGTAAATATTTGCGTATTAAAATACTTGATAGAATAATAACAAGGATCAATAAGAAATCAAGTGAAATCATTTTTAGTATTTTCTATGCAAAGGCGAAAAAACCAAAGCAAGAGATAAGATTTTCCGTTCGATTAAGTTCGTACGATTGATTTATGCTTTAACTAAATTATTAACTAATATTATAAACTTATATGAAAGCGAATATGGACAGCTGCAGCAGAGTCTGAAGCTACTTCCACAAACAATTTCGAGCCAGTTTTCATCTTATATAAAAAATAAATCCTGTTTCCCCATCTCCGACGGCCATTTGTAAATCTAAATTTCAAATATTGACCCTAATATCTTGGCCATTTGAAAAATAAGTCAAAATACAGATTTCGTTTGTTTTGGCATCGTTTGAAAGGCATCGCCTCCTTTCATTTTTTTTCTTCACAATAATTGTAGCTCTTCAGTTTATGGCCATGTTTACACAGCCGGCGTGTGAGTATCTCCGGAGTGGGTGAGGAGGAGGGAGGGAGGGAGGGAGGGAGGGTGGCTTTAAGGATATTGGATATACACATCGGCTGCTTGGCACTTAACGCAACGCATGTTAACGGCTTTTGTTTTGGCTCGCATGTGGCATGCGGGTCTGGCAACTGTTTATACCAAATGTATTCTTCTTCTTCTCCCTCTTCTTCTTCTTCGTCTTCTTCTGGCTTTTGTGTTTATTTGTGCCACGCAAAACGAGTTTATTACACAGAAATTGGAGAAACATTTTTCGCCCAGACCCCTGGCCACCCGCTAGCCCAAAGAAGCAAAAACTATTTATGGCCATTGGCAGCGCTAAAGCAATCACCACAACAACTACAACAACAACAACAACGGCAGAAAAAACTACAACAACAACAAAAAAACAAACACTAATAGCCACTCTTTGGAAAAGCTCACCCACAATATTTTGTATATATGTATATAGATATTCCCTTTTGGAAGGCATCGCGCCCTAATTCATGCGTATATGCCCGCCAGCTTATGGGTTTATTGTCGCTTCCATTTACGACTTGCGACTTGGCGAAATTGGCGTACACCCATTTTAATTTTGGCCATAAGTTGATGGCTTTTTGTATTGCAAGTCTATGAACTCTCGCCGGATGTGTGCCTGCAGCGACCTATTCCGCAAAGATATATTCCCAAGACGCATTTGCAAAGTTCGTTTTTTTCTATATATTCGATTTTCACTATTTCTACGTTTTTTCCAATTTGACTAAGATATTTATTAAACTTAGTTTTTCTTTTAATTTAAAGCTTTTAGGCTAACTTTTTGTAATTAATCAAGTATTTTTATACCCCTCAATTCAAAATGAGTAAAAATGGGTCTACCTAGACCTCAAAAAGTATATATATTCTTGATCAGCATCAATCACCGAGTCCAACTAGCCAAGTCCGTCCGTCCGTCCGTCTGTCCGTCCGTCTGTCCGTCCGTCCGTCTGTCCGTCCATCTGTCTGTCCGTCCGTCTGTCTGTCCGTCCGTCCGCCCGTCTGTCCTTCCGTCTGTCCGTCTGTCCTTCCGTCTGTCCGTCCGTCCGTCCGTCTGTCCGTCCGTCTGTCCTTCCGTCCGCCCGTCCTTTTCTGTGAAGGCAGATCGACTTAACATTTCTTTTCCTCTTTAAGTATTTTAAAGCTCTAGGACAATTGTTTTTAGATAGTTTAACTTCAAGAATTTTGGCTTCTAGTTATTAAACTCTAAGACTTTTCAGGTTCTAAATATCTTATAGAAATATCATCTTATATCAAGATCTTTTATCAAGATATATCACATAATATGCCAGTTTCTGATATTTGAATACCAGAAATGCCTGAAAATCCAATTCGAATAGCTAAGTTAAAGGTATTTTTATATGCTGATTTGGTATTAAAAACATACAATCAAGAGTCTGCAATGAAAGTAAATGTCTCACTTATTTTTTAGCACAGTGCCACGCACGCACACAGTCTCATTATATATGTATGTGTGCATATATATAAAGGATATACGAAAGAATCTCATGTTTCCTGAGCAGCAGCAGCAGAGGCAGGAGGGTATTAAAAGAATGACTGCTGTCAGGGCGGAGGCGTATTGTTGTTGCTCTTACACGAAAATTTATTACGCAGGACACTAAGGGGCGAAGGGAAGGAGAGAGAGAGCGAGCAGGCGAGAGGCATTTGCATTTGTCGCCTGGTTAGCAAGAGGACATACGAAAATTGCCAGCTCATCGGGCAGTCGGATAATGAGTTTTTCCATACCAAGTGCCGGTGCCGGCTGCCTGCGGCAGGCGAGCGAACAAAATGTGTTTCGCCCAGAAACCTGGCTAAATATTTTATTAAACGCCCGACGAACAACAGGTAACAAATCCTTAAACCGGTCAGAGCTAATCAATGTGGCGAGTGTTTGTGGATTTATGCAAATGGTTTTATTTATGGATTGATTGTCAATGATTGGCTTTGATTGTCTTTGAATATTAGAAAAGGCCGAAAAGCGAATGTAGACAATTCCATGTGAATACCCAGTAGACACAAAGTAGGCAGAGAGGGTATGCTACACTTTTATGTAATGTATGCAACAGTTGGCGAAATTCATTATGCATTTTTATTGCATTATTTATAAATTATACAACAAATTGCAGTCTCGCTTTTGTTAAGCTAACTTTTTACTGGGTATTTGGCCTAGTCGAGCAGGCTCGAGTGTTACATGCCCTTTCTCTCGGTTTGCTTGTGCATAAAAATCTGGCTCAAATCTGATTGTAGGTGCCATCATGAATAACAATAGGCAAATGCGTATGCATTCGTTTTTGGGACTAGAAATCAAATAATAATAATAAAATCACAAATTTGCATGGACTGCGTCCAGGAAGGCTTCGATCCGGACACGGGGACGGGCTAGCGACTGTTTTGCCATTAATTTAACCATAATGGGCTTTTACAGCGATTTCACTTTCATGTTATTTGATACTCTTGAAGCCGCCTGCTGCCAGAGCCATTGAAAACATATGCGCATAAGGCAAATCCTTTCAGCCGGTCCGTATCACTCGCCACGCCCACGCTCTGCCTCTCTCTCACTCTTTCAAAGTAATTAAACCAACAAAGTTTCTGATAACACAACAAGAAGAACAACAGCAACAGCAGCAAACAAGTGAAGGCCATAACAAGCAGCTAAGTTGCAAAGTAGTTGGGGCTCCGCTTTAAGAGTTAAACATCTAAGATTTTCTTTAAGGATAGTTGTGCTTTTCAAATATATTCATAAATAAACGAAATGATTTAAAGAGATAAGTTTCTGGCAAGCATGAAGCGTTGCCATAGAAGAGCTTAATACAAGAAATCGTAGCTTACCTTTGAGAAGAGCTGTGGTTGGGCTTAACACATTTCACTTTCACATTTCGATTCTAAAAATAAAAAATAATAGATTATAACAATGTCATTTCTGCGTTCAGTTAAGAAGGTAAGAGGATTCAGAAGAGTTTATCTTAAAAATATTTCGATGTCAAACTAAGAAGCGCGCAGTTACCGGTTCAACTCCATTCCGTATACATATATATGCTTCCCTTGAGCAACGCGCAGGCTTGAGCATAGAGTTTAGGGATCGAAGGCCTTTGAAGTGTGCCTTAGTATATATATATTTATATTTATTTTCCTAGCCTAGAAAACTTGCTTATAATAATTAATATATTGAACATGTTTCTCTTCAGTTGAAGTTTCAACAGCTTTCACTTGAGCCGGGCAACGCCGGGTCGCTAGTCAGCTAGTAGGAAAACTTGCTTATAATAATTCCATTATCTTTCTCATTTGTTAAGGCATAAAATATGTAAGCAAATGTTTTACTTGTTAGTGTGTGATGTCTTATGTGCGGCATGGAACCAAACTGTGTCTGTGGCAGCTCTTGTGTGTGTGTTTTATGCTTAAGTGTGTGTGCGAGTGTGTGTGGGTGTGAGTGTGTGAATGTCACTACCGATGGGAGGAAAACTTCATTTCCGCAAAACTAACTTTTGTTTAACATAACAAATTGTCTTGTTTACTTTTCGCATGTGAGTGAAAATAGAGAAGTTTTAGCCCGAGCAGCAAATAAACAAGCTGCGCCTCGTTGGAAGGAGACATCAGGATATGGCAGCTGTTCGCAATTTGCATGGAAAGCCACAGCCCAGATACGAGATACTCGAAGATCCTAGATGCTGGATGCTGTAGAACATGTCTAACTGAATGGCTTTTAAGAATTCAATTTCTATGAATTTGCGATGGCGAAATTGTGCTTGAAAAATAATTGAATTTGCTCGGAATGGTCATAAAAAAATATACAATATATAATTGTAAATTAAATTTGCAACATAAACAACAGAAAAATGGAGAAAAAACGGACAGGCCCAAAGTAAAACAATAAACACAAAACGGAAATAAGCCACATACGCACGAGCTTAAAGACAAAAGACATGAAAAACGATTCGCAACAATAAAAAAAAGTCAAATAAAAGAAGAAGCCTTCGACTAACGACGTTTGAATACCCTTGCGGGTAGATAGAAGTCTGTCGAAAAGGACAAGGGTCGAAGCAATGCCTTTTACTGCATGTTCTCAAGAGTGAAGTCGCTGGTTCAAATCTGGCAGCTTTTTTAGGCTTACAACAATAGTTCGAATAGCATTTAAATGAGCCCATGTCCTGTAACAATTTTGAGGTAGTTCGTGCACGAGTCGAACCAATGCCTTCCTTTAAGTGAAGTCGCTGGTTCAAATACAGCAGCAACTTTATGTTAAGCACAATAATCAGAATAACACTTAAATGATATAGGATTTAGTGAGATTTAAATAAAAGGCGCACGGTTTTAACCAGTGCCTGCACCAAAGTCTTCGCAAGCGTAAAGTCACTGGCTCAAAGCTGCCAGCGACTTTTTATTAACAAATCTAATTGAAATATGTTTCTCGTATATATATGCATATATACTTGATTCATCTTCAGCTGTGCTTTGTGAGAAAATTAGAATACTCTGTGTAAGGATAACAATGAGAGCGAAGAATAAAATACAAGAACAAAAAAATAGAAATCAAGACAGAAGCCAATTTCGAGCCATCAATTTGGGGACACACACACACACACGCACACACACATTTAATGTGCGGTGGTCGGGCAGGGGCAGGGGAGGGGCAGTCGCAAATGTTTTCATATCAAAAATGAAATAAAACAAAAGCCCAAGTCGCAGCCGAGTACGCTACTCAATTACACTCTCAATATTCGCACACACACACATACACACACACACACTCATACACACACCCATCACACACACACACGCACATGCTGCAAATCCAAACGACAAATCTCAAATCGAAAAACACAAAACCCAAAACTCAAATCCAAACGCAAGCCAAGCGTGAGGACTATAGAAATACTGTAACAGGCGCCGGGGAATGAGGTTTAGCGGCAGCGTAAAGGGAGAGGGGTAGGGGGGAGGGGGCGATTGAGTTTGGAGTGGGTATAGATAGAAGTTCCGAAAGGGGCTGAGGGACTGCAAGGAGGGAATGGAAGAGCAACAGCAAATGAAATTGTATAAAAGGCAAAGCACAAAATTTATTGCACTAGTACAGCGTAAAAAAATTGGTTCTACAGCTGAAGTAGGACTAAAATGGTGGTTGTAATCGACTGGCAGATACCCTGTACAGAAAATCTGAAGAATTTCTTAACTAGCTTGAGTTTGATTGACTTTGTTGCGTACAAAAATTTCAACATACTTTCATTTTATTGAGCAGAGCATATTAAGGGCTCGACTTTCAGATACCCTGGGTGTCAAATATTTCATATATATACAGTGGATACTCGAAAAACAAAACGCTCCAGTTCTAGCTTGAAAAAAGCTAACATTTCTGGACTGCTTCGCAGTTGCCTTAAAGTTTCATGAAGACTTTAATGCTTCCATTGCAATGTGAAGAAACGCTGTGGATTGCTTTAAATGTTCTCACATGCGATTGACCACTGTACTTGTAAGTAGATGCCACCTCGCAACAGTTGTTGCATACAGGGTATTCCGTAATGCTTCATCCTGGCATTGGCAGGGGATATAGTGTAAATCAAAACAACAACAACAAATTGGATATGTATGAAGTGCTGCTTTAGCCGTGAGCATCAGCAGCAATGGCCGTGTTAGCCGTAGTCAGGAGCTGGCAATGCGAAATCCAAGCCAAATCCCATTTTATCCGCAAACATAAATTGAAGGCGCATTCAAGCTGCAGCCGGCACTCAAGAGGCGGGTGGCGAAACAGGCAAGAGACGGGAGGCAGAGTGAGGGCGAGAGTACTTTTTTGTACGTTGCGTAGCTGTCATACAAATCATCTCGGGGCTGCATGACCGACTCCGGACTCCGGACTCCGATGGACTTTTTCGGAGCCGGCCGTATGGCATCTGCGTATCTGTTTAAGTGCGAATGAATGCTGCATGCAACTGCAGTTAGTTGCCGAGAGATAACTCAATAAGCACGAAATGCAAATTGCGCTTGCAATGAAATCTCGGCCGCATAACACACAAACACACACACACACACACACACACACACGCACGAGGCCAATGATAATACCAGGGGCAGGAAATCTGGTAGCTGGCCTCTCGTTGAACGGAACGCAACGAGCCGCTTAGCATGGCCTCAGGCACCAATTTGTGAGTCGGCCGTTAGCTTCTGCCGCTTCTCTCTGAGATACGAAACACATGTGCATCATTTTTTTTTCTTTGTCTACGTTTACGTAAACGGACTTTCGTAGCCTTTGTTGTGCATCTGTCTAACTCTGGCACTGGCTCTGGGACATGACGTGTTGCTTGAATTAATAGCGAAGTCTACAAAAATGGATAGACAAGTAGACGAAATTACCCGGCGTCGCCCAGCCGCTCTGCGAAACAATTATTTTCCATTTCAAAGCTAATTTTTACATAATTCAACAAGATTAAGATAATATGTATACATATTGAAAAAGTTTCTGTTAAATTTGAACCGGCGACTTCTCGCAACTTAGTTCAACGCTCTCGCCTTACACACTTTTAAATAAAGAATTCTACAAACACGTAAAACAGGCTACTAGATTTTAGCCGGCGATTTCTCGCTTCATGGTTCAACACTGAGGCAACTAATTTTGTCAAAACTGATTCAGATTTTCATGTATTTCGGTTTGTCGGTTAATATTCAATTAGAGCCGAGGGCAAGCAGAATGTAATGTTCGATTAGAGCTGTGGTTGAAGGGCTTTGCGAACTGATGATAGCCATAATTTGTGTGCCCCATAGGACACTCCAACTCCTTTCTCCCACCCACCCACTATGTGCATTAGAGTTAATTAACGCGAACTCTTTGTTCTGTTTGGCATTGCAGGTTTGCTGCGACTGCAACAAATCTACCAGGGCTTGAAGCCGGGCAACGAGTCCTTTCAAGTGGAGCTGGTGAAGCGCATCTCGAATGTCAGCATGGCCATTGAGTTTCTGCACACGCTGGAGCATATCGGACGCTTCACCAACAAGCATATCGTGCTCGACTGTCCAACAGAAATGGCCAAGCAAATACTGATACAACATGTCCGAGATTTGCGTTTGGGACGTCGCACCTATCACTATCTGTTGAGTGGACTGGTAAGTGTGTGTGTGTGTGTGTGTTTGTGGGTGTGGCTTGACGCCCATTATTGTCTCCACGTGCATTTTGGGTTGCAGGTCATGGACGATCGCTGGGAGAGCGAGATAATCGAATTTGGTGCCATTAACATTACCGGATTTCGCATTGTGGACACAAATCGGCGTCTGGTGCGCGAGTTCTACGACAACTGGAAACGGCTCGACCCACAGACGAGCGTGGGCGCCGGTCGTGAATCGATTTCGGTAAATTTCTAAACACCCAACCAGGCGAACAGCTGGAGGGGAGCATTGTCATTGCTGCTAGGCTGTTAAATATTTGCTGGCATTTAATGTTTACCATTCACACTGGAGATGGGCGCTACTTGCGAAAATGTAACTGTGACTTTTACTCTTGACTAGCACTGAGAAATCTCTGTCACTGTGACTAGACTCTTGCTTAAGAATTTAAATGTATGTTTGACTGTTAATAGCAGACTGTGACTATTAAAATGGGACTGACTGTTTTTAAGTAACTGTGACCATTAGTGTGGAGCTTACTGTCACTTTTAAAATGGAACTAACTGTCCATATTTGACAAGGAATATGGAACTGACTGTTTATATAAGGCTGTGACTATTCATTTCAACCTGACTGTTAATATATGAAAGCCTATGACTATTGATATAGAACTGACTTTTCATATCAGACTGTCACTATTAATATGGAACTGACTGTTTTTTATGACTGTTGACTATTGTTGTGAAGCTGACTGTGATTATTAATATGGAACTGAACTGACTTTCAATAGCGGACTAACTGTTAGTGCCAGACTGTGACTACTAATATCGAACTGACTGTATAAATCTAACTGTAAGCATTAATATCAGACGAACTGTAAATCAACTCTGTGACTTTGAAGCTGTCCTCAACGAATCCAAGTATTGATCAATCACGGTGACTCAGTCACAGTTACGCCGCTACAGATCAACACTAGTTAGGACTGTAGCATACTTTTGTGCTGGCTATCTGGCCCCTCTCTCCCTGCCTCACTCTCCCTCTCTCTGTCTATCATTCTTTCTCTTTGTCACTCTATCTTTCTGTGTGTAGTCAAATAGCAACACAAACAGCACAACGGGCGACAGATTTCACTTTTCACATAGTTCAGCAGCAAGTTTCAGTCAAAGGCATACACAAATACACACATGCATATGTATGTGTCCTTGCTGCCGTTGTCGTTGTTGTTGTTGTCCTTGTCGTGCTTAGCGCGCGCACACAAGCACACACAGACACACAGGCACACACGCACAGACGAGCAACTACTCGACAGTTGGCGAGTTGGTTTAGTTTGCGTGCTGTTTATATTTGTATTTCCTTGGCATTATCCTTGTTGACAAAGATTTCACTTTGTGGCGCTTAAATTTTAGTTGTGTTCTGCTTCGGGACTTCAATGTTACGCTTAAGCCAACGCCCCCAAAGCCCCAGCCGCCGCACCTCCCTACACAAGCCCAGATGCTGCTCTCTTTGACAATGCTTATTTGTTTATTTGACTTGTGCGCATCTTCTTTTCCCTCACACACATATGCACATACATACATATGTATGTACATATATAAATATGCATTTTGCATAAAACCTTATTTTCACTATTTATGTGGCTAAACAAATATAAACCGTTTACTTACATTTTAACACATATTCGGCGTTCATAAATATCACTTAAAAAAATCATCACAAAAAAAAAAAAGACTAAAAAAAATTGCCACAAAAAACTTTTCACTCTTGCTCTTACTCACTCATATATGCATACAAAAATCACTCAAAAAAATGCACTCAAAAAAATTGCGACGGGCAAAACTTTCCACTCTTTCTCTTGCTCCATTGACACGCACGCCCATGCACAAACACACATATATATATACATATATATATATATATGCAAATATATGAAATAGGAGACTTTTAATAATGACGCCTTTTTTCTCATGCATTTTCATTTTAATTTCACCTTCAATATGCATAAGTAATAAAAAAATAAGAAAAAATACACTTGAAAACTTTTGCCCATATTTTAACACATTTTCGCCATTAAAAGGCATCACAAGAAAAAAAATGCACTGGTCAAATTTCGCGCGACATACATACATACACATTCTTACGTAATAAGAAGCTCACAATTAAAGCCTTACTTGGAAATTTTTGCAAATGAATTAGCACATTTTCGCCTTTAACAAACATCACGTAAAAAAATATAAACAAAAAAATTTAATACACTCGTTTAAGTACTTCAATTTACAACACATTATTGCCTTTTAAGCGCATCACGAAAAAAAAAACCATACGAATTGCCAAATTGCCGCCAAATAAGACACTTTTCGCGCGTTTTATGTGCCTAACTCCGTTTTTTCTCTCGCTCACTCTCTCACGATGCTGCAAATATACATACATATATACATACGCACATAAGCGAAAAGAAATTACACACGACTTTTTCTTTTTATATAGCATAGCACTATACAAACTTTGAAATGTCGCATATTTTACTACTTGCTGGCTACATTTTTTTAAAAGCATTTCATTTAAATCACAAGTGAAATGCTTATTAAAACAAAAACACACCACACTAATTTTACCGCTTGCCGTTTTACACGCGATTTTCTATTCGCTTTGCTCAGCTCAGAAGTATATGTTAACGAAGAGCGCCGTGCTGTTAACCACGGTTGCCATATGTGTACCAAAAATGTACTAAACTTGCATTTGTGGTACATTGGTACACACGATCTATTCTTTTACTTTTTTCAATACCATTTTTTACAAAAATGCAGCATATTAAATATTTTGTATATCTCGTAGGCTGCATTCTTATATGCTATGCTTATATTACCTACTTATCTGTGATTATTCAGATGGTACTAGTCCATGGTACATTTCCTTATACCTGCAGGTACAAATTAATTCTCTTAAGTGGCAACTACATTGAATGTTTAATTACATCTGTAAGTAATGGCTGTTCCCGATGGCTGCATAAATTGATAGTTAACTTACTGACTGACTGAATACTTACTTATTAGAATTCTTTTTATTTCTGACATTTAAAATTTTATCATTGTCGGCTGAAATTTATCTTACTTAATTACGCTTTACATATCGATCGAGACTTCTCGATAAATAGAATATTAACGATAGCCGCTGCTACTTAACAGCAACCTGTTAAAGCTCCCTTGAGCAACCCTGTGCTGTGAGTCCGCCAAAATATAGAAAAATTGTTAACTAAGCGTCGCGAAAACTCTTCAATACCATTATAATAAACACCTTAACTCAAATCCATAAAATGAAAGACAGTGCCAATGACGGGGAAAATTGTGAAAAACAGCGTGTAATACTCTCATTAAGTGCCAGCAAATGAAATGAGTGCCCATATAATCTGCAAATACTCCACACTCACATACACACACAGGCACAGGCGGCCCTCATGTACGATGCGGTCTTTGTTCTTGTGGAGGCGTTCAACAAAATTCTGCGCAAGAAGCCGGATCAATTCAGGAACAATGTGCAGCGTCGCAGCCAGACGCTGATGGTGGCCGCCCAGGCAGCTGCCTCCACTGCCGGCGATGGCTCCAACACAAGCAGCAGCAGCAGCAGTGGCGGCGGCAGCAACAGCGACGGCAGCGCCAGCTTTGGCAGCGCGCCGCGCGCGTTGGACTGTAATACAGCCAAGGGCTGGGTGAATGCATGGGAGCATGGCGATAAAATATCCCGTTATTTGAGAAAGGTGAGCTAGACATCAATGTCATGATCATAATGATGCTGATAATGATGATGACGGGCAGCCGGCGACAAAGCAATTAAAAAGTGACGCTCATTCACAGTTATTTTTGCTTTTTCCCCATGGCAGGTAGAAATCGAGGGACTTACCGGGGATATCAAATTCAACGATGATGGCAGACGAGTCAATTACACCCTGCACGTTGTCGAGATGACCGTAAACAGCGCCATGGTATGTAACGGTGTTCGTATGTAACGGCATATGTGTAACGGTAAAAGCCGAAACTGGTTAGAGATAGCAGCAATTGGCATGGAGGCAGGTAGACGAGCTGCTTGCTTTAATTCAAAACAAAACAAATTCTTAACTTTTAAAGCTCAATTTCTAATCACGTCTACAGTTTGGACATAAGCTTTCTGGCCAGAGCCACATGAGGAAGCACAAGGCGTGGTAATATATATAATAATAATATAATATATATTTTATAGTTTCAAAGAAAGAGTGTCCTCTAGAGATCGAGCTACAAATATTGCAGATACGCTCCCAAATAAAATCAAGTACAACAAATTTAGAGCTATATACATGTTCTTCCTTGTATATAAGCAGCATTTTGTTTAGAAAATCTTCTGTAAAGATGCCTTTAAACACAAGTTTTTCATTTGCTTTCTACCAATAGATCGCCTGCCAGCTTTTTGTTCATTATAAACTAATGATTATAAGCCCATTTACTGGAGCATAACGAGCACCTGGTTCAATATGAATATGAACTTGAACTGGGAATCGATTATCTTTCACTTAAACAAAATGGACTCTTTATCTTTGCAGGTAAAAGTTGCCGAGTGGAATGACAATGGCGGACTGCAGCCGTTGAATGCGAAATATGTGCGTTTGCGTCCACATGTGGAGTTCGAAAAGAATCGCACGTACATTGTCACCACGGTGCTGGAGGAGCCGTATATAATGATAAAGCAGCCGGCATTTGGTGAGCAGCTGCATGGCAACGAACGCTTCGAAGGCTATTGCAAGGATCTCGCCGATTTGCTGTCCAAGAAGCTGGGACTCGAGTGTAAGTCGTTGTATAGGGCAAACTGTATGCAACAGCTTAATCACACGTTTGCCTCACGCTTTTGCAGATGAACTGCGTCTGGTGAAGGATGGCAATTACGGCTCTGAGAATCCCGCCGTGCACGGCGGCTGGGATGGCATGGTCGGCGAGCTGGTGCGCAAGGTGGGCTGCCTCGCTATCTCAACTGACTACCTACAATAACTCCTACTCTCTCTCCCTCTCTCTCTCTCTGTCTTGCTCTTTGTCTCTTTCTCATTGGAACTGCAGGAAGCGGATATTGCCATTGCCGCCATGACGATTACCGCTGAACGCGAACGTGTCATTGACTTTAGCAAGCCGTTCATGTCGCTGGGCATTTCCATCATGATTAAGAAACCAGTGAAGCAAACGCCCGGCGTGTTCAGCTTCATGAATCCTTTATCACAGGAAATTTGGGTGCGTATATGTAACTCTGTGTATATATCTATCTGTGTGTGTATGTACTTCCCTGCCTGCCCGACTAGAAACTTTACGTTCCAGCCACTGGCTGGTGCGCAACTTTGACTTGGCGTTGCATTCCTGCTGCACACTGTCATATTGCCCATCCCCTTCTGATATAGCGTGTGGCAGTCGTGTCCTAGTTACAGCCTAGGCATGGGCTGGAGGCGTATTTACCCTTATTTCGTAACTGAAATATTTGCTCGAGGAATTTTACTTAACAAATTCGTGACTTGTAGTATATGAGAATATCGCAACTCTGTCTATCAGTATGCTCTGAAGAAACTATATTATAAAATAGAGCATGTCAATTTCTTTTCTTACTCTTATATTTTATGCTCATGTGTTTCTTCTGACATTATTCCCTTGTTAACTTATCAACTTGCCATCAATCAAAATGAAATTGTTCTAAAGTATACTTCAAGTATTATATATACATTATACAAAGTCTTGACTAAAACCCAGACAGTTCAATTCGTTATCGGTCAATATATGTACGTACAGATTTGTATATACTTTTAATACATACTTAAGCTGAATGTTAATAATCCATTTGCTATCGATCGAAGTACTATATCTGCTCAATATGATGTATCTATTGGCAATCGATCAATCAATCTGATGTAAAGCATTGATTGACAAAAGCTGGTTGCTCCGACTCCTTCACGTTCCTTTCTCAAGCATCCATTGACAAAAGCTGATTGCTTCGACTTGAAGGTTTACTTTAAATCAAGATCGATTTATTCTGGGACGTTGGCTCAGAACCCAAACTTATCAATCTGATGTAAAGCATTGATAGACAAAAGCTGGTTGCTCCGACTGCTTCACGTTCTTTGCTCAAGCATTAATGGACAAAAGCTGATTGCTTCGACTTGAATGTGTAGCTTAAATTGCTTATTGATTAGCTATCAGCCTTCTATTGACCACACTTAAAATTACCGACATCGGAATAATCAAGAGCGATTTATTCCGTAAGTTGGCTAAAAACCCGAAACTGTGCCCGCGACTAGACGTGCGGCACATTGTGTTTATTTAGACTTTTGGTAACGAGTCAAAATAATGCAAAATTTTGCGCTGCATACAAATGAGTAAAGTTTTTTAAACATTTCTTTCATTTTGTATTTTTATTTTGTTGGCGCCCATTGCCTGGTAATTTTTACGCTACTTCCCTTATTTTTGTTCATCTTATTTTATATCTGAGCGAAACTTTGCGGCAAACTTGGACTTTTGTATATTTATTTCTTCTGGTTTCGGCTTCAACGTGCTACCTCGTAAGCTCCCAAAAGTTTAATAGAGTAAACGACAAAGTTTGTTTTTTTTTTTTTTGTCTTTTTTTTCTATGCTTTCGCTACTGTTTGCCATTTTTTGTTGTTTTGTTTTTTAAACATTATAAACAACAACTACAAGCGCTGCGAGCAAAAATTACGTTGCCGTCAAGTATTAAATTTGGCGCTAGTCCAAAGTTGGCTGACGCTCGACGCTTGTTTAAATAATGGCCAGCCATCAGAATTATATGAGCATTTAGTTGATGATGTTGATATTCGTGCTGAAGGCCCAACTTGCTGCTGCAGCCAACTCTCTCTCTCTCTCCCTCACTCTCTCTCTCTTTGCCAAGTTGAGCCTGTTAAAGTGGCTCTTTAATCAAATGACAGCGAGAAGTCAATGGAGTAAAATATTTAGATTTAAGGACTTGTGGACTGAAGGCTGAGTAAAGAAGAAGTGTAGAACATCAAAGGAAAATACAAATAAGAAAAGTGTAGAACATAAAAATCAAAATAACAGATAGATTTTGCCTAGCAAACCATCTTGAAGGTTATATGAAATCAGAATAGAGATAGATTATGTTTCTAAAACTGAATGAAATTATAAGACGGATGTGTTTAAAGTATTATATAATAGATATTTATCGATAGATACTTGTTGTTATATTGAGTTAAGGTATAAGTCGGAGGTGTTCAGCATTTTAAGGGGTAGATCATAATAGATAGATAATATATACCATATTCTTGATTATTTCCTGAATAGAGTTGAGAGGTTATACAACAAAGGTCAGGAGTCTGCGTGACAGAGCGTCGAACTGTCAAGTTAAGGGTTGCTGGCTCAAATCCAACAGTAGTTTTCCACACTTAAATAATGTTTATGGTTTACACTGTAAGAAAAACCTCTACTAAACCACATTTGATAAACCACAAAAAAGACATACAAAATTGCCTAAGGCCAGCTTTTGCTAGTCCCCATGTATTAATGGAAGCTTTCTTATCCGAAACCGTTTCCGGTTCCGTTGACAGCGCGACAAATCTTAAAAATTAAACGCTTATAAAAGTCAGTGAACAGCGCTGTGAAATCTTACGCTTATTTTGACATGAGCTCAACGAATTACAAATGCAAATTGCTTGCGCCACGCAAAGAGCAAAAGGTGGCTTAATAACAAAAAAAAAAAAAAAAAAAAAAAAAAAGGCTCAAAAACCCGGCGATGCCTGCAAAAGTTAGCAAGCTAATATAAAAGACTTGAACAAAAAATTTATCATAAATTAAATGACGCATTGTATGATGTACACACACCCAAACACACACATGAGTGGAAGAACGCGTTGCCCACATAACAACAACAACAACAACAGCAACAAGAACAACAAGAACGGCAACGCCCCCAATAAAAGCAGCCACTGACAGGCACAAGCAGGCCTACAGTGCGAATGTTTGTCGTGTGTGTGTACGAGTGTGTGTGCATAAAAGCAACTATGACGACGCCGGCGACGACACCTTTTCTTTTTGCCAGCGCACAAAGGCGCGCCCCGTGGCAGCCATTGAAGCATTGATAACGACAACGACAACAATATGAACAGCAGCAGCAGCAGCAGCAAAAACAAGAACAACAACAACACAACGGCAACAGTTGGCTGTCAGACAGGCAACAGGCTACAGGCTACAAGCAGCAGAGGCAGCTGGCAGCGGCAGCCAAGCTGGCAACCTGTCGAAGTCCTCGACAGGCAGCGTCACCTGGCATTGTTTCTATACCCTGTACAGCATTTCAAATGCATACAATGGGTATCATAAACTTTGTGTTAATGTATTTAATAGGCAGAATCAGGCAGCTATGACTTCATTAAGTATATGTTATTGCCTTTGTTACGTGTGTGTTTCTTTTCTCACAACCGATATTGACTTTCAGCCCCTGATTCTTTCGCATGTCCGTCCGTATGTCCATCCTATACTCGTGTGTATTTCTTTCTATTAAATTTTCCAAGTCCACAAGATCGATACATGCCGATATCCAGACTGAGAGTTGGACATATCTCCTGCATATCTGTTAGTCTATCCGCTTAAGTCCTGTTTGTACAATTAGCTCTCTCCAAGATCGATATACATATCGATTCTTAGACTGTCTGTGCCTCGCTCTCATAAGCCTTACTCACTCGACATCTCGATCAAAATCGATTCTTAGATCCTGGCTCATGCATATAAGTCTGTCCGAGTCGCATACGAGATTATACTTTTCTTTTCGTGAATAATTCGTTTCTCTAAAATCGATAAATATCGCTTTCAGGCATCTGCTTGTAGGGCATGTATCAGAGATTATGAGAGATAGATTCTTCAAATTTCGTGTATACGTGCTCATATAGAACGCCCTTATATATATTTCTTTTTGTTTCGATCTTACTTACAGTCAATTGTAAGGGATATCTACTAGTCGAGCATTCACGACAGCCTCTGCGCGTTTTTATGCCGCGCTACTCGTCCCATTAGGCTAATGCTCCGCCATTTTCTAGGGAAGCCATTGCCGCTTCCGCTTCAATTAGTAAAGAAAATTTAATGAAAAATTTGTTTAGCCCAAATTATACAGTAGCGCCTCGTGTGCTGTGAAAGCAGAAGCAGGGCCGGCAGCAGGGGCTGTAAAAGCTATCGTATCCGTCGCATCTCACACGGTCGGTCTTTCATGTTTTTATTATCCCGCCAACAGGTGAGCGTCATCTTCAGCTATATTGGTGTCAGCATCGTGCTCTTCTTTGTCTCGCGCTTCTCCCCCCACGAATGGCGCCTTGTGCAGCAGCCGCTACAACAATCGCAGTTACCAGGTAAAGTATACTCTACTTCACACGCCCCCTACATTCCGCCTCGGCCTAGTCTGTCAAAGCCACAGTGCTTTGAAAGTTGAGATATTGCTTGATATAAATGGAAATTAGCCGAAAGTGGCTTTAAACAGTGTCGCATTAGGCTTGTTTCAAGACAGAATCTGGTTTTCATGTATATGAAGATTAAATAGAAATAGAAACTGTGCAAAAGTAGAAAGACTTTTCAGAACTTCAAGTTCAGCTTATATTAAACTTTCTGTTTAAGGTTAGCAAAAGTTTTTGTAAGCTTAGAAAACTTTGATGTAAGGTATCACGTATTTGATGCAAGGTATTATATAGAGAGTATCTGAACTATATAGAAATTGAAGTGCATTTCGTCTATAAAGCTTTTCCTTCACAAAAACTAGTCCCATTTCCGTTAAGAAAAGTTTTTAGCTTATTGAAAATGTATATTTATTAAAAATATGGCAGAATGTTAAGGTATTTTCTTCGTTCGGGTTCGATCCGCAAACTTTATGTCTACATTTAGCCCACGGCTCGACTAGAAAATTTGAATATTGTAGAATAGAAATGTGAGAGGGAGAAATAAGCATTGCACCAAGATAAAACAAGATATTCTAATATTTAAATAACTTAAGCCAAGGCAAGCGAAATATCCAGAGTGCGTAGCTTTTATTGCCCTATATTGATATTTTATGATGCCAGCTGAGGGTCTGGGAAAACTGGCAACGCGTTGTGTGCTGTGTTGTGTGTGTTGTGTGTGCTGTGTGTTGGGGGATGCGGCCCCTGTGAATGTTACTGTGGCTTCTGCATAACTTTGGACTTGTTTTGCATGCGTTGCCGTATAATTCAATTATGTGATTCAATTTGTTGGTGTTGAATGATGGGCTGTTGGGCTTGTGGGCTTGTGGGCCGTTGGGCTTGTGGTTGGTTGATTCGTGGTGTTCGCATTTGTTGGCAATCAAAATCCAAAAACGGAGGTCACATATGAACAGGCAGCAGACAATTGCCGCACATAACAATCTATTGGCATCCTGCAAAACATCCTTAATGTAATTTTAGCGGAATGTAAACAACATTCTGTATGCAGGCAACGTGTTGCCAGACTCTAACAAAAAAAAAAAAGTACGAAGAATAGGAGTAGAAAAATATGTGATGAGGAAGAGCAGCTAGTGCAAAATAAAAACTGAAATGCGAGTGCATGAAAATGTTCAAATATGACAGCAGAATGCCTGAAGCAGTCACTAGTCAGACCCGTCAGGAGCAGCAATTGAAGCAAATGGCACCAGGAGCAGGCGAAGAAGGAGGAGCAGGAGCAGCAACAGCAACTGGAGCTGCTTTGGCTATGCGCTTGATTGCATATCAATTAGAGCAGGCGCAAAAAGTCAAGCCAAACGAAATGATTGACAGTTGCCAGTTGGACAGGCCAACATGAGCCAAACGGAGATATGTGTGCGTACATATATGGATATGGGCAGACAGACGGACGGACATACATATGTATGCACGATATGTTTCGTCTGCCTGTCGACTGGGACAGCTGACTTGTCCTGCATAGTTTGCTGTCTGCGGTTTAGTGTTGCCAAAATGTGAAAGCCAGAAATAGCTACTACGCTAAAAGAAAAGCTAAAAAAGGCCAACATTGAGCTGCGTTGCAATTAGCTTTCCAATCTGTGGAAAGTATTCTTCAATGGAAGATTTGTGAGTGTTAGCCCAAGCTGTAGCTGTAGCTGTAGGCGTGTCGGGAATAGATGAGCTTCTTTTATAAAAATTGTCTTTTAAAAACAATCTCAATCATTTTAAAAGCCAAAACAAGCTAAACATTTATCTTAAATAGTTATACATCTAGCTATAAAATGCTAATACTTACATAAATGCTAGATATAGCTACTTAAAAGACAGCTAAATTGGCAGGACTTCTGCGGTTACGTTTTGTGGCCTACTCACCAACTCTCGCGCTCTTTTTCGCCCCGTCTCCCCTCTTAATTTCTCTTTTTAGATCCACATGCACATCACGAACAGCTTGCCAATCAGCAGCCACCCGGCATCATTGGTGGCGCACCCATACCCCCGCCGCCGGGCCCACCGACACCGGGCGTCCAGACAACCGGCTGCGCTGCTGCTGCAGCTCTGCAGGCATCACTGTCCGCCGGGAGCATTGCATCTGGTAGCGGAGGAAGCGCATCGGCCGTCAATGAGTTTAGCATTTTGAACTCGTTCTGGTATTCGCTGTCCGCCTTCATGCAGCAGGGCTGCGATCTGTCGCCCCGTTCGATATCGGGTCGCATTGCGGCCGCATCCTGGTTTTTCTTTACGCTCATACTCATCTCATCGTATACGGCAAATTTGGCTGCCTTTCTTACCGTTGAGCGCATGGTAACGCCCATCAATTCGCCGGAGGATTTGGCCATGCAAACGGAGGTGCAGTACGGCACACTGTTGCATGGCTCCACCTGGGATTTCTTTAGGGTAAGTGCCAGACCCGAACTTTGACATGTGGTAATTTCAAATTTTCAGCTTAAATGCGCAAAACGAACAGAGCTCAGCTTTGAATTGAGCTCCAACAAAAGGCTGTCAACCTTTTTTTTCATTGTCCTTGTCCACAAGCAGCGAACGATTTGAGTTATCGTAATATCAACTCCCAAGCGAAAGAGCGCAATAAAAAAGATTATGTATTTTTTGCAATCTCGCAAATAAGCGAACATTAATTTAATAGCAACCATTTTATTTGTAATAAATATTACACAATTATGCAATTAACACTCATGTACATTTTCTGTTTACTCGAACAGCGTTCCCCAATTGGTTTGCACAATAAAATGTGGGAGTACATGAACTCCAGAAAGCACGTCTTTGTGAATACATACGATGAGGGGATCAGACGTGTGCGCACATCCAAGGGCAAATATGCTCTGCTTGTGGAATCACCAAAAAATGAATATGTAAATGCGAGAGAGCCGTGCGACACAATGAAAGTGGGTCCCAACTTGGATACAAAGGGATTTGGCATTGCCACGCCGCTTGGCTCCGCGCTCAAGTGAGTATAATAAGTATATAAATGGTACGGGGGAGAATTACGATTCGCATAGAGAAGAATGCATAAAGTCATAAGACTTTGTTCGATAGAGACCGAGACAAAAAGCTCGCAATGCTAAATAACCATCACCTATTTGCAGAGATCCCATCAATTTGGCTGTGCTGTCGCTGAAGGAGAACGGCGAGCTGATTAAATTACGAAACAAATGGTGGTACGAGAAGACCGAATGCAATCCCAACAAGGACAATCAGGAGGCATCTCACAATGAGCTCTCCCTCAGCAATGTGGCCGGCATATTCTATATACTCATTGGCGGTCTGCTCGTTGCCGTATTCGTTGCAATTATTGAGTTTTGCTTTCGCAACAAGGCAAACAATTCGGGCGCCAATCTTGTGGGCGTTGGCAGTGCGGCCAAAAGCAATGGTTCCATGTTGTTGCGCCCCGCCAGCTCTGTACCGGGCGTGGGCGTGCCCTCCACACATCAAAGGAACACACTGACGGACACAATGCATGCCAAGGCCAAATTGACCATTCAAGCGAGTCGCGACTATGACAACGGACGCGTGGGGGTAAGTAGATATTACAAGCGGGTATTTTTTTTGTTTGTTTTAAATGCTCTGCAGTTATTTGAAGCGGGTGAAAAGGGGGTTTATTGAACGTACAAAATGAAGGTTTTTCGTATCTTAAACAGGATGGCGAGCTAAGTAGATACTTTACTAATGTCGCATAGAGGGCAAGCGTCGATCCCGGAAAGAAGTGAATTACTTTTAATTCGAAATATATATACTCGTATATCCAAGGCAGAACGTACTTATACCTTAAACGTTTATCTCTGCACGTTTTAATTAAGTATATAATAATATCGATATTGCGTCCAACTAGACATTTCTGAGATACGCCAAGCTTAGTGTGAGCTGTGTTATGAATCGGTAAAATACATATGCCTTGAGCAAATGTATGTTACAGACAAAAGGAAGGTTTGTCGAATCTTGATCAGGATGGCGACCTAAGTAGATTACTGTACCTTGATTCCGAAAGCGAGAGAAGCTAGAGACTTGAAGTCCGAATTTGCTTATCAATGATAGTCGATGTCTCCTCTCGTTTTCTTAAAATCGATAAGTATCGATTAGTATCGGTTTCTTAATCATGATTTGAATATTCTGAGCTTTAAAATAAACAGAGTTCTTAGGTTCTTGAAAAGCTCTTTATATGTAATTATGTGATTTTTTATCATATATATACAAGAAAAGCTATCTATTGGATAGTTCCCCCAAAGTCAATTTCCCCAATTGGAAAACGCATTCACAGAGATATAGAGGAATCAATAGATATATACATATCTTTCAACCCCAAAAATGCCATATTAGGAAAATAAACACAGAGTGTGTTTAAGTCTAAATTTTTCCAAGTCTAAGCTGATGGAAGAACACTAAAATCAAGAAATCAAGAGTAAACTCTTCTTAGTTCGCGTGGTTTTCTGTGAACAGGGTATCTGCTAATCAATTTCTATACAGGGTATCTGCTTATCGATTACTATACAGGGTATCTGCGAATCTGTCACTGTCGTCTAGAGTACTCTTGACTTGTTTTGGGGTTGTTTTATGGGTTTAATTATGTGGTCAGCGATAATGTCTAACCGACGCACAGTATCTCAATTGCACCTCCTTGCAGTATTATCCACCTGCCCAGCTATCCGGCGCTCCCTCGGATGCCGGAGAGGCGCTGCACATGAACGCACACGGTCAGGTTTGACACGAGCACGTGCAGGAGTCGCGTCTCTGACGCACACCCTGCGCGCCAACCATACGACGAATAATGGCAAATAGCCGCCAGGAGACGGAGAAAATGTTGGCTGGCTGCGGCGCTAGCGGCGGCGGCGGCGTCGGCATCGGCATCGGCGTCGGTGGCAGTCATGAGGGTAGCCTAACCCTCTCACCAGTTAACGGGCAGAACGCAACGCTAATGCGCCACTCTCCGGACATAAAGAAACATCCTCATGCCCCCCACCCCTTCGACAAGTAAGTGAAGTAGGTTTAACATTAAGCAGAACTCTAGTTAATAAGTGCCAAAAAGGAGCTCATTAAGCGTACTCATAAAAAAGACAAACAAAAACAAGAACAAGAACTTGACTCAATAACAATGGACGTATAATTAACAAAAATGTATGCAAATTGAAGTTATGTATTCGGGGAGAGAATGCGGTATACTAAAATATTATTTCAAAAAACTTGCTTTGATTTGATAATTAACTAAATTAATAGCAACAATACGAAATAATTAAATTTAATTTTTAGTCGAGCATCAAACTACTTTAATTGAATATATCAATTAGAGTATACCATATTATTTAATCCTTTTTTTTTATAATTTTTAATAAGTGCAAAAAGCATTTTTTAATAAATTTCACTCAAAACGTGCTGCCAGCGGCGCGCGAAAGTAGGCAACATTATTTATGTTGGCACATTGCAATAGAGATGCGCGTGCTGCGCGTGATTAGTCGAGGTCCTTGGTTCGTTATTTAAGTATTATTATTATTATCTATGAATATATTTATTTTCATTCATATGGATATTGTTTTATTATACCCTGAACCCATTGAAAATGGGTAAGAGGGGTATAATGTATTTGTGTAAATGTATGTAACAGGCAGAAGGAAGCATCTCCGACCCCATAAAGTATATATATTCTTGATCAGCATCTAAAGCCGAGTCGATCTAGCCATGTCCGTTTGTCTGTCCGTCCGTCCGTTCGTCTGTCTGTCTATCTGTCTGTATGTCTGTCTGTCTGTCTGTCTGTCTGTCTGTCTGTCAGTCTCTCTGTCCGTCCGTACATCTTTCTGTATGTGTGAACACAAGGATATCAGAACCTATAAGAGCTAGAGACTTGAAATTTTAGCTGTAGGTCCTCCTATTCCATAATCAGATCGAGTTTGTTTCCGATAATCGATAACTTACTCCGTTTCCAAGCAATCTCTAAAAAGAGTTAATAATAGGAGCTATAGTCCACATAAGTGGTATGTTTACTCTAGAATAGTATGTATATATCAAGTATCTTTCATTTTATACCTATCGCCAACTCCCCGCTACCACCGCAGAGCTATAAATCAAGTTAATAGCCCAACTTGATTTGCCTACGAATTTAAGCAAATAATTTAAAAGCAAATTAACTTTCTGAGAATTCACAAATATTCTATGCTACAGTAAGATATCCTGTAGAGAATTTCATTGAGAGGGTTCAGGGTATTCCCTATTCGGGAGCTTCCGACTAGAAGCTCTTACATATTTGTTTTTATTTTATATTATTTTATTTTAAGGAAAGTTTATCGTAAAAATTTTTATAATTTTTAATAAAACTGATTAAGATCATAAGTTGCATTTAGAGAAATCATTAAAAAAAACTTGTGTAAATCGGTTAAAGTCGTGAGTCGCGCGTAAAAACTATCGTAAGCGCGCCCATCTCTAAACGGAATTAATTGCAGTGCGGCAATCAGGCATTGGCCAAGTTTTATTTAGCCTGTCAGCGAGCGCAATGCAAATGAATGGGTATAAATTATTGCATTATTGTTAACAGTAGTCAGCCGGGCATAGACGAAGGGGCTTGGCGGGCGAGTGGAAACCTTTAAATGCGATTTATTGTTGTGTGTGCGCTCAAAACATTATACAATATACATATATACACAGCAATTCATTGCATTCAAAATGACTGATTAATATTTTTAATAAACAAACAAGACGAAAACATAAATAATACGACAAGAGCTCAATAGCAAAAATGTAAACAAAAATGAAAAGAGAAAAAATTGAAAACAATGAGCCGCAAATGAAACATAGCTGAAAGTGCGTGCGTGTGTGCGTGTGTTCATAATGGAATTTGTTGTTGCATATTTGTTTATAATTAAATAACAAAAACTACGACAAAAAACTAATAGAAGAGGCGAGCGGGCAGGCGGGGCTTAATAAAAATATTGTAATAAATAAATTAGCGCAAAGAAAATAATTCAAATTGTAGTCGGAAAACAAAAAACAACAAAAAAAATGTGCGGCAGGTCAGCAAATTTTAATTAAATTTATATTAATTGAAATCGTTTTGATTTGATGGAAATAATTCGTTTCATTTATAAATATTGTATGCTATTCAACCTCCTTTTTTGTGTCGTTTGAACTTTGACCTGCCCGGGGAAAGACTAGTTTAAGTGATTTGACATTCGATGCAAATCAAACAACAACAATTGCATACTTCCGCATAGACAAGCTACCAAACATAGCCATAATTAAATGTATAAACTAAGTAATTATAATTAAAAAGAAAAGTTCATAGTTCATACTTGTGTGTCGAGGTCTCGTATGTATATATATATTCGTATAGTTGCCAAAGAAAATACCATAAAATTGCTTAAGTCATATCAAAAGACATTTGAATGGTACTGAGATAAACCTTATAAGGAATATATACCTAATATTTGTAAACTATTTACGTATTAACTGTTGCTAGTTAATTATTTTATAACTACGTTCGATTTGATTTTAATATACATCATATATAGCTTAAATATACAATTCTTTTAAAGACTTCTCTCAGCCAAAACCACAAAAAATACAAACTAAAAACCAGTTGCAGGTAAATTGCATTTAAAGTTCAGTTCAGAGCGTCAGTTAAAATACTCCCAAATCAAAAGTGAAAATCAAATAAATAAGTAAATCGAGTAAATGGAAAAAGTATGCATATAGAAAATACCAAAAATATACTAAATGCTATATATGTGCAGAGATAAATAATTATAGATATGGTAAAGCAACTAGTTGAAAATGAAAATGAAATGAATAATAAAAGAGAGAAGCGAACACGTCAAAAGGCAAATCAAATGCGGTCAAAACTGAATTTGGCCGCCGGCAACTCGAATAAAGTATTAAATAAATCAAAAACTAGCTATAGCATGACTTATAGAGTATCATAAATGCATAAGAAAAAACCCCTTCCCAATTTGATTTCAGAGCGAAACGTGCTCTAACTAAACTTTAAACTCTTAACAAAAGTAGTTAATGTACGATTTTGATATGTATTTTAGTTTAGGCGCCACGGTCCATGCCGTCGGACACTTGGTATATTTATTAACATTAAGCAAACATATTGTTATCACACGGCATTTAAATACCAAAAACAACAAACAAACAGAACAGAACAGAAGAATTACGAGAGAAACCAAAGTTAAAATATATAGAAACAAATAAATGCCAAAAGGTAAATACAACCTATTATAATAAACATTTTAAATGCGGTTGTGTGTTTGTGTTCATTCAAGCGCCTCGCATGCGACTGCCAAATACCCTTTTTCCACATGATAAACACAAATTTAGGAAAGGGTATTTAAGGTATAACGACTTACTCGACTTTTGCTCTAATCCAAATGAATTAACAGCAATTTCAGCTAAGCAAATAAGCTTTATTCGGGGCAATTCGAAAACTGTGCACAAATTGTCGGCTAACCGCAATTGCCACATGCCGAAACTCGAGAGAGTTGCCACACCGACAAGAGCAAGTGTTTAGTCAATGGCGGGAGGGGTCTTTATAACGTTAACCCACACTGTTAACATTTTGTTGCCTTTGCCTAAACTATTTACAGTAAACATTGGCTAGCATTGCCAACATACTTTCCCGTTGAAATTGTTGCCATTTCGCAGTTTTTTATTGCTAATTTTTCATTTGCTGCAACATAATTAGAACGCGGCCGCGGCAAGCGGAAGTCGAGAGAGTTGCCACACTCGAGAGAGTTGCCACACCGGCAAGAGCAAGTGTTTAGGCAATGGCGGGAGGGGTCTTTATAACGTTAACCCACACTGTTAACATTTTGTTGCGTTTGCTTAAACTATTTACAGTAAACATTGGCTAGCATTGCCAACATACTTTCCCGTTGAAATTGTTGCCATTTTCTGTTTTTTATTGTTAATTTTTCATTTGCAGCAACATAATTAGAAAGCGGCCGCGGCAAGCGGAAGTCGAGAGAGTTGCCACACCGACAAGAGCAAGTGTTTAGGCAATGGCGGGCGCGGTCTTTATAACGTTAACCCACACTGTTAAAATTTTGTTGCCTTTGCTTAAACTATTTACAGTAAAAATTGGCTAGCATTGCCAACATACTTTCCCGTTGAAATTGTTGCCATTTCGCAGTTTTTTAGTTTTTTATTGTTAATTTTTCATTTGCTGCAACATAATTAGAAAGCGGCCGTGGCAAGCGGAAGTCATGATTCATGACTCACGACGCGCTCTGCGCTCGCCGCAGTAATTAACACAGCTGCGGCAAGGCGCGGAACAGGACTTGGCGTGGCAACTCTTAAGGCTCTTAAGGCTCGTGTTTGCTTTAAGGCCATTGCCAAGTTGCCAAGTTCGCTTCGCGCCACACATTATCATAAAAAGTCGCATGCCCCAGGCTAAGCCTGGGCCAAAGTTCGTCCCAGCCGCAACTCAAGTTTCAGTCCTTTCGGCCCTTTTGCTGTATATTATATTTGACGAGTGCCAAAGTTGAGCCGCCATAAAATTAGCGCCGTTTTCAACTTAACTCAGGCAACAAAAGGACCATGTGCTCGAAAAAGTCAAGAGAAAGGATAAGTAGGAAAAGGTACTTATAAAAAGTACACACATTCAAGTCCTCCATTTAAGTTACAGCCCGTCTTATGATTATCTCTATTATTGTTATCAATTTAATTATTATGTAAGTTATTATTTATCATTAATAATGTCATTTATAATTGATCATAATTTGTTGTCCAAATTCATGAATCCTAATCCTTATCAAACTCAATAGACATGGGTCAACATTTCGAGCGAATTTTGTCTGTCATTCTTTGCGTACTTATAAGTTAATTATTATTATTTATATTAATTTTTTAAAACTTATTTCTTATTATTATTTATTAATTTATTTTTTAAACTATTTTTGTTCCTCTTTTGAAAATTTCAGACACTTCCAAGGAACAAAAAAGTTTAACATCGCGTCTCGTTAAGGGTGAGTACCAATCTTTGTATACATTTTAGGCTAAGCTCGATTGCATACTTTTTCGATAGATAATGGGACAGATATATCAATCAAAGCAATACTCATATCTGTTGGTCAGTTGCAAAAAAGGTTTTACACTGAAAGAAAGGCCAGTTCCTGACAATTTCTTAGCGTTAAAGTCGCCAAACGAGCTGCATAAATGGCGCCCATCAATCAAGGGCCAGATGCCAAATCAATTTGTTGCCGTTTCAAAATGAAACATGGCCCCGTCCAAATCACTCAACGAAATGAGCAGCCAATTGACATTCGTGTTTGTGGCTAATAAATCTGTTTAAAAGCTAGTTTTTATCTTCTATTAATTTGCTTGATTGCACAAGAAAATGTTTTCTCGTTAGACTGTTTGATGGGTTCGTGAAGTGGTCAAGGCTTTTCAGTGGGAATATCTACAGAACTTTTAAACTATGAGTTTTTCGATAGAATATCTTAATTCCTGGAAAAAATATCTACAGAAGAGCTTTATAGTTTTTATCTGACAAAATATTTGGAATGTTGGGCCTTCATTAGTTGCTTTTTATACTGAGAACTTTCTTTGGTCTTTGGTCAAACCTGCAGAAACTTTGCTTTCCCTTGATAGTGAAATAATCATGTGTGTATATGTTTGGCAACTATTCGCCAATTTATTATATACATATGTATACAGATATTTAAGTAAATTGTAAGCTTACACATAAATTATAAATAATGCTGAGCCCCTTAAATTTGTTGAGCTCTCCGGGCACACGCTGCGCATACGTGCTGAACACAATGTATATTTTATACGCATAATATATATGCGTGTACCTTGCATATTTTATTGAAATTCCACACTCGCAGATGCGTTTAGTGTTACAGTTGGCCAAAACGAAAACAAAAAAAAAAGAAGAAAAAAAAATCTAAGTAATTTGGCAATTACGTTGCCAGCATTTGAAATTCGCTGCGAGTTGAGCGAGTGCGTCCTCAGAGGGAACCTGAGAGCATTCCCGCCGGAGTCGACGACGATGTTGAACGGACGCGCGCCTTAATTACACGTAATATTAGCCGAAGCCTATGTCCAGGGCCCACACACAGACACACTCACACCCACACCCACACACACATTTGCAGTATACACACGCACACCACATAGAATGTATCATATTTTCCGGGGCGTATAATTGATTTCTGGGCTAAAATGTGCGGCCGTCAAGCCCAAACGCAACATGAATATTAAATGCAGCGAGACTGCGAGACTTATGGCTGGGCAAACAATAGAAGCTTATGGGCGTGGCATAGTTAAACCAGTGTTGAGTAATGCCGCAGCCCAAAACTAAGAGCCCATTGCGGGCAAGCTTTGTTCTGGCTACAATTCGTACAATACAAGTAAGGGTGAGAGTGCAGCGTGGACGACTCGAGGGATACCCTGTTAACTGTTTAGGGCTGTAAAGTAAAGAGAGACATAGCTGTTCGAATGGATATCGATGGTTAAATTTATCGATAACTTGAAATCAATTATCGATAACTTGAATAATGGAAGTAGTTGAAATATTTTGGATTGCCGCATGGCATACAAGAAACTAAATAACATTTTTGGTGCTCCCAGCATACAACATTCTCGATATAAATATCGACTGTACGTACTTTGTCCGCCTTCCAACTTCTATCAATATGAATATAGATTCATACAAAACTTGTACAGAAAGAAGCAAAGAGATATTTATGTGTGTGTGGCGGTAGAGTCCAATGACAAAGTTGCGTCTTTCACTCAGCTCTAATCGCCAGGCAAGGCTTTGTCATTTATAGAATTCTAGCTCGCCGCGGAATGCCAAACAGACATAATGCGAAGTAACTTAACCATAACGAAAGCGCTTAATAAACAAATATGCCTTGTTTTAATCCATTACGTTCAATGGGTACAGGGTATACGAAACCGAACAAGTTAAGAGAGTGGACAGTATTTAGTGCTTGGCGGCATCGATGCTCGATAGTTTGTGGCTTAACAAGCGACAGTATTGGAAATTATTGTTCTCTGTCGCTTTCTCTCTGTTTCTCCTCGCTCTCTCTCTTTCTCTCTCTCTCATTCTGTCTCTCCCTGTCTGTCTCATTCTTTACTCTTCAGGGGTTTTGTTTGCCGTCTGTTGTCCATTATTAAATGCTTTGCGGTTTTGCTGTTAACCAATTTGCTTGATTTCCGTTGACCCGAAACCCAACTATATAATAAATGGCAATGGCCGCCAATTTGGTCAGCGACAGTCGCCCGTTGGATGGAAAACTTTTGTGCAGATTTTTTACAATGCCAGGCATTTCCGCAATTATCAATTAAAAGTATAACGACAAAGAGTTGGGGGCGAGAGCAGAGCAGAACAGAACAGACAAACAAGTCTATGTGGCATGTAAAATCAATCAGACTTTGCAGAAGGACATCAACCGCATTAGCCAACTATACACAGCATGGGCAGGGAGTGTGGGAGGGGCTCTGTTGCAACCGCAGGCAACAAGCTGAATGCGCCTATTATCCTCCAGGGCTTCAGCTCGGCCCTGCAATCGTCTGGTTCTTTGTAGCCATTGCGGCTGCGGTTTCTTAGTTTTGTGTGCTCGATTTAGTTTTTGGTGCCACGAAACTTTTGACATCGTCTCGACTGCTGCCAATACAAGAATAATTATCGGAAATGCGGTCTAGACATGGCACATAGAGGCCAAGCATTAAGCGCCCACATAATCGCGGCTAATGAGAGCTTACTTTGACGGCCGGCCAAAATTTCGTGGCTGTCAAAATATTTGATGGGGTGGTGGGCGTGACTGCAGCTGACAGATCAGACAGACAGACGTAACGTCTGTTAAAAAATTGTATTTCTCTTATTTTGTTGTCGCCCAGCTCGTGCTGAAAGATAGTCAAGCAACGGCTCTGACAGCTGATTGATGCATTTTGCAATTATTTCTGACGCCGGCTTCGTATCGAGATTGAAAAATTGTCAGTTGCATTGACGCAAGTCCCAGAGACTTCCCCCCTCCCCCCAAAAAAAGGTGAGGAAGAAGAAAATACAACCCTAAAGATGTGCGAAAAATGCGCATAAATGATGCGTTGTTATCATCCGAGCAAAGGAACACAACAGCTGCTGCCAGATTAATCGATAAATGAACTGGCCTATTTGTTTTGCCCCGGCTAAGGGATATTGCAAATTAATCACGAAATGTGACAACGTTTTGTTGTATGTGGAAATTCTTGAGCAGTGCAAGAAGCGGGACTTATATAGAATTATTTGCCAATGCATATGTTCGTCTGTTCGTAACTTGGCTTTACTTTAAATTAGGCTCATAAAACTCACAGGTATATTTTTTAGTCAGAGAATATATTTATATATTGAAAAATAATCATATATCTTTATAACCCTATATTATATAGCTGTTATATGATCACTCTGTGAAAAGACGTGTTTTTTAATTGGTATATTTTGAATTTGTTTGTGAATGTCTTAGCCAAACATCACATTGAAATGTTTTAAATATATAGTTACCGTATAAATGATCCGTCGAAACATAAGTTATATTGAAAACAAGTACGAGCGCTCGAGTAGAGAATGCTTGACTAGGGGAATGAATCTTCTACGAACGAGCTTGATTGGGTGTCAGTTTGTAGAATGATTCTATTGAATTCGGCGAAGCTTACAATTCTAACTTGGCATAGTTATGTTAAGAGCTAACATACCCTGAGAAGGGGAGTATGTTAAAGTGGACCTACGTACATATTGTACATATCGTTCCCGGACACTTGGACGCAGACGGACTTGACTAGTTCAAGAATATATACACTTATGGTGTCGGAGATGCTTCCTTCTGCCTGTTACATACATTTGCACAAAAGCACTTTACCATTTTTACCCATTGTCAATGGGGTCAGGGTATAATAACTCTTCTCTACTATATAAACATCTTATTACTTGAAAGAGAATATTTATATATGCATATGTTGAAGCAATTTATAGCCATGGTATTAAATTCTCGACATCTTTGAACTCGCTGCCATTTCAACTAGTCCCCTGTTAAAGTTCTTAATCAAAGTCTAAAAGTGCACTAACTACTCAATATTGTGGCACCGGCATTATAATCACGCCAATATTATCGCTTGACCGCATCCACAAAGAGTTTATAACTTTTTATTTGCCACATTTTATCAACATCGAAACTTTGCTATAACAAAATATTATCAAAGTTATGCCAAAGAAGCCAAAATTTTTGTTCTTACCTTTAACTTTGCGCAGAGTTTGCCTTTGCCGTTGCCGTTGCCGCTGCCTTTGCCTTTGCCATTGCCATTGCCGCAGCCTTTACCTTTGGCAGAAAATGCATAGAACTCAACTAATTAGGACGTTGTGGAACCAGCATACGACAACGTGCAAGAGTTCTTATCGTTTCTGTTGAGGTGCTGAAAAATATTAGAAAGTTTTACTACTACTTCGACTTCGACTTCTACTTTCTCCACTATTTTTGCCCATCGCCCATCGTCAGCTTCATCAGCTCCACACGCAAAGTTTTGCGTTTGACAGCGGCACTTCGGGCGGGTGCACGGAAAGCCAAAACGCAAATGACAGCAAATCCTCACCGCATCGACAAAAGCTGTCCAAGTGCAGCGCATCGCAGATTGCTGCAGCATTTGAATAAATTGTTAAGGATCAGCTTTAAACTTAAAGGCGACAGCAACTACAAAACTAAAGTTTTTATTGGCTTTACGGTTCAAAGCCTTTAGTTTGCCTTTAAGAATCTGTTTTTCCATATCAATAAACCCAGAGTTTGAATCTTACAAAGTGGGAGAAGCAGAGAATAAGAGAGTCTGATATACCTGTTGCGTATTCTATATAAAGGTCAGCAAAGTGCTGCATCTGCTGGTTTCTTCGCCTTTTGTACAATTTTCATATAATCCCTCTTCATTTTAATGGGTCCTGAGTTTAATTAGTTGTAAGTCGCTTCACAGTCAAAAAGAATGCACAAAATGTAAGCAGCTTAAAACTAAGATGTGCGCTCTACTATGCCTTTTGGTATATACTAATTAAGTATTTAGTTACAGTTTGGTCTCTGCGCAGCAAATGCGTTGCGTCTGCGAAATCAACAAGCTCTGCAGCTAGTTACAGCGACTTTACACTGCAAAAAATTATATTAAAATGGGTTTTAGATTAAAAGCGTTTGGAACTTGCCTTTGACTCTATTCACAGAGCTTTACTGAATAAATATCAGTATAAATTTAAAAGTTAGATCTACAACTTTTAAAAAACATGTAGGAGTTCTTTAGTCGGTTGTGACCGACTAGAAGATACTCTGAGTCTAGCGCCTAGCTGTCTTCACATTCTAGCCACTTTCTATATGTATATCTAAACTATATACAATCTGAGATTAATCGCAATGCTTTTGAACGATTTGCATTCTCTTACGTTGGGCTGCAATTTCCCAGCTTGGAATGCCGGACATCCCCACGGGGATTGTAAAGAAGAAGCTTTAAAACTTTTCGAATTATGCGAATCGAGCATTTGCTGGCAACATATATGCAAGGGTATTTAAACTTCGGCGTGCGATGGTTAGACATTCTTGTTTCTCGAAAACGAAATAGATTTAAATTTAAATGAAATACTTGTGTGAGTGTGTATCACCAAAAGCAAAAAGAGTCTCAGTATTCGGTTGGGAGCTGAACAACTCACGCCCAAAACTTGAGGGATTCGGTGAAGGATTGAGTGGAAGCTGGTTTGGTAACAAAAAGGGGGGAAACGGCGGCGCAGTAATGTCAAAAGCGAAGCCAACTGGCAATAAAAGTGACGCGCATATTTCAAGGCAAGTGCAACTGAAAAAGACATTCAACAAATGCCAGACGCAGTGGCAACTGCAGAAGAAACAGAGGACAGACAGAGAGAGAGACAAAGTTGCCGCTGGCAGCGACACATGATTTTGTGTGGAGGAGATAAGTGCGATGAGTGACATGTTATATATATGCAAGTGTGTGTGTGTTTGTAATTTGATATGAATTCGCAAATGACACTGCCAATTGGTAAATATACATGTGTAGCACATGTCGTATGCGTAATTTTAGCTGTGTGTCACCGCACAGCCGCTGGCTGTGACTGCAATCCGGCGAAATCGCAATTTGTGCGTCTGCTTTTAAAGTCAAAGGGTGCACGCTAAGCAGCCTCAGGTAAACTGAACTTTGATTAACCCCTAGCAGAAACTTGCTGCAAACACAGAATGTCATCGATGGTGGAAAGGGGAAAGGGCAGCGCTGTATCGACATTACCGAGCGTTTAAAGTTACGAACTCAGTTGGTTTCCTATCAAAGACTAATTAAAAACTTTGCCCAATGCCCAAAAGCGCCAAAGATTCAAACTAAGATACAGTTAGAGGGCGGCGGGTGGCGGTTGGCGGTTGGGGGCCTCCTGCCAGGTGGCAAAGTTTTGTCATTTTCAGCGAAATTTTAAAAATATTGAAATAAAAAGAATTTGCAAAAGCCGCAACTGCAGCGAATGCAGCAGTTCCCTGCGCCGCAGCCTTTTATGACAAAGGCAATTTTCGCTTTCCCCAAATTGGCAGCAATTGCCAGCTCCAGAATCGCACACCTAAAATCATTAAGCAGTAGTTTTTTACTGCAGCAGCAGTAGCTGTGCCAACAGCGGGATATGACAATCAGAACGCGCCGTTAAGCAGGATAATAAAGCTGTCGACTTTTTGACAGACAACTTTCAAAGTTTTTAACCTCGCAATCGTGGCCCACAAATCGATGAGCTGCAAATTGGCAAAAGTTTTGGTTAAAGGCCAAATGCAGCGACATCAAATCAAACGTCAACATTTTATGAAAACGTTATTGGTAGCTAGAAGATATTTCCAAGAGTACAAATCAATATGGTTGATGGTGGATTTGAGCCGGCGACTTGCTGATTGCTAGAGCGATGTTTAGGTCAACCCTGAAGCTGACAAAAGATTTAGTTGAAAGTCTGTTTCGCTAGGGACTTCTGATTATGCAATCCCTCTAAGAGTCCCTCTTAGAGTATACCTCTATCTTTCGAACAGAGATTAACCTTTTAACCTTTTATTCTAATCAGCTGAGCTCTAGAATAAGCCCTTTAATACGTTACATATGCTGTTAGCTAATTATATAACCGCTTTCAGGTGTATATGTCACAAATGGAAATCAAAAGGCTTTTCGAACTGTCAAAATGCAGCAAGCTTCAGTTTGACGGAGAGTTTGGTATAGACTGCTAAAAAATGATACTTTTTAAGTATATTTTTTAGAGCACATCGCATTTAAAGGCCTTGTATCTTAACTGCTTTAACTCTAAAGTTAGCCTTTCCTTTGGTTAATTTGCCTGATTTTACTGGAGTCAAAGTTCAGTTAACAGCCCATGCGGCGTATGCGTAACGGAAAGGCAACAATTCAATTTCACCAAAGCAGCCACCGCCGCCCGCATGACTGCCAAGTTTTATAGTGCCACTGCGGCTAACCAAAGCCCCCCCCTCCCCGTTTGCCCCACTCTACCTACGCTTCGCACTGTTTGTCAAACAAATTAGCCAGTTGGCCAAGAACTTTGGCCAACAGCAGCACAAGAAGCGGCTCCACAGTCGTAACAGTTACAGTTACAGGCACAGTTGGAGCAACTATTGCTGTTTGTTATTATTGCAGCGACAGCAATTTGTGCAAAATTTAATTAAAGTTTTGCCATCCTGTTTAAAGACCACTTCGCTATATAAGTCCGGTCGAGCTAGATGGGCGCATGTCAATATCACGCAATTTCCAATGCACCGTGGAGCGTGGCAAAAAGCGGGGCCAAAAAACTTGTATTAAAATGACCTTCAATAACTCAGCTAGATTGTTCAGAGCTTGCCTCCCTGTGTTTTGTCTGCATCACAAAAATTGTTATGTAAATTACTCTGCCTTCCCTCTTCTAGGGGTTTGAACCCTTAACTTCACTAAGTGTGCGATAGTTTGGCATATCCCAGCAAACACATGAATTTCAGTTTAACTGCTTAAACCTATTTATTCTCCACTTTATGTAATTACATTTTTGATTTTATCACATTAAATAAACTATAAGAACTTTCGAACTTACTGCTTAGTTTGAACCAGCGACCTTACCCATTCAGTTCATTTTCTGAGCTTTATTTGCTGAGCTTTAAGCCCACAGGGAAAGATTGTTGACAGCTTTTTCCTTGCTGCCTTTTAACAAATTAAATAAGCTATACAAATTGACAATTGCGGCTGTGGTTGAACCAGCAACTTCTTGCTTTCTCACGCTGCTCGCTTTAAAGAAATTTAGAATAATTTTCGCCTCGTTCAATATTTTCTTACTCCTGAGTTCTTGGCCCACTGTGCGCGATTGTCACGGGCATGTTGATCGAGTGACTCGTTGCCAGCGCCCATTTTATTTGGCTGTCCCAAATTGTTGGCAACAGTTCTTTTTATTGTTGCTGTCACCGATAGGCAGGGCTACCCGTGGCAGGAGCACTGGCAACGTGTCTGCGCTTGTCTGCTACACGCTGGCTGCTCATCAATTTCGCTTTTGCTGCCTGATTCCACGACAAACGAAGATAAAGATGGAGACGTAGATGCAGATGCAAATGCGGATGCTGATGCTGATGCTGCCGCTGATGCTGCTGATGCTGATGCAAATGGAGACAGTCAGTTGGCCGGCAAAAATGATGGCAGCTCATTTGCAAACAAGCCACTCGACTGGCTGCTTAACAACTGCCGCAGTTGTTGTTGTTGTTGTTGTTGTGGCATCAATTGTTGTTGTTGCTGCGCCTGTGGCTGTTACTCAATCAGATGCAATTTGCAGCATGCGGCACGAATGGCAGCGTGGGATTTACTGTTATAGAAAGCCATCTGCGATAGGAAACGGTGCATTATACGCAACCTCAATACGCACATGGACATCATCTTTGAACTGAGCTTATTAGCAAAAGTCACACACACACACACATTCACGCACACACAACGGAATACAAAAGCCCATTATTTGCTAGATTCTGGTTACGTTGCTCATTTGCGTGCGGCATGCGGCATTCGGCAAGCAGCAATCGATGATGCATATAAAATATTCACCGTTTATTGATTGGCGCGATTTGTTGGCCAAACAGCATTTGAACACGTTATGGCTTTTAGTTATTTATTTAGTACATGTTCTATCCCCCTCCCTCCCCTCTCTCTCTGGTCTCTACCCGCAAACTGGCAAACATATTTCGTATATTGATGCATAGATGTGCTTGCTTTAGGTACTTATTATCCACACTAATCATGGGCTTACAATTCTCATTTTCAGTTTTGAATTTTAATTGCATTTTACCCAAGCCGAATTTGTGCATTTTGTTGCCCAATCATTTCGAATTACAGTTTGCTAATCTCTACAAATATTTTGTCAAACGAATGCGACTTGCAGATACCCAACAATCAGATTTAATCAGCTCCTAGTCTAGATATTAAACATAACATAACTCTGCCTATGCTCATTTTGAGTTAATCTGCAAGTGGAGTGCATGGATAGAGATAAAGCAGATACATCAGATACATTTATCCATAAAGCATAAATTAATAACCAAACGACGAGATTCAAGCAAATTTTAAACAGCTGTAGTTTCATTTCATGGTTTGCTTTGATACAAATGATTTTATTTCATTGGTCATACATCATGATGTATTACATAAATTTACAGGTAATCGCAGGCACTCTGAACAAATAGCTTTACAGGCTTTACGTACTTACTGCATGCTTGCGGTACGTACTTTTAAACGTAATACGTAATACGTAATACAATTTACTGCTTACGTCATAATGTATAGTTGAATACATTTTGACTCAGTTCAAGCTTTGCTGCTTGTAGTTACATCATGATGTATCACTAAGAGTCTTAGCAATTGAAGGGTTTTAGATTAAGAAATACCTTGAGATATACTTTTTTCCAAGATCATGATATACCACATGAATGAAGTCTCTACATTGAACCCATTTCGATTGAGATAAACACTTTCCTTATAGTTTCTATATCTTGATGTATTCCATAAATGTTCAAGCAAGTAGAAGACTCCAGGTTGGGATACACCACTTTCTATTTGGAGAAAGTACTCTTATTAAAGCTCAAAAGTATATTAAAAGTCAGATAGTGTTTTATGGTATAAGGAGAACGATGTAGACACATATGAATACATTTATTTAAGCCTTCAACTTTCTCATGACATTTCCCATTTTCCTTGCCATGCAAATCGAATAAATTAGAAAATTTGATCACATTACAAAAGTGTTGATGTAGAGGATTTTGCCCCAACATACATAGTATAGAAAGAAATAAAGAATTTTTCATTTGTTTGTGATTGACCCTTTTGTGTTATGGCCTTTTCTAACATTAACGTGCGTCCAGGGCAAATACGTTTTTGCCATGTCATTCTCACATTTAAATCCCTAGCTTCGGTTTTCCTTTACATACGGCCCAAGGCACAAAGCTCACAAGATGCTCAGCTAACGCACAACCTGACACTCAACCAGTCCGAACCCCAACCACAAATTCACATATGTTACCCACACATATGAATGTTGTCGTTTGTTGTTTTCTGTATCCGGTTCTCCATCGTCCAATGCACATTTGCTGTCCATTCCGTTCCGTTTTGTCGGGGCCATTGTCACCTTTTTCTCTCTTCTTTTTTTTTTCTTGCCTATACAAATCGAAAGCAAAAACGACCAAAAAGCAACTTTGTCAGTTGCGGCTGGTTATGCTAGTGAGTAAGATGAAAACAGGTGTATTAGTTGTCCGTTTGATGCGATATATACATATATATATATACTGTTATATAACGAAATTCGAGTGTTAGGATAAATTCTCACTACAGGTAAGCAACCATATAGAGTGTGAAGTTTATAAGGTAGAGGTGTAAGCTATCGTTTTTCTTTAACGAGAATGTTAGGATATCTTCGGCATCAATATTTTGCCAATTTTAATCGATCGTATCTATGGCAGATATATGACATAGTGGTCAGATCTGGTCCCGACATATGCACTGCCTGCAGAAGAAAAACCTGCCAGATACACCTCAATAAATTTGACTGCTTTTGTTGCTTTTATAGAGCTGTGAGCGGGTATTATGCAGTCGGTTTCATTCGAGGGCAACGTTTTTACTTGTTGTCTTTTTATTAAGCCCCACCTCCTCCCTCATCAGGTTTTTTTCTACGCCTTTGTAGAGGTAGCATCTTATGCCAAAAACCAACTGTCAACGCAGCAGTTTCCATTTGCTGTTGTGCCTGCCTTTTGATTTTTGCTGCGTATCCTGTGGCAGCTTCGAGCTGTCGAGTTGTCAGCCAGCTCGCTTCTTGTTGCATCTAATCGCATAAATATGCTGCCAATGAGTGTGGCTGTTGCATATTTTATAAGCAAACAGGCAATGTTTTCGTTTTTCGTTTAGGCCATGCATATGCACCTGCCTGCCATCCGCTCAGATACTGGGTTAAAGGATTTGCAGTATTGTAGCTTTAAGATTTCAGCAGCACATGATCTGTGAGCTTAAGGGGCTGGGCTGGGCATGTGCATAGGGTAGCTGCTGTATCGGTCGCAAACAGCAGTCATTAGATTCGGCCTGGCTTTAATGATAGTCTCTATTATGGGCCTGAGCATGTTACGTTCGCTTTGTAGCAGCCAAAAACTTGTTTGTGCCACCAAATGGGGCAATGCCGAGGCCCCAACTCGGCAAATGGACGCGCTTCACTAGCTGACTCTCTCTCCCTCTATCTCTCACTCTCTCTCGCTCTGACTATTGGCCTGGTTTTCTCAAGCGCCAGTTGGCCACGCCTTTGCTTGCCTAACTGTGTAAAACTGCAAACAATTTGCATGCGTGTGCGTGTGAGTGTGAGCGTGTGCCTGTGTGCGTGTTGACAAAGCCAACTTATAGCCACTGCGTAAATGGCTTCTAAATTAGCCAATTTAAAGCCTTAACTTGAAAATTGGCCATCAGTTGCTGCTCTGCTTGTGCTTTTAGCAATTTACACTTAAAACAAATGCGTTGCTTAAAGTAAAATTTAAAACTATTAATTGTTTTATTCTTTGCCGTAAGCCGGCATCTAAAATACTAAAGCAATAAAAGATTTCTAGATTTCGATTGAGAAAAACTGAGAGTAAAACCTTTGGCCAAAATCGGACTATGAACGAAGTTGGGCAAGATTGCATTTCCCAGAAATAGCCTTTGGCGAAGGGAAGAAGAAGCGTAGCCGCCGCATCTTTCGCTTCGGGCCTCCTATCGACTATCGATCAATTTCTTATGTATCGATACCTTGAGACCCTCGTCCCAAGGCACGTTTCCCTTCAATAAGCCGTAGTCTCTTAGCCTTTATACTGATTAAGCTCAGCAGCTGCTTTATTGCGGGTTATATGATTATGTACTGGAACCCAATTTTGGGATGATTTTAAGAAAACTTCACAAAATTTGCTGCAAACTCAATAAATATACGCATGCAATTTGGCGTATAGAGAGTTCTGGTATTATAAGAGCTATTGGCAACTTTTACAAAGTGTTTTTCTTATTCTCTGTTTGTGTTCGAACTTTTCGGAACTGTGTAAGGACAATGGGGAACACTTTGGTGAAGCGTCGAATTGTCGAGAGAGAGAAAGAGAGAGAGAGAGAGGGGGCGAGCGGATCTCATTGTGCTGTCGACTTTTGGCTGTTTGAGTTTACATTTTCATTTTTATGATATTGTAATATATTTGCTTTCAGCGCATAATTGACATGGGTCGTTTATTCAGGCAGCAGGCGCCGATTTTTCCTTTCATTTCCTTTTTCTCCCTTTTTTTTTCATGTATTTATTTTGATGCTAAGGTTGCCTTTGCCACAGCGCATTTTTCGTGAACAAATTGGCCACGCTCAGGTTACTTTTGGCAGGGCATCGGAAAAAGGTTAAGCTAAGTACTCGACGGCATCGGTTTTGGCCGGGTTCGGTTTTGGTTTGCTTGTTTGGACAGCTGGCACTTCATTGGCAGTTTGCTAGGTTATTAAATTTCTTGATCAACTTTTTGATGGCTTCATTTAAGATGCGAGCCGTTGCCTAATTTTGCTCTGCTTTATGATTTTCTTTTGCCCATGGCCGACAATTTGCATTTGTAACTAGTTAAAGTCGCAAATCTCTGCGCTAAATTCATAATCACACCCTCAAGTGTCATCGAGTTAAATGGAATGTGTGTGCGGGGTGCGTGTGTGTGTGAGTGTGTACTTCCGGAGATTTTGTTTCTAAAGTTGGCAAAAGATTTCCATAGAGGAAGTTGAAGTTTTAATGTGCAAAGCAATTTTTTGGCTTAGAAAATGTTGTGAAATTTTGTAACATTTAAATTTTATCTATAGTAAAATCAAGCAAATTAACAAGTTCAAGTAAAAAGATTCTGATTTTAACTGGCAAATTTAGTTAGTGCATTACAGGGTATTACAATGTCATGAAATGCGTAAGGCTTAGATGGGAGACTTTTGCTGCAGCTTCCTTTGAAGAATTCAAACTTCAAATGGGGAACACGATCACAAGTCCTGAGCCTTGGTGGCTCAGCTTGAGTTCTGATCGTCAGTTTTACACGTGAGAGGTTGCCGGTTCAAATCAAGTTTGCGTAGAGTGCTGAACACAAAGCTTAGAGCTCGAACTCCCAAGAAGATTGAAGTATATATTTTATAATTAAATTTAGGTTTTTCTTGCACATTAGAAAAAAAATATGAAGAAAACCTAAATCCAAGATCAAGTGCATGCTGTCTCTTATATTTATTTTTATATATCTTGGTGCTGTTCGGCAGCTGGACCGCAAGCTGGTAAAGTTGTGCACATCAAAGTGTAGATGTGTGTGTGTGTGTAAATTCAGTGTGTGTGAACACAAGTCGTCCTTGTCAAAGATTTGAGTAATATTTTCAAGGCGCAATTCGCCCACACTTGGGCCATTTCGACGCAACTTGCCAAACAAATATAAAAATAAATTGTTGTGAGACCCACACACACACACAAACACACACACACACACACACACACACACACAAACACACGCACACACACACACACTCGCACACGCACACACACACACACTCGCACACGCACACACACAAACACTCGAACACGCACAGATAGATCTGCACAGTTGGCTGGCTTTGTGGCTGTCAGTATCTTTTCTATTGCCACATTGTTAAAATCTATTAGCCACATTAAATGTGGCTCGTAAAATTCGATTGCATCATTTGTTTCTCGGTACTCAGGAACTGGCAGCTGGTTTGCAGACTGCGCATTTGCCTTCCATCATTTCGAGGCCGTCAAGCAAAACGCTTGGCAAAAGTATTTCAAAACAAGTTTCATCTATTAAAATAATATGGGTTTTCGGTAGAAGACTGTTACGCACGCCTTCTCGCTACCAATAAACAAATAGGTTAATCGACAGCTCAGCTGGGCTCGCTCGTAAGTGCCATACATATTGTATGCTGTATACACTCATGTCTTAAACCTCAACTCTCAACTTTGCTGTCAATACAGCCAGGCTTCATTCAATATGCACACGCTTTTGTGGCAACACTCGGCCTGGCAGCATACACTGCCAGAAATAAGCCAGATCAATATAACGCAAACCAAAAGGCCATTTCAACCAGTTTAACTGGGCCTTTCTCGGCTATTCTGAAGTGCTTATAATATTGTGTTTAATTTAATTAAGATTCTTCATTAAAGTATAAGTCAAAACATGAACAAAACGACATCAAGCATAGAAATTGGTTAAGTTTTGGCAATGAAATGTCCGTCTAAAGTCTACAGAGAATTTTGATAGCGAACTTGGGATGTCTAGAGTAGAGATTGGCAACATTGAACTCGTGCAGGACAAGCCTGACATTCGTATTCAGCTAAAACCAAAAGAGTTTTTATATTTCGTAAACGAGAACACACAAATTTTCCACAAATTATTTGCGCTGAGTGCGCGCCACGCGTTGCAGCTTACGAGTTGGAAATCTCGCCTAACGCCGCGCTCTACCAAAAATGTAGCCCAGCGCATAATGCGGCGCAAAGTATGCGGCAGCACGCAAAATAAGTGACCGAATGTGCATACTGTGCTTACGCATATCTGGTCAATTACTATTGTCATAGATTTGCATTAAGTCCCGAAAGCGTTGCCCGGACGGGGACTGTTGACTGGCTCTGCTTTGGCATGTGCCAAATGTCAATCACTCTGCTGGAAATGTAGTCAAATCAACTGTCAAATAAGCGTTGCAGCATGCAGCATGTGGCATGCAGCATGAGGCATGCGTTTACCCAGACACATGTGTGTGTGTGCGTGCGTGTGTGTGCGTGTGTGCGTGTGTGTGTGCAGCACTCAACAGCAATTCAATTCACAATTCAAACATGCAACAGCAATCGAGTTACTGACTTTCCTAGGTGTGTGTGCGTGTGTGTGTGTGTGTGCATGTGTTTGCATATGTGTGTCACAGTCAAAGGGGCACCTAACGGAACTAATAGCAACAGCCAAAGTGCGCATTGTGCGTGTGTGTGTGTGAACAACAACATTTTTGTACAATTCGAAACTGTGTCAAAATAACGATGAAACAAACGGGATTCAAACTTTCATTTTGGGGCTTTTTAAGAATTCAATAAAAGCTGCTACTACAGTTCGCAGAATTTCGAGTCTTTCGAAAACAGAATTCGAAAAAAGGCTTAAAGTTGATTTCAGTATGAACGAAGGCATAAAAGAGGAGAAAAGCGAGGCGAAAAAACTGTAGCTTAAATTGAAAATGTAATGCTGGATTAAATTGCAAAGCATTTCAAAGTTTTTATAACAGAATTTGAAAATGGGTTTATGATTGGAAATTTTTTAAGTTCGAGCGAAAAAACGGAATGATTTGGCCCTTGTAGATAGATGGCTTACGCTTTCGCAGATATGTGAGAATAGTTAAGTCTTAGAAACAAGAAAATGTAATTACAAATTCAAGTCAAATTATCAAATTAAAGACCAAAAATTTAAATAGATTAGAAACTTGA
The DNA here is from genome assembly GCA_037075305.1 of Drosophila kanekoi. Taxonomy (NCBI): domain Eukaryota; kingdom Metazoa; phylum Arthropoda; class Insecta; order Diptera; family Drosophilidae; genus Drosophila; species Drosophila kanekoi. The sequence goes on from JBAMCE010000141.1 coordinate 12,405,431, forward strand.
AGCTTTCCTAGCCCTCTTTTAAGCATCTTTTAAATTTCTGGCTTGTTTGCCTGCTGTTAGCCAGAAAAAAAACCTTTTGGCCCAATTAAAGCTTTATTACGCACTGGCCCGACGCTGTTAAAGGACGTGCATATATATATATATATATACATAAATATGCCCAGCAGGTGTTTATATACTCATAAACAGTGCGACGGGGCGTATGCGTAATCTTTTCTTTGGCACACAGTCAAGCAACCCCTAAGTACTAGGCCATGTATTCATCAGCTGCTGCGGACCATTTGGAATTTTGAAGGTACGCTTTGTCTCCGGCAACGAGAAGCCCTTTCAGCACACACACACACACACACACACATACGCACAGCTTTTATTTGGCCCATTTGTTTGGCTATTTGGGCCACCTACTAAACCCTCCTCCTCCCTCTCTCCGCCCTCGTTAACGATGTCTATGACAATATAGTCGCACCTTTTGCTGATTTTTATTTCGATTTCATTTCCATGGGCATTTTATTGAGTGACCACGCCCCTTGTTGGCCATGTTTTTATTTTCTTGTTATTTTGGGGGGGAGGGGGGGCAACCTTTTTGGCTCTGCTGTGCTTATTACTCGTGACTTTAATGCGTTGCCCGCCCGTTGGCCATATAAACGGTCAAATGAGCTTTTCAACGCAGTAAAATCGCATTTATGTGCACATATATATATATATGTATGTGTTATATAGAATTATGCCACGCCCCACACTATGCGCCCGGAAATAATCACAATTATTTGGCCATCAATATTATGACGTCAATAAATTGGCCATAAATTATGCGCTTACCATAAATGTCACTGGCCCGCGTCCTTGAAAAGTTTATCGCACTTTGGATTATTTAATATAATTTAAATTTATGTTTGTAAATTAAGCCAAAAAAAAAGAAGAAGAGAAAAAATGCCAAAAAAATAGAAACAGGGCCAAGCAGCCGCAGCTAAATCCGGGCGTCCTTTAAGCCCCGAGGGACTCGTTAATCAGCATTTTATGCTTGCCTTGCTAATGATGTGTCTGGGCCCAGGTCTTTGTTTTTGTCCACCTACCTGCCTCTGTTTTTCTTGCTTTCTTTTTTTTTGTTATTTTTTCCTCACCTGGCAGACAACGGTTGTCGCTGTTTTACACCTAAATTAAGTTAAGCTATCCGTGGGGCATATGCAGCCAAAAGGCACAACTACGACTAGACTCTCCAGCGTCAATTGAAATGATGTCCACGCCAAAGCCTATTAGAAATTTCTCAGTTTAGATTGTGCTGGAGATAGGTTGAATTTATTGCCTGAAATAATATATATAACTGGGTTGCGTTTTTGATTCGCAAATGTTATTTATTATAACGATTAACTGAGCGTTAAAATGACAAGCAGAGGGAAAAGTATGTCCTTGTGTGCTCTCTGGTACTGTGCTTCTTGTAACCTATTTGATAGCTTTCTCTGTTGTCTGTTATCACTTCATTTATTCCACATGGAAAGATTTGTTTGTCACAGCTCTGCATAGCACAGGGACAAAATCTGATGTTGAATTAGTATTCCGATTCAGGTAAAGCCCTTGAGAGAATCGTAACATATTGATGCAATCCATCCCAGCTTGAGTTCGTGAAGCATTCGATCTGTAACTGTTGTAAATGTTGGCTTTAAGAAAAGAATGCCAACAGACGTCAGCTATGCTGATATTAAAAGGCTGTCGATTCTCAGCCTCCCAGTCAATCTACTCTACAGGATCTCAGAGTTATAATAACTCCGAGTCAATAATAACTCCATCTCCAGGCGAGTTATGGGATAATCTACATAAACTTTGAAAGTAGCCAAGAACTGGCATACCACATTTGTTGCATATATCTCTTAAAGTACCTGAGTTAAATGGGCTCAGGTAGATATGCACGTGGCTTAATTTAGTTGCTTCGATTGAGAAGAGTGAATGTTTTTGAAAATTATAGATAAGTGCTCAATAAAATAACAAATGTCTGCACTTCTCTACCCCATTTCTGTGGTAATATTTATGTGCACAGGGTATCAACTAAATCTAGATAAACCCAAGGGCTGCCTGACCTAACAAGAACTTTCTCTCTGCCAAGTCAAAAGTCAGCAAACTTACTTGCTAAGGATTAGCGCAAGGATTGACTTGAAAATGTCAGACAATAAAAAGAAATATATGAACCTAAAGAGAAACGTAAAGAAAATAAATAGAAAGAAATAGAAAGAGTGAGCTAGCGACTAGACGACTTGCAGGGCGTTTGGCTTGCTGTCGACGGAATGGCATAAATTTCAAGTTTATTGCATAAATTGTCGTATTTTGAAAATCTTATTGCCTTTATAATGTTGCGCCAGGGCAGGTGAGCCCGGTTGCGCCCAGGCCAGGCCAACCACGCAAGTAGCTCGGCCGTAAAAGCAATGCCGGGTCTCTCTGGTTCCGTTACGGTTATACGACCTGGTGTAAAGGTACGACGGCGTATCATTTGCTCGTTTGGTTGCAAATGCCTAGACGCTGTCTACAACAGAGTTTGCTTTCTCTCTTCTTCTTTTTTTTTTCTTTTATTGCGATAATAATCATAAAACATGCACTTAACAAGCAGCTTGAAATATGAGCTCGAGCTGGCATCTAACTTAAATTTTCACATTTTATTGAGGTTGATTTATGTACTAAGCCCGGCGCCCCAACGAACGGCTGGCCCCTGCCCGTTGCGTGAAGTTCTGGCCAAAAAATCAACGAGCACTTAATTGATGCCAAACTCTGGTCTCTGGGTGGGTTTAGCTAATTCATTTGTTGGCACAAACAAATTTGTTAACAAATTTGCGTTAATGCCATAAGAAATATTTATACCCATTCCATATAAACCCCCAATCCTCTTCCTCCTCTTTCTGCCAGTCTGTGTTATGTGTACATGTGCTGTCATTAATTCAATTCCGGGGGGCAGTCCCAAAGCGGCGCCCATCTTTTGCTAAGCCTTTCGACCTTCAATGAGGCATGTGCCCAGCAGCAGCAGCAGCAGCAGCAAGCAGCTCATTAACCTAGCGCAGCTGCGGGGTATGAAGTGTTGCGGGCAGGTTGGGTGGCGGGTGTCGGGTGGCTTGGGCTGGGAATTGCTGCTGCGGTTTATTTTTGGCTGTTATTATTTGTGTAATGAAATAAACGCACGACTTTCATCTTCATAAAATGGCATTATAGCATTAGCGGAGCAAATTTATGGGGCCAAAGCGAATGCCAAAAGCCAATGGCAATGGCAACAACTGGAGGCTAACGAGCGGCTGCGAGTTCGAGTTCGGCAAAGTGCAGACTTAAAGCCTTCACCCCATAGTCTGATTAATTTGTTAGCCATTCCATATGCAATGCAGAACCTTAAGAAAATCTGTCAAACGTACGCAGGTATTCTATGCTTTGGTGTTAGCATAGACATCCAAATACCCTAGCAAATAGATCAATTATTGATATGCCTTGAACCAATTGAAAATGGGTCCTTGTTTAAAGAGAATATTCCACTGTATAATACGAGTGATATATGCATTTACTTTTCGATACTTCCTCACATTCTTTTAATGTCGATAAATATCGATACTCGCTCGAAAACTGTAGAATGTGGAGTCACCGAATATAGCATGTGTGTGTTCGTAAAGTGTATTCCTCATAAAAAAGAAAAGATTTTATCATTTACCCTTCGTTAGCTCCCCTTTTTTCTTAATATCAATATATGTATATCTTCTAGGACTTAGGCTTAACTCAAGATTATGGAATCCTGTGAGAGCAAATGGGGCATGAAGGGCAATGATATATATATATCGCCAGTTCTTTACGGACGAGTTCATCATTGTTCTATCGTTTGTTCCTATAATGTTCTAAATCGATTAATATTGTTTTTATTGGCATCTTTGGCATCTTATTCATACCTCGAAGATTATTAGATTTACCATACATAGGATAGAATAGGAATGGGAAGCTAGAAGTGGAAGCAAGAACTACAACCGCATTAAGTGACAATCAATCGCCTGCCACTGGAATGAGCTCTGGAGTCCTGTCTCTTTTAAGGCAGAGCCTGCACGTTTATTCAATAATTTTAGGATTGTGCAGAAGGTGCTTAGGCAATTTGCACTATCTTGCTAAGCAGGGATAATCCTATGATAAGTGAAAGTATTCAGTCATAAATTTGATATTCGCCATATGCAAAGAAATGTGCGATTTCTCGGACATGAAATATATACTTTATGGCTGCAGAGTTTTCTAGAGAGATGCAGAGATTTCTCCGCAATAATCTCAAAATGTCTGTCTAAAACTAGAGAATATGCCGAAGGTGTAAAAGTGTCCCATATAAATCTGTCCCATGTTTTCGGACACAAACTTCATATTTTCTTATGTGGACACTTTTTTATGACCTTTGTCGCGCTTGCAACGTGCCCCGTGGCATATTTTTTAACGCTCAGCGCGAAATCCTAAGTAAGTTGTCGAGCATCTTGTGAGGGAGTTGCGGCGAGTTGGAAGTGAATGTGGTTGAATGTGATAAACGATTCTCGCTAGTCTCTTAGCATGCTAAATACATAGTTGGCTCCCAGCTCGAATACCCTAACATTTGATGGCTGCCCCCATCTAATTTTCGGTGTCATTGGCAAAAGCCAGCGTCATGCAACCGAATAATTTCTTTTCTTTTTTGCAATTATTCAGCAAAAATGCCAGAGATATGCTGGTAATACATAGTTTATGGCCAAAAACCATGCACAGGCCACATACTTAGAAAATGAAATTTTTTGATATAAATATGTAAAGAAAAAAATCTGCAGGCGACAAAAGGAAAATAACGTGGAAAAAGTTTTCGTTTGATGTATGGCTGGCCTCCAAACAAGTTCACGAGGCGCTGATGCGTGCCAGTTGCACAGATACGCGTGTGTGTGTATGTGTGTGTGTGTGCGAGTGTGTTAGATACATGCGGCATTAACAATTGATCAAGACGATGCTAGGCGAAAAAGTATTATGTGGTAGATGAGCAAAAATTGCAAAAGCAAAATAATCGCAGGTGCCGAATTACATGAAAAATCACTTAGGAAAATTAAATTTCACATATTTTTTACTTCAACGCCAGAGCAGAGCGCCTCGTGTTGGCATTAGGTTCCAAGTTGTTCTTCTTCTTGCTGTTGTTGTTGTTCTCCATCTTCTTCTTCTTCTTAGACTTTTTATTTTACTTGAGCTCCGACGCCGTTTGCCAGCAGCTGTGCTCCTCAGCTTTCCAGCTACCACAAACATGAGTAATGCGATGTTTTCGGTTGGGGCTTGCCGCCCCAAGAAGCTGCCAGGTGTGCGCGCCAAAGTGTTAATACATTATACAATAGATATGCTGTCGGTGCTTTTATCAAATTTTCAGATTTCCCAGCAAGCCAAATCAATTGCATCTGTCAACAGTTCGATATCGAATGCAGTCAGTACGATAAATGCGCTCAGATCAATTACAATGCTGATACAATAAATGCCCTGCTAAAAATGGATTCCATCATAACTTTTGTCAGTGTGTAACCAGGCAGGCAGAGAGTGCTTCATTCGGGAATAACAGTCAGAGAGATACCCTTTAAACAGCTTCGCAATATAAATTTAACCAGGCTGTGTTTCCTCTCCTCAGGTTGGAGCCTCTACAAGGGTATAAAACACTCCTCCTTACATGGCTTGTCACTAAAAGGCTTGACTAAGCATGCGACGCTCTCTCTTCTTAACAGCCTCTTTCTTATCTAGAAACCTTTCCACACTTTATCTCCCAAGTCTCCACCTACTATCTGAATCCAGTTCGTACAGTGTATAAAAATGTAAATATAATTTATGCACTTGAAGTAGAGTAAAATTGTTGCCAAATTCCCGCAGTTGTTTGTTTACAACGAAAAATTTATACTTGTTTGTTCTGCCTGAATTAATCTGTAGAAAAGCACAAACTACACTTGTAGATAATACTCCTCCCCCCTTCAGGAAGTACCCCACAAATGCGGCGTCCTCCCTTAATCTGCTGCTCGTCATTTCTGCGTCTCAATCGAAGTTTCGCTTTTCGCAGCTTTTTACATAAATTTCTTTGCAAAAAGTTTTGTACAAGTTACTCAGTAAGTTTGATGAGTACCGTAAAAGTTTATTAAAGCCCGCAACAAAAATATTATTGTTAAGAGTGAAAGCAGCAAAAAATAAAAATAAAATAAAGCCAAAGAAGCAGCAGAAAGAAGCGCAAAAAAAGTGCAGACAATAATAGAGTTTGCAAACGTTAAATGTCAGCCTCTTAAAGTCTTTTCATATTAAATAAAGCATGACTTTGATGATGATTTCTCTCTGCCGCAAACAAGAGACGAAATTGCAATTCAATAAGCGCATAGATAGCTTATATATAGCGAGAACAAGATAGATTTTAGCTAGCAGATGTGCGTGCGTCCAGGGCCAAGGACGATGTCTATTTGAAAATAAATGTGAGAGGTCGTAGGCGGGAGTTGTGGACTAGAAGGTACCCTGAAGATTGCGTCAAGCTACTTTTATAAATGTTCTAGCTTCAGCATAGCTTCAGCTCTGCTTCTCCGAGGATGAATACATCCACACCTTGATATGATATGCATGCTCAAGTAAGTTGGTTGTTAACAGTCCGAAGTTTCATAGCTTTCAACTGGAAAGTCTACAAATGCCAAGGCCCAAGATTCTAACTTTTGAAATGAGTTATCTGGTTATCTGACGGCAGTTGCCAAGAATATGATATGTTGTCAGTCTCTATCTTGGGTTAAGTCTCTAGCTCTTGAAGTTTCCAAGCTCGAGGCGTTACGCTATACTCAGCAGATCGTCCTGCTCAAGAGTATATAGACTATATCTGAGAGCATATAGACAATATCTGTGAGGTGGGAAATGCTTTCAGCTGTCTGATGCCCACATTAACACAAAAAACCAATATCCACTTTTTGTCCAGTTTAAATGTGCAGAGGGTATTAAAAAAAATAAATACAATTTACTTTTTATCAATTTACGATTTTCATGTGGGCTGCCGTCGTTTAATGCAACAGATTTGAAACCCATCGACATTGATTGATGAAAATTTTTTAAATTGTGATTTCAGTTTAACGACAACAACAACTGCAAAAAATGCCACTGCAACTAATTGTGTGCGTGCGTGTGTGTGTGCGCGTGTGTGTGTGTGCTTGTGTGAGTGTGTTGCGTATACGCCACATGTGCCGTGGCCAGACGCCAAACGCAGTGAGTTGCACTTAAAGCTCAGCGGCAGACAACTGCTGCTGCTGCCGCTTCTGCTGGAAGTTGTGAGCTTGAAATTGGAATTTATGTGTGGCAATGAAACATTTTTACAACAATTTTTCGTGCAACTAGCAGCAACGAATGTCAACAGCAGGCGATCAAATTGTAAAACTCTTGCACATAAATCTTGAGTCTGCTTCGCATCCGACACTCGTCCTCTCTCTCTCTCTCTCTCTCTTCGCTCTTCCCCCTCTGCTTCTCTGTCTCTTTTTTATGTGTGCTGTCATAACTCTCGCACACACACACACACACGCACACCTGTACCTAAACTCGAAACTTTTTTTCGAATTGCGTGTCGCATTTCATGTGCTTTTCTCTCCAGTTTTTCTTCTGGCCAAACAAACATATACAAAAACGTAAACGTAAACATTTTCGTACATTTTAAGCTGAGGGCAAACAAAAAAAATTATATTTCAGATAAAATTAGTAAAAACACGAAAAAACATGTAAAATGTTTTGTTTCTGAAAAGTTACGACTAAGCGATGCTCTGTTTTGAACGCAAATATTGAATCTATATTAGAGAACTAGAAAGTTTAACTGTGTTTCAGACCGAAGATTTAATACCCTTTTAGAAACATGACTTAAGGCTTTGCTCATGTGTCAGGATATTAGTTAAGATTTTGATTGCTGAGTAAAAAAAACCTTAATCAACCTTATCTGTATAATGGTGGCATATAATATAGTTCGATGTTGATTATATCGTGAGCTGGCGAGCCTCAGTTCAGGCAGACGGACGTAGCTAGATTGACTCGACTGTGTGTCTCCAGTTTAAGAAGATGCATAAAAACATACCCTATTCACCCATTTTCAATGGGTTCAGGGTATAAAAGCAGAAGAGTTGTTCATACGAAAACCCGATTCCCGACCAATTGTTTCTGCGATCCTAACGATTCCGATAATCGTGCTATCTTAAAACAGCATATAGACAGTAAATATACCTCTTCCTACGCTTTTCTGTACAGTGTATTAAAAACTTTATACTTTATGCCAGCAACAGCTGCCTTAAGCTCAAGATACACGCTTCAACTGCATGAAATTCATAAATATTTCAGCTCGATAACATTTTCGCATAAAGTCAAACAAGCTCAACTATTGCCTAAAATTCAAATTCTCGCTTCTCGTTTTCTTGCCCAAGTAATTTGTGCAAACAAAAGCCGAGCAAATATTTTGATTGATTTCATTTGCAGGCCAGTTGCGGCACAGGTAATTGGCCAAATGGTTTGTAACCAAAATGAGGGAGGGTCAGAGAGAGAGAGAGAGAGGGAGAGGGAGAGAAAAATACCATTCGCATAATGCAAATGCTTTGGTCTACATAGAACTGGCTTTATTATTATGCAAATTTTTGGCTGGCGTTGCCGGACTTACAATGTCATTTCCGTGCGAAAAACGCGACGCTCCTGGCACATTTCCGTGGCAATTGCCGCCATTTATAAAAGAGACGACCACATCGTCGATCACAATGAGCCAGAGAATTGTTTGCGGCTCTGCGTTTGGCTCTGCAATTGGCCAGACAATAGTCAGCCGACAGCCGACAGGCTAATTGACCAGCTTTCATTTAAAGCTACGAACAAATTATGCCAAATTCCAAATTAAGATGGACCAAAAGAGCAAAACTTTCAACATGACATGTTAAGAGACATTTTAGAGATATAATAAAAGTAATTGCAGTAAAATGTAACTAATTACAAGACTCAAATACAGTACTCAAGCTAAGAAATGCGTTTAGTTCACTCGAAACGCTTATTTTCAGTATTATTTTCTGATATAATGTTTACTTTAACTCTCTCAAACATATTAGTAAACAAAACAAAAAATATTTGCAAAGAGAACATCTGCAGATCAAAGAGCTCATAAAATTCGATTTCATTCCAAGTTTCTGTGAACTTTTCCAACCAATTCAGAAGTTGTTCAATTTTTTGAGTTTTGACTGCTTTTGGCACGAGAAAATTTGTCAAATTCGACAAATACTCGTAAATCATTGCATCACACCCCCATGTCAGAGGCGACTATGGTATATAGATGACCAAGTCGCCACCCTCAATCACAATCCGTAACGGCAGCCATCAAGCTGGCTGCTCTGTTGGCTCTGTTGGGTTGCCGTGTGTAGCCTCGTTTGTGGCTGCCAGTTGCCATTTCGGCGTGCTAATTGTTACGCTTGACAGGTGCGTTTGACAGTTAAATTTGACAAGCTTATGCAGGGGGCGACAAGCATTTAGGGGCTGACGGGCGCAACAAACTTCGCACATTGCCAAAAACAATAAAAGCAGCAGCAAAAAAGAAAAAGAATGGCGAAAAAAATTGTTGCTTCAACTCGTGAAAATGTTGTGAAAATGTCAGCTTTAATTTTAGTCGAGCTTCAGCAGCTAAATTGAGGTACTATAAAAGTTATCTAGTTGAGTCATATAATATTCAATAGCTAGGCAGCAGAACCGCAATAAAAATTACAAATAAATAGCTAATCTAATTGATTGACTGACTGACTGACTGACGGCTTGATGATCGACGCAAAGCCAAAACTGTTAGACTTAAGAAGCCGAGAGAGAGCTTCTTGAGTACTTTGTACGCCGGACTGGAAGACCAGGAACTGGAACTTTGGCATGGTTTGCTCTGATTGATTGAATGACAAACTCCGTGATAATTAAAGTACGTCCAAAACTGTAAGATCTGGGAAGCTTAAAGATCTGCAAATAATATCTATTTGCAAGATGGGAAAAAGCTAAAATTAAACTGTTTGTTCTGACTGATTGCTGATCGACGCACAATCAAAACTTAGGGAAAAGCTGAAAGAGAAACTTATGATTATTCTGATAACAAATCAATGCATATATAGATCGGATTGTTCTGGCTATATCAAACCTTGCTTATCCAATTGGCTTCAAACTCACTTTCATCCGTTTAGAAATTGATTTAAAACAAGTTTTTTATCCAATCGCTTGCAATCTCCCTTTTATCCCTTTGACCTTAGACCCATTTTCGTACGTTTGCCTTTTACATTTTACAAGACCTTTGCGACTATGATTGAATCTGTATTTTACACTTTTCGATTACTGAATAGACATGCCAACTATTTCTATTATGCCCCATGAAAATAATAATGTTGTACAAAGAATTAAAAACTGTCCACATTTTGCCTCTTATAAATGCCCATGTGCAGGGTATATGTACATTTATGCGCTGGGCCCTGTGCCCACTTAATGCATTCAAACAAGCGCAGTGCATGAGCTGTGGATGATAGGCGGGGGGTGAGGAGGGGTCCGGGGCTGTAGAAATACACAATCATGCCGCATACTGGCCATAATTTCACTAATTAGTGCAAAAATGCGCTTTGGGTGCGACGGCACGACGGTAATTACATAAATTGAAAACAGCGCAGGAAAGTATGCAACGTTTAATTATGTTTTGCCCATGCACCGGATGGGCAGTTGCTGTGCCTGCCCCTCCCCACCCCCCGCCAACCCGCGAAAGGGCCAAGCGTAACAGCTATATAAATATGGAAAAACACCTTGCACACACACACAAACACGCACAGCCCTTGCTCATATTGATTTGCTGCAGCTAAAAACAAAACTCGCTAAGTAATCAAAATTAACAGTTTTAGCTGATTATTGGGGCATTTGGACGCTAAGTAAGTAGTTTGATTGCATTAGATTAGAGCACATTTTATAGGTGTGTGTGTGTATGTCTCTCTCTCTCTCTGAGTTTGTGTGTTTGTTAACTTTATGAATTTGTTGGGTTAGTTGTGCTGTCTGCATGAGTTTATCAGCAAACACCAGAACTTTGTTGCCCCACAGCGCAGAGTGATAAAAATGTAAGCCACAAGAGCGTGGCCCAAAAAAGTACACACACACACACACACACACACACACACACACACACACACACACACACACACACACACACACACACACACAGAGAGAGACGCACACACACATATGACACAGTTTCTTGCTGCTGTCCGTTCGTTTGACTAACAAGCAAAAGACAGTGACAAATTAGTTTTGGGTGAGCTGCTTATGTGAATTCCCGCAATTTACATAATGAGACCAACGCCCAGCAGCACCCCAATTGCTGGCAATATGTATGTGTGTGTGCTTGTGTGTGTGTTTGAGCCAGATAGCCGCCCATAAAAATAAAATTATTTTTGACACTTTTTTGAGAAGTCTTGATTTGAAAGCGCTTGGATTAAGTTTCGCAGCTTGATGAATTATTGCCAGAGTGCGCAGAAATAAAGCACGAAGCGCAAAGCATATGCAACATAATCGAAGTGATGTGACATAATACTCTTTTAGGGGGTATTATAATTTTGCAATCATGTGTGTAACACATAGAAGGAAACATGGCCGAGCCCATACGGTATATATATTCTAGATCAGCATCAGCCTTGCCTGTCTGTCTGTTTCCATGCGAACTGTTCTCTTTAATATTGAAACTTTGCCTAGGTCCGTCTTTTTGTTGCAGGCTGTGCATGTGCTGGAACCGATCGGATGTCTTAGGAAGATGTCTACCAAGACAACTTGATCAATACATTGAAAAACTTAAGAATGTCTTAAAATTATGCATTATATAGAACCCTTTTGCAAAAGCAAGACATCATATGTTAATGTAATGGTAATGTGTTGAGAAAGCTTTTGCTGAACTTTCGCCTCAAAGGATTAACGACTTTTTGTAGCTCCCGTTGAGACAATGTGCTTCAGAGTTCGCCCAGCTGCTACGCAGCAGCTTATTTAATAAAGTTGATCTATTTGAATGCTGTTGATGCTAGCTGCTGGCTGCTAATTTAAATTTTATTTCCGGCAATTTGCTAAATTTGTTGCGATTTCTGATGACACGCTCGTTTTATGGCTCGAATGATATGAGTGGAATGCGAGGCGAGATGGGGACATTTGCTGTTGACATTCATTGAAATTCATGTCATGTAGCCGTTCAATAATAAAACGCAAATATATAAATAAAAAATAAAGGTAAATAAACGCAAAAGGGTTTGCTAATGGTGGCACACACACACACAGAGACGTTCTGTCTCTCCATAAGATGCCCGCGTTGTCAGCCATAAAAATGCGTTGATGTCTGTGACGTGCCCTCATGAAGTTACTCAGCGGCAACAAGAACAACTGGCAAGGAGTCGAATGTAAACTCACATTAAAGCCATCGACATGCCATGTCCTTAAAGCAAAAGTCAAGTCCCGGAGTCCTGAAGTCCTGGCCCCGGCGCATGCATTTCAATTAGACGCCGCTTGTGCAACCGGCAAAATGTGCAACAAAATTAAAATGCGCACTTATGCAGATTTGCACATTGAAACTGTCACTGCAGCAACGGTAGCAGCAGCAGCAGCAGCAGCAGTAGCAGTAACAGTTGATGCAGTAGCAGTAGCTGCAGCTATGGCAACCGGCTAGCAACTGGCTGTGCGGGGGTTGGGGAGCAGGGTCTGTGGGCCTGTGTAAACAATGGCTGGGCATAGTGCGTTGCAGCCTGGCAGGCTCTAATTATTTTTCTGCCGCTGCAACCGACCCACCTGAAACGGTATATATGCTGTCTCTATTACCTGCCACCGCTTACAGCCCCCCCTGGCCGTGCTCTTTGTGCTATCTGCACAATAAACGGGGCTAAAAATAAAGCACATTGTAGCTGGCCCCGCCCAGACAGGCAGCGATGCAGGTCCGTCGGTATATTTGCCATGGTTGGGGCCTCAGCTTAATTTTACATTTGCATAAAAATAAAACTGTTTTGCCCATTTCTCGCATCAAGCGATGAAAAGCCCCAGCATTTTATAATCAAACTATGTGCACTCTATTAAACAAGTGTTCCGCCTAGCTAGCTTTAGCTTCTGTTGAACATAGGTCTGAAGTGGTTATAGGACTTGAGGTTCGGTTCGGGAACCTGTTCAACACAGCTTCATGGCTGTCAGGTTTTGGTTCAAAACTATGAAAAATGTTGAGTATAAAATCATTGATTGATTGACTGATGATCAACAGACCCACCAGACATTAAAGCCTAAAGATCTGACATTTTTACAGAAGCTTTCTTTTGGATGAAAAGTTAGCACTGGAAACGTTGACCTCAAAGTTTTGGCACTCTATTAAACAAGTGTTCCGCCTAGCTAGCTTTAACTTCTGTTTAACATAGGTCTGAAGTGGCTATAGGACTTGTGGTTCGGTTCGGGAACCTGTTTAACACAGCTTCATGGCTGTCAGGTTTTAGTTGAAAACTATGAAAAATGTTGAGTATAAAATCATTGATTGATTGACTGATGATCAACAGACCCACCAGACATTAAGGCCTAAAGATCTGAAATTTTAACAGAAGCTTTCTTTTGAATGAAAAGTTAGCACTGGAAAAGTTGACCTCAAAGTTTTGGCACTCTATTAAACAAGTGAAAAACGGTGATTGACATGCGTACGGCTGTATGTATAAGATCATTGATTGATTGATTGATTGATGATCAACAGACACACCTGACATAAGGGCCTAAAGAACTGACATGTTTACAGCAGCTTTCTTTTGGATGAAAAGTTAGCACTGGAAAAGTTGACCTCAAAGTTTTCGCAAAAGCTGATCATTCGAAATATCCAATTGTTATTACTTCTAAATATTTTTACAAAGGTAAAGTAGCCGTAAACGTCCATAAAGACGAAAAGCAAATTTTATGAATAAGTTTTATATAGATAAAAAAAAAACCCTTTATAGAGCCCAAAATAATCAACAGCTTGACAATGAAATTAACATTCGCCCTGGCAAAATATAGCGAGTGCTGAGTTCAGTTCAAGTTAGTCGCCTCAGCTATCCATTGTCTGCAATTCCCATTTGCCATTTTCAATATTTATTTTTGCCATTATAGCAAAAAGTAGAGTGGCAAAAAAGAAGAAGTGCAAGAAGGAAGAAGAGCAACAAGAAGATGCCAAAGAATTGAGAAAGCAATGGGACTGTGCTGAGCCAAGGCAGATACAACATACCATATAATAAAAGTAATATGCTGGCGCAAATGCATTCGCATCCAAGAAAATCAATTTCAATAAAATACAAGAGTATCCAACAGAGAGTGCAAGAGAGTGCGAGGGAGAGAGAGAGAGAGAGAGAAAGTGAAAGAGGTTGCGAGAATTTCTCATATTTTTTATCGCAACGTTTTTTCTTTTCCTTGGCCATAGTTTTTTGTCGAATCTGTCAATGCTGTCAGGGGAGGAAAAACAAAGCAATATTCGCTGCGCTTTTGGGACACGCTCCTCTCTTCCCCTCTTCCACTGCCCTCCTCCCGCAGGACGCATTCGTATTCGCACTCGCACTGTACTTACACGTTGCTTATGTAACACCATATATTTGCTTTGTATTTTTTAAAGATTATAAAACCGATTGTATATGTACGTAATTCAAACCGAAACAACGAGCACAAAGCCAAAGCAACACAGAGACTGAGAGAAAGGTGTGTGAAAAGGGGGAAAAGAGAAACCTAGTACCAAAATAAAAAGAACGCAATCAAAACCAAAGCAAACCAATTCAAAGCCAGGTCCTGGACTTTTCCGCTGCTGTTGCTGCTCTTTTAGTAATATTATATGCTTGTGTGATTCCAGCTGCAAACCGTGCTCAGACACAATCAAGACTTTCGGCTTTGAGCTTCTGCATTCAGTTGGTCAAAGATTTGTATGAATTGGCAGGGTTTTTGATAAGATGCTGTTCAGTTTGTTTATGTGATGCACACAAAGCATTCAAGAGCTGCCCAATTCAATATCCAAAAAAAGAGAAAAAAAACCTGATTTATAAAAAAATTTCCAAGATAAGGTCTGAATTAAAGAAAAAGCACAATCAAGATTTTTAGCTATGAATATAACCCAACAAAACATATATGAAAAGATGTTGTAGAATAACAACAAGTTTGCTTTTCTTTGTGCACAAATTAATTATAAATTTGAACCGGCGGCTTCTCGCTTGCTAGTTCGACGCACACATCAAAGCCACGCAGGCTGATTGTTCAGCAATTAGTCAATCAGAACATGCTCTATAGTTAAAGTTCATTTGAGAGTGAGATTCAAAGTAAGCCTTAACATGCTTTATTCAAAAAGAGACAAATATGACCACGCCCATAAAAACCCATATCAATATAACCGAAATTCGATAGAAAAATACCGCATTTAAATCAAAACTAAGCATTGCCGTACACTGCAATTATTTGGGCTGTGTACCGTTGCTGTGGAAATTGAATTTTCATTGGGAGCTGCCACATAAAGCAGGTGCTTGGCAGGTTGATATAATGGACAGCTACAACTACAACAAGAAGAAGCTGAAGCTGGAGCGCCTGCAGCTAGCCTGGCCACATGCTTAATAAGCCCTGTGAGCCCCGGCTGAGACTGTTGATTGCATTTGATTTATTTGGCAAAAGGACACGATGATACAAATCATAAACGCATTTGGCATTCCGCACACAGACACCCACCCTCGACGCCCCACTGTGTAGCTACTTGCCACATTTGTTATACACATGTACGTTAGCTGCGGCCATGAACAGGTGAAAATTGCCAACATGAGTTGACAACAGCAGCAACAGCAGCACAGGGAGAGATATTAGAAAATGACCAAAAGGCGATCCCGAAAAACTATTTTCGATGTCATGTACTTTGAGCTGTCACTTGTGAGCTGCCCGGCTGAATGGCTGCCTGCATTTTTAGTGTTACAGTCACGTCCTTTTGCACTGCATCAGTGGCAGCCACAGCCAGGACGACAACAGCAGCAACAACAACAGCAACAACAACAACGTCCAAACACACAAGTGCTCTGCTGGGCGTGTCAAGTGGCTGGGGCCCATTTCATTATTATCATGCTCAAATTGAGCGGTAAGCTTGTGGCCACAATAATAATATTGTCCGGCATTCAAGAAGAATGTTTTTAACCATAGCCATAAGCCATGCCATGGTAAACCCATTTATTAGTGTTCAGCTGCAAAGAGTTCGTGTTTTTTGCATAAATTGCTTTTTCAGTATTGTTATAAATTATGAATTGAAACAAGCTGCAAGCCAAACGCTGCTTTGATGTACAAAATCTGGCTGACAAACTGGGCTAGTTTGCATAGAAACAGATGGATGTGGCTTTATGTGGATGTTGTCGTTGATATTGATCATAAATAAATATGTTAACATTAAGGGGTCTCCTTCTATGTATCAGACATATCTTGACAACATTCAAAAACTCTCTTCAAGTCTGTAAAAATGATCAAAATTTACTTAATACAAGCTTAAACAAACTTGTAAGAAGAAAACAATCTCCAACTTTAGTTATTTGCCAGAACTCACAATTGGAACTTTTATTCATAATGAAAACTATTTTTATTAGCTGACTTTGACGTTCATTGAAAGAATTATTCATCAGTTTTTATGTCTTAAATTCTCTATAACTAATAGTCCCTCCCTTTCGAACTACTTTAATATTCATATATTATATTCATATGCAATTAACAATTTAGTTAAATAATCAATTTGCCATGCCGCGAGCAAAACGTGACAAATTGAATTTACAAAGTTTTAAATGTAATATACCCTTTGGAAAAGTAAGCTAATGGGTAGCACGAATTAGATGCAGCATGAAGACATGTTCAGAGCTTTGTAAAATGTATTACTTACAATTTTGAATATTAAATTAACTTCTGCCGAAAAGGTCAAGCTAAGAAAGGATGAATAAGAGACAGTGTCATAAAGTCTCTCCTGCCAATCCTGTCCAGCTCTATGCAAAGCTTGATTACATGACCTTTGTACCTAATTTGATTTGGATCTTTCAAATCTGACCAAGCAAAGACTCAAAACCCTTAATATCTACATCTATGGAGCTCTATGCTCTTCATGTTCTTCCTTAGCTCTCCTGAGTACACGAGAGAAGGATCAGTTCACTGCGTTATAGTCTTGGTATAATCTGACCTGCCCCAATAGAAAGATGCCCTAAAGCTTATGATAGCAGGGTATTTGCCAGTCGAGCTTGCGTGCGCCTGGCTTGCATCAGCCGCCTTCTGCTTATAATTTGTAGTTTAATTGAAATAACATTTACACTCACTAACACGTACGCATATGCCACGCCTGGTGGCAAATCACAATGAAAAGCTCCGTTACTTTTGACACCACACTTTGCCCACATTGTCAGGTAACACACACGCGCACACACACACACACACATGCAAAAAGAGGGGGCAGGCTGTGGCTGGGGCCACGTCTGACTTATTGTACGGCGCACAGCCGCCCTCTCGCATGTGCGTGATGTTCAGCTTGACGCAATTAACATGTCCAACTTAATTGATGCAATAAATTCTTGCGATACGTTCACCTGTGCACCACCAACCCCTCACCCCGCCACCCTCTCCCTGCTGTCTACGCCTTTTGGGCCTGTCTATGGGATTGCATACCTATAAAGTGGGCTGTGGTATATCTCACTCACTTGCTCTTTGAGTGCCTTTTGTACGTGCCACTGACTTTTGCGTGTTGCCAAAACTAAACTGCCAGCCTTGCCACCTGGTTGAGGGCGTGGGGCGTGGCCTCTTATGTTCACACAACAAATTTGAATCAATCTGTTGAAATTGACTTGAGGCGCACACTTGATTAATTGTCATTGTATTGAAATTGAAATTGTCAGCGTGTTAGGGGAGGGGTTGGGTGGAATTGTATGGGGATTAAGATATATGCAAGGTACATCGATCCATTAACATGCTGCACAAATAATCTAACGTCAAGCGTGTGCATGACTTAGGTGTCTGAGCGTCGGACCAGCAAGCGAGAGGTCGCCTGCTCCATTCGAACAGCTATTTTTATGATTGTTTATTTCATTTGTTGTTATGCCCAATATACAATGGAAAATGCACGTGGTTTGTTATACATTTGACTGCGCGACGCCGGGTAATTTCCTTAACTAGCTTACGCACAATAAGCATATTAACTGCATTGTTTAAATTAAAACTCACACAATCCTTGCAAACATTTGATATCTTAATTTCTGTTGCAATTTTCTTGCTTTCATCTTCTTTATTTATTTTTGGTTCTTCTAATTTTGACACAGTCGCAACTGTATCAACAGTTGTCGTCTGTTAACCTGCTTATTACCAACTCCATTCCACATGCCGCATTTTAAAACAAAGACTGCACTGCGAGCTTTTCCCCCCGCACATAAATCATTCGCTTAGGTCACAACAAAACAAAAAAAGGCAAACAAAATACAAACTAAACCTTTGGAAAACTTCTTGGAAAAAATGTCCGCACCAAATGTTTCGCTTACGTTTAACAGCAAACAGCAAATTTATGACCTGCTCCGAAAAATAACCTCGAAAAAAGTAACAACAACAAACAACACAGAACGTATATAAGTTTAGCCCTAGGTTAAGCACTGTTTAAGTGCAAATTTAAGAGGAAGGCTGCAAAAGCGTATTTAATTGGTTTCAAGAACAAGTTACGGGCTTATAGGAATCTCTTCTCAGGTTGTGATGATTGTTCATGAATGTGACTAACTGGAACAAGCGCGTCGGTTTAATCAAGTATGAATACATATGTATACATATATATCCTTATATATATAAGCCTTTGGTTCTACCCTGACTACTTTTCGAAAAGCTTTGGTAACCCTTTACTTTATGCTTGTGCCTATAAAGTATATCTTGAGGTCCTCGAACTAGTTTCTATGACTTAACTTAGTATTACTTAGTTACCTAAACAGCCCATTAATATGCCCAGCTTGAACTTATAATAGATAACCATTTTTACTATGTTATCAGGCTTATTATTAGATGCATTGTCTTTGATTACCTATACATGAATATTGAAATGCATTAACATTTATATAGACAAAGGAATTTGTTGACAATGCACACAAAAACATAGATATCTATATATTTGCGTTCTGTGTTTGTGTTTTTGTGACTTTTTACTAATTATAATGACTAACGCAACATTTAGTGGCGTCCTTCAACAAAGGCGCCACATATGTGCATTGCATTTTTATGATATTAATTAATTTCAAATAAGTTACATACACACACACACAGGTACACACAAACTTATGCACACTCATGCAGACAAACAAAATCTTGGCTAATATTTTAACAGCGGAATGTGGCCCAGCGGCATTTCAGTTAGCGGTCGCTGAACAATAGTTTTGTTTGGGCGATTTCTGATATGCAATTATGCTAAATATATATACACTATATGCACTCACACTATAGCAGATACCAGATGTGAGCAAACACGCACACACACTCACATACAGACACACACAAACATTGTTATTAGGTGTGTGCTGCTGTGGCTCCACGCTGATGTTATTATTTAATGTGGCCCCACGGCGATAGTTAAACGGAATTTGATATAAACAAATTCCGCGGTTTCCATACAATTTTGAGGTTTCATATATCAATTTATTGATCGAATTAGAGCCAAGCTGAAAATTTAAATTTTATTCCGATGAAAATTTAATTATATTTAAATTGAAATTCAAAATTACATCAATTGAATTGCCAAGAAAAATAACAGGCGAGACAGCAAAAAAAATTGATTTTGCCTGAGGGAATGTGATTCAAATGACGAAGTGCCTCTCGATTGATAATTACAATGCAGTAATGATAATTATAATAATCATAATCGTAATAGTAAATACGATGATCGTTTTTTTTATTAGTAATCCGTATCAATACTATCACTATTCATTATTCAATATCATTGTCATTAGAATCATTATTATAATCGTTATACTTATCATTACCATTATCGTTGTCATTGTCATTGCCATTGTCATTGTCAGTGTCATTGTCATTGTCATTGTCATTGTCATTGTCATTGTCATTGTCATTGTCATTGTCATTGTCACTGTCATTGTCATTGTCATTGTCATTGTCATTATCATTATTGTTTTCATTGTCATTGTCATTATCATTATTATAATTGTCATTGTTATCTTCATTGTCATTGTCGTCATTGGCATTGGCAATAACATAATTTTAAAATTAAAGGTAGGCAAAAAGCTGACGTTAGAAATTGACCTTCAGAATCCTTAAAACTGTTGTTTGTATTACAATATTACAAAAAGAGTCTGCGACGCGCTCAGATGTCAAATTTGTGCATTGATCCGAATAAAAATGTTTAATGAATATAAAGATATAAATCTATAGATGAATTTAATAATACAAACAATAAGTATTTACAACTGTGACCTCCAGTTGCTCGACTGCCCCTGTCAATTAATTGATTTTAAGCTGTTCGCGACAATAATAAAAAAAGGCTCGAAATTTATTTACATTTGCCACGTGTAAGCCCACAGGTTGCAGCACACGGCCTCATCAATCACCTGATGGGCGCGACTTGCAGCTCGAAAGGGTGCTAATGATTTATGATCTTGTGGGCGAGTTGCGCCACCAAAACGAAGAAAGGGAAGAGCGCAGGCAAGCATGGCTAAATGCAAAACTCAATCATTTAATTAGCGCCGAAAACAAAAGGAAATTAATTAAACTTTGAACTTGCGGAGGTGAAGTTTTAAGCAAAATTTAATTCAATTTGTGTCACGCCCTGTAGGCACTCAGTTCTCCCAGACTGCCTAGGTCTATTTGCCAGACCGTCTGACATTTGCATTATAAATTGTGGATGCTCAATTTTCATGCATGGAGACAAAACGAAAACCCGTGCGAGTGCCTGACATTTTGTTATGAGAACACGTAAAAAATTGCACATCCAGCAACGTTGTCAGCCAACTACATGAAAATTCATGATGCTCAGCGCGCACTCTGACACATTTTTTTTTTTTGCTTCTTTTGCTTCCTTTATATTTTCGTGGCCATTAGATGGAAGGAAATTAGTGAATGGTGGGCGTGGTGGGCGTGGTGGGGCAGTGGGCGGGTTTCCAGAAATGGCCAGCCAAAATTTCGCTTGGTTAACGAAAATCTGTGCCACGGCATTTTAAAGCCAAATTTGATTTACATTTCAATGCGCGAAAAAGTCAATTTTTAGCAAGCGACTGCCCGAAAAACGTAGAGGCGGGTCAAGAGGTCACGGGTGAGGGTGACAGGTGAGCGACCGTTAGACGTGCAGTCGCCATTGAAAACAGCGTGTGCTATTTTTGGCGTATGTGCTTGTCTGCGTGTGTGTGTGTGTGTGTGTGTGTGTGTGTGTGTGTGTGTGTGTGTGTGTGTGTGTGTGTGTGTGTGTGTGTTGAAGTGTCAGTGTCACAGTATGCGCGCGGATTTGAATTTTTATTTATTTTCTCTTGGACTTTTGCATAACTGCTCCAAATTCAATTACACAACAGCAAAAGAATGCAACAAAAGCAGAAGAAAGCTGTATACCCTATGATGTACAAGCTTTTAGGTTAGAGTCGAAATAAACATAGTATGTTAATAACAGCTAGCTAACAGCTGTTAAGAAACATTTTATTTATGTTAATGGTATTAAAATGAAAAGGTTGAAAGGTTGTGTTTATAATTAATAGCCTGGTAAATCTGTTATAGGGTATGCAGAAGATTTACTAGTATGTATATTCATATTGCACAAGTCTATAAAAACTAGTAGACGAGAGTCAGGCATGCACGACTATTAGATGGTTTTCATTCAGATCGGTTAATCTCTTGGTATGCAAAACATTACCTAATACAAGCTAGTTTTCTTTCTAGAAGGTTAGAACTTGGGCTAAACGACTTGTAAAAGCTTTATTATATGGTCGGATATATATATCTCCATATACATATGTTCTTCTCTATACAATGGCAGTTTATCTTCATTTGTTTATCACATACCCTTCCACAAATCCATCATTTCACAAACTCGTTCACTCAGCTTCTATCATATAGGGTATATAGAAGGTTGCCAAAATAAAGTTTATTACACGTACTTGCAGAGCTTAGTCAAACTCCTTCACCCACTTTCGCGTTTACAGGGTATGCATTAAAATGAAAACTGGCAACAAAAAAAAAAAAACGAGAAAATATTATTGCAACTGCAGAAAAACATTTGCATTTTTATTGAATTGCAAAAGTTTTATAGGGTCAACGCTGTAACTCGCACAAAATGAGCGAAAAGAATTGTGAATTTCCTCAAACCGAACCAAAAACAGAATCGCGACATTCGGGCAGCTGGAAAATTGTATTGAATTTGGCTATTAAGTCGTTAAAACTTTGTTTGTTCCCATAAATCGATTGACCTGAGAGGCGCACACAAAATAAACAGCAACTAAAAGCGATTTGAGCGTAAAGCGAAATAATATATATAAATAAATGCTAATCCAGGCTGGATGGTAAATTGTTGTACCACGCACTTTTATGATGGCCGCCTATTTGATTGCCTATTTGCTGGCACACGTGACTGGTAAAAGCAGGCCCAATCGCAAATGGCCGACAGTTAAAGGAGCGTAAAAACTAAGCTGCCAAATGCCGCATGCCGCCACGTGGTGCCAGCCTAAAAGAAAAAAGGAGAAGAAAAACTAAAGTTCAAGTGCGCATTTTATCGCAAACTTTTACGCTATTTAACCGCACTAAAGCAAATGCCACATTAACATGCGATTCCCACCCGAACCCCAATCGCAAACCCAAAGCCCAAGTTTCCCCAAAATTGATTCATAAAATGTGCGCTCTGAGTGCAAATCCATTTCGTCTTTGTCTGACAGCCCAATCGAGAAGCTGCCCGTCTTCTAACTCGATGCTCGGCGATATGTGTTGTGATTGTCATTGTTGAATTTTAAGTACATTTTAAAAGGCTTTTACCAGTTTTTCGCATCATTTGTTGTTTTATGTTGCCCGCCTGGAGAATATTGACGATATCAGCAAGTAAATGGTTTTATTTATTGACACATGTTTTCTAATCCATCCACATGCCGTCACACCAAACGTGTGTGGGACTTGATAAAGTGAGAGATCTTCTGCTGCGCGCTAGAAATTCGCATGCTTCATTTAACAGCATTGAAAACCCTCCAACCATAGCCTGCACGGCATATGTTCAGCTCATTAGACTCTCACGGGCTTGTTTATGACAAAAATTAAATACAATTTACAATGTTGGATTTATAAAAAGTTTTATTTTATACATTTATTTGCTTAAATAAATTTGAATACAAAGCTGCAGCTTATGAAAAGTGCTGCGCAACGAATTTTGCAAAGTTGTTTTTTCAAGCTAAGCTTATTTGCAGTAGATTGAAGATTAACACCAGGTTTGAGTCTCGCGGCATAGCGGAAAAACCAAACTTCTGACAGCTTAATAACATTGGCCCATTGTTCATGAAGTTTAAAGCTCGAATTCCCGTGAAGACAACTGCTTTTCTATCTGGTTTATAAGGCCAAAAAGTAGTTAATTCAATAAAGAAATGTATTTAGAACGCGAGAAAGTAAGATTATCTTTGGCACGCCGAAGATTCAGAAGAATATACGTACTTTATGGAATCGGATATGTCTCCTTCTTCTATTATTCCCCCTAAATGGGGCCTATATCCAATCAAAATAGTTTAACATTTTGTGGACTTGCATTTGATTAATCAAAACTTACACACATATTCTTTGTATTACATTTCGGACTCCCACTTAATGTATTTATTGTTCGAATTGCAATCTAATTCTAGTTGCATACAGATATAAGCATGTGCATTCTTTTGCCGAGTTGCTCTTAACCAAAATGAATGCAACTAATTTTGTGCAAAGTTATGAGCTGAGAATTGGGCCAAACGGTTAGCCAACGAGCCGTATATTAAACATGCTAAGCTCACAGATATTTAAGCCAAAAGCCCAGCGCATGCAGCTGGATTAAGCCTTGGCTGCTGTTCCACTAACACAAACTGCCCGGCCTGGTCGCATACTTAAATGCAAAATTCCATTTATATACCCATTGTAGCAGTAGGAGTAGGAGTAGGAGCTGGAGCAGGAGTAGGAGTAGGTGCATAGCTTCAATTTGAGCACACAGATACGCAGTAATATCCAAGATAAATGCTCATTACGGCACAATATTTAATGAGGATATGTGAAACGTGTGCAGTTGTGTGTGTGCCCATATCTGTGTGTGTGTGTGTGTGTGTGTGTGTGTGTGTATGGGTGTGTGGGTGTGGCTAGAGGGAATTTAATATGCCTTACAGTTAACGCATATTAAACTGGGCTGAATAAAGTTATGTAACTAGAAGTAGACAATGCTTGAGGCCTTAGAAAGCATATATGTATTCAAATCTTTGGGAACATTGTATATATACATATATACAGATACACTGATACTCTGAAATCTATTTGTATATAGATAGACAAGGTTTTGAAACATCTACTAGCATCAAAGCTATCTCTTAAAATAAATCAAAATATTAGCCCCTAACATGCCTTAACCAAAAAAGGACTACACCTTAAAGGGTATATGGAAGTCGAACACTCTCAGAACTCAGTTTCAGTTTATCTGTGTGCTCAGTTTCTATACATAAGGGCTTTTTATGGCCTGCTATTATATGATTTTCTAGCTAATTAAACCTTCACTTTGAATCAATCAATCAATCAATCATATTAAAGGATTTCAGGACAAATTTAAACTATAGAAACTGAAAGATACTTTTTTGTTGCTCATATTTGTTTCTCATGCTTGCAATAAATATGGGACATATGAAAGACTAGCTGATTGACTAACTGACTGATTGAATGATTGATGAGCTACGCACAGCTCAAACAGTAATAACTATTACAGAAGCAGACGCTTTTTAAAAAATGTCTAGAAAACAATTTAACCGATCGACTTAACCCATCTAAGTGTTACTTCATTGCTCAATGCTCAGTTTTAAAGAAAACTATTTAATGTAATGAAGAACACTTTGACCGTGCAAAGCCGCTTAATACTTAACTTATACCGAACTGAATGCTGCTGTAAGTCAATACATTTCAGTATGTCTATTAATCTATAATATTCTATGCCTATTTATGTGTGTGTGCATGTAATTACTCACACGTATCTGTGCATAATGAGCTTGTTTTATATGATTGTATATCAATGTCTGTCGCCTGGCAACCAATCCGCGTGGCCGTTAGGCATTCAACATTCAACTTAAACACACATTAGGCCCGCGTCCGCAAGACTTTTGGCAGAGTGAAAACTGCGCTAAAGAAATCTTTTCGCGCCATTAATTTTAAGGTTAATTCTTTTCCCCAAAGTGACACAACAACGCAAAATCACACACACACACACACACACACACACACACACACACACACACACACACACACACACACACACGCGCGCACCATCGATTTTATTTGACCTTCGATGGGAGGACAAGGTCTGACTTTAATCTGTTGGCAGGCTGTACGGACAGCAGCCCCTAACAAAACAAAAAAAAATAAATAAAGCTGAAGTGGAAACACAAGAGGGAAATTCTCATATATATTGCGAGTTTTTCCATCATTACTTCGAAAGCTGACAAACCCATAAAGTGGCCCAGCCCGGCCACATGTCAATTAAACTTAATACACGGCTCGCATCTTATTTAAACGACAAGTGCACTGGGCTGTGCCTGGACGAAGGGGAAAAATCTGATAGAGTGTGGGACTTTAAGCACGACCAGCTGCTTCGGATGCCCTGTAACTATTCAGGCAGCAAAGCAAGCGTCTTCAAGTTGTATCTTTATGTGTTTGAGTCCGTTTATGAAAGTATCGACATATATATTTGAGTCAGATTTCGAAAATATTTATGTTTATGTGCGTCGAAAAGAAAGTTCTTATCGGGCAAAGCTACACGAAGGTATATGGACTCTTTTATAACATAATATCAATTGGATATCTATCACAACATATAACAAATACCATAGGTAATTATTCATATTCATGCATATGATGTATAACATTAACTTATATATATGTATATATATATATTTTGTCTATTCGGGATTACGATCCCTAAACTCCCAGCTCAGTGTGCCGAGGCTTAGTCAACTGCGATTGCCTGAAGTCTGATGCAGCATACATAAGACAGTATTGTAGTTTACAAGACAGAAGAATATGTTTATATGAATACCCATTAATTTGTCAGTTTTGTGCTCGCTTAACCTTTACAGAGTATAAAACCCGTTCATCAACCTACGGCTAAGTCTCTCTCGTTGTCTTCTGCAGAAGCCAGTATATACTTGATATACTTGAGTGAAAATTTCAGCTTCCTAGCTCTACGCTTCGCTTGCTGGTTCAACGCTCAGACAACTAAGCATGCTTATAAACAATTGCTTCTACTCTTAAGTCTAGGGTAGCTGCTAGTCGTGCTTGCTGCCGCCCAGAGTTTTTCTGGTTTATTTGCGTGTTTTTGTTATGTCCTGCTCATTGACTTTAAGAGCATTAAAATAGCTCATAATTACATTGCTTTTGCATTGACGTTGGCATTCTGAACTTGTCATTTAGCGGTCGCCTCGGGACGCACAAAGAACGCAAAATTGTACAAACACACACACACACACACATGTACACAAAAACAAACACACACACATATACATATACACGCACTGACTACAATTAGTCTAATAAACTGCGAGAGGCCAAACACAATGGACTCAATATGCTAGTGCATAAGCATGGACAACAACAAAAAAAAAGCATCACACAACAAAAACTAAAACAACAGCAAAAACAACTGCAAAAACACGTACAACAACAAACTCTGTTTGAGCCGCAGGACATGTAAATGCAATTAAAATGTGGCCTTTGTGCATTTTGCCAAGTTATTGACTGATGCAACAACGTTCTAAATGCATTCGCATTCGATTGCGGCGGCCAATGCCATAATTAATTTAATGACTGCTCTTCAAACGTTTCAGGTTTTTTTTACCCCTCTTTTTTCTATAGCCTAGCAGCGGGTATTTTCATTATGTCACAAAATGTCAAAAGTGTCCAGGGATGAAAGATCTGCTCAGTTACAACAGATTAACTGATTAAGTCTGTTCACAATAAAGACAATTTGGGCAGGTAAATCTTTCGATCTTAAAACCAAGTAAAAACTGAAATCTTATATGAACACGGGTCGAAATTTCTCACTCCCATAACTCGGTCAAAACTTAACCGATTTTAAAGAGCTTTAGCTTGTTGTACATGCTTTGGCGTCTAGAATAATTTGACATTTAAATCGCGGAGCATAATTTTTGGTCGAAATTCATGTAAAATGTTACCCTCTGAACTCCTATATGGACATGGGTCAAACTCATGTCAGAATGGGCAGCAATGTTTTCGTTCAAAGTAAAATATTTGATTGCATGCATTATCCAACGATATCTATTACATTTTTTATTGTGATTCAGGTTTTATTTTCTTTTTTTTTTTGTGCTAAACACAATTTGCTCGTTTAAGCATTTACTTGTGGCGCCTATTTTTGTTGCATAATTGAGCTTTCAAGCGGCACTTTAGGCGACGCAGCGCGCCGACGCTAATTAACTCAACACTAAAAGCCTTGTTCAATATTCAATTATATGTCTAACACGCACACGCACACTCACACACACGCACACACGCACACTCACACTCACACACATGCACGCACACTCACGCCAAGACACATGGACACGCCGCCATTTTTAAGCTGTCATTGACATTTCCGTTTCCGGCGTCGCGACACGCCGCGCAGATTCAATTAGCACCAAACGGCGCCATTGTCAAAAAACGTCGCATATGAACGCCGTCTGTCGAGGGGGCGTGGCACTTTTTTTGTTTTTGACCTAGCCAGCAGGTGTGGCAATGTTTCGTAAATGTCTTCCTTAAACGGCGACTTTTAGTTTTTACGGCTGTGAGGAAGAAGAGTTGAAAAAGCGACAGCTGCCTAGTTACAAGCATGTGCTCGCGATTGGGTCTGTGTTTTTTTTATTTTTATTAAATTACAAAATTGATATTAGTTTAAATGTTTAATTAAAAGATTTTGGAGTAACGACAGCTGCGTTCGAAGTAGTTGCATGAATGTGAATCTATGAATAGAGAATGGGTTTATTCGATATGAATGTATGAATATAGCTTTCGATACTTGTGCCTATAGATACAATCGCTTTGTATAGCAGGTTTTCATATAGATTAGTTAATGAATTACTATCCTTTTCCATCTATTGAAGTTAACATCAATTGAATATGTTATTGATAGTCTAATATTAGACAAATGTTTGACACTTTATAGCTGTAGAACGGAGCATATGATGGTTGAGGAACAGACATTTTTCCATTTGCTATTGTGACTGTATAGCTCATGGTAAAACTTATGCCATTTATCCCAATTGCAATTGTGACTGTATAGCTCCTAAGTAACAGCATGTCCTTCATCCCATCTACAATTATGATCCTTTAGTTCATGAGAAAACTCATGCCCAACATCGAAGCTTAGCAAAAAATTGAAGCAACTTCTTTGTAAGATTAGAAAAAATCCCTAAAAAAAGACGCCAAGCACTACAGATTTAATTTATGTAAATTAAACTGACAAGTAAATGGCCTCCAGCCAAAGGCAGTTGCTAAACAACTAGTTCAACTTGAGCAGGCGGCTGGCTGGGCGTGGCTCTTGTGCCTGCTGCAATGGCAATTACTTAAAGGCTTCGGCAAGAGATAGGATACCAAGCGCAATGTTGTTGAAGGCGCGCCAGAGTTTTGATAAGAAATCGTTGCCATCAATCAACTTGCAATGGCAACAAGCAAAATCAATTGAAATTAAAAGATGATTTCCACTGCAGGCAGGTCTTAGAAAGTTCCCTTCGTCCCCCCCTGGCTAAACAAACGCCCGCAAGAAAAATCACTTACATTAATGAGTTCAACTTGTTTTTGCCATGCGGAATTGGTGGCTGCCTCGTCTCGTCTCATCTTGCTCCGCTTCTCTTTGGTGATTTATAATGTCAGCAGCCAGAGGCAGAAGTTACATTTCCATGCACAATTTACACCAATCCACAGGCAGCAACAAAAACAATCAACCCACCCACATAAACACACTCACACACACACACACACACACACACACACACACATTCGTATTCACATACACACATCCATCCAGCAAAGTCTCCCAACCGAACACCGAGAACTGAGCTAATCAATCTCGTGGCATGTCAGGCAGTCAATTTGTGTGTATGTGTCTATTATTCGTTTGTAAGAAGTTAGTCTAATTAAATAAATAAGTGCACGTGATTTATTTGCCAGCAGGCAACAAAAAATTCCCATGCATGCGCTGCCCAACTCACAGAATACCCTGTAGTTCGTTTTCTTCTCTTTTAACTATTATTAATTGCTTCAATTTATGTTCTTGGCCTTCATGAATGATGGCAGCCACCTTAATTATGGTGGAATCTGTTAATCTATTCTGCATACGAACTTTTTTTTCATTTTAAATTTAATTTGAATCCCAAAACGTGACATCCCAAATCTACAGATAAATATATTTGTAGACCTCAAACTGCACTCGA
Source organism: Drosophila kanekoi (assembly GCA_037075305.1). Taxonomy (NCBI): domain Eukaryota; kingdom Metazoa; phylum Arthropoda; class Insecta; order Diptera; family Drosophilidae; genus Drosophila; species Drosophila kanekoi. Next base: position 12,435,046 of record JBAMCE010000141.1, read on the forward strand.
TATAAAATTGGTTGCGTTCAAACTACAAACTCAATCATTTTTGTATATAACTTTCTTAGATTCTTATTTCAAATTAGAATTAAACTAGAAATCGTTCTAGACTTCCAACTCCCATTGCTTTGCCTTTCCCAAGCAATTCTAGAGTTAGAGAGAACTTGGCCTGAAATGAACTGATTTTCTTGGGGAATAGCAATTCGTTTGTGGCTTACATTCTTCAACATTCTACATTCATGTACAAATCGTTAACTTGACCTGCAGCAATTTTATTCATTTATTAAATAAGAAGAATGAAGACAAATAGTATGAACAGCTGAGCCCTGCGACTCGTTTATAATGTTGGTATAGGATATGCGGCAGTCGGTTATTTTGGCCTGAGCAGCTTTATTTGTTCATTTTCCACTTAAAATGATTTTTACATACATTTAATTTATTTAAGCCGCACGCATTGCCATGGGAGACCAAGCGGCAGGCAAACAGACAACAGAACATTGAAGGCAAAAATTTAATTAATTGCAGCGGCGGCAGTAAATTGCTGCATTGCCTCAGCTTCAGTGGAGGCAATGGCAGTCAGTAGCAGTGGCAGTGGCAGTGGCAGTGGCAGCGGCAGCAGCTGCGGCGCCAGCTCGAGCTGCAGCTGGCTTCTCTGTGGAGCTGCTTTGAGTGGAGTGGAGTGTGCAATCAGTGCGCCAAATCGGCGTGGCCTAATGATTTTCCTGTAATGTCAGCGCCAAAGAAAACATAATGAAGCAAGACAGGACGCCGGCGACGACAAGGACAAGAACAAGAACGAGACGAAGGCTTGGACGGGGACGACGAGAACTTCATTACCAAATTGAGCGGCGGCTGCCGCCATTTGCTATTGCTGCTGCTGCTGCTGCTGCTGTTGTTGCAGACTTGCTTCCGTTTCCGCTTGCAGCAGAGCGCTGTCCAGGCCCCAAATCGAAGAAGCTGCACAAATACAAGAGCCGATATATAAAAAGAAGATATCAACGGTGGCAAGCAATCAAGCTGCGATGGCAATGATTTCCTTTGGATTCCCAATCCCAATACCAATACCAATCGCAAACGCAATCGCAATCGCAAGTCGGCCCTTTGCCGCCTCGGGGCCAACAACTTTGCCTCGAAAATCCATCAAATCCTGCCCCCCATTGACTTTTGAGGCCATAAACTTTTGATTGATACTGAATTTAATCAACACGAGCTCGAGCTGGAGTACGCTCTCTCCCTCTCTCTCGCTCTCTCGAACGAACCCCTATCTCTCTTTGAATAATATTTTCTTATTTTCTGGCTTTCCATTCTTTGGTTTCTTATATTCTTATATTTTTAATTTACGCCTCGAAGTACGATTCTGCATGGTTTATCACAGAGATTGGCAAACGATTCTGCTTCGTTGCACTTCAATTAGTTGGCTATACTCAACAACATAAAGATCCCAACAACAATAACAACAACTTGTACTTATAACAATATGAAGTACATGCCTATATATATATGTCTTTATGTATATATATGTTATTATTTGTCTGATGACTTGTCGATGCGGCTCTTTGTTACGGCTGTCCAAATGTGCAGAGCCCAAAGCAGCGAGATGTTCATCTGGCAAATGAGACATTAACTTAAAGAGGCAACGGCTATAAAGCAGGTCAAAGAATGCCAGTTACCCTGTAAATGTGCTAGCTGATCATTAAAGGCTCTTTAAGGCTTGACTCTGTATGACATGAAGCAGGATATCTTCTGCCCAGAAACCATATAGTCCTGGCAGACTTAAGAGACACGGTTTGCTTGCCTGACTGACCGTAGCTAGGTGGGTGACAATTTTGTTTAAGTTTGTTTCAGACTATTTTTGCTTAATTTTTTTATAATTTGAACAATGTATCCTAAGCAGGTCAACGAAAGTGCATACACTGTAAATACTATCTAAGACATATCCTAACTTTATAAAACTAGTCTCACCTCGCATAACTATCTGCATTCACGCTTAATGCCTTGTCATTAGTTCCACATACCCCATTTAACCAATGCCTGCCGCACAGGATAATGTCAATCGTCCTTATTTTTGTGCCCTGTCTCTTGGCATTTGACCTGAGTCTAGGTCCGGGCCGGGAAGGTCGTCGCTTACAATTTCAATTTCGCTAAAATTGGTTGACACACATTGCATTCCCTGCATTATATAGTACACACACGCACACTCACACACACACACACACACACACACACACACACACACACACACACACACACACACATGCGGAAACACATATCTATGCTGCATGTACTCGATGGGTGTGCTGTCTCCCCCAAAATATTCATGCAAATGCACTTAAAACATTTTAAAAGCGCTTTTGCGGTTCAATTTGCATAATTCCAGCACACTATAAAAATGTACAACATTTTACCACTAATGGCGCGCACACACACACACACACGCACACATATGTGACTATGTATATATGTGTGCATGTATATACCCCTCAATTTACATACATTTAATTATCGAAATGGCAACTACGCGGTCCCGGGCTGTCCCCCTTTTTTTTGCCAATGCTTGAACTACATTTCCGTAAATTGACCAGACGCAGACATTTTAAATTGCACCTGACCGGGCGCCAAACGAAGACTCCTTGTGCTGCACGCAGGCAATGGGCATGCTTTAATTTTGATCTATTTGTGCATGCAAGAGTCATCAATTTCAATATTATACTCATTTATTGTTTTATTTAATTTTTTTAAGCGACACTTAAAGCAATAAAGGGCTGTGTTCTATTGGATTATGTTCAAGTCTGTTACTTAACATTAAAATATTAAGCTACAACAAACAGAATACAGAACGCGCATTACAGCAAAGCAATTTAGCATAACATTTGCGCCGTAATAGCATGGCCCAACTTCACTGCTGCCATAAAACTGTTAACTACCCCTGTACCCTGGCGGCAAGCAGGCGCTGTTAGATCTTAACAGGCGCAGGGCTAGGCACAGCCCCTGTCAACTGGGAACAGTTTGCTGTTAACGGCCATCACTTGCGATACACAAACAGGGGTTGAGTTAACATAGCAGCGTGCTGTTAGCTCCGCTCCGCTGTTGCTAACAGCCCAGGACTAGGGTTTTGCATATACATTATTAATTTCAAGGACTGCTGCTCATCAGTAGCATGATTCACTTTTGAAATTGGCCAAATTGCTTGGGCAATTGACAAAATCAATGAAAATTGATGGTTAAAAGCCTTTTGAGACTGTCTGTGTTGCTTTTATCCCATGCTGAGGGCGCTCGTATACTGATTGGCAATACATTTTGTTGCATTTAAATTTGTATTGCGTGTGAGTGTGTACATTGAGGGTGAGTGAATTTAATGCAAACAATGGCTATTGAATTATAATACTAATAGTATTATATGCCAAGGCATGACTTATCAAATTACACAGATTTTGTGTAAATGAGCTGTTAATTCAAGAAGTTAATAAACTATTTAAAAACTAATTGTGGGTTTTAAGAGTGAAGTCATATATATATATATATATGTATACATATCCTTTGTTGCAAGGGAATGAATGGAGAGCTTGGCCAGCTTAATTAAGTTCTCTTGTGTATGGCTTAGAAGTGCTTTTGTGAAAGAGCTTTATATCTGATCGATTGTTCCAATGGAAACCATATAATAATTAATTGTAAAGGGCTTAGGCAAGATATCTTGCCGCAACAGAAATGTGTTCCATATTCTATATCGCATTGTGCGAAGAAGTTAATAGTATTGGATAAGCATTTGGAATGTATATTAGCTTTTTATACGTTTTGCACATTTCCTCCTCCGGGCTATAAAAAAAGAGTTTAAATATGTCGATTTTATAGCCCAAAAATACGCTCAAAATCAATCGAAAATATTAGCAATTAATATCGTTTAGAAATCGTAGACTCGCCAAGCTCCCTCTCGCTCTCAAACACGTTCTCCCTTACATTTTATTATTTAGGCCAAGTGCTGCATAGCATTAAAACAATACTCAATACATTTTCTTATGGACTTATGTGTGCTTCGAGCATAAATTTGAATTTTATTGGCAGTAAAAATTAAGTTTTTATGTCCTTACGCACATAGCCAATTCACGTTATAAACTGAAGTCTGATATTAAATACTAATATATTGAATAATAATAACAAATAAATACAAAGAAAAAGTAATAATTAAACTTTTTTTTTTCTCAACAACCAAAATATTAAGAACTCTGCCTACAACAAGTATTTCATAAAGCCAGTTAGGTATTTTTATTTGCAAATTTCTGCACCCAATTACGTTGAGCATTTAAGTTTTGAGGGATTCGTTTTTCGTTTTTTTGATCAGCAAACATCAAAGGCAAATTCTAAGTGGATGCGTTGAGAAAACATTAAAGCCGCATGCGAAGTCTAGCCATGTCGACTGCTTTTGGGCGCAAAGGAAAACAGAAAGAAAAAAAAATAAAATAAAATAAATAAATTAAAATGTTTACAGGCAGTTGAAACAAAAGACCAGAAAAGAAACGCGAATGGTGCTTGACCTTCTGCTAAGGCAAGCTCCTATGCGGGCCAAGGGTCAAGCTCGAACTCAACCTGCTGCCGGCGACTCATGACGAGTGCCCTCAGCCTGTGCCCCATGGGGCACACTCACTCTGTGTGCGACCTTGGCCAGTTTGTGGCACACGCCACTTGGCCAAGAATGTGCAATAATATTTGTGGCCAGAGCTTAAAACTGTTTTGCCTACGAAATTAATATCAATTTTCACACACGAGCTGCCATTTGAATATATTTGGATTTGACTAACCAAATAGCCATGCATTATTTATTTTTTATTTACATATTTCTTCATTTCTTCTTTTTTTTTTTGACAAGGCAGCAAGCCGGAAATTAAAGACTCAGCCCTCAAAGATAGTCGGCAAATTTTGTTGCAGCCTCAGGCGAATATAAATTGAAATTTTCATTGCAAAATTTTCTGCACACAGCCCCGTCCGGGCAATTGAAATGAAACAGAAAACCTTTGCCAAAAATATAAACTCCTCCCGTCTCCAGAGAGTCGACTTTCAATGCACTTAACATCTTGTGTTTACGATTAATTTCCTGCCATAAGAAAATTTAGCTTCGGGCTCAAACGTGACAATGATTTGATTGAATGCTCGCAGCCCTGCAGGGCAATTACTGCAAATATGAAAAGAAAATAGAAACCATGCAGAGGCAGGGTATTATTAAATAGAATTTGATTATTAAATCTGTTTAATATATATGATATTTGCTTCAAAGCCTTAACTAGAGCTTGTATGAAAAGAATGAGTCATAGAATAGTGTGTGCCTAAGAGCTTCTGGGAGATTTTCATTTTTGGACATTTAAGTTAAAAGTTTTATTGTATATTATATAGAAGTTGTCTGTTGTGTTCGAACTTTGTCTAGTCGTAGATTAGCATGTGCCTATGGTCACCTGGGAAAGTCTCAGTTTTGGCCATATCCAAAGCTGACAAAGAAATTGTCTGCTAATTTGAACTTTGATATAATAATAACATATATATTTGTGTGAATACCCAAGCTCCCTTCATTAAACTTGGCATTACTCCGTTTTTTTCGTGACAGGGAAGATATATGTCAAAAGAGTCTGGCTATACTATACCATATAATAGCTAATATAGGAATAATCATAATAGCTAATAGCCCCTTATCGCTTAAGGTCAACTAACTATGCCTTGCATGATCCATTTCGGGTTCTCTGTGATGATTACAGCGAGCTTTACAGAGTTTTCTGCTCAAAGTCTTCCATACAAGTAAAGCAAAGTCTTCTTAGCAAGTAGCTAGTCTTAGACTAGAGTCTTAGTTTGTGTTCGTTTATGTACTTAGCGACTCGTGTCGTATATTGCTCACGACTTGGTCGGCAGTTGGGTTGCAGCGCATCACGATTTGCGCTAAGAACAGAATTTACTTTAACGATAGCATACCCAAACTCAACAATAATTGGTTGCTTCCTTTTGCCTTTTATATGCCAAATATATATCCTTAACTGCACACAGCTGCGTCTAGAATAACTGTCTATCAAATTGTATAATATGTATTCGACATGACGCATATATTAATATATATTTATTTATTTTTACACACTTTTTATAATACACCATTTATTCTTTCTTATAGAGTCATCCGTTGAATAGTTCTGCAAAATTATAAGTACATTGGGGTAAGTGCATTTAACATTCTGCAATTCCTTTTCATATATATTTCCTTTGCTTATGTCAAAAAGTAAATGTGATAGACAACAACTTAAGCACACTTTGACTACAAAGCAAAAGCCAAGCTGTTCGCTTGATTATTTTTATAATTACATATTTCTGACAAAAAGCAACTGCAAGTTAAAAGTTTATGGCAATTGCACAAAAGGCGCGCGGAAAATTGCAAAACGAAAAAAAAAACAAAAAATACAAAGAGGTGAAGACAGGAAAAATCTTTGTGCCATTTACTGTCAGCCACTTAAACCAATTAATTTCTGTTGTTTCTGTTCAATTCTGCTGGCTGTTACACTTGTTGTTGTTGTTGTTGTTGTTGTTGGGCGCTGTCAGTAGCAGCGGCTTCGGTGTTAGCCATGTCCAAAAGAACTTGGCCAGTCCGGATAGTACCTGTGTGAACTTTGCTTCATTAACCGAGCAGTAACAGCGCGCACAAGACACGACACAGAGCAGGGGGCATAGCTGAAAGGGGTGTGTGTTACAGGAGGACAGCAGACAACTGAAGCATCTGAGCAACTGAGCAACTGAGCAACAAATGCTGTCACCAGTCGTCGTCCTTATTCTCGTCCTGGCAGCTCAAAGGGCTGCTCAAGCTGTTGCTGGCAGCGCGGCATCCTCCTCAGACGAGTTAAGTAGACTACTAAATGACGCTGGCTGGATAGCTCTCCCTCTCTATCTCACTCTCTCTCTCTCCCTCTCTCTCGCTCTCTGTAGTTAGGGGTAGCCAAAGTACTTAAGTGTGTTTTCAAAATTAAAGCCTGTTAATGAGATTGGCTTTACTGACTCATGTTAAGTGGCTTAGAGTGTATCGTAAGTAAGCACTTTTGCTGCCAGCAGCTACTGTGACTCTTATTAAAAATAATGCTCACAATGGTAACAAAATTTAACGAGCCGAGCCATAACTGATGCTGCAGCCAGGCAGGCGTATACGACACCCTACTTTGTTCCGCAACACGAGCTCATTGTGCCTGTGTGTGCTCGGCCAGTTGAAATCTATTGCTAATGAATATGAGCCTAAATGCTGGCACAGATTTAGGCCAGGAGCTTACTTATATACAACAATGGGTTGTTGTAAAAACAACAAAAATGCGGACACATTTTTTAGATAACTCTTTAAAGTTGCATTTTATAAATTGTTCGTAGATAAGAGCATGCATAATAGATTGATTGCATTAGATTTGTATACCCTTTAACTATTCAAAATGTGAAAAGAGTGTTTGATACATTTGTGTAAGGATGTAACAGCTTGAGATGTAACTTTCCATATTGATGAGCAAAGCGCTCTAGCCATGCCTCGAGGCTCCATACCTTGATATGTTCTCATGGAACTTGGGCTCTTTGAGAGCTAGAGTTAGCAGATTTGGCATGTGGTTTCTCAGTTAACAGTCGCAACTTATAGAAAATTCATTGTGATTTCAGCTTTTCTTCAAATATCAATTTTTTAACGATTTAAAGGCCTATATTAGAATAGTTAGAATGTCATCTTAGTTTGACAAACACCAAATGCAAATTAAACAAAACTTCAAAACTATTTCCAGGCTATTTTGAAGTCAGCAATTTTCGCCACTTTGAGATCTATTAAATATTCAACCACTTAAACTAGGTACATAAAAAGCAATTGACGTGCTTTAAACTGTTTGTTTTAAACTGTTTGATGAAAGTCAATTTTGACAAAATAAAAGGTGTACATATATATTTATAAACAAACAACAAATGCGCCGAAAAAAAAGAAACAAATTAAATTGCATTTGAAATTGGAAAGTTTATATATTCCAATTGCGTTTGATATGACACACACACACACACACGCACGCACACCCAAAAAGCAAATAATGTCGCACACCTAGGCAAAAGGCCAATAAAAAACGTTTACAGTTTTAGGTAGGTCCCCTCCCCTCGCCCCAACAAAATAAATGATGTACGCTCACGTGTTTCGAATGTGACAGATTTGAGCCCTTTGTCACGGCGATGCTTGATGATGAGTTAACAAACAGCAAATGTTGCAGCTCTGCATAGAAATAGAAGCTGCGTGTGTTTATTTACAAAGGTAAATATACACACACATATATATATATATATATATGTATATGTATACGTATAGGAATTGTAAGAAATTTGTCAACATCAGTTTTCGTGAGCAGTTAAGAACGAGTTAAGGCCCTGATGATGGGTCCCAACCCCCTTTTGGCTGATAAATGAAGACGGAATACTTAAGCCGCAATCCTACTTCAAGTTCCAAGATAAAAATAAACACGAAATTAAAAATGTATATGACTGACTGACTGATTGATTGACTGAGTAGCTGGCAAACTGATTAACTGACTGATTGAGCGACTGACTAATAGCAATGCACAGGCCGAAAGGGAAATATAAGAGCAGGCATATAAATAAGCGAGCGGTAAGATGGGATTCTGAAATAATCTAAGCTGGGAAATTTGCTGGAAAAAGCTTGCATCACACTTATATACCCTTGTAGAGGGTAGAGAGGTAGAGGGTAGAGAGGTAGAGGGTATAAAAATGTCATGTGATGTGTAACGCATAGAAGGGGACATCTCCGACCCCATCAAGTATATATATTCCAAATCAGCATCAAGAGTGGAGTTGATATGGTCATGGGGACATCTCAGACTCCATAAAGTAGATCTATTCTAGATCAGTAGCAAGAGTGGAGTTGATATGTTCATGTCCTTCTGTCCGTCTGTCTGTTTCTATAAGAACTGTTCTTCCAGCTTTTAGCCCATTCTCTTAATACTTTGCATAGGTGCGTCTTTCAGTATCTGAATATATCACGTATCACGAAATTGACGAATCTAAGCATTTATGTATTGGTTAAATATATGCAACATTTTATCTTCATCGATTGTCTATATCATATAGCTGCCAGAGGAACAATCGGTCGTCAAGTGGATTATTGTATGACAAAATACTCTGTATCCAGAATATTTTCATCGCACCCAGCCTTTACTAGCTTCTCTGGCGTGTCGAAGGTTTCCCTACTTTCTCGCTTATTTTATATGTTTTCTTAACTATTGTTTTCAACTATTGTTTCTCAACTATTGTTTTCACTTTTAAAGATTTTCTCGCAAAATCCATATCTGCCTGGCTGCCTGGCTGCCTGGCTAAAAAATTTCACAAAAAACCATAAAATGTTCAACCTATCAAAATTGAAATCATTTTTAATGCTATGCATAATTTATTGAGCACTTGCTCCATATTCGATAAATATATCCAAAAATGCGCAGCGCTTAAATTCTATACTCAGCAAAGCTAATTAATATTTGCTGGTCAAATAAAATATGTTTGTACTGGTTTTTAATAGTCCAAAAGTTCAGTTTGAAATCGGTTTTAGTCACTTTTTATTAATTTGGCCTTTTGAAGTTGTTGGGCTCTTGCAGTTATACCCCAATACAACCCTTTAGTTTTGTGTCGCAATTTTTCAGCTAGGGTTCTGCTATCATCGTCATCATCATTATCATCTTCATCAACATCATTAGTCGCACACACACACACACACACTCACAGTCACACACTCACTTGCACATCCACTCAGAGTGCGACGTGTTGGAACCTGCTGAACATTATCCAAGTTCCTCGTGCTGCTCGCCCCCATTTGACATTCGTGTCACGCAGCAAAGTTGTTACTCAAAAATTTCGTTGCGCCTATTTACGTGCCACAAAGCTGTGGGCGTGGCGCCTCTAGTGTTGCCCAACCCCATCCGCATGCGTTGCCATATAGTTTTTGTGGCAAATTATAGTCCCTTGGCCACGGCTTAATCTCAGAACTTGGCTAAAAAAACACAAAAAACACAAAACAGGAATTGACGTTTATTCATTTTATTTGTTTGGGCCAGCTTGAATTGACCAGGCTTATGTGTTTATTATGCAATTAACACTTGATAGCAGCTATTCAAGGGACGCAGCTCGTCAAAATCAGCTGACTTGGCAGCTCCTTTTCTCATACATTTCCTCTCTATCTGCATAGATTGATAAACATGCGGATATTATGCTAAAAAATGATTCACTTTATGCGCATTCCATCATTCCTCGCCCATATTCATGTCATGTCTGAGCACAATCGCTGGCCAGTTCCCATTTTCAAATGTTTAAAGTCTTTAAAGCTGGTCTTAAATCAGAAACATGTTACATTACGGTCTGGGCTAGAGTATTATAGTTTGGTCACGTAGTTTGAAATGTGGTAAAAAGGAGACAAATCCTAAATTATTTAATAATAGAGCATTCATTAACTTGTTTTTATTTGTCTGCTTTGTTCCTTGTGAATAACAATTTAAAAGCTAAACAGCTTTCATAATTGAAAATGTGCAGCAATCGGGTGAACCAACATCTATATATATATAAATTGCTTTTTAAAGTGCTTTCGGAAAGTTCGAATACCCAAAACAACAAAAAGAAGTAGAAAACCAATTGCAACAATTAATTCAGTTCAGATTTAAAGTTAAAGCAGCAATTGTTGATTTTATGAACAATTTTTAGAGTTGCCAACTGCAGTGCGGGAGCTTTGTTATGCAAATAATTGTCAACACCTTTTGAGGGTTTCGCAAATTTCATTTCGCTATGTTGGCAAACGGGGCGTGACGTGGGCGTGCAGCCATTGTGGCCGCGCGTCCGTCTGTGTGTTAGTGTGTGTGCTAGAGTGTATTTTGTGCCCAGCACAAATGTTGCCAATTATTTACACACACCAACACACACACACACCAACACATACACACATAGAGTGTGCAGCTTGGCATTTACACATTGTCGTTGGAAACGAACCGCGCGGCATATCACAAAATCGCCAGCAACGCCAGCAGCAGCTGCATGAACCGCAAACGTGCCCAAAAAGGCGTGGCACGTACCAAATGCGAACGGACGCGCTTCATGCCCCATTGAAAAAGTGAACGAGCGAGCGAGAGAGAGAGAGAGAGAGTGATGGTGTGGGTGGCAGCGGGACGGGGGCTCTGTTGCTGAAGTGAGTCAGGGCTTACCGGCCATATTTGCGGCTAATTGGCTTTAAGTAGTGCTGATTACATTGCCCACGGTTCCGATGATGTTCGTGTCGTTGTTGCTGTCGCTCGTTATACCCTATACTCCTGGTCAATTTTATAAAAAGAAGGCTATATTGCAGTTGTGCGAATGTTGGCAACATGCAGCCTGCAGGTGCTGTGTTGAGCTAACCATATGGCTTTTCCAGTCTATCAATCGATTCCTCCGAATGAAGATACCTCAGATCAAGTAAGACATATCTAGCTCTGATGGTTTATAAATAATATATGTATACAGACAACGAATACTACACTTTTTGTGTACATTTGTGCAATATGCATGGACTAAAAGTCTTTGAGGGGTTCAAGAATGTGTTTACCCTCTTTTGAGGCTAAGTTGAATCAAGTCAGCTCTGCATCTGCCTTGACAACTCGCAGTTGGGTGCTAGGGTATCTGCCAGTCGGGCATTCTAGGCTAGAGTCGCCGATTTGCTGTTGTTGTTGTTAGCATCATCGATGGCGATGCTCGTTCAAGTGCTCGAGCGCGTTTTCAATTACTAAATACTAATTAGCCGGCATTGCAAGTCTCCTGCAATACATTTTTGTTAAGTTATTAAAAACCGCAACGCGAACGCTTCGCGGCTGCCAACATGAGATGTGTGTGTGCGTGTGTGTGTGCCTGACTGTGTGTGTGTGTGTGTAGGTGCGGCCTTTTGCTGTGCATAAATTAAGGCCATTAATTTGTGCTTAACACTGGTTTATCTGTCGTCTGCTTTAACTATAACGCACACGCACATGGCTAAAGTTGAGCTCGCTTCAGGCAGCTACTGGCAAGTAATACCTACACACCCCACCCCCCACCGCCGCCCCCTGCGCCGGCGATCTACTTCAACCTGTGCCGCACTGACCACAACAACGATGTTAACGCCATTTGCCGTGCATTTAAATGTTGCACATTAATTAAAATGTATACACAAAAGCTTTTAACTTAAGTAAGCGCCCAGCAACAGCAGTCCCAGACATCTGCTATATACTCGCCTATATGCTATATACACACACATGTATATATATATATATCTGTTATATATCTACTTGTATATGGAGTATGCAATTGGCGCAAGGCATGCATAGGTGGCAAATTATGGGCGTGCCATGTGCTGTAATTAAGTTACCATAATGCAGACGCATTTTTTTCAATGCCCTCACTAAGTTGGGGTATTGCATAATTGTGAAGAGTTTGTAGGGGAAGTCCACTTGTTAAAGCTGAGTTCCAAAACATCAAATTCTAAAATGTCCGGTTTCAAATCGGTTCGCATTAAAGCGTACAAAAAATTTGAGGAAGCATTACAACAAAATTGTGACTAAATAGAAAACCACTTCAGAAAGTTGATTTGATTGTGAAAGGAAGAGTTGCTTAAAGGTTGAATATAAGCCATGCCATGTCCGCTTGTTTTTTGGTCATCTGGCCGAAATTATACCTCATTTTTCTCCGCGCGTATCTGCCTGGGCGTAAACCATAAGTATATAAGGGTATATGAACTTCGGCATGCTAAAGATTTCGCTTCTTTCTGGCTGTTTTGTAATCTCTGACACAAATGCAGTAATTGCTTATATGAAACTCGTTAAAAGTTGCGTTTACTGCTTATTTCTCTTTCTATCTCGTTCGCCCCTATTCTCTCCATCTCTCTCTCTCTCTCTCTCTGCCAACAGCTCCCTCCCTATCTCCCTCTCTCTCTCGCTTGTATTTACCTTTAACCAAAGTTTTGTTAGTCAACAAGCGCTTATAAATTTGTGATGTGCCTCTAAAACGTCTAGACACAATGTGGCCAAGAACACGAAATTCGTGAAATTCAAAAAAAATAAAATAAAAATGAATGGAAAAACAAAACCAGACAAATAATCCCAAAAAGACGCACTCGAAACGCCCCACGACTGACTTGGTCCTGGACTTGGCATTTGCATACTTATTAAAAAGATGAGCAGCAGTTGCCGCTTTGCAGCGAGTTGACAGTTATGCCAAGGCGCCAGGAATTATATATTCAAATAAGTCTTTAGTATATACAGGACACTTTCTTGTGCTGTGTGTGTGTGACTCGAATGCTTAATGTGTGTGTGCGTGTGTTTGTGTGTGTTTGTGTGTGTGTGCGTGTGTTTGTGTGTGTCTGTTTGTCTTTGCAAGACAAACGAATAAGCAAATAAACGAATAAAGCGCAACCTTTTTCAGGTCATTGTGGTTGTAGGTCCTTTGATTAGATTATCTCCCACCTGGCCAGCAATCCTTGGGCGCACATCAAAGCCTCTGCCCCGTGCGGTTTTATGTGGACAACCCTTTTCGACACCTCAAATTAGTGCACTTTGTAATTTCGATTTCACTTCCGGCCAAACAAAATTTGCACGGCCAACGGCTTTGTGACGCAGCCCTAAGCTCGATCCTTAGCCAGTTCGCTCACGTTTTGGGGCACACAGATTGAGGTTTGCTTTTCATACATTTGCCAGGGGTATTCAAATCTCGACACAGGTCGGATAACTAATGGAAGAAGACTTTGATAGAGCACGTTATATATAGATATTCTTGAACAGTAGCAACTATCAAGGGCGAAGCCCTATATTACATAACAGATGCTAATTTCAGTCGAAACCTAAGCTCTTACATGATCAACTTTTTGGTTAAATTATTCAGGTTCCAGATGAGCCAAATCTTGGCTATATCGCACAACTATATTATATTGCATTATAAGAAGAATCGGTCGAAAAGAGGTTTTAAATGGCAAATATTCTGTTTGCTAAGATATTTTACTCAAACTTCGCATTTGCAAGACTAATCCGAATAACATCGATTGGCTATCTCGCTCAGACAGTAATTTCTAGCATAAAAAGGCATTTTAAGTTGACCTTTTCAAAGTTTATTATATGCCTTTGAATCTTATAAGCCAAATACCACCAGCATTGAGTTACAATGTCATCTAGTTCTATGGACGAAAACAATCGTAGAATAAGTTTGTAATATAGCAATATATATATAATATAGCCCGACGATACCCTGCTATAACCAGCTACAGTATTCTAACATATATCTAAAAAAACCTCTCATGCCACTTCCTCTTATTTTCTATAGAAAATGTCACTTGAAAGTAAGGCTTATTTAAGTCAACTGTCTGCAACCGCATTAAATTTGCGGCTACGCCCAATAATAACTCTTCTTTCAACACTTTTTTATTTGCGCAATGATTTGCTCCGTTGAATTAATAAATTAAGTATACGCCATGTCAGCCTGCTGCGAATTCAAATGTTTTAAAAGAGAGGCGTTAACTCGAACTTAACTTTTAGCTGAGCTTTAAGTCCGAGCCTATTTGGACAAACACTTTCGGGCAATAGGCGCCATAAACTATGCATTAGCTGCCGTGAACATGCTCAAAATACTAAAATACCAACAAAAATACCTACAGCAGGCAATGGCCAACCCCCTCCAACATCCCCCTTTAGCGCCTTCTTCTGTCATTATGTGCATTGGCAATGTCCCTTCGCAGCTGTTGTTGTTGTCCTGCGTGCGGTTTTTGGTCTCCTTTGTCTTTTGCTCTTTATCTGGCACAATGACGCGGCGTATGAGTAATGAGTGTGAATCGCCCGTGCCTCGCTCTCTCTCTCTCTCTCTCTCTCTTTCAGTCTCCAGCACTCCCTATCTCTCTCTCTGCCATGCCCTTTCACACACATTCGCGCACTTTCATTGTTTCTCCATCAGTTTGGCTGGCCTTTAGCTACTTGGCAAATATTACGTATACGCAGCGCGTAGCATTCAGTGGCACGCCCCTCACCGCCCTAGCCACGCACGCTCCCGCTCCCTTTCTCTATAGATATATATGTATATATATATAATAAAGTGTTTGCGACTTTTTCATTGCTCACGTACGCTTTTCATGACTGACTTCTTATGCTAAGGTTTGCATTTAGCTTTAGCTTCGGGTTTCAGGTCATCCAAAACGTGTGTGGCCCTGTGTGTGTGTGTGTGTGTGCCCAGCAAGTGCTTTATTTCATTAAGTTGAGCTTCGCTGCTCTGATCTGCTACTAAAAATCTTTTCGCTCAACTTTTGTGCTTAATATCCCGTAGTGCGTTTGATGCGGTTTGCGGCGCCTTTTTATAGTTTCCCCATTCTCAGCTTCAAACCTTGTCCCGAATTTGCTTGTAAAATGTGGCCAAACAAAAAATATAAAAGGGAGATAGGTCGGGCCACAAACGATTTCTTTTTGCCTATTGTTGTTTCTCTTAGCATATTTATGTATTTATGAGGCTATTTCTAAATATATATATATATAAATATTTTTGTGTATATATTAAATACAGGCAGCATTCTAAGCCTGTTACCTATACCCTGTTTTGATTGAAAACGGGGCAGCAAACTTTAAGCACGTACGTGTTGACGTTTGAATGTAAAAAGCTTTACGTTTTCTTGGGGTAGGATATATATTCCCAAGAGAGTAAGGAATCTGTAATTTCATTTTGCACTAAGCACTTCCCTAAGGGAAACTTTGTATGAAAAATGTCAACACGAATGAACTAGTAAGCGAGAGGTTGCTGGATCAAATCCAGTATTAATACCCATATTGCCTCATTTCATTTTACAAAGAAAAGAATAGGAATAAGAAAAGATTTTGTCTCTATGTCAAACTGAGGAAATTTTGTAGACGTAACGAATGTTTGTTGTGCCTGAAGTTGACGCGAATCAAGCAAATAGTTTAATGATAGGGTATCTGTTACTTCTAGCCAGTGCACAGACAGCTGTGCTTTCTTGTATTTTTCTGCAGAACTCGCTGGGGCCCCAGACATTCCAGCCTGCCTGCATATAGAGCGCACGAAGAATTTTGCGTGCTGGGCGGCGCAGGAGCTACTACAAATTTCGAATAGCAATAATATTTTTAGCCCAAAATATTTGCAGCAGGACTCGGTACTAGCTCCCTCCCTCTGTCTCGCGCTCCTCTCTTTTTCTCTTGCGCTGTCTGTTTACCTCTCTATGAATATATATATATATATATAAATATATTTTGAGGTGAGGCCAGTCTCTGGCGTCTGTTGGTTTCTGTCGTTGCGGGCGTCATAAATTGCTATTAATTCGTAATGGAAATTTGTGAAAAGTGAAATTCCCTCAAGTTGTATGAAATGGAATTTGTTTTATTAATATTGAATTTCAAATGCTTGGCATTGATGTGGTTAACACAAACGTTTCGGTCAAGGTGCAGCGTATTTTAATAACAATAAGTCTTAACATTTCTCCAACGAAAGGCTATGCAACAGACTGAATAATAGAGATGCCAGGCAAAAACATAATAAGGGCCACTCACTCACACACACACAAACACACACACACACACATAGATACACACATAGACACACTCGCACTCACACACATGGACAGCGAGTTGGCTTTCTCGTGTTTCCGGTCTGCCAAAAACGATTAAGATTGCTATAAATTCTAATTACCAGAGAATTACGAGTTGGAAAATTACATTTTATTATATGATAAAAGTTAAGCTTCAACTGGACGACGATAATGTATACTGAAATAGATTTACATGCGTATTCCCCAGCGCCGAAAGCGAACCACAAACTCCACTTAATCATGTGTCCGCCGCTGCCTGACTGTCCGACTGCCCGACTGCCTGACGGCCTGGCCTGTCCCCGCCCCCTCTCACCACCACCAGCTAACCACCCGCTGTACCCACTATATACCCTCTGTCTCTGCCATGCTTTTCAACTGTATTTAAGTGTCAGAAGTGCAATTTATTTTTATGTTGCTTGCCAAAAAAAGAAGAAAGTAAAATAAAATAAAAATCCAGCCAACAAGCAACTGCGAGCGAGGCAACCACGACAACAATACACAGCATAGGCAAAGGTTAGAAGTGGGCGGCGGTTGTTGTGTTAGTTTGTGGTACTTGGGTCAGCTGCTGTGGCAATAAAAATCCAACTGAAGCTCTCTTTTGCTTTGCGCACTGCATGAAAAGTGTTGATATATGTGAGAGATGAGCCAGACGTCCGCACGAGCAAAAACAAAAGCACAACTTAACAATTCGTTTGGGGTAGACACATTCTAATTGTACACATGATTATCTGGCAATTTACCAGTAATTGCGTTCCTGCAAATCAGTTTCAAACTATATTTATGAGCTCTGCGAGTGCTACGCGCTGCAATATTTTTGCTAAATTGTTGTGCAGCAGAACATATACAAAATTCTTTAATATTTATTCGCTACCAACAGACAAAAGGTTTTTATCTTTAAAAGTATGTTAACTGTTGCAGCTCTGTAACTTAACATACTTTTGGGGGACTATTACCTATGTTAGTGATCAGTTAAGAAAGCTTAACAGCGCTGGTTGCTGCTGTTGGTTATGTTATTGATCATTTTGATTTAGGGCAAGATGCTGGCTAACAGTTGAACCGATAAATTAACAGCCCTTAAAGTAACTCACTTTAGTTCTGTTACCAATTAGTCAAGGCAATTTTCTGGATGTAGATTAAACGCTAAAAACTCAGCCAAATCTTCACATATTTTTTAACCCATTTGTTTGTGCCCAAATGATAAGAACATTTTCTTTCACAATACGTTTTAACCGCTATGTTAGCGTTAACTCCACACAATCCTAACAGCTTTTCCCTGTTACATAGATGTTATTAATCACATTTCTGTAAGCAATGCAACATAACAGTCTGTTACTGCTTTTGTTGACACCGAATTGGAAGGCAAAAATCTAGCTTAAGGCATGCACAAAGCCTGCTTAGAGTTACACTGTAGAAGACGTGTCAACCTGTGTGCGGAAACATGTACTTAACATAGACTAATGCTGCATTAAAGCCACAGCAAACATGGAAAATGAATCGATTGCGCGGCAAAGTTAAATCGATATGAAGAGCTTAAAATACCTATGCACATTTGTTATAAACACTCGTGTGTGTGTGTGTGTTGTGTGTTGTGTGTATGTGTGCATGCATGCACAAAGAACTTAACTAATTGCAATATAATTTATTTATTTAGTAATTAAGTTGCATGCTGCAAAAGTTGGGCAGCAGCATTTGCAAACGCCAAAAAACTAACTGCAACAATTTTCAAGTCACGTTTCAAGCAACTAATTTGTAAATTTTGCTGAAGCATGGAAGAGGGAGGGAGGTTGTCAGGTGGGTAAAGGTACATGGGCCAACGATTACCTGTGCCTGTGTGTGTGTGTGTGTGTGTGTGTGTGTGTGTGCTGGCAATATGTCAAAGTTGCCGGCAGCATGACATGTGGCACGTGTGCGGTTTTGATGGCACATTCAGTACAGTAGTAACTGCCACCGGGCGCCAGCTAAGCCCATCAAACGGCGACAGACAGCGGGGCAGGTGAAATTTTGACGACGCTCGCGACAGTTTTGTCAACTTAAGTTGCCTCAAAATGAAGCCAACCTTCAAGTCGTTGCCAGGCGGCACGTGCCTGCCTGCCCCCGCCCATCCTGGCAAAGTTTGTTTGCCACTCGTCATATGACGACGGGGCGTATGGGGCACATTGCAATTGAATGCCGCATGCCACGCTGCATATTTCATCAAAATTCAATTGTTTCAACTTGCGTCGCAGCACTCGATGCCACTTGCAACAGCGCCAGCTCCATTGTTGACCCTTTTGTCTTGAGCTTTGCGCTCGGCCAGCCAAGCGCCAAGTGGGCATATATCTTTTGCAGTCACTGTGTGTGCCCACTTCTAACAAATAGTTGTGCGCCGAACAATTTTTATAAAAGTATATAAATATATACACTTTTTTTGCGCATTTATTTGCAGTTCTAGTGCTGCATATGTTTGCATAAAATTTCGTCAAGCGTGCAGTATTTTGGACAGTATTTTTTAAAATATATTTATTGTGCATGGTAGATCTGTGCTGTTAGCGCACGAAATGTGAAAACTAACTACAACTACATACACTTTTAATCTTCACAGTATATTATATACAATGTGCAGTATTTTTATAGTATGTTTGAGGTTAATGAAGCTTGTCATTAGTATTTTTTACTTTGTAAGCAGCACCAAGTATTTAATACTAAAAACCAAACAAATTCCATTAGTTTATCCCAGAATGTGCAGTATTTTAATGGTATTTTAATTGTACCAAAGAACTTGATATGCTCGATGAATACTGTATTATATTTATTTGTTTTCTTTTTACAATAATTCATAAATAATAAATCCAAGCTAAGTAATTTGTTCATTTCCAGCTGTTTCTAGTTCTGTGAATAGTATTTTGCTTGACTCGAGCAATATTTTTTTGTAACTTTCCAAAAAGTTGGGGCTAAGTTTTTACGCTTTATTTGCAGGAAATTTGAGAAAAGCTCCAATTAATTAAACCATTTACACATATAATCTATAGTTTTTCTTTTTTTTTTTTTCTTTTCTTTTTTTTTTTTTTTTTTGAATTTTTTTGAATACACGCGCAGTCAACTGCTTTATAGTGGGGCGGTTAGTTAGGGGGTCTAGTGGGGAGGGACAACTGCTGCTATATAGCCAAACTAAATAACATACAGGAGCAGCTTACAGTATGTAAGCGGCTTTCACCAGCGATCCTTGCTTGCTCATCGAATCCTTGTGCATCTGGTACTGCAGATTGTGGGGCGGCAGGCCGAGCAGCTTACGCAGCTTGTAACCAATCTCCATGACGGCCACTTCATTGTGCCCATTGGCGGTCCAAATCGCTGGAAGCATTATGATACATGACATGACATAACAGGGACTGCACATGACATGGCCAGGGCCGTGGCCACGCCCAGAGCCAACGTATTTTCTACTTACAAATTTTGTTGCTCTTGCTGCGCAAGTTGATGACAGCGCCACAGATTTCCTCGGTATGCTGAACAGCCTCACCAATCAGTATTAACAGCTGCGGGCACACAAAGTCCATAGATGAGCGAGCGCCAGCAGGCTGGCAAGCAGCGCAATGGAACTTACCACGTCCAGCCAGAGCTTGTCCAGCTCCAGTTTGCTGCAGCGGCCAATGCTGATAACCCAGCGGCCGCCATCATTGTTGGTTTCATCCTCCCACATGGGCCTGAAAAATATTTACAATTAAAACAAGTCCGAGTGCGCTCTAGTCGGGCGCATCCGACTAGCAGATACTCTGAACCCAGCGTCAAATATTCCGACTTCCTGCTATGCATACCCACATTGTGCGACTGTGCAGCTCCTCTTCTTAGCCCCACATATCGGAAAGCTGTTCTGAAATATCTTCGGCGCTTAAAGTCCGATCTTTATGCAGTTTTGTATACTTAAATATGGTATATGTATTTCTGTATGGGATTTGGTTTACATATCCCAATGCTCCTACCTACATGCCAAGATTAGTGTATCGAGCTCTTAAAGTTTTCGAGTAATGCTTTGAAAAAATATGTCCTAAAATCGTTATATATCGATATTATGTATGAACAGATATCGACACATATTGGGAATATATTTTAATTTCAAGCCGTTAGCATTTCAAGCCTATAGCTTTTCCGGACTCTAACTCAGACGGACGACTCACCTCTTCTGCCCAACAATCTGTATGATTTTATGAACACATACGCAAAGGATTCAAAGTGTAATAAGCTATAGTTAACCAAGGTAATACTCTTACTGTATGCCCTTCTTGAACAATGAGTAATCGCTGCCAATTTTGAGCTCAGATGGGGGCTTAATATGGTTGTATAGACTCCAGAAATCTTCGACCATATCGAAGCTAGTTATTTCGTTTTGCATATCCTCCCAGCTCTTGCTGCGATCATTCTCCAGATACCACAATGTCCAGGTATGCTCCAAAGGATGCTTAAATGGCAAATGGCTCAGCTGTTGTTTGCTCGACTTGCTTATCTCTCCATCCGAGTATGACTTGAGCTCCTGGCTAGAGCTGGAAAGCGTATCCGCCTGCATCTCTGTATCGCTGTCCAGCATATTGAAACTGTTCTGTTTGGCCAGCAGCATTTTAACAATTTCTGCTTAATACTTTCTATATATATATATATATATGTATATATAGATATACCTATAATCTGATACGTATGTTTAATTTTTAACGCGGCTTTGGGCTTTTTTGCGAAATGGTTTTAACCGACGACTACAGGACGTTTATTTAATTTCAGCTCGCTTCGAATTACTTTTATGACACACACACTACATGAGAACTGCCTGCGATTACAGCACGCACAACTAAACAATACTTTACTATACACTGACAGCAGCCGCCCTGCTCTGTCTGTTACTCAGACTCGACTAGATCCTGTTCATACAGAGAAAATAATAATAAAGAATATTCCTACTTAAATCAAGTGCAAAGCTGAGCTAACTGAGCTGAGCTGATTAACAACTCTTCTTCAAGCATTCTTGTTCTTACGAGAAACTTACCTTAAGAAAATTGACGCTTCTTTAAGAACGTTACATCTTTTTTCAATCATGAACTCGAACACTTTTCTCAGAATGTACATATTTATTGACGATATATGAGCACGTAAATAATAAGCCAGTCATTCAACATCTTTAAGCACTCATCTCTGTAATTCAACACTAAACATTTTATTCCCTTATGAGTGCCAATTTTGTCGCCTGTCGCCAGTTTCCTGTGCCTCGTACTACGATAAGATCGCGTCGCCTTATGCCGTCCATTTCATATAAAGCGTTAATTTTATGACGCAACAAAATGGCAAAACACTTTGCTAAGTTCAAGTCCCCCTAGTCGAGCATATTTATGTACTTCAACCAATTGACCTGCTTTTCCACAGGGCTCTGATATCCTCTAGTTGTGACAGGCACAAGTAGGCATATGTCTTTGCAAAGCCTTTATATTCTTGAGAAGTATTCATAATCTTTCAATTTTTAACAGCTTTTATGCTCTGTTATGTTACGGGCCATAACAAGCTGTGTACAGCCAGTCTATGTAATGTTAGTCGTAAATTTAACCTGAAGCTAATTTGCCAGCCGGATTAATGTCGACTATTCTCTGCAGCTGAGACAATATACCCGCCTCAATGAGTCAATATACCAAGACCTCAATCTCAGTTGGTCCTATCTTTATGTTATCTTTATATTTATATTATCCATAACAGTTAAATGGTACGAATATAGTTTCTGTGATCAGCACGTAAATATGTATGTGAATGTGTTTTATTATCAATATATATATATCTATATCCACAACTGTTGTACTTTTATATACTTTGTCTTAATGTTAATTAGATAATGTATGTATTCATACTCTTGTACAGGGTATTCCTGAGCTCGAATAGTTTTAATGCCTCTTTATATCACCTGCCATAAAATATAGCAATATTCCATAGCTCTCGCAGACAACATACAAATTACAAAGTAAAAGTGCTGCCAATATCACATGAAGTAAATATCGAAGAACTCATAATAAAGCAATGGTAGTTATCGAGTTTATAGAAATTGAATGAAACTCTATTTGTAATGTAAAAGTAATTGCTAATAACTATATTTATTAAATATGCATACTTCAAACAGTTTCAATAGAATAGTTGTTGGCACAAATTCATGCAGGATAAACTAGATCGAGCCTAATCATTCAGATAATTCTGCTGTCTTTCTTACTTATAAAACTACATGTACACGCACATGTATTCACAGGGTGAGCTATGTCTAGGGTGACCATTTCTACATGCAGCTGATTCTGCTGTCGTCTTTTTAGGAATTAATGGCCCTTAAGGAGCTATATGTATATGTATACAGGATGACCCATTTCTTCAAAGAGAGAGTTATACATGTATGACAAGCCCTTTTAAACTGATCTATCCCTGACTTGCAAGTTCTCTCCTTGTTTTCTTAAAAAGTTTTAAACAAATAGGCAGCACTGCGCGTCTAGGGTAGCCATTCGCTTATACAATTAATACGCGCCTTGATACGATGTGAAGAACCCAGCCAATCTGCGGACATGCTGTGACTCGTCGTTCGATCCAATTGAGCATGATTGTTGATTAACTTTTAAAAACAACCGAAAAGAAAACAGATCTCAATTTCGTTTTTCGCCGTCGCACACGAACATTTAAAATACGCAGCATTTACGTTAAAATTTTATTGCCTGCGTTATTGAGCCTGCCGGCCATTGGAATTGGAATTGGCAACGATTTAAACTCTGGTCTCTCTGGTGGTTCACTCGGCTGTGGTTTCCGTAACACATTTTACGCCATTGTTTTTGGTGATGGTTCAGTGTGCCGATATGCACGAGTTATGTACAATGCGCACAAGGTTTACGATTCCTGCCACTCATCGACAGGATGCGGGATGCGAACGCATCATTTGACTTGCCTCGCAGGCGTTTGTGTCTCTGTCTTGTTGCTGCTTCCAAGCATGCAGGCACAAGACAGAGAGACGGGTCAGACAGACAGACAGAAAGACTGACAGACAGACAGACAGACAGGCAGACAAATGGACAGCCAGCCAAAAAGAAATGACTCTATCTGCGAGCAGAGCTCGCGTGATATGAAATACTTTCGCGGTTTCTTTGGCCGGGCCAAGCCCGAGAGCACAACAAAGCAATCTGCAATCTGTAAGCTGTTGCCATTAAGCAAATAAAGTAAATACTCGCTATGTGTGAAACCAAAAGCGAAACTTTTATGTAAAAACAAAATTGTAACCGCAGTTGGACAGGTTGTTTGTAATAAGCAGGAGAAGGTCTATCCAAGCGGAAAAAATAGCAAGACGGGCAGATCTCAACTGTTTACAGGGTATCAGCTTGTAGCTAGCCGGGCTCTGCTTTGCCTTTTGTTTTTTTTTCTTTTGTAGCCATTTCCACAGTCTGGCAACGCTGGCGCGCACAGCAGTTGAAAACGTCAATTGTCAGTTTGTTGCATTATCAGCGCTTTACGGCTCATTTGCGTTTTAAACATGTGTAAATAAGTTAAGATGCCCATACCGCGGGGCCGCTCACCCCTGTTCGCCTCAAACCACACGTCATGCTTTCCGTATCGTGGACAGGATATGAACAGACTCTGCCTGCACGGGCAGGATCTGACAGGACGCGGCGACGACTCATCGTTTTTAACACTGTGCCGTGCGGAGCATAGCCCGGCCGTGCCGTGATTTATGTGAATTTTCAAAATAAACCAACATACACCGAGCTGCCAAACTGTTGCACTCATTCGCGCATATTTAATGTGCATAAATATTTTCACATATGTAAATTATAATATGAACATGCACACGCATATACATATATATTTATATACATATACATATGTGTAAAGTACACGCCGGCCCATGCCGCTGGATGCTGCCTTATTAAGCGCTCATTACTCATGCCGCCTCAGCTTAAAGCAAATGTGCCCACATATGTATGCTACACATATTTATTGTCATTTAAGTGCTCGTAAGCTGGTGTGTGTGTGTGTGTGTGTGGGCAGCCACATTGGTGCAATGCTGTCAGCTGTCTGCGGTCAGAGACTGGCACTGCATGAAAATGGTGCATCACAAGGCCGCATTATTGTGGCCAAAAGCTGGAAGATGGCCGTAATAGACGAGTTAATGCGATTATTACACACTTTTTTTTTGTTTGATTCGACATGCTCAGAAAATGCAAGTTAATTAAACTTAATTAATTATATTTAATTGACGATATCTAATATACAACAAATTCTATTGCGGGTGTTGCCGACTGCGCAATACTCTGTTAACTATATAATTGCTGTTTATAGCAGCTATAAAGAGGCTTCTTTATTGATTGGCTTCAAATAAGACTTTAACCACAAACCAGTGGCACTTAAATGCAGATGCTTTACACTAGTTTCTATTCAAAGTTTTAAGACAAGCAAAGAAACCAATATGCTAAGTTTCGGACGTGGGCGGGACCTAGAAGGCCTATTGCATTCGTTTCTTTCTGTTATAAAAACCTTCTTTTTCCATCTATATTTTAGCTTGTGTTAATATTATTTTTCGTGATACGTGCAGTTGAGTGTTTAAATCAATTAACAAAAGTATAAATCATAAATTTTCTTAAGCTTAATAAGATAAGATAAAGAATAACTAGTTCCGACTGAACGACTGACTAATCACGACGATGGGCATGAGTAAGGTCAAGCAATCAGAAACTTCAGCTAAACCTTTTAAGACTTTCTTTTAAAGATTCTAAACATACATATTAGATAATTTATTTTACCTTGCGGTGTTTTCATAGGTATTAAGCATCCGCTCATAGCTAACTTGAGATAACTTTCGATATTATTATGTCTGAAAATGAATTTATTTCTCTTCCTTGCCATCCACAACTTTGTGAGTTAAACTAAAAACAGTTTACAGAGCTTTTTTGTGCAATTTAGCGCCAAAGCCGAAAAAATGAGTTTGTAAAAATTCACGAACTGTGTTTGTTTGTCTTTGGCATACCCTGGGCGGGCCCTTACAGCCATTGAATTCGCATTCACACTTTGCTTATTTATTTATTGCTGCATTTGCATTGTTATGCACGCCAAAGCAGACAAAAATAAATAGGGGCAAAAAAACAAAACAAAAAAATACAAATAAAATAAACAAACACAGAAAAACAGAAATAATACACAACAACACACAGCGCAATAAATTTAAAATCTAATTACGCGCACCATTTAATATCGAAACGTTGGCGGCGGAAACGGAAGTGGATGTGGGGAGTAGTGATTGGTGAAGGGGAAGGAGGAGGAGGATGCGGAGGAGGGGTGGCAAGTGAAAGCCAGCATAGTCGAAGCGAACGTGAGCAAATAACTGAGAAAAATAATTTGGTAAAATGGGCAAAAGAGAAAATACCGCAAACACATATAAATAGATGAGGCGCGACCGGCTAAAATTTCCAAAGTTACCGAAAATCTAATTACGAAAATTTTGATAAGCCCCAACAAGAAGAAGAAGAAGCACAGCTTGCCAAGGCATTAGAAATAGTTGCTCGTTATCCGGGGTGGGGGGGAGAAAAAAAAAGAAATGTTGCTGGCAAATTTCATAAAATTGCTTGTGGCTGAGCTTTTGACTTGTGGCTTCTTGTTGCCCATTTGGGCACTCTCTTGTGTGTGGCCGAACACATCAGTTTGCTTTGTTTTGCATGTAATTTATAATGAATTGGGCAGCACTGGCCGGAAGTGATGGGTCGGCCGGCCACCCTCTCTGACCGCACCGCAGCCCACACAGCCCACAGAATGGTCAACATTGCTCAACTTGTGAAAAATACATTATGGTTTAAGCATTTAATTGCATACAACTTTTTGGGCTTATGCGTGTGCGAGTGTGTGAGTGTGTGTGTGTGTGTGTGAGTGTGTGTGTGCGAGTGAGTGTGTGAGTGAGTGTGTGCGTGTGTGTGAGTGTGTGTGCGTTGTGGCTGCTAAAAAATGTTAGATTCAAAGATTTGAAACGCGCCTCCTGCATGGTTTTTTTGTTTGTTGCAAATTCGGCAACCAAAATCTGGGGCTGGGACAGACCGAAACGCAATTAAAACTAATAATTAATACGGCTAGGGGAAGGTGGGGGGGTAGCTGTTGGACAAGGACATTTGTCAAGCGGCCCAATGACCTGCTGCCTACTTGTCTTCCTCTTCTGGCCGGGCATATAATAAAATTATGCTTCATTTATATGCAGGTTGCGTCATTTGACTGATGCCTACTAATGACTTCCTAACAATTTTTAATATCTATGCAAATGAACGTAAATTGCTGGACTGCTTCACGCTTGTCCCTAGCCCACAGCCCTCCCTCTCTCCCGCACTCCGCTTCAATTTAAAGCCTGCCCGCGCCCCCCTTGGTTAACCGTTTAGCCAGCGTTAACCACCAAAACACGACGGCGGTGGGCTAAGAAACACGCGCGCCCCGAACTGAAAGCCAACTAACTACTGCTCTCAGGCGTTTAATTAAATGACATTATGGCCATTTCGCTGTCGGCCAACGGCAAGTGCCTGAGCCTTGAGCCCCGTCGGCCCGTCAAGAGTAGGCTGCTACAAAAATGCTACAAACTTGGCCCAATACAGCACCCCATGGACTTGGCCCGGCCAGAAAAATGTCTAAAATGTACTCCGAGGGAGCTGTATTTCAATTGCTCTTTTGGCGTCTGGCTTCCGCTCATCATCGTGTTTATGTATATATATTTTTTTTTTGGCCAAACATTGTCAAACTGAGTGTCTAGGCTTAGCACCTCGAACATGTTGAGAGTTCACTGAAGTTCACATCACATAAATTTAGGGTGTGATCTATGTGAAGCAGCTTAACTGAACAATTTGTTTGCCCTGCTAGAGGGTAATATAAGTTTGCTGTGAAATGTGTGACGCATTGAATGAGACCCCGAACCCGTAAAGTATATATGTATATTCCAGATCAGCTTTTACAGCCGTGTCGATTAAGATAGATCTCCGTCTGTCTCTTGTCTCTTTCTAGTATCGAAATAGTCTCTCAGTTTTAAAGCTATTTGACTATCTATCCATCTTGACATGTGACATATGGCTATCTTGACACCTTACATAGGCTCTTGTGTGGAAAACCTGATCAAACTTGCTCCCTACAATGTTCCCTACATATATATTCAAAATGTAATCATTACTGAATACTGCCATCTAGCTGCCATCTGTCAAAATGTAGATTCTTGTATGGCAAAATATTCTGATTGTCAAGATACTTTCATGAAACTCAGTAGATACGAGCTTCAAAATACGCACATCTGTGAAACGCCTACAAGGGTATTAAATCGTCGACGTGCCGAAAGTATACTTACTTTTTCGTTGTTTCTCTGTTTACTATGTCTTTGATTATCAAGGGGCTAAACATAAAACGCGAACTTCAATCTGGGGCATAGTTTTTATTAAAGAAATTTAAAATGAATGTAAAGTTGGGTATTATATGAAATATTAATATGATGGTTGCAGGTTCAGGTAACTTAAAAGCTTTAAAAAAGCTAAATAGAAAACAATAACAAATATATATTATTATAATATGTATTAAAGTGTAAACAAAGATTAAGAAGGTTCTTAAGCCTTACGGAGAAAAGCGCCCTGAACAAATCGTCTAACACACAAGTGCATAATCCCTTTAGAGATTTGCCTTATGCCAACTCTCCAGGTTTGTTTTCTCTATTTATTTTCAATTACGTACAAAAGCTTTAAGCAAGAACATAATCTGATGTCTATAGAGTATATATAATTGATGAATATTCCATGTAAAGAGAGCTTGAATTACAGATTTGCTGCGTTGTAGGAACTATTTGCAATGCAAATAATCAGTTTCATGTTGCTAATGCGGCCGGGCAGGGAGGGGAGTGAAATTAAATCATTAGTTATGCAATTTGAGAAGAGCAGGAAAAAAAACTGCATTTTAATTGCAAGCTAGAAATAAAATATTAAAAAGTGTTGGCCATGGTCGAAAAATGTGCGCAAATGTTGCTTAACACATTAAATGAAATGTGTAATTTATTTTTATGTTAAGCCGGAAAATTTCAAAATGTAATCAAAATCATAATTACAAAAGCGCTTTTAATTGGACATAATTGAAGACAGCCAGGGCGGGTTTTTTGAGTTAATATAAGCAACTATTTTAATACATTATCAACTTAAATGAAGAGCTCGAGCACAACTGTAGCCAGTCTTGAGAGCGAGTTCTGCTCATTTCTATTAGAAACGGAAATGGCTTGGCTTGGCTGGCTATCTGAAAGGACTTGGCTGCTGTATTAAGAAAGTTTTTGCATTTGTTTGAAGCCCGGCAACTTTAAAATGTAATCAAGGCGAACTGAAGTCAAACTTAAATTGCAGCAAATTGCTGTGCACTCTGCAGCTCGACACGAATCGCTTGATGACCGGCTGCTGGCAGTTGTCCGCCGTCCTTTGTCAGCTGTCCGCCGTCCTCTGTCAGTTGTCCGCCGTCCTCTGTCAGTAGTCCGCTTGCAGTTGCCAATTGGCAGTTGGCAGCTGGCAGCCGGCAGCTGGCGCTTTGTAAATCCCTTGGAAATTTGTTGCAGCTGTTACTTAACGTTAAGTACTAAACTGATGCCAAATTGAATGTGTCAATTTCGAGTCATGTCATGCATTTAAATATAATATACATACATATTTATTTATATTTATTTACGCAAAGCGCCAGCTGTTGTCCGCTGCACAAAAAAAAGCCAAACAAATAATGAATGTGTAATCATAGTTGCAAAACCCATAACGATTTTAATTAATCGACGTGCTCTGAAAAACGCATTCGATCAATTGAGATTGACGGCCAATAACAATCAAATTCTTTGGCCAACTTGGGCTTGGGTCGGCTAACAGAGCAGGAAGTTAAGATATCGAAAGCGAATAAAAACAAATTGATATTTTTCCCCTTTTGTGATAAGTTAAAGGCGAGTTTGTTCTAGTTTAATCCTAGCGTGATTTAGTATATTACAAGTCCATGTTAAACTTCTTGTGAAAGCCTTACAAGTCCATGCTAATTTTCTTGTGAAAACATTTGAAAAGCCTATTTCGAATCGTTTCAACAAATTCTGCGAATTGCAGGCGAAACTGTTTCTGGGATTGCTCCGCGCAACTTAAACAGAAATGAGCAAATGAGCAAAAGTAAGTGGCATCGTTTGGCTGATTAAAATGCCCATTTATGCATATTTATTTAAATGAAAATGCTCTTAATTTAACTTGTGCTGCTTTATTTAAATATGAATTAATAATTTAAAATGCTACGCAGCATATTTAATGTTTGCCAGAGCCAGAGTTTGTGTTACGTTTGTAATCTTAGTGAATGTACGGGAATTATAATATTTATTTAATGACTGCTATCAACCTTCTGTGTGTGTGTTTTTTTTTTTTTTGGCTTTTGTTTTTGCTATATTTATTACCATTTGCCACGTTGCATTTACCCGGGCAAATTTTCATTTAGCTGGCCGGCAGACCCCGGACGTAACTCTGGCTATATTGCATAGCTTTGTGCTGGCCGCTTTGGGGAGTCTGCTTATAATGCTTACACACATGTGCCATTTGGTGGCTTAAAACTTCAAATACAAACAAAATTTTTGGCTCAACATAAGCGGCTTACAATGTTAACAAACAGACACACACACACACACGCACATCAGACACACACACACACACACACACAGAGCACATAACATCTGGAGTTAGCACTCAAACACTCTCTGAAAATATTTTCAGCTATATTTTTTGTCGGTTACCTGCAGTTTAACACAAATGTTTGCATTGGGGTAAAAACATGCTTGTGTCTATATATACATACAAAAAATATTACAAATAAAAATACAAAACTGGAATAGATACCATTTTGCGTTTTCGTGTGTAAAGCTAGCCATATCTATCGTGTGCTCCTTCTGGTCTTCAAGCTGTCATAGCTTGCCCAAAGCTGAAGGGATTGTGTTTTTCCAGTTAAGAGCTACAATTTTATTCTTCGAATCGTACTGTCAAAATCTTTGCCACAAAATGTCAAATTTAGACACGTGAACGTTTATAATGTGATTTATTAAGATAGTATCTGATATCGTAGAAGCTCCCAAACAATTAGCTTGTCATCCTTTACTTTGAATATCTTAAATCTGAACTCAAACCAAAATCCATAGTTTGAGCTAAAGATAAGTTTTAACTACGAAAACTTTGTCGAAACTGAAACGATTTACATGATCTACAACATTTTCTAGTTTTCTAATCTGACTTGATTCTCTATCTAAAATTTCTTTAGATAGATATAAATCCACTCAAATTTCCACTAAGCCCGATAACGCATGGGAACTCTCAGGGCAACTTGGGCAATTTTCTATCACATATATTGCCTTGTCACAATTGCTTTTGTTTTATTATAATTAATGTTTTCAATATTACATTTAAAAGCTTACATTTAAAAGCTTCCTACTAAGCCTTCTGCTCAGTTTGTTGACGCTTCAATCCTGCTGCTTAGGCTGTGCATTGAATCAATCATCTGTCAATCAGCACAAAACCTTTTTGGCATATAAATTATTTCTAGCAAAATATGAAAAAACAAATCCCATATATGTTGTGTACAGTTAAAATCTACGTTCTTTAAAAATCTTATAAATGTTTCAAAACTGTTGCTGTTGCAACCTCTGGCTTTGCCTTTTATTCATTATATATATATTTGTATACCCTTGCAGAGGGTATTATAACTTGTTCATGAAATGTGTAACGCCTAGAAGGCGACATAGAGTATATACATTATAGATCAGCATCAACAGACAAGTTCATATTGGCATGTCCTTTTGTTCGTTTGGCTGTTCGTATGCGAAATATTCTTTCAGCTCAAAAGCTAGCCCCTTGAAACTTTCCATAGATCCGTCTTTCTGTTGTATCGACCAAATCGATCCAATGTATCATATATCTGCCATAGAATATCTGCGAAACCGTAGTTCAAATTCTTACAAGGACATTAAATCGTCGGCTTGCCGAATATAATCTTACTCTCCCGTTTTTATTTCGCTGCAATGTATGGCTTTTAGTGTGGATTGTAAAGCCGCTTTGCGATGTTTTCCAAAAATTCGAGCGCCTCGCTTAAAGATCTGTGTTTTTTGAACTTTTTGTCTGGCAATTTGGTGGCAGCGTTGCAAGTTTGTTTTTGCCACAAATCAAATGGCGGGCGGGCACACACACCGCAAGCACAAGGTCGCCCCGGGGGCGCATTCTTAACATTGACAACTTGGCACTTTTAAATAAATTTTCGATTATCGCGCGCCCCATTAAGGCAATAAAAATGTAATAAATTTTCAATCTGCGTCCGTAATGCCATCGCCTTTTAGTTTAGCAACGCGCTAGGAGACGCCTCCAGTGATAAGTTTTATCAAATTTACTAAATCGACGATAATATTGAATGGACTTTGGCACAGGACTTTACTTGATTCACCGACTCCTGCTGGCTGCTGTCCCCCCCGCTTCCAAACTCTTTCTATTACTGCATGAAACTTGCCATTTTTTGGCCCAAGGGCGTTGTTTAGTTTACTTTACACGCTGTGCGGGGAGGTGTGAAGGGCGCTATGGTTGGGCGCGTTGGCTGCAATAATAACACAACACGCATACGCCGTGTTGTCGAGGCCTGCAATTGTCTTTGGTTTCGA
Organism: Drosophila kanekoi; assembly: GCA_037075305.1. NCBI lineage: Eukaryota > Metazoa > Arthropoda > Insecta > Diptera > Drosophilidae > Drosophila > Drosophila kanekoi. The sequence goes on from JBAMCE010000141.1 coordinate 12,467,283, forward strand.
TTACAGTCGTTTGTTGTTTGTTGCTGTATGTGTATGTCTGTTTGAGTGCGTGTGTGTGTGTGTGTAACTTCGATTTCAATTTTCATACTCGATTACCTTTTGCTGGCCTCTATTGCTGGGCTCAGCTGCCGCTGCGCCGCTGCTTCTGGTTTCCATTTTTGATTCCGATTCAGATTCTGTTACTGCGGGCATACGGATTTTTTCCACTCTGCTTTTTTTTTTGTTTTCTGTGCTGGGCCAAAGTTTTGCTCCGTGAAACGCAAACATTTTATTAAAAAACTTTTGTTTCACTTGCCGCTGGTGCGGCGGCGGTTGATATCGAGCGCCTTCGGGCGAAAGTTTACACATAGAAATATGATTTTACATTTGCTTTTAATTTTAACTCTTGCAATCATTTTTTGGGCCCGACTCGGCGGCCCGGCAGCGCCTACCTTGTCGGCAGGAGCTGCGGTCATACTCCACAAAACACGCAATGCGCGCTCTTTGCGAAAACATAATAATAAAAATAACTTTATTTTTGCTTTTTTTTTCTTACTCTTCTTCGTATTATTTGTTTTTTTTTTTTCTTTTTGCTGCCAAACAATAACCATAAATGTCGGAGCACATAAAATGCCAGACTCGTAATTGATTGTTACAGGCGGCCAGAAAAAAGGAATTTAATAAAAAGTTGAGAAAGTTACACGCGGTGCGAAAAATATTTATGTGCACTTTTCCCCAGCGCTCATAACTGCCTTGAAATGTTAGAGAAATTGACTAAACAATGGTTAAATCTTGAGAGAGTTCACACTGAGATTCAGTTCTTGACAGTTGCCTTGTGCGCCAAATCTGTTTCTGTTGGCGTAAATGTGAGTGGAATTGAGTTGATCAAATCTGCGCATAAATTGTTTTTTGCTTGTTAGTTGTATATATGAAAAATGTTTGAGAAATTATGTAAATAACATTATTATGTTAGCAGGCTGGTTTCAGAAGTTGGGCTATACGTGGGATACCTTTAAGAGAATCAAGATATGTCTAGTGAGATCGTAAAGGTTCCCAAATTATTTCTTTTCTGTTATTTAAAAGAGAAATACCAAAGACATGTTAACAGATTTATTCTTAACTTGTATTCTTTAGATTAACAGAGAAATTTTAAAGCTATGTTAATAGATTTGTTCCAAGATTTTATTGAATTTATTAAACATTTTATTTCCTAAAAGAGAGTTGAGTGAGAAGTGAATTCTTTTCAAAAAGTTCCATCAGTTTTGTCCCATTAGAATCCATTCAGATAACCATCAAGAGTTTAACAGAGTTCTGTAAATAACAGAGCTGTGCCTAGTTTTACATCTATCTATCGATCTGCCTCAGTTATATGTAATGGGCAGTTTCTAGTAGGAATTTTAATAAACAATAAAAATAAGTTCTTAAAAGATTCCTACCAAATTCCTTGAGTGCCGTCTTTGTATGAAAATTATCAGAGGGCTAATGAGCTTTTAATTGCGCACTCATGTCTGTAGGTGTGTGCTGCACACGCATGTGCGTGTGCGTGAGTGTGTGTGTGTGTGTGTGTGTGTGGGGTAAGAATTAATGAAGCTCTTGAGTGTGTTTTAAAGTGCTGCAAAGATTAATCATACACATCAATCTTAACCCTCGACAACAGCGTCGCTCAGCGCGTTAATTATGTGCGGGTCGCAAGAAGTTGGTGCCAGTTAAGGGCATCCTGGTGTGCTCTGAAAGAGGTGGAGAGGGGAGGGGTTGCGTCTGTTTCTGGAGTTTGTTGTAATTTGATTTGAATAGGTTTCATGTGGGCTGAAGAAATCTAAATACGAGTAAAAAACAACATTGCAATTGCAGTTGCTTCAACTTAATAAAAACTTCAAGTTTATCCCCAGCAACTTTTGAGCCAAGTTTCTGCCTGGTAACTCAAATACTAAATACGAAAAAAAAAACAGGAAAAACAGGAACAAAACTATCCCAAAAACAGGCGCAAACTTTTGGCTTTGTGTGTTGCCTTTGCACTTGAAACAGAATGTAAACTGGGCGACGAGGCGGGGCTTGGTGTGTGTAGGTGTGTGGTGTGTGGGTGCATGTGTGTGCTTGGTCGGCAAGAGGGGCGTTTGTTATAACTTTTAATTAAATAATTAACAAGAAATTTATTTGTATTTAGATTGGCGTCAACGTAGAAAACACCTGTTGGTATTAAACTAATTCCTTTACTCTGCAGACACTTGGCTCGCAAAGGGAATGTCGTGCTTTACATAAAAGTAAAAGGAAGTTGTATGCTCTTTTACAGGGTATTTAAATTTTGTCATTACACACATAGAAAGAGACATCTCCGACCCCATAAAGTATATATATATATATATATATATATATATATAGATCAGATATATAGATCAGCCTTAACAGCCGAGTTTTTATGCCATGCCCATCTGTCTAAGGCCATGCAAATAGGTCTCTCCATTTTAAAGCCTTGAAACTTTGCATATGTCCGTATTCCTGTTGCTTGTAGTACATACATATGTGGGTACCGGCCGGATCGGACGACTTTATCATACAGATTGCTCAAACAGGAGAAGGGAGGGAAGAGAGCCGAATCTTCGGTATGCCAAACATATCCTTAGTTTTTTATAACATATTTCCATTTTTAAGGCATCTTTCTGAGGATTAGTTGCATGTATTTTGTATCCGAAGTATATAATTAACAACTATTCTTCTGATATTTTGAGTTTTGTTTAATCAATATGTGATAATGAGAAAATTATTATTAGTATTTGACTTAATAGTTGGAGGTAGAGATGAGAGATGAGCTACGATGTTCAGATGTGTCTAAATGTTTGACTTGGCCATTCTTCGGGATTCTCTGTGGCTTTTCAGGGTTAACCTTAAGTCCTTATATTTCGTGTTGTTGAGGTTTTGCAGTAAACTAAAGGATTTTGATTCCTAGTCTTGAATATAGAGAGAAATAGAAAGATATATAGAGAGAGACAGAGAGAGAGAGGGTAAGCTACTTGGGTCATGAAGACTAGACCTACTGGACTTCTGTCTACTACACGGCTGTAATCTGTCCATAGTGCTGTACATTTCGTTAAATAAGGGCATTAGCATTTAACAGTACATCATTATTATCATCATCATCATCAACAACAGCATCAGCATTATATATCCTGCGTGCAAGCTCTCATCAGGCATGACAATTCACGACTGATTCCCGCACTTTGTGGCTGTTGTTGTTGTTGTTGTTGTGTTTAGTGTGCGGTGATATGCGTAATAATGCAATAAATACAAATTAAGCACGCTTGAGTGCAATTATGCAAATGAATGTAGTTTATAGTGCGCAAAGCACACTAAACACACACAGACACACGCAAACAAATACATGTGTGTGTGTCACATTGTCGGATTACAAAACGATTTCATTCGCTAATCTCTTATAATGAACACAATATGTAGAACACGGTGATAATCGCCGATGTAGCACTTACCCACCCTATATATATATATACGCATTATCTAATACTCGTCAAATACTCCGCTTTATAACACTAACAAACCAGTGTTGTCCAAGCTAATACAATTTGTGCGTCTTGTCACATTTTATTAAACATTTGTCTCTAAGCATTTTCCATTTAGTTGCTTAGCTTCGTATTATTCCTCTCCATCTCCTCTGCCCTCTGCTTCTTTGCTTCTTTTATCGTTCGTGTTTCGTGTCAACATCAGCTGCTGTTTAGTTGCCCTGTAGTTCGAGCCAGCGTGCTGGCCGAGGCGATTTCAACGTCTTCTTAAATTTCTATAATTGCTTGTGATTTGTTAGCCGAAAACGTGCCGGGCAACTGCAATTTGTTGTGCGGCCATATAGCTTATACGCACACGCTGACACACATACACGCGGAGAAAAACTCGAGCACAATATTTTCTGAAGAAAGGAACAAGCGTACCTAAGGATGGAACAGGACGTTTCTATATCCAGCTACAGCATTGGACAGCATGCTGATGGGTCAATTTCTGAAGAGCCAGATATGTTATGCAAATTGATATACCCTAACGATGGAAGAGAAAGTTTTTATTTAAAGACACAGTATATATGCTTCTAGCAGTTCGTCTATAATGAATTGCATACCAGCAACACTCAGTGATCCTTTTCTTTGAGTGTAGAAGTATCGCATAGATATTGCCATATATTTTTATTTGTCTCACGCTTTCAATAATTGCCGGCATTACACGTGGCCCCAATAAATTAGCAGTTCTGGCTTAAGTGTAAAATAAATAAACAGCAAACTTAACGGCGCTCTGGCTATAAAGCGGCTACTTTTCCCATATGTAACTGTGTGTGTAGCTGTGCATGTGTCTGTGTGCGAGAGTGTGTTGGATGGGTGGATGTGCTTGTGTGTATGGCTTTGCTTTGTGGTCCTGTGCATATCAATCATACGCACTGTTGTACGCCTCACAATTATCGAGTGCGCATGACCGCAACTTTTGACAACTATTTGCATTACAATTTTCCATGTTGCACGACAGCTGCGCTCCTCTTTTGCGAATGGGGCAATGAGGCATTAAAACAGAAGAGCGACCGCCAAATTTGATACCATATCAAATGTTGCCACATCCACAACATGCAACGTGCGGCAATGTTCGTCGGCTTTTTGTGCATTTCAAATGCAAACTTTTGGGTGAATGTCCAAATTAAAGCCGTGCCGAAATATAGTATGGGAAGCTTTTGAAAGATATATGATATAACTGATGAAAACTCTATCTATATATATGCAGAGCGTCTTTTAGGCTTAAATTGAGATTTCAATTGAAATTTAAGCTTAAGCAAGGCAAAAATTAATACTGTAAGAAAAGTTATAAAAGAGATTGTAAGAGTTGTCGATTAATTTAAATGTATGTTTTTTTTATTATGTATATTCATCAATATAATTTGATACAAGTCTGATGAAATAACAATTCACATCCTGAACAGATATTGACAAAAGCTAAGAAAAGTAAGATAAGCAAGCTGTGAGCTGTACGCGACTAGAAGCTACCCTGTATCCCAGCCGTGCGCCAAGTTGCCTCAGCAAATATTTGAACTTTGTTCTTTTCTAATATTCACACATGTAACTATATTGATTTGTATCGTCTCTGAAAAAGCACGTGAGCTATCGTTTGTTGTAAGTAAGTTCAATATTTGCATGCATCTAGGAGGACTTAAATTTACCTTCCTTTTAACTGAGGAGATGTCTGTGCAAGAATGTTGTCCTACAAAAGGCCAGCTCCGAGCTGAGCTGTTACTGTTCACAGTCCTTCAGAGCTGCCTCCACCTCAGCACCCCTTGTGCGTCAGTAGAGCAGCACCTGCTATAACGAAACTATTTCACAGACATTTACAAGTAGATACTTGAAATTGAGTAGAAAGTTGTCAGATTTGATAGATTCGTCGTTCAATAAAGTTTATGCTACTAACTTCGATTCAAGACTGCACTTTGATGGGTCTTCCATTGAGCAGTTGGCGCAGCTTAATGCTCAATGCGAAGCGGCAGGCTGGCGGTTTGGCTGGTGGTTTAATGGCACATTAAGTCATCAAACTACAGAGCAACCGCAGCAACACTCTCGCACAAAACAGACAGTGCCCCGCCCAGCATAATATTTCGCCCCCAACCGCTCAACATTTTAACAGCTGTCAGTTTTATGGTGCGTGACTTTTACGACAGCTGTTTTTAGGGGCGGGTGGGGGGAAGGGTGTGGTGCTTTGGCCTGAGGCGATTTTCGGAAATCGGTTTTAATTGCCAAATAAAACCAAATAGCAGCGACAACAACAACAACAACAACAACAAGCAGCATTCATAACAATCAGCGCCAAAAAGTGTGCTACATTTTTCGGGCCACAGAAATAGTTTTATTCGAATGTCGTTCGCCGGTGGCAATAACTGCAAAAATTACAACAACAACATTGTATTTGGCTAAGTTATTGATGTTGGCGCGTAAATATTACAGCGCTGCATTTTATTACGTTCGCCAATGCATACAAATGCACACTCAAACACACAGACACACATATGCCTTTATGTGCGCCAATAAAGTTTATTTAAATAAGTATGCCAGCAGCAAGCACTTTTATTTGCCTTTGTTTCTCAACCTTAACATATTTCTGAAAAAATATACAATAAACTAGCTGGCAAGAGCGAAAAATTAAAAGTCCCGATACGAAAATGTATTTTATGAAGCAGAGACAATATTTTCGACAGATCGTTGCCAATATTGGCATATGACTTTGTCTATGAGAGAAGATGTCAGAGTTTGAGAATAGATTCTATATAAATGGTCGATTGACCACCAAAAATGAAAAATCTTTCATTCCCAAAAAGTATTGTTCTGTCTGTGGAAAGACTCGGAAGTCAAAAATATAACGTTTCCAAGTTCTTCTCACATATCTGCCAAACTATAAGGCAAAGGACTTTAACTTTTGGTGTGCGAAAGATATCTGTACTCTACCTTTTCAATTCATCTTGACCAAACAACGTGTCTTCATTATTCTCACATAATATCCGAAAAGCCTCATCAAATCAGTTAACTTTTATATAACTCACCATAGAAATAATTGGTTGGAAATAAAGCTTTTGTTTACAAGCATTTTTAATACCTATTTCTACTGAAGTTTTATATCTTCTGGTTGCCGCAGTTAGTTGCACCTTGACGTTTCTCTTCTGTTGCATAATTAAAATTTTATTGAGAATTAATTTGTCGAGGCAATCGCTTTTTAAAGTGCTGCAGAACGACTTTACAAGCCAACATATTTATCGTTTGCTTGCGGCAATATATTGGCCCTGGGTCACCCAAAATCATGTGCATAGATTGCATTTTATAGTTGCCTTTACAATAAGCATTGGTACACAAAAATGTAAGAAAGCTCAGAGTGTTTGACTTGAAGATACCCTGTAACTGAGGGGCTTTACTTTGAAAATTTACATGAATAACGCGCATATATATGTATCTTATATATAGTATCGTATATATATACATATGTATATACATATATATATTGTTGTCGTTGTCCTGGCCATGTTACATTCCTTCTGCACTAAGGAGTCGCCCCTTTTGCAATAGTTCTGCACTAGTTACAGGGCATCAAAAGCAATTGTGTGCTCCTCGTACTAAATTTTCAAGTGTCAAACTAATGGTCTAAGAAATACTTTATAGCTAAAATTTTAAACAATATAAAATCCATATAAATCGAATTCTCCAAGCAATTCAATACAATAAAATATCCATTGTATGTCGGCTCAGCTGTGTGACTGTGCATGAGAATTGTTGTATAGCTGTTGTATCTTGTCTGCCCCCCCCCTCTCTCTCTCTCTCTCTCTGCTCTTCTCCCTCTAAATGTGGTTGTGTCTTGTCTCTCTGTGTGTTTGTATGTATGTGTTGGTGTGTGCATCATTCATCCTGCGGCCATATTGAGGCAACATATCCGGCGACAGGATGCCAAGACAAGAAAATTTCATGCTATGCTTTGTACGTTTCCGCTTGCCCTCAGCCCACTGCCCCTTTGCCACACCCCATTTCAGTCGCCAGCCTCCCGCCACCCACCACCCACCGAAGCTGTCTTTCACCCATTTGCTGATGTTGTTGTTGTTTTTGTTGCCGACTGTGCTTATATTTTATTTTATGCCAACAGCACTGTTTAATTACACACAAGAGACAACAGAAACTCACACACACACATGTATCGAGCTGCCATGCTTTTGTGTGTGTGTAGCCCCTATTTCTTTTGTGCACGTATGTTTGTGTGTGTGTGTTGGTTGTGTGTGCGTGTGTGTGTATCAGGTAATGGCTGCCCTGCTCACATGCAATTTATATTTTCTCTTGCAGCACGCCCCTCCAACCCCGCTTTCCCTTTAAACTCTGCTGAACCTTGGCACAGCTTACACCGATCTACCCCTGGCCCCTGCTCTGCCGCCCGCTCGGCTGCAATTAAGTTCAAGTGCAAAACAAAAGGCATGTTGTTTGATATCAGCCGAGTTGGCTCTCACATTCTACCAACTCAACTTGTTGTTGTTGTTCTTGTTGTTTTTTTGCGAAACATTTTTACACAATTACAGCTAGGACTGCAACAACAACAACAACAACAACAGGAACTGAAACAACAACAAAGCTCTGATAAATGTTCAACAACAACAACAAATAATTGCTATATATATGCAATAATAACTGATTAAAGAGCGTTGACATATGGGCGAGATTATGGTTGCTTGGATTTTAATGAATCACTCGCCTTGCGTGTGTGTCCGTGTGTGTGTGCTGGTATGTGTGTGTGTTGGTATGTGTGTGTTAAGCAGATTTGATCCGACCAAATGCGACTGACTGGTTTATTGTTGGCAACAGATTAAATATGTCTAGGTCTGTGCATAGCATAGATAACAAGACAATCGATGTCTCATACTCTGTTGTCAGCTCATTAGCAGCTTAGGTCAGACCGAAAAGAGATTTCTTGCATTTTAAAAGTTTACTTACAAGAAAGTCAAGCAAGGAAAGGAACGTTAAATTCAATTGAACATAATTTAATTTGGCTGCGAACCGCAAAAGTTTAACATTTTTAATTAAACAAACAAACAATTGAAAAGGTATCAAAGAGCAAACTGTGCCGAAAGCCTTTAATTTATCTGCAGCTTTCATTCACACGCATTTGCTGTCTCTCTCTCTCTCTCTTTCTCTCTCTTGTTCATTGCTGAAAAAGGAGAAAACATAAATCATGACGGGCGCGTTAAAATTTTGAAAAATAAGTAATTTTTGCAGCCATAACTTTGGACTGTTTTTTGTTAATTGTTGTTGTTGTTGCTGTTGTTGTTGTTGTTGGGCGTCGTCATTGCGGTAATTAATCAACATTGCTGCAAAGACCTAGACGCTGGCATTATCAATTACAAAATATTTATGATAAATTATAGGGTATGCGTCGATTCTTTAATGGAATTCATTATGGAATTGTGTTAAGCGAGAACATTAATTAAATCATATTCAATGACAGACCACAAAAAACAAAAACAACAACCACAACAAGAAATAAATTAAAACGAATTAAAAAGCTATTAATGTGCGTAAATTATAATTGCGTTAATCAATGAAAGTTGTTTAACACTCGTTCAAGGCAAACAAACATTTTTGGGACAACACTTTAAGGTCCTTTTGTAAAGTCTTGCAGAAATACTTTCAGAAAGCATCAAGCACCAAGCCATAAGCTTTTATTCTCACTTATTCTTAAGCATAATGCTGATATAAAGCTTTTCACGCTGAAAATAAGATTGATAAAAGTAACCATAAAAAGAAAAGTGCGCTTCGAAAGTCTTAAAAATATCTTATAAAGTATGTTAAGTCCGAAAGCGGGCTTTAAGCTAGATTCATTATAAAAAGCACTTTAAAATCTGATGAAGAAATGATAAAAACTAAACATATATTTAATAAAAAAACTAAAATCTGTTTTGGAAATAATGAAGCCGTTTCAAACTTAGCCCTGTTAAAAAAGGTTTTTGAGCTTTAAGCTAGACCAACTTTAAGAAAGCTTTTCGCCCTGAACAAGATTGTAATCTTGATCTAAAAGCTTTGCGAACTTTAAGCAGGACTAATTGTTGTAGGCATATTAGGCACAGCAAACTTAAAGGTTTAAAGCTCTGCGGACTATTCACAATTCATTACAATTTGTTGTTCCTCTCCCCCCCTCAAGCCCTCAACGTTTATAGCTAAACAGCTCAACAATAATAATAATAATCTATGGCTTAATTGCCAGCTACAGCTAACTCGTTTACAGCCCCAAAGAGATTTACGTTTCTTTTTTAAACGCTGCGAATTTATTGTCATTGCAAGCTAAGGAATTAAATTAAATTCCATGCAATGACAACCAAACAGTACGAAAAAAAAGAAAGAGTATTAAAAAGCCTTTAAGTGCAGCTGAAGCAAATTACGCGACACCGTTGCGAGTCTGAAGTAAAAGCTAACAGAGTTATTTGCAATTGTTGTTCCGTTCTTATGCTTAATTTTTATGCGGCTGGCAATAAAAGATAGAAACTTATTTTATGGCGGTATTTATTTGAATACCCTGTAGACATTGCGTGGGCCGTAAAGGGCATAATTATGTTGAGTATTATGTAAGCAGCAGAAGGTCACATTTAGTAAACATAAAACGTATAAATTCTGACTAATAAATATTAGAAATAGCAGATATACCATTTAAATAAAAGCTTACTTTCTTGAAGAACCATATAAACTTAATGGATTCTTAGTATTTTTGATATCTCTATAATGCATATTTATTGGGTTATATATATTATGATTATGTTTGACTAGTTAGTTTCCCTAACTTAAAAGGAATCGCTTGAGAAAAACGAGACTTCCGATGCTCAAGACCCTAGTATAGGGTATTTGCTAGTCTATCAGCTGCTCGCTAGGCATTGTTACTTGTTCTGATTACAGTTTTTACGAGGCGATGGCGACAAAGGAAAAATGTGCCAAAAAAAAAGAGGGGGAGGAGAAAATACCGTCGCATAGCTGCAGCAACCGAAAATCTAACTCAATATTCAAAGCCGCAGCACGGCTAGCGAAAAGCGGGGCAAGAGAACCGAGTGGGGTTGGGCAAGAGATTGGGGTAAGAGCAGCGAAAAGCAGCGCAGCCAAAGCAATAAAAATGCATTTTTATGAGCAAAACTACCAACAAGCATAAATCTCTATCGAAAGCTGCTTTGCAAGCCAGGTAAAGGACTCGAAAGGGCTCCACAAGCAGCCACTATGTGGGTGTATATAACTCTCCATCTTCCCTCTCTCTCTCTACCCCCTCTCTCTGTCTACTTCGCCCTGTAAGTGTGTAGATATAAGATAATGCGGTGACTTCACTAAGGCTGCCGTTGCAAGAACAATAACAAATGCATGAGAAAACAAATTACAATTCGTTGTGTTTTTTTTTTACCTCCCAGTGGCTGCAGGTTCTTTAAAATAATCCCATTTGTAAAAATTGATTGCAGTTTGTCGATAAAAAAGTGCCAGCGTGTGTGTGTGAGAGAGTGAGAAAGAGAGAGAGGAAGAAGAACTGAAGCAGAAACAGAAACGTAACCGACTTTGACCAATGTGTGGGTGGTGCAGATGGGCCATGACGATAGGCCCGACATGAGCTACATGTGTAAAGCACAAGTCATTAGTGTGCACGACAGATTTGTGTGGCACTGTCTGGCGGGCTGCCTGCCAATCTGTCCGCCAGGATCTATATATCAGCGACATTAGAATGAGATTAATGGCATAAAAAAAAAGGGACAAGCAATCGCTGCAACTGGACAATCAGGCCAATTATACGGCAAACTGGGGCCAGCTTTTGCTACGAACTTTCACATTGAAATATCCCTTCAAAGGGCATTATGGTTTTTTAACGCAAATGTGTTAGTTACATATATTTCAAACCTTACAAATACTCTATACATATATTCTTGAACGTCATCAACAATCGAATCGATATAGAAAGGGCTTTATAAAAGTTTCCATAGGTTCATCATTTGTCCAATCGGATTGGGCGCGATCGGATCATGTAACTGTCATGGGAGCAATCTGATAAGCCGAAAACTATGTTCTCGTAATGAAAACGAGTTTTCAGACATTAGCATTTATTATAATACTTTCACTATCCATCTAAGATATAAGCTAAGCCTTATCTACGTCGGGCCACGATATCATATAGCAACTAGCTTTTATAGTAAACATCAAAAATTGAATATATATATATCTCACACATCTTCCGTCTGTTTGCAAGGGTATTCAGTTTTCGGCATTTCGACGATAATTATTTTTGGCTGTTTGCTCGCAAAGTAGTATGCAATTTTTATGGCGCGTTTGCAAATCGGTCACAGGTTTCGCTTGAGTTGCGGTTGGCCCAAACAAACTTTTTGCTTACCTTACAACAAATAGTTGCATCATTTCATGCTGCATTCACTGGAAATGTGGCAAAAGTTTGCATGTGCCACAAATGTTGCTCAGCCATAAGACCGAACCGAACCCCCACCAACCTGCCTTGCCCCGCTTCCACTGCTTGCACCCGCATTCTAACGTTCTATACGTTTTGGCTTTGGCTCTTGTTCTGTTTTGCGGCCGGAAAACTAAATTTACAGCATTACAACTTCCGGTAAGCTGCTTATCGGTATAGCAGCTCCAGCGCTCAACGCTCGTCCAACTGCAAATAAAACCCGACAATCAAATGATTTATAAATAAGCGCTACTTGCCACATATACGAATATTTTGGTATGTAAACGAATGCTATTCATAGAGAGCACAAGGAAACGTTACGAATATCGAATGTATTCGCATAGTATATATCCTGCTTTCAGGTCTAATGGCGCTCAATGACATTTGCTGTGCTATAAAGTTACCCTAGCGTATTAACCTATGGCCTTGCTCAGGCCTAGTTTCTTGATTCAAGTTGTGGCTATCAACTTTTCACACATATCCCCCCTGTGGAACTTTGGAATCCACCCATATTGCCTTGAACTCCACATCTCAAATCACGTGACCAACATGCAATCTTTTCCCAACTTTATAACACCCACATCCACTCTCTTTAATGGTTACAGGGTATTAAAAGCAGCGGTGAATGCTCGATTTTTGCAATTGGCTATTGACCAGCTTAGCTATTGTTGTTGCTATTGATGTTGTGGTTTCAGGTAGACTGGTTGCATGATTGGAGGTGCATTTGGATGCTTTGTGGCTGAACGATTATTATTAACAAATATTTGTGATGGCACCTGAGTGGAAATAAGTCATAAGAAGCCTGCAAAAGCAAGGTGGAAAATGGAAACGTGCACGAACTAAAGATTGCATTTAATTATAAATTTAAAATAAACTATTTTAAGTCTGCCAACCTAAGCGTAATGCATGCTTTAAACTATTATTATGACTCAAGTAGATAGAGCTGCTCGAATAGAAGCTTTGCCAGCCAAAGAGTTTATTATGCATTATCCCTGACTACATCTAAACAATGTCTGAAATCAATTGATGTCGATTTTATCAATGCTCAAAAGGTCTCAGCCAGCTGCAGTTGCAGCCAAATTGCATTTATGGCTTTCCACTTTTATTTAATTTTGCACATGCAATTTACCTCCTTCCAATCTGCTGTTGCTGCTGCTCCTGCTCCTGCTGCTGCCTCATCCTCGGTAGCCTTTAGCATTTGCTGCTGCCGCACGGCTATCAACGCACACACACACACAAAAGTTCCTTTCAAACATTTTTCTACACAATTCGACGATCTGCACAAATGAAGCAACATTTTCTCTCAAGAAAATGCGATTTGTGCGCTTTTGAATGCAAGCGACGTACTGCCACGCCCCCCCACACACATACACACATACCACATTTTCCCCCTGGGCTATGTATAGCTTATCCTTTGACGATGTGAAAACTGCACGAGCAAGCGAAAAACTTGAGGCTGGGCAGTAGCTAATAAGGAGGCGATGTCGGCGGCGTCTGCTGACCGCGCACAACGCGGCGTATGCGCAACGCTTACAGTAAACGAAAACTTTCTTTTAAAGTTTAAAGCACTTGAAATCAATTATATAGCATTGAATTATGTATTTTAGTAAAGTTGCCTTATGAAATATTAAACGACATAGCAACAATTTCTGCAAAGAACAAAGCGCAGCTTAGAGTACCAAAAGGCTGTTGAAAACTTGCGCCTGATTTATCTAACAGTTGCTGTAGAAAGCCCTAAAAGTGAACTTTGCTAACAAGACATCATGAGCGTGTGTTTCTTGGGTGCTTGAGCGTCGAATTAGCAAGCTAGAAGTCGCCTGTTCAAATGCATTTTCAAATTTAAGATTTGGTTGAATTATTTGGTCAGATTCACAAAGTAAATGGCAATCATAATAGTTTGAAAATCAAAAGAGGTATGGAATATTTAAACAAACGAATAAAATATAATTTTTCTATTGAATTGCTGTCATATGTATTTTATGTTGCCAAGATCCAATCCATGGGTTGAACCCGTCTTCACTCTGATCATGAAGTCTAGAGACTGAACCCAGATAACTGAAAAGTCCTTGCTTATTAATGTTTTAACTGTATTTTGCATTATCCACATTATTGCTTTGATCCTTCGACGTCCCCACTTGTCTCATCCCGTATGCACATCGAGACAATCCATTAGATTCCATGGGTAGAACCCGTCTTCACTCTGATCATGAAGTCTAGAGACTGAACCCAGATAACTGAAAAGTCCTTGCTTTTACTGTATATAGCATTATCCACATTATTGCTTTGATCCTTCGACGTCCGCTTGTCTCATCCAGTATGCACATCAAGAAAATCCATAAGATTCCATGGGTAGAACCTGTCTTCACTCTGTTCTTGAAGTCTAGAGACTGAACCCAGATAACTGAAAAGGCCTTGCTTATTAATGTTTTTACTGTATATAGCATTATCCATATTATTCCTTTGATCCTTCGACGTCCACTTGTCTTATCCAGTATGCACATCGAGCCAATCCTTAAGATTTCTCTGACAATTAATCCAAGGGTAGAACCCGTCTACTCTCTGATCTTAAGGTCTAGAGTCTGAACCCAGATAACTAAAAAGAACTTGCTTTTTTATGTTTTTACTAAATAAAGGATTATCCACATTATTCCTTTGATCCTTTGACGTCCCCACTTGTCTCATCCAGTATGCACATCGAGACAATCCATAGATTCCTCTGACAATCAATCCAAGGGTAGAACCTGTCTACACTCTGTTCTTGACGTCTAGAAACTGAACCCAGATAACTGAAAAGTCCTTGCTTATTAATGTTTTTACTGTATATAGCATTATCCACATTATTGCTTTGATCCTTCGACATCCGCTTGTCTCATCCAGTATGCACATCGAGACAATCCATAAGATTCCTCTGACAATCAATCCATGGGTAGAACCCGTCTACACTCTGATCATGAAGTCTAGAGACTGAACCCAGATAACTAAAAGTTTTATTTATGTTTTTACTGTATATAGCATTATCCACATTATTCCCTTGATCCTTCGACGTCCACTTGTCTCATCCAGTATGCACATCAAGAAAATCCATAAGATTCCATGGGTAGAACCTGTCTTCACTCTGTTCTTGAAGTCTAGAGACTGAACCCAGATAACTGAAAAGGCCTTGCTTATTAATGTTTTTACTGTATATAGCATTATCCATATTATTCCTTTGATCCTTCGACGTCCACTTGTCTTATCCAGTATGCACATCGAGCCAATCCTTAAGATTTCTCTGACAATTAATCCAAGGGTAGAACCCGTCTACTCTCTGATCTTAAGGTCTAGAGTCTGAACCCAGATAACTAAAAAGAACTTTCTTTTTTATGTTTTTACTAAATAAAGGATTATCCACATTATTCCTTTGATCCTTTGACGTCCCCACTTGTCTCATCCAGTATGCACATCGAGACAATCCATAGATTCCTCTGACAATCAATCCAAGGGTAGAACCTGTCTACACTCTGTTCTTGACGTCTAGAAACTGAACCCAGATAACTGAAAAGTCCTTGCTTATTAATGTTTTTACTGTATATAGCATTATCCACATTATTGCTTTGATCCTTCGACGTCCACTTGTCTCATCCCGTATGCGCATCGAGACAATCCATAAGATTCCTCTGACAATCAATAAAGCCTGATTTAAGTGACAAGCTGTTTAATTGACAGCCGGCATACGTTGTCTGAATTCATTTTTATAATTTATGAAAATGATAAAATCGTCATGCGTTTCCCATTGCCAGAGACAAAAGAGAAGTTATCGCTCTCGCTCTCTCCCACTCATTAATTTCACAAATTACGAGCAGCTTATCTGTCCTGCTGCTTCGGCTTTCAATTAATGAATCAACGCCATTAATTGGACTCTTGCACACGCTCAGAGCTTCAATCTTGCACATACACAAATAGATATCTACCTTTTTCTGTATATAGGGGCGTCTCTTGTTCACATTTGGCCCCTACGTTGCCTATTGGCAACTAAAACAAACAGTGCCTACAAAAAAAAAAAAGTACAACAAAAAAAGTTCAACTTGAAACATTGTGAAAATTTTCACAGTAATTAGCAAAGTTTTACGCCTTAAAAAACAAAGGACTTCCGAGGGGCGCGGCTGCTGTCAACGACTGCTACCTGACTGCCTGCCGACAGGTGCCTGCCGCCTGCTGAATTTAATGAAAAACGCTCGCTCGGCCCCAGCAAATGATAGCTAAAAAAGCAACAAATAAGCGTGCTTTAGACTATGAGATACCCTAAAAACATCTACATCTAAAACATCTAGAAACATCTCAAGCCGCCTTTGCAAGCATTCTTACATCTGTGCCTCTTCTTCCCTTAGCCTATCGCTATGGGAAATGCATTCTTGACTAACTTTGAGATTCATAGACCGACCTTCAAGAAATTTGTAGGGCTTCAATAGGGTATACATAAGTGTGCATCTACCAAAGCGCCTGGACAGTCCCGGAGGCAATAGAGGGAGATATCCAAAGAGTTAAATATTTCTCTTCTTTTTATGCTTTACCAGAACCTACTATCTGATTTTGATATAATTATATAACTAATTCCAATCATCTATCGTATAGGAGAATATGGTATGCAAGTATGTGTATTTAAAGTAACATGTCTCCAGCTTTTATGGTTTGGAATGGATGAATGTATTTACTTTAAAGGGTCGGAAATGCTTCCTTTACCCTGTCTGCCATCTGCCGATAGCTGTATATAAACAGACTAAAGAACAGGCGAACATGGCTATATTCACTCGGTTCTTGACGCTGATCTAGAATATATATATAATTTAAGCAATGGTAAAAGTCTTCTTCTATGCGTTACATATTTTAGATAAAATTATAAAACCCACTTCAAGGGTATAGAAACACACCTATAGTGAAAAGCAGGTGGCTCAGACCCTAATGCTGTGCACACACCCCAAATAAGCTACAAAAGAAACTGTGCGCGGGTGCGGGTTAGGTCAGATTGCTGGGGGCATAGCTACAGCAGGGCCCACAATAGATCATAGAGCGTTTATTACTTTGGAATTTGCATAGCTTTGATATGACCTTCGGTTATGAGTGAGAATTGCCAGGGGGAAAAAGCAGAAGGAAATAAAATAAAATAAGATGGGAAAAGTTTCAAGAAAGAACGAAAATGTTTGGTTATTCTAGGGGCCAAAACAATGAGGAAAAAACTAAACCTAATGAAAATCGGTTAAGTTTTGACCGAGTTAAGCGAGTGGGAAATTATGATCCATGCGCTTACTTGTGGCACGTTTAAGATATACTATCCCGAAGATCTTTGAGAAGAGATTTCAGACGATTGGACGGTAAAAAGGAAAAACAGTTGTATATATAGAGATAATCCCAGCAGGAGTATATGAAAGAAGTGTTTCAGGAAAATATTCGTAGTCAGCCGAAGAAAACATATTGTTAAAGCCGCTTTTACACTTGCCAATTTACGGACAATAAAAGTATATTAAAGTGAGCGAAAGAAGAGTTGCTTGGAGCAGCTTTAAAGGCAAGTGTTGGTTTTTTCTTTTAAGGGGCGGCAGAACAAAGTCGTTAGCATGTTGCATGTTGCATGTTGCGGGGTCTGTGGCAGCCATGCAAATGATCAAAATAATTACATGAAGCGGCAGTTTCAGTATTTCACTCGTTCGTTTTTCTTGCAACAGCGCCTTACAAAAGACAAGCGCAGTCGCAACTTCAAAATGATGAAAATGAGTTTTCTTTACAAACAAAATTAAAAGTAAGCGCTGTGGCAAAACGAGGCGGCGGGCAACGAGACGGTGTTGGGTGTGGGCGCGGGTGTGTGGGGGGCGTCGATGCAGAGAGCGAGAAAATTGCACACCAAATCCAACGATGTGCAAAGTTATTTTTCACAAGTGCTTTGCAGCCGACGCAACCTCCAACCCCCCACAACTCAACCAACCCCCCGGCCCATCAAGCCCAGCTCCGACTCTGCTCCGACTCTGCCCCTTATCCAGTTGCTGTCGCCTGCATATGGAGCCATGTGGCCGTGTGGTTGTGTGGATCTCAGTTAACTTATGGTTAGTAGTATGTATGTGTGTCGCCATTGTCGCCCACCCCCACCCCCTCTAACACTCCCCCCACCAACGAACTGCATATTCCTATTTTTATGCTGTGCAAATTACAGCTATTTTTCATAGGGGCAAAAGCGCTCACAAAATGCAGCAACGCTTCGACTGTTTCTGTTCCTGTTTCTGGTCTGGTTTCCCTACCCTGCTGCCTGCCCCCCCCTGCTCGGCTCGGATCCACTCTGTTGTCTTTGCTAGGTGCCAAGTGATAATAATTTCACTGTCTACTCAGCACGCAAAACGCAGCGGCAGCCCTCCGCCCGATTCCTCCCTTATCTCTTTTCGCAGTCGGAAGTTTTGTTTTTCAGCTCGTGCCTAATTGCCAAGACTTTGACTGGCAGCCCACAAACCCTTGCCCCAAAATCCAGACTAAAATCTATATAAATGTTGCGGCTTCCGTTTATTATGCATGCGACATGTGGACCGCTCACTAACGCTTTCAAACACTTGGGTTAATTTATTTACTAAGGGATTACATTTCAGCCCTTTTTTCAGCCCATTCAAGCAAGATTCTTCTTTTCATTTTTCAGATTTAGTTTACAGCATATTTTACTTATTATTAATTACCTATTTTAGTCAGACATAAAAAGCTCGTTAGTGGAACAAAAAATTGCCGGAACTAAGTCAATTTTCAAATAATATTATTGTTTTTCTTTCGAATGCATGTCAACATTTTTACCCAGAGTTGGAAAAATGAATAGACTTTTGACTACCATAACTTTAACAACGCTGAAAGGATATCTATGGTTGAGGCTTCGATTTTTTCCTCCAGATTGACATTTGGTGGAAATCCATTTCCAAAGCCCAAAAAAATTTTTGAATAAGTTTTTCGCATGCAGCAAAACGTTGCTTATGAATCGCAAGCTAAAGACAAGCGCAAATGCATAGCTGGGTTAAATATATATGTAGCCTATAGTTAAGCCTTCTTTATACACACTCACTCACACACACACAACCACACACACATGCAGCCACTCATAATTGTGTTGCTGTGAAAATATCAATAAAGGAACTAATAAAATGCGCGCTGTCTTAAGTGGCTTACTGTCACTTCAACACACACAAACACCACACACACACACTCACACACAAAGAGAAAGAGTGTACTTATATGCATGACTGTGTGTGTGTGTAATGTCAACGCGCAGACGAAAGACTTGCAGACAGACTGAAGGATCCCAGCCAAAGCAAATTTCGCTTCGCTGTGTGTGGGAATGCAACATAAAATCCGCACTTTTTACGTAAATAACCAAGTGTGAAGATGAGTGTGTGCCTGTGTGTATGAATTTGTGTGTGTGTGTGTGAGCGTTTATTTACTATCATTTAACGTTAGCCTTTAGAACCACATTATGGCCAAAGCACAATATCGAGTTGCTGCTCTTGTCTTTTTAGCTATTAGCCAGCGAGTATTATGGGGTCAAGTGGCAATCCTTGCCAACTGCTGGCCTGGTCTGTCCAGGCGCCTGTCTGTGCTTCTGGGCACATGGCAAGTGCTCAGTAAATCTCATTCATAAATTGATAAGCCTTCAAAGAGCTGCTAAGACTAAGAAACTCTTTATTGAAAACGTTATGGAAAGCTCTGGTAGTTGGCATAAATACTTGGTTGATGTCAAGACTAAACAGTAAGAAAGCGCACAGGAAAGCTATGCCATGTGAGCTTTTTTGTGCTTTTAAAAGCTTTAAAAGCATTTGACTTTAAAAGAGTAGTTCACAGAGTGTTTAAAACGATTCTAATTTTTCATTCTAATAACAACTAAAAACAAATAAATTTGTCTCAAAAGAACTTTTCAATTTTATGGTTAGCTTTCACGCCGTGATATTGCTTTCTTTTTCAACCTCGTGACATCTCGAATAATAACCCATAATTTCTCAGTAGCGGAAGATACCGTACTTAAACCACAATCAAAATGCAATTCCGTTAATTATTTCACTTAATTGCAAAACATAAAATTATCATTAATTTTATTTTGGTATAATTACATATCTGTTTTATTGTTTACATTCATGTGTGTGGTATATGCAATTCGTATTATGCTTAGTAAAATCACGCAAAGGTTTTATTTAATTGTGTTGCCTTCAATATGAAACCTCATCAAAAATAGATGGTCGTGAAGGGCGGGGTAGGGGAAGTGGCAGCTTCCCTTCTAAATAATTGTTTAGACATTAAATTAATATTACGAACACGCTTAGTTTGCATTAAATAACAAATAAAAGAAGTTCTAAATATTAAAAGATTCTCACTTTTTTGTTGTCGTTCTCAGTGTATACACTTAGCAAAAATATCTCCATGAAGTGGAGTAAACTGTGTGCGCAAAATACACAATCAAAAAATCTAAAAACTTGTATTTTCCATGCAAGGCAAAGAGAATCGAGCGTAGCTAGTAAATTATTTAGTATCTAAACTGGCCCTTCTTCCCCCGCTCGTTGTGGTAAACCCGCAGCGGGGAGTAGCTGCCATTGGCATTGCCATTCAGCGAGGCTCCAGCACCAGGACCAATGCCAGCACCATTGCCAGCTCCATTGCCATTGGTGGTTCCATTTGTGCCAAAGTTCTGCGACGCTGAGCCCGAGATCAGCTCCTCCGAATGCTGCGGCTTGGCAGTGCAACGTGGCGCCAAAATCAGATTATAAATCACAAAGTAGACGAGCGATATGATGCAGGCAACTATGGCGAGCCATTGGAAGCAGCACGACCAGTCCGCCAGCTTCGGATGTTTCTCATCACGGGCCAGGCCAATCAATGCGCCAAAGCCCTTTCCTGAAAGGAAAAGAATAATTTGTTTCGATGATCATCATACTTAATACTCAGAGCTCGAAAAACTACTCAAAGTACGAACTAACTAAACTTCTCACTACGCAAAGTATTCAGTACTCGAATTACTCACTATTCACAGTTCTTCCTACTCAAAGTACTCACTACTCCAAGTACTTAATACTCATAGTACTTATAGAACTCAATACTCATACTGCTCATACTTCTCATGATATTCACAGTAATCAATACTAATTATTCTCGCAATCATCTATGCTTATAATGATCATTTGCTTCATACGAATACTACTCATACTCATAATACCCATTCTCACACCGTACCAATCATACTCATCTCATTTACGTGCATTCTTCTAATCGTAACACTCTTTGAGTGTGAATATTGAATAATTGTAAACCTACCTAAGCCAAAGAAGGCCAAAACAGCGATGGCCTGTCCGGTGGCAGTCAGTTTACGTGGCATAGCATGTCGCATGTATAGAATAATCGTAATCCAGATCAGACCAATGACAGCCGGCTCAATGGTCTCCATGACGATGGTCAGCCAATTGGTCTGCGCATCACTGAGGGCCGTGAATCGAATGACAAAGATGGCAAAGCCGGCGATGAATATGTTCGAGTGTCCGCAGTATTCGATAAATTTATCGACGTTGAAGAACAGCACCAGGATCAGGATAATGCCCGAATAGCAAATGGCATTGACATCTGTGAAAGTCCAATACAGATAACTGTGAATGCTGCTCCAGAAGGTGCCAAACAAAATGGCCACCAGTGTTAGCACCATAATCTCCGGACTATACCGCCGTATGGCAGACATGGGCACCACCAGCATGCCCGTTTTGGTGTGCCACCACCATTCGGGCGGACTGAGCGGCATTTGCGAGGCGAGGAGCAGCACCACAGCGCCGAGGACAAAGCACACGATACATATAATAAGGGCAGCCAGAGCGGCATCGTGGTTGGGATGTTGCTGCATGAAGAGCAGATCCAGGGGCGAGAAGAGTATTACATAGCCTATGGCGCCCCACACATACTGCCGGCACACCTCGCCTCGACCCTCCGAAGTCTCACGCACCGCAATGACAATCGCCGTGTTGAGCAGCGTCAGACTGGCCATGGCAAAGATATCGCCCAGCAGACGAATGATCCAATATCCAATCAGAGTATCCTCCACATTGCCAGTCGTCTATGGAAGAAGGTATCTCAGCTTAGGATTGGTCTATTTCGATTCATGGAGAGAGAACTCACCGTGACGCATTCGGTGTCAGCGAGCACACTATCCTTGCCATCGTAGGCATTCACAATCATGCACTCGATAATGGGCTTGCATTCGGAACCATTCATCAGATCCTTCATATATTTCACCTGCTGAGCGGGAATGTTGCACTGAATGCCCTCTGCAAGGAAATAAGATCAATAGGTCAATATTACGTTATAACTAACTATGAATCTATAAAATGAAAGATAACTTCAGAGTGGTAAAGGCTGAGATATTAAAAGAAGAAAAACAAGAGAAAGAACAATAAAAAAAGGTAGGCATAGATATAGGAAAATTATAATATTATAGAAGGGGAAAAGGCCACTGAACATAATACTAATAGAAGCTGGGAATAGCAAACCCCAAAAGGGGAGGCTAATGAGTATAAATAGTAACATTAATTTAAGTGAGAGAAAGAATAACATACTCAGAGGACTTCCATCTCGACGAGTCACAACTTACCCAGCGGATACTGACACCAGCCCTCAGTCTCATTGGTTTTTGGTCCCGTCATTGCAGCACCCATGTCGGCGTGCATCACAATGTTGGGCGTGTCCTGGGTGTAGACATGGCAGTTCTTCACAATATTCTCGCCCTGGTCGTTGCGCTCCGTTATGCACAGATGCGGCGGCTCTACATAGACCTTGCTTGCCCCAGACTTCACCTGACGCTTAGCACGTCCCGCCACCTCGGAGCTGATTAGCTCCAGGCCGGCGCTATCTGCGGGTAAGTCCGCCAGGTTCAACTGTCGCTTGGGCCGGTATTTTTCCGTGGTGGCACTCTCTAGATCTTCCCCGTAGTCGAACAGTTCGGAGCTCTGTTCGGTGGAGGGCGCCGCGGTGGGTACTTCGCCCAGCCAGAACTGATACATGTTCTCGTGGTAGTTGGGATTCAGGCAGCTGTACGTGCAGTGCGTCAGCTTGACGCTGCCCGTCTTGTGCTCCCAGTTGTGGCAGGTGCCATTGTTGCACAGCTTCTGGAATATAAAGGCGCCATTTCCATCGCACCCAAAGCTCACATCCGGCTTTTGTTCCGGCTCGCGTGCCACTTCGGGTACAGCAAAAAGAAAAGCATAGATCAAAGCTGCCAGCAGCAAGAAGACGGCAGTTAGCCTACGCAGCGTGCGTCCAAATCCATTTGGATTTTTGGCAGCCAAACGATCAGCCCAGGGGCCAGCCACGAGAGGGCCCAATATGGACACAAACGGAGCAACAATTGAAATTGTGCAATACTCCGAGAAGTTGAGGCCCAAGAGCAGCGGCTTCGTTGCATGCAAGATGTGCAGCGCGGTGAAACCTGCAGGTGATTAAGGCAACTTCGTTAAATAAAACCCACTTGAGTTTAGTTTATTTCTGACTTACCGCTAATGATGAGGAACACCACCAGCTTCAAGGATATCAACGTCTTGTTGATGCGCGGACTCTGACCGCTTTTATAGCCCATTTTGGCAGTTTAATTGTAAAACTAACGTTTATTTATGAACACTTTTTATTCCTTTCGATTTATTGGAGTCTGCAAAATAAGAAAAATCAAATTAATAATAGTTTCCTGTGTTGCAAAATTTAAAAAGAACCAAAACCCTGGCCTAATGTGACTAGTTTCCAGCAATAAGAGTCTGACTAGGCAGCTGCCGCGCAGCACCTTGTATCGTGGTTAAATAATCTGTCAATAATGCCAAATGCAACCGCAGCAACTTGATAAAATATAAACAAGCCAATCTAGTCGACGAAAAAATGCCCTGCTATGAGCTGAAAAAAATCACAAAGCTGCTCTCCACTTGAAACTATCCAAAACTCCTTGAATAACTTCGGTGCTTACAGTCCGATCTCGATGAAATGTTTCGAACATAAAGACGACACTTAGATATGAACATACGAATTTGAAACGGCGCCCTTCTGCTTACGGGTCCGACGCTCAGACACCTTGCAGGCCCTTAATGTCACTTTTGCAGATTATTCTTTGTGGGCTAAAAGGCAGTCAATCAGGGCTTTCCAAATTAAAACTCATATATCATTGGGGAATTTCCCCTATTCACAGCAATATAACAGTTCAATGCTAATCAGCGCTATCAATTGAAAATTGTTCTAGTTCTCAGCATTCAGACATAAATAGCAAACAAATACGAAGCCTGCCCATCGATTGAAACATTTAACAATGTTGTACATGTGTAAGTGCGTGTGTATACGTATGGACATACATGTAAACATATCTATAAACAATGCTAACGGGGTGTCAAAAATAAACAAGTGTCAATAGGCGATAGGCCACAGCAGCCGCAACATTCATTCGCACCGTTGAACTGAAATAAAATATCATCATAATTGTATGTAACAAAAGCGATAGCTTTCACCGAGGCAACGAAGATTGAATACCCTTCTTTATAATTGATCTATATGTATAAATTATAGAGTTAGATCTATAGCGAATTGAATGTAAAGAAGATCGATTGATACATATGATCAATATATGACCATTAATATAATGGACTATTGATGTATAGGTAAAATGTTAGAAAAATTGAATACCCTTCCCATTATTTGATCTGTACATAAATATGATTAATTGATCTATGTCAAATAGAATGTAAAACAGACGATTCCCTTTTAATATATAATTGACATATTCATGCAAATATTCATAGCAAATACAAGTGTTATGAAAATCAAATACCCTTCTTCGATCTCCGCTATCAGTTAAGATCATTCAAGTCAGTACAAATCAGTTTCTTATGTAGGGGAAGACCATATGTGCAAAGACTTAAGCTATGCATTATACCCTCGAGAAGGGTATCATAGCGATGAGCAGCAATTATAATAAAATATGTATATACTATGGCTACTGCCCTAGACATAAATTTAAATTGACTGTCAACGTAATTGTCAATGTTATCGCTTTAATCATTGGCAAAGTGTAAAATAGTTGTTGTTGACGCGATAAGCATTAGCTACAAAACGAGCCCGTGGAACTGCGTGGAACTGCGAGCAACTGCAATTGCGGCCAGGGAGTTGGGAGTGCGCTTAATGCAGCTGCTAAGTAATCCCGCACAGTGCTTTAAACCCATCAAATTGCTTTGAAATCGCATAATTCATGTGAGGATAAACTGAGGTTGATGGACTGCACCCACATGGAGGGCGAGTGCAATGCCGTTGATACGACTGCAATTTGCAAAGCTCTTAAGTGAAGATCTTGATTCTTTGTGATACTTTGACAATAAAATAACTGAGTGGAAATGGAAAGTGGGACTAACTGCAGGCTGTGACATTTTTTTAATACCCTGTAAATGGCGAAATGGGATGTTTTGGCGGTCTTTTACTTTCACCTTCGGAACTTTCCTTAATATATCTCCCATTTCTTAGCACTGAAAATATGTAAAGTTAAAATATGGCTTCAGCAAATATCAGGCCAAATTTTAGAAAAATTAAACCAACATTTATGGTATATAAAGAAAATATACTAAAAAGGTTGTAATAATCGCACAATAAACCCAAAAGTTACAGGGTATTGAAAAATGGCATTTTAAACTGGTGTTCATGCAAATGCGCAGAACGCAAACAA
Organism: Drosophila kanekoi; assembly: GCA_037075305.1. Classification (NCBI taxonomy): domain Eukaryota; kingdom Metazoa; phylum Arthropoda; class Insecta; order Diptera; family Drosophilidae; genus Drosophila; species Drosophila kanekoi. The sequence continues at coordinate 12,492,934 of JBAMCE010000141.1, forward strand.
GATTTGTAGCCTTACGAGCAGTACATCGTTTATGTATTGTGTTTAACAGGCGGTTGGACAATACCTAAACCGGTTGTTAAAGTTGTCAGCCAGTAATTACATCACCACAGAGCAGACCGGCCCCAGAGTGAAGAGGAGTGGGAGGAAGACTACACGCTGACGCAGTCAACGCTTGGATTACTACGCCCCCAGCCCAGCCAGCCGATAACGAGGGCTGGGCAGATGGGCGCGACCAAACATCTGTAACATTTCAAAAACAAAAACTTAACACCAAGTAAATTTAAAAAGAGATCTTTCAAAACAATTTACCAACGGAGGCTAACAGTGCATTCGAAGGCCGTATCTCAAGTTGTGTTTAACCTAAGTAAAATTTATGGACTCCAAGCTGTATAGCCTTGACGTGAGCTAATCAATAATGTGTGAAGAATGGATAGATTAATCAAGTACAATATGGACAAGATGTAAACAGAGAGACCACCATAAATAAAATGTTTATTACAAGCAAGAAGAATGGAGCGTTCTGGTCCGACCACGAAATACCCTACTGTTAAGGAGCAAAGACTAAGACGAGGAGGAAGAAGCAGCATACATGCCACAAACTACGCCTAGGCCTCTTCTGCTCTCCACTTGAAACTATTCAAGAGTCCTTTAATAACTTCGGTGCTTACAGTCCGATCTCTATGAAACTTTTAGAGCATAAAGATGACACTTAAATATGAGCATATATTTAGAGAGATCAAATATCAACAACAAGGTAACATCTAAATGGGCGTTTATCCATGGACCGCAGTTACCTTCCGAGCACATCTTTTAGGTATAATTAATAGGTATAAGGTATACAGAAGCAGGCGTATTTAGCTTTTGTCTGCGGTAGCTGAATCTAGCTTTTGTTTGACTATTTCTAAACAAACAATGACAGGGGTAAGCCACAAACAGCTATTAAAATGTTGCTGGCGCTTGTAAAAAAAAAAAAACAAACAAAATAAATAATCTACAAACTGAATCAACATAATGATGACGCATTACATGCACGCACACAGTCAAATCTGAGCCCAGCTCCAAACCCCTGAGCGCCCACTCGAAAAAAATGATATAAATCAAGAGTGCTCTAGTTGGGAGTGCTGGACTAGGAGATACCCTGAGTTCCAGAGTGTCCAGCAGCCATTACAAGCATTACCAGCTTGTTTCTATATTCACACAAATACACACACACAAACACGCACGCTTTGCTGCTTCTTTCCTTAGATGCCCATAGTATGAAATGCTTTCTTAAATAACTCGGTTATTTATGGTGCGATCTGTATAAAATTTTCAGAACATAAATATGACACGCTAATGCTTGTAAATACCAAAGCCTAAGACTATACCTCAGATCAATTTTGGGAACTCGACTAAACGGGCTAACCTTCTCAATATCAAATGGGTAGCTCCTAAAGTCTCTCTGAGATCGAGCCAGCTGTTAATGCTGAGCAGGAATATGTGAACTTTAAAGGGTCAGAAGCCTTCTTCTGTCTGTTACACACACCTCCACAAAAACAAGATACCCTGGTCAACAATTCTCAAAGTGTTCAGGGTATAAAACAAAGCTTCGTACTCGTAATTATGCAAAGCCAACCAAAAATAGAAATTTGATTACGAGATAAGTTCAAAAGCACAATTAGTATTGGGCTCCCTATATAGCCTGTGTTTGTGTTTCCCTACATAAGGTAGTTACTGTCCAAACAGAATCTTTTGCAAGCTGTGAATTTTTGCCTAGAGAGACGTCAGCTGGTTGCCAAACATCTTTTCACACCTCTGTGGGTAGCTCGGTAATTGCAGTTGCAATGTTTTTTGTTGCTTTTGTTGTCGTTGTCTGTCGCCTGCGCCAACGTCGTTCACTATGTGGGTCAATTGGCTTCTTTTTTATTTATTTATTTGTTTGTTGTTTTTGTTTTTTTTTTGTGCATTTTGGGGCTTGCCCCCAGACAGCGTGTTGCATGGCAAGCCAACGTTTAATTATGCGTAACGTGTCAACGGAAATCAATGGATGAAAAAAAAAAACAAAAACTAAACAAATGCAACTGACGTTCACTTCAGATTTATGAATGAATAAAGTCCATGATCTGGTCACACTGTGCAGCAGCTTTAATAAGTATAACAAATTGTGTGAGCGTTCGATTATTTTCGTGCTATTTGAATAACGCCCCTATCTTAAAAATTGTATACAAAAAGCAAGCGTGGCCTCAACTCAACAATAGAAGAAAATCTCTGCCTTTATGCCAGACAACTGATAGTAAATACTTCAATTGACTTTAGTTAAACCCACATAAGTGCGACAATAGATCCTAACAATAGTCGATGAACCGCAAACTTTAAGCTACATTTGTATCTTGATTAAATGGTATACCCTATGAGCCGCAAATGGATATCTACTGGGTATAAAGTCAAATGACCTAAGACAAGGCAATTTATGGGAACTTTAAGTTCCCTGAGGTCTTACGTATAAGATAACTATTTCCTGTTTATACACATCGAATCAATCCCAGAAATCTCTGGAGAATTCTGTTTTGAGACAGGATTAAGTTTTACTTAATTTGCTCAATTCCCAAATGTCTCACAGAGCTAGGCTCCAAGGCCGTTCAATGTGACTAGACCCTATTTGAGCGCTAGCTACAGGGTATTTGCTAGCTGAGCACAGTCTCGTCTGTTGTTTTATATCGCGTACTTGTTTCAAATTCGCGCAAGCGTTAACTAAACTAAACAAAATGTTAATTCCAAGTTGAGCACACACACACAATTTAATGCGTTGATTTGTACTTTGATTTACTGTCCGTTTCGGATTTGTTTGTTGTTTTTGGTTTCGGAGCGTAGCCCCGTCTGACATTTTGGCGGCAACTTTGACATTTAAATTGGGCGCCGTCACGCCCCAAGGAAACAACACAGCAAACAAATAGATAAATAGATGGAACAGCCGCTGGCTAATGCCAAATCCAATTTGGAATTACGCAATATCGATACTTCTTCGGTTCTTCTGTTTGCGCCCCCGATGTACGTGTCATAAGATACTATATGCTTTTCGTACATAGTATATCTTTTTTACAATATTGCCTCGGCACGCCTCATCAAACTGTACGCCCAAATGCGAGTCTGAGTGGAGGCAGTTTGTTTACACATTCAGCACGTAGTTTGGCATTATTTTATTGGACATATTTTTATTGAACCGGCGACCCACAAAATCAAACGACCCGATGCCGCAAAGTTGTCGCTACTGTGTGCTATTCATGAATGAGACACTCAGCTGGAACCTACCGCAGAGCCTAGTTAATAAAGACGACCATTTCCGTTAATGTTTATGAATGATTCTTCTATTAAATCAACTACTTATACCCTGGACTCAAGAAACACGGGTAAAATGGGTATCATGCTTTTGTGCAAATGTATGTAACTGGGAGGAGAAAGACTTTGTCCCTAACAAGTGTTTACATACTTGATCAGGACGTGTCGATCTAGCCTTGTCTGTATGTTTGCCTAGCCGTATATGTAAATGTCTCGCTAGAGATTTGATATTTGAAATATATATTGTCGTAAGCCAGAACGATTGTTTCTTCCGATACCTCCTCCTATATTCATGAGACTTTGAGACTTGGTTAGTTTGGGCATTACTCGAAAACATGACAAAATTTCATAAGGATTAGACTAAGAATATTTTACTTAATCAAGAGTGCATTGCCTGCTCATACATAGTCTGGGGAAAAGGGAAGAAGCAGCACATCAGACATGTTTGCTGTTTGTATTTATAGAAGAAAGCTACACACTGCATTCAGGGTATCGCTTAGTCGGGTTGCGCCTGCTTGTTACACTTGTCCTTAGCTTCAAAGATATTTGTAAGCAAATCAGTTATGAGTGGGATTTATGATTCACTAGCTACTCACTTGTTATTCAAACAAGCTGACAACCTTTAGATGTCTTTGGCTCTGCCTTATATACACACACAAACATACCTGTACACACACCCTACACACACGGTCAACGCACACAAATTAAAAACTATTTAGTAACATTTCGTTGTAGCTTAAATGCACTCTATAAAAACATTCGCCTGAATTATGTTCATTGTGTAGCACGCCCCTGGGAGGGCACACGCAATCCCGGCCAGGCATTTCCTCCACCTCCGCCCAGGCGCTGAATCACCTACATACATACATATATGCCGCTGCATAGCTGGGGGTTGTTGCGATTGTGTTTCGTGTTTGTTGCCGGCTAATTAATTAGAAGAAATGACCAGAAATTGGGTCAAACAGCACACAAAAACGCAAGTGGCAAGTGCAAGTGGATAAAGTTTTTTGGGGCGGTGCCTCTTAAACGGGTTGAAAAATATTCCAAATATTTTCTCTCTACAAATTGTCACAGTCCAAAATAGAAAACTTAAAAAAAATTGTAATAATTTGTCTCATTTGGAAATAGAAAATAGCTTTTCTTTAATATATAAACAAAACTTTTTTTTTGCACAAATCTTTATGTTTGGCCTACAATAAATAAATAAATATTTGGCTAAATCAATAAACAAACAAATTCAATTAGCATATATATATATATATAAGTATAGGTTGGTGCGGGGGAGGGGGCGTGCCAGCATGCCACTTGTTGCACTTTGTTTACAATTCTCGCTCGCACGGTCAGCGCTCGGCTAAAGATGAAAAGCACACACACTTTCTCACACACACACCTACACACACACAGAACAGTTAAAAGCGATTGCAACAAATTCTTTTATTTATAATTTACATTAGGCACTGGGCAACGCGAGCGCCATTAAACTGTCCGAAATTTATTTCAACCTCAATTTGCTGATGGCATGACCCCACAGACGACGACGACGCACAGCCACACTGAGCCACATTCGTATGTGGACCAATGTGTCGATGACATCATTCGCTTTGGACTGTCTCCGACGCGCGTCGCCGCGTTTTTGACGCAATCTTTTTTCTTTTTCGGTCGGGGGTAGGATCTATATTTACAAAAAAAAAATACCCAATAGCAGCATGATCTAGACTCTATAATTTGTTTAGATTTTGGCAGTAAATAAGTGTGTTGCACAAACTTTGGCTAGAGTTTCAAAAGTGCATATATATGTAATATTATGGACATAATCCAAAATTATATTTAGCAAAAACAAAAATTGAACAAACAAAACATTTATGTAAATATTTTGTATTGAGCATAAAATATTAACTTGGAGAATTTGTTTTCATAGACTTTTATCATAGACTTTTCAGTTCTTATTATACAGCTCTCGATTTGGGTATTATGCTTGAGCTTCCCTTAGCTCCCACTAGAAGAAAGTAAGTAAGATTCTTAAAGAATGGTTACGTCTTAAGTATGGCTTACATAAGTGTGTGTATACCAAAGCCCAATGATCTACCTTTAACAATTATGTTTTCTTAAATATTGGTGAAAAATAGATAAGTTATTAAAGTAGTGAAATATTCTTAAGCTGTTCATATTTAACGAGAATTTTCTTTCAAAGCGGGTTGTATCTAGCTCTTACAATATTCGGGTTATGCTTAAGAAAGCCTTTCTAGAGATCGATGTTTATCGATTGTAGTAAAATGAGATGAGATATCGTAGAAAAAGCAATAACTGCTTTTAGAGCATATTTTTATATTTGAAATGGGAATTCTTTAGCTTCTATAGATAATTTCAGAGAACGATTCGTTTCCATAGATAGGCAGACAGAAACATCTATACGATATATATATATGGTACGCTCTTTGGGCTTTTTTATTGGATAATTTGTGCTCGAATCAGCCGGGCACTTTATTTTGTTCTAATGATCACACTTCTGAACACACACTGTTTAGAAATGAAGATATTATTATTTTTTTCTTAGATATTTGGCAATTAAGAACTCAGCATTTGACTATTTACTGTGCCGAATTTATTGCTTCATTCATTAAAACTAAACGTTATAATGCCCAGAACCCATTGAAAATGGGTAAGAAGCGGACGGGTATAATTGTTTTGAGGAAATGTTTGTAACAGGCAGAAGGAAGCATCCATAGAATATATATATATTCTTGATCAGCATCAAAGGCTGATTCAATCTAGCCAAGTTCATCTGGCTGTCTGCCTGTCTGTCTGTCTGTCTGCCTGTCTGTTTGTCTATCTTTCGGTATGGCATGAAACATCCAGAATCGTATATAAACATCTTGCATCTTTCATTTGATAGCTAGCACCTCCCCCCTCTAGCTCTATATGCTCTTGTTAGAAGAAGCTTCAATGTAATCTCATAGTCAGGCACACCCGACTAGACTTTTTTTACTGGTCTTGTTCAATTTCACATATTTTGAAGATATGCAAAACTGAGCAATGGCGTTTGAGCTTTTCAATGAAACTGTAAATAGAGACTATATAGTGTGTGTGTGTGTGTAGGTAACACCTGCTATGAGCTCACAGTTATGATATCACTGCTGCATATTGACTAGAAAGAGCTCATAGGCATGCATACATAAATGTGTTATTTGCATATAACCTCGCTCTATTCGCCGCCGTTTGGAATGCAATTGGAACGTGTCGAAAGTGCAGCGGCCAAATGCAGCTTTCTATCGAGCGAAACTCCAAATAAGGAGGCGATTATTTTGCAACTTGGTTAATTTAAATGTTATTGTTTAATTGCGCAGTAATTAGGCACATTTCGTTAATTGGCCTATTGCCGAAAACAAAAATAAATGGGCAATCGATGCCTTATTAAGTGAACCCACACACAGACACACACAATTAGAAATCAAAGTCAAGACTTGGCCCACGACCAAGAGCCAAAGTCAACGTTAATGTTGCTTGTCTTTGAGGCAAGTCACGCAGTGCCTAAAAACTTGATTGCCAATGCAACAGCAACAACAACAAACCGCAGACAAATGCAATTCGCATAACCGGCCTCTAAAGAGCGCCAATCTTCAGCTTGAAATGCACCACAAGCAAGAATATCTGAGCTTGAGCCGTACAAAAAAAAAAGAAATAAATATAAAAGAAAAAGATACAAAGATACATTTGTAGCTACAACTTAGCTTTGACGTTGACTGTCACTCAAAGCCAATAAACAGGAAATCGTCTCGTCTCTCGACTGCAACTCGAGCCCCAACCATTCATTGCCATGTTCTCAATAATTCACAAGAGTTGGCAGCTCCTCGCAGACTTAAAGACTTCAACTGCAGATGCTGCGCTGCTGATTTGTCTGGCACATTGAATATGGACTTTCGGACATGTCATGACATTGAATCCGTCAGCAATTTAACTGCCAGAGCTGACAATTTGATACTTGACAATCCTCAAAGGCACAGAATCAAAACAGAATAGGCAAAAGTTTGCCCTAGTTTGAGGCCCGCCAAAAAGTGGTCCGCGAGGAGACACTCAGATTTTCCCCTCCCTGGTTTGCGAGCTGTATCTGTAAGATACTTACAGATTGTTTTTAGCTTTTGCTTATTTTTTGTTTTTCTTTGCTGTTTGTAGCTGTGACAGCATCTCTGAGTCATCGAATTCTTTAGCATGAGGCTGCATGACACAAATGCAAAAATTATGTATTACAATATGCTTCTCAATTTATGTATATGAATGAATACGTATATATGCTATCTATAGATAGATCAAGAAATATGAAGTCATATAATTGCCAAGCAGATGCATGTTAGTGTGAGAAGCTAATATCAATGTGTAATGTTTGGACAATATATGAAGGTTAAATTGGGAAATGTGAACAAATTCCTTAGACATAACACAATCTATAACAATCTAGAGATTTAAAGGGATATATAAGAATGTATTAATGTTATATGATACATCCCTGCGACCAACCTACGAGGCGAAGCATTCAAATACCCTTGTTATGTCCTTCAACCCCCTGCATTGTAAATACCCTTGGTAGAGGTCAGAAGTCACAGATTGTTTTGAGATATCTCAGTCAAACTTGGAACTTACGAGTTCCTACATGCTCCCCTTATGTGAAAAGCCCATGGCGGACAACTATAGCATATAGCTCGAAAAGAAGAAGATATCTTGACGTAAGCCAGCTATTACGAGCTTCCCTTCTCAAATCTGCGATTAGTGAGACATATATCTTCTTCGGCTTCTTTTCTTGTTTTGCATAAATATCAAAAGCTTCGTAAATTTTATTATGCCATAATCTTTCAACAAAGATTCAGAGTTCAAGATATGAGCTCAAAAACGAAAAGAAACGTGGCTGGCTTTACAGACATGCAGACATATACAAACATATACAAGCATATACAGGCATGTACACACATATACACACATATATATACATAAATATGCTTAAGACTTATTCCATTATTTGTTATATAGAATATTTGAAAGCCCAAAGAAATCCATAAGCATATTAACATGTGCAGCACATTTACTGAAAGAGCCAACAGATGTGCGGAGACGGATGAGTTTATAATGATAATGTCCGAGACTCTGTTCCAATTATAACTAAATCTGAGGCAAGATGAGATGTATATATATTTATTGTGTATATAGCTGACATAATTGGACTGAACTAATGTTGGCCAAAAAATTGAAAGAGTTTGCTTCGCGGATTAGTTCATTAATGAGACGCGAATATGATGTCATATGCGGCGGATACACTCCAAAGCTTCGCGTTTCGTTGCGTCTTTTTGTGATTTAAATTTCATTATTATCTTTTTTGTGTCTGACTCCGCTTGGCAGACCCTCTGCCCCCGCTTGGCAGACCCTCTGCCCTGCCCCCCGTCGCTTAGGCTCCATTGTTAGAATGTCTGTTGCCGGTTTGAGCTTCGCAAAGTTGTTTGTCTGGTTTCTGTTCGGATAGCTCTTTCCCGCCAGCTTTATGAAGCCGCTGCCAATTCAAGTTCAAGCTTGCGTTTCAGTTCAAGAAATATATGTATGTACACAGTTTTTTTTTCTAATGTCTTAAAGTATTTCGTGCTGCGATCTTGAGGGTGGTTGTTTGATTGTCTTGCGCCTAAGGGTGGTTTTCGACACACTCTTTTCGTCCACGGGGTGGTTTCTATTTCCATTTGTTATGCGCCTAGCAAATAATTCGTGTCGCATTTTTTTGCCGTGTGCTGCGTAGATTTTGGGTTCTATTTATTAATGGCACGCCTTGTGTATAAGCATTTTATTGCCGGCTTTCTCTTCGGGGTTCAGTGAGACCCGCAGAGGGCCAAGAAAAGGGTTGGTTCTTGCCCAAAATGTACTGAAATAGCGGCATTTCTGATTGTTGCCACCTTTGTGTGTGAGAATTAGCCATGGCCGGAGGGTTATTAAATATTTGTAGAGCAACAACAAAAGAATCCTGAGTTATCTTTCATCTAAACTACATAAATCACAAATAAATACTGTGAGGTAGAAAGAGAGAGAGGGAGAGGGGGAGAGAGAGAGAGAGAGAGAGAGAGAGAGAGAGAGAGAGAGATATTTAAGATCTTCTCACAATAGATAAATAAGTTGCAAAGTTAACTAGCAAGGGAGAAACCCTTTTTGTATAGCCTACTCTCCTGAAAAAACCCCCTTTATTGTCTTGTCCCACTTTCATAAAAGTTTGACTCGTAAGACCCACAAACCCATTTTGCATTTTGCATAAAGGGGCACTCACAGGTTCGCCTCAGCCAGAAACTATGTCATAGAGCACCATGTGGCAAGGTTATAGTAGAGCAATCATCGTATTCTGGTGCGATGACAACATCGACGTCATCGGCGCAAAATAAAACGCTATAAAAATCAAATAAAAATGCTCTATTTAAGGCTGATCGACTAGTATATACCCTGCAGCCAAGATTAAAGATTTGTGTAAACCATAACATTCATGTGGAACAGATAAATATAATCAACAATTTATAGAAATCAGCCGTTCGACTAACATATACCCTATAGCCAAGATTGAACATTTCTTAAAAATATTACTTCTATATGGACTATAATACAATTTCTGTTTAAATCGTGCATAAATGCTGTACTTGTTGCTGCTCGACTAATATGTACCCTGTATCCAGGACAAAAAATTGAATGACATACTATCTTTACTATTAAGTGCATGCCAGCATTCAGTATACAATATATACTCAACTTACAGGGTATTATTTGAGTAGAATTCTTGTTGTCCTTGGCAGGATTGCGTAACGCTGTCCTGGACGTTTGCCCCGGTGCCTGTCACACGCAGCATTTAATGTTCTACAATTAGTTACCAAGGTTACTCAACTCCCAAAACCCCCTACAGCCATCCCCTAGCCCTGTGTGTGCCTCCCTCTACCCTTGCGTTATCCTTGCGTCAATTGAGTTTCATTTTGGCGCGCTTGGCTAATTTAATTACTCGGGCAAATGGTGTGGAAAATGTTAAAAACAGCGACAAAGTGAGTTTGTGGTGAACTGCGGGAGGGAAGGTGCTACCAATTGCCGGCTGTGGAGTGAAGGGTGTTGAGTGTAGGATGCAAGGTGCGCGGTGCAGAAGTGCAAGGGTGCACTTTAAAATTTTCCCATGGCTCTGGCGCCAGGCAGTCGCCACACAAATTGCACTTTTCATTGCGTAAAACCGGGAGAGTTGTAAAAAACACTACTCGAAATATATATAGGTATATGTACTATATATACATATAGTTTTCATTGATTTTTATGCCCTGTAGCTGGCAGAAGTGGTTGAAAGGGTAGCATAGAGATAAAAAATTATGTCAAGGAAGCATATTTCCTCTTGATTTATCTTATTCTATGATCTTCGACATGAAGAAGGAACTGTAACTTTGTATTGTTTATATCTAGAAAGTTTTCCTCTAAAAGAGAGAGAAATTCCTCAGGAAAACCCAGAAAATATGCACATTTGACAGGTAATCAGCTTTAACATTCTTTACAGGGCATCTTATAGTCGCGCCTGCTCAACTCTCACATTCAGACTTGTTTTGTTTGCTGCTCTCAATTGAGCTGATGACTTCATTTCCATGTCTTTCACATGCCATTTTTTGCTTTGTTCTACTATTTGGTTTTACTCGGGGACTGTATTGAATATCCTTGAAGCGAATGCAACATGCGAATGGAGCCGAATCGGAACTCCCGCCCGCTCCCCTGCCCACTGCCCACACTCCTGCGCCTTGCCGTGTGCGTGTCCTCTACGGAAACGGGTTTTTGGGTTAGGTATGGAGTTTTTTTCCGTCTTGTGCCTTTTTAGCTTTAGTTTTTGCTTTTAATAACATTCGAAATGAATATGACATCACAAGTTTTGAGTGGGTTTCTGATTGTGACTCAATGTGCGTCTTTTTTGATACATATATGTTTGAATAGACTTTGGGAGAGGCCGCACTTAGTGATTAGGCAGCCGTGTGGTCTGGTCCAAGATCATCAAATCTATATATGAGCTTTATTTCGACTCTAGTCTGCGCTCAAATCCCACAGAAAGGTGTGAACCAGGTGTGATCTCATAGACTATAAGAACAAGAGCACTCCCTCCCTCTCTCTCTCTCTCTCGCTCTCTCACATACCATAAACAGATCAAGCTTTAAAAAGCGATGTCGATTTTATATCCCGCAACCCCCGCCAAAAGACAATATTGGGACAGAGTGAAACCCAAATGAATTACAGGGTATCAACTAGCTCAGCATTCTCAACTTATACTCACTGAGTAAATTTAGAAAATATTCAATAAAAGAACTGAAAATGTTTTCAAAATTTCATTTTATACATATATCAAACTTTCAAATATCCGTTTCAAATAAAATTCTATTGTTTCCGGCAATTTGAGAAATTCTTCACATTATATTCAGCGTCAAATTGTTTACTTTCAACGTTTATATGCTAATTAAAATTGAAATTGAAATTGAAATTGCAAAATGGATTTTATTTATAATTTCTATTTATACAAGCCCATTTTTATTTTTTTGATATTGATATTGATTTAAGAGCACAAACTGCGAAAAAAGCACGCGCAAGTTTTGAAAACTGTTTCAGTATCCGCACAAATGTCGCAAGAAAATTGTTTCAAAATTAACTTTTTATTTTGATTTTTTTTTTTGTAGCTAAAATATTTGAATTCAACACGAAGCAGAAGACGAAGTGGAACTAGAAAAACAACAACAAGAACAACAACAACGGCTATCAAAGCCAAAAAACACCGCACTGTATATTGATATACGTTAAAACTACAAAAATAAATTTCGAAAAAACCAAAAACAAAACAATGGGCAAAACAGAAATCACAAAACTATAAAAAACCGCAGCAACAACAACAAACATCGCAAAGCTCGCGTCGCGCGGCGTTTTTAAAAAAACGTTTATTTCTTTTTTTTTTTTTTTTTTTGTATATATATATATATAAATTTTGTGTATTTTTTTTGTTTTTGTTTTTGTGTGTTTTGTGTGTACATTTTACGGTTGTGCTTTTGGTTTTTTGGCGGCAGCTGAAGCCAAAACGTTGCCTCGTCGTGGCCAATGCTCGCTATTTTTTTTTTGTTCGTTCGCGTTCCGCGTGCGCGTTCCCAACGCTTCGCCGTTCGAGTGAAAACTAAACGAAGCGCGCGAGCAGCCAAGCAGAAGCAAGCGATTGTCACTGGCACCACCACAACCACAGCAGCAGCAGCAGCAGCAACAACAACAAGAGGCCCAATCACCTCAACAACAACAAGAGCAAGCAGCGGCACGTCCAGCTGTTTTGGTCTTTGGTCTACTGTGCTCATGCGGTTGGGCGCCAAAAATATAAGCGTAAGTATAAGAGAGAGACTAACTGTTAATGTGTAGCCGACTTTGCGGCGGTGTTGAGAGCAGTATAAGAACTAGGAAAGCACAGCTCTCTTTTGGGCTGTTAAAAGCAGCTGCGCAAGGTGAAACTATAAATCGTATATCATTTTATAAGATGATCTTAAAGAGAACAACAGCCTTTCAGACAGCGAACATAGCTATGTTAACTTAAAATGTCAAATGAATCAGGAAAAATAGTCAGGTTTTTACACTAAAATACATATTTTAACCAAAAGTTTCCAAATGTGTGGGTAAACAGCAAAAAGAAGGATTGCTAAAGCTGACCTCTAGTCGAGTTTACATGGAACATGCAGATATGGAATTAGAAGCCTTAACGTGGCTATATTCCCAGCAATTATCAAGCTAATAAGGAAAATTGTTATTTGCTTAATTGCTTTCAATTGAAAAGGGAAATTGGCGTATTCAATTACATATTTCTGCTGGTTCCGTCTAAAAATATCTTATAAAGGAAATGAAATTTGTAACGTATGCCACAAACTCGACCAAAAGGCAGTTCCTGCCACAGCTGTGCCCAGAGATAGCATTGAGCACTTATAATTTCAGCAAAGTGCAAAGATTTTCCGGCAAACGAAATGTGTTGACCATTTGACTGTCTACTATTTTCAACCCTTAGAAGTCAGACACACCCCCGCGCAAAGCCGCGCGTCTGCCATATAAATATATATATGTATGTGAACAGGAATTCACGTGCACGCACTTTGAGGGTGTTTTTATAGACATGTGTACACAGAGTACATAGCATATGATTGATAGGACCGAAACGCCATTTCCCTAATTAAGTAGAATGCATAACTAAAAGACATTTAAAATGCTTCCCAATATGCGTTGTTTATTCATTTATTTAGGGGCGGGAATGTCTGTTTGCACTATTCGGAATTCAAATTGAACCCCAATTTGATTTTCGTGCAAACAGTTTTCGAATAATTTTGATAAATGTTTGGAATCTTTAAATATACGTAAGCTATTGACATTAGTTGAGGCTCTATTGATTATTAAGTTATTATTTGGAACACTTAACAGCGTTTCCCAAATGATATCCTCAAATATTCTCTATGTTCTATATAGACATTGGCCGACAAAGGTCCTGCCCCCATATTTATGGTCCCAAATAAGAGCTCTAATATATCCGACTAAGACATAAGAAAGTTATCTTAAAACAATGAAAATGCAAGTTGAGCTAGATATTAATTTAGACACAGCCTGTCCAGAAAAAGTCTATCTAAAGAATAGTCATGATATATCTTAAAAAGACCATTTCAAGGTTTGGCTGTTGATTGCTTTGGCCAGAAACAGTTGCGCCCAGCTAACAGCTGCTTTGCCAAATGGAAATGCACAAATTAAATTAAATGTAGGATGACTTTTACTGGCCCTCAGCCACAATCAGAACATCCTGCCTTTCTCCCTCCCGCCCGAAGATGAGCCAACTTCTCTGATCTAATGTGCAGCCGCCCATCAAATTAATCAATCAGCGGGATTGAAGGGGCCGCCTTTGGCTTTACAAATGAGCAAACTTTAACCCTTTGCTGGGGCATCTGGTCGATTTTTGGACACTGGATCGGCCACGTCGAAGCTTTCTCTATTTGCCAGCTATTTTTGGATGAGCGCAACGCTCGTTCGCGAAAAGCGCTCTGGGAGCGTGTGCGCGATCTGTTCCGATCTGCTCGGGGAAACCGTGCTGTTCGGTTCCGGCGTAGTACAGATTGGATTTTAGTACAAATTCGTTAGTCGTACAAATCGCATGACTTTGCGGGCGGTTTAAGGCCAAAAAACAAAAAAACAAAAAAAAAAACAACAGAAAAACAGAAAAGCAAAGGAAAAAGAAAAACCCAAAAGACACTTTCAGCAGATCAGCTGAAAATTACGGATTGCCAAACTGAATAAATAAATAAATCTAGGAATTTTCTTTTGTATATAAACACACGGAACGGTGCAACGTGCATTTCATTTATTACAAGAAAAAAAAAATATATATATATATATATAGAAGATATAACTAAAATAAGCCTAAAAAACACTCTCAAATTAAAAATCAATTAAACATATTCTAGCTGGGGAAATTCTAGACTTGTATAGCTGTAATTTTAGGCCAATTTTAAGCGTATTCACTTTTGTTTTGATGCTCACATTTTCAACGTGAAACAGACAATAACGGCAAACGGATATATAGGCTACATTCGCCCAGAAGTATATAGACAGATTCCCGTGATATATATTCCCAGCGAATACGGTAAACTGGGCTATTTTCATATTGCGAGATGACGACGCGCGGTATACGGCGTAAAAAGTCAACGTTGACAGAGTTGAAAATCGCAGTTATTGGCGCGCCCAGTGTTGGAAAGAGCGGTAAGACACAGAGTTTTATCCAGAATACAATTGAAGAAAAAAACAAATAATAATATCGGAAAAAACTCTTAGATGGAACGCCGAGCAACAGCAAATTAGTTGAGCAATCGCCGAGTTCGTATATATTTAGATCCCTTGTTTGTTTTGTTTATAAAGTGGCAGCATACATATACACATGCACACGCACACACACACACGCACACACACACATGTGCACATGTGCACATGTATCTTTAAGCTTACCGCTAAATATATATACTTACATATCTGTATCTGTATCTGTATCTGTATCTGTATCTGCAATTGTATCTGTATCTGTTGCTGTATCTGCATCTGTATCTTGGCCTTTGAGTAGCTCGCATTTTCCTGTAATCGTTTTCACCGTTCGATTTGACACGCGTGCACCCCACAGCCAACAATTTATGACGGTCACTGTGTCACACACACACACACACAAGCTCACACACTTAGGGTGGGATCATAAGAGCTAGATTGCATTGCGACTTAACTGCAAATTGATGTTCTCTGTCAGCCATCATCTCACGTACAATAAGCCTCGCCCCCGTAAACTTTGAATTTGTAGCATTTTGTAGGCCCCCCGAATGACTTCCGCCTGCCGCGGCATCTGTCAACTTCAGGTAACACCCAGCTATTTTATGGCCCGAAAAAGCATAAGCCGACCCGTGTTAGACCCAAGAAATATGACTAGAATATATGCTCTACTAATAAATATTCATTTGGCGCAAACACTTGACGCCTGGCATTGATACGCACCGACAGCTGTACCCGTAAATTGTCGCCTGCTATAAGCATAGGGAAATCTTGCCAGGCTAAAATACAGACGAACTTGCCAAACAGATTGAAATGGGAAGTTCAAATAGCTCATGAAGAGCCTGCCTTTCCCGAATACTTGTCTAAGTCCGATCTAAGCTTATTTTGCCAGACATAAAATGCAAGCTGCATGATTGGAAAATGTTGGGAAAGAAGATTATAAGAAGATAACTAGAAGAAGCCGAATATTAAGTACTCTTCTTGGCATAAGGCATAGAGCTTTTGCAGATTTGTTAGAAAAATAGTTAAGCTCTTCCGGAGCTCCTGATATTCACCTGATTTATCAGATTATCTTGAAACACAAAAACGTATTCCATAAAGAAACTCAATTCAATTCGAGCAATTCTTAAGGGTATCTATAAGATATAGTCGCCCGATAGTGAGACTCTTGAGTGCCGTCAATCTTCTGTCAATATATCTAGATAAACAAAAAGATAAACTAAATTTTAGACTAATCGTTCCCAAAGCAACTTTATGATATAGTCAAACGATCTCGCCGATTTCCATCTACTGTATACCATAGAATGAAGAACCAATGCCATGATTCATAATGTAAGACTAGTTTAGATAGAAAGAGATAGTTATACTACTTGACTGGTAAGCTAATAAGGAGTATTCATATACTCTATAGAGTCGGAGAGCCCTTTTACTACATTTGTTACACATTTAACTCTATCTATCAAGAAGAGAGAAGGAAGGCGACAGTTCGTATGGATATACTTAATCTCTGTTAATCTCTGTTCCTTGCTCGGCTTATAAATGTTTTCCGCATGCCTGACATGAAAATCATATTTTAAAATTTGTTGAATGATATTTCGGCTGATCAATTAGCTGTTGATTCAGTTATTATTTGGGCTAGCGCCTAAATGGGAACTATTTAAAAGCCAACAACAGATAAATGAAAAATTTCAAATTTCTACCCCTCAAATGTGTGCTGCATACTAGCCTTAATTTGCAATTTTTCTCTGTGTCAATCTAATCTAGCGAATATCAAGAGCAATGTTATCTAAAATACATAAACTTAGTTATATGCATATACTTTTTTACAACCTGACCCACTGTAAGCTTAATTATTTACTTTTACTTGGAAAAAAATTGTTTTGAATATGAGCTTGTGGAAAAATAAGAAAAATGGGAACAAGTACTTAGTATATGGAATTTTTTTAGGCGCCAGCAAACGTTTTAAGCACACAAGATCGTATCTATGATATATGCTGCTATATATATACATATATATATATATATATATATAGCTATATCATTCAACCGCAGATATAGCACAAATATTTAATGCACTGAAGCGCCAGGGGCATGCTTGTGTGTGAGCGTGTGTGTGTGTGTGTGGCAATTAAAGCGACGCCCACCCGGCGAGGGGCCGTGGACATGGTCCGATCCGATCCGATCCGATTAATGCCCAACGGCCAGATGAGACAGTGTGGCCAGTCTTTGTCGTAATTTAAACAAAATTTTAAACGTTGACCTCGTAAAAATACATATAAAAAAGTAAATAAAAACCGAAACAAAACGTTTGCAGAAAAGCATAAATTAAAATGCCAGCGAAATGTGCGGCTGCTATGAAAATAAATGATGAAAATGTCATTAAAAGCGGTCAGCGGGCGGGTCTTGGGCAGGAGCTGGGGGGCCAGAGGCTTACGTGCCAAGACAAACTAACCCGAAGTACCTGTGCACATATATTTTATATCCTTTTGGCAAGCAGCGCCCAGCGAGACTTGGTCAGAGTTCAAAGCACCTGCATTGCAAATGACCAGAGGCTCAGCCGAGACGAACACACACCCTTTCAGCTAGCCCAGCTCCTGCCTCCCCCCACCCCCTTCACTCTTAGACCACCCCCTCGCGTTGTTTTGTTTGCTTGCAACACGCAACGTTAAGGCTCAAATGTGTTCCTGTTGTTGTTAGTTGGGTTTATTAACCCCTCAAGGCTTACATTTTTCCTTTTGCCCACCTGCCCCGAGGCGGCTTTTCCCTGGCCACATTTGAATTTTCAACTGTCGTATGAGTTTTTCCGTTCACGCTCGCTTAAGTGCTGACCCAGTAGTATTTTTTTTTTTGTTCTTCTCTATTTTGCAGGGGTTTGTTTTCCAGGGGCGTTGCCTCGGTTTACACCTGATCGCTGTGATAGCCGGCCCCAAATTAAATTCTGTTATTTAATTTTATTGCAGCCTTAATTGTGCGTTTCCTAACAAAGCGTTATATAGGCGAATACGATCATCAGACTGAGAATCGCTACAAGCACGAGTCCATGGTGGATGGTGAGCCGGTGCTCTTCGAAATACTCGACACATGTCCCAAGGTAGCTATATGGATAACACTTATTTACCCTACACCAAACACAAAAAAAAAGCAAACAAAAAACTCAATCTATAAACAACCCAGGCCGAAGATGAATATCCCAATGCTGCCGAGCTGATACAGTGGGCCGATGGCCTGCTGCTCGTCTATTCCATAACCGATCGCAAGAGTTTCAACTATATACGACGTGCCAAATCCGATCTGCAATCGGATACGCCCGTTCAGCTCTGTGCCAACAAAGTGGACATGGTGCATCTGCGTCAGGTCAGCCGCGACGAGGGCGAAATTCTGGCCAAAGACTTTGAGTGCAAGTTCAGTGAGGTCTCCGCCGCGGATCATGTCGACCAGGTCGCCGAGGTGTTCAATGACCTGTGCAAGGAGGTGCTCGCCTGCAAGCGCAAGTCCAAGCAGAGCCTACTGGAGCGCATGCTCGGCGGCACCAGGCCCTACAGCAGAGGAAAGAGCGATAGCAATTTGCCAAAAGACTGATATCAACATTTGTTTAAATAAAATATACTCATTTTTAACAGTTAAACGTGTTTGTTTCATTCATCAACAGCTTGAGTGTGTTAAGTGGATAATAGAAACGAGTAGAATCGGTTTCTATAGCACTCTGAAGTTCGAATACCCTCTTAGACATCAGGTTCATGACAAAATTGTACAGTTTTTTACGAGCGTAAATAAAAGTCAAGTTTTCTTAGATAAAAAAAGATTTTTTCCTTCGTCTAGAATTGTCGAATCCAAAACTTTAAGCCTAATCAAAATTACTTGCAACAATCTTACATCAATAAAAATTCTTCAATTTTTTATTTTAACTAAAGCTCGCGTGATTAATGTTATACCCAGCTGCATACTTTTAGTTGTAACTGTTCCTTCTCCTCTGTTTTATATCAAGCAGCTTTTGTTGGACTTTTATAAGCTTTTGAATCAATATGTTTATCATGTCTATAGCTTAGCTTTAAGTAAAAACATATGTAAAACAAGGGAAACAATTTAATGTCCTCAAAGTATTCTTCGAATAAGTTAACTAATTTTATTACGCCTATTATTTTGCTCTAATTACAGGCTTCTACTAAAAAGCTTAGCGCCCGCAGTGTGTCATATCAAGCAGCTTTTGATCGAGCTTTCAAAAGCTTTTACGTTTAGTTTGTGAACAATAGATGGAATGGAATAGATAAACGGAACAATAGATGGAATCGTCGCGTTATTCACAGTGAGTCCCAAAATTCAGTTTACATTTTTTGGCACTTTGAATTTTATAAAACATGAAAGACTCTACCACAATAGAGACTATTCGTGATTGTATTTATTTATATTTTACTTTTAAATATGTGTTATTTATACACAACCTCAAAGTATGCAACACTTTTATGCTCATGAGGCAGTAGTATAAGCAGAGGCGTAGCGTCTTTGTCGCCAAAGGGGGGTTTTCTAAAGATGTGACTGGTTGGCTTGAAAGTAATATTTAAATCTCCAGAATAGCTAGCATTATTATTTTAATTATCTACAATTTCATTTAATATATAATCTATATATTAACTAGTTTCGCGAGGGTTAAAGCTGTTTGGCTCTCTCTCTGTCTAGGCTAGCTAAGAAACATACTTGACAGATTGACCAAAATTGACTTATACTATATTGTCAATTATCGCAGCTGATATTAATAAATATGCTTAATTATAAGATTGATTTGTAATGACGCGACCTTTGGCAACCTCTGGACTTGATGTCGCCCCTTTAGCGAGACATTTGCACACGTGCGCTCGACTTTTAATTAACCAAAGTCAACAGCCCCATTGAAGCGTGTAAGTCTGTATATCTACTTAAAAAAAACTGTCGACTGCTGTGCCGTTCTATATACTTAACTTAAATTCAAACTTAACTTCAACTTTCTGACAACATCCGGAACAGTTCAGCTCTCAGCTCTCAGCTCAGCTCAATTATTGTGTGGACATTTCATCAGCTCTTCCTCCAGACTTTGGCTGTGATTGTATCCAATTGTGATGTTTGTTTAACTAAAACCAAAATATTGACATGCTTTAAACAGACAATGAAAGCGCGCTAAAGAGCTGCAAATTCAATCATGGGTAAACCCAGCCCACCCACAGCTCCGCTCTCGGGCCCATATCGCAATACTCATACGACCCGTTGGCCAGCTGCCTGGCAGACTTTGTGGGCCACCTGTTGGTTGGTTGGCCTGGACTGTGGGCGCTGGCCAGCCAGGTGGGACGGGGCGGGTCGGGTCGGGCTGAATTGAATAGCGCTTGGCAACCGACTATCAAATGGAAATTAAATCCACAATTTTCTTGTAATTGTTCGAGCGAGTGCAGCGGCAACAGCTTGGGGCATGAAATCTCACAGGTTTTTTTTTCGCCAACTATTTTTAATTAGTCGCACATTTAAAATTCTAATGTTAATTTATGATTGAAAGTGGTCGTTGTGCTGCTCAGCCCAGGTTATGCCAACAGCAGCCCTTCTATTTAAGTCCAAGTCAGAGTCTGGGCCAGGTGTCGCTTATGGTTCAAGCTGTTGAACTGATTAGCCGGCCCGAGAGCACCTGGCTCTCATTGCTTTTATGCAATTAACTGGCCGATTGTATGGCCAATCGGTGTGCTGTAATAACTTTTAATTATGGACCAATCGGCATAATAATGTTCTGGAAACTCACTTTGCATGCAAGCAGTACCTCGAAAGCACCTGAAGGTCAGCTGAAGGAGCTAACACTGAAGGCTTATTGGCTTAGTTTTTACTTAAATGCTGCATTAGCTCAAAGAAATTAAAATAAACAATAATTCAAGACCTGCTAAGGGCACACTCAACGCAAAGATACCCTTTCCAAAGTGCTACAAATTAAACATGAAAATAAAAAGTTTATCTGCTTTGAGCGAAAATTATTCTGTGTATCTTGGAAAAGCTCCCATTGAACGTCAATAGAACTTTTGACTAAGCATCTGGTTTTCACGCAAGGAAAAGTTGCATTTTATTTGAGGTATAATTCCAATGAGAATGAGATTGAACTGCATTGTCCAGCACGAAACCCCGTCGTAATATTCATCTACGTCCTGAAAGTTAACTATTGTGAAAAATTCAGTTTTAGTTATTACAAATCGGGCTGTGTACTGTGCATCAATCTGTCAATCACGGTACCTGTTATATAATGTTTGAGTATCAACAATAAGATTTTAATAAGTATCAATAATGTCAACTGAAGAGATGAGCCTGTAGAGATGGAATGCTTAACTGTCATATCATAATCTTTACTCAAACGAATATACCCTCTTCTTGGTCCGTAGAGATGAGCCTGTAGAGCTGGAAGGCCTAATTGGCAAGCTCTCTAACGAAACGGATATACCCTCTTGTCTGTTTTGTGTGTGGTAGCTTAATTGGCATATCATGCGGTCTATCGAAACGAATATACCCTCTTCTTTGTCTTATGAGCGCCACCGATAACATTTTAGTTAGTATCGATAAGGCCAACTGGGCCTCTCTTCTCTCATCGAAACGAATAGAAACTCTTCTTTGTCCGTAAAGATGATCCTGTTGAGATGAAACTCTTATTTGGCAAGCTCTCTAACGAAACGAATATACCCTCTTATATGTCTTGTGTGTGGTAGCCTAATTGGCATATCATGCGGTCTATCGAAACGAATATACTCTCTTCTTTGTCAACTGGGCTGGCTTCACTGGCATATCTTTCTCTCATTGAAACGAATATACCCTCTTCTTTGTCTTATGTCTTATTGAAACTTCCTCAGCACATGCTCTCAATCGTTTCACCTATGACGGGTAATCTAGGGTATTCAAATTTTATAGAGCACTTAATGTTGAAACCTTAGAAAGGCAGTCGTTAACTCTTTTGATGCTTCCCCGTAACATTTTGGTGGTCAAGCATTTAAATTGATATATGGCAAGCTGGCCAGCCTCCACGCGGTGACACCCTAACACAGACCTGGCCCAGTGTAACCAGTTTGTGTTCTAATTAGACTCAGAAGCCAATTGGCAATTATATTTGCTGATCATTTAAATTAGAATTTGCAACAGGTGCGCCTCGTAGGCGACGCAACGGCGACGGCGACGGCGACGGCGATGGCGGCTGCGCAGTCTACAAATGGCTGCCTAACGGTTTGGCCGCAACGCCCCGATTTATATATATATATATACATATATAAATATGATATACACATATATATAGATATATATCTATATTTAACAGCTGGCAGTAAGTATTTTTTTGAAAAGTTCAAGACAAGTCCAAGATTAAGTAACTTAAGAGAGAAAAACAAACCGAAAAAGCTCGCGAATAATTGGCCCGAAATGGCGGCCACAATGCCAAGCGAATTGGCTAAGCGCAATGTGTAAGTCATTGACTTTGATATTCAATTAGCCAAATACCAAAATGCCAAACAAAATGTTCTACTTAATTCTGGTTGCTGGCTACTGTCAAAGCCGTGCGTCCAAGTCGGGCCCGGCTCGGCCCGGCCCAACCTTGGCGCTTTATGCGCCTTTAATTAGCCAAAATTGAAATTAAAAATTTGAATTTAAAATTCGAAATGGATTTGCACGATCAAACGAAACGTGTTCCAACGTCTTTTACAGCTCTCTGTGTGTTATGTTGAAGTTGAAGCTTAACAATTAATACAAATTCGTGTCCGTCTGCGAGTGTGTGCGTGTGTGTGTGTGTGCGTGTGTGTGTCTGTGTGTGTGTGCGTGTGTGTGTGCTTTTTAATTGCAAAGTGCATTCGACTTCCGGCAATTATACATAGGCAATTCGCTCAGCGGTTCAACAAACTCCGCTGTCCCAGAGCGTTTCCTGCAACCCTAACCCAAATATTCACTGACTTTGACCAAAGAGCCAAGTTCTGAAAAAGACGCAACTGACCATCGGCACGTATGCCATTTTCCCCCTCACTTCTTGTGTATATAGATGTACGTGTATATACCTTTTCTAACCATACAAATGCAAATAGAACTTCGGCTGAGCTAAGCATTAAATGCCTGATAAATGTCTAACCTTAGCTGTAATTCTTTTTTTTTTTATAGAATTAAAAGCCCGCAATTAAAATTGGCTGCTAAATGCACGCTTTAAGAGCTTATTACTTGTCGTTTCACTCATAATTCCCACGTCTGCAAAAACATTGTTATATTTATCAAAATGAAATCTTGAGAATTTTTATAAAATTGATTTCATTTCTCATATACCCTGTTACCTTGAAAGCTCGCTTAAATTAATATTAAAACTTTATTAATTTTAAAATATATAATTTCATTAATTAGAATGAAAAATATGTATACCCTGTACATCAAAATGGAGTCTGACAAATAA
This sequence comes from Drosophila kanekoi, assembly GCA_037075305.1. Classification (NCBI taxonomy): domain Eukaryota; kingdom Metazoa; phylum Arthropoda; class Insecta; order Diptera; family Drosophilidae; genus Drosophila; species Drosophila kanekoi. Next base: position 12,516,485 of record JBAMCE010000141.1, read on the forward strand.
TTGGGCGGGTCGTTTGCACCTTGTATACCCTGTAACCCTGAGCATTTATTTGAAATTAGAATCAAATCTTGAGAATGTTAAGAAATACTTCAGTATTTATATTCAAACTTTAAATATTGAAAAGAATAACCAATTTTAATAGATTATGTATATACCCTGTAACTCTGAAAGCTTTGCTGAAATCAAATCTAGGGAATGCTTAAGAAATATGTGTATCAAATATTATAAAGCTGAACTATCAGAATATACAATAGTTTATAAAATAAGTGTATACCCTGTAACCTTGGGAAAAGTTCCACAAAAAAAAGGCTTAAGACAAGGATGAGAATGTCTTCTGCAGGAGGTAGAAGAGGCCAACCTTCTCTTCTTAGGCTACATACTCATGTTTGTATTTGCGCCTTTCATAGTTTCAATTTCAGTTGAAATCTTTATGCCAGGGTATCTTTAGTGTCTGCCTCAAGACACAAACTTGTGCTCTTTATTGCACGCTATTATGCTGGATTCTATTTTAAGTATTAGAACGGCAGCTGGCACGTTTCTATAGTAATACCCGGACCCGGTTTTATTGGTTTTATCGCCCACATCCGATCAGGTTGTTCTGCTGCTGCTGCTGCTGCTGCTGCTGCCAGCAATTAACACATTCAATTTCTATTCAACTCAGTCAATTATCATAACGCTTGAGTTTCTGTTGTAATTGCCAATACGATAAATCTGTGACACACGCTGAGGTAGGTCATGTTAACAATCAGCTGGCATTCTCAAAGAAGTTCAACAATATATCTCTATGACTGCCCATTGAAACAGATCAGAATATAAAACTTTTGAATAGAATATGACACTTTTAAAGATTCTTTAACTTTTGTGTGCTGCATATTAGTTAAGTATGGCTATAATCCATTATAGCAACTTTTGAATAGCCCTGGCCAAGAAGGCCTTCAAATGAGATCGCACTACGTTCTATATGAGAGCTTGAGACTCGCACCCGGATCCGAATCCGGATTCTTGTTGCCTGTTGCCTTTTGTTCTTCTTCGAACTTCTATATGCATCTTCGACTGTTTCCTTAGATCTATACTGTAGATAGCTTGAACATATGCTAGATGCAAGGCCTAAACAACGAATCGTACATCCTTCGAAAATCAATGTACATCGTTTCTTCAAGTATGAATATATGTAATTCCACAGCTACTTCATATAAGCCTCATATAAGCATATAAGAACTCAGATTTTTTGTAGTTTTGCGATTAAAGTCAACTTTATTTAGCTTGTAATTGTATAATGTATGTATATATAGAATTTGTAGTATATGGATAAATGGTAAATATGTATTAAGAATATTAATTCAATATAATTTTCTTTGGTTATTTTATTTATCTGAATATAGTTATATTTGCAGCCTGCTAGACAAGCATGGGGACCAACCCGCTGCCTTTTGAATATGCATAAATATTTATATATTTTGTTATATTTGTTGAAATAGTAACTGCCAAACTTTAAATATAGATAGATATCTTGGCTATAACATTTAAATTCAACATTGATACGTAATTGAATGTTAACGCTTGTTCTCAATATTTGTCAATCGAATGCAACAAGAAAAAGCACTCAAATCGATGCTCTGGTATATATATATTTATATATAGTTAAAAATTGAATAAGATTTGTTTTGAATTATTTGTTCCCATAAAATGCTAGTTCAGTTAGAAGCATAAATATATTTCGCAAGACAACACTAACAATTCTTGTTGATTTTGACTTGAATTATTTGCATATTTTGCATTTATTTGCGGCCTTTTGTTGCTTAAATAATTATTTATTTAAAGTCGCAACAAGCTTAAACTTTTTTTTTGTTTTGTAATTTTATTTATTTATTAAAATTCGTAAAATTCATTTTTGTATTCCCTAAATCGTTCACGTTGATCGCCATCTCTTCAAGTTCGCAAATAATAATGATATCTCATCTCACAAATGTTCCCTAATCAGAATCAGACTTTAGATCATAAAAAGCAAAAGTTGATGATAACTGAAAATTGAAAGCCAAAAAAAATGATATTGATGATAAAAAAACAAAAAGCTCATGAATTATTTTTCAATTATATGTTTAAACTTTATTAATACACAAAACTTATCGATAAGTAAAATAATAAACTCTACATACCTACAATACAATACATAATAGTCATACAATCAATAATAATAATAGATAATAATAATAGTACACAATTGTAATATTGTCGTTTCCAGTTATTGTACAATGCAAGAAAATTCTTCAGCTATACACATATATTTCCTCATCTAACATTTCGTCTAGTAATTTATTGCCAAGAAAACGCTCTACAACAATACGAATATTTATATAGAGAGTGTGTGAGAGAGGGGGTGGGGGGCCAACTGTTTATATTTAAACGCGTTCACATATTTGCATTTTTTTTTTAAGTAAATAATTATACGAACAAAATAATACACAAAAAAAAAGCAGTATGTGAGCTGTGTGTGCTTTTTCTAGTAAACTGTGTGTGAAATTCTCGTTTCTTGGTTTCTCACAATCACTTACAAGTCTAACGATTTTTTGGTCCAATAATATTTAGTTGGGGTTAATAAATATGCAATGCACAAAGTGAAAGTCAGGGGGGGGGGGGGGATTAAACAAAAACAAAAAAGGTGTAAATGAAGCCAAAGCGAAACAAAAAGAACAAATTTTTGCTAAAAAATAGTTTCAAAATAGCGGTGCTTAAATTTGCATATATAACATTAAATTCCAGGGTATGTGTGTGGTATGTCAATTTAAAATTAATTTGTATAAAATGAGACCGTTGCACCTGTTTGCTTAGGGTTTGTGGGGGGTGTAGGGGTGTAGGGGTAGGTGGTGGCAGAGTATTTACGTTACGTTTACTCTAGAATGGACGCCGCAGCTTCTGAATGGCATTGGTCAAGTGCAGAATCTCCGTGTTCATTTGATGTACCAATGTGTCCAGCTTGTCCACCGAATCCAAGATCTCGACACGCTCGGTATGGGGATTGAAGCGCACCTCGAACGGACGCGACATGGTGCTTACCCAGCGACGGAACTTGTCCTTGGCATCCTCAAAGCTCTCGGCCACATAGTAAATGGGCTGATATTCCTGATCCTGATACGGCTGCACCGCGGTGGCAGCCGGCTCGAAGGCGCGATGCTCGCACTTATCGCTAATGGCATGCAACAGCTCGCCATAGGCGCTCAACAGACCAGCTCCGTAGGCCTTGACCTGACCGTGTTCCTTGCAGAGACCGAACTCAACAGTGAACCAGTAGACCTGCGCAAAAGAAACCCAAGCAAATGTTTCATGATTAGCGAATGCAGCTCGTAGACACCTGTCTGGGCCGGCACACAAAATGGCCAACTCATGCTGCACTTGGCTCCAATGGAGGTCATCGGAAGCCATTAAGTTCCAGCCAAATGAGTATAGCAATTGAGTTAAGTTGTGGCACGGATTGGGGGGACGGGGTGGCTGCTTACCGTGGAGAGCTTTTCGATTTCTTCATCGGAGGCGCCCAACGAGGCCAGTCCAATCTCCTGGGAGAACTGGGCAAAGCTTGGATCGGCCAACAAAGGCATATGACCCAACAGCTCGTGGATGGTATCGCTGCAAGGAGAGGAAGAAAAAGAAGGAAAACAATTAGGCGTTAAATAATAGCTGGGTGGGGTGTGGGCTGTGGGCGTGTCTAAAAGTGCTGCTGCTTTGTTAAACTAATTTGGCGCACAATAAAAGTTGCCACTGGCAGGCGGAAGCACAGAGAGAAGCTGCCAACGGAAGCGGAAACTGTTGAAGCCGCACCAAAATGGCAGGCAAATGCAATTAGAGGGCGCACAAAAAGCTTTGCGTTTGAAGTTTAAATGTGCTCTACATAGATATAGTATATACTTACGGCTCGGGCGTGTGGTACGGCGAGTTGACATGACGCACATACTGTGTGCTCTGGAAGATGCGGAAGGCCAGCGAGGCAAGGAAGTCGCGTGCGGTCAAGAGACCGGCGGCTGGGCGCAGCGAGAAGCCCGTGTTCTTGCGCAGAAAATCGGACATCTCCTGCAGCTGGGGCAGACGATGATCGACAAAGATTTGCTCATCCTGCAGCATCTGGAAGGCGGCACGATATTCGGCGCAAGCGTGTTTCGGTGCCAGATCCTGAACGGTGCGGAACACCGAACGCCAGGTCTTGACCTCCACCTCGGTGTAGTTGATGTGGGGAATTGGATCGCCATATTTGAAGGCGAACGCGATTTCGGCAATCTCCTTGCGGCGCTGGCGGTAAACCTTGTCGGCGAAACCGGGATGATTCATGTCCAGATCGGGCTCATATTTGGTCATCAGATGATTGCAATTGTCCAGCTCGGAGGCATGCTTGGGGAACCATGGCGCCTTCACGCTAATATTGTTCTCGGCCAGCAGATTCATGCTGCTAAACGAGCCCGATTGGCGCAGCGAACGGATCAGCTGCAGCAGATTGCCGCGAGTCATCTCCAGCTTGATGAGCACATCATGATCGACGCCCTCGACGCGCGATTGGCGCGACTCCACATGCTGGACGGTGCCGTGGAACGTCTCGATGGCCTTGAGTATGCGGCCCAGCGAGGAGATGCCCTCCTTGAGGCGCACCACCAATGCGGCACCCTGGACGGCCGCCTCCGCCTCGGTTGACTCCGATGCGGCATTAGCCAGGACAATCTCGTCCTCGGTGAGGCCATAATCTGCAATTGCAAGGAAAATGGCAATCAGCAAGGCAAGCGGCTTTATAGTCACGTAAGCGAATAACTGAGCTACGTGTGGCACCACCCACCCACCACATAAGCCACCCGCCCTCTCAACTACCCGCTGGTCCTGGGCCTGGCCCTAGTCCTGGTGGTGGTTGCCATGCCGCTTAAGTCGAGCGTAAAAAATGAAAAAGGGAAATGCGCCATTTACCCTGTTGAATCCGGCAGCTGTATGTGAGTGTGTGTGTGTGCGCCTAAAAGGCTACACCCACACACCACACACACACATAGACACATTTACAATCAGCATCCAATTCTCACGCATATTCGCTGAGTGCTGGCACTTTATCATATTAAGCACTTAAGTTCATGTCAACCAGCTTTACTGTACTTATATTTATACGTATATATATATGTGTGTGCCACGCCCACTTACCGTTCTTTGTGGGCACTTCATCATCGGCTGGCGGCTGCTCAGCGCGGTTTTCAATTGTTGCCTCAGTTTCAAAATTCTCAACTACAACACAACAAAAGGAAATAATAATAAAAAATAAATAAAAATTGCGTGCAATAATAATAATAATAGAAAATCATCATTTATGGACTGGATAAGCACCTGAAACATATTCATCTTCCGCGGGCAGCTCCAAGCTGGGCTGCTCGTCCTGCAGCTCGACATTTTGCTCGGCGGGCACATGCTCGCCCTTTGCCTGCTGAATGCACTCCTCAAGCGAGGCGTCTTTAAAACATAAAAGAAAACATAACAAAAATAAATTAAAAACAAGCAAAATAAACTTAAAAGAAGTGGAGAACAAAGCAAAACTAGTTCTGATGATACAAGTGAAACTTTAAAGAAGTGCGAAACTTGAACAACTTTTGATGTGTTTAAGGAAATTACAATTCTTGTAAATTTGGCGAAGTTTTTCTGACTTTATCTAAATGCCACTAGCTCTAACTGAAATATTTATTTATATAATTTTGTTGTACTTACCATTTGCCTTGCTGCGGGCCTCCTCGAGCACCGTTTGTTTGTTCTGCTTGACCACCAGGCTCTCGAAGCGTGCATCATCCACGAGGCTGCGGCGACGGGATGGATACCCATTCTGCGAATGCAAAAAGGAAAGTTGAGAGGCGTGTTTGATGACAACTCTAGCACAGGATATGCGCCGGAAATTAGCTATTTTCTGTGCGAAAAGCAAACCTAGCCATGCCCATTAATTTGATGGGCGTTGGATTGCGCAAGAGGCGCTTATATAAGAAAACTCGGGCGAGTTATAAGTGTGTGTGTGTGAGAAAGTGGCAGACAAAGCTGCAGATCGGTACATTTAAAGTTTGACAGGTTTATGAATGGCGGCTATTCTATCCGAGCTGCAACAGAGCTCCACGTACAATGCCTTATGATATGATACGTGGGACCTCAAGCAGTTGCAGTTTTTTAGTTTATTGTTTTTGTTTTTATTTTGGGTTTTCACAGTTTCTCTTGCTGATGAAAGAGATGCGAGCCATTGAATCATCTTTATTGATTTCATATTTTGTTTTTTGTATACCTTTGCGACGGCACAACAGCATCAACATAAACAACAACAGCAACAACAACAACAGCAACAACAACAAAAACAACAGCCAACATAAACAGCGTCTGGAGATCAACAATGAGACGCGACTGTGTGTAAGTGCAGGGCAAATGTGTGGCGGGCAGCCACTTTCACTCTCCCTCGTCACACACAGACAAGACTGTTTAAATTTGTTAAATAATAACTTTGTCACCTGTCCGAACTATGTTTGTTGTTATTGTTGTTCTTTTTGAGAAAAAAAAAAAACATCAAATAACCAACAACAGGATAGCAGTAGGTCAATCGTAGTCAAATTGAATACAAAGACTCAGGTCTTACGACAAACTAAGTTGAAAAATGATAAATTGAAAACCTTTGGGCAGTCACGTAGACCAAGCACAGCTAAACCCCCTCTCCTCCCCTCTCTCTGGCCTAGCTCTTAATGCGTATGATCTTTAACACTTACCTCAATACTGTAGGATTTCTTAATGGCGAACATTTCGCGATTCTTTTGAGCAGCTGCAACGGCCATCATTTTGCTAATGTGTTTTGTGTTTTGTTTGTTTTAAATTAGAAAATTTCTTTCAAAAATTTATACAAAGTATTGCACTTTGGATACTAGTTGATTTTTGTTGATTTTGTTATATGTTGCAATAAGCACTCGAAATTTTGGACACTTTCACTGCTTAATTGCCTGGCGAATCGCTCCTGGAACTGAACTGTTTGCGTCTAGAATTTAGCTAAACCGAAGAACTTCTTCAATTCACACAGCACGTTTGGGTTTGTTTTTTTTTCAACGCGTTTTTCTCGAAACTTTGTGGAAACTTTTCGAGTGCGGGAATTGAACTGTCGGCTGAAAATCCTTTTTAGATTGGGTTTTCTGTTTAGCTAAGATTTTATTACAACAAACAGAGCAGCAAACTACTTGACCACACAGAGGGCTGGCAAGTCTTTAGAGCGAATGTTAGCGAATCAATGCATGCCCCAGGTTCAGTTGCCAGCGCTTAAATACCCCACAGCGGACAAAGCCGAAGCGCCGCGACGCCAGCTGCGACGCCGGCGACGACCGAGACCGAGACCCAAACGACGACAACGACGACGACGACGACGACAACAGCGACAGGTTTTCGCATGACGCGGCTGTGACGTAGTCGGCGGGGCTGAGCACAGCTGCTGCTGCTGCTGTTGCTGTTGTTGCTGCTGCTGTGGGGTTTCCTCTCACCAAAGCACAACTTGGCAGTGGGTCGACGGCGGGCTGACTCGACCAAGTTCAAGTGCGGCAGCTAGAACGGCGCTTGGCATTGCTCTGGCAGCTGTTGTTGTTGTTGTTGTTGTTGTGCTTGGGTTTAGACACAAGCGCGTGCGCAACGATCGCGAACAAAAAACTATAATAAAATATTTGGAATTGTCGCGGTCTCAGCGCGTCATTAAAAAAGCCTAAACAAGTCATAAAAGTTATAAACAACAAAATCCCAGCAGCCGAAGCAGCAGCAGCAGCCAGCACAGTCAACATTGCGCATACGCCGCGTGTGACAACCCCCAATCTATATACACATATGTATGCACACGCGGGCACACATAAATATGTTATTTGTAATAGATATGCTTACAGGCGGATATTATTCGTATTATGCACAAGAACTAATTGGAAAGCAGAGCAGGAACTAGCCGTGCCACTAGAAGGTGGGCAGCCTACATTTAAGTAAATGCAATTGACTTATAGATACCCTGCATGAGATACTCTTATGTGCTGGCATTTGGCAAACGTTGCTTAAGTCCGAGCTGGACATTTGGTTGCCTCAGCAGGAAGTTCTGCCTTAAAGAAATTTAACTTTTAGCCGAAAAATATCTTTATGTAAGCTTGACTATAGAGCTAAATGTAAGATTTTCGTACTTTAATTAAGCTTTGGGTACACGAATATGTATCGATATGTATATAGATAATATATAGATATATTGATACTGTACTTTAGATACTTTACTTCATATTCTAGTTTAGTAGATACTCAACTTTATTTCTTATTCTTTAGATATTAATATAAGTAAGATATAATGATATTCAATGTCAGATATCCTTCATTGTCAATATACCTAGAACAAATCCAAAATATAACCTATCCTGACAACTTTTCGTATACCTTTTGTCTCTAAAGGAACATGATTCCTAAGCTTTGTGACCAGTGCGATAGTCAAGCAACCTTTTGAATAGAGTATAATGATTATGAAAGCGCATTAAGACTAATTTGCATGCGTAAATGTAACACATTAAACTAATCTTAACTGGGCATAAACAAATGGCGTCAAAACATCTGGCAAATTGTTTAGGCATTTGCATAGCACATGCAGCTGACAATTCGCGACTAACTAGCTAATTCCTGTAAGCTGATAACACACATACATCTATATATATATATGTAAATATATAGACATTTATGTGTGTATATAGAGGTGAAGTGCCGCTGTAGTTGTAGCCGAGGCTGGCGCCTAATTGGATGCAGGTCTTAGATCATTTGAATGACATTTAGTTGAAGTTTGAGACTCGCATTTAACCAAATTCAGAGTTAGCCGCTCGCTTTGCCATTGATCTACATTCGGTGTCGAGCGAATTGTTGCACTTGTTGTTGCCTCTGTTGTTTTTGTTGCAGTGGCAAATGCCGTCATCCTTGCAGCGTGCCGATCGAAGCTATAGATTACATTTCAACCTACCGATAAATATGAGCTAATGAGCTGCCGCTTACTCACAACAAAAAGGGGCTTCATATGAAGTTATTAAAATCCAGACAGACAAATTGAGCTGAGAATTGGAAGAGCTAATTGCATACCAATTTTTTTTATTTTTATTTTCTTAATAATGGCCTGACTAACTGGCATACATAGAAAGATTTAACACAAAAGGGTGCACTCGTTAAATATCTTAACAAAATAACTGACAACAATTTTGAATTCAAGTTGCATAAGCTAATTAACAATGATTATAGCTAACTAGCAATGAGATAATCAACACGTTATTCAATTGAAATACTAATTAATAAATTGGTAAGAATTATATGGCCAAAAGCAAGCTTCTGAAATAATATATAGAAGAGAACATTTGTTTACGACCTAGTCGAAGTTTAAATACGCTTTCAGAAAATTATATTTATGGGAGGCACGAATATTAAACAAAATCAATTCAGTTTTTCATATGACATCTTCATTATTCATCATGATATCTTCTACGATCTTCTATGATAGCATTATATCAATGATTCCTTCCAGCCAGATCTGGTTTATACACCTTCTGAAGGAAGAAGAAGCTTATGTTTTTCATTTCAACAGCAAAACTTTAAGGAGAGTCGACTTATACCATGAGATGGATAGGCTAATTTTGGTTTCTTGCTACGGCTTTGTGGGTTAAACAATTCTTACATAGATTGTGTACAAATAAACTATAAGTGCCCTGCTCGGGCGTGCACGACTAGTGCATACCCTGGACCTTCCTGACCAACAACAAATACATCAATAAAGTAAACAAAACTAAACTAAAACTTCCCTCTGCCGTATACCATACTACTCCGTAAACCATATACTATTCTTGAAGCTAGATGTCAAATTTGTTGACTCTAGCTTTTAAAGCTAGATTAAATCGTTAGCGATTTATATCGATTGCGTGTGTAAGTTATCGATTATCAGAACAACAAACTCTTACTGGGCACTAGGAGGATCTACTATCAAAATTTCCCTAACTAGATCGATCCGGCTATTGCTGCTGATCGGGATATACTTAGAGGTAATTTCCGACCTTCCTTCTGCCTGTTACGTACATTTGGTCAAAACCCTTTACACCCGATTCTTCCCAATTTCAATACGTGCTTCAAAATGCATACGAAGAGTAAACAGACCTCGCATATTGCAAATTGCATTCTGTAATTCGCCAGATATTAGGAATATTCGAAATATTTTGCAATTTATGTGCAATTAATTGCATAAACATTTGCACATATTTCACATTTGCACATTCATCATACTCTAGGCAGTTCGGGGTCTAGTTCTTTTGCCGCACACGCGGATTTTGGCAAACTTTTCTTCCGACTTTTTATGCGCTGCTTGTACAACAAAGCTTGTTTATTGTGCGGCTGCATAATTAAGGCACAACATTTAAAAGTCCGCTGTTTAATTTGACTTTTATTTAATATTTAAATTTATAATTGTGCACGGCATTTGTTAAGCTCATTCTAAAGTTATTAAATATATAGTAGAAGAGAACAGCAATAACAACAATAACAACAATTGCTCAAGGTTTTAAAAGTAACAAAACTGTTGAGCACACAACAACAACAACAACAACAACAACAACAACTGGCTTTGGCGACCGAAGGCGGAGCTAGAAACGGAGCCGGAGACGTAGCCGGAGCCGGAGACGGAGTTGCTGTCGGAGTCGATTGTGACTCACGGCTCGTAGGCAGAGCCATTCACTGGGATTTCCTTGTCCTTGGCCATGACCCTTTAACGGCTGACTGGCCGCAGCTTCTAACACGCCCCAGTCCGGCACGGCACGGTTCGGAGCTGGTTCGGCCCCTTCCCCTTCCCGCACCGGTTCCCGCCATCCATGGAAGCAGATCAACCAGTTTGTTTGTTTGTTTTATTGAAGTTTCATGATCGAAACCCAAACAAATGAAGTACAACTATGTAGCTACGCACAGCCCTGCCCCCTGCCCTCTAACTCTCCAGCTCTTATTATTATTATTATTTGTTTTTTGTTTAATTGTTGTCTACAAATAAATTGAAGCTTTGAAATTGCTCCTTCGAGAATTGAAGGTTGATGCCGCAGCTCGGCTTTGCAATTTTTTTCGTTTGTTACATAAGACAGATTTTTTGGCTCTTTCGGTTTTATTTGTGAATGATCAATCATCAAGATAAAAAAAAGTTTTTCAAGCAAATTAGGTTCTATAATTAACAATTTTCGGTCAGGCGGCAAAAGTTGAAAACTACATTTAAATTTGTCAGTGGGTTTTTTTTCCCTCTACATTTTGCTTTTGTTCTAATCAAAGGCACAATAAAATATACACAAATGTTTAAGTCACGTAGTCCATTTTATTTTTTATTCTTTTTGCTCTTTTCTGTTCGACATGATCACAAAAAGTTACGGTTTTTTTCAAAATAAAACAAATATAAATGTAGTATATATATAAATAGAGTATTTTTGTCTGAGCCAAAACCATCAATCATGTGTGCCAGGTCTTATAATGAAAGTAGTTCCGTTTGGCCAAATATTGGCATTGAGAAAGCGATATTGACTGGGAAAGACTTCGACTCCGAAATTCGCATATTATAGAAGGGTCGATCTGTAGAAATCTTTAAATCGAAGCGATATGCAGCCCTAGAATACAGTAGAGCATGGATTCTATACGAATGTGAGAGGTTGATCAGTACGATTCTTTGAAGCTTCTAGATAGTCTTGCATAACTTGGGTGCTCCTTAACCGATTAAGTAGATTGTAGATTGGAATATCTTTACAATAGTTTTTTATGAGTTAAGATAAGCGTAAGCCATGGCCAGGACTCTAGATCTATATAATAAATATAAATGTTCCTATAGTCTATAGAGTTTAGTTCTTGCGAGATATTATCCAGGGATTTCCCCTGAAAGCAAATCTCACAGCTTTATCTCTCTCTCTCTCTCTCTCGCTCTCACTCTCTCTCCCTCTCGCTCTCACTTTCACTCTCACTCTCTCTCTCTCTCTCCCTCACTCTCTCTCTTACTCTCTCTCTCTCTCTAGCTCTCTCTCTCTCTCTCTCTCTCTCTCTCTCGTTGGTTGCTCAAACACATAATGTTGCCCTTGGTCAATATTTGCCATAGACAATCATAAAATATTCTTATATCTAGGCTATAGAGCTTTAGTTCTTGGCATATGCGGTAGCTCATGAACACTTTTCAGGGATTTGCCCAGTCAAATCTGTCAGCCTATTGCTCTCTCTCTCTCTCTCTCTCGCTCTCACTGTTGCTCATGCACACTATTCAGGGAATTGCTTACTCAAATCTGTCAGCCCATGGCTGTCTCGAGCTCTCTCTCTCTCTCTCTCTCTCTCTCTCTCCCTCTCTCTGGCTGCTCAAGTACATAGTTTTGCCCTTGTTCTGGCAACTTCCTAGAATAATCTGTTCCATTCGGATTTTTTTTCATTTTTTTTTTGCGTAGTCTTTAATATGCTGAGCTGCAAGGGCTGTGGCAATGCTTTGTATGAATCAAATATTATTCATAATTGAATAAGGTGCAATTAATAATACAATTAAAAATCCATTTGAAAAACATTTTTATGAATTTTTTCCCATTACAGCTGCTACTACTACTACTACGAATACTATTTCTAATCGATCTGGCTCACAATTATGTGCATTAATTACAAATGGCAATCATTTTTGTTGCTAATTATTGTATAATATCGAAGTTTTGCTTTCCCAAATCGCCACAAGTTTCAGCTGTGCGCTGCGAGCTATGCGCTGCGAGCTGCGAGCTATGCGCTGTCAGAGCCCGTCAATAAGAATGGGGGGGAATTTGATATATCAATCCCATGCTCCACTCTCCAAGACCAATTAGAGCTTATCGTATCGAACTGGATTTGCGGCTGATTCACTGGCCCAAAGATGACGCCGTTTAGCTTTGTTTTGTCTCGCATTTAGCCGTCAATTGATTTCATTTGAATATGCAAAATAGCCCCGCGAACGCGTTCACCTTTGTTTTCTTTATCTTTTTCTTTTCGATTTGTCTTTTGGGCTTTGTGATTTTTGTTTTGGTTTTACGTCACGTGCGGCAATCACGAGATCCAAAACACACACGCGCCCAGCAAACAGTCATCGCAGCCGACTGCGAAAAAGTGTGAAAAAAAAGAGGGTAAACACTTTTCGGCCCACTTGCAGGGGAATAACTGACTCGTAGATCCCATCATTGACGCCCGAACATATTTCAGATGCGTCGACCTGTTGATCTTTTGCATTTCGCATTTTGTTTTCGAAAAAGGGGTTTCCAAATGGTTGGCATTAACATAAATTAGCTGCCGTGCCCCATGTGAGCTAACTGCAAATTGGAAAATTTGCACGCTTCTTTGTGCTAAACTGAAACTTGGCTCAAGTCAAATGCGAATAGTTAAATTAATCGCAAGCTATAGAAATGTACAAACCCCATCAATTGGAATATGTATGACTGTTTAAATGGATTGCAAATTCTATTACAATATATAGATTTCCACTGAAATCGAAAGATGACCTCACCCCAACTGACGGGAAAACAGACCAAGTATTTAATATTATTTACGTACGTCTCGTAAATATATCAACAAATAAACCTATTATAAATAAACAGTTAATTCGTATCATATTATAACTTATTATTGCTCGTCTTACGTAGCATCTATTATAATAATACTTATAAATACTTTTTTTATTTTTACTATATATTTGAGAATGCATGGAAGCTGCTTCCAGGTGCTTCTTAAACTAATAAGTTAGGCCGCAAATATAGAATAATTTCTTTAATATATATAACAAATGTCTATTGTTTTTATAACATTTCCCAACAACAAAGTTTAATAATAATAATTTATACTTCTTTTTTATTTATATACACATTTTTAGGCCTAAAATGACTTCAACAGATGCGCCAAGGCTGGGTGTTCCACAAGGATGTCTCCTGAGTTCCACACACGAAATTATTCAACGGGAAAAGCAAACGAGAAAAACTTTCCAACAAATTGAAGGTTGAAGAGTAAGTCCCTTTGTGTGTACTTTGTGGACAGCCAATGTACAGATGTCACAAATATCTGAAACTAAATCTGGACAAGATATGCTGTTGCTTAAGATACATCTGTACATCTGTAGATTGTGCTCGCTTCCCTGGGGCAACAAGAAAAACAAATGTTTTTCTGCCTATTTCGCCATTCATCGAAATCGTGTTCATTTTACAAAAATTCTCCTACGTGCATGACTGGGCCACTTTTGATGTATACTATGCGAGACGTCATAGCTGAAAGGCATTTAAAAAGATTTCAAGAAAAAAACTTGAATAACACATGAGAAATCTCGCTCGACCGTTTGGAACCCTTTCGCTTAAGGGCAACAGAACTTCGCTCCTCTCATTGAAATATGTCATTCAACTACAATTGGAGAGTTTGTCCAAACTTTGCAATTTCTTTCAAAATGGCTAAAAAACGAAAACTTCCCGAAATATCTTCCTGTTCGTACAAACCACAAAAGCCGAGTTGTCCGTTCATTGGCATTAAAAACATATAAAAACAATTTATCTATAGTGAATAATGAAATATATAATTAAATATATATAATTAAATATATATAAAAGTGAAAAGTTCGTCAAAACCAGCATTAAATATAAAATATATATAACATAATTGAAGAACTGTGATTTCGGCTAATTTCAACTATCGACCAATTTTTCATTGAGGAACCACAAAAATATATATATATATATATATATATCTTTCCGCCTTGGAATATGTAAAACGGTAAGCTGTACATAAATTTATTTCATTTATACATTATATTGAATTTTCATTTAATTTAACATATTTTCAATTTATAAATCATATTGATTATATATACATTTATCTAATTTACAAATCACATTTCATTCCTTTACAGTTTAATTCAATTTTTATATATATTATTTATTGAGAAACTTTTCAATTATAGACTCCTTTACTTTTATACTGTACATACTTACTTGGCCAACAAGTTAAGCAAAAATTGAAAACTTATACAAAATCTCCTAAAAATCTTTGGTCATGCTGCAAATAGCTTCAATAGGTAAAAAGTCGAAGTTGTTATAAAAAGTCGTTTGATATTTGGCAAAACAGTCGAAATACAATTGAAATAGGAAAACACTTTTTCACTATAAAGACTCACTCTCGATCGCTTTGCCAAAGCCAAGCTCATGTGGATTTGCTTTTCTTAAGACTCACAGCAAATATTTCTAAAAACTCCAAGAAACAGATAAAAACCAGGGTAATCTAGTCTAGGAAGTGCCCAGCTAGAGGATACCCTAAGTCACCTTCTACCTGCTGACAAATATATATCATCATTTAGCTTTTTAGCCATTTCAAAAGGGTTTAGGGTAAAAACAGGTAATATATTCATCAAATAGTTTGCAAACGAAAAGCCCATTTCGTGTGCTTTTCTGCATATGTAACCATGTCTAGCCATAAAATGAATGTGAATTCGTTTAACTTTTCGACAAAGGATGAATATACAATCCATAATTAGCTATGGGACTTTTCTGCGGCCAATGTGCAGTGGCAATGTTGGGCTGTCAACGAACAGGCTGATAACCAGGCTGTCTTAAATTTAAGCTCTGGCTTTTGTTAATGGCTTTGCCTTACTTAAGTGCAGCAAACATTTGCAGGGTGTGGCCAGCAGCGCGTTGACTGTATTTAAATTGGCTTAATCAGACGCCAAGTTCGAACGAACGAGCCCCCAAAAAACATGTGCACCAATAATTTCATGAATATTATTTAATCGTTAAATTGTGACTGCCAAGCGAACTTTGATTAAGCCAAGCACACACACACAAGACAGACTGAACCCGTTTTTTGGCTGGCCAACTACACAAAGAAAGTTAAAATTAAAGTCTGTTAATTGTGTTTTTTGTATTGTTTGTTTTTTGAATTTCTTTTAAATGTACTTGCTATAAACTTTAATGTCATGTGCACAATTTGCGGCATTTATGAGCGCTATTAAGTGGGAGCAGGCTTCAAATTGTTTTTGCTCTTGACATGCCCATCCGTCGGGAGGCACTCTTGTTGAACGTTTTTCCCACCTGACCCGATTAGCCATCAAACAGGTGGCATTTGTCCTTGTGGCGAAAAATCGATGCGTGCCTGCAACTGACAGCTGCCCTTTCGACAACCGAGCCCCACAACAACAACAACAACAACAACAACAACAGCAACAACCACTCAGTCGAAAGCCCAAAAAGCAACCACTGTGCACTGGATTTTTCAAGTGTGGTCAACTGCGTACGACACGTTTTGAGTCAGAGTTACGATTTGATGGCAATCGAGAAATTAAACAGAATTCCAAATTGCTGTCTTTAAGCCAAAATCCCCGCAACTGCTGACGTTGCTTGCCGCGAACTCTATTCATTTGTTGCTGCCACAAATGCGTGGACTGGTCTCTGGTCTTCCCCAAGACGTTCGCGTAGACGTCAGCAGCCGCAGCGCCAACAGCAGCAGCAGCAACAGCTGCGGCAGGTTGCAGCCAACTGAGTCATGGCCAGTTGTTGAGTTACTTTCGAAATACATTTTTCCCAATTACATGGGGATTTTTGTGCTGAACGTTCTAAATGTTGATCGCCTGTTAATTCTGAGTGTTAATTTTTTCCTTTTTATTTTAATTTTGCTGTTGAATCGGAAATGCTGCGGTTGAATGAGCTGAGATAAAATGAATACGTCTATTTGCGGCACAACGAACATTAAATACACTTACAAATATGGGAGATGGGGATTCGTGAGAAGCGCAGTTGAACAGCTTGCGATTGCAGAGTTCAAGATATCAAGATAGTGTAAGATAGAGAAAAGCTTACCAGACAAGAACTTAATTTTCCCAGTCTTTCCATAGAGCTACATAATACAGAAAGCAGATATTAGACCTATATTACACAAGTGTAAGCAGAAAGCATCAAGTTTGGGTTAGATAGCTTGTTAAACAAAAAGTTTTTTCATATAATATCTTAAACTTCGAGCCATCATTCCTATGACAACTAACCAATATACTTGTCCGCTCCGGTTCCGACATAAGAAGTATATAAATTATGGGCTAGGATACTCCTCTTTCCACGCGTAACACGTTGCATTGTCTAATTGTAAAACCCTTTACAAGGGTATCATATTTGAAAAGCTCCAGCTACATGTTATAGTTATGCGATCTGATAGATTCCGTTTAGCTTCCGACCATTTCTTCCCTCCCTCCAGCTACATGTTATAGTTATGCGATCTGATAGATTCCGTTTAGTTTCCGACCAATTCTTTCCTCCCTCCAGCTACATATTATAGTTATCCGATCTGACAGATTCCGTTTAGACTCCGACTATTTCTTCCCTCCCTCCAACTACATGTTATAGTTATGATATACAGATATTCGATTTCGTAATTTGTTTGCATAGAAGCAGACAGCTGAACATTGCTATAACGACTCGTCTCTCAATACTGATTAAAGAGTATATATATGCCATACAGGCTAGGAGACTTCTCTTTGCAAGCGTTACACAATGCATGGCAAATTTGTAATACCCTTTAGCAGAGCATTATAGAGCAGCGTTCCATTTGTGATTGGATGTCAGCTGCTGCTTTATGGGTATTTTCATTATGATTTGCATAAGCCTGTGCCAAATATTTCCTAGGAAACGTACCGTTTAATGCGCTTAAACCCCATTGGAAGATATACAATTATGTACAGTCGCCGTATAAAAATATATATTGAGTTTGTTCTTTTATGCTGTTCTTTTTTTTTTGTATTTTTTCGTTTTCTTCTTGAAGCAGCCAAACAGGTTTTAACAGATTCCAAAACAGAATTTGCATAGTTTATCTAGTTCTAGCGTATTTAGCACACTCCACTTAACGCCTAGTTTTTGTGTGTGATTTGTTTGATAAGCCTCGGGTAAATAATATTATGTAAATTGTTCAACTGTCAACTTCTTGTTGTCTTAGCCGCTGTCAAGGCGATCGCCAATGGCGACTTGCGCATTGACACCCAAATCGAAAATCCAAACCCGAAAAACCAATCGAACGTGTGAGAATCGATAGATTCTGTAATATATATATATACATATATATATATGCTATATGTATCGAGAATAATTTTATATTGCGTGACCAAAAAGCCTTAATTACAAGACCTCCTCCAATTACGGTGCGGCAAGTGCGGTGAATGCGAGCGAAGGTCAAAAGCGTTTGCACTTTCTAAGAGCCGGACGGCTAAACAGTTAAATATGCTTAGTATATGCTTAGTATATTAGTATATTATAACTATAGATATATGTATAGGCAGTTGCTACTGTGCAAATTAAAATAAATTACAATTTTACGGCACAGCTGGCTCATAAAGTGAACTAACAATTTCATTAGATAGTGCCAACAGCTGCCAACATACTAACTAGGCTGAAATATTGTGGCTAATTAGACGACGTGTCTCGTTTTTTGTTGTTTATTATTTATCTTATCTCTCTTGTTGTTGTTGTTGTTGTTGTTGTAATGCATTCAGATGTTATTTAGTGCATTCCATAAACACATAAACATCGAATTAACATCAACTGCGTTTATTGCCTTTGACACAACATCAAGTTTGTCGTCTAAGTCTTTCTTTTTATGCGCGAAACGCGTTGACAATTTCCAGGGTATAAATGTTGGTGTATATATATATATATATATATAGATACTAATTTGTGTATCAACATCTTTATCTAGATGTTTATCTATATTTATCTATATATCTTTATATCTATATCTAGATATTTCTCATTTTTGTATAGATTTCAAATATTTATGTATTTTATTTGTGTATGTATCAGGGAAGGGAGATTGACGTTAAGTTCAGGGTATCTTCTGGTCGGGCACTTCCGTTGAGAGTAACTCCCACCTGTTGTTTCGCATTATCCGTGTAGACTTTGTTGACTGGGCTAAGTGACACGTGGCTTTCTAGCGGCAGGCATTACATTAATCATATGCGCTAAAGATGTTAGCGCATGAAACTACTTTAAAAGTTTCTATAGACATTTATAAGCTGGCAGATGTCAGAGCCGCTGGCCATAATGCTATGGCGGCAACGGGGCAAACAATAGATGAAATAATCTAATGCTCAATCAATCGATACAAGCCAAGTTCAACCACACCCGCACAAACCGCAATTCGCAACCGCTAAGGCCGCGTGTTCAGACAGCAAAAACAAAAAAAAACGGTGTTTCGCACAGAGTTCAAAGCCCTGGGCCGGGGCCTAAGGGCGACGAGGCAGCTGCGAAAAAAAAGGAAAAAAAACCAAAAAGTGAGAGAACGCCTGCTATTTTTAAGCGCATTTTAATTTAATTTATTTGCATTAATTGGTTGATATACATAACTCCCCTGATATCTGAATCACAAACGGAAGTCACAATAAACATTCATGCGTTGTGACTAAACCAATTCTTCTGTAAGTCTCAGCCTCGCCACATACATAATCTGTATGTAAAACGGGTAATACAAATTTAGAAAGTAAAAGCATGCCAGTTCGTTCTCGATCAGGTGCTGTGCCATAACAACAACAACAACAACAGCAACAACAGCAACAGCAACAACAGCAACAACTGCAATAATGCCACCCAACAAATACAAATAAACTGAAACAAAAACTGAAAAAAACTCGCCATATCATGCGCCATAGTTCTCACGACTTATGCCGTAACTAACTGCACACGAATTTATAAAAGTCAAACCTAATGTGCCCATTACACAAATGTAATACATTAATTAAGTCATCATTAGAACGAAGCTTAATGCGGGATGATGCTAGATGTCTGGAAACTGATCATATAACAAGATATGTAACCAACAAGAGGATTATTGCGTTTAGCAATTGACTTAAAGCATTTCATCCCATTAGCTCCCCATTACATACATATACACCCCATTACATACATTTTGAAAACGAGTAGCAATAGCTTTTAGATAACATTAAATAACTGAATTTTACATTCATCCGTTTGGCACTTTATTGGAATAGTTAGAGTTTTGATGCTGATCTAGAATATATGTGCTTTATGGGCTCGCACATGTGTCCTTCTGTGCGTTATTTCATGAGAAAGTTACAATATCCTCTACAGGATATCCTCTAATAAGATATCGTTTACCAAATTCCAAATTCCTATCAAACATAGGAGTTACAGAATATCCTCTAAGATATCACTTAGCAAATTCCCACAAACTCTGCCTTTGAGGTGAAACATGGGAATTACATGATATCCTCTAAGATATCCTGATATCTAAGATATCAAACATAGAAATTAACTCAAATGCCTTTTCAATAGAACACTTTCTTTCGAAAAATATGCTATGGGTTGGTCTTGTGTTTGGTTCAAGATTTGGTTCATTGTTTGAAAGAGAATAAATTGAATTTCTTAGATCGAACCTGTTTGGGGCAAAGCCAGTCTTGCAGCTTAGCTTTAAATAACCAATGCCATAAATAAGTTTCAAATACAAGTCTCTTGAACTCAAAGAACGTAGTACTTTATAGATATATACAGATATAGATATATACAGATATAGATATATACCTATATAGGTATATGTATATGTTTGTCTGACCTTTTTGGTCACGCACAATAGTTCGATCAGCGTTGCATATACATATGCATACACACACACACACACACACACATTATGTATAAATATATAAAGTATTGTATAATTTAGCTTTTATAATTGTGCGATATTTGCAACGAGCCGGAAGGCTATTTTAGAATGCTGCCACAGGCCTTTTTTTTATCATGCGGCACGTGAAAATTTGCGGCGTGACTGTCGTGCGTCCACTCCATGGCCCCTACCCCTCCTCGACGGCCCCCACCCCTCCTCAAAGGCCCCTCCCCCTCCTCGACGGCCCCCTTCCCCCTCGAATGTCAGTTAGCTTCAGGGTAAAATGTTTCTTAACCTAAACAATGTTTGTTAGCGTCAATTAGCATTTTTGAAATTCTCAGATCAAACGAATTGTTCGTGTTACGTAATTGCCGGCATTTAAGTTCAAAATATGCAAAATCTTTTATTTACTTTTTGATTTTTTGTTGGTTTTTTTTCGGTTTTCATTTATACATTTTATTTGCAGCTCGTTTGGCTGCATTTTTGCTGACAGATTTTTGTGTGCAAAACGTCTTTTTTTGTTGTGTATATTTTTGTATTCATGATTTGATGCCAACAAATTGGCGGTGAATAAACTAATTAACATGCACAATAATTGATATTGTTTTCAACGCGTACCCGTGCAACCTTTTAGCCGGATGAAAATCGATTCACAAACACAAACATATTTAACAACTCCGCTCGCAGCTTGACTGGCAACTAGATCATTAATCAATGGCACTGCGTCAATCACGTATCTGCAAAATTAAGATATAAGTGGATTATCCATGATTCGCAGGCAAATAATCGTTAACTATGCGAAGCATAGCCAATTTCTTGATGATTTGCGCCTTGAAAGGCAAAGCAAATGAGTCTATTCTGGATTTGAATTATACTTCGTTTAACTGCTTTGAAAGAAGCTAAGTAAAGAAGCCAAGACGCAGCTACTAGTTTTAGGGAAAGGTTTGTTTGTGTATACTCTGGAAAGTAATTGACTTCATCTATAAAACGAAGTCAGAGCAAGGAGTGTGTGAGAGAGACTTATAAAAGAGTTTGTCCTGACTGAAGAGGTTGTCCTGACTGACCGGTTAAAGTTGTGACCCAAGCTTCCTGTCGGTTCATAAGAGCCCATCAAAGCTTCTTTTTTGGCAAGCCGTTAATGGTTGCAAAGTCTGAGCATCGAGCTTATAAGCGAGCAGTCGCTGGTTCAAATTCAGCAGCAAATTCAGTTTTTATTACATATTTAATCTTTATTTGTTATAATTTACGCTGAACATTTCGTTAAATTCATATTTTAAACATATATTAAAACAAGTTGAGTTTGTATTGATTTTGATGTCAACTAAATTTGGCAGGTACCACTCAGTCGATTGAGTAAACACGATGAGCAAAACATATCTTATACATTTATTTTCGATACAAAAAAGCAATTCAAACGGAAAAATGGTTGTTTTTTAAATGAAACGAATATAAGAAACGAAGGCAGTAATATTCCATAATTGATAAAGTCTCCCAACCACAACGGGAACCATGGAAAAGTTTGCATTCTCAGCATTACTCATTTGAAATCGACGACGACGGGTAATTTCCTTTAACGAAGCATATCGTTATCGAATATCGAATACAAACTCAATCTGCGTATGGACTAGGAGGACCTACAGCTGAAATTTCAAGTCTCTAGCTCCTATAGGCTCCAAGATCCAAGCGTTCATACATACGGACAGACGGACGGACGGACAAACGGAGATGGCTAGATCGTATATACTTTATGGGGTCGGAGATGCAGCCTTCTGTCTGTTACTCACATTTAGCCATTTTTGATGGGTTCAGGGTATAATAAAGTGTCTTGTCCTGGATACTTGCCATCTTTAGTGTCATATATATATATCGGTTTCGATGAACGTTAGGTAATTGAATAAGCGCCTTTTCTGGTTCTTCAAATGCATTTTTGAATAACGCGATTATTTCATGACAGCTGCGGGCTATCCGTCTAAATCAAGTCCACAATCAACAGAGGATCAATATTGGTGTATATATGGTTGGTTCGAATATATCTTCTTCTATGCGTTACTCATTTCTTGACAATATTTTAGAGAATGATTTAAAGTTTTTTCCTAGTTTTACTAGTCGGAAATGGACTGGCATAAGGGAATATCCCATAAGAGAACATTGCACAAAGCTTAGTGTTCTGTTTCTTCCATTAATTTTCCATGTAATTCAAATAATTTTCAACTTTAATTAATCTAACATTTTACACTTAATGGACTTAAACTCTCGTAACCCCTCTTACTATAATTTTCAACGAGGAATGCTAAAACACTTTCCATAGATTCCACTCGACATACTTGAAGAGTTAATCGACTCAAGCAAGTTCGTTGCCAAAGTCTTTCGTATCGAGCATCAGCGAAGCGGCGAAGCAGCGACTATTCTCACTTGATTAGTATGCATTCTATATATATAGTTAGTACGTTTATCTGCAATGATAATTAAAACTGTTTAAAAGCGAACGACCAAATGGCAAATGGCCATGCTGTAATAAGGCGTGTGGAGACCACAAGATAGATCTGGCAGCTGTAATTGTAAGAGATGGTCGAGTGTGCTAGAGGGGTCGGTCGAGGGGTCGGGGGGTGTTGGGTGCAAAGGTAGGGTAGCCATCCGATCAAGGTGGAAACATTCGCTGCAATTGTATGCAAATGAACGCGTGCGCTGAAAATTGTATAATAATTGGAGAGGCTCAGTTGTGTGAGGCTCGGGATTGTGCTCGTAAATTAACAGAAACGATTTTGTACAATATGCAATATAATTCTTTATTGTTATTTAATTTGTTTTCATATAGCTACATATGTATGCATACATACTATATGTACACATATTTATGTATTTACTGTGCATGCGGCACGCTGTAGCTTCTAATATATGTATGTATGTATGTCTACTGTACATACATATACATATATATATATATATATATAATTGTTAATAATATAATTATATTTAGCTTGTTTTTGTTTTTAAATATGTTATTTGTTGCTGCTCTTTATGCTCTAGGTACGCATTTTGTTTTCTCTTTCTCTTTTCATGTTTATCAACTATTTATCATTATGTTTATAAAATTTAAAAATTTACCTTTGCAAAACATAAGCGTTAACAACTTAATTAATCATTAGATTTATTGTATTTGTGTTGGTTTTTTTTTTTCAAGAGCTCTTCTCTATAAATTCTATTTTACATATTCTCTTTATTTACTCCTTTTGATGCGTTTCTGCTTGTTTTTGTTTCGTTTTATTTTAATAGCGACTAAGACACTTTTTTCATTTACCTTTCATAAATTTTGCATTCGCATTGAAATTACATAGAATTTAGTTTTTGTTTTTTTGTTTTTACAGCATTTAAAGCTACATTTTGAGATGTTTGTGTGAGAAACGTAACAGTTTTAACTTTTCTTAGTTGGTTTTTGTTTTTCATGTATGTACAGCGAAAACGGGGCGAGGGAAACGGAAAGGGATTTTGAATCATGGCGGAATGTTGCACATGCGATGAGTATGCTTTGTGTAATGTGTATATGTATGTGTTTGTGTATGTGTTTGTGTATGTGTTTGTATGTGTGTGAGTGTATATATTTATTTTTGGATTTAAGTTTAGACCGTACTGTTTACTTAGCATATTTAACAAAAAGTTTATACAACTTGCGCTTGGCTTATTACAAACTAAAAATAAGGTTTGCCGCTTCTCGCTTTTCTTGGATTATATTAATAAATATATCAACAAATTACCCGATGCACGTTCATATAAAAACTAATATAATATAGTAAATAGTCGTTATATAGTTATAATATAATAGAGAATATAATAATAATAGCTAATTTACAATTTATACGCTTAGTTAAATTCTGCAAACTAAAGGCTTACAATAGTCGGAAGCAATTGAAACAATTCTTAGAATCATTCGTGTTCATCGATTTCCCATTTTTTTTCCGCTTAGATTTTCTTTTAACTACCATTAACTTTTTTATAAACAATTACATATATAGATTTGTCATTAACAAAAAACTTGAACCTAAGATTATCCAAAAAACTATGCATCTAAAATATTAGTTGCGAACGTTGTGCTAAACCTGGGCGCTGTTTGAAAGTTTGGAACATTGCACAAAATGGTGAAAAAGGCAGAAAAAGTTAACAACAAAAGGAATTCAATTTTTGTCAGGGCGCAGGGGAGAGAAAGTAGGAGTAAGAGTTAGGGGGAAATCCACAAGCAGACACACACTCAGGCACACGCACATACACACAATCAAAACAGTCATCGCGATTCTATTAGACTAGAATTCGAGTCAGCATATATAACCACATATATATATATATGTATAGCTAATATCAGGACAAATTTTAAAACGCTCCCAGTTCGGTTTAAGCACACGTTGAAAACTCTTTTTGAAACCAATCGCACTTAATGCTGTGCATTTGCAACAGTTGCAGGCGCTGTCGCTATCGGTGCTGCTGCTGTTGCAGCCACGCCCCCTGCTGTAACTGCCGCCGCCCCCGCTGCCACCGCCGCCGTTGCTGTCGCCGTAGACGACGCATTCAGGTCGTCGCCCTGCAGGTCCACATTGGCGGCACTGGCGTACTGCTAAAACCATGATTGCCTATTAATATCATACGGCTTGGTCATGCCCAGAGCCGAGGGTCGATAGGCGGCAGGCGGCGGCGGCGGCTGGCCATAGCCCGCCGCGGCGGCAGCGGCAGCAGGGCCGCCCAACAGGCTCTGATTGAAGATCATGCGCGCATGGAAATCATCGCGACGCAGATATTGCTGGTACAGCTGCGAATTGGGGTCCAGTTGGGTGGCAGCAAAGGGATATGCAGCCGCAGCAGCAGCTGCCCGTGTCGATGGATGCGCTGCAGCCAGAAACGGATAGGAGCCAGCGGCCGTATTCAATGGATTCTGTGTCTTGTCCGACGTATTGCCAGCCGCATTTGCCGCTGCGGTTCCACTGTGCGCCGGCGCCGGCGGCATATAGTACGGATTGGGCGCATCACGGAACTGATCCAAATAGCTGCTGGCTGCCGCAGCCGCCGACTGATCGCCATACAAGCCGAGCGCACTGGGCGTGGGCGCGAAGTTGAATGCGCTGCCAGGCACCATGCCGCCTGCGGAGGTCTTTAGCGAAATGGCAGCCGCATCCGCAGCCGTTTGATTGCTCGGTGCGCTGCCAGCCGAGGCTGCTGCTGCTGCCGCAGCGGCGGCGGCTGCTGCTGCTGTGCCCGCGGCTGGCGATGCCACGCCGCCGGACTTGAGACCCGCATACAGCTGAAAACCTTGATGCAGCACCTGTGCGTGTGCCTGCAGCTGATGTGCGGCCGAGTTGGCCGCCGCAGCAGCTGTGGGCATTTGCGGCATGTTGTACTGCGGCATGGCCTGCTGCTGGCTATGTTGTTGCTGCTGTTGTTGTTGTTGTTGCTGCTGCTGTTGTTGTTGCTGCTGCTGCTGTTGTGCTGTGACCTGTTGTTGTTGCTGCTGTTGCTGCTTAGCATTTGCCTCGGCTGCAACGGTGGTTGCCTTCTTTTTGCGTCCACGCTTGGCAGGCGCCTTGACCTCAGCAGTTGGCGCTGTGTTTACTGCAGCCTGTTGTTGTTGTTGGTGTTGTTGTTGTTGTTGTTGCTGCTGTTGTTGCTGCTGTTGTTGCTGTTGTTGCTGCTGCTGCTGTGGCGAGGGCTGCGCGCCATTGTTGCTACCGGGCACATAGTTGCCGGGCAGCTGCTGGGCTGGATTACCGTACGCCGTGGCCGCACTGGACGCACTGTACATATGCGCCGCGGGCGGCATATTTTTGTCAAAATAGTTGACCGGATAGGCCAACATGGACTCGGTCAATGTGTGCATCAACGGATTGTTGTAGGTTTGCGGCGGTGGCGGCGTCGGTTTATTGTAAGCAGCCAGATGATGCGTCTGGCTGAGATGATGCTGATGCGCTGGCAAGTGCAACATGTTGCTGTTGTCGTTATTGGGCGCCACAGCGGCTTGTGTTGCTGCCGGCTTTCCAGATGTCGGCTGTTGCACGGCAGCAACAGCAGCTGCTGCTGGTGCATAGTTGTGATTCAGCTGCGCCTGTTGTTGGTAGGCATTGTGTGGCTGTTGCTGTTGTGCATGCTGCTGCTGTTGCTGCTGTTGCTGCTGCTGCTGCTGCTGCTGCTGTTGCTGCTGTTGCTCCTGTTGTTGATGTTGTTGCTGTGCGGGCTGTGTCTGCTGCTGAAGGTTGTTGCTGTTGTTGCCATAGTTAAGCGGCTTGTGCGGCGCCTGTTGCTGTTGTTGCAGCGGCAACTTTTGCTGCTGCTGTTGCTGATAGTTTAGATTATGCGGCGGCTGCAGTTGCGTCAAATGCGGCTGCGTTTGCGGTTGCTGTTGCTGCTGACTACTCTGCTGCTTGTTGGCCACCGCCTGTTGTTGCTGCTGCATGTTGCAGGCGCTGTTGTCCTTGGCAAAGTCCTTGGGAAAACCCATGGCCGCCGCGCGATTATACATTTCGAATGCCTTATCTGGCGCTATTGTGCCCAACTGCTTGTTAAAGGCCATGGAACCCAAAAAGCTATTGAACATTTGTTGTTGCTTATTGAGCATCGATTGCGGTGGCTGCTGCTGCTGCTGCTGTTGTTGCTGTTGTTGCTGCTGTTGCTGCTGTGTTGCTGTGTGCAATTGCTGCTGCTGCTGTACATGATTCTCATCCAGCTTAGTCAGTTTGCTAGAAGCAACATCGCTGTAATCCTCGTTGGGGCGCTTTAGCGGATTGATTAATGTATCCGTTTTGGCGGGCTGCTGCATTTGATGCTGCATAAATGTCGCCATATCGCTGCCATAGCTGGGCGGCACAATTTTCTGCTGCTGTTGCTGCTGCTGCTGCTGTTGACTGTCCACAGCGTCCGCTGCTGCTGCTGCATTGGCCGCCGCATTTGTGGATTGATATTGCGCATAGGTTGGATACTTGGGCTTCATGCCATGCAGCTGCTGCTGATGAGCCAGCGCCTGATGCTGCTGCTGTTGCTGCTGTTGCTGCTGCTGCTGCTGCTGCTGCTGCTGCTGTTGATTCTGATGTTGCTGTTGTGTGACCTGATTCGTGGCTAGGTTGGGCGGCAGCAAGCTGTGTCCCAGACTCCAATCATTGTTGTTAGGCTTAGCCACAGGCGCCGCTGTGGACACTGCGACGGGCGCAACAGGTGGCAGCGGATTGATCAGCGTTGCCGGATTGTACAAAGAGTGTTGTTGCTGCTGCTGCTGCTGCTGTTGCTGTTGCTGCTGGTAGTTGTCATGCGTTGGCGCATAGCCATTGTTGCCCATTGTTGCTGCAAGGTGATAAGTTAGATTAGACGTGTTTCTATTAAGATAGCAAATCGATTGTCAATAACAAAGTTTCTTTAGATAATTCACCTTAACATTCGGAAAATGCTTGGAACTTATAAAAATGTATTGCATATTGGCAGAGCTTTTGGTTTAGACAGTAAATCGAACCAGCGACTATTTGCTGAGGAGAAACTCACCTGTTAAAGGCACCACTGGTGGTGCGGTTGGTTGACTTGTTGCCACTGGGGCAGGTACCACAGGCAGCGGCACCACGACTTGCTGCTGATAGGGCGACAGAACTGGCTGCTGGTACGGCGAATGCTGCTGCTCTGCCGGCGACTGTGCCAGGGGGGTGGGCGGCTGTGTGGCGGCCGAGGAGGCAGGCGAATCCACACTGCTAGGCATCGGACTGAGCGCCTGTTGCTGCTGCTGCTGCTGAGCATTGGGACTGTGCGAGGGCGGCTGCTGCTGGGCCTGCGACTGCGGCTGCGCGGTCTGATGGTAGGGCGACTGGGCGTGATAGGGCGAAGGCTGCGTAGAGTGGGGCGTGGTGTAGGGCGAACTCTGCGGCTGTTGGTAGGGTGAATGCGGATTGGGCGTGCTGGGGCTCATCGAAGAGTTGTAGTCGGATTCCTGTGAACGCGGCTGTTTGTACTGATCGTAGATGGGCAGTGGCGAGGTGGAGGAATACGCTGGCGTCTTGGACGCCTCCGAACCAGACGGATTATAGCTATTGCCGCCACCATAAGGCGATGTGCCACTCAGCTCGGGCGTGGACACATTTGGCGATGATGCCGACGAGTAAATGTGCTGAGAATATTGTGGATACGGTGAGTTCATCTCGCGCGGACTGCAGCTCTTGTCCGGACTGCTTTTGGTGGTGGTGTCCTGATAGAAGCCCACCTTGATGGCGCCATTCAGAGTATACGGCGACGCCGGCTTGCCCATGTCATCGTTGGGCTTGGGCGACACCATAATGGGCGAGGCCCCGATGGGCGAGGCGCAGATGGGCGATGTATACGAGCCAGCCGCATAGGAACCGTAACGCTCATCGATGGCTATGCGCGGCGAGTCCGGATCCTGACTGAATGAGCTGCGCTCCGAGTTGGTGCTGCCCGTGCTCGGCTTGCGCGGGCGCATGACCACCGGCAGCGAAAAATTCGTGTCGCCGGCGGCGGGAGAGTGGGCGGGTGGCGCCACCCGGGCGTCATCCTGTGCCAGCAGCTGTGACTGTGTCGTTTGTTGTTTCTCTTCCTCGCTGGTGGATTTTTTGTTGACCTTTGGACCGCCAAAGGCCTTGAGCCAGGCACTCAGATTCGGCTTCTCCTTGCCATCGGCTAAGGCAGCCTTTGAAGCCATTTCGCTGGCTTTGCTCAGCTCAAGCAGCGCCTCGAATGGCTTGGGCATCGTCTCCTTGGTGGGCGTTGTGGCCGCTGCTGACTCCTCCGCGCTGCTGTGCTCTTTGGTCTCCTGATCGTGCTCCTGCTGCTTGTTCGCCAGCTCCTCGAGCGTCTTGCCCAGCGCAAAGTCTTGCGTTTTGATGACCGTGCCCAGGCTGAGCTTTGGCGCCGAGTCGCTGCACTCCGTGATGAGCGCGTTTTTGGTATCTGACTTGGACTTGCTGACCACCGGACAGAGCGTTTCCAGCTCATCCGTCTTCGCCACCACATTCTGTATCAGATTGCCCTTGGTCTTACCCGGCTGCAGTCGCTCGATGGTGCGCATCACGTTCGCCTTGGTCTTGGCCTGCTGTGCCTGTGCATTGGCCAGCTTCTCCTTGAGGGACTTGCGCTTCGCCTCCTTGGCCATCTGCTGCTTGATGTGCGGCGGCGGCGGTGGATTTAGCAAAAGCTGGGTGCTGCTCGGCTCCTTGGGCTTGACGAGCGGCATTGTTGACGCCGCAACTGTTGCTGCTGTTGTGGGCAGGGCCGCGGCGACGGGCGGCGCTGCTGTTGGCTGCTGCGCGGATAACGTGGAGTTGTTGGAGCAGGCGGAGCTGGAGCTGGCCGCCGTGGCCGAGGTGCTGCCTATGGAGTTGCCCGAGTGCATTGAATGCGGCGGTGTGCCGCAGCTGCTACTCACGCTGCTGGCCGTGGGCAAAGTTTCCGAGTCTAGTTTGCTGCTGCCCGGCTTGGGCGCCGCCGTTTCGCTGACCAGCTCGTTGAGCGCCTCCGCGAGCTTGGTGGGCACCAGCTCCGCCTTAGGCGCAGCTAGTGCGACGGGTCGCCTAAAGTCGGCCGCGTCCAGTTTGCTGCCTATGGCCGAGTCGAAGTCATCCAACAGATTGTAGCGCGAGGGCGAATTGCTGGCGGAGCTGAACTCGGAGAAGCGCGGCGTATGCTCTAGCCATCGATTGATGTCCTTCAGCGTTTGCTCCGTTTCCACATCCAGCGCCTCCAGATTGGTATTGCTGCTGGGCGCCGCTTTCTGTGCAGCTGCCGCTGCAGCCGCCGCCTTTTTTCCGGTCAGCTTTTTGTGACCGGCGCCCTTTTCCGCCGATGACTTCTCGGCGGGCTTAGGCGGCGGCGGCATTTGCTTATCGGCTCGCTGCTTCTTGTTGCTTGCTTTGACGCTGCTCTCCTTTAGCTTCGCATTGGTGCTGGCGCTGTGGTTGCCAGCGCTGCTGCTGCTCTTGGCCGCATCCTTGCTGCTGACCTGCTCTGCCCTGGCTGCTGGCGCTGACGGCGTTAAAGACTTTGGCGGCGGCGGTGGCGTCAACTCCCGCGGCGGCTTCTCAACGTTTTTTGGCGTCTCTGCTTTTTTGGCCTTCTCCGCAGGTTTCTCCTCCACCTTCTCGCTCTTCTCCTGCTTGGCAGACGTTTTGTCGTTTAGATTAGATTCCTTTGGATGCTTCTGCTCTTTGCTTTTACGTCCACGTTTATGTTCCGCAGCCGTCTCTGTGGTATTTTCGCGCTTCTTTTTGGTTGTGGACACGCTCTTGACACTGGTCGATTTTGAGTCCTCGGAGGGTGCCAGCGAATTGGTTGCACTGGTGGAGCCGCTTTGCGCGGCGCGACTGCGTCGATATTTGATTACGTCGTATTTGTCCATAAATGGCAGCAGCATCTCCAGTTCCGCTTGTTCGGCAGCAGCGGCTGCAGCAGCCGCTGATTCCGCCGAGCTTTTCTTGTGCTTGGCACTGCGCGACGTTTCCTTATCCTTGTTCCTATCCCTATCCCTATCTTTGTCCTTCTCCTTCTCTTTGTCTTGTCGGCTTTTCTTCTCCCGCTCCTTTTCCTTTTTCACTGGCGGCGTCTCGATTTTCTTGCCCCGCTTGACAGCCACCGGTGATGGGGGGCGTCGTCGCCGCTCATCGGAGCTGCTGTGGCAGCTCGCGCCCAGCAGCATAAAGTCCGACTCCGAGTCCTGGTCGGACTTGTCGCCCTCGTGGCGTGCGCTCAGTTTGGAGGTCTCAGCGCTGGTCACCTTCTTGACGGTTGTCAGCAGCTCGGAGAGATCATCGTTGAGTGCGCTCTTTGAGTATTTCTTGTGCAGATCCACCTTGAAGGGTGACATGCTGCGCGATCTGGACGCATCATCATCGTCGTCCGCATCGGCATTGTCCTCGTCATCTTCCTCCAGCTCTGCAGCGGATTCAGCCAGCGCCGCAGCAGCTGTTGGCGGCAGCTGTTTCTTTGCATTGATATCGTACAATAGACTATCATCGTCTTCCAAATCGGCCAGCTCCCGATCGGCTTTGGCGCGACCGCGTCCAGCTCTTTTGCCCTTTGGCTGACGCTTAACGGGCGTTGGGGTCTTTACCTTGGACTCGGCGGGCACCATTTTTTTCTTTTGTGCCGCGATTGTGCGCGCCGTCGGCTTCACCAGAGACTTGACTTTGGCCAAAGCCAGTTCCTCATCGTCGCTAGAATCGGGCTCACTTGGCGGCGGTGGCTCGCTCAGTTCCGACTCCGGCTCCGTTTCGGGCGTTGACTTTTTGCCCGCTTTTTTGGTCTTTTGTGTTTTGGTGGTGGGCTTCGAGGAACTGGTTGCCTGGCCCTGCGAGGACTTGTTGCCTTTGGCCTTGCGCCCACGTTTGCCTGAAGATCCACCTGCCAGCTCTTTGTCCTTGTCCCTATCCTTGTCTTTTTCCTTAAGTACTTTGTTGCTTTTGCTCTTTTTCATTGCTGGCGGCGGCGGCGGTGGTGGCGGTGGTTCTGGTTCCAAGTCCTCCTCGTCGGTGTCCATGTCATCGTTGTGACTGCTTCTTTCCGCTTTGCTTTTGGTTTTCTTTTTACGCCGTTTATCCTTCTCCTTGCGTTTGCGCTTCTGCGCGTGTGTTGTCGCCTCCGCTGGCTCCTCTGTGTCGCTATGGTGCTCCTCCTCGACGCTGCTGTCCTGCAGACGCTTGCTGGACGCAGAATTCGCCGAGGATTCCTTCTCCTCCTCACCTTTCGCCTTCTTGCTAAAGTACTTCTCACGAAATACATTCATCTTGGAATCGGCGGCGGGATAACTTAAATTCGGATCATCATCATCGTCCTCGGAGAGATTATCGAAATATTTTTTGGTTGCCTTATCGAAGGCATCCTGCAGATTATTGACCATTTCCGTGTACTCTGTTGGTGGGTTGAAAATGGTGTCAATGACTTATATTTACATAGATATTATACGAGATAATCAATACCGTTGTTGTGGCCATTGTACAGTCTACAATTGTTGACAATCAAGCGAAAATCATTGCGAAATTCGCTAAACTTGTGATACTCTCCACTGTCCAGTTTGTCCTCCATCTTGAGCAGGTCCATAGGCCTAGAGAGTATGAGAAATATTTTATATTATAGCTGAGTTGTGCATAAAATTATATATCACGGTGAAAGCAGGGTTTGAACCAAGTGGGCTCTAATAGTTCTTATAACTAAGCCTTGAAACCAAGTTGCATTCGTTTCGGGCTATAAGGAAAATAGGTTGGTTTAAAAACCTTGGCCATTCATTTAATTTAGTTTAATGTGAATGAAGCAATATTTGTCAGAATCGATTTTATTATTTTTAAAGTGCAAAAAGTTAGGGAAATGTGAAGAACCAAGGATCCATAGGAAACCTTGGTTCGTGACTGACTTTACGAATCAAACACACAGATTATTAATTATTTCGGAGTCATGATATATTTTTGACTTCAAGAAGTCCGGATTAAATGAATAATGTTGAAAATGCAATTAGTATTATTTCTAAACAGCTAACAATTTAAATTTGAACCAGCGACCTCTCGTTTACTAGTCAGACAGCAAAGCAACGCGGCTTCATGATTAACTCAATAACTCAATATTTTCCCTCTTAAATAAATGATCCACTTCGTAGCTCTATTGGCACCTTTCAGTCAGTCCGTCAGGACAAATCAATGAATATACATATATAGATGAATATGGTTATAGTTTACCTTCTAATAATTGAGTAATAGCGCGGCGCAATATCCTCCTCAACGGGATCCATGAAGGGCCATGCATCCCGATGATTTTTGACATAGACGAGCACCTTGTGCATTCCGATTTGTAGTACCTCCTCCGTTTCGGTAAAGCTAAGAATATTCGCATGATTTGAGGAGTTGTACGTTGAATTGTTGTTTGCTTTCGCTGTTGTTGTTGTTGTTGTGATTGTTGTTTGGTTTGTTGTTGTGGTTGTTGTTAGATGGTGTGTTATGGGTCTGGTTAGGTTTGTTGTAGTTGTCGAGGAGTGAGCTTTATGTTTATTACTGTTAATATGACTATGAAGGTGGGTGTTGTTGTGCGTGTGATGGGTGTTGTGTGTGTGTGAGTGTGATGAAGGTGTGTGGGCTCCGTGCGACGTTGTTGTTGTTGCGGTTGTTGTTGCTTCCGGCGTTGAGTGGTTGTGATTGTTGTTGTTGTTGTTGTGATTGTGGTGCGACGCGTGCTTATGGTGGTGGTGGTGGTTGTTGTTGTTGTTGTTAAAGCTGCTGTTGCTACGGTTGTTACTATTTACATGGCTACATTTTGTTGGTATGTTTTTTTACGGTTATGATGAACAGTCAATATGTTGTTGGTTGGTTGGTTGGTTGGTTGTTCGTTTGGTAGGTACAAAAGTTTACAATAACAATGGGTAATAAAATGTTAATCAATTGATATATTATATACAATTTGATGAAATATGATGTGCCGGTTAGTGAAAAAGAGTGCAAAGGAAAAGGAACAGGTTCTAAAAACATGCAGACAATATCGAAATACAAACTACTTTTACGAGAGAAATCAACAGTAGCTAGTTAATCTCCGGTTTCCCGAAGCCCGAAGCCACCCTTCCATATTTTTCAATATATTTCTATATTTTCTAATTCAAAAACGTTTTGGATTTTACTTTCTTTTCAGCATTTTGTTTCTTTGGGATGTGGCTTAATTATATGGCTGGTAAGTTTGGTTAATATATTTCACAAATTTCTTATACAGAGTTAGGTTTGAACCATTATACAGCTTGAACCAAATTTTTAACCAGATTTCTGAACTCAAATGCAGTCGAACTTAAGTCTAAATCAGGGCTCACAGTTATGGAAGGGTTTACGAATTGAACCGAGGCATGGGTTCAAACCGTGAAGTGCAATTTTCAAACAATCTTTCCTATATCAGCTTTATAGAACATGGTGATCTGATTATACAACATTTTTCTATACCAGCTTTACAAAGCGTCGGGTTCCTTTAGAACAGATAGGTAATACGGATAGACAAAAGCTCTAAAAGGGTGGAATTAGTTTCCACATGTATTTACTTGACTATACAAAATGTATGATATGTCGGGTTAAAGACAGTTTCTACAGCGTGTTTACAAATGTGAAAAGAGTTTTAGGAGATCTTGCGTTAGTATTTAATATAAAGAGTGTGTGTGCTGTGCTATGTTTTGTCTAATTGGTTAGTTAGTTAGTGGGACTTACTCATCGGCGCTTTTGTCGGAGTAGGCGCTGCTGTAGCGTTCCGCCTTGCTGGACGATGAGGCACTGGAGGCGGCCGAGGAAGGTGCTGCAGCCGCCGTTGATTTTTTGCTTTTTGCCGTCGCCTCCGATTTGCTGGCACTGCGTTCCGCTTTGCTGCCGGAGTTGTTGCTCACACTGGCTTTTTGTTTCTTGGAGCGTGCCGTCGTCTCGGCTGCGGAGTTGGTGTTGCTGTTGCTATGTTGTTGCTGCTGCTGGTGGGCGGACGCGTTGCCGCCAGTTGGTATGAAAATATTGCCCGTTAGGGAGCTGAGTGAATTGTTGGTTTGCCGGCCGGGCAGCTTCACATTGGCCGCTGGCGCCATCTGCTCCTCGCGCTTGGCAGCCACTGGCTGTGCTGTGGTTTGCTCTGCTGGCTGCAGTTGCTCCTCGCTGTCATGCGCCACAGGCGAGGGCAGGCTCAGGTTCGCAATGCTTGTGGCGACCGCAATGGCCGCCGAATTCGAATCCAGCAATTGCAGCTGTCGGCAAAAGTTCTCCTTATCCTCGGGACTCAGCGACACGGCGTGCAGCAGCTGCGGCTCGGGCGTCTCTGGGCTCGGCTCCAGTTGTTGCTGTTGCTGCTGCTGCTGTTGGCGACTGTGGCGTCGCTTGTGGTTGCGAGCGCCTGTTGTGCTGCTGCTGCTGTTGTTGCTTTGCTCGTTGTTGTTGTTGTTGGTGTCCTCGCAGTGCTCGTCTGTCTCAGACGCATGCTTATGACGCCGCCGGTGGTGATGATAATGATGTTGATCTCCTTCCCTTTCCCGATCCCGATCTCTGTCTCGATCGCGACGCTCACGTGAGCGTTTCTTTTGCTTCTTGCCAGACTTTTTCTTCTTGTGGTGATGATGATGATGATGATGGTGATGGTGACTCTTGCTCTTGAATTTCGCTGGCGTTTGTGATTTTTCTCTGGGCGGCGGTGGCGGTGAACGGAATTTATCGCCAGCTGCTGTGACAGCGTTTAAATGCTGCTCTTGCTGCTGCTGCTCGAGTTCCTCTTCTTGTTGCTGTTGTTGTTGCTCTGGTTCTTGTTGTGCTAATTGTTGCTTCTGTTGATATTGTTGTTGCTGCGACTGCTCTTGATTCGGCTCCTCGTCGTCGTTTTGGTCATCGTCTTCTGGCGAGAGACAAAAGGTTTCCCTGTGGCACAGAAATTCGCTCGAATTAGTTGTTGTTGTACGTCTGAGGGAGCTTGCGTAAGTTGAAATACCACTAGCCGTTGAAGTCGATTGAGAACTGCAGAGAGAGGTTGTAAAAGAAAGAAAGAGAGAGAGCAAAGCAGAAAATAGTTAAGTATGGCTGACAAAACACAGGAAATGTTACGACAAGCTTAATTAATGTCACACGTACAGTAGAAATCGCTTAAGACTAACGCGCAAATAAATGTTTATATGGAGTGTGAAGTCTAAAAAAAAATATTGCTGTAGTTTTCTTGTAGAGAATATAATGCAGGATATTTAAAATTGGTTTTTCTGGACGAATTTAATGGGTTTCTCTTAATAAATAAAAATCAATTTTAATCTGTTTAGGTTAGGGAGTAGTAAATTCTTTGAAAAGACTTTGAAACTAGTAAAAAAGAAACAAATAAAAATGTTAACTTGAGGTAATAAAGTTCTAGTCTTCGAGCGATCACAGTATTTTATCTGAACTCTAAACGATTTTTACTGTGTTATTATATTGAAAATCTGCGTTAAATTGTTTTCGTATATGATTTTCAAGCTAACTGTTTGATGAAAACTGAATGAATGAGGTGCCACAACAAATGTTCAATTACAATAATAATACACAAAAAAAAAGTATAATTAATTGGCAATATATCAAATATAGGAGTATTTAAAAAGCATGCTTACATAATTGTTCATATTGTGTGTTATATTTGATATTTTTTTGAAAACGAAATCCAACCAATTGTTTGTCGCACACAAAATTAAATTATGGGCAAAACTCAAATTAAGTGCTGTTTCTTCTCCTTCAATATTTGGTCCAGTTTCTATCAGTCTCTCGCTGGCAGCCTGTGTTAAGCGTCGATGAGAATGTGATATTTTTTTTTTCTTTGTATTTCTTTTCTTTCTGTTTTAATAACAATTCTTCAAACACAAATTGCAAGCAAATTTCGTTTAAGTGAAAACAATTGAAAATTAAAAGAGTTGAAAAACAAATCAATTTGTAAATCAAATTAAACAGCGACTTTTTTTTTAACAAAATATGCTTTAGATAGATGTGCGTGTGCTTGAATTGTTCTGTTTCTTGTTCTTGTTTCGGTTGTTGTCTGTGTGTTGTCGTTGTTGTTGTTGTTGTTGTGGTTGTTGTTGTTGCTGTTAAGCGTTCTCAATGTGTGATATATGAGTGTGAAATGCTGTCCGCTCTCTCTCTCTGGCTCTCTGCTTATAATACTGGACGTGCTAACCGTCTGCGTGAGCGCTGCTGTACCGCCGGCGGCGCCAAATGAGCTGAATATTGACGCTCACGACGTTCGCGTTCGCGTTCGCGTTCTCGTTCACGTTCGCGTTCACGTTCACGTTCGCGCTTCACACGCTCCTCCTCCTGGCGCGCCTTGAGCTCGGCGAGATTACGTATGCGACTGGAGTTGCGCACTTGCAGCAATCTGTGCAATGAATACAAAAATTCAATTATTAGATGAGGTATATAATTGCATATATATCTTAAATTAGTGGGCTGCCAAAGTTCATTTGCATATATGGCTGCACATATGTTATTTATACAAAAACCATATCTCCAGTCACTACATCGCAAAGCTCATATATGTAGATCTTATATGTATAGCTATGTATATCAACTATACAGCTGAACTGAGATACAGATTCCAAGCAACTTCTGAAACGAACTAAGTACTGACAAAATTGTTGACCTATTGTTCCTATGTTAACTATGTGATATTGTGGTATGTTCCAGCCTACTCTGACATATCGCTCTTTTCACTGAAGACTGTAGCAACATCTTGCAGATAAAAGAAATTAGAACTATTCGCATTTTCTTGGATATCCCAATTGGATAGAAAGTTCAACTATGAAGTTAACTGAATACATCAAAGCTACATTACATAAAGAACTTAAAAATAAAGTCAAAATCTACATGGACAACTGTTAGTTGCAGCTATAATCACTTACTTTCTGCGTCTCAGACGTTCACGCTCGCGAAACAGCTGCGGCAGCTTGGGCAGAAAGTTCTCATCCAGTATTTGGAAGAGTTCACGCTCTTTACCATTCGTTGAGGTCTTGAATTTGGCTGCCAAATTCTGCCAATCCTCCTCGGTAAAACAAATGACCTGCCAGACGGTACTGTTGCCGCCTAGGATCGTGTTACCACCAGAGCCGGCGCCACTGCTGGAGAGCGACGCAGCAGCAGCGGCTGACTTGCCCGAACCGGAAGCAGTGGCCGTTGTTGTCGCCTTATCCTCGCGATAAAGTCGCGTGCCGTAGAAATACCAATATCCGGAATTTTTGGCGTCGTAGCCGAGCGGCTCAACGCGTAAACTGTCCGCCTCTAAGTTGCTTAGTATGACCTGCACATCGACAGAGTCCAGGCGAAAATGGCACAGATCGTGCAGAATTTGTAGACGCTTGCGCACCGGCAGCGATTGAAAGTCAATGTCCGTATCAAAGTGATTCTCTGTCTGATGCAGGCGACACTGTTGGCGCAGGAAACGGCGCAAAAACATCTGATAATTGCTGTGTGTTATCTCATTGGCTACCGACTGTAGCGCATCGCAGCCGGTCAGCAGGCGTACAATTAATTCGGGCACTAAGGCAACTTGATCCTCATCGCTGGTACCATCGGAGAGCAGCGCCGATTCGAGATCCTAAAAAACACAGACACAGACATATAATACATATCAATAGAAACTGATTATGAAGAACAGACCTCTATATCAATGTCGGGCAAATCGAAGGCGGAACTAAACAATGAACAGAAATGCGAAATACACGGTATCTCCCACCATGATTGTATGTCTGGAGAAGAAAATCTAAATGATTACTAAATTCGATATACTGGACAACCTGCTTACCCAATAGGCCAATGAAAGTAGAAACCATTTATGTATGCTTTGTGTGTTAGAAACTTGGCTCTCTGCAAGAATAAATTAAAACAATTCCTGGGCGTGTTGCTTGTTGCTTTCTGGTCGTTCCCAGTTGTTGCTTGTTTATATTCGCTTGACAAACTCTGTGCAAAAGGATGTAAAGGACAAAAATTAAGATAAAATAGTTAATAAAAGAGCACAATCTGTGCCCGACAGCAATAAGATACTATGGATACTGAGGTGTCTTCGTGCGTTCGGTCATTTATACCCTTTGCAAGGGTATAGGAACAACAAAACTCATGTACGCTATCTCAATGGCGGCAAAAATGTAAACGTATGTGCAACATGTGTGTGTGTGTTTTTTTTCGTGTGTTGTTATTGTCCAATTGTTTGAGATACACAAGCAAACACGAGCTTATCAATTATCAAAAGCGCGCGCGAAGTAAATTGCGATACACGCACACACGCATACATTTACAGAGCACACCCACACTGTTGCCTTTGGCGAGAGTAAGAAAGTACACGCGCACCCCTTTCGCGCGCTTAATTTTAAGAAGAGAAAATCAAAACAGATGGCCAATAAACTAGCCCACAAACAAACGCGTTGCCTCCCGCATGGGCGGGAGTGGGACGGCTATAGGCAGCCAGTGTTGCGTAGCGCTAGTTGTGCTATTCACTTTTTTCCACAGCACTGTTGATTTCTTGGCTGGTCGATGATTTCGTACCCCCGCCACCGCTGCGCCGTTATTTGGCCTGATGTCTGCACTTTTTTTCTTTTTATAATTAATATGCCATTTCTACGAACACACACGCATACACAGACAGCACATTTGATAAATGTTTTAACAAATTAGGCGCGATTTTGGCGTATCTGATGCCACAGCAGCGCCCTTCGAGCATGCGCCGCCTGCGACAGTGTCTTGTTGCGATGCTCCGTTGCTGCCTCTGGCTGTGTGTATATATTTTTTCATTTGCGCTTTCCTTTTGCCGTAACAGTGAAGCACGCAATTGGTTGATGACAACTGCTTTGAAATTAATATTGAGTTACATTTTTCAGCAGTTGCATACACTTAAGGGGCTTATCTAGTGTGCGGTAACGTTTCGGTTTTTACTTAATTTGCATTCTTTTCCACATATAAATATAATTAATGGACGAATCAACCTTACCGAACGACAGAATTTAAGCAATGCGGCTCAAACTGTGTACAATGTTACAATAGAAGAGCCAATATTGCCCAAACTGTGGCACTGTTATGCTCTCCATAGGGCTGTTACATGGTATCGATATTAGTGATGTGATATCGTATCGACTTATCGTTTCAAACGGGATATTTTATTTTAATTTTTGTAATATAAAAATTTAATGAAAAACTTTCTTACAGTGGTAATTTTGAACAAGTTTTCTATCAAGTCTACTTTTATATGCAAATGGCCTGCATTCACTGTAAGCTGGAGGAGTTAGCTGTTAAATAAATTTCAATTCTTTTTATATGCGAGCATGACTAACTTCTTTAAATTTTCGCAAGGTGTCGCCACAATAT
Source organism: Drosophila kanekoi (assembly GCA_037075305.1). Lineage (NCBI taxonomy): Eukaryota > Metazoa > Arthropoda > Insecta > Diptera > Drosophilidae > Drosophila > Drosophila kanekoi. Next base: position 12,556,930 of record JBAMCE010000141.1, read on the forward strand.
TCATAATATCATCTAGCGCTTGTGCTGCAAATAACATGCAACACTGTGCAACGAATAACAACAACAAGTAACTTCTCGTTAAGTGCAACAAAATGTGTTAGTTAACATACTCAATTAACAGCCTGGTCCTGATGGGGTATATTAAATAGCGTTTCTCTTTGCTTTCTTAAAATGCAATGTCGGATTTTTGTGCTTTGTTGGTAGTTCGTTTTTGTCAACTGTAAATTTAGACTCAAATATAAATATATTTTCAAAATTTAAATATATGGACCAAAGAAATTTCTTAATTTTTTTTTTTTTCGATTTTACGCTTATTTTTTGTTCGATTGCAAATCGACATCAAAGTTGCAACTTGGTCAATTATCGATAATTCATTTAGTGCACAAGTTGCGGGCAATTTATACTTGATTCGTTGTGTTTCAAAATGAGCTGAAAACACGCAGCAACGTAAAAAAAAAGAAAATAGAAAATGCCTGCACGTGTAAATGCGGTCTTTTGTGGGCTCCTGCCCGCCTGCCGTCCATAATCGGGTGTAGTTACTGTTATTATTTGTTTTCATTGCGATTACGAACTGTTCTTGCGCAAAGCAAACATACGCTGCTGCTGCTGCTGCTGTTGTTGTTGTAGCTGCTGCTGCTGCTGTCGGCGCAGGCGCTGTTGTTCCTGCGGCTGCTGCTGCTGTTGTTGAGCATTTTTTAAGTGTACATTTTTGGGCGATTTAGTTTTTGCTGTCGTCTGCTGCAGCTGTTGTTGTTGCTGCTGCTGTTTTTTGTTATCCTTTCGCAACACTACGCCTGTATGCTCAATGCTGGGCCCCTTTTGACGCTGATCCGCGGTCAGTAAAAATCCCGTTAGCTTGCCATCCCATATTATCAGCCGTATGGGTACCACGGACAGCAACTGCAGCTTATATGGCGTCTGCTTCATGTTGCGCTCAGCGACCAGTATAAAATTGGGTGCATTGTGCGTGTCGATGAGGACGCGTTGCATCTTATAGTTAATCGCAATGACATGGCCCGACTCCAGGGTAACCACATTCATCATATGCTGGAAGATCTCCATGACAACGGCCCGCATGTAAATCACCTGCCGATTGCTCACATAGCGCTTGAAGAACAAATTGCTGGAATCATCGCCTGCCTGTTTGGCATTATATTTACGCTCATTGGCCACTTTGGTAAGATGATGCAGTTCATCCGGACTGCGCTCCGGCGCGGCGCAGTAGTTCAATCCGGCGGCGAGCAGACTGCAAATGAAGGCAGTCAAGTGTGAGTTGGAATAAACATGTATATTGGAGTATTTCATACCGATGCACCATAACATCCGGATATCGTCGAATGGGACTGGTGAAGTGCGTATAGATGGGTATGGACAGGGCGTAATGCCACAAATCAGACGGTTCTGTCTTGCCATCGCTGCAGAAATAACTGTAAGCGAAGAGAGAGTAAGATATATATAATTAACAAGTGGGATTGCACTACCAGGAGATACCCTGTACTCATCTGCGAACTGTCAAGATTTGCCTTACAATATCGACTAGCATATAACTTTTGATATTCGGATGCGCGAAGTGTATGTATATGCCTAAAGTCTATAATTTACCATATGGGGCACGTTTTAAACTTATATATATATATATATATATCTATATATATATAGTATGGGTTCCGACTAGCTATCTACTGTATCCTGGAAACCATACTATCCTTTCTTTTGATAAAGTTTTTAGATAGTACAGGGTATAACAGATGCCAATTGGCTTGGCTGGCCTTTGGGTCTACATACGTGGCGCGAGCCATAGGCTTCATCAGCAGCTGACTTAAGCAGGCAGACATGGCAATGGGATCGGCGGCCTCGCTGCACAACCGCTGCATGCTGGCTTGCAGGGCTTTCGAGGAGCTATAGTCCAGATCGAAGCCCTGGGAGAGCAGCTTCTCACGTAACGACTTGAGGGATTTGGTTAGCGGTGGCGGATGATTTCGCAGCACAGCAATTTTGGGATAGGCATCGTGTACGAATTTTGCCACCGCTTGATTGGCCAGCAGCATGAACTCCTCAATCATGTGATTCGCCTCGCGTTGTTTCTCCACCTCAAAGCCCATGGGCTCGCCGGTCAGCGGATCGAGGCTGAAGCGCACTTTGGCATTGTTAATGGTCAGGGCGCCGTTTTCGAAACGTTTCCCGCGCATGTTGCACGCAATGCCATGCAGCCAGGTGACACGCTTGACGATATCGTTGACCGTGAAGCCGTTCAGGATGTTGGGAAAGTCGACGTCGGTGAAACGTTCGCGGGGATTGTCAATTATCTTCTGGGCATGCTCATAGGCAAACTGGGTGCACGAGTTCATGATGGAGCGCGTAAAATGGGGCTTTTCCAGCTGATTGCCATCGCCATCCATGCTCCAGAAAACGGAGAACGAGAACTTATCCTCGCCAGGCAGCAGCGAGCACCGGAAGCAGAGCGTCTGCGGCAGCATGTGAATCACTTCGTTCGCCAAATAAATTGATGTGGAGCGCTCCTTAACAATGTTGTCCAGCTCGCTGTTCTCCTGCAAATAGTGTGACACATCCGAGATGTGCACCCCGACCTCAAACACATTCTCGCCCAGCTGCTCAATGGAGAGCGCATCGTCCAGATCGCGCGCCGTCAAGGGATCAATCGTGAAGATACAGCTCTTTCGCATATCACGTCGATTCACCAGATCCTTGGGAGTTACAGGCGGCGCTGATTGTGCGTACATCTCGTTGAAGCGCTCCTCGAAGGGCACCACATCCCGCAGACTATTATGGAAGAGTATGGCCTTCAGTTCATCATCCAAATTGCCCACACGGCCGACGGGCTGCACTAGCTCCGCAATGCAATGTCCATTGCAATCCGTCTCGAGTATGTGCGCCAGATAGAGCAGGCCGCACACCTCATCCGGCTGCTTGTTGCCGATGTGTACCGCGCAGCTGGCCTGCGGTATGTACACCATGGGCATGCGTAAATCGAATGGTCGAAATTTGTAAAACAGCTCCTCGTCGCAGAGCTTGGTGGGATTCGTGAATGATATATTGCCCACAATTTGCCGCAGTTCCGTTTGCTTTACAATGGCTATAACAAACGCTTTGGGACAGTTGTCCGAGCCTATCACGGCCACGTTGTCATCATCCGAGTCCTGCGATTCCGTCTCCTCCGATAGCTCCTCATCCTCACCTGTAATGGGGATAGTATTAGCAGCTATCTAAGCAGATGGCACAGTCTGCCCTAGCTGAGGGTTGGATTGACTGATAAATGACTGACTGATTTACTGCCTGGATGATTGATTGACTGACTGGCAAGTGATGATTGAGCGATAGATTCACTGATTGACCGACTGTTTAACTGATTAAATGATGATTGGAATGAAATATATAATTGAAAGACTGACTGACTTTTTGATTGGTTAACTGATTGATTTACTGGTTGACTGACTGATGATTGACTGGGTTGCTTGCTGATTGACTGAGTGACTGAGTCACGACTGATTGATAGATTTATTGACTGATTGGCTGACTGCTTGACTAACGACTAATTGATTGACTGGATGGCTTATTGACTGATTGATTGATTGACTAGATTGCTATTTGACTGACTGATTGATTGAATGTCTTAATAAAGGATGCTTGGTAGATCTTTCTAAAAATGCATTTCAGCATTTCACGCTCTCGATTTGAAATATTTTAACTCAAGTTCGAAAAGTGCGATGAAAACTAATTGTTAATTGTATGAGAAGCACATTGGCCGGGGAAAGGCGGTTAAACTTGACTTACCCAGAGACAGTGAGGCCTTGCCGCCAATAATGGCGCCAGCTGCTGAATCAATTGTCTTGGTAACGACGGCGCCAACATTTAAGACAAAGGCCCGCACGGTGTCACCCTCGAAAGCATAACGTCGTGCCACTGGCAACAGAACGATGCCATCGCGTTCCAGTGCCTCTCGATCCGTGGACATGGTGATAAACGCCTGGCGATTGTTCTTGCGATTCACGCGTATCTCCTCCTCAACAATACGTCCATAACCAGCCTGCACCAGGCGCCTGGCGTGCGACTCCAAGTCCCCAAAATCGCCCTTGAAATTCAGTTCCGCCGGCAGCAGTTGCTCGGCGCCCACATGCTGCTGCACGATCTTGTTGATATATTGACGCATTGCCTCCAGCTCGGTCTTTAGGGAACGGGGCGTGTTTTTGTCATTGCGCTTCTTCCGGTTGCGATTGCGCCTTCGCGGCGATTGGCCACCAGTGTTCTCCTGCTGCTGCTGCTGCAGAGTGGCTGCAGTGGCTGCACTGCTGCTGCTGGTGCTGGTGCTGGACAGATCGGAGTCGCGGCGTGTACGCAAGATCTCGCCGAGACGCTTTTGTGTCATGGGCTGACCCTGAGCCGGCGACTGCGGCTGGCCCTGTCTGGGAGCGCGCATTATGCCGGGGAGTGTAGGCGTTAGCTGCTGCTGCAGCTGGTGACTCGTCGGATCCATGCCGCCATCCATGCGGCCGTGCTGCGGCACGGACTTATGCAGTGCTGGACTTATGTAAGGTCTTGGCGGCCTGCAGACGTTGGCCAGATTCAGCCACTCCAACTGGCCAAGCACCTCGCTCTGCTTGATGAGCTGCTGGGCATAGGCTCGCACATCCGGGTTGACAGTCATCAGCTTATAGACCAGATCCTTGAGGGCATCCACCTCGCCGTTAAGGGCTTGCCGCGACTTGCGTTTCTTCTTCAACTCCTGCTGCGGCGGCTGTTGTTGCGGCTGCTGCTGTTGTTGCAGCTGCTGTTGCTGCAGATGCTGCTGCTGTTGCAGATGCTGCTGCTGTTGCAGATGCTGCTGGTGCTGCAGATGCTGCTGTTGCTGCTGCTGCAGATGCGGCTGCTGTTGAGCCGGCGCCGCGGCAGACGTTGTTGCATTCATCTGGGCGGCAAACTGCAGCTGCATGTGAACCGGCATAAAAGATTGCATGGGGTATGGATAGGATGCCATCGGCATCGGCATGGGCAAATGGTGCTGCTGCTGCTGCTGATGTTGCTGCTGCTGCTGCTGATGTTGCTGCTGTTGCAGCTGACGATGTTGGACAGTGGCGCTGACTGTGGCAGTGGCGGTGGCAGATGCTGTGGCAGCAGCATTTAGCACTGGCATTGAACGCTGCTGCGGCAGCGACTGCAACTGCAACTGCGACTGCGAGACATAGTTGCGCATAAATTGATTGGCCTTCTGCTCGATGATGGGATAGTCCGTGGTTGTCGGCAATTTGGCAGACATCTCCTTTTGCGTTTGCTGCAGGCGCGTCGCCAGGCGCTGCGAACGTTGGCGCAATAGCTCAATGGCATTGGGATAATCCGTTTCAGTATCATGTGGCATTTTGCGTATCGATGGTTGCAGCGGAGGACCCGTTACAGCACTTTCTAAGCTCCCTACGCTCGACGTTTTTGACATGTTTAAAACAGTTATTGTTGCTGCACCAAAACGGTTTTGTTAAAAAATACTTGTTTTTGTTTATCGTGCAGCGTATTTCACATGCTATGACAACAAACACATTCGATTAAGTAAAGTGGCCCGCCCACCGCATAGGGTGGCGCACGTGCTTTGCTCACTTTGCACAAAACGTCACAATTTTACTACGATATGGAAATAAGCTTCTAAGCAAACAATAGCTGACAGTAAATTCCAAATGAGAATTGATTGGGGCTTAACATGGATGGAATCAAGCAATGAACATTTCTGACAAATTATGCTGCAAGTGTTGTGATCATTATTGTTCTTTAACATGAACAATAAGTAAAAACAATTTTATTGCATTTGGGACGTCACGAATTAACTCTCTGATCGGACTTTTAGTGTGCGAAAACAGGCAATCGCACTCAATATTGCGATGCTTATCGAATAGTTAAACACATGCGCTGAACCAATCGATATGCATCATCGCAAGACAATCATGTGTCAGTAGTGTTGTAAAACCTTCGCGCCATTTTTCTCGTATCTTTCACCTCTTGCATTTTCCGTAGAAATTTGTTAATTTCTTTGTTTTCGAAATGGTTTTTTAATCTTTAAAGAACGGAGAAATAAACAAACAGTGGTAAAGCGTGGCAAAATGCTAGCGTGAGCGCGTGCTCTTGTTTTGTGTGTGTGCTGCATATGTATGTGTGTGCGTGTGCAAGTATAAGAAAAGTCCAACCAAGGTACACAATTTATTGTTTATTTATGTATGTAGCTTGCTTCGCCCAGTTTGTTGCAATTTTATAAGTTTGGCTTTGTATTTAAATTGCTTGCTAATTGTACACGAACACATACAGAGTACCATCTACACACACACATAAACACACACACCACACTGACACACATACAGACCTTAAACTATGTACGAATGTAAAAAACGAGAAGCGCCACAAAAATGACTGATGTAAATTGTTTTACAAGTGAGCATACAACAACAACAACAGCAATAGCAACTTTAACCACGCCCACAAAAAATGTGCTGGACCAATCGCCCACATCGCCGTTCATACTAAGAGCACCGCCCAGCGCCAAATCCAAATTAATTTTACAGAACATGGAGGAAGTGCTAAATACGGTGAAGCAAAAGCATCGCGAGAAGCACAAGCGAAAGCGCGAGGAGAACCGACGCGCCGCAATGCTGGCGGAAGCGGATACGGAACAAACAACAACAACCAACGGACGCCACGTGCTGCGCGAGAAAACGTCGCGAGAGAATGGCATTGGCCACACCAAGCGCAAATCCCATGCAAGTCCCCTAAAGGGCAGCACTCCCCACGCCACGGAGCAGCAGTCATCCATTATGAAGCACTTTGCCAAAGCTCGAACGCCAGCAAAATCTGCCACCAATGTGTTTGAGCTAATGATGAATGCGCGCAATCGTTCCCTTGGCACCAATGCCAATGGCCAGGCAGCAGGGGAGCCAGTCGAAGCGGAGGCCACATCCACGCCGCCTCAGAGCAAACGCAAGCAGCTGCTACAGGAGTGGAATGAACGCAAGGGCGGCGCCAAGCGTCGCCTGGCTGAGGAGGCACGTGAAGAGTACATTGAACATCAAATGGAGCAGCGCGCCAAACGGTAAGCTATCCCATGCCCTCGGCTTGAATCCAGCATTTAACCCACGTCGCAATTACAGCTTGAAGAAAATGCTGACGCAGCCATCAGCGCCGAGTGGGCCCAAGGAGTCCAGTGGCCAGGAGGCGCAGCCAGTCAAACGGTTGCGTGGACGTCCACGCACGCGGCGACCCAGCGCAGATGTGGATGCGCAGTTGCCGGTTAGTCCTCCTAGCGTCGATACAGAGACTGTGCAGTTGCTGGCCAAGCTTTGCTCGCCCACCAAGAAGCGCGACAGTCTGCTGGGCTATTTTGCCAAGCTGGAGTCGCCACATAATGCAGCCGATGCCGCAAAGCAGGAAGTGGAAACGTTGGAGACGCCGAAACGGCGGCCGCGTGTTAAGAAATCTATGTCCAATACGCCAGCAAACGTAGCAGAAACGACGTCAACAACTCCTTCGGGTCGGCCGCGACGCTCGTGTGCGACAAAAGCGCGCTACGACTATGACCTGGAGCCGAGTCCCACCAAGGCGAAGCAAGCGACGGCTGCAGCTGATGACTCCATAGAGATCATTGAATTGGACTCGAGCAATCCGGCGGCAACACCCAAGAAGCTAGCGCCTCTGTTCGTACGGCAACTACCCAAGCCAAGTCCAGATCCGACAGCGTTGCGTGCACGCCAAGAATTCCTGCACTCCGGCGTGCCGGAGAAGCTCAAGCAGGAGCAGCAGCGCCAGCGTTGCTTTGAGCAATACTATGAGGAGAGCTACGAGCTGTTTCCGCGCATAGCACACGTGGGCGGCACGCGTCTGGAGGCGAGCCTCAGCGCGCAGCTGCGGGAGGAGGAGAGGCAGCAGCAGCCGGCAATAGTACGCAAAACCAGCACGGGCAGCATAACCAGCTGTACCGCAGCGGATTTTGTGCCCAGCAAGACAAGGAAGAGCAGTTCCAGTTGGACGCCGCTGCCGCAGCTGGATAATAAGCGCACGCTGGTCAAGAACTGGAAGACCGCCTTTGAACGTTTTCCCACCTTTAAGTGCTACAATCAAATGCGGGAAAAGTACAGGCATTTTAGCGCCATAGACGCGGCGCAGGACACACAGCCCATGGGTGAATCTTTTGTGGTGACACGGCGCACACGGCGCTCGCTTGAGCAGCAGCAAGAGCAGCAGCGGGAGCAGGCCGAGGAGCACTTCCGGCCACCGGCATTGGCGCCCAACGGCGAGCTGCTCTTCACGGAGAAGTACAAGCCGCTGCTGTTCGAGCAGGTGCTGGTCAATCTGACGCCCGTGCAAGAGCTGCGCGACTTTCTGGCCAATTGGCATGGTGCAGGCGCTGGCCAGCGCAACTCGCAAACGCTCGACGACAGCTCCTCCATGGACTTTGGCAACGATTCCAGCTCAATGGGCGCCAGCTGCAATACAATGGTGCTGCTGGGTCCCTGTTCCAGCGGCAAAACCAATGCCGTCTTCGCCTTGGCCAACGACATGAACTTCAATGTACTGGAGATCAATGCGGGCATGCGACGGACGGGCAAAAAGCTGATACAGGAGCTGCAGGAGGCCACGCAGTCGCATCAGATTCGAAAGGAGGCCAAGGCCGGCGGACAGCTGCTCCAAAAGCTGCAAATGAATGGCCTGAAAGCGAAGCGTAGCCAGGGCGACGAGGATGTGCGCAAATCGCTCATATTGATCGAGGATGCGGATATTGTTTTCGATAATATCGATGCTGGCTTCACGGACGCCATCTACACGCTCGCCGCCAGCTCCAAGCGACCCGTCATCATAATCGCCACCGATCCCAACTGTTCGCATTTGCAGCGTTTAATGCAACAGAATACGATTAAGTTTCAGGCGCCGAATGCACTGAATATCTCACGTTTTCTGGCCGTGCTGTCGCTCATGGAAAACTGTCCCATTGAGCTGGACGAACTGATATCCCTCTATTTGTACAATCAGCAAAATCTTCGTAAGACCCTCATGGAGTTGCAGTTCTTCATACAGAGCGGCGGCGATGGACAGCGTTGCCGAAGCAGCACCCAGACCCCAGCTCTAACCACCAACTCGCCCAGCAGGTCGCCGCGTCTGTCCACGCTGGCTGGCGTTCACATACATCAGCAGTTGTTCGAGTTCTATACGACGGCACAGAATGTGCGGCATTTTATACCGTTTCCCGTTGATTTTCGTCTGCTGCGTCTCAATCTTAACGAGCTGCTGCGCCATTCGACGCTGCTGCAGTCGCAGTCGCCGGGTGCGTCCGTGTCCAGGCGCAGCGCGAAACGCAAGTCGTGTTCACCAAAGAAGGCGTGGCTCAGCACAGCCACGCACAATAAGAGCGAACCGCTCCAAACGCTGGCCACCTTCTATGAGCATCTGTCGACGGCCTCCCTGCTGGATGCCTCGGGCCTGGAGCAGGCCAATGATCGACTGCAGCCCCATCTGGCGGAACAGCTGGCGCACACATTGGTCGAGTGCGCGGTCAGCACTTGCCTGGCATCCAAAAACTATGCCTACAATCTGTTTGATAAGCCGACACAGCGGTGAGTACTGAACAAATACCAAACTACACTATGCTACACAGCTTGGCTATAATTGTTTTCTGCCAATGTATGCACAGGCAGACAACTACGACCTGATCTCGTTCTTAAATATATACTCGTATATATACTCTCTTATACCAGCTACGAGCCCATATATTATATAAATATGGTCCCAGTTCTAGACATACCAAACTTGGTTAGCTGCTCGCAAAGTATATATGCTCAAAGTATTTATAAATTCAAACTATTTCACTCTTTGGATACCTCTCCCCGTTCCACCCAAAATTATTTCTTTAATCATTTTCAAAACTAGAACCTTTTGATCTTGCATATACAAAAACTTTTATATGGCTTATAAAAGCCCTGAAAATTTGATTAAGATCGGACTGTAAACGCCGAAGTTATCACAAGCGAGTGTTGGGATAAGGAAGAAGCAGCTAAGCTCTTTTAAATTTTTTTAATTTGTTACAAAAGTAAAGAACATTTTTGTTGACACCACGTTCCCATACCCCTCTTCAACCACAATTCAGAAGTGAAAAGTGTATGTGAAATATATATATATATTTTTTTTTTAATTTTCTGCTTTTGGAGGCCCCAATCTACTAAAAACAAAGTAAGGCTACAGTCTGGACTTTTTTCGATCATTTTATTCAATTGGAATCCTATGCCTTTTCAGTCTTAATCTGGTGGATCAATTGGGGGGCAGTTGTCGGAGCAGCTGTGCCCGCGCCCTCGACTATGAGCCGGCCATGCGTGCGATTTGTCGCAGCGAGAAGCAACGCGCCGGATTGGAGCGTCGCTCGAGTCGTTTCTATCACTATTTGCGTAATCATGCGGTGAACAGTGTGACCAGCTTTTCGACGGAACTGTATGACGCCGCATGCCAGGTGCTGCAGGAGGAGGAGCAGCAGAGCACGCCCCAAGATGTTGTCGAATAATAGTGCAAATTCTATGCTGGGAGCCGGATTGGAGTCGGAGTCGGAGTCGGTGACACGCCCCGCCGCGCCTGCCCACCCTACCCGATAAGTGGCAAATGGAAAATTTATTCACATTGCGTTACGCAACAAAACGTTGATCTTCTTCTTAATCTAGACGATATTAGTTAATGACTATGTGGGCGCCGGAAAAGTGGCTGCGCCTTTGCTTCAGTTCTAGACAACTACAATAATTATACACTAAACGACCTGAGCTATGTTAATAAACAAAACGAAAACAAGGAATTAACACATTAGGAAGGATCACGGCTCTTGGAAACTGCGCTCAGCAGCAGCACAGGAAACTGCTCGATTTCTGCGCCTGCTGCGGCTGTTGTTGCTGCTTCGTCTGTTCCAGCTCTGCGGATTTGTTGTTGGCTGTTTGCGGTTTGGGCTGCGCATCGATGGCAACTTCGCCGATTTTGTACTGTTTCAGCTGCTGGACTGCATCCGGCGAGTGTCCGGCATTGTTGAACGCCTTGGTCGCATCCTTGCCGGCCACCTCCAGTATGAGCTCCGGGCCGCCCGGATGATCCTTAACAAAATTGGTCACATCGTACACGTTGCCTTTGTAGATCATCCAAACGGGCTGCCCGTTTTTGCCGTTGCGTTCCGCAACCTCTGATTTTTGATAGATCTGTGTCATGTTCGCTTCGGTTTATGGATGCTTCGTGTGGAGCACTATCTATTTTATGTTTTTGTTGCGATAAGCGTTTGTCTGTTTTTTAATTGCCAAATGGGTTATTTATGTTCGATGATGACACACTGCCGAAAAAGCCGGGGGTGAACTGGTCCTCGGTGTGTTACTCCATGTACTTCGCTCAGACAAATGAGTATCGCTTAGTGTATTTATTATATTTATGTATTTATGAGCCCAAAGGGGCAAACGTTTAAGGCGGGAGTAGCCCCGTGCGAATCGATAAGAAATACGTGAGTATTTCATGTCGGCCAGACCTAATACCAATTTTGCGTGTCACAACTTGAGCAATATCGAGTGCTTTATGAGTTGCCACAATTCATTAATTCGATTCTAAACAAACGGAAATAGTATAAGGCGAGCATGTTTATCAGTCTTAGATCCCAGCGATCGCTCATATCTATCTATATATACATATATATATATATGCTTGGCAAATGCTGAGCAGATTAGATGACGATGATGACTGGCTAAATGTTCTACGCATATGATAAGATTAAACAAAAAGGATCAGTGCCATTTTTTCGATCATTTTTGTATTTCTTTCTTATCTTTTGCTTTAAGTGGTTGAGAATTACAAACAAAGCATGGAAACTGCTTAGCGCCGTGATAAATTTAAGAAAGTGGTTTACTATGTAGACACATAATTCGGTCTGCTTACTATTATGGTAAGATGCTTGGACTGCTTACCTGATTTTATAGCTAATTGTTGATAGATAACTGCTTCATTCCAGCCATAACTGAAATGGAACTGCTTGACTTGAACTGCTTACTTCGATTTTATAGCGAATTGCTTTCCGACATACTGCTTCCCATTATGGTAAGCTGTTTGATTTTATAGTAATTGTTGCCAGCTTGAACTGCTTCTAATGCAGTTCTTCCGGCTATAACTGCTTGCTATCATGGTAAACTGCTTGCATTGCTATAAAATTCAAAACTCAAGTGTCGCTAGTCAAGTGCCCAGCACTGTGCCGCCCGCTGCGCTTGAAAACAAAAGTTTAGATACGACTTTTAGATTTTGTTCTTTTGTTAGATTTCAATGTTATATATATATTCATGAGACAACAACAATAATGATTAATAATTTTAATATAGTATTATGTATTTCGCTTTTTATATGCTATGTATGCATTTTTCTGCTTGCTTTTGCTTTTTTATTTAAATGCCCGTTTTTGTTTTTAAAAATTTCGCTAGTATTTAGTTGAACTCTTTCGCTTTGCAATGTTACGAGTATTTCTTCGTTTTTTTCGGCTACTGTTTTTATTTTCTTTAAATATTTTTCGGGTTTCATCACATGAAAACGATGAAAGAAACGAATCTGAACTGAAATCAAATTTCAACTGTGATTTTGGGGCCCGTTCTTATTGTGTTTTGTTTTTTTAAGAGTTTTGATTTGCTTAAGTTAAATTAAATTAAAATTTTGCGCCCATTCCCAACCCAGCTAAATGTTATTTATTTACATTATAGAAATATCAGTCAATGGCATCGAGTGCTACTTAAATGGCTCGTAGGACTTGCTTAACTGCTTAGTTAGTATCATTTATTTATATATAAACATAATTATCTAGTTAATTATGCCGTTATGCGCTATGCTTTAATGGATCGTAAGTATTGAAACCATTCAATGAATATACGAGTAACGAGTAATTCGGGCTCTATTCGTATCATTACGCACATTTGCTTATCATTTGGAAGTTGACATCGAAACTATGTGTTATGTATGTATATTGCGTTTTGTATATATAATATATAATATATACTTTACTTATGCATATATTAGAATTATTTTTTGTTGTTTTTAGATAGATAATGCCGCTAGTTTGAGTGCTTTGATTGGAATTGCTGGTACTGCATCTAAATTGATTAATTATGTTCTCGGGCCTGTTCTAGATAGCGATTCCATTTGAAAACTCATTTCGGATACATTTCGACGCGTTTTCGTTTATGTGTAAGTTCGACTCGAATTCGAAGCGTTTTTTTGTTGTAACACTTTCGAACACTCAAAAATTGAAACGCTATCGAAATATATATCGAATAATTGATCGTTATCGAGAACAGTTCCGTTTGCTCATACATACATACGTACTTACATACAGCTTTCGCTCTCTCTCTCTCTCTCCCTCTCGTTTTCTCTCTCCCTATACATACCCACATATTGTTTGTCTAGGACCAAAGGCAAAAAAATATACATGTATATATATATATACTTATATACACAATGTGTGGTACATACATCGTTTTTTTTGTGTTTTTTTTCTCAGTTTCCTTGAGCTCCCAGCTCGTTGCTCAGTACATTATTTATTTATTTAATTTTTGGAATATCATATTTTTCGAATATATGAAGTAACGACGCCAAATATATGCATGCTAGAAAACTCTATGTAATATTATAATAATAAAAAAAATTTAAGTTATTTTATAGTTTTTTTTTTGCTTTTCAAACGGTCTTTTATATTTCTGCAATTGTTTGCAATTTTGAGATTTGTGCTTAGAATTTACATTGCTGTGTACAAACGTATTATGTACATACATATATATTTCATATATATATATATATCAGTTATATCTCATAATTATTATTATTATTACATTTTAACTTATAGCGTTAGGTTTATTATCGATTTATTTGCGCTATTTGGCTAAATTAAATAAAAAAATGTACATCTGCACTTGCTGACGACCTAACCCCAAAGAATCTCCGACATCCCACGGCCACGCCCCCCAAACCCCCACAAACATACATTCTATTTACGAGGGGTGGGGGTGGGGGCGAAGGGGAAAGTGTGTTTGTGCTTGAACACATAATACGGCAAGCGGGAATTCAATTACAATTCAATTTTCAAACAATAATTCAAATTTCGCTAAGATTTTCCATTTCGCCTTTAACTATATACAAATTTAACTGGTTAATACAAATATCGGAATATATATATATATATATATATATATATATATCGATTGTATTTATCAATTTGAATTGAACTAAAAAGTTGCGTGTGTTCCAGCACATTGGGGCCATCATACAAATACAATATATAGCTATATATATATATATATATATGTATGTCTATGTATATATATATATATGTGTGTTTATATAATCATAGGTTGGCTGATTGATTTTGGTGGTGGGTAGATAGAGTATAGATAGAATTTGTTTTCTCTGCGTATCTGTGTGTGTGTATGTGTGTGTGTTAAAAACTATATAGTTATATATTCAAACTAAAACAAAATACAATATGTACCGTTATGTTCTCTATATATGTATTATCTGTCTCAATTTTTTGTTTTTATATATAAATATTTTAGCATGCGACAATGGAAATGATCTCTCCAACCGAGGGCTTAGTACAAAACTAAATTGTGTCTGTGTCTCTGTGTGTGTGTGGTGTGTGTGTGTATGTGTGGGGTGTGTGTATTGTGTGGTGTGTGTATGTGTGAGGTGTGTGTATGTGTGAGGTGTGTGTGTGTGTGTTTGTCTCCTCTCATCGTTTACAAATTAAATTCTGACTAATAAACAGTCTTTTCGTGCCAGCGCGAAGTTCTTGGACAGATCGTAAATCTGTTACGGCTCCAACATGGAATTATTGCGTCGTCTCATCCTGCTGCTCCTGCTCAGCTAGGCTCCCCGTCGGCGTCGCCGCCGCCGCTGTGCTGCCAAAGCTGCAGGCGGTGCTCTTAAGTGTCGCCGCATTGGCAATGGGCAGGGCGGTCAACGGTGCCGCTGCCAGCGATGAGGCCGATGAGGATGGTGAGACACAGGCGGGCATGCCCGCGGACGAGGCCAGCGATGAGGCGGACGATGACATGGACGCTGATGACGCTAACGATGAGCTGCCCATTGTTGTGGGCGTGGCAACAATAGCTGACGCTGCCCCTGCTGCTGCTGCTGCTGCACCCGAGCCCGTCGCCAGCGACGTGGGCGACTTGGGCGAACTGATGCGTGAGAAGAACTTTGTGATGGCATTCGGCTTGGATTTTGTTGCGGCGGCTGCTGCCAGCGCATAAGCGGCAGGTGAGGTGGCTGAGTTCGAGGCAGCGGCGGCGGCGGCGGCAGCAGCGCAGCTATTAGCTGCTGCCAGGCGATAGCTGGCGTTGGCGGCGCATATCTGTTCGGGCACATCGCGTACGGTTTTGTTGGGCGGCGGCTTTGTATAAGAGCGTGTGATTTCCGATTGCTGTGTGTGTGTGGAGAGAGAGAGAGAAAGGGGGTCATGAGATATTGCGCGTGTCTAGATCGCAAGGTAGATCTCACCTGGTAGCTGCTGCGTATTTGCAGATGACGATCCTGTCCGTACTCGCTGTCCGGCAGTGGTACATGATGTGGGCAGCGCGGCGTCCTCTGCTGCTGCAGCTGATATTGGTAATGTTGATGATGATCGGCACTGTGGCTGTTCAGGGAGCTGCACGAGGATGTCGATGTGCACGAATTGCTGCTCAGATCGCTCTTAAAGCTCCCGCTGCCCGTGTTGCCGTACTTCAAGGTGGTTGCCTCAATCCCCCCACGCGCCACAAAATTGTTAATACTATGCGTGTTGTTATTGTTATTATTGTTGCCGCTGCCGCCGCTGCTGCTGCTGCTGCTGTGCGGAGTTGTCATGCGTTGTTGCTGCTGCTGCTGTTGGTACAGATAATGTGGTTGTTGTTGCTGCTGCTGCTGTTGTTGTTGTTGTTGTTGTAGTTGATGGTGGGAATGTTGTTGCTTATTGTTGTGATGTTGTTGCTGTTGCTGCTGATTGTTGCTGCTGTTGTTACGAATCACAGTTTCGCCATGCACGGCCAGCAGCTCACGTGCTTGGAGCGCATCAACGCGCATTCTACATCTAAATTGATCCCTGTTTTATATAACAATAATAATAATATTAGTCTTCTGCTAAGCAAGTATTACCAGGCTTTGCCCGGGCCATTGCCATTTTGCTTCTCTGCATACATAAAAGAACTATTAATGCAATTGCTGCTGGCTTTGAACCGGCGACATCTATACATTCTTTTACATATTAAGGGCAGCTTTTGGTTAGCTCCTTACCTTTCATCGGGTGGTGTGCTCAATGATGTGCGGGTCGGAACGCCAAGCCGCTCCATTCCCGCGCAGCCGGCCGTCTGTACCGATAGCATCTGCAAGAAAAGAGAATAGAAATCTGCATTAGCACAAAGCTTTCCATATTTACAAGGGGAATCATAATATTCTAACTTTAATTGAAGCTTCTTTCTGGGATCTGGTAGTACTGCCTGTCCTGACACTGCGCCACCTCCTCGACGGTTTGAAAGCGCGGCGTAAACAGCCAGCTCTTCAGCACCAAAGGATTGGTCTGTATGCCATCCGGTGTGCTCTTAAAGAACTCAATATCAATGCGCATTTGTTGAAAGTTTGGCTTGGGCTTGAAGCGCAGATGCCCCGTATAACTGTATTTCTGGCGCACGATAAAGGGCTGCTCCACAAAGAGCAGGGTCTGATGCCACAGGGATTTGAGGGGTGAACTGAGGCAAGGATTGCAGCTCAGCTTGAGGGGCTGATGGGCGCGACTGAAGGCCACATCAAAGTAGAGCACAAAGCATTCGAAATAGCCGTCCTGCTGCACCTTCAATCGTATGTCCCGATCTATGCACAAATCCTCTACACGGGCTGTGCGCAAATCCAAGCTGAGCACCTGATGCGCCAGCGTGAGCAACCGTTCGCCTTGTGTCCGGACAAAGCGCGGCTCGGCCAGCGCATAGCGTCGCATGGCATTCATATTGAAGCCATAAACGTCAAGCCACCAATTACAGCGTTCGTTCTTGAGCCGCTGCTCCGCACCGCCCAGCAGATAGAGCGCCGCCAGATCGGGCAGGATGAAGCCTTGCGGCTTGAGCCAGCGCTCGCGCGCCTCGATCAACTCCAACAGCTCCGATTCGTAGAGCAGGCACTGGCCCATCCAGTTGCACACGATGCCGTCAACGCGCTGCGGCAGCTCCACATTGGCCACACGTCCGTGCAGCACGGTTATAATGTGCTCCAACTTATTTGCACGCACCACAAGCCGTGCATAGTCCGTCACCTGGGAGTGATCCAGCGCGTAGACACGTGCGGCGCCCGCCTGAGCTGCCATCAGCGCCAGCGTGCCCGTGCCGCAGCTCAGGACCAGTATAGTGCGTCCCTCGAAAAGATGGCGATTCTCCTCGATTGCCAATTGAAAGAAATGCATGTGCTGTTGATCCTTCTGCCGTGTGCGCATATTCTCTAGATGCGCCGCAAAATCGTGTCGAAAATCGGCGGATGTCATGCGGTCCACCGTCTGCAGCTCGTGCGGCACACAGCGCGGAGGCGTCAGTATGCGCGGACAGGAACGGACGCGACCGCCACCACGGCCACGTCCGCGTGGGGTGACGGCTGGCGGAGTTGTGGTGCGGCTCAAAACTCGGATTTGAGGCGTGGCAGCAAATGTGACGACGCATTTTGCATGCGATTTAGCTGAGCCATTGACCAAACCAGGAATTTTCTCAGGCGCTTCGCTGCTGCCATTGTGCGAGGCATTAGATTTAGCTGCCGCTGGAACTGAAGCAGAAGCTGGAGCTGAAGCTGGAGCTTTCGCCTTGCTCACATGCAATTTGGCCTGTTCTCGTTCGAGTAGAGTGTAATATCCGCTCAGGGTATATGTTTTCTGCTTTTTGCGACGGCTGTCATTGTTGCCGGCATGTGCTGGGCTATTTTTTACATGATGGGACATTGTTTTATGCATGCGTACAATGCTTTTAAGTTTAAACAGACCCAACAATTATTTATTAGAGACGCGCAACAGCGAGAGACGGCAGATCGCCAACTCAGAGCTGCTCTCTTGGCGCCAAGAATGTGAATGGTCTTCAATATTATCGATATAAGCAAGGCTGCCACTATTTTGTAACAAATATTAAATCCCTTAAGAAATTGTACCATATTTCGCTAAGGGAACGGCTTTAAAGGTACACAAAACATAGGAGTACAAATTGTACCAATTTCATGTCAACCTTGTACCAATTTGGCACACACGTTAAAAACGTGGTGGCAACGCTATTGCTCTTATTAGCTAGACAAATTAATCGAACCAGCTGAATAAGTATCGAAGTTGCGCGTGCTTGTTACAAAGTTAACAAAGTTTGTTAATTAAATATTAGGCGGTTATTTCGTGTATATAACGTATTGTGTGCTTATATCTATGTGTGGCACGTGCCATAAGTACATAGCTCCCAAAATCAAACCAGAAGCTAGCACCTTTTTGCAATTTGTGCAAAAAGAAAAAATTTGGCCGAGTAACGGTACTGATCAAGCATCCATATATATACAAGCATACATACACACATATTTATAAACGTGTGTATGTATGGAAATTTATGAAGATTGCATATTGAACGTGTCGTTGCCGCTGACATAATTCCGCGTGTCCCACATTATTTTGTGGGGCTGCTGCCCCGCCCCCGTGTGCACCTGGCGATTGATGTGTTCAAGTGAGCGTGACAAATGACAAATCTAGCAAATAATTTTTTGTTGTGTTTTTGGCCGCCAGACGTTGTTGCCTACCAACCCTCCCATTTAAATTAAACAAAATATGCTGGCAAATTTGCGAATTGTTATAAATGCACAGCCATGAATGAACACACATATATATACATATCTACATATGTATTTATGTATGTATGTAGGAAATTAGTGTTACATTGTCTTGATCTAAATTGTGTGTGAATGGCAATGAGCATTCGCTGCGAACTACTTGTATTGCTTCTATGGGCAAACGATCAAACGATAAATCTTACGAATGGCTGCAAAAAAGTGATTTACGAAAAAGTTAAAGAAAAAATGTAATTGTGTGTGCGCGCGTGTGTTTTAAAATCTAATTATTCTATTCGTCGCCGCGTGTGAATGTGTGTGTGTATATGCGTGCTACGTATAACGGTAATAATGAAATCTGCCCCGCGTCGTCTGTCGGGGTGCGAAACAGTCGAAACGCACATATTTAATAATCAATTTGAATTATTCATTGGCTAACGGCGGCAAATAAAATTCGATTAAAACGCGAGTTACGCGTCGACGTCGACAGCAACAGCAAACGCCGCCTTGGGTTATTAGCGGCAATTGTGTTTCTTATTGCGTTGGCTGCGCCGGCAGCGCCAGTTACGACGCCCACGCAACGCTTTCGTTTCGTCTCTGTTCTAAATGCCAAGTCACGCATGCACATGTGTGTGTGTATGCGTGTGAATGTGAATGTGAATGTGTGTACGTCTACTGATGCTTAGAAGATAGGCAGAAATTGAGATGAAGGCGCTGCTAAAACAAAGCAAACTCACAATAGGGCATATGCACGTGTGTATGTGTGTGTATGATTTCCCATGCTGTTTGTCAACGACAATGCGAATTCACACACACGCACACACATGTAATATGTATGTGGGCTTGTAATAAATAATGAAGCATGTTTCGAGTTGTCAGCGCAGCGAGCAACAATTTGTCAAAAGTCTTCGCCATCTTCGTTCATTGTTTCTACTCTGTTCTAAATGTGAAGAGAAGGGTATATGAAGGGTACCTTAAAAAGGGCCTGCCACACACTAGAACCTGTCACTGTTTAGGGAGTCACAGTTTTTAAATCACAGTTTACAGTTACAGCTAACAGTGATAACTACACTGTTTTTGGAGTCGCAGTTAAACAATCTTGAATCACAGTTTATACTAGTGTATAAGGGTTACAGTTTGAGAGTTATTAACTACACAATAAGAACTCCCAACCACAAATTTGCAGCAGTCTCTGTTTTAGGAGTCGCAGTTTAGAAGTCAATTGGAATCACAGTTTAAAGTTACTGGCCAATGGTTCCAGACAAAGTCACTGTTTGAAGAATCACTGATCTTCAGTTTTCAACCGTTTCTCAGCTTGTTTTACACCTCACACAGGGTATTACGCAGTCGATTGTAACCCATTGCAACTTCTGTTTAATTGTATTGCCGCTCTGCGGCTTGGCCGGCGGCATTGCTTTGGTCTTTGCGGTAATGATGTAGCCCAAGATGTGGAGGCGACTGTTGTCAAGGTTTAACCATATGTAAAGTCTTAGTTTCGAAGCTGGTTGGCTTTCAACTTGGCCAAGCTTAAAGTAGGTGCAGTTGACAGGCTTTCGTATTCAATTTAAAATATATATATTTTCGAATAAATTCAATTTACTTTCATCATAATAAAGACATAACGCAAATGGCGAAACGAATTTGGCCAATGATCAAACAAATTGAAGGCAAAAATGAGAAAAAATCTACCCTTCAGATGTGCCATGCATCCGGCAAATACTTTGCACAATAATGGGCCAGACACGAGCACGTTCCATGTTGTCTCGACATTGCATAACATGGATAACAAGTACGAAAGTGCTCTAGGACAGAGTAGAAGATACTCTGATACCCTGTATTGAGTTTCTCAGATGCAATTTGAACTTTGAGCTTAGCTCAAACGCAGAGAGGCAATGTTCAGGGGAGTGAGTGTAAGAAAGTGGGAGGGAAAGAGGGAATAGAGACAAAAGAGGTAGATAGCGATTCAGAAAAGGAAAATGAAAGGAGATCAAAAGAGAGTGAATAGGAGAGAGGAAGAGAAAAAAGATAGTCTGAGTCTAATTTGCATTTCCATTTCCATAGTTCCCAAAACCAGAATTTTTATGCCTCACTTGTGTCCATGAAATTCGCATAGAAAGGCACATTTCGATTGCATAACTGTTCCACCACTCACTGTACATTTTTAATGGGTATAGGATATAAAAAGCAACGTGAAGAACGCAAAAGGCAAAAGCCAATAGCAGCAGCATATATTATATATAAGCCCGACGCAAGAGGCACGACGCACGTCGCACGACTCGGAGCTGTTGCTTCAAGGACTTTGCCACCCCATGACGCCCAACCAGCAGCTACTACTATGAATAGTCGGCTGTCTGTGCTGCGGGCTTTCGCAGTTTTCTTTTACTTTTTGTGCAAAAGGCAAAATGCAAAAGGAAGAACGGCGCAAAGCGAAAGCGAGCAAAACTTTTGACACGTGTCGTCGGCGGCGGCGTCTTCTTCATTTTGTCTTTGCATTGTATTTTGCCCCGTCGCCGCCTCTTACCCCATTGCCCCTTGTGTGTCGCATCCCACTCGCTCTCTCTCTCCCTATATCTTTCTCTTTCTCGCTTCTGATTGAAATATGCCACCCACATTTTGGTACTCTACTTACGGGTACAGAATGTTCCGGCTCGGTTGACAAAAGTGTTGCTGTTGTTGTTGCTGCTGCTGCCGCTTCTGCTGCTGTTGCGGGTGTTGTTGTTGCTGTTGCCTCTGAATTCGCTTGTGCTGCTGCTGCTGCTGCTGCTGTCTGCGTCAGTGGAAGGGCCAGAGCAAAGGCGGTCTCGTTGCCCGTCGCACTTTTATGCCCAATATTACGACCACAGCCGCCGTTGTTGCTGCTGCTGCTGCTGTTGTTGCTGTTGCTGCGCCGTCGCTGCGACGCGCGTTGCTTGTGTCGTATTCGGTGCGTTGTTGTTGCCGCTGCTGACGCCGCTGCCGTGGAGCTGCTGCTGCGTCGCAGTGTAATCACAGTGACCAGCACGCTGCCACACACTAAACACACGGCTACACCAATGGCGATCAACAGAACGTTGCCTGAAAGTAAATAGAAAAAATATTATTGGTAAGTATTATAAAAATCATGTATTTCTCTATTTGTTATTCTTATTTCTTGCGGTTTTAAACCCTTAAGTTTATCAGACTATCTTAGACAGCATTGTAGTTGCTAATATAAGCAAATCAAAGGCAGAATCTTCATAGCTATTGTAAACTAACATTTATTTCGGGTTTGAACCGGCGACACTTTGCTTGTCAGTTTGACGTTCATACATCTAAGCCATGCACTCACAATTATTCATCTTCAATCGAAAAACCAAAACTTTATCTTAATTTTGGAGGTTCAGATAATTTTTAGTTGTACGTATATACCTAAAAGTTAGACTCAAGCTTAGTTCAGGCTCATACTCCCCACAAAGAGTCAAAAGTAATAAGAAAAATTGAAATTCTAAGCTTAAAACTAGACACATACGCCCCCCCCCCCCCACACACACACACACACACACATCGACAGTCATGCAAAATATAAACAAACAGACCGTTACGAAATGTTTTGAAAATTATAAATAAATGCTAAAAATACTGCAAAAATACTCGCCAAATACTGATGTGGCACTAAATGAAACAATGAAAAACAACAATAGCAAGCGTAATGCTTTCCATTCTATCAGCTAAATATACAAACATAAATGATATAGAGTACACACACATACATATATACATACATAAATACATATATATACATATATATGTACATATGTATAGGTATTTACGTATATAAATGCGTATGCGTCTAGACTAGATAGCAGACGACTTAAGCGATATCAAGCACACATGCGCAAGCGTCTGGCATTCGTAGATATTCATACAGTATGTGTTTGTGTGTGTGTGTGCCTCTCTCTGTGTGTGTTTGTGTGTGGGCGGACGGGCAGAGACCGATAAACAAACCAACAAACCGTCGAACCAACTAACCAGCCCCACAGTCAGACATGTTATACTTATGCTGGCCTTACACACATGTATGTATGTATGTTTGTGCAGACGGAAAGAAAAGCCCCGTAGTATAACCCATATCTATAGGCATGTTCTATGTGCGTTCGCTTGCGCAACACACCATATTTTACAAATAAAAACAAAAAACTAAGTGTGTTGTCTGAGGTAAATTCTAGTATTTTAAATGCAATACGATGGTCACACTGAAAAAGAGCGAAATGTTATGTATTATGTTGTGGACTTTTCAACACATGTTCTGATAACAATTGCCAGAATGGGTAAAATGGGGAATATATAAAAAATATTGTGTCTCTTAGTATTTTTTAAATACCAAGCATGGTTGGCATTTCAAGTCTATAAAACATACTAATTGAGGACTTTTTCAGGCATTCGTTAGCTAAACTAGCTACAAATTTTATTCACATTTCACACTATAAAAGTAGGTCAAAAATGTGGTATTTTGGTATTTAACAGTTACTTATTGGTATTTAAATAATACCGATAAATTATATAAATTTCCATCAATGAATCTAGCGTCAAGTTGTCAGCTTTGAGCCATTTCCACATACATTTGCCGCAGCTTCTCCACACGATTTTGCACGATCAGCATACCAGGCATGGTAAATATTTGTGTAAGGTCTGTCGCGCGGCTGTTTGATCTACAGTTACAATAAAAACTGACAGCAGACCGAGGCCAAACAAACAAACAAACAAACAAATAGATGAGAAAATGGCTCGCATGACGCAGACAATGTCTGGCTAAAAGTAATATGATTTAGAGGGGGAACTTTGAGGGGTTTGTCTGTCTGGGATCGGTCAGGTGAGCTTTTGATCAATGGCTAAGCAAGTCATTGAAAAATAAAGAAAACAGCGCAATGTTTGCGATTAAATACCAAAACGTCAGACGAAAATTGCAAAAGAAATAAAAACAACAGCAAAAATGATTAAAATGCAAAAAAAAGTTAATCAACTAAAATTAAAATGTACAACGACTATGTCAACAATGTGTGAGTGTGTGTGAGAGTGTGTGTGTGTGTGTATAAATGAGCTGGTGTGCGTGCGCGTGTGTGTTTATGCTGTCTGGCTTCAACTTTACAACACTACAACAACAACAACGACAACAACAACAACAAGTGGCACTTTTGCGCATTCCCAGCCGCTGTCGCTGCCAGCGTCGCCGCTGACTGCGCTGCCGACAGCCGACAGGTGACTCAACCGGCTCAGCGCAGTTTTTTTTTTCTTTTCCCATTTATATATTTTACCTTTTATTTTTTTTTAATTGCTCGACACATTGTTGCTGTAATTTTTATCGCAGGTGACTGATTGAGCGCGTCTGCGCCAGTCATATCTATAATAAAAAAAAGCTTTAAAAAATACAAACACGTGCACATTAATGTGCCTTACACAGGCGGGTCACATGCTTTGGGCAACTCATTTGCGCCGAGCAAAGTGCAGCTGACGCATTCTGTGGAGTTACCCGATTAGTTAACCCAATAGTTGCGCACTTTTTAATAGTTTTCGTTTCGCATTTAAATGCTGTTAGTGTTGTAAAACACATTAAAACTGTGTTTTGAAGAATAAAAGCAAACATTATAAGGTGTTTAAGGGCTTAGAAATGAGAAATACAGTGTTGATAAACCCCAAAAACCCGTTCCAAGAGATTTTTTGAGCGTATCTGTATTGCCAGTGTTAAGTGTTAAGCCAGTGTTGAAAAACGAAAAGAAAGGCAAGTACTTTTTTATCAATGCTCTGTAAACACTTTTATGTTTGCAGTGGCTAATAATGTGTATAACTAGTGTTGTATAGCGTAAACAAATGAAACAGATGACTTTAGTAGGTGTTGCAAGTGCTTGTTATGTTGATAGACATTGTTGTGTAAGTCTAAAAAACATATATCCAGTGTTGTGTAAGAGAAAATAACAAATATATGTGTGCTTAAGCGGAATTTTTAAAGTGTCAACAACGAATTCAAATCAATTTCTTAGTCGAGAATAATTTCTTTTAAAGAATTCGCTGTAGCTCGTTTAGGCTTTTAACACGCAATAAATTAAAATGACATATTAAGCTAATGTCATTACGAGTCTTAGAATTAATATTTGTTCAATATGTGGACAGCTGTTTGGTTCTTAGAGACCCCCCAATCCTCCTCCCAACGGACTTAGCAGGCAATCAGCTTGTGGTCTGCCTTCGGTTGGCCGCGACTTAAATGGATTTTATGGCTATTTTTAGTTGACGCGCTGATCTCCGAGTGGGCAGGCACACTCTGTGCTCACAGTGGGCAGCGCGTAAACTTGTTTGCAACGCCAATGCACAAAACGCAATCTTCCTGTCTCCACGCAGGGGGGGCATGGGCACGTGCAGTGGGGTGGGCATACGAGCCATGGAAATATCCGAAAACTTGACTTGGCAGGTTCCTTGAACTGCGCACACACAATGACTGGACTGTGCAAATGATAATCGGGCAATTTGGAGGCTGACAATCCAATTGATTAAGTGAAAGGAGCTGCCCCCGAGGTGGGTTTATCTGATATACCATATACATATATACTATATCCGCCATATAAAAGAGTTTGAACGTAATATAAGGCTTATGAGGCTTTAAAGGTAGGGCCTGAGACGCTGCCACGTTGCAGAAAATTGAAAATTTTTTGGAAAACACCAACAACACAAAGTCAAAAAGGAAAATTTGCGAGCGTGACCCCACGAGCCTGCTTCGCAGATGTGTTGGGGTCGAACTGAGAATAGGAAAGTCGCCGGCTCAAACTCAGCAAACAAATTGTAATCGCTGACATTTAATACCGTATACATGCGACACGGGCGACGCCGGGTTATGTCTGCGACTATGCTACATGTACATGTATATACGTATCTGCCAGATACTGTATCTTTTGAGCTCGGTGAATTCTTCAAGTTATTAATTTAATGATTATGATGGCAGCGCTAATGACAGTCAAGTGCATTTGTTGTACACAAACCGCTCCGGCACCTACCCCACCCCCCACCCGCACCCCTTGACCGATATGACGATGATGATGATATTGTATGATATTTGGTCAGCTGGAGCATTGACACCTTAATTGATGTCAAGGTCTAACCTTGTGTGTCGCTGAATGTGGCAAATGTCGCGGCTGGAACTAAACTGAACTCAAATCAACTCAACTCAAATCGCCGTTTAAGTATGATAATACAAATATATATAGCTCGTTAGATGACATTGAACTTGAAGGTATTTGCGCGCTGCTCTGTAGTGAGAGACAATTTTTTTGTGCTATGACTTGATTTGATGTATTCATTCGACTAGCTAAATGTGATGCAATTTGCGTTCGAATACATTGTAACCACTCGTAACCACTGCCAATTAAATTGTAGCTACAAATCAGGGCTGAACAAAGGAGGGGTGGACTGGGCGCGAGGGCCGCTTGTCTAAGGCCGAGCACTGTATCGCGTCACGTACTCGTACTCGTACTCGTATATCTATGTAACGACTATGCACATTTTCATCGGACGTCGCGTCTGATAAACATTCAGCAAAAATAAATAAATGAAATGCTGAAAAAAATTTCAGCAACTGACGTCAGTCGAGTGCCAGACAGCAGACGGCGATGCAGAATCGTTCAAATGTCTATATAAAATGTGAATAAACAGCGCAAATATTCGCATAGATCTTCAATTTGCCATAAACGGATAGAAAGCGTTTGCAATCGCACATCCCAGATAGACTTTAAACTGAAATGAATAGAAAAATTCTACAGGAAATAACAATGAAAGCCTTAAAATCTGCAATAAAAGCACACAAATGCCTGAAAATCGAAGGAGAGTTTTCATGGCATGCCCCTTCAACATACCAAGTAAAGACAACTACGAAGTATTGGTAGACTAAATATAATGGGACATAAAGCTGTTAAATCTATGAAAACTATGTGAAAATAGAAGCAAACTTTTCAGGGCATGCCATTTCGCCTTACTTACAGCTGAGATATCACATAGCACATGCTTTAACTCGTGTTGGATTATATTTTACCCTAATTGCTGGGCATGCGATGTGTACTTTTGGTTCTGGGTTTTGGCATTTGGCAAACACACAAATTTGGCAAATTCAACATTAAAAACAAGAAAATTTTCAATATCAACAGACGTTCAAAGAAAAACAGAATAAAAAGAAATGCAAGCGTCAAAGTTGTCTCGCTGCTGACGCCGCTTCCGTTTCCGCCCGGGACTGTCAGTGCGAGAGAGAGACAGAGAGAGAGAGATGTATGTATTTATTTACATGTAGAGAGGGAGAAACACGAGAGTCAACCCTTTAGATGCAATCGCAGACGCAGGTCGAGCCGCAGACAGAGCAAAGCGTTTGCTGGCAAACATGCAAATGAATGGGGCATAAATGTAAAAGGCGTATGAAAAAAATAACAAGTAAAATAAAGCAAAGCAAAGCGAAGTCAAGCCACAGACGGGCGACAACGGCAGATATAGATGGAGAGAGACAGAAAGAGAGAGAGCGAGAGAGAGAGAGAGAGAGAGAGAGAGAGAGAGAGAGAGAGAGAGCGCGAACGAGCGAAGGAGGAATGTATGGAGGCATATTTAGAGGCAGAGCCAGAGGCAGACCTCGCCCAGTCTCAGTCCCAGCCGCAGTCGCAGTCTCAGGCAGCGTGTCTGCTATGATGAGCTCGTTTTTTTTAATGTATATATTTTTTTTTTGTTTTGCCTGCCATTTGACCTTTAGCGAGTGCATGTGCATTCAAACGAGCACGAACGCAACAAACACAAAAAAAATTGAAGAAAAACTATATAAATAAAAAGCAGTGTTGGGATTTTTGTATTTTTATAATCGTCTGCAACGTCATCAAGCACGCCGAGGAGAATGAATTGATTAATGCAAAATGTTGTGGAAAACTTTGCGCGCACGCGGCGTATGCGCAATGCGGCACAGAAAGTGGCGGGTGACATTGCGTATACGACAAGTACACGTTTTTCTTAGCTGCAGTCGGCACATAATCATTTTTCTGACGAAATATATTGCTAGATCATGAAATATATGTATATATGGTCGTGATCAGCAATAGCCAAGAGGCGATATGGCCCGCGTTTCCGTTGCAGGCATTACATAATGTTGGATCGGACCAGTATTCATAAAGCTGCCAAGATATTCTCATACAATCGGACAATCGTCCGTTATCATAATGTATCTAGCATTTGCTAGGGTATTTAATCATCTGCATAATGCATAGACAGCCGCTTTTTCTTTGCATTTTTTTGTTACACAATTTACATAGCTACACAAAAAGTAGAGAAAGACACACACAGTTGCAACTGCGCTGGTTTTTGTTGTCATAATTAAGTTCACAGGGTCTGCAAGTCTAGACACGAATTTGCTGGAGTCAACCCAGACCCACCCACACAAGCCAAATGTCGGGGATGTTGATGACGATGACGACGACGACGACAATGATGATGATGATGATGGAAACCCATCAACGTTAAGTTGCGGCTCTATGGCAAAGCTTTCCATCCGCATTCGCATTCGTATTCTCGCATTGGCATTTGCTAGAGTCTCGCCACTCGCAACCTCCTCCCCTCCTTCTCTACCCCTCGTTCTATGCTAACAGACCCCCCCACCGTCCGTTCCGAATGCAACATTGTGTCATACTTTGTTGATTTTGCGCTCGTTGTTTGTTTGGCGCTTCTGTTTTACTCTTGGACTTGCCCAGCCCCGACTGGCCCCGACTTTTAGCCAAGGAGCTGCTGGCGGCGGTTGGGGGTTGATTTTGCTGTTTTGTTTGCTTGGAGCTTGCCTCAACGTAGCTGCATGCAAATATTGACAGAGGCTTCGAAATATTACGAAAAATTGCCTCGGCTATTTGCCATTGTAGAGTGTTGTTTTCTTTTTGTCTTTTTTCGTGTGTATCTATGGATGTCGTGAAGGGTCTGTTAGAGTCTGTACTTAGGGGGCTCGGGTGCGGGTGTGTAGCACGTTTTGTAAGCTGCACCGGCCAATGACTCATTGACCTCATTGTTGCCCCCTCAGCGCATGCCATGCAACTGCCTCTATGCTTGGCGTCGCCGCCCTGCCTCATATGTGGGTCAGCGCGGGGTAAACTAGTTTAATAGAGCGCGGCGCAACAATGCCGACAGCGACTGCCAGCGTATCCTTCGCTTAGGAAATGCCGTCTGGCAAAACAAAAACCATGTCAACCATGTCTCGAAATTGTTTTAGTTTTTTTGTTGGCCCGCTTTTTAGCGCGTGCTCAGCTTTTGGCTTGGCCCGTGCTCAACGGCTGACGGCCAGCGAGTCCGTCGTGTTCGTTTCGCTGGAAGTGCGCTGCGTATACGTAATATATTAATCATACGCAGACAACAATGCGAAATTGCGTTTTAATTTCCACTTCCATTCTGATTGCACTTTCAACGGGGCCGCCTTCAGTTATCAATGAATTCTGTTGCCTCTTTCGTATCGTCGAGGCCTCCAAAATAATAATAAATAAATAACCAAAATGATAAGCGCCAGCTGAGCTGAATTTATGGCAAGCCTAGAGCGGCAAAAACCCATATGAATATATATTTATCTATTTGTATTTTCATCTAGTGCTTAAAAAATCATATTTCGAATTTCGCAATTCGCACTTTCTTTGCACCCAAGCGCATTTTAGCTGTCTGTCTAGCTATCTGTTTCTTCAATAGAGAGAGAAGGAGAGAGGTCGTGAATAAGAAAGAGAGAGAGAGAGCATGGCTAGGGGGTTGAGGGGGTTGCGGTGGAGGTGGCAGCGCGTGTAGCTAATTTGTTGTCGTGGCACCAAGAGCCGGGTCCCCAAGTTTAGTTTCGGTTCTGCCCGTTGGCATTTTTTTGTGGCCAAACAAAATGATTAGTGAAAAGCTATTAATGGCTTAATTAATATATATTAATTGATTATGTTCGATCTCAGACTTTGGGCAGCGGCTATTGCAGTTACGAATATGTACATTCGATATATTCACAGGGTCTAAAAATAAGTTCACTCGCGAGAAACGACCAAATAAATGCCTCAATTGAAAGTCTCAACTAAATTACGCTCCGGCCAAGTCAGAGGGCAATCGGGAATACCAATCGATCAATCGATAAAGGGCAAAGCGATAGCCACTGAACTAGCTGAGTTTTTCGCTTAGCTACAGTGAACACCCGAAAGATAGAACGGTTCCCATATTAGAATTGTTTCGATATTGTTTGTTTTTGCTGTTTACTGTTGCTTAAATGGAGAGAACATAACTTCTAGGCCACTGTGCAACACTATAATATAGTGTTTGTTTGTGCGATTCTTATCACAACACAATTTAACAGTTTACGCACACTGGAAGTCATGTGCATATTTGTAATATACGTTAAAACGATGAATAACAACTTTTTTTTTAATGATTTTTCCAACACTAATTACACTTTTTTGCACCTATTGACAGCTCTGCTCTTCACTATATATTGAGTTTGTAGTGTAGTGCTGGGGATCGTCGGCACTCGACTAAAATTGATGTGTCCGAGCGTCAGGGTGCACGGCCGTGCCATATAAATACCGAGCTTGTGTATATGTCGCAAGGCACATGGCAGACAGTTTAGACAGTTTCATTTGATTTGCCAGACATTTATCGGGGGAAGACAATAAATTTTGATTGCAATTTGCAACACTGTCGCGCTCTCACTCTTTCTCTCCCTATCTCGCTCTCCCCCTTACTCTCTCCGGCGTTTAAATAAATGCCGTTTAAAGCCCAGACTGAGTAAACGCAAGATAAAAACCCAAAAAAAACTTTTAGCCAGACACCGATTTTGCAGTTTTTACCATTTTTGTTATGCTTCCTCTCTCCCTCTCTCTCTCTCTCTCTCTCTTTCTCTCCCGTTTCTTTTGCATTGTTCACTGCACCAAATCACAACAATTGTTGTTTTTGTTTTAGTTTGTTTCGTTCGCTTTTTTTTCCACTTGTTTCTCGCCGCCTTTTGCATGACGCGACAATTTGTCTATCTATTTTTAACTATTGCCAGCCCGCTCACGCCTCATGGCCCCCTCCCCCACCCCTTTGGCCATTAAAATTTACTCGTTCCGTTTCGTCCCATGCCATGCCATACCGTCCCGTCATACAGCATAAAAATGTGTGTTTCTTTTTCGCGTTTTGTTTTTCGAGGCCTATGCGTGATCCCCAACCCGCCTACCCAGCGACTATCTCTGCCTGTCTCTGCCTCCCTTCCGCTCTCGTGCTCTCTCGCTCGCACGCTTGCCAGACATTCAGTGTTCAGGAATTTTATTTTGATATTTACATACATGCACGTGTGTGTGTGTGTGTGTGTGTGCGTGTTCTGTTTTATTAGTTTCAGTCGTAGACAATTTGAATTTTAAATTTCTATCTTGTTTTCTTCCTCTTTTTATTCATTTGGTAGGTTTGGCCAATGACCGTCAACAAAATTAATGCGAGCTCATTTTCGGCAAACGCAAAAAAAAACCTCTCCATTCAATTCCCCACTTTACCCTTGCCATTACCCCTAGCCCGGCACATGCCGAAATTATATATATATTTTCTGTTATTCGTGCTGTTGTCAAGAAGCGGCTTCGACGACTTTTAATCAGCAAAAACACCGAGACGCAGTGTTCCAGACACGCGTATACTATATAGTTGCAGACGACATCGACATCGACATCGAGTGATTATTTCGATTTTATAGATATCGCTGAAAGGTGCCGCACGAACCGTTACGATATGACTTTTGGCCTTGTCTGTCTTGCGGGGCGCAACACGACGATTTGCTGGGATTTCCAGTCTGGCCGACTTAATGATATCTCATGTCATTAGCCAGTCACTCAGCTACTCGATGTGTGTGTGTGAATGTGTGTTTTCTTTCTGATGTAATCGAAACTGTCTGGCACTGTCTGGCGACTCCCTTCCAGCCCCCCTTTAACCTTTAGCCTCTCCCAAAAGCTGATCAATCAATCGAATTAGCCACGCGCTGCGGCAGCCATTTTTATTACAAGTCCGAATATTGCCTGAAGAAAAATATACAAGCAAAAAAGTTACGCAATCAGGCAATTCTATTGACCTACATTTCGTTTTTGGCAATCAAGGATGTCTGCACACACACACTCACACACACACACATTTAGATATATATAAATATATGTATATTTGGCAGACAGGCAAGAAGGAAGCACAGGCAAAGGCAAAGCTGGCAAAGCCATTAAAGCAGGAAGTTGCGCATTTTGTGTGCCAAGCCGAAGCCCAAGCGGCAAAAGGACGCACACACAAGCGCACACACACACAGATACACACGCCACAAACACACGCTTATGTGTGCGGAACACGCGAAACGCGAATAAATCATTGATGAGGCAGTCCCGACGCCTGAGCCAAGAGCGATACGAAGGCATATCCATAATAAACGAGGCGCTGCGACGATGTGTGTGTGTGTGCGCCTTGGTGTATGTGTGTGTGTGTGTGTGTGTGTGCCTGGCAAATGTAGGCCACAGGCGCGTCTCCCAGTTGGCAGCTTAGCTTGTTGCCAATCGGACAAAGTCTGCTGACAGTCGAGACAAATTTCCGAGAAGAACGAGCAGAAGCATTGTGCAATAGCGAGAGCAAGGAATATGCAAAAAAAAAAAATATATATATATATGTATATATAAGACAAACATTCTTCGTGCAGCAGCACCGAAGAGTTTTTCTCAGTTCTAGACGATGTAAATACAGTGAATATTGCCATAACGGACAGCTGCTACGAACGGACAAGCACGAAAACGCGAACACGTTTAGAGAAGCTTTTACTATGTTATATCTGAGGTATATCAGACTAACATTTAACATTTATATCTAAAATATATTGTATATATTTCGAAGTGCATGACATGCTTTTAGAACCTGTGCAGCATGCATTATTTCATGCTCTTTGCTAGGTTTTGGTTTATTTGAAACAAACAATTTTATGTGCATGTCATGCTGAACGCACACATTCTGCACGCATTCTTCAACGCCTTTCTTCTCTATCACAATTTCTCTGAGTGTAGCTGGCTGTCTGTCTTTGCTGTTTGCTGTGTGATTTATGCGCCGCTTCAGTCTCTGGTCTCTGGTCCCCGGTCCCTGGACCATTATCAAGCGATAACTCGTTTCCGTTCGCCAGAGCCCAGCGCCTTATCACACAGTGCACACAGACTGCACTCGAGCACAGTCAACACTCCACGGCACGAACCGCACGGCCCACACACGTTGCCAGCAGCAGACGAGACGCGGCTGAGTGACGTAGACATTTGTCTTTGCCTCCGGTGACGACTTTGGGCTTTGGTCATTAATTGCCAAAGCTGCAGCTCAGCAGGGCTGAGCACAGCTGAGCGTTCGGACCGGAGAGCTTAGAGATACATAAGAGAGACAGAGAGAGAGAGAGAGAGAGAGCTAGCTAAAAACATAATATACTTAGTCGTAAGTACAGTCTTTATCAACTTGTGTGTCTCCGCCGCGGGGGCAAGTCAAAAAGCATGACCAAAAAGAAAGAAAGAAAAAAACCCATGTCCGTCCT
Organism: Drosophila kanekoi; assembly: GCA_037075305.1. Lineage (NCBI taxonomy): Eukaryota > Metazoa > Arthropoda > Insecta > Diptera > Drosophilidae > Drosophila > Drosophila kanekoi. The sequence goes on from JBAMCE010000141.1 coordinate 12,590,276, forward strand.
CTTTTGCGCGCTGGATGATTTGCTAATCATTGTGACGCCCACCCACACATACACACACATATGTACGCACAGCTTGTCTGGCACACACATACATATATATATACGCACATATAGTATATATTCTCATGCGATTTTGATTTACATGCGCTGGCGACGAGCGCCCGGCCTTACTTTTTATTACATAATCAACAGCAGACTTCATGTTGTTCTTGCTGTTGTTGTTGTTGTTGTTATTTTTATTGGCGTCTAGCATTCAGTTTTCTATAATTTTATCAATGAACATTCACATACGCCGCCCCCCACCCCACACTCCGCCCCTCTTCGGCCCCTCTCGCACAGCTGTACACATTTTCGTCTGGCTTTGATGTGTGCTCGTATTTTTTTTTTGGCTACATCACATTTGGATTTTGCATTATAAAATACGGTCTTAGGTCAGCGGGCGGCTGACTAATGCCTCGTCTGATCTCTGGCAGCATATTTTCGTGCTCTGAGCTCTGAGGACGTCACACGACACACTGAGAATCACACAAAGGCCGCATGTCAGACAGCAGACGGCATGATTAAAAACAAAGCTGGAAAGCCCAGTCGGAACCGGGCTTAATGTCAGTTCAAGCTGCATTTGTTGCTTATTTATAATGAAAAGAAGCTCATTTTAAAGGCCTTCTTTAGTCGGATTGAGAATTTTGGGAGAATTTTCAGCTGTATGGCATGCTAAAGGCACAGCTTTTGCATGCATTTCAGCATTCCTTGCTAGAAATTGGCGGCCACAAAACAAATTTAAGCCTGCAAGGCATGCTAAAGTAACGTATTATTCACGCATTATTTCATGTTCTTCTTACAAATCTCTCTTAAATTATTTGTGCTCTTTTAAAAAGTATTTTTTAGTGCATGACATGCTTTTAGAACCTGTTCAGCATGCATTAATTCATGCGTTTTGTTGGATTTTAGCTCAAACAAATCATTTCACAATGTTTTTCCTTCAAATAAACAATTTTAAGTGCATGTCATGCCAAAGGAACCTGTTCTGCATGCATTCTTTCGCGTCTTTTTTTCGAAATGAGCTTGCACAAATTACAATTTCACAACTTTGGCATTCAACAAATTAGCGACTTTGTGTGTGTGTGCGTTTGTTTCTTTTGGTAGTGCGTATACGCAATATTGGCAACAGCTGCTACCACAAACGGGATTATCGACGTCTGCAAACAATGGCCAATGCCATTGGCAATTGGCAAATGGGAATTGGCTGTGAGCTCAAAAGAAATAACAAAAACCGCAACAAAACGAAACGGAATCAAACAAATTTTAGACTTTGACCCAGACATGAGGCCGAGATTATCGTGCCAGCGAGCGAGTGGGTGTGTGTGTGTGTGCTTGTCCGTGTGTGTGTGTGTGTGTGTGTGCGTGTGTGTGTGTGTGTTTGTCCGTGTGCGTGTGTGTATAAGTGTGATATTCATTGTAGCTGTCTTGGGGTTCGAGTTTCTATTGCGTTTTGATTTGTTCTGTTTTATTGAAGTGTTTAACGAAAATGGTTAAAAATGGGGAAAAAGTGTGTTGAAGTAAATTGTATAATTGCAATCTCCGATCCGCATTAACAGACAAATTGTTCTATTCATATCCGTCGATCTCGGAATTTTCAAAAGCGCGGCACTTAATATTTGAAATAAATACCCTCCTATATCGTATGCGGAATGAGTTGACATTTCTTTTTGTCGATCTCATCTCTTCCTCGAATAATATTGATTTTTGCATAGCCCGAGAATTATATTATCATTAAGATCGCGCTGTAAATATCGTAGTTACTTAAGACTGAATTTCAGAATGCAACTGCAGCTCGATGCCGTGTGCAGGGTATCTCCTGGTCGAGCATTCATCGACCACACTCAATGGCTTTTTGTCTTGAAGTTAGTTGGGTTAGCAACGATTATCTGCGACAATCCTAGACGAAGATATGCCATATAAAGCTGACAGATCCGAAACAATTTCAAGGCTCTCTAATCGCGCATCTGCTGCGCTTATCTGACTTGGCGGCTAGTCATGTGGGCGTCTGATTCAGGTGCTGCTCGTGATATCTGCCGTACAAGTATCTATATACACACAAATGTATATATGTATATAGATGCGCATGTGTATGGCTGTGTGTGTTGGTGTGTGTGCGCGTGTGTGTATGCCTCAGTTTGAACTCAATTCCATTCCGCACCCATTGATAAGCCCGGTCAGAAGCAGCCAGCGGCAGCGGCCAGACGCTTGATAAGCGCAACAAAATTAAAGAGAACGCACCATGACAGCAGCAACAACAACAACAGCAACAACAACAACAATAGGACCTTGGCTGTTGTTGTTGTTGTTGTCGCCTGCTTCAACTTCGTCGCGTCAGCTGTTTAATTAGCTTTCGATTAATTTATTGTTGCAATTGTTGTTAATTTAACTTATTGCCTCAGGCCTGTTGCTGCCCGTTCTTCAACTTGATTCTCTTTTGATTTTATATACATATATATATATATATTTTTTTTTGGCTTTGCAAACAAGTTTTCTGTGACCTTTTATCCTTGCTTTGCAAACCCAATTCATTTCCTTTTTCGTTTTCTTTGCAAACACATTTTCTTTGCCCTTTGCATTTGCATTTTCCCCATTTCAAAGCTTGTTTATTCCTCAAATTCCACAGCATTCAAACTTTATATTTCACACCAAATTAAACAGAGTATTAAAAAGCCAAAGCAGAGTATTAAAAATTCTTAGACCAAATACCAAAACATGCTCTCATATATTTCTATGGAGTGGACGTTACAAAATAGGCTCTCCATAAAAAGAATCGGCATTTGGCATGGTCTAGCTGGAATCTGGAATCTAAAATTCCAATTTTGAAAAAGGTTTGAAAGCGTGAAAGATATAAAATAGGACTTTCGGAATAATAGAAACTTGTTGGGAACCGAACAACTTCAGTCCATTTCAAATGAAGTATTTCTTATTAAGTATCTATCGAAGTCAACTATCTATCAAAGTCTATATAATCTAATTAGTGAGGCTAAAATTAATATAACGATTAGTAATAGAGACTCTATAAGTCATTTATAGAATGATTATCAAGCTAGAATCAGCCTATCAGCTGCTAGATCTAAGTCGTCTGAGTGAGCCAGTCATTCAGACAATTTAATTGATGAAGAATCCGGGTTCGAATCTCAGGCTATGCCTAGGTCAAAGTTCAGTCACAAATTAATAAGTTGTAACGATAGCTCGATAAAGCATCACCATTAAAAAGTATCTTTCCCTAACTGAGAACATTTTCTGTGAACTAGTTCCTCGTTTGGCTAGAGTCGAGAGCGCCAGCTGTGTCTGGCCCCTGGTCTTGCGACACCCTACGCACAAGGCTGACGACACCTCCAGCTAGTTGAGGGCCCCCTCTATCTATCTGTGTGTGCACGTGTGTGCCTTGCGAGCGTATATACATGTATATGAGCGACAGTCAAGACGTAGAAGCATATAATATGCTCATAGCCCATAGGCAAAGCTCAGGCAGGCCAGAGAGACAGAAGCCGAGACAGAGGCAGAGGCAGAGCCAGAAGCAGAGCCACTTCCTCAGCTCTGGCTTACGCATGGGTTCATTGCACGGAAGTGATTTGCCTAGAGAAAGAGAGAGGGGGAGAGGGAGAGCGATATGAGGTGTGTGAGCAGCACTGTGAGGCAGAAAGAGTGTGTGAGCTGCGACTTGGGGTTTTGCTGGGTCGTTCTCTTCCCCTTTCTCTCTCTTTTTCACTCTTAACTAGTTGCTGTTCTTTGATTTATGTGCGGAAATTCAAAATGAGGCATTGTTTTTGTGCCTGCTCTAAAGATCTAGCAATGGCAAAGAACTGGGAACTGGGTGAAAAGAACTAGGACTAGATGACTCAAAAGGGCTTACAATGTACAACAGAGCTGGGTACTAAATAAAAGGAATAAGAACTAGATAACTAAAAAGAAAGGGAACTGGTTCAAAAGAATTAGAGCCAACAGACTCAAAAGAACTAGCAACAAAGAAAACGCTGGTTCCTGAGCAGAAAGAACTAGAACTAGATAGCTAAAAGAACTCGCAGTGGCAAGAGAAAGGGAACACGGTTAAAGGAACTAGGACTAGGAGGAAGGATATTGGGAAAGGGGAAAAGAGGGAACTAGCCAAAAGAAAGCGAACTAGTTAAAGGGAACTGGAACTAGGTAGAATATAACAAAAGTTGTGACTACTTAAACTATGATTTTCCATTTCTCCCAGTGCACGCAAACCTGAGACAACAACAACAAGTGGCTGTGGCCCATCCACGGCCAATATATAGCCCATATACCATCCATATAGATAGATTCGTAGAGTCTATATATATTTGTGCTCTATATTTCATTGTTGTCATATTTTTCGAACACAACGCCCCCGCAAGCCCAAATTAGCCAAACAAGCAAAAAAAAAAAAAACAAAAACTAACCTCAAGGCAGATTCCAAATATTTTTTGTTTTCGTTATTTATTGCTACATTTTTTATGACAGCCACAAAAATAACTGAAGGGTTTTAAAGAGCATTCAAAAATTGCTTGCCACATATGAAATCTATCTAAACTATACATGTGTGTGTGTGCACAAAATACTTTGTACAGTGAACACTCGCAAATGTGCGATGCATTTGTCAAAGATCACAAATTGTGTGGCAAACAAATATAACTGCTGCAAGATGGATTGTAGGGTATTTAACAGAGAGAAACAGCGTTGCACTTAGCGAGTGACTACTGTATTTAAGTATTTGTATTTATCTATGGGGGGTTTGTCGAAAATGCGGCGTTGATTTCAAAATTTATTGCATTTATGTGACCAGTGGACATTTTCTATAATTTTTGTATATTTTGACTGGATCTTTTTTAATTTGTTGCTGCTGTCGTCGAGGTGTGTGTGTTGGGTGTGTGTGTTGACAGGAAGTCGCCGGAATGCGTTTCGTTCAAGAGAATGCGAATGCGAATAGTCGACTCATATCATAAGTATAATTAGGTAGTTGCCTTCTATTTTTTGCCCATTAAATGCCAATTTTTGTTTTATTTATTTTTTGTTGCTCGCTACACTGCCGGCCAATATAATGCACATGGCCTTAAATGCGTCACAGTCTGCAGAGCAAGGAACAAAAACAAAAAACAAACAACAACAAATAAACAAATTCTATGCGCTCACCTTTTTAGTTAATTGTTGCTGCTGCTCGAATTTGCGTTTGTTTTCTCTTTTTGATTTGTTTAATTTATGTTTATATATACATAGATTTTGTAGTTAGAATTTGTTTAGGAATTGCGTTAGTTATTTATTAATTACGTATTTAAATTATTGATTTATTGACTTTTTGCTACATTTGACACAGTTAAACGCACACACGCACACACATTCATTTGATTTCTTTTGATATTATGCGAATTTATCTAACCACACACTTTACATGCTATGTTATGTATGTGTATGAGATGTATGTACATTAACAGGGCTGTTATTGTTGCTGTTGTTTCTGCTTCTGCTGCTGCTGCTTCTGCTGCTGCTGACGTTGTGGTTGAGGTTTTGCTTGTAATTTGCAATGTTGCTGTTGCTGCTGCTGCTTCTGTTGTTGTTGTTGTTGTTGTTATTGAAAATATTTTGTTTTTATATTGTAGGAATGATTTGAGTACAGGAACGCTAGCTACATACGCTTGTGGGTATGCTTGTGTATAACTGTTTATATGTTGTGTTAAGTTATTTATTTGCTTAGGCTGTTATTTTTCTCTCTTTATTTATGTTGGTTTGTTTGTTGTTTCTATTGTTGCTTGCGGCGTCTGCTTTTTGCTTACAATAGTTAACTTGGTCGGATTTGAATTTAAAAATATATACACAACTGCATTTCGTTCTACATATGTGTTAGATAGATTTGTAGTAGATTTTTGCGTTTTGTTGTTGTATTTTGTAATGCGACGATTTTGCGCGCGGACAACGGCGACAACGAAACGAACTGAGACGCACGCAAAGTTACACTGCGGCAGACTTGAATGTTCCATATGAAAGGTATGGCAATGCTTGAACATTCGACGACGCTGTGCTTGCTTGCGTGTGTGTGTGTGTTGTATCTGTGTGTCGTTCGCGCGCTCTCTCTCTCTCCCTCTCTGTTGCTCGCTAGCTCGCTCGCTCGCGCGCTGTCTCACTCGCTGTCTGTGTGCGCGCGCTGTAAATCAGACAACAATTGTTTTGCGCTTTTCGCCACAACAACAACAACAACGACTGCGATGGCGACAGCAGCACGAACAACAACAACAACAGCAAACACAATAATTATTAAAATAAAACGCAGACGAGCGACAGACAAAACAACAGCGCAGCCGCCGTCGCTAACCGAAAGCTTCACATTTAGCCGTTCCATTGCCAAAGCGTTTCAATGCGCCCGCGCGCTCTCTTACTCTCTCTCACGCTCTCTCACACAGATACACGCACACCATTAACATTCGACTATGCGACAGGCAAAAACAACAAAAACAGCATCTGCAATAACAACAACAACAACTTGCAGCCGGTTTTTGATTGTAGTTTCAATAAAAAGGCAAATGCAAAGTGGTTTGGTAAGGAAATATGCCTAAACTTACACTTAAAATATAAACATTATGTTAAAATTGAAATGGGCAGGGGGTGGGTTACATGCCCTACTGTTATGTGAGCGCTGTTAGTTTAATTATTTTGACCATTGTTTCCGAGCGCTGCTCAAACCCGCTCACGACTAGGTTTAAGCATTAACTAACTCTGCTTGCGTATGGCTCTGTGTTGTTTTTTTCCTCTTGCGATCTCTCTGTTCGCCTGAAAATGAGACAAAACTACTCTTCTGTTAAAAACGAAACGTAGTGAACGGACGAAACGCGCGCGCTCTCGCGCTTTGCCGAGTCCAGTCTCTCTCTCTCTCGCGCCGTTTTACATTTAACAGCGTAGCTGAGATTAACAGAGCTGCTGCTGCTGCTGTTTAACAGCAGCAAGTGGCTATGAGCTTTAACAGTTGTTGCCGTTCCATTCCAATTGCGTCTGCTGTGACATTATTCTAAAGCGGACAAACAAACAAACAAACATATGTATTTACTTAATTCATCTGCTAACTGTTGTCTATATATGCAGTTCAGCTTGTATGTGCCTGTGTGTGTGCATGATTATTTGTTTCGCCCAGACGCTTGTCTAAATACAATTAATGCATGCAGGTGTCACTGTTGTTGTTGTTGTTCTTGTTTTTGTTGCTGCTGCTTCTAGCAAAATGAGTTTCACTGTCACTCGCGCTGCCGTTGCTGTTGCCATCGCCGTCGCTGCCTCCGCTGCTGCTGCCGCCGCCGCCGCCGCTGCTGCTGCTGCTGCTGCTGTCTTGAGCCGCCGTGCAAAGTCCGAGAAATTAAAGTGTCAGACAGCCGCAGCCAGCTGTAGACGGGCGAAGGGCTGTGCGGCTATGCGGGGGCGGGCTGGGCAAACCGCACGTTAATTAAGTTTATTTATGCAGCAACTTTTTTGTTGTTGCCGCTGCCTTTTTGTTTTTGTTTTTGCTTTATTTATATTTTTAATGATATGAATCACATGTGACATTCTCATTTGATTATTGCCCCAATGCAAAAAAAAAGAAACCCGGCCCGCCGCCAGATCACAGTGGGTCGAACTGTCTGCCGATCGGTACCAGGTCCGGTCGCTCTCCAAGTTTTTTTTTTGTATTTGTTTTCTTGGCGGCCTTTTGTTTTCTCTGTCTGCGCTTTGTTGTTGTTGTTGTTGTCGTTGTTGTTGTTGTTTTGGTTTAAAAATAGCCTCAAGCAGCTACTAAAATATATTAGCGCGTCTATAAATTGTTTTTAACGTTTTGGCTTTTATACCCAGCTACCTTTGAGTGTCCAAAAAGGGTAGTCTAGCGGTGCAGGAGCTGTGTCTGATTGCTTTGAATACTATCTCATAGATACTATCTATGTAGCTCATGTGAATTCGCACGCTGAAGTCCAAGTCCCGCTGCCAAAACTGAACAGTGTTGTTAAATGTCGAAAGAAAGCAGTGTTAAAAGCAGCTCCTTAAGCACAACTTGACCATAAATAGGGTTTATTGTACTTTGATTTCCTTGAAAATCTAACTGTTTTCGACTGAAGTTATCCGTAAGTAGTCAAATTTAGCTAGAAAATCGCTAGAAAATAGCGGAAACACTCAAATGGGCGACTTTCTATGTGACCACAGTGAAAGCTCTTTTGAGCGGACAGCTTTGGTTATAGTGGTTTTTTGTTTGTGAAATAAAAAACAGCTTTTGAAAGTCAAGATTAGTCGTTTGAACCTTTTTTTAGTTTCGTTTAAAGCAAAAACGCAATCTTATGAACATTTTCGTGGAAGATGAAGGATTATTTTCCATTTAAAGATTAATCATAACAGTTTTAATGATAATCCACTTTTTATATTTTTATACACACACCTTCAATTTTTAAGAAGAACTAGATGCCGAAACTTCATTAAGACACTTAACACAGCGCGTACTCGGGTCGAGAGCTGTCAACTTAACCCCTTCAACTAAATCTCTTCTTTTCCTTGTTATATATCTTTCTATATATATATATGTATATCTCTTTATTTGTGGTTTCATAGTAAGTTGTTTCACTTTGCCGATTTCTGAGAACTGTTCTTCGAAACGCCCCTCGACTGGCCCAGCCCCTAAACCACGAAATTGTCACAGTTTCGGCTTGTTTTGTATTATTTTATTTGATTAGAGTTTTTTTTTTATTTTTCTGCTTACTGTTGCTCCGTGACGACGACAACAACAATTGAGACAACTTATCATGAAGTGCTAATTAACATTGTCTGGTCTGGTCTCGCCATATGCAGTACCTGTCTGGCGACCTACCTGCGGTTACTAAGCTCAACCTGCTGGCCCCAGCCTACACCCCCATCAGCCCCCAACCCATTGGCACACAGGCGAAACGCTGCCGTCAGTCGACAGTCGAAATACCAAAAAAAATATATATATACATATACAAAAAAACAACCGCAACTCACCCAAAACTGGCACTTGGTAGCGACGACGTCTGTGTTTGCTTTGGCGCACAATGCGAACGAGCCAAAAAAAAAAGTACAAAATACAAAAAAAATGTACATGCCAAAAAAAAAAGTACACGACAAGTACAGACACTGAGCAAAATAGCAGCTAAAGTCGCAAATGTTTTTAAACTGCAACAAAATTGAGCTAAAGATGAAGATATTAGGATTAGGGTTAGGCTGATATAACCATGATGTCAAATGGTTGAAATAATCCAACAAAGTCAGGAATATATTTGTTAATTTGACTATCAGAATTCCAAAGATATTTGGATTAATCTTACTGAAGGGTAAATTGGTAAAAGTCTTACTTGAAAAGAAAAAGTCAAGTTTCAAGACTAAAGTCAAAAATATCACTGAAATTTCATATATTAATATAATAAAGTTTATTTTCTACTTATTAAGCTTTTAAAAGCCTTAAAATTCCCTTAAAGAGCTTTCGAATTGCATTTGATAAGAGAGCTTTAAGTTACTTCTGAACTTAATAAGGTTTCATGGGCCATAAAGTTCCCTTTAAAAGCTTTTATAAATCATTTGATTTTAAAGCTTCAAGCTGCTTTTCGGCTTATTAGGCTTAAAGGGCTAAAAGAGCTTTGAAGCCACTTTTAATATTTTGGCTTTTATGGACCTTTAAAGCTAAACCTTGGCTTTAAAGTTTGCCAGAAACTTTAAACATATTAAACGTCAACTTTAAGCATACAATTATTTAAATGCCCCTCAGGTAAAAAAAGCTTTTAAGTCCAACTTAAAGCAAGCATTCGCGCTCCCCTATGAGGCTTCTTTTATCGCAACCTTTTTTTTCTGCCAGTGTACGCAAATATATACATTTTGAAACGCGGCCACAAACGGCGAGACATTTGTTTATGTTGATAATTTAATAAGAGCACCGCTGGAGGCAATGTGTGGCAAGGGGAGCACGTGAAAGGGGCACGGGGCGTACACAGATGAGCCAGTTGTTGCGGGCGTCACACGTGACGTATGCGCAATGCCCGCCGCCTGCAACTTTTGCCAATGAGCGATTGCGAGCTGGTTGCTGCTGCACGTTAATTTGTGAGCACTTGCGAGGCATGCCAAGGTCGGGTTTGTTGCTGTCGTTGTCTGCATTTATAAATAAATTCGCTGTGGCAAATAAATAATTAAATAGATATGCATACATTGTGGGGCGATCGTTGTAATTAAAGGCGCGCATGTCGTATACGTAATTTCAGACCCCCCACCATCCCACTCGCCGCCCAAACAACCCCAACAATTGCGCAGACCCACGGCAACGATCCTCGGGCCAAAGCTCCTACAGCAAAAAATGAAATAAAAAAGAAATTCAACCGCAGTCAACGTTGTTGTTGACACTTTTGCTGTTAGTCATTATTTGTTGTTGTCGTTGTTGTTGTTGATAAGCAGACTGTGTCGAGACAACAAAAGACGCAGACGATTGCCACTTGCGCACAAATATACAAAGTATGTCCCCACACACACACACACACACACAACCAAACACACCCAAACACACGCTGATTTGCATGTGCCCCATTGTTGTTGCTCTGATATTTTTAGCCTACCGTCAGCTACTTGAGGCAGCTGCAACTGCCTCGCAAAAGAAAAAAAGAAAGAGTAGCCAAATGCCACAATTGCATTCGCAATCGCAATTGCATTTTGTCGGCAACGGCCCAGACAATGCGTCTAGTCATTCAGTCAGTCAGTCAATCAGTTGATGCACTCGATAAGGCAGCTGCCCTCTCCCTCCCTGTCTGTCTCTCTCTTTCGCTCGCTCTTTGTCTAATTCGCTCACATGAATCACATGATGAATGACTTTTGCTGATGCATTGAGCAATCGCTGAGTGCATTGATTAGGGCTCCATTTGTAATACTGAGCAGCCAAAAAAAATCACTCTAAATGAACAAACAATAGAGAGCAAGGGCGAGAGAGTGAGACAGAGACAGGTATGGTCTGTAAAAAGAGAGCGCATGACTTTAGCCATCAATCATAAAAGTTAAGACAGCCATTGTCTGGCTGATAGCAACTGCAACAGGTTTTCCCCTTTAGATACTATGGAATATGTTATGTTATTTTTGCTTAAATTTAATATCTTAATAATTTCCTTCTATTGCAGCACTTGTGATGGATTTCATTGAAATATCTTAAAATATTGTGGGGTAAGTAAGACATTTAAAATATTTATTTGAACTATTCGCATTTCCATTTATTCGTTCAAGCTTCACAGTAAATTTGACAACACTTAAATTGATGCTTGTCACATTTAGCAACACTTGTTCATAACATAGCTTAATTGGCCTATATTTCTAAGCTGCTTTTATATGTTGCTGTTGTCAGCGTTCTGATTTGTCCAAAACCCTGCAAGGCTGATATTACATTTCTTTAACCTTCATAGCTCATTTTCCAATACCAAAACTAGTCCTTTATCAACACTTGTAGCTGTAGACAGCGTTAGACCTCTTTTAATTTATCAACACTAAAAATATTTGTAATTAATTAACCAACATTCAAACGCGCTTTCAGTATTGTCAATTGATCTATATACTATATTACTCTCAATGGTATTTATTATAAAAGCTTGCTCGTATACATTTAGAATTCCAAGTATTACGTTGCGACTCTTTTAAGTTCATTTACGACCACCTTAGCACGCTGTAAGTTAATTTACCAACACTCAAACCGTGGCCATATCGTTTCACCTTGTACGTCATTAATTACTTTCTCCTGGACACATTTTCTTACTCATGCCGTGGTTGAATCCATTTACTTTGATCTTTCAATGCGAAATTTCGTTAAAGGAAGCATTTAATTATGCCATTTATCCATTGTACAATGGGCACAATGGGCAGCGCCTGCTAATGAATTTTCAATGCGAAGCTCAATGGAGCTCATTAAAGGCCCAATGAAAGCCAACAATGGCCAGCCCAACGGCAACCCGGCTGCAGCTCTGAGTCATAACTCATTGAACTTTTGCCGGCAGCCGACAATTGCAACTGGCAACGGGCAATGGCCACCGTCAGCCACAACATAAAAAATGTCAATCAGCGCCAGCTAACTGATTCCAACCCGATCCCTGCCCACTGTTGTCTTCATGCTCCGAGTGTGATGACGCCTTAAGCACATTAGAAGCGACGCCAAGTGCTGTCAGCAGCCGGCAGAGTCGTAAATGTGGTAATAATAGTCGTCGCCGTGGGGCCCATATTGGTGGGTGTCGAAAGGCAAGACATAAATGTCGAAACATATGTTTAGACGTTGCTCCTCCTTTGTCCGGCACAGCACAGTACAGCACAGGACAGGTCTATTACCAAGTGCTTCTCATCGTATATGCCGGGAATATTAGACACCCAACGCCAATGGCTTTTGTCTCGTTTATGTCTATGTCCATGTGTGTGGTCCAGACGCGGGGCATCTGCTGTAGCTAGCTCGTAAATGGGAAAATATGAAACGCTCAAATGGTTGCCTGCACTTTATAGTTTGTTGTTTAGTTCATTTTGTCAGTGTTGGAAAACTACCCAAGTGATGCAGCTTTAAGAACTAACTGCTTTTGAAAGCTTTTGCTTAATTTGTTTGGGGCTACAATGAAATTGACTTCTTACAGAGAACACACGCAAACAATGACATTTTCTGACATTCCTCGATCAATCAAAGAGCTTGCTTCATTTAAAGCAAATGTCATTTTAGCATAACTAGTCGAAGAGCAAGCAATATAAAGCTGATTACATTTAATATGATGACAAATGAATAAGGAGGGAAAGGACAACGGCTGCAGTCAGGGAAAGACAGCAGCCAGGCAAAGGCAGGAAGCCAACAAGGTAAAGGATACTCAGGACGAGGCAGACAAATCGAAAACTGGGAGGGGCGCACAAATAAGGTGCTGAAAGTCAAAGACTTGTGCTAACCATAATAGACAACGTGCTCATTATACAAATTGCACCGAGCCAAAGACAACCCAAGATGAGGCAACTGTAGGGCCTGAAACCCTTAGCGAAAGAAGGTCTCGGTCTGGTCTGGACTGGTCTCGTCTCGTCTGGTCTGGTCTGGTCGGGATGATGTTGACTCGGCGAATGAAGCGTTGACGGAATGACAGAATTCTTAAGAGAAAACACTCGACACAATTGGACAACGGACACAAACGGACAAAACAACCTGGATTCAAATTCAAATGAAGCTGAAAGCTAAAAAGAATCTATTAAGATGTTATCAGTCGGCGACTGAGGGCTAAGGAATGGAACTGCATGCGCTGGCAAAAGTGGTAGGGCGGGGAGAGGGGACGGGGTTAGGGTTGGGGCAAGATGTGTAATCAGTGCGACGAAAACCCGTGCAATTGTTGCAGACGTCAATTTGGGTCGGGGCAGCAGATAGAAACGGATGGAAGAGAAAGGGAGCGAGGGAGAGGAGAGACTGCAGAGCCACAATTGCGGCCATTAGTGCAGAGGCGTGCTGTGAGCAGGGGCAAGGGGGTTAGAGAGGGAACTGTGACGTATCAACCCTTTTTCGCAGTAGACATTTTTCGTATGACAACGACAAATATTTGCCGGATAATATGAATAACAAAGCAGGCATAGAACAGGGCGGTCGCTGAAAAGGAAGGGGGTGGATTGGAGGGAGGGCAAAGGGTGCTCAGTGCTCAGTGCTCAGTCTAGGCTGTCAGGCAGCCAACCTACTTAAGCCAAGACCAGGCACAGACCAGACCCGGCACAGACCAGACCAGACGCAGACCCAGACCCGACCCGACCAGACGTTGACTACAACTTAAACTAAAAGGCCGCCTGGGCAAAGTTATTGTTGTTGTTGTTGTTGCTTGTTGTCGCCGGTGTCTGAGACGCAGACAACTTCAAAATGGAGCTGGAAACTGTTTTGTGTTGGGGAGTAAGCAGGTTGTAGGCTGGAGAAGAGGAGCGGAGCGGAGGAAGCCCAGACGTAGACGAATTGCTGACTGACACAAAAGTGCTTTTGTTGCAAGGTTTAATGAAGAAGGCAGAGGAGAGAGCAGAGAGAAACGGCTAGCAAGAGCAAAAGAGAGAGAGAGAGGGAGATTTGTGAGCGAAAGAGAGCATAAGCAGCTGTGTCTGTGGACGCAACTCATCGAATTATCCATCCATTCAATGTCCTGTGAAATGCACTTCAGGGCGGGACGGAGACTCGGGCCCAGACGCTCGTGACACAAAGCTAAATGCTGCGACACCCGAATTGTAGGCACAGCCCGATGTCCCATAAGTTCGGCCCCTGGCAGAGCATGTCAAAGTCTGTAGCCCAAAAAACAAACAAAAAAATAAATAAAAGGAGACAAGAAAGAAATACAACAAAATGTATGCGCAAGCTCAAGCGACTGCAACGGCGAGCGAGGCTGCACGACTGGGAGATACCCTCTAAACAGCTGTCACAGTATTTATGCCTACCTCTGCGCCGTTTAGTCAGCGGGTGTGATTCTTCTTGAGTTCTTGAGTAAAGTAAATCTAAAATCGATAAATGCATCGATAATTTCTATGGCTTATCGATAATATGAAATAAACTAGATCTTCTTTGCTATATGAGAAGCTTGCTGTCAAATAAGAAGCCTTTTGTGTTACCCGAAATATAGGTCCACCATTCGACTCGGCAGTTGATGCTGATATGGAATAAATTTCTACTTTACCAGAAGGAATAATCCATCGCCCGGGTTCAAAAACATGCCAGCTTCAAGCAGATACAAAGTAGCTGCCAAAATTTGAACCAGCGACTTCCCGCTTTCTAGTCCGACACTTAAATACTTGAGCTATACAAAAAAAAAGCTTCAGTAAAAATTTATACTTTCGGAGCCCTCACTGTTTAAGCTGCGCGTTCATTAGGAAAGTTCTATTGTATAAATTGTGCCGTTAACTTAATGATGCCCTCTTTTAGTCGCTGTTTACAGGGTATTAAAAACAAAATAAATGCCAAGCCCAAGCGACTGCAGTGCACACACACACACACACACACACACACACACGAGCAAAAAATGCATGCTGCGCTCGTTTAGCCCTTCTCCCTAACCCACTGCCCCCCGCCTCGTACCCCATACCCCGTATCTCTTATTGCTGGTTTCCAGTTTTTGCCCTGCTCCGGCTGCGGCTGCTGCACTTCAGACGCTGCTTTGTTGCAGCCAAGAGCGCCGTCAACGGCGGCGGCCAACAATCGACACACGCAGACAGACAAAGAGAGCCAGGGGTGACTGCTGCATGTGTATGGTGAGGAGGAATGGGGAGAGGGAGGGTGGAGGGGAGAGATATATGCAGGCCAGACCGTGGCACAAACAAAACAATATGTTTGTTTGGATTATATCGGAGCTGCGCCGCGCTGCGACACGGACGCGACGCGTTCTTTGTATGCGCAAACAATTGGAGCAGGCGGAAGTTGGATGACGGCGACGACGGGGCGGGACAGCACAGTCGAAGGGAGGGGCAGGAGGACTGAGTGCAGCCGACGCGACGGTTGTCCCGGGCAACCGCCAGAGGAGTGGCAGAGTCGCATGCTTGCAGCTTGGTGCACTTTCCCCCCACCTGCCCCCTTGCCCCTACCGCGTACCCCGTATCCACCATCAAGTGCCCAGTCACGACTGCGTCTGGGCAGAAGCACCTTGAAAGTTTTTCGCCTTGCGCCTTGATTAACTGTCAGTGCCTGAAAAGTGATTTAATCAAGGATCCAGCCAGAGAACTGGCGGCAACATGTGCACCATATGGCTAACTGACTGACTAACTGACTGTGACTCCAGCTCCAGCTGCAGCTCCGGCTGCAGCTTCGGCTCGGGCCCATCAGACCAACGACCACATCAATCAACTTGAGACTGAAGTGGGCTAGGGCAGGGACGGGGACGGAGACGGGGACGGTCCCAGCCCTGTCGAAAAACCACTTGCATCTGGAGTGAAGTTGTGGAGCTCTCTGTCATCATTTAGCTGCCCTCTTGGACTGCAGCTGGCAGCAGCTGGGGCAGCTAAGGGATCTGGGCATCTCCTTGCCTCAACATGTTGCGCGCGCTTTTTGGCGTCTCTCTGGTAGCCCTGCAGCCTGCTTCCATCCATCGCCTGACATGGCAATCTATGCTTTCAGTGGGGCGTCCACAATTGTCCAGGTGAACTACGGGACAAGGGAAATACCACTCGCAGATAGTTTTGGGTGTACGACAGTTGCCTTGAGATATTCATGAAAATTTAGTTAGGGCTTCATCTTCTTAAGGATCGAAAGTATGGAACTGAAGGATGTATTAATGCCATTGGCGACAATTCTCTCCTGAATATACTCAACAATTGTCTTAATTGTTCAGGCCAAGAATAGATCAAGTTCGATAGATTTGGAGGGGTGAAGGACATCCTGTAGGCTGTTGTCAACTGAGCTCGACTATGTACCGAAGCCTATTTACTTATTATCCTATTAAATAAGCTGTGCGTCCAGGCGCAAAAAGGGAGAGACAGCCGAAATAAAGCTTAAGGACGAGCACTCTTATACCTGGGCTAAAGGATACACAAGTGTCTCATTAAAAGAAATAAAGACAAGTCCTTAAAGTCAGTCGACACAAGAAACAGGAGGCACAGAACACAAAACGAAGACGAGAGCCGAAACATGAGCGACTTCAAGGACAACTACGAAAAGAGAACAATAACAACAGCAACAACTACAACTCCAACAAAGAGTGCCAAAAAATCAACAAAAATGCGCTATTAAGGCAATTTGATGTGGCTGCCCCCATCCTGCCCTCCCTCTCTCTTCCTGGAACCACGCGCCTGAATGTCCCCAGCGCGGCATATCGCCCATCATTACAGCGTCTCCGGCTCAGACAGCGTCAGGCAAAGTGGCTCAATGTCAGACACAGACACACACTCACACACAAACAAACTGATTCAAATGCTCGCACACACACACACAGACTTTGGGCGTTCTCTCTCTCTCTCTCTCTCTCTCTTTCTCATTGCCGCTCTCTCTTTGCCGCTGCAGCTTAAATGCATGGGCATACAAAGCTCTTTGCCTAAGCGCTGCCGCAAAAAGGGATAGCCAATGTCAAGGCAGACGACTGTGCTCTGCCTCTCCCGCTTCCACACTCTCGTTCGTTTGTGTGCGTACGTGTGTGTGAGTGTGTTGTGTGCAGCAGACGCAATGAAACAAAATACCGAAATTCTATGCGTGACCTTGAAAAGTATTCCTTGGTTGCTGTTGTTGTTGTTGTTTTTGCCGGTCTGCGTCGGTGGTTGTTTGTGTAGCTGTTGCGGCTGCGGCTGCTGCTGTCTGGTGTTTGTCGTCGCCGTCGCCGTCGACGTCGTCGTCGTCGTTGATTTGTTGTTGTTGCCGTCTGCATTTTCCTTGTTGTCTGCGCACAATTTGTGTTGCTGCTTTTTATTGTTGTTGTTGTTTTTGTTGCTGCGTTTTAACTTTTTTTTCGTATGTTTGAAGTTGGCTTTTTTTTTTTATTGAACGCGCCACAAAATTGTAAAGGCAAATGCGACTTTGACGTCGACTGCGAGCCGTCCGCCTCTCACGACTCAACTCTGTGTGTGTGTGTGTGTGTGTGTGTGTGTGTGTGTGTGTGTGTGTGTGTGTGTGTGTGTGTGTGTGTGTGTATATGTGTGAGTGCGAGTTGGCTGCATTTTGACGTCAGACGCCTAGGGACTATGGCGGGGCAGCGCAGTCCAGACATGCAAAATAAAAAGAGATGAAAACAAGTACGGAGTAAGCTTCAGTTGAGTGTGCCCAGCTGGGAGATACTCTGTAATCAGTTCGTATTTACGTAATAATAGATCAAACTTCGTAAGCCAAAAGTAAAAAGGGAGGCGAAAAATAAACAGAGTGATAGAAAAGTAAGATGGAATGGAAGAGTGAATGAGAGAGGGAGAGGGAAGAGAGAGAGATAGCAGCGAAGTGAGTTGAGGATTAAAAGATATGCAAAGCCTTACTTAAATTCATGAGAACTGCAAAGAAAGGCGAAATTTGAATAAAGCTTTTTGCTTTAAACATGTGTAGCTAGATTTACTAAATGTATGCCAATTAAAAAGGCAAACCTTATAGACCCGTTTTTATCTCCCTCGGACTGTTCTCAAGAGTTGTAAATCTTTTCTATAACCCTTTTACGGGTTTGTAATAGCCACAGGGTATAATGAAGATGCGAATCAGAAAAACGTTTCGTTTCGTTTTGTGGTCTGCTTTTTTGGCTTCAGTGTGCATTAAAGCAAAGAGTATTTAACTAGCAGACAAACGCAATTAAAATCGGGAATGTTGAATGAAATGAAGTGCACCAGCGAAGGGCAAGAAACACGAGGTGCGGGGAGCTCGAGATGCGATTTCAAAGGTACCGCTCAAGTTGTGATGTTTATCGACCAATATTGATGGCAATTGAAGCAGTTATCGATATCCACTGTAGTGCTCGCTTAAAATATCGATTAATAACAATATACTTGGAAATGTATCTGGTAATTGCAATCAATTTCAATTGAGATAGGCCTCTGCCTCCTTACCCCGTTGTGCCTGATATGCAATCATTACGTTTAATAAATGCCAAAAGATAGTTATTAGTTATGGCAACCAGGCAGCTCCGTCTTAAGCTGCACTTATTCTAATTGGCGACCATTAAGAAAACAGCCGGGGACCTCAACAAGAGACCTCAAAGGGGGAAAATTATGAATTGAATGCCGCACAACCTGTTTTCAGTTTTATTTTTATTTTCGGAGTTCTTGTAATGACTTCTCATCTAAATATGGATGGCAGACATGGCGCGCATGCCCAGTAGCCAGCGACGGGGCAACGGATCGAATCGGATCGTATGGAATCGAATCGTTACGAAATCGGGTTAAAGACTTCGCGTCGGCTACTGCGCGGCTGCTTGTTTATAATTAGCATTTTGCGATTGCCAGTCGCTTGATAAGCCATTGTGTGAGACAAAATGCAAGATTTATAGCGACAGGATATTGAGAGATTCTTTGACCAAGGCAAGGCCCTGGGTGTGTGCACTGTGCACACCCTGGCTACCCCGCCGACAGACCATGTCTTCGCTCCGAGACAGATGCAACATCCTGTCCATAACTTTTGCTGCTTCTGCTGCTGCTGGGGCTGCTGTCGCTGGAATTGCATTGGCTATGGCGTCTGTCTGACTGTCTGTCTGCGTACCAGTTGGGGCGTCACTGTTTGCTCCACATGTTGCACGTCCGTGTCTGGCTTCTCTCACCCTCTCTCTGTCTCTCTTTCTCGCTCTCTCCTCCTCTCTATGTGTCTCTCTGCGCTGCTTCGTTTTACAAATGCACATAAATTTTAATGTAATCACATTCGCAGTCCGACTTGGCCCATAGCTGACCGTCCAACTCGGACTCTGTGGCTGCTCTCCAGTGTTGGCAAAGCAAAAAAGCTAGTTTAGCGGCTTAGCAGTGTTTGAAAGCGGGTTAATAAACTTATATAACGTATATTATAATATGGCTCATGATCGAAGGATTCGATTGAAGTTTAGTGTTGGAAACCGCTAAATAATTTTAGAATTTGGCATGGCAAGGCCATTGATAAATAAGTATGGGTAACTTACAAATATATGTCAAATTTAAGTTGCGCCTAGAATTCGCTTAGAAGTTGCTTGGCAGTGTTGGTAAACGCAGCAAACTTTTACATTTTGAGTATGGCAAGCAAACTTAATGGATATGTATTCGCTTAGAAGTTGAATGACAATGCATAAGCAGCTATCAATTATTATAAAATTAAAGAAAACCAAAAAAAGGCTAGAAATAGAGGCCAGATTTGGCGGCATCCGCAACACTGCAATCTCGGCACTGGCGACTGGGCCTGAGCTGCATCGCATTCAGGGATTTTGCAACATTTCATTCAATTTAATTCGAGTTGAATGCCGTCGTTCGATTGTTGGGGCACCGGCGTTTTGATTTGGCTGCGCCTGTCTGAGCGTCTGCATGCTGCAGCCGTTTGAGTCTGCGTGTGGAGTAAGGGTTGCGGGGTGTTGCAGGTAGCTGTACACCAAGAGTCTGAGCCAGAGCCGCAGCATGCTGCTGGTTGCCTGTCAGTTGCTCTGTCTGGACCGCTGCCTCTTCATCCCAGCGCTCGTTTTTTATTCGCCATTCGCAGTGACAGCTCCAAACGAAGGGCAACAGCAGCCCCTCTCGCCCCTCTTGGTGTGCACTGTTCACATAATTAAGTATTTTATATATGTGTGTGTTTTTTTTGACCAGCCACTTGGCCAAAAGTTGCTGCCAAAGTTGACGTGTGGAAAAGGCAGCCCAAACTTTTGTGCCAACTCATGACCAGAACTTGGCAGACAAGTGGCTGAGTGTGCGACACTTTCTAGGACCCATTAAGGACATTGTCGGCAGCTAGTTTTAGAGTGGCGCCAAAAAGTAGGCAGCCCTATCCGACACACATACACACACACACACAAACACACAGCCCGCTGAGTGCCTTTATTTATGCACTTTGCTGACGCGTCGCCCAAGTCCGGCGTCCTTCGCCTGGCTGAGCATCAGCCTGATCATGGTCGGCCACGCCAAAGGCACACACAAATTTCATTGGCAAACTTTTGGTCCAAGAACAACATTTGGCCCCAGTCCTGAGACCCGACTGGCCAATGCCCTGTTCCTCTAATGTTACATATATCATAAAAACTCTGGACTGACGGGAAGTGTTATAAAATGAAAATAATTATAATCAGAGAGAATCTTTGTTTCAAATGCGGGCAGCTTAGCTCTGATAATCGTTGAAATATACTCCCAAAATAGACAATCGATATTTATCGATTTGATTAAGTTACAATGGAAAATGCAATGATAAAATCATATGCTGCATTTATAGTAGATATTTACCATATTTGAAATCTTAAGTTCTTAAGTTTTACCAAGATGAGCACAAAAACTGGATCCTGATATCGATATTTATCGATTTGGTTGCATAAAAAGGCAAAATGTACCCTATTTATTATAAAGAATAAAAATGCTTAAATGAGTACAGGGTATAGCAACAACTACGTCAGCGGTCAGCATATTTTTGCCTGGCCCCTTTTGCCCCGCACTTGTCGCAGCCGCCGGAAAGTTGTGCCATTTTTGGCTTTGAAAATTTGATTTTGAAAATGTGTATGGGTCTCTAACTGTCTATCGTCTGGGCTTTTCTTTTTGCCCACTTCCCTCTGACAGCTGGACGGGCAGAAATTAATCAAGATATTAACAACCCTGCAACCCAATGAGGCGGCCAAATTTCCCTCTGTCCGTCTGACCGTCTGTCTGTCTGTCTGGAAAAGGGTTTTTTGGCCAAGGTCAAAATTGAGTTATGAATTATTGAATAAGTTTGACGCATGGAATTTGAATTAATTTCACGCGCTTAGAGCTGGGCAGGCAACCTGTTGAGAATGTGCGAGAGAGTGTGAGCGAGCCGCACAGAGAGAGAGAGTGAGAGAGATAAAGAGAGTGAGAAGAAATGAGAGAGAGAGAGAGAGAGGGCTGTGTGGGATCTGTTCATTAGCTGGTTCCCGGAGTGAACTTTTAACCAATTTTGCATCAAAGGCAAATTGTCGTCTGGTTCCACTGATTGGTTGCCAGTTAACGCCTTACACACACCAACACACACTCACCCACACACACATACAGACATGTAACACACACATACGCACACAATCAATGCTGTGTTGATTATGCAATAATACAAAAAAAGAAATTGCAGACACAGCCAGACAAAAACTTCAAAAACCCGTTGCTCCCCTACCTATTGCCCCGCCGCGCGCCTACCTCGCCGCCCCTTATCGGCCGCCCACCCGTCGACCCGAATTGCAGGCGAAACTGTTTGTGATTGTGTCTCGACGAAAACGCATGAAATGTTCGCCCACTCAAGGGTCGCAGACACACGTGAAAAGGGACGGGCGGGCGGGGGTGCGGCGGGTAGTCGCATGTGCATCAGACAAAGGAGTGTGAGAAGTCTCAATCTCTCTCTCTCTCTCCCCCGCCCCTCTCCTTTTCGCTCTCTTCTGCCGCTGTCTGCGCTCACAGCGTGCTCCTTTGTGCAGGCAACAGAAAATAAAGTTTATGACTTTGACTGCCGACGGCGACGCCGCCGCCGCCGCCGCTGCTGCTGCTGCTGCTGCTGCTGCGGCTGTCTGCACCGGCAACGACGTTGGCGGCGTCTATTATTGTCGATTTTGCATTGTTGCTGGGCACTTGAGGCTGCGCACAGTGGGTCAAATCACTCAGAAGTGGGCAAGTCTGGAGCTTGAATGGAATTCTTCATGCATAGTGCGAAATTGTTAGAAATGTCTAGTTAGTTTGCACTAGTTCATGGAACTAGTTCATTTGCATTGTGGCTCGAAAGTGGAAAAGTTCTAGATAAAAGAAATTGTGTAGGCCTACAAAATTGTTTGTAGTTTTTTTTGTAAGTTTTATAGTTTAAGAACTAGTTCATTTGAAGTGTTCTTTGGGAACGAAGCTGAGCACAGTGAGGCAAACGACTCAAAAACAGGCAAGCGCTCAAGCTGGACTTAAAATATTTTACCAAGTTGTTCTTATGAACATTCTTGTAAGTTTTCATTTGTTCACAGAACTAGTTTACATCTATTCTTGGATAAGTTTAAGACAATATCTAAGAATTTCAATTGCTTTAACATATATGTTGTTTCCCGGCTGCCACTTTTGTCATAAAATTAAACTTTAGGCATGCCATGCTGTGAATGAATTCCACTGCCCCTCAATCAAGTCGTTTTGAATGATGGCATTTTTCCCGTCATCATTTACACGTGTGCTACAAATTACCATGTACTTGAGCACAGATATGCAAATTTATATTTATGTTTAAGCACCTCTTCAGGTATATTTTAACTATTAATCAAAATGATATGAAATGAATGTACATTCATTCAAATTCAGTCGCAACTAACTAGTAACTGGTTCTTGTTTTTATTTAAATAAAGCAAGATATTCATTCATTTTTATTGGCTTCAGGTGATTAGTATCTGTATAACATATGCTTTTTCGCTCGAGTCATTTATATGTCATTCACTTGATAAATTCAACATATATGTTGCTTATATAAATCATTCCAAGATCTAGTTCCAAAATGAACTAGCTACAAAATGCAATGGCTTTTGAGCAGCTCCTTGAACTTCTTATTCAATTGATTCAAATTTTGTTGTATATACTTTATGAACTGTATTTTAAATATCAATATTTTCATTTTTACTTGAACTAGTTATTGGCTCTGTAGTCAAATTAACTGAACATTTTGATATATTTTTGCCTCTTCTACGCCTTCTGTAGTTCATTTAGTTCCTGGTTTCCTTCTGTCTACCTAAATGAAGTACTTGTATTGTTCCAACTAGTTCATACTCCTTTCTCTTTTTCCCTCTCAAACGAACTACCTTCCAAATAGCATTGGAGTTTGTTCACTTGAACTATTTGGCAGCTTTTACATTTACCCAAATGGACAACTAGTTGCCACTCGCTCCATTCTTACTAGTTCCCTTTGACTTTTACATGCGTAAGAGTTACTGGTTCTCTTTGGCTACCGAAATGAACTACTAGAACGAATTTGTTCACTTGAACTATTTGCTTACTCCAACAGATGTTAAATGAACTAAGAGCCTGCAGCTCGCTCAATTGTGACTAGTTCCGAGCCTATTTGATGGTCGAACTCCTTCGCTAACTGTAAATAAAACGTAGAAAAAAGAATACCCCGCACTCTGGCGTACTCTAGCGGCGACATGAGCAAACACTTACACACACACACACACACGCACGAGAATACATCGATCGAGCCTTTGCCGCCGGCGGGCACTCTAAATACACGACACGAGACGACAAACAAAGCCAAAAGGCGTTGCGAAACTTTAGCGCGTCATTCATCCTCATCCAGTCCAAATATTGCACCCTCGAGCAAATGCACACACAGACAGAGAAATACACTAACATACAGACACACGTACACACACACACACACGTGCACACAGTTATAGCACGAAAATTAAGTGAAGCGTAAGCTGAAATGCACTCCCACTCGTCAGCCCGTCGCACCAAATGTCTTCGTCTGCCCGCCCTGCGCCCGACGCACTCCGTCTGGCTCAATGTCTGGCACTTGCCGCATGCGTGTCTGTGTGTGTGCCTGTGTGTGTGTGTGTTTGTGTGCTTGTGCTGCTTAACCTTGAAAAACGAACAAGTCCAGTCGCAGTCGGCACTCCACCCTGTGCCACACCCCCCTCCAGCCGATAGCTCGGCCGACTGACAGTTGACTGGCGGCGACGGCGACGCCGACGTCGACAGCGGCGAAGCCGGCAATGATTTTCGTCCTCGTCGTAAAATGAATTTTACGAAATATTCGCCGCCTGCTTTTTGATGCTCTGTACGCGATGTGAAGAGAAGCGTATTCATTTCTTTGATTACGTAACTTTTTGGGTTTGACTTTTATTTTGCGTTTACATTCATATTTGGTTAAACTGTGAATAGTATTTAACCCCGCCCCACTAGGGGCTAGAAGTCCACAGCTAAACTGCTGGAAGCAGTGTATTGCACAATCAGTTGTACCCGACTTGTAGTTATTTTTTCCCTGTTTTTTTTTTTTTCCTTTTCTTGTTGTGGACTAACATTTTGAAGAAGGCCACAGAAGAAGCGGCAGCAGCAGCAGCCCAAAAACCAGCGAGGCGCTTGAATTGAATAACATTTTCGGCGGGGCTTTTGCATAAGTGCCACCACCCCAGGTACCCACCCAGCCACCCCCCCACCCAAGCCGCCGTAGGCCCTAAAGAGAGTTGTCTGCCAGACGCGAGGCTCGCAGAAAGGGTTGCCCACATTAATATTATGGCAGGCTGGCGGGCTTTAGTCCAAGTTAAAATGAATTACAAACACTTTTTGTTGTCCTTGAAAGCGCGCGCCAAGCATAGGCGCTGTCAAACTGAGGGAAGGAGAAGAGGAGGGGAGTTGGTGGGGGTAGACAGCTGGTGCGGAAATGTGAAAGGTTGACTGGAACAGAGTCAACTTGTGTAAAAGGTGCCCAGCGCGCGGTTTATTTATGAGTTTCGTCTTGTCTCTCTGTCCGCCTGTCTCTCTCTCTCTCTCTCTCTCTCTCTGCCTGTCTGTCTGTCTGGCTGTCCGTCTCTTCGTTTCTCTGTCCCTTCATCTTTCTGTCTGCCCGCCGACTCAAGACATTCGCAAACGTCTCTGAATGAGCTTTCAGTTTGCTTCTATGTTCACCAGTGTTGCCAGCTGTTGCTTTTAAAAGAATTTAGCTAAATGTAATGCTCAAAGCAGCTAAAAATAGCTAAATTAAATTAGCAGGTTGATTTGCAGAATTAAGTGCACAAAAGGCCAAGGAGCTGCCTCCTTTTGAGCAGCTTTCTCTGAAACAGTTGAAAAGGTTTCCTAGGTCCCATCATACTCTAGTTCTAGTCTTATGTTGGCTAAAAATGACGGTGTATTCATATCTACAACCCTTTTTCAAGTTCTGTTCCTGAAGTCTGCATTAATTATCCAACATGTTCTCAAATTCTAGTTAAATTCTTTTAAGCAATATTTAACATATTACATTGCAGCGAAATATGTTTAATTTCGCTTTCGGTTTTCGAATAACAGGGTTGTCGAGTAATAAAAAGAGGCTAAAATATATAGCTAGCTCCAGTTAAAAAAGCCCAAATTGCAAGCCTCTGTAAATTTCAACCATCAACAGTTGGCGGCTTTTAAACTTTTAAACATAGCCATATTTAGCTAGAAAATAGTCTGACTTGCAGGCAGCTGGACGTTTCAAAAGTAGCCAAACTTAGCTATAAGATATCCCAAAGTGCAGGCGGCTGCAAATTTCAACAGTTTTTTGGTAATGATATTTGAATATAGCCAAATTTAGGTAGAAATATGAACTCCTGCTGGAAATTTAAACATTTTCTTGCCGACGTCTTCTGAAAACAGCCAAATGTAGCTGGAAAACATCTCATTTTGCAGACAGCTGCAAGATTTCTACTTTTTTTATGCTGACGACCTCTAAAAATGGCCAAAATCAGCGAGAAACTAGCCGAATTGGCAACATTTATGGGCACACGCTCAGGTTCGGGTCCGGAGTCCCGCGTCAGAGCTGTGTCTGGCTGTCGCCGTTGCCTGGCGAATGCATCAATAATGCTGCAGCGCATCAACTTCTTCTTCTTGCTGTTGTTGCTGTTGTTGTTGCTGCTGTTGTTGTAGCTGCAATTGTCTGGCTTGGGGTCCATCTGTGCCGCTTCATTTGGTCGTCGTCGCCGCCGCTCAAATTAATGAAAACTAATGCGACACTGAGAAATTGATGATTGCCGCCGCCGCCGACGTCTGTGCATCATCTGATGGCGGGAATCCCGCTTCCCTCCGCTCCGCTCCTCACCCACTCGCTGCTGCTGCTGATGGCGATGGACATTAAAAATGACTGCGTCTGCTAGCCATGCACTTTGGGGTCGTTTCGTGCTGCAATCAGCGACAACAGACGACCAAGCTCCAAGCTCCAGACTGATTGATGCCGCCAATAAAATTAGCTGCGAATTGTACGCTTTCGATTTTGTATGCCTTTCAGTCCAGTCTCATCTGAATGCCCCACGAGTTCCAAAGCACTCACCGTTAATGTCTAACACTTTTTGGTCACTTTTTTGTTTAGTCAAGGCAATGAAGTTACTTAAAAAATCGCTTTAGCTTATTCGAAATGCGGAAATTTATTAACTTTTTGCTGTCTAAACCAATCTGTCTTGCTTTGTGCATAGTTTGACTGACAAAAGCTGTTCAACTCCCTGCTTAGTTTGTCAACTCCATAGTCTACTGAGATAAAGTTAAAGTAACTAACTATTATTGGATCTAGTTTTTGACTGACTTTCTGGGCGTTAAAAAGGCAGAGTACTTTGATAAAGTTCGAGTATAAAATATAATTATTTGTCATATATTGTGACTTTTGGGTATCTAACTCAATCGAAAGATTTGCCTTCTTCACGAGCGTGTCAGACATATAAGTCTTATAAATTCCAGTTAATATGCTTAAGCTAAAAGTGTTTGCTATAAGCAAATATTATTTGGTTAAGATTTTCAGACTTTCTGGGCTTTCAGAAGGCTGCTTTTGGCTAAGAAAATGTAGATATCGCTTTCTGTGAAACTTTGTTAGTCATCAGACTATATATATGTGTATATACCCTACATATATATATTGTACCTTTGGGCTTATAACTCAATCGAATGATTTGCTTTCATCACTAGCGTGCATAAAGCACACGTCTTGTTGGTTCCAGCTAATTCGCGTAAGCTTCAAATGTTACCTACAGGTAAATGTTATTTTCTCAAATTTTCTGACTTTCTAGGCATTTGTCTGAGTCTGTTTTCGGCACAAGCTGAGAACTGAGAAAAGTTTAAAGTAAGCAAATATACTTTTCGCAAGTTTTTTGACTTCCTAGTCGCGCATAGAAAATGTTTTTAAAATATATATTTGTAACTCCCTGGCGGACTTCTTTGATTATTGGTTTTTTAGGTATTTTTTTTCTTTACCTGACGCATCTGAGCTGCTTTTGGCCCTCAAAAAGTATCTAAGTGTTTGGCTAATATGCTCGTTGGCTGACTGTCTGGCTGGTTGCTTATCTGGCCCACAATTATTTGCCATGGGAAAACGAGAGCCTATTCACTGGAATTTTTTGTTCGACATTGCACTGCGCTTTTTATTTGACTTATGACGAGAGTTTTTTTTATTTTTTTTTTATTTCAACTGTTGGTTGGTTGGTTGGTTGGTTGTTTGCTTCAATCGTTGTCGTTGTTGCAGTTGTTGCTGTCTCGCTTAACTTTTTCATTGCCAGACGGAGCGCAAACATTTGCGAGTATTAATTAACGCTTTGTTGAAGTTTGCGCTGCGATGTCGCCCGACATGGCCGACATGGTTGGTTGTCTCCACACTCGACTGTTGTCAATTGTGCCGGGTACGTATAAATATTACGTAGCCGCAGCGTTTTCCTTACAAATGCTGTATGTAAAGACTCGCTGCTGAGAATTCACAAGACTCGGAGACAACAGAGGGACGAGAGAGAGAGAGAGAGAGAGGGGTCGATAGGGAGGGCGAGTGAGAGGGCGAGTGAGAGGGCGAGATTTGAGACTTGGCATTTATTCCCGCCGCTCACTCAATTATTCAGGCATAATAAGTAAATTGTTTTAATATGCATAAATATCTTGTATGCCATTTGGCAAACGAGTCAAAAACTGCCAGACAAGCTGCCAGCCGAGACACACACACACCCAGATGGGTGGGGGGTGCCACACAGGCTGGCCTTCAAGGTGTGTTTACATATATTTAACCTTCAAGATCCGCAGACTAAATATGCCAACGGCAAGCCGAGCAGCAAACATATTTGCCCAACAGCCCAGCGGACTACACACGACTCTCCCGTATACCCTACACAGCAGGGGCAGTGCAGGGTGCTGGGTGCTGCTGCCTGCCACAATGCCCAACCCGGTAGCGCAGTGTAGTCTGCCTCATTTGCCACGGTACTGCCACGAAATTACGTTACGTGTGCGAGAGTCTGTGTCTGTGTGGCAAAGCGGCATTTAGGCCGACACGACGTTGCGACATTGGGCGACGCAGACGCAAGGGGTGTGGCTGGTGGTGCAGTGGTGGAGGTGGGGAAGAGGTCTTACTTGGAGGGGAACACAAATAAAAGCTCAGGCCACAAAACAGCAGACAACTAACTACGCATAAGCGACGACGCAGGATGTGCGTCGCAGGAGCCGTCTGGCTGTTAGCTTGAGAGGGATTAGCATTCGGTGTGCAAGGATTAAAAGTGCGCCTGACTACGAGATACCCTGAAAACCTCGAAAGGAAAGTCAGATTCCAGCCAAAACACAATTTTAAAGCACACGATCCTTCATTTATCTCAAGGCATTTAAGAACTAGGACTTATTGTTTTTATTTATACCTATGTATGCACGTGGACAACTAGGTTTACGAGCCACATCTGGTGAAACTCATGGTCCGAGCCTTTTGAACCAAACCGCATGAACGGAATCTCGTGAATTTTACGAACCAAACCTCGTGAAACTCATGACCGAAGCTAACGAACCGAACCTTGTAAACCGAATCCCTTGAATCTTACGAAACAAACGTCGTGAAACTCCCGAGCCGAGCCTTGTGAATCTTACAAACTAAACCTCGCTATCCTTAAGAATCGAGTATTAGTATATTTGCTTTTGTACATCCATTAACCGGGGCTTAAGTGCGACTCGCTTTTTACATTTTTAAATTAAATTAAACAGAGTTTTAATTTATTGAATACATAGTTTTGTTTTCACCAAGAACTAGTTAATTTTCTCCAATAATATTTACAAACAATCCCAAAACAGTAGTTCCTTCCGGTTTCGATTCCACTTCAAAACGTTTTGCAGCCTTGAATAACATATTAAAATTTCAGAATTTCCGTAAAGCGAAGCACTTGAAGCACACTTGATTTAAAGCGAAATGGTTTTTAGTAGCTCTCATGAATAGAGTCCAGATAGAGAGCTTGTTTAGGGTCAGTCTGAAACCCTTTGAAGCCACTTCAATGGGTACAGGGTATAGAAAAAGTATGTAAAAAAAAAAATGGAGGAACAGCAGCAGATAAAGCGGGAACAGCACATTGCGACGCAGGCACGCAAAACGGAAGAGGCTCCTGGGGCAGCCGAGCTGTGTGCAAGGGTAGCGGGTAGCGGGGCGAGTCCTGTGGGCTATATTATGTGCGCACAGGCAAACATGCACATAAAATAAGCGACGTAATGCGAGCTCAAGGACACGCAGGCATATCAAAAAAAAAAAAAAAACAAAACAAGAAAGGGAAAAAAAGTGAGGATAAAGAATGTGCTGCCCACGCATATTTGCAGTAGGTTCTGTGTGCTATGCGGCGTATACGCAATGCCGGCAAAATAAAGCATACGCCGCGTTGGCAGACTGCGATGACGTCGCGTTAGGCATCGGAAGTAGGCAACCGAAAGGAAGTGAGACAACATTTGTGCGCACCTCGCAAATACGTGTCGAGTGTGTGTGTGCGTGCGTGAGTGTGTGGAACTTCTATTTATTTAATACACCAAAATATGACAGTAAATGTATGTGACGACATCTTAGGCATTTATGCGCAGTTAAGCTGATTGAGGATTGTGCGATTTCATTTTTAAGGCGTGGCTAACATAAATATTAGCAGATGAGGATCTTGCGTCTGAGTTTGCCGCGTTTTAAGTGGACTTTAAATGCTTGAAATATAATTGGATAATATTGTGATTTAAGAGCTGCGTCTTGCATGTTTGCACACGTTTTTTTGTTTGCTTAAACATTTGCCAAAATTGAACTTTTGCCAAGGTTTGATAAGGCTGTTTGATAAAGAGACGCAGTGCTCCAGCCTGGGGAGGCAGAAGAGTTTTGGGAGATGACTCAGCCAAATGGCAATCAAATCAAAATATGATCATCTGTGTATTTACATCAGTTTGTCCTGATTGACTAACTGAATGATGTAGGCTTAGCTCTTGGGCTTGTTGTTTTGAAAAGCACGATTCGCAAGTAAGGAAAGTCGATTTTCGATGTTTGTATGAAAGAAAATCAACATCAAGTAAGAGTGCTCTGGTCGGGAGTGCCCGACTAGTATATACCCTGGACCTTCTTCTATCAACCCCAAGAGCAGCTCGCGCCTGTTTGTTATAGACACGACTTGATCGACTCGGCTATTGATGCTGATTAGGAATATATACATACTTTAAGGGATCGTAAATGCTTTCTTCTGTCTGTTATATACAATGTATGAGTTCAGGGTATGAAAACGAAGTTCGTTTTGCAAACGTGACATCACGAGCCTGCGAAAAGGGTCTGATAATTGAGTTGGCATGCGACATCTGTGAATTTGCGTATGTTTTATTTATATAGGACTCATAAGCAATATTATTAGTATTATATTAATGTTTGCTGAATAAATGAACAGCAGACAGGCGCAATTGTTAGATAAACAATCAGACAGTTGGACTAATAGACAGAAAGACAGACAGGCTGGCTGTCTGGCAGCCAGGGTCAGATGTATAATAATTGCAATTAGTATTTGTATTTTATTGGTTTATTATGCATTATCAATGGCCGGCAGTTGGATTGGTTGGGCGCGCGGTCTTTACGATAGGTCGTCTGGCTCTATTGAAAGTGAGTTAAATCAACTGTCGCGACATGCTTGAGCCTTAAGCAATCAGTGAATGGCGCATGCACACACACATGAAACTCTCGGCTGCTAC
Organism: Drosophila kanekoi; assembly: GCA_037075305.1. Classification (NCBI taxonomy): domain Eukaryota; kingdom Metazoa; phylum Arthropoda; class Insecta; order Diptera; family Drosophilidae; genus Drosophila; species Drosophila kanekoi. The sequence continues at coordinate 12,621,479 of JBAMCE010000141.1, forward strand.
GCTGCAATTAGCACTGGCTAATCAACGAGTGTGCGAGTGTGTGTGCGCGAGTGTGTGTGCTTTATACTTTATTGCGCCAGTTGAGTCAGTTGCACGCTCAGTTATGCAGTCAGTCAGTCAGTTACTCAATCGATTCGCTGGCCGATGAACTGCGCCGGCTCCAATGGATTTCTGATTGCTGTTGTGCGACTGTGTGTGTGTGTGTGTGTGTGTGTGTGTGCATTTGTTTGCTCGTCGGGCGTGGCTTGCTCTGCTCTGGCCAGGCCTGCGTCGACCAGCTAATGCGCACGTGTCCCATTCATCAAGCAAGCAGCTGGATGAGGCGATGGGTGGGGTTCCATAAATTGACGGGGAGGGTAGTGTGATCAGTGCTGGCAATTCTGGCGATTTTATAGCTAAATTGGGCAATTTTCAACTTGAAATTCACATGTGTCTTTTACTCCGCTTTTTAATATCTAAATTTATATGACTAACTATCAGGCAACTGTTGAAACTCGAAGCTACCTAAAATACTAGCTATTTTAAAGCTGTATTTAGCTATTTTCAGCAAGCTTTAACTCTGTTTATTATCTAGCTAAATTTAACTATTTCCGAATGTTGTCATGCTTGGCTTTTTGTCCATGGTTTTCCCTGTCAAATAATCTGGCATTTAAATCTGACTATCTTATCAAGTCGAAATGCATGTCAATAGAAGGTGGTTCTTGCCTTTTTGTGGATTAAGTCCTACAAATTAACCTGCTTACTCAATTCAGATTTTCCTTTGTTTTCAATGTAGCGACAGTTATCAACACTGGCTGTGACGCGTGTCTTGGCTCGGCGCTCAGTCGAAAGTCAACTGCAAACTGCACTTGGCACATAATTTGTTAAGTCAAAACCAAATGGCGTCGTCTGTTCATAAGGCGCGTCGCCTCCTCTTATCGATCATCGATCGTTGCCCCAAAACGCACGCGCGCTGCGTTTTCGATGCGCGTTCGTTGAACGCATTTTTCAGTTTCAATTTGTTGACGGCTATGTACCCTTTCCTGGTGGGGTATTTACATTTTGTAGTCCAATTTGTAGATATAGATATAGATATAGATATAGATATAGATATAGATATAGATATAGATATAGATATAGATATAGATATAGATATAGATATAGATATAGATATAGATATAGATATAGATATAGATATAGATATAGATATAGATATAGATATAGATATAGATATAGATATAGATATAGATATAGATATAGATATAGATATAGATATAGATATAGATATAGATATATAGATATAGATATAGATATAGATATAGATATAGATATAGATATAGATATAGATATAGATATAGATATAGATATAGATATAGATATAGATATAGATATAGATATAGATATAGATATAGATATAGATATAGATATAGATATATAGATATAGATATAGATATAGATATAGATATAGATATAGATATAGATATAGATATAGATATAGATATAGATATAGATATAGATATAGATATAGATATAGATATAGATATAGATATAGATATAGATATAGATATAGATATAGATATAGATATAGATATAGATATAGATATAGATATAGATATAGATATAGATATAGATATAGATATAGATATAGATATAGATATAGATATAGATATAGATATAGATATAGATATAGATATAGATATAGATATAGATATAGATATAGATATAGATATAGATATAGATATAGATATAGATATAGATATAGATATAGATATAGATATAGATATAGATATAGATATAGATATAGATATAGATATAGATATAGATATAGATATAGATATAGATATAGATATAGATATAGATATAGATATAGATATAGATATAGATATAGATATAGATATAGATATAGATATAGATATAGATATAGATATAGATATAGATATAGATATAGATATAGATATAGATATAGATATAGATATAGATATAGATATAGATATAGATATAGATATAGATATAGATATAGATATATGTAGATATAGATATAGATTTAGATAGATGTATCTAAAAGTGTACATTTTTTCGGCAATTCAGGGATATTTCTTGGCTCGTTTCTCTGGGGTTTTTTTTTGGTATTTTTTTTTTTTGTGACTGGCTCAGAGATATGCACATAAATACCTTAAATACAACAATAATTTTGAGTTTGCGCTGAGGCAATGACCGAGCTGCGGTCTCGGATCTGGCGCTGCAGCAGACGCAGCGATCAATGCACCTTCGCCCAAAGGTGCAACGCCTTGTGAGACGCGAGTCGCGACGAATCGAGTGTGTCTTTGTTTGTGTGTGTGTCGCTGTGTGCCTCCGTCTATGTGTGTGTGTGTGTGTGTGTTTGCGCGCATGCAATGACGCACGAAACGCGATCAGAGCTGAAAGCCAGACTAACATTTCAAAGGCAGGGGCGCAGTGTTAGCGGGGAGGGGGGCTGGCTGGCAGGCATTCGGGGCAGCAAACTTGACCAACATGAGACCATGGCTATTTTTAGACCAGCTGCTGCAGCCGCTGACTGCAGCTCAAACTGAAATTGGCCCAGACAAAGTTGCCAGCTTGGCCTCAAAATGCTGCAGCGACGACTTTCCGATCAGATTTATGCGTGAAGTGGCAGCCGGCGCAACTTTGCAGCCAAGTTTAACCCGAGGTCAGCGCTGGATGTGAATTGTGGCCAAAACAAGAAAAGGGTGGACTGCACCTGGGTGTGGTGCAGGTGGCTCGCTTACCCGTGTAACATGCCAATTTAATAGCACTTTTTTACGCACACCCACACGGACACACACGCACGTCTGCCGTTGTCTCCGGCGTCCATTTTGGAACCAGTTCGCGGCAGCGGCAGAGGCAGCGGCAGCGGAAGCCTCGCATATCAACCTTATTTTGTCTTCATCTTGCCTTTGCTTCCTCTTGTTCTTCTTGTTGTTCCAGCTTTCGCGGCAGCCGAAATTTATGAGCGTTAAGTGAAGGCCAATAAAATTCTTTTTGTCTGGACTCGTTTCGCATTCCCCCTATGCCTGGTCAGCTTTACCTTTGTACGCTTCCCCAACGTCCTCTTCGTTATATAAAAAACTTTCTGTATATTCATTGCATACGCTTGAGTTGAGAACCAGTAAGAACTTGGAAGAATTCGCTTGCAAATATGTTTTCTATGCGGAAATAATAATTGGGAATGTATTATGAAAACGTATGTAAGATGATATCTCACTTTCTCTCTCTTCCGAAATATATATCCCAAAAGAACCTTAGGGTACCAAGTTTGAGAACGCAACAGAAAATGTATTTAGAATGAAAGAAATACTCTTCATGTTGGCAAAACGTTTAAGAATTTGAGACAGAAAGGAAATAAGAAAGTAAATGCGCTTTGCCTTTGTTTGTTGCCAGCAAAATGTTTAAGAAATTGAGACGGAAAAGAAAAGAGAAAGCGAAAACAACAAATTGTTTACGAATGTCTCTCTCCGTTTCTTTCTCTCTCTCTCTCTTTCTCTTGCTCTCGCTCCCTTACTCCCTTTGCTCTCTTACTCTATTTCTCGCCCAACAAATGGTTGACGAATATGATATGCAACCGAATTGGCGGTTTTGGAAGCTAAGTTAATATTTAATGAAATGTTAAAACGTAAAGTGACTAAAAGCCCCGAAAGTGTGCATCCATTTTGATAATTATTATATTATTTGTGATAATGATAATATTATTGCGTTTAAATACCGTGTAATTGCGATTGGTTCTTTGCAAGTTGTATTAATTGCTTACGTGAATAATATCGAAAAAAGCTTTTGGAAAAGCAATGTTTAATGCTTTGTTTCATATTTGTTTCATCAACATGCTGAGAAAGTTTACTGTGTGCTGTTGCATGGGTTTTCTAACGGTAAGCAAGAGAAAAACTATATTCTCTGCTTTTTGGCTCAGCATTCTATCGTTTGCAGTGTATTGTGGCACATGTGACATTCACGAATCTAAAGTGCAACTTTACGGATAGAAAGATTGGCAATTTTCAACATTGTCACATCAAGGCCGTGAATCGTACCCACAAGTATATTAGCGTATATGCGAACATCTATACGAAGCCCTTAAAGAATGTAACGGTAAGTGCCACGCCCAGTTACAAGTATAAATACTTGTCTGCTAAACATCCAAATAGATCAATCTGAGGTCCATGCGCTATAACGCTGGCTATAAGCCATTTTTCTTTGATGTCACCTTCGATGCGTGCAAGTTTCTAAAAAAGCCGAGACATCCCATTTTAATATTATTTTATAACACATTTAAGGATCGCTCCAACATGAATCACACGTGTCCCTACAATGTGAGTAGCTCTTGAACCATGGCTATCTATCTATCGTCTTATTCGTTTATACTTCTCGATTAGCATGACATTATAGTAGACAAGCTATATACTGGCGATTATGAGTTGGAATTTGCACGATATTTGCCCATACCCATGGGAGATTATGCCATCTATGTCATCTTCTATGTCTACAATGTGGAGGCGTGCACCTTTAATCTTTACCTGAGGATATCAAATTAAATGCAATCAAATTCCAGGTGCAGTTACTCGTTTTTATACGTTCTGACTGAATGACTATTCATTCATTGTGAAATCTTTCACTAGAAACGGTGGAAAATTGGTGGAAATCTCTAGTATGAAAATTTAAATTAATTTGTTGTATACGTTTTTTAAGTAAATGCGTATATGCCATAATTGGTTGAAATTGAATTAATTTCTTCTGATTGACTTCTAGGATGAAAAATGAATGAAACACAGAATTCACACCTTTCGTAAAATCCACCCCACTGAGTGGAAGGGAAATTAATTTATTTTGATTGACTTTAAAATCATTTTCAAAGCTAAGCTTAATAAACACATCTTTTAGCGATTTGTGATAAGCCAAACCGGGGCTCGGAAAATGTCAGGACAACTGATTTAATAATTTAATGAAAAGCCGAGAGGAAGATGCTTAAACACAAGCGCCGCCTGTGTTTGTTTAGCACATTATTAATAATTAAAGCATATTTTCGTTTTTCGTCTATTTTGTTTTTCTCTAATGACCTAGAATATGAAAATTGGTTGTGTCCCCAAAGGTTCCTGCCCCGCCCACCCACTCTCTCTCTCTCCCTCTCTCTCTCTCTCTCTACTAAGGCATTTCCCTGGAGCATGCTGCCATGGTTGTCGAGTCATTTAGTCGTCTGCCAAGTGAAACGGCAGCTAATCGCTTGGGTAAATAGTTTACCCTGGACACCAGGTGATGAGCATAGCTACCTGGCTGCCATCTGCTCACTCTCCCTCTCTCCACTCTCTCACTCTCTCTCGCTCTCTCTCCTGGTGTCTGGCACGTGTATTGCGTAAGTAGCAAGCGAGCTTTGTGGCTTTTTCTGTTTAGCCTGTCGGATTATAATGGATATGGCCAGCTGCGGCAATCAGAGCGTTGGTTAGTTAGCCACTTCTCTGTGGGGCATCTATTTGTGTTTTCCTAAAGTTCTGCTTCTTAATCTTGCTTTGAGTGCACAGAGCCAAAAAGCGTATAATTTCATTAAAGCTTCTGCCAACCTATACTTTTATTAATTGAGATACTCTGTTCAGCCAGGTGTCAGCTCTGCAGGTAAACTAAGGGGTATAGAGTTGAAAGCACTTTTCGGGTTTCTGGCTTTATTTTGCTCTTTATAACTTTTGGGCACAATTAATATTGTTATTTGCTGTCAGTCTCACAAATGTCCTTCCCACTTTCCTAAACCCCTTCAACAGTTAAGAAGCGCTTAGCTAATAAAATCTCTAACGTATCAATTGAGCCAATTCTCTACTTCGCTTCTGCTACGCTCTTTAACCCATTGACCCCCTGTGCAGACACGCTTGCAATAATTAAGACAATACAAGCCAAGTGAAGAGCCCTTTGGGTGAAATGAAGCGCAAACTGATTGCATTCGCCGGCCATTGGCTAAAAGGACGTGGATGACATGTTGTAACCATATTGCGGCCGGTGGCATGGTCAACTGGCCCTTATTATCAACTGGCCAACTGGCTCGTTAGACTTGGCCGACACAAACACACACACACATACACAGGCACACGCGCTGGCAAGAAGTGCAGGGCGGCAACTACAAAGAAGACAAGAACGCAGACGACGACATCGAGGAGGACGTATCTGGTACACTGATAGCAGTCCGGGGCGGCAAACCTCACAGAGGCAAACCTTGCCTTAGTCTGTTGGCCGGTGGTGCCGATTGTGGTGCTGGTGATGGTGGTGGTGGTGGTGCATTGTGGGTTGAAATCGACACTGACACACGCACAGATGTCGCAAACGCTTTGAAGATTTTTTTTCTTCACTTTTTGTGAAGTTGAGCTTGGCTTTTGGCGATGCCGCCGCGTTTCGAATTGCAATCGGCCAGGCAAATGAGCAGCGAACCGTTTCCCTTACCTCGCACAGGTGTGTGTGTGTTAATTGCATTAAAATGTTTGTAATTGCAATGCGACTGCGGCATCAGCTCGCCTCCGTACTTATCGCAGCGAGCAAATCTGTGCACATTCAAAAAATACCATAGATGCCGCCTCTCTCATGAAAGACAGCGAATCGTGTCGTAACTATAATTGCCATAATAACATAATATCGGAGCAGTTGCAGTTGCCGCCGAGGCAGCTGAGCAGCGATGCGGAATACCAGGGACCAGAGTGCAAAAGGTGTCGTTTATTGTCATGGCAAATGCCGCCAACAACTCAACTGGCAACTGCGGCGAGTCGCACTACACTCAAAGAAAATGCAGTGCAATTGATTCCATTTTAACTATTACCAGAATATATCATATACATATACCAGATCTTATATATAACAGTTCTTGGACAGTTATATTTGGAGGTTTGACATTTCATCTACAAGTGTGGAAAATGGGCGAAAACATCTTAAATGAAACTAGGTTAAATAGCTAATGAAAACATTATAATGGAAACACTTTTAAGATATTTCCACCCACAAATGGGGAAAATGGATGGAAAAGCTTAACGAAACTGGATGACAATAAATGTTGCCGCGATATTGTCAGATCCACCCTGACACGCGGAAATGGGTGAAAATGAAAAACTTTTTAGAAAAACAAATAAAGAAAAGATTATTTGCCTTTCGTTTTGTGTCAAGTTGTTGTATCAAGTAGTTTAAATATTTGTGTTTGACAATCAAGATACTTTAAATTTTGATAAAAATTATTGAATCAAAATTTTGTTAAGAAATGATTTTCGCGTTTGGGTTCGACGGTTTGTTGCTGCCCAAATAATTTAAAAAGTATATATATATATATAATATATATATTATATAAGCATTTCATAAATGGGTGATAAAAACTCAAAGCGTCTCCCACGTTGGTGGTCGGGAGGTGTTTGCTCCGCAATTGCGGTGTCAACAACGCATCCACTCGATTTAATAAAAGTCCAACTGCAAACACAGACAACAAAGGTGCCCGTTTCGCAGCTGGTTGGCAATATATACAAAAATGCAGGTGAATGGAAACGGAAACATCATCATAATTATGTGATAGGATAATGCCAAATAACGACTGATTTAGGTATTGCGGGATTCTACAGTGGCATCTCGGCTGCCTGGTTTCGGCAGCTCACCTACACAACAGCACGCTTTGCGCTCTACGAGTATGGCAAGCAATTCGTGGATGCTAACAATATTAGCGCCAAGGTGCAGCTGGCCACATTTGCGGGCATCTTTGGTGGCATTGTGGGCGTGCCCGGTGATGTGGTCACAGTGCGGTTGCAGAACGATAGCAAGTTGCCGGTGGAAAAGCGACGCAAGTGAGCAAACAGGAAAGAAATACCCTGTACATATTGGGGCCGAGTTAAATAGGATACAGGCAGACTTGAGGCTGAGCAACAGCTAAGATTATCTAGTCTAGAGTATCTAGTTTGTTCCTCTATATAATACCAGGACGATCGCGGGAGACTATTATGCTAATTGTGGTCACAAGAAGTTATACCCTGTATTCATTGAGGCCGAGATAAGTAGGATATAATCATTATCAGACATGAGATTGATCTGCTTCTAAACTATCTAGCCTTTAGCCTTTAGCTCTACATAAACAGGATCGTGGGAGACTATACACAACATATTTAAAAGAAACATTTAATCCCTGAAAAGTTCTTTGAACCTCCCACCTAATTAAGCATTCATTTTCCATAGATAGAGAGGTATTGAGCGAAGAATTTCAAAGAAGCGTGGCATAACTCGAAGATTATAAAAGCTAGAAACAAATTCTCGTTTTTAAACGCGGGTATAGACAGAAAGCTAGAATGTTTGTAAATGCGACTTGCCTCTAGATTCAGGGTATCTGCCCGTCGTACACATCTTTTTGCTGTTAACTGAATCCCCGCTCTATCCCAGCTACAAGCACGTTTTCGATGGTCTCTATCGCATCTCTAAGGAGGAGGGTGTCCGTAGTCTATTCCGTGGCACGGTACCAGCTTTGACCCGAGCCGTGCTGCTGACAATTGGCACAAACGCGGCTTACGACCAGGTCAAGCAAATGCTGCTGGAAAACCTTGAACTGAAGGAGGGACTGCCGCTGCATTTTCTAACCTCAACCATAGCCGGATTTATAGGCACGATCATGACGCAGCCGATCGATGTGATGAAGACCACCTACATGAACGCTCCGCCCGGCGAATTCAACGGCCTGGCATCGGTTGCCGTTAGCATAGCGAAACAGGGTCCACTGGCGTTCTACAAGGGTTTTGTTCCGGCGCTATTGCGCGTCAGTCCCAATACGATTATCACCTTTATGCTGTACGAGCAGGCCCGCTTGCGATTCGGTTACCTGCCGCCGGATGACAAATAGCGAGGTAGCAAACAAATGGCAGCTGTGTCTGCGGCTTGAGGAGTCATTTTTCTCATGACCAACTGGACCAAAGGGGCAGCATTAGCTGAAGTTGGACGCAGAAGCCGCCGACGAGAAACGAGAGCGAGGATTGTCCGTCCGTCCGACCGACCGACTGTCTCGACTCGACAGTCGTGCTCGCTAGTTATCTCCCAGCTCTATTTAGTGCAGTTGTCTGTCTGGGCCTTTTCCGCACGCCGCCCAGCCGCTCGCCAGTCTGTCTTGTTTGTCAAAGAGAAACAGTTAAATGCCAGTTTACCAGTTAAATCGGAATCAAAGCGAAAACAATGACACACAGCAGCAGCAGCAGCAGTAGTACCCGCAGCAGCAGCGGCAGCAGACCCTCCCCTCGAGACACCAGAAGTGTGATGTCTGAATCCGACCTGCTCACCAAATGGCAAGTGAAGTAACTGCAAAAAAAAAGACCAAAAACAAAAAAAAAATCGTCTAGACACAGACTAGACTCCATAAAAATAATTATTATCGGTTGCAATTTCTGTGCCTGTGCCTCGCCGGCCGGCCGGTCGTTCGGTCGGTCGGTCTGTCGGTCGGCTCTCCCGCTCCTCTATCCCCCACACGGCTGGCTCGGTTAGAGGCAGCGTTGCACGTCATTCGCGTCATTCGCATCATTCGGTTTCATCTGCTTCGCATTACGATTGCAGTTTTTATCGCTCTCACTTGCATTTGACTCGATTTCTGTTTTCCTCAGGTTACGTGCTCGATGTTCCCGACCGAATCCGAGCGTAGCATCCGCTACTCAAACATTCCGGCCCTACCCCAATTGGCTGGCGTATTATTTAAGTGAAATGCTCCTCAAAAGGTTTCTGCCTTCACATAGGCAGACTATCAAATTATTTGTGCCGCTAACCGGCAGGACTCAAATGCCGACTCGAGACTAGGGTTTATTAATACTGTGATTTTATCAAAATATGTGCAGCACGACATGTGGTACATATTTCTATATTTATATATTTCTATATATATATATATGTATCTATGTACATAACACAGGTGCCATAAAAATTTTATCATGTGTGTAACAATGTAACTAATTTTTTTTAAATTCGAAATAAAGACTGGAAGAATTCATGCAAAAGAAATAGTATTTAATCTTGCAAGACACGCTTGATGACCTGTCCAGCTAGATGTCAGGCAGGACACTATGATTGACATGTCAGCAGCATTGTCTTCTATTGATCAAATTTTACTTTAGATCTATTTTAGTCTTACATGACACTCTTGATGATCTGTCTTGCTAGAGAGACTACTGGCAAGACATTCTGCAAGACATGTCAGCGACGTTGTGTGTAATCGCCAGGACACTCTGCATGACATGTCATATTTTGGGCGTTATGTTGTAGTGAGAGAATTGTCGTTGAGTAAGGAGACGTGCATCAAGCCAATGCTTATGTCTATAAGATAGACTTAGTCGAGGACATGTCGCGACAATTATGTTGAGGACATGTCCGCGATGACGTCACCGATGACTCAGATACCAAATTCATATTTAGGGAACTGATTCTACAGATTGTACATTTGTCATAGGGTATTAAATTTTCGATAAACGTAATTAAATGGGGTTTTGAATACAAACGCAATTATATTTAAAGCGTTAAGTGGGGTTAGGGAAGGGACAGCTCAATAATGGACGCAGGCCAGTTAGGCGCTTGGCTGGTTGCACACACAGATAGAGGAAAGGGGGGAGAGGGAGTGAGAGAGGAAGAGAGAGTGGACAGGCGGATGGATGTGGATATGTTTGATATGCTGTCGACACGCATCGCTGAGCATGCAACACGCCGGCAACTTTGACAGCGGCAATGGTGCGACAAGAACGACAGCAATGTGGAGCAAGGAAATATGCAGCACAGACGCGGACAGGGCAAGTGGCAAGTGGCACTGCCAGTGGCTGTGGCAGTGGCAGTGGCTGGGGCAGGCACCAGGTAATTGCCACAATTTGCTCGTTGCGTGAATGGACAGAACGAGCAGCAGCAGCAGCAGCAGCGACAAGCAACGGCCGCAAAAGGAAAGGGCGCAAAAGGACGACAACTTCCGTCAATGTTTGCCCCAGGGCAGTGGCAATGGCAGCGGCATGGGCAGGGGGCAGGGGCAGGGACAGGCTATGTGGCAGGTTTTATGTATTTTTTATTATTTTTTTGTGTGCTTGCTCTTGCAACGCCTTCTGTCATATTTGAGGTGCGCATAAAGGCACTCAACGCCGCCATAAATCAACTGCCAACTGCACTTCTGATCTAAGGCTGTCAACTGCCGCACCACCGCACCGCACCGCACCGCACCACCGGGGCGCAGCGAACCGCCAAAGCGGGCAACGGCGGCAACAACGACAACTCTTTAGGCCATAACTTTACAGACGACAAAACAGACGGTTGATGTGCGCGCCCGGTGTTTCACCTGAGCTTGGGCAGCTGTCAACCCCCTCCCAACACCCCTCCACTCCACTCTATGCACCCCTTGCCCGCCCTTATCTTGCTCTTATGTCTAGACTACAGACGTTGTCTGTCGTGGCAGCCGCAGCAACAGGAAACAGCAGACAGCAGACAACTGTGACAGCTCGAAGCAGAGCAGAGCTGAGCAACTGCAACAGTGGCAACATCAACAACAGCAACAACTACTACAACAATTGTACCTGTGTCCAGCGTGTCTCAAATGAGCCAACAATTCTCAGCTGTCAATAATGTCTGTCATTGCTGTTGTTGTTCAACCTTTCTAAATGTTAGTGCTGGCCGCGTGTCGTGTTTGCTTGACACGACCCAAGCACGCACGACCTAAAACGATGTGTTCGTGTTGTAGCGTGCGTGCTCTTTCACTTATTCCTAAACTATCCGAAATGCATTCTAGCTTAACTCTGCTGTTTATAGTCCGAACTTTACTATGTTTTCAGGGCTTAAGCATGCTATACAAAAATAATTCTCACATCTCACATTACATTATCACCTTTTATGCGATATAAATCGATTAGATGAAAGAAAACACACATTGGTCCATCTCTAATAACGGCCATATTGGACTCCTAACTGGGCCTTAGCCCTAACGGCTCGCCTGCCCTTGTCAGACATTGATCTGTGCCCAAAAAATGTTGCCGAATGCATTTCAGCTCTCAAAGTTAAATCCTTCGCCCAGCCGGCAAAAGTCCTAATCCTTTCGAAATTGAGTTGTAAAATGACAACTTTGTTGGTCATAAGCGTTAGCAAAGAGGTGGTGGGGGGGTGCAATCCAATGCACATGTTTGGGTCTCAAAAAGTCGCCAGCCCTAAGTGGGCAGCGGGGCGGATGTAGGCAGTAGGGGGCGCGCGGAGGCCATTTGGCGTTCCGCTTAATTATTCAAAACCATGTCATGTCTCTGTATAATTTTATGCATTGGCCAATGCGAGCGCCAGCCGCGTGTTGTTGATGATGATGATGATGGTGATGATGACGAGGGGCTGACGCCTACACAGTCAGACGAGACAGACAGACGAATGAATGAACAGATCGAGAGGGGTTTTTGTGAGTGAGAGAGGGGGGAAGGGGGCCGCACAGACGGAGGCCAGACACAATCAGACAACGCAGCGACAACTGAAAAAGCAACAACTGCACACACACACACACACAGACATACACTTACACAGACACAGAGTGGGCAACCGCCAGCGTCAGAAGGAGCCACATGTGGCAATCACGAAACTTAGTGCCGTTACACACACGCACACACACACACACACACACACACACACACACACACTTATACCTCGACATCTCTGCGGCCAGAGTGAGAGCGTGGCATACCAGACAGTCTGACGCTGTTGGAGCCCACGTAGAGCGCAGCCACTCAGACTGCGACTTGTTGTTGTTGTTGTTGTCGTAGTAGTTGTTGTTGTCGTTGTTGTTGTTGTTGCTGGCCAGGTCTCCGTCTGTCTGGAGGACAGCAGCAACAACGTCGACAACGACGACGACGACACAGTCTGTGGCAGACCGAGACTATCGAAAACTCGAAATTTATTCGTTGGAAAAAGTTGATTTCAATTTTTTTTTTGCCTTTTCTGCTTTTGTTTCGCTCTCTTTTTATTTTATTTCATATATATATATATATCTACTTTTTTTTTGGCCGTCTGTTGTTTTTTTCTCTTCCTCCTTCTTGTTGTTGTTATTCTTTTAGCTGGCGTTGTATTTATGCAGTCAAAAATGAGTTGCAAAAATGCCCACGAAAATTATGTTAACCAGCGGCAGCTGTGTTCGAAAAAAACAACAAAAAAATTAATAAAAAAAAGCCCACATCTACATCTTCATAGCTGTTGCAGTCCCATAAGCCCGACAAGTTGGGTCGCAGAGCTGGAGAGTTGGCCAATGTTAAGTCCGACAGAAATGGAAGAAAAGGTTTTCATGATTCATATGCAAATTTCGAAAATATGGAAATTTTGATGGAATTTAATAGTTGTCTATGGCGAAGTCTCCATTAAGGAGGAGTTTCCGCCTTATAGAGAGGGAATTGGGCTTGACTCATTAAGGGTTAAGTCTTGAAAGTGGAGTTATATTCCTGGAGTGCTAATAATATAGGAAAGATATAGGACAAAACCAAAGATACTTTTGTGTGAGAGTAAGGAAGAAAAGATTTCATGAATAATAAGGTCCAAGAAGAGGTTCCATCCTACAGATGGGAATTGCGATAAGGCCTGATAGTGGAAATATGTCAAGGATCTTCCGATTCCATTATTATAACAGACTTTCCTATCGACTTTAACTTATGATAAGACCCCAACATTTATATTAGATAGGTTCTCAGATTGGAACTGAAATACCTTCCATTATTTGGGTTCTGACCCTTCTGATTTGAACCGCAATTTGATTGACGAACTTGAACCGAATCCGAGTGTGAACCGAATCAGGAATAATTTATATATATATACAGTTGCGAAATTAATAATAGCACCGCCACCATGTATATGCTATAGCTTGCAGCCTTATAGACAATATAGGATATGTTTTTTTTTTAATATATTACCTACTCACCGTATTTCTGCCAAAAGCTTTTGCTGGGCGTTTTTTCCGCTGAATCCGTAACGAAATTCGTATCGAAATGTGAATTCTCTTCGTATATCTCCGTATAGAGTATGAATTCGACTCGTGCTGTTGTTGTTGTTGCTGATGTTGTCGATGTTGCTGGTTGTTGTTGCTGTTGTTGTTGTTGTTGTTGTTTATGTTGCTGTTGTTGTTGTTGTGGTGTCAAAGGTGATGCGGTGGTCGCTGTTCGGACTATATCACGATTAAAAATTCGATGCGCAGCATGCAGAGTGTTCCGTGTTGTTGTTGTTGTTGTTGCTCTTGGCACATGAGGCGTTGCAATTGTTGCTGTTGCTGTTGCCGTTTTAGTTGCCTGCAACAATGTAGCACGTTGATTAATTTGATATGGCAGAAACATGGACGCGGGCGAACCGAATGCCGTGGCAGGGGCAACGGCGGCAACGCCAACGTCAGTCGAGTGCGACGCGGCGCGACGATGTTGACGACGAGGAGGTGGAGCGGGTGCGGGCGCGAGCGCGGAATAGACGCGTGTTGCTTTTTGTGTCCCGGTTGTTGTTGTTGTTGTTGGTAATTTATTAGGCAAATTTGCGGCTGGCAGCGAATTATGTTTGGGCAACACTTTGCTCTGGCTGCTGCCGATGCGTTTTATAATTAAATCTAACTTATTATTTGCACTATTTACACTGCGAGAAACGCGGTAACGCGTCGCATCGTACGCACTATATACACTTGACGCGTTTCCACTGGCTGTGTTTCCACTTGCGGCGCTTCCAATATGTTTGCGATATGCTTCCGTTCTCTGGATGCTGCTGCCGTTCTGGCATGTCCGACAGATTTTGTGAAGGATGTTGTTTTGGTTGCTGCTGCTGCTGCTGCTGCTGCTGCTCTTCGGCTCCTGATGTTCCCGCTCCCTGTTGGGCGCCCAAAAGTATGCAATACTCTGGCTTTGTCTGCTGTGCATGGGCACCGCGAGGGCTTGTGCCGACCACAATATGATTGTTGCCAGAAGCGTCAGATTGAACGCGACCAATGTGCTTGCTGTACAGCGGGCCCCCGCGGCGCCACTGGCTGAATGCGTGGGGGCCACAGCGTCAACTGTATGCGAATTGATAGTTCACTGCACTCGACAACGACCACAGTGGAACATCAACTGAAGCCCCAAGAAAGCCGACCCAACGCTCAGCAGCTGCTGCAAAATTAAGTAAAAGAAAAACAACAGATATTAAAGAAGTTAAAAAGATAGCTAATAAGTACAAAAGAGTTGAGTAATGCTTAAAAATCATTTGAATAAAAAGGATAGTTCGTAACAGGTCCTTTCATCATATATGCATTTAAGTTTAAATGTGTTCTAACTGGATAAATACCCTGTTTCCACTGGTAGCTTTAGAGTATGTATATGCATACATAGTGAAAACTCTTTCTGTAACTGAAACTTTATGGGCGTGACTTAAATGCTGGCTTTTAATATGTGATGCCAAAAGCGAAGATCAAGCTACATTTTAGTCAGCAGTTGTCGTATACGTAATATGAATGTTATGCTGTGACTCTCAAACTTTAGCTTAAAGACCGTGCTTCGAAAAGTTTTATGAGCAGTTGCCTTTTTAAGCACACTTTACAGAGTTTAAAGTCGAATTCAAATTATGTATTCGCCAAAAATTACCCAAACACACACTCCACTTTTTCGCTCAGTGCACTCTGTTGTGTGGTCGCCCACTTTTGAGTCTATTTTTTTCCACTGCCTTGTGTTTTTGTTTTCGTTTCTGTCGTCTGTCCTTGTTTCAATGTTTCTGTCGCAACATAATTTCCCACTGCCGCCCAGAGCACCTCCTAATGTGCAGCACTTAGCGGGCGGGAGGGGGCGGAAACTCTGGGCGTAGATCAGCAACAGACGCGGGCATAAATAACGCATTATGTGTGTGTGTGTGTGTGTGTGTACGAGTGTGAGTGTGTGCCGGCACTCATTGCCAATTGCCGCCAGAGACAAAGGCAAATAGAGTCCACGGCGCACGGTGCGTATGTGCAATATTTTGAGCAAATTTATGTTGCACTTCGCGCGACTTCAGTTTTATTATCATCCACGTTGTCGTTGCGAAACCATTTTCTTTCCTTCTTTTTCTAAATATATGTATGAACATAAGAACAACAAGAAGAAGAAAGGACAGAGAACGAAGATTAAATACCCTTCGGGATGTGTGAGAAGCTCAATTGCTGATGTCTGTGAGATACAGCTGATATATAAGTAACATATTGGAACTCTTAAATGCAGAGTTTGGTTAAGATTCTTGAAGAGCAACAAATGTGCTGGGACATAAATTTAGACGTATTGTTCCCTAGGCAGCTACATATATGCTATAAGCTATATGATACAGTTTTACGATCCTGCTGAAGAAGACAAAAGAGAGATTATTTTGCAGAGAAAAGGACAGTCGGAGGGAAAGAGTCGAGCATAAGGAATTGTCTATCGATCTGGAATATTATATAGTTGCCCGATTCAGTTGATTATTGGCATTAACATATACATTGTCCGCAACAAGAACACAAATGTTTTAGCTTTAAAACTGAGAGATTGATTTGCATAGAAAGAGACAGTCGAACAGAAATTGACAGTCGGAGAGCAAAAGGCGAGCATAACGACTCTTCTATTGATAGAGATCCATAATATATATGCTTTATAGGGCGGAGATGTCTGCTTCTATGCGTTACATATTTAATTACATAGTCAAAAACTCTCGGTAAGGGTATAACAACGTACAGCGCGCCTCCTTTGGCTTTTATGCTTGTGTCTTGTGTCTGCCCTGCCACGCCTGTTGCATTGCCTCTGCCGAACATTTGTTATTGTTGCTGTTGCTGTTGTTGCTGCTGCCTGCCTGTGTATGACGAAAGATTACAAGCGACAACAAAAATAGGCTAAAATTAAAGTAGCTAAATTAATGGCATACTTGCTGTGTTTGTGCCCCCTTTTGCCACGCCCCGCGCCGCTCCACCCCGTCCCGCTTCGCCGGCAGAGAGCAGCCAGACAGAGCCAGACAAAGGTGGAATGACTTTTGCCTCGCATTTTGTATTCATGATGCACGATTTAGATATAGACAACAACTGAGTCTAGGCCCCCAGACCCCCCAGTCCCAACCCTAGCGGGCCAGGCCCTCTCGCAGACCCTTAAACATCTCGAGAACCTGAGCTTCTGTTCGGCTCGTTAATTGTCTTTGGAGTCGCCCTCAAAGGGCAGCTGACAGACAGACAGCCAGACTGACAGACAGTCAGACTGACAGCCAGTCTGACAGACAGTTTGACCGACAGACAGACAGTCTGACAGTTAGTCGGATGGACAGTTTGACTAGTTGACTGCCGCGTTTAATATGTGGCATGATCATCGCTGGCATTTCGCTTTATTGCGCTCCAAAACGTGGCAGAGACAGATTGTTGCACAGCCAATCCGGGCAGCGCACAAGGGGCGGGTGGGAGGTAGGGGAGTGAGCGGGTGTCACGTCAACATGCAATTTTAATAAAACGTTAAGTTGATCGGCATTTAAATATGCAGCACAATCAAGGCCCAAGTCGCGGCAGCTTCCAATCCCAACTTCAGCTTCATCTTTTCAGCTAAAAACTTCAGTTCTCAGCTTTATCTTAAAGTTCGCTTTTATACACTGCCAGAGGGTATAACAGTTTTGTTATTAAGTAGGATAAGAGATTTTAATAAACATAATTTATGTGCATATATATTCCTGATCAGTAGCTGTTGAGTCCATATTGTCATGTTTATCTGTCTATTTGTTTCTCTTCAATCTTGTCTCTCAATGCTGAAACTCTCGCGAACTAACTTTGCATAAATCCGCCTTAAAAGGCCAGATCGAACCAATGTAGCATAAAGCTGCCATGTATTATATTGTATGAACCAGTTTTACAAGCTAACTTTATCGATTTTATATATCATAAATATTATTATGGGAGAACCCCCTTAGCATTTGCAATCTACTTTCTCATAGATTTACTAAATGATCTATTTCCGAAGATATCTTTATCAAATTCTCCATCTGCAAAGCCATAAGTCATCAGTCCACAAGGGTATTCAATCTTCGGCGTGCCGCAAATAGCTGTTCTTGTTTTTGTTTTCCTATTGAAATTCCTGGCGTATGAAACAGCAGCAGTCAGCCTCGTCATCATCATCATCGTCATCATCATCATCATCATGAACATCATCAGCGACCTCATCATTATCATCTTCATTATAATCATCATCTACACTGGCAAATGTTATTGTCTCCTGCGCCCCCCAATTCAACCGTTTCTTTCTCTTCCTCCTCCTCCTCCTCCTCCTCCTCCTCCTCCTCCTCCTCCTCCTCCTCCTCCTCCTCTTGCTTCTCCTCCTCCTCCTTCTCCCCTCACAATTAGGCTGCGGCTACTGTTTCGTTTCGTTTCGTTGTTGATCTCCTTTTCGTTTGTTGTTGTTGTTTAGCTTTCTGTGTTTGTTGTTTCTGCTGTCTGTTGCTGTTTTGTGGTTTTTTGTTTTTGCAATTTATTTGATTGCCTCTTCATTTGCCCCTTCCCCCACCCCGCCGGCTTCTGTCTGCCTGCCATAATGCTTCTTCTCTCGCTCTTCTTTTTTATTTACCACGTCACGGGCTCCTGCTTCTGGGATCAACGTTAAGTTGCAATTTATGTGCGATCATAAAAACTCGCTCAGACCCATAATTAATAAGAGTACCCCCTCCCCCTCCCAAAAGTAGAAAGATAAATAAAGCCAAGCCATAAAGTGCTGACAAGTGCTACGAACTCCAAAACTTTTGGCTGTCCAGTGTGCCGCAAGCAATTTGCATTGAAAAGATTTTATTGCGAGTACTTTCAACTAATCCAACTTGACCGGAAATACCATATTTTGCCCCGTTATAAGAGAAAGACAAGAAGAAGAAAAGGCCTCGCACAACAACAAAAACATTTGGCCATAGGCGTGTTTTAGCCAATTCAGAAAAAACATTCCAGTTTATTTTTAAACAAGTCGCTAAATTCTTTAATTTATTTCGGTAACAAAAATGAAACGGACGCTAACACAGGAATTCGCATGAGTGCAAGGGAGAGGGGCGACAATAAAGGGTAGCCAAAAAAAAAACAACAACAAGAAAAAAATTAAATAAGCAATGTGCAACGTGCAACAAAATGTTATCGATAACAGCGTGGCATTTGTTAGTTGAATATAGATAGATACTAGATAATAAAAGTTGTGTTTTTTGACCGAATACCCTAGCTTTGGGCATATGCATATATTGGCCAAGTGTGCATAGAAAAGCATTTTAGAGCTTATTTGGAAGATCTTAGCATGAATAGACTTTCCTCTTGTCGGTTAGAATAGTCCACAGAAAACTAATGTCTTTCTTTCTTTCAAAACGTCATAAAATACTTTTATGAAGCTGCTGTTGAGATAGTTTGGATGCTGTCATGAACTTGTTTTCATATTGCTTCATTACGAAACTATATTCTTATAATATATTCTTAATAAGGGAAATTCTTAATTTAACAAAGATGAAAATGAAAAAAGAATAATTATTATTCTGTTGAATTTTGCTGATAACTTTCCAACAAAACATAACCTCAACAAGCTCTTGTCTAGTTATAATTATAAACAAAAGCGAGTTTTGTAGTTTGTCAGAGCATTTACACTTCGGCTTGCCGAAGCTAGTTTTATACTCTAGTTGTATTTGTAGTTGTGTGCGCATACCAAAGTCGAACGCCAATTTGACATTGAGCAAACGTAAATTCAGTGAATTCCTGCGTAAATCGATGGAAGACCACGAGACCGCAAAGGCCCGCCACAGGCGCATGCGACAAAAAGGACCGAACCCAAAAGCAAAATAAAGCAGAAGAAAAAACAGAAACAAAAAGAAAAGAAAAGAAACGAAACGAAACGTAACGAAACGACACGAAAGAAAAACCAACACCGTACCGAACCGTGCCGAACCGAACCGAACCGAAACGAACCGAACCAGGCCCCCGGGGGCCAGTCGAGAGCGCTAATCAAGCCGTTGGGAGAGAGAGAGAGCGCCGCCGGAGACGAGGAAGAATTTCACACATGACAGCGAAGAATGCGCCGGGCGGCGGCTCCGATGAGGCGTCTAGTTGGATGCCAATTGGAATTTACAAATTCAACTGGAACTGCACACACACACGCACACGCAAACGTGCAACTGAAATCCACTCAAGACTCACACACACACACACGCTCACGCACACGCACTCCGACACGCTGCAACAGTTAGTTTGCGTGTTTTTTCGTTTTTTTTTTCGTTATTTTTTCTCGCGAGCGCACAAAAATAAATATTGAAAAGAACTGATTATGAATGAGAAAATTATATATATAGATACATATATATATATATATATATATATGTATTTTCGGTATATGTGGGTGTGCGAGTGGGCGTTGGGCGTGAGGCACGCGTTTCGTTTCGTTTTGTTCCGTCTACCGTTATTCAGCCCAATTGCAGTCTGCACTTCGCTGCGCTGCGATCTTTACGCAAACCTGCGCCGTACTGAACACAATTTTTGCAGCTAACATAAAAAGTGCCCGCTTGTCTCCAATATTTCACACGACGGCAACAGCATACACACATATATGTATATATATATATATATAAGCATATATATATATTTATACCTAGAACACGATCCATAGGGTGGAGGGGGCGAGGTGGGGTCGAAGCCGACGACAACGACAGCGACGGGCGTGCGTCGTGCCTTGCTTTTATTTTGCGTGAACAAAAATTATTTTCGTACTTAAAAATAAATTGAAAAGCATTTTCCTCATCTGTTTTTCCCTCTCTCTCTCTCTCTTTCTGTGTGTGTGTGTATTTTGTGCCCCGTCAAACAACAACAGCCACATGAAAATCAAGCGTGAAGCGTGCTACAGTCCCGCCTACCAGACGCCGCCCGTCCGCCCCGTTCTCGACTAATACACGGCATAAGGGCTCCTACTCTAACCCCTCTGCCCCTCGCATGTTACTCGGGCGGGGGGCCTGTTCATTATGGCTATCAAAGTTTTGTTGTAGTACCTCTCTCCTCTACCTCCCCCCTCTCGCTCTCTGACTCTCTCTCTGTCGCTCTCTCGAAGACAGCAGCAATCCAAAAATACAAAACGCAGACCCAAAAGACAACAGAACATAATTTTTGTGTTCTAGCAGCAGATCTGCCGAGATAAACATCGCATATATATAATATATATATACATATATATATATATATAGATAGAAAGGCCGAGAGAGGAGGGTGGGAAGGGAGTCGCTTATGACTCTTGTTGGATTCCAGGCTATTTTCGTGGTGCACAGTCGGGCAAAAGTCTGCAAAATACGAAATTTTGAAAATGAAGTCACGTGAAAATTGTGCATGTGAAATTGCAAACTGCAGGACGAAATCCACTCAGACAAAAGTCCTTAGACTTGCGCCTTTTTGGGCGAAATAGGCAGACGGCGACGCTGCAGCCAGGCGCCGCAGGAGCCGGCATTGCCGGCGCCTAAACCAAAATCAGGAAGTTGCCACGGCAAAACTGACGCCGGAAGGAGCCAGAGACGCGCCACACGGCGATGAGCAGCAGACGGTGGAGAAGGAGGAGGAGGCAGAGGAGAAGGAGGCGGAGCATGATGTTGGCAATGGATGGCCAAGAACAATGCCCACGTCAAGATGATGCTGATGATGATGCTCTTGATGATGATGCTGATGATGATGATGATGATGATGGGGCTGTTGATGGAGATGGTGTGCAATAATTACAACAAGAAAAGCTGCACTTTATGCAACAACAGCAACGGCAACAAAAAACAAGAAATGCAATCAGCAGAACTGAAGCACAACCATTGCTTAGCTTGGAAAACTATACGACTGTTAAATACCCTGTACCATGCTTTGGCAAAGAAACAGACTAAGCAGCTGAAGACATCTAAGCAATCGGTTCCAATTTTTGGCGAAGATTGGGCTATTCATTAAACAATCGGTTTGGAGGAAGTATTTGGAGGAAGTTTCAGGTCCAGAACGAGTTCAAACTATGATTCGACCAATGACAACATAGGTATTTATATTGTTTCGACTATGGAGAAAGATTAAAAACTTGGCTGCTTGAGTTTCATAAGTTTTAAAATTGAAATGCGGAAGAATTGCAAACTTCAAACCATGGTACCAAAATGGTATCATTCGTAAAAATTGATACAGCTCCGACAAAGTTATGGAAGTTTAAAGTCCTTTATATAAAACTTAGAATCTTACCAAAGGCGGAACAAGAAAGAAAGATAGAAAGTAGGAAAAAATGAAAGACAGAAAGTTGAAAAGATAGATAGGATAGGTAAAAAGATAGAAAGATAGAAGAAAGAAAGATCGAAAGAAAAAGAAAGAAATATAGAAATTTTATTGATATTGAAGAAAGAAAGAAAGAAAAGAAAGGAAGTTAAAAAATAGATAGATAGTTATATAGAAAGTTTGGAAAGTTAAAATTATATATAGGGAACATATGGAGATCTTTAAAACCTGACAATGGGATTTTCAGAGTCTTGTTAAGATGTGAAGCATCTGTAGAAAACAAACATTGGCCAAGATTCCGTTGCAAGCTGCATGGAAATGAGGTTCAGGTTTTGCACAGTTATCAACATGGACAGTCCAAGCGGATAATTTAAATAAACTTGGGAGCTTGGCCAAGGCCCGGGCTGGTGCTGCAATTAAATTCGCACCATTTGCCAATTGGCCAATTCGTAAAGCCGAGTGCAAATCGAGGCGACAAAGTTATTTAGCACTTAATGCAATTGGAACAGTGGGCGTTGGCCGGTAACACATCCTTCCGATGTGAGAGGGGGTCGGGGCAGGGACAGGGCAGGGGCGAAGACTGCAGCTTGGTCGAGCAGTTGACCACTTGCAACGGTTTATGGTTTCCGCCAGCAAAGTGAGCAATTTTCCGAGTTGGCCAGCCTGGCAGTCGATGGTCGTTCGTAGCCCAGACATGGATGGTTTCTACATGATTAGACGACGTGGGGCACACAAGGGGGGCCGCTCAAGGGAGGGGCACTCACAGAGAGAGAGTGAGAGGGAGAGGGGGAGAGGTGCAGCTTGGCGCCAGACGACTTCCTTGTGCGGCAGGTGCTGCATATTGTTGCCTTGCAACATATTGATTGAAATTTAAAATGCAAATCACTTAAAGCGTTCAATTTAATTAAATTATTACCACAACATTGTTGTAGCATCTGCTAAAAGGGGGCAAGCTGAGGGGCTTAGCTGAGGCTAAGCATTAAAGTGAAGCCCGTTAGACGGGCAGCAACAACAACAACAACAACTGCAACAACAACAACTGCAACAATGACACATTAATGCTGACGACAACAAGTAATTTTTCACAAGGCCTACACTCAGAGAAATTAACAAGAGTTTGTGTAATTCGAGCATAAACTCAGTCTAGCTCAAAATTGAGAATGTTTTTCTACTTATCATCGCATTTCATTCTAACTACATATTTTTCAGTCGAAATTCATGTCAAATTTGACTTCATTTCGTATACAGCTTTTCGCTCAGTGCACTTTTGCGGTCAGTTGCAGCTGCAGCTGGTGCCCAGCTTCGCCTTTCGCCCCGCCCCCCATTGCACACGCCGCTTGCAACAGCTCGCAACAAGCGCAACGCTTGTGTCTATCCGCGTGTTGCGGTGCCTTTGGCCCTGCCTCATAATGATGTTGCCTGGGCTAATACTGCTTGCCGCCCCCCCGCCCGCCTGTATCATTGTTGGTTTTGTTGGCTTAATTAAATTGTGGTTGCCACTTGCAAACGAAGCGCGTACACAAAATCACACACAGCACATTGCAACAATGCAACAGACACTGTTGCACGTTCCGTTTCGCTTCTATCCAACATTTTTGTTGTCTTTGTTATTGTTGTGGTTGGGCTTTTACTGTGGGGGCGGGATGGGAAGTGGTTAAAAAGTGCGTGGCTAACAATAACATTAAAATTATAACCACAATTTTGCACGCACCACCAAATAAATTGGCAGCTCAACTAACTGCGGGAATACCCCTACTTAACTCGGAAAATAAGTGGGAGAGTAAGAAATTTGGAGTTCTAAGCCCCTATATTGTGGTGGAGGGAGTTCTTTGCCCTGAAAACAAATGAAGCTTCACAATACTTTGCTATTGACATTATAAGCTTAAGTTTAGTTAAGTTAACTTAAATTAAAGCTAAATTGAAAGTGGGTAAGAGAGGGGTATAATGTATTTATGGACATGTATGTAACAGGCAGGAACCGCTTCTCCGATTCCTTAAAGTATATATAAGTATTATTGAACGGCTTCAATAGCTAAGTCTGCCGAGCCATATATCTGTCCATCCGTACGTTTGACCGTCCGTCCGTCTGTCTGTCTGTCCGACTATTCATATGTACGAAATTCATATTCATATGTTGGAAATATGAACACATTTCCTCCTAGTGCTCGCGCACTACGAGTTTGTTTCCGATAATCGATAACTTGATCCGTTAACCGTTAGCAACCGACTAAAATTGCTATCGAAAACCTGTTTTTTTTTAGGTTTTAGGCGAAAGAGTTACCAAATTTGACATGTAGCTTCTAGAACAGAAGTATCTTTCACTTTATTATAGCTGCCGTCATTCCCCCTAGCGTGGGCTGTCCCCTAGTCGTGCACTTCCGACTATAACCCTCTTACTTTCTAATAAATTAGCTTAAGTATTAATTCTTTATTATTCTTTACTTTGATCTTAACATATTTATCGACTTTTTCAGTTTCCATCATGTGAATATATTGTGAAAATTTGTTAAAAACGCGGGTAAGTCAATTCCAAACTGTTTCTATGCCAAACTATGCTCAATATATTCTATCTTATTTGAGTTAATTTACTTAACTTAAGATTTGGCAGCTGCTTTTAATATTTTATTTAAGTCTTTCTAAATTTCCCTCGTTCAAATACCAATTTTTCGCATAAAACTGCAACTTTGAACGTCTCGACTGCGCTTTCAGGAAGCTGCAGCGTATGACAACTACCCTTACCCCACCCCACCCCACCTCTGCCCATCTCTCGCGCTGCTTTGTCAATGCGTGAGCGCCGCGGTTTATTGTTCATTTGTCCTTTGGAAGGACACAACTCAATGGGGTACAAAAAGTGCGCAAAGTTGCTGACGCGAAGCACAGTTAAAACCCAGAAAAGCCAACTAGAATTGAGGTAATACCCCAACTCGGCCCGGCCCGTCCAGCTGCACTCCCCCGCCTGCTCCCTTGCAGCAGCCACTGATAAGAGCTGCAGCTTCCCCTTTGACCTTACAATGCCCGTTGCAGCAGCTGCAACTCCCGCTTAATTTGTGGACAAAGAGGGAGCCACAATGCAATTCAATTGTAGAACTCGTTGGGAACAGGTGGTGGGGGGAACGGAGACGTGGCGGGGGATAGGGACTGTTGCTATCACGTTGCCATTTAAGTTGATTTCCTTTTTTGGGTTTGAGCATAAAATTCAATCAGCTTGAGCTGCATTCAAAAGTTACGAGCTGGCGACCCCCCTTGCCACAGCTCCCCCTCGCCCTGCACCCGGCACTGGCGCAGACAGCCACGTTTGTCCTTAGATTGTCCTCTGGCGGCAGCAGCAGGAGCAACAGCAGCAGCAGCAGACCTTGTCTCGCCTGTCTAGACCGCTGCAGGGGTCGCTGCAGTCATGGCAACCGCATGCGATTTATGCTGTTGCCCCTCGCTGTCTGCACAGCCCCCCCCCTCTCTTTTCTCTCTCCCTATCTTCTCTCGAATTGTTGGCACTTTTATGTGCCACAAGCGACGCGTTAATATTATTAAATGCAAATTAAGCTTTATCTCATTTCGTTCATTAGCGGCCAATTTGCGCGTCCTTGTTTATTGGGCGGCATTTAGACATGCCACGCCCATGCAACCTTTAAGCCGTGGGTTGATTAGCCCGCTGCAATTAACCAAGCAGCCAGACGCACTGCATCATTTGTGGCCGCATTCCAATGCGGCTGCTCCTGCTGCTGCTGCTCAGTCTCCGTCTCCAGCTGGAGGCGTGTTTTCACTTCCTGGCAACGGCTAATTTGCAAACCAATTAAATGTCAATTTGAGGCATTGTTCCCATTCGCCGCGTCGTCACAATGTCTGCCGTGTCAGCGCGTAAAACTTTTCGCACCAGACCCAGAGTCGCGCGGCTCAAAAGCGCGGCTCGCAACTCGCAACCAAAGGCACAAAATCTATTGTCGCCGCTTCAGCTGCATTGTTGTCCGTATACCCTGTAATCGATGGGCTAAAACAGGGTATATTGCAAAAACGCAAACGTTTGTGACAGGCAGGGGAACCTTTATAGGTGTACCTATAAAGATTACTAGGCACAAATCATAAGCGTGATCATCTTGCAACAAAGTATCTCACTTTTTCCAATATCGATAAATATCGGTTTTCAAATAGGGTATATAGACCCATCTCCATACCCATACATACAAGCCAACCAAAAGCCCGATATTGATAAATATCGATTTTTAGTTGGGCTTGATTGCAGCTGTGCAGATGCTCGCAATAGACATCGCCTTGCTCATAAAATATACTTATATCAACTCTTAAACTCGATTAATTTTGTTATTCCATTATTCCGAAATCGATAAATATCGAAAAGAAAGCTAAAGCCTTGATATTGGTATACACACACATGACAAGGCCAGCTTTAAGCTCTTACCACATTATGAGAATCAAAGAATATACAAAGAAGGCAAGAACAACTAGAGCTTATGCAGGGTATCCACTAGTCATGCATCCTGCCTCGAGTACTCACACTTGTTTTTGCTGGCAGCGGCAAAGTTTTGCCCGGCGTCAAAGTTTTCACTGGCTGTCTAGACGCGACTCCAGTCGACTCCTTTGTAGACTTCGACTTCGACTGCGACTGCGACTTTAGTTGTATTTGGTCGCGTAGTTTGCATAAGTTTCAGCCGCCTATCCCCCCTTTCCCCTTTCCGTGCCGATCGTGGTTCGAGCTACGATGCTTAAGTGCATTTTAATGCCCCAACGTGGCCAAAGGGCGTGATTGAATTCCAGTACACGGTGGGCGCGAGCTCTTAGTCAATGTATCGCACGCGGCGTATGCGTAACTTTTACTCGAAAAAGTCAAGCACGAGTACAGTGAAGTCTCCACATATTCGCTGGACTAACTGCTCAAAGCTTTCAACTTTATTGTCTGCCGAGCTCAATGTCCAAATGTTTTGCAATTTCTAACGCTGTCTCAGAAGCTTGTAAACTACTTTAAATTCAAAGGAAAGCTTTAATTTAAGACGGTTGCTTTCTGAATTACATTGACTTAAAACTGTTTATCGCAAGATCGCATTGGAGAATTCGACTGAATGGGTAAAGCTTTAATCTTAATAGAAAGAGAAAGCTTTTGAAACAAGTAAAGTCTTATATGTAAAAGATTTCAAAGTTAATTGAATGACAGAGCTTGAAGTCAATATATACGTTTGGAAAGCTTTAAAAGCTTTTGGGTAAAAAGAAGCTGACTACGCTCGAGGTCCAATAAGCTTTTGTGTTCTTCTCACAGCTTCCATTACTGTGTTCCGAAGCTTAAAAGCCATTTTAAGCTAATGTCATTGCAGCCCAAGCTGCAATATTTGACGTCGATTTTAAAAGCTAAACAATTTCCATCAGTCACATTATTTATGTCCATTTGGCACTGTGCACATTTTCTATGCAAATGCGGCCGACAAATGCCCAAAAGGCACGCCCACAACCGCAGCAGGAAAACGGATGCCAAAAAAAAAGCGATTTTTTTATGCAAATACAAGAGAAACCCACAGGAGGCAAAGAAAAAAAAGTGCATTGGAATATGGCTGCAGGATACTTTTAGCCACAGACACGGACACCCACACAGTCAGAGGGGTGGGGGGCCCGGCGGACAGGGGGCGCGGCGGCGGTTGCTGGGGCACCTCATCGGCCGAGCTGGGCAATGAGTTTTTGAGCTAAAAGTTGAATTGTGCAACAAACAGACTCTCGCTCGCTCTTTCTCCCTCCCTCTCCCTCTCGCTCTCTTCCACTCGCTGTGTGTGTTCGTTTTCGACTGTCTGTGTGGTATGCACTTGTCTAGACGTTGGCTAGACAGTGTAAAACCAAAAAAAAAAAACAAAAAAAAAGAGAAATAACAGAAATACAAGCCAACAACAATTACAGCTAAAATGCCAGCGACAAAACGAAACGAAACGAATTGCAGCACATTTGGCATATAGCGAGTGTGCACCGTACCCGTGCCCG
This sequence comes from Drosophila kanekoi, assembly GCA_037075305.1. Classification (NCBI taxonomy): domain Eukaryota; kingdom Metazoa; phylum Arthropoda; class Insecta; order Diptera; family Drosophilidae; genus Drosophila; species Drosophila kanekoi. The sequence goes on from JBAMCE010000141.1 coordinate 12,649,614, forward strand.
TGCCCGTATCCCGTATCTACTGTGGAGCTCGACAGCGACAAATTTTTGGACAAATTTCGCACACAAAGTCAGTGTTGCCCGCTTTTCAAAATCAGCTGAAGAAGTTTTTATAACCAAGAAAGAACGGCTCTCGAATACCCTTCTAGAACAATGGCTTGTGAGCTTGCAGATATGTGAGGAGTATAATGAAGCTCGTAATTGCTGAGTTTAAAGAGCAAACATTTCTTTTATAGCAAAACACATTTTTTCGACCAATTCTTCCTATGGGGCTATATGAGATATAAGTATAAGAAAATAAGAAATGTCGACTAAGGTTAAGATATCTTGCAGAAAAAATCAATTGCCAGAGAAGAATCCAATGATTCGTCCTATAAAGCTATAGAATATGGCGTTTCAATAGAGAATATATGGCTTACATATAATTCCTTTTGATCTGCAGCCATGTTTAATCAAGTTACCTTAATAAGCAAAAAAGTTGTTCATACAAGAACCTCGTTTTCGTCCGATCGTTCCTATGTCAACTATATAATATAGTAGTCCGATGTCGATGTCTTGATATATAACTTGATCAGACAGACGAACATAGCTATAAAGACTTGGTTGTTTATCTAGAACATATATATCTTACGAGCTCGGAGATATCTTCTGCTATGCTTTTCAGCTAAAAGAGATTACTTTGCTATAAAGACTAAGCTGTTTATGAGGAATATATATAATTCATAAACTCGGCGATATCTTCTTTTATGTATACTTACAAATTGCATGACAAAAAGCTTGTCAGACTTTCTCATAGCTAAGTCAGTTCAATATTTAGCTAGAAAGTAGCTGAATACGCAACACTGTACAAAAGCAAGGCTGAACGGACGTGTGCTTAAAAACTCAGTTTATTAACATGAAGAACAACAGTTTTCTATTCTTTCGCATTTACAACTTAACTAGAGACTACTGTAGGGCTGTGTCGTGTGTTTTACGCGACGCCAAACTTCTTGCGCTGATAGGGCGGCGGCAGGGGTGCCAGCAGATTCTTGGTCTGCACGCCGATGGTGACCAGCTCCTTGGCGCCGAGGCGGCACACCTGCAACAGATGCTGCAAGAAAATCAAGGGGTAGGTTTAACAGAGCTCGGTGGGAGTTGAGCAATGGTCAATTTACCTGACGATTGAATCGCACCTTCAGGCGATAGCTCTTCAGTTTGGCTGTCTCGTGTGCATCGCTGCCCGACTTGCTCAGCCGCTTGGCCTTTGTCTGGGGCGCGTGAAGCGTGTGGTCCTCCGGCTGAAAGCTCTCCAGCACATACAGATGCACTTCATCATAGACCATAACTATGTTGGGATTTTGTGCATCCAGCAATAGGCCGCGAATGCTATGCAAGTGCGCATTGGGCACAAAATGCTCGGCGGTCTCGCAGACGAAACGACGCTCCTGGAGATCATAGTCCACAATACGTCCATCCGCATAGGCAACAACCAGTCGCGAGCTGCTCTCGTGCATGGCTAGCGCCGTGGTCCCAGCTTTATATCGCGGCAAATTGAGCAAATGCTTGGCCTTCTTGCCACGAAGCTGCCAAACCGCAATTAAATGATTTGTGGCAGCCACCACCAGATATTTGCCACACGGCGACATCTCCACCAGGCTAATTGGCGTCTTAATCTCTGGGCTCAAATCGTGGCTGTATAGGAAATTCACCTGCTGCTCCTCCAGACTAAAACAGCGCAATTGGCGGCTGGACGCGTGTATGATCCACAGCTGCTGCTGCTGCGGCTGCTGTGTCTTGAAGAAGCCAATAAAACTGGCTGGCTCCAGCTCAGCGGGCAAATCCGCTGTCAGGCGCTGCAAGCTTAGCGGTTCGCACTGCACTCTACTTAGACGCAGCTCCTGGGCTGTGGAATAGCATATCCAGTTGCTGTCCGGCGAAATGGCCGCAGCCTGTATAAACTTGTGGAAGGCAACGTTTAGTTGCAGCAGCTTCTCGGGCGTATGCTCCAGCTGCAGCTGCTCTGAGCTGCCCAGGGCGAGTTGTTGACGCTCGCCGGGTCGTGGCACGCCCAAGCGCCACAGATCCAGGCTCTGTGGATAGCGCAGTAGCAGTAAATTGCCGCTGGGCGCCAGGCTGGCAGATTTACCCTGCAGATAGGGCGCATACTTGGCCACATAGGAACGCGTCTTGGTGCTGGACGAGATGCACAACAAGCCATCCTGGCCGCCAGACACAATGCGATCGCCTATGACCAGCAGCGCCTTGACATAATGGCTGTGCACCTCGCGCTGCAGAAACTTAATCCAGCGCTCGCAAACGGAGTCCTCGCGCTTGATTTGCGTTTTGCTAAGGACACGTATCAGGGGTGGTTTCATGCCGCTGCACACCAGACGATCCTCCTCCTCGTTGACCGCCAAGGCGAAAACATTGCGATCGAGCACCTTGCACGACTCCAGCTGCGTCGCATTCGCGCCATTCCACACGGTCACATAGCCAGCGGAATCGCCGGCAATGATCGTGTTGTCGCTGAGCACCTGCAGCGAATAGACAATCACATTCCTGTCGGACAGTGTCATGGTGTGCAGTGTATGCCCCTTGGCCACGCTCCAGATGCGCACAGCCCCCATCGTCCCGGTGACCAGACGCTTGCCCGGCTTGTCGAACTTGCAGCAGAGCACGCGCCCATCTTGCTTGCTGAACAACAGCTTGTAGTTGATCTCGTCTTGCTCAATGCTCATGATGTTAATGTGTCCCTCCTCGGAGCCGACAGCCAGCTCCGTTTCAGCGCTGTTCACGTCCAGACACCACAGTGCATTGCCGGTGGGCGACTGTTCGCGAAGTGGTCGCAGCGTACTCAAATCCCATTCGATCAGTTTACCCGTTAGGTCCACCGAGAAGAGGCGCTTGCTCGCCCAGGCCAGGCTCTCCACCTGCGATTCGGGGGTTAGTTGTATAACGCGTTCCAGAAATGGCGCGTAATGCATGTTCCACAGCTCAATTGAGCCATCCTCGCTGAGAATAAAGTGCAAATAATAGTAATTATTATTATTTTATAAGTAAATTATATTTGAACTAACCGGCTGAGCGCGAGGCATTTGAGAACTTTGCTGTACGCCAAACAGACTATACCGCGTGGCTTGATTGTATAGAAGCGTACGTTGTGCACTTGGGCGGTGCCCGCGGATTTATCGGGCACGTCTGCTTTCATTGTAAAACTCGATTATCTTTTAGTTTTACTTTAAAAAATACACATTCGCACGTGTGTCGAGCGCGTTGTGGTAGTTGCTGCTATTGGCGTTGCCAGATAGCGTCAATCGCGATGTAAACAATGCCATTCACAGCGCGGACGAACGATAGTAATTGCTATCGATATGCACAGTGGGTCACTATGCTATTAAACAAGTACACATCCGGCTAACTAATTGTGCAATATGATATATATTTTTGTGCTTCAAATGCAATAATGACAGTATGGCGTGCTTAAATGAAGCAAGCGCTTGCGTAGCTATCAATTATTGTTAAACTAGTGCTGGACCATTCACAATATCAATTGCAATCGATATGTGCAACAATTCACAATTAAACTAGCTCACAATTGAACTAAACAATAGAATATGGGGGTGGTTTTTTGAGGTTTTTAGAAAAAATTACGATTTGCTAATTTAATTATATTGATGACAATGTGCCAAGTGTAAATATACGTACGATATTATGCACAAACACTAATTGCAATTACCACAGACCAGTATCAAGAGCAGCGACAACAACAACAACAACATGTCCGCATCATTCTGTAGCTTGAGTCTGGCATTGTTGTTTCTGCTGGTGCTCGGCACACCGGCCATATCCTCGCGTGTCCTGGAGCTAAGCGATCGCTTCATCGATGTACGCCACGAGGGCCAATGGCTGGTCATGTTCTATGCTCCTTGGTGTGGCTATTGCAAGAAAACGGAGCCGATCTTTGCGCTCATCGCGCAGGCTCTGCATGCGACCAACGTGCGTGTGGGCAGGCTGGATTGCACCAAATATCCGGCAGCAGCCAGAGAATTCAAGGTGCGCGGCTACCCAACCATAATGTTCATCAAGGGGAACATGGAGTTCGTTTATAATGGGGATCGTAGCAAGGACGAGCTGGTGGACTATGCGCTACGCATGTCCGGGCCCCCGGTGCAGCTGGTCACGCGCACGGATAGCGTGGATATGCTGAAGGGCTCGCACACGATATTCTTTATGTTTGTGGGACCGCAGCAGGGCATTGTCTGGGACACATACTATGCCGCCGCCGAGGGCTATCAGGAGCACGGCTTCTTCTATGCGACCAGCGAGGATATTGCCGCACAGCATTTTGATTTTGAGCAATTGCCAGCGGTGATTGTCTACAAGGAGGAGCAGCATCATTTCTATCCACACGGTCATGTGGCGCACGAAATGGATCCGAACGATGTCAATGAAACCATTTTCCAGTGGGTCAATGTGGAGCGCTTTACACTCTTTCCCAAGGTCACGCGTTTCAATATCCATCAGCTGCTCAAGACCAAAAAGTTCCTGGTGCTCGCCGTCGTCACGGAGGACAAACTAAGCCAGATAGCCACACATGAGCTGGAGTTTCGCGACATGGTTGAGGGCGTCATACGCAAACATCGTCCGCGCTATCACGATAAATTCCAGTTCGGCTGGGTGAGCAGATCCCTAACACAATCCGTTCCACAATTTGTTTTCAACTGCTTTAAGTCTCCACTCAGATTGGCGAACCCTCGATAGCACATTCCATTATATTGGACCAACTGCCCACGCCCCATTTGATAGCGTTGAACTCGACGACGCAGCATCATTATCTACCCGAGGATGATCCGCTACAGATGACGCCGCAGGCTCTGCACCTGTTTCTCGAATCCATCGGCAATGAGAGCGCCACCGCCTACGGAGGCGACACCTATTTTGTGCGCGTGAATCGGGCGCTCTTCGAGCTGAAGCGTTCCCTGCGCGAGATGTGGCGCGGCAATCCCGTGCTAATGACCGTCATCTTTGGCCTGCCGCTGGGCTTTCTATCGCTGATAATGTACTCCATTTTCTGTGGCGACTGTCTGGTCACCGAGGAGGAGCAGGACGAGGATCACGAGAAGAAGGAGTAGAAGCTGCCACCAAAATTCATTTCACTCTCGTGCGCTTCTCACAATGCACTTTTCGTAATGTACTTTTGCATAAAGCCAAAATCTAGTCTTAATTTAAACGACATAAACTACATTTTGCTTTTAGAAATTCCGGTTCTTAATTTCGATTACGATTCGAATTCTTAATTTCTGTGTTTTTTGATTTGTATGTATTCATGTCGCCTTGTTTAAGTGCAAACGAAGTTTAGGATATTTTGTATTCCGTATTCACAAAGGATCGATCCGGACTTAGAGATTTTGTAGAAGCTTGTTACAACTCGCTGAAAGTATTCTGACGTTGTCAAGAAGTATATTTTTCTAGATAGATCTTGATATTCTTTTATTATGTAAACTATTCCCTCATAGTTATCTTTATATGAGACTCAAAAGATTCAACTTTTTGTCAGCCGGATCGAATATCCCACAGCTGTTTTGGGCATTAAGAGTAGGAATTGAGTTTGTGTATGAGAAACTTTTTGACTTTAGAATTAGGAGCTTCACTTTGCTTACATATGCCTGAGCCAAATATGATCAATATCGGAGGACTATGTGACAATTGGCAAATATATACGTTAAGCTCTTAAGAACTTCAAGACACAAACTTACTAGTTAGATGCTTTATTATAGGGAGAGTAGCTCATTTGAAGTCGAGCCTCTATCTAATATAGTTCTATTAGAAACTCATGACTGGGAAACAGTGAAGCTTTTATTAAAAAACTTTTTGATTTCGGGACTTCTTAACCAAACTCATCAACAGTATCATATATCACTATGATAGAAACCTATAGTAATATATGTCCATATATGGCAAGCACTCAAGGATTTGTGTGCAAGCATATATGTATATAATACCTGCGACATCCTGAGACAATTTGATATATTGTTTAATTTAATAAACATTAGTTGGTAGTTTAGTAGAATCAGTAAAGCACGTTTGTTTCGATTTCTATTCGGTTGTGTACAAGGAAAACTTAAGTTAGGTTTTAGTTGATCGTGGATCTTCTCAGCCAAAATCAGCAGCCATAGTCCTCATCGTCATCGCTGTCTATGGCCGCACGGCGACGATCGTACTTGACGGTGGATTTACTCTGTGGCATTTGTGCATTCACGCTCTCCAGGATGCTCACGAATTGGGCGTCGTCCAGTTTGCCGCGCACCTGGCCCATTTGGGCCATGCGTATGACCATGTTTTCAAACATTTGCGCCTTTTCCGGTTTGCTCACTTTCAGTGTGTTGACTACAAGAGGTTGATGTTAACGTGGATTTACTGTACAGTGGCTGCAGCCGGTTTACTTACGGCGTGCACGTGCCTGTTGGTCGAGCACTTGGGAGAGGATTGAGTGCTTCATTTCCTCCTGAGCGCGCATCTGCTCCTGTTGGGCCTGTTGTTTTTCGGCATCGCTGCCACCGCCGCCGCCCTGCATAAACAATTACAGAGTATATCGATTAGGGCATACCCTTTCCCGCACAGGTGTTCCGTAGGTAGGCGCCGCCACAATAACAACAATAATGACTCATACATTGCTATAGGTCAGCAGACACTGCTTGCTTAGCATTGCGCATTATGGTTTACGCTTTGTGCAGCATCACAACTTCATAATTTATTTTTATTTTATTAAATTTTTTTATTTTGTGGCTATTTTTGGCATTCGGCAGCGAGCGGCGTTTGCTAAGCACATTGTTTTCTACTTACAAATTGTGCCATACGCTTTGCGCGCAATTCATCCAAATCTCCATCCGACATATTTTTAAATGTAATGTATTTAAATATATATATATAAAGTTATTTATTATAAAAAATAAATAACCACAAACTTCGCTGTTCTCCGGTAGGCAGTGTATCGATACAATCGTCTCACACTGACAAGCCAAACTAACCTATCGATAGTAGCGTTGCGACCAATATCGATATATTGCATTGAAGACGGTGAATGGTGAATGGTGGCTAAAAAGAAGAAGAAGCAGATACAGATATAAACAAACAGCTGTGCAGACCAACAATTGAATTGGTGCAAGAAAAAATTATTAAATTGTGCATAAGTTTTTAAAAATTGTTAAAATATTGCTGCGAAATGACTTCGCCACTGGAAAATTTGGAAACGCAACTGGAAATGTTTATCGAGAACGTGCGGCAAATACGCATAATTGTAAGCGATTTTCAACCACAGGGTCAAAACGTACTGAATCAGAAAATGTAAGGAAATTTCGCGATTTATCCAAATGATGCCTTTAATACGTATTTGAATTTGCTTAAATACAGCAACAGCTTGGTTACCGGCCTGCAGGAAATTGACAAATTGCGGCCACAGGTGCAGGATGTATATGTGCCCTTTGAGGTGTTCTTTGACTACATTGACCAGGACAAAAACCCGCAGCTGTATACAAAGGACTGTGTGGAGAAGGCTCTGGCCAAGAATGAGGAGGTGAAGGGCAAAATCGAGAGCTTGAAAAAGTTCAAAGCGAATCTGCTGCTGGAATTGTACAAGACATTTCCCACCGAGATGAATAACTACCGAGCCTACAGAAAAGATTCCATCTAAGCACTGCAAATTTTAGTTTTGTAAGCCTTAAAGTACTATACACATAAAAAAAATAAAATAAAATATAATTGCTACACATGTATGTGCTTAGAAAGATGTGTTTTGTGTCCTTGGTCTATTTATAACAAACATTTCGTCTAGTCCTAGCTGATAAAAAAATATACTAATATATTTTTTATTTAGCCTAGAAATTGAGTTCGACTTGAATCGAAAGGGGTTGAGGAAAGGACCAGAACTGTGTTCTAAATTCAAAACGAGCATTTAGCAAAATTTTTTCCGAAGGCTCCAGTGGCGCAATTGGTTAGCGCACGGTACTTATAATCAGTAACTGTGTATGAGCAATGCCGGGGTTGTGAGTTCGAGCCTCACCTGGAGCAGCAAGCACAATTTGAGTGTTGCGTATTTTTTTTTTTAAATCTATAAATATTTATATATATGTGAATATGTGCAAAATCGTTGACAATTGTTTTGCGCTTGCATTAAATACCAAAGTTTGGTTTTGTTTGTGAAATTTAATATGGCTAGAACTGATAACTGGGCCGTAGAGTTGCCAGATCGTCGCGCACAGCAGGCCAGCTGTTTATTGTTTTTGTGCGCTTGTGTAATTGATAAGAGCTTTGCATTTTAATATTTATCGCAAAATGTGGCGCACGTTTGCCATTTGCCGAACTGGTTTTAGTGGATTAAGTTATGCAAAAACGTTCAGAACGCATGCTGGAACTTATAGTCTGCCGACAGCGCGTCATGCGTCATCGGCCTGCTGGAATTGCCAAAAGCTGGGCAAGCACATGATATGCGCGGAATGTGGCTGCCTTCAGGATGTGGATAATAGCACGGCAAGTAACTGCGTCAACTCATGGAATGCATATTTAATTGTACCAACTCCCAATACCATCCCATTAGAACTACTTTAAGCTGCTGAATTTTCCCGTCACGTTTTCGCTGCAAACCCCGGAGCTGACGCAGCGCTTCCGGCAGCTGCAGGCGCAAGTGCATCCCGATAAATACAGCAACAAGTGAGTTAACGGATTCCTATTTTGTTGGCGTCTAGCACTAATTGGCACGAGTTGGTCACCTAATCCGCAGGACCAGCCGCGAGCAAACCAACTCCGCGGACTGGAGTTCGCTGGTCAACAAGGCATACAAAACGTTGTCGGTGCCATTGGAGCGCGGCCAGTATATGCTGCAGCTGGAGGGTGAGCAGATGCCGCAGGATAATAGCGCGCTAAACGCAACCTTTCTCATGGCCATGATGGAGCGCAATGAGGAGGTGGAGGAGGCGGCCGACAGCGACACGTTGGACAAGCTAAGTGCGCAGTTGAGCGAGGAGCAGGAAGCAAAGGCACAAAAACTATCAGCACAATTCGAGGCAAACGATTTGGCGGCGGTTAAACAGACGCTTGTGGAAATGAAATATCTGCAGAGCATACAGAGCAGCATTAAAAAGAAACAACAACAGCTGATGTCCAGCTGAGCATAAAATATGCAAATCGATTAGTCGATCGTTCATTCGATATGTACCCAACAACAGAAGAGCAAGAAGCAGCAGCAAAGCAAAAGGTGGCCACTGGACATGGCGGCCCCCAAAACTCAAAAAGCTGGCATCACCGTCAAAGACCTTCAAATGTTTTTTTTTTTTTCTAAAACCAACGATCGATTCAAGAAAAAATATGTAATGTGATTAAAGTTGGCATGTGATTGCACCTGCCGATACGGTTGCTGCTTAATTATTGTTGAAGTAATGACTCGCAGTTGTAAGGTATATGGGCGGTTATGTGAAAAGCGCCCAAACTAGTTTTTGCTAGCCTGTTCGATCAGGGGACTTAAAGCGTTCGACGGGGAGGGTGTGGGGGACTTAACTCATTGGCCAAAAAACAGATAAAATTCCCCGTATCGTGCACCCTGTACCGTGGGTAGTGACAAATCGTTGCGCTTGGTGATAATATTATAATCAGCTAACTGTGCGCCCTCCAGCGAGCTCACACCCGCGCACACTCTCGTAATTTTCATTTACACCTGTCGCTACACACACACACACAAACAAACACACACTCGCGCAAGTCATTTGGCAAATATTTCTAGTGCAAATTGAATTTAAATTGAAAACGCTTCTTGTTTCGCAATGTCAGTGCTACTTAGTTCATCGACTGAGCTGCGCGCACAATTGCGAACTAGTCCAAGTAATAAAAAAACCAACTGATTAAATGTTCAAGAGGATGCACACGCTCTGTCTGTGCCTGCCGTTGCTGGCGCTGGTGGCACCTGCCCTGGCCGATGTAAACGGCAAGATATCGCCCATCATTGGCGTGCTGGCCCAAGAGGTCTACCAGGATGGTTTGATTTCCAAGCATTTCAATGCGACCAGTTACATTGCCGCCTCGTACGTAAAGTTCGTAGAGGGCGCCGGAGGTCGGGTGGTGCCCATCAGGTGAGTAACGCTGTGAGAGACGCCTTATCGGCGGAGCCAGCTCTACTAAATCCCATGTTTTGATAAGGCGTGATTGCGCATGTCTCAAGCGATCGTTGCCAATGATAAGCAGTTTTGGCTTTGAATAATTTGTTGCCTCTCTTCACAAATAGAATCGGACACAATCGCAGCTACTACGAGGAGCTGCTGCTGAAGATCAACGGGTATGTTGCGGGCGAACTGCGTTTGTCAACTCTTTTAATGTCAACTCACATCCTCATAAAGTGTACTGCTGCCTGGCGGCGCAACCTTTTTCAATGAGACGAATGGCTATGGCGATGCCGGCGAGCATTTGATAGCGATTGCCAGGGAGCTAAACGACAATGGCACCTACTTCCCGGTTTGGGGCACGTGTCTTGGCATGGAACTGCTGGTGCTCAAAATGGCCAATGGCACGGAGACACGCAGCGATTGTCAGGCCATAAGCATGGCCCTGCCCTTGGAAATGAAGCAGGGTGAGATGGCTTTAGCCTGAAGAAGGAAAAAGGCGATCTGAACCTTATTCGTTTATCCTATATCCGTAACGAAAGAAAGCTTTGGATGTTAATGTATTTTGCCTTCCAACTATTTAATAGACTACAATCAAAGTCGCCTGTTTGGCGGGGCCAGCGAGGGGATCATTACGAAGCTGTCTCAGGAGAATGTTACCTATAACTATCATCGCTATTGCTACACGGAGCAGAGCTTTTCGGTGCCAGCTCTGAAAGACTCTTGGCGCATTATGTCCCTAAATCATGACGTGAACGGCTTTGAATTTGTGTCCACCATTGAGCATTTGAGCTATCCCTTCTATGGCGTACAGTTTCATCCAGAGAAAGCGCTCTATGAGTTTGTCAGCAAGGATGTGCCGCACTCCTCATCGGCCGTGCATAGTGCACAGTATTTTGCAGACTTTTTCATCAACGAGGCGCGTCGGAATCCGCATAGCTTTGACAATGCCACCGAGCAGGCGCGTTCCCTGATCTATAACTATAAGCCTGAATATACTTCAGTGCTGGGCTCCGGCTATGTGCAGCAATATCTATTTGAGGATCCGGATGTAGGGGGTGACGGTGATGATGATGGCCCTTATCCCTACCTTCCTTATCCCGATGGCAATGGCAACAACGGAGTCGCATCGTGGTCTCTCGGATTTGGGCTAGTTGTCGCATTAGCTTTCAGAGTGTTCGCTGTGATAATGGCGGTTAGTTAAGATTAAATGTGTTTAGTTCTTATTTGTGGTATACATGCATAAGTTTAAAATGTGTATATAAATGATGAATAGTTTTTTGTTTCAAATTTATTTTTAACTTCTTGTTTATCAGTCAAAAGTGAACAATTGCCTTTTTTAAATATATATGTATATATTTATATAGGGGCTTAATATATAGGGGCTTGCAAACATGTGAAAACTGATTTGGTGAAGGAAGCTTCAAAAACAGAAATGTTTCCCACTCATTTTTTGGCCGATTCCCATAGAGATTCATGATATATCATTAAGATGTCAACAAGATTTGCCTTCTATGTGGAGTAAACAGTTAGTTTTCTGGTGTGGTAAACCGATCTCCCAGTTTTTAAGTTATATCTTACTACATATTTCCAGACTCTAAAAACCACTATAAATAACTATTATATATAACTGCCATATTGATTTTAGTTAGTTAATCTTTATCTTTATCATTAACTTGTCTTTACCGAGCTCAGCTAAATTTCTTCCCTATTCTTGTGGAAAACATCTGGAAAATGCGTTTTTATACGCTTGCAGAGGGTATTATAATTTTGTCGTGAAATGTGAAACGCATATAAGGAGACATCTCCGACCCTATAAAGTATATATATTCTTGATCAGCATCAACAGCCGAGTCGATATAGCCATGTCCGTCTGTCCGTCTGTCTGTTTCTATGCGAACTAGTCTCTCAGTTTTAAAGCTATCTTAATGAAACTTTGCAGAAGTCCCTTTTTCTGTTGCACGCAGCACATATGTCAAAACCAGCTGGATTGGACCACTATATCATATAGCTGCCATAGGAACGATCGGTCGAAAATTAAGTTTTTGTATGAAATAACATTTTGTTTTTCAAGATATCTTGACCAAACTCGGGATTTTAAGATTTCACTATGCTCCCTTCATTTTTGCAAAATCGTATTTACGTCGGACTATTATACCATATATCTGCCATAGGAACGATCGGTCGAAAACTAGGTTTTTGATTAAAAGCCTTTTTTGTTTATCAAGATACCTTCACCAAACTCGGCATGAATCATTTTCTCGGCATTATAAGGTTGCAAGGGTATTAGATCTTCGGCGTGCCGAAGATAGCCTTTCTTCCTCGTTGTTTTTGGTTTTGCTTCGATCAGTTTTATGTCCATTTTACTCGTTACTCGTTGGCCCAGAAATCTCTCGTTTCATATTTAATCTGAATTCTATTCTCTGCAATTCTATTCTCTAAATATTCAACTTTCAATTCCAATATAAGATATAAGTCTTAACCAAATAAGTTTCTATTAAGGAATCCAAAGTACAAGATTTTTAAATTCTTTATTGTGCTCTTTCATTCTTTAAAAGGCCCTCCTAAAAATATGCTCGACATTTTTGAATTTCTCTCGGCAAATTCAATATGCGCACATATAATGTTTTACCCTAAGGTGTATCAATACCCATTGAGGTGTATTGATTAGCTCTCCGTTCCCAAAAAAGTTAATAATAACAAAAAAAAAGTCGAAAAATATCAATTTATGACATTTGGTATAAACTCTCAGATCGAAAATATTTGTTCTTTTTGTAAAGCTCTTTTGTTTGTTTGTGTTGGTGGAGAGTAGCATGCGCGCTTTCAAGTTGTTCTCGTCAGATATTGTATGCAGTTCAGTTTTTCTCAGAATGTCAGCCGGTGCAGACGATAAAACATTGAGCTATGGCCCCTGCGTAGGAGTGATGTGCATCGATATAGCCACGTCCGTGTCCTTTCTGGCCTGTCCTGGTCAGGACACCGGCTCCGATAAAGCAAAGGCCACAAGGTTGTTTGATGTATACGTTTGCGAATGTTTTGTATCCCCACTGTTTCATATTATTGCAGCTATCTAGCAGCCTCCTATTCCAAGTGGTTGGAAGGAGCCGGAGCGCACGTCGTTCCCATTTGGTGAGTTAACCGACTACTAACATATTTCTCGAGCACCGGACAGACGGGCGGACAGTCAGACGAATATGATAAGGCAAGGCAAATCGCCGACGTGCCAAATATATTTGTGCTTTCTCGTGCAAATCAGAGTTAAGAGCTTTAAGCAGGGGATCTGCTAGTCAAGATTCAGAAGAAGGGTTTAATGATTCGACAATTGAATGAGATTATCAATAGACGAGGTGTTATCTACACAAGCTTTAGTATATAGAAATTGTAGAAGGAAATCGTTATAATAAACCTTGTTTTAGGAATCATATTCTTTGTCACTGTCATTCGAAAGTAGATTTGAAAATAAAACACGTACATTATATCAAATTATTATTATAAAATATTACATAGACCCATTTTGAAATGCATGCAACGCATTGAAATGCATAAAAATGAGAAGCAAATGACGAGCAACGTGTCGGGACGGGGAAACGGAAAGGGGCTGGGGTTGGGCCCAGAGCACGAGCAGAAAGATAGGCTGCGGCAGCGCAATCAGTTGGGCAGTTGGAAGAACATTCTGTTATTATTGGCGTCATGTGCATGGATATGGCTCAATCGCTGAACGTACATTATACGTACGGGGCTGTTTAGATTCGCAATGCAGCTGGCAGTTTGCCACTTTCACTCTCTAGGCTTACGTAATTGCTTCTGCGAATTGTTTCTTTTAAACCCATTGAAATGGGTACATACAAAAAGAAAGGTCTGCAAAATCGGACCGACATCGCAACTGATAAGAGCAGCAACTGAATTATATTTCTGCCACTTGCATTACTCAAAATTATAACTAATAATTGTCGCTTCGCTAAAATTGGCACGTACTAATTCGGGTTCGCTTGCCTATATAAATCTATTGTTCTGAAAAGATAAGCACAGAACAATTCGGGTCTGCCTGCTTTTCGTAACTTTAAGAAATATAAAACAAATTGCAGCACAAGAAGTATATATATATATGGCAATGTATATCTGGCAATCCGTTCGTCTGTCTGTCTGTCCGTCTATGCGGATGCATGCATACGAATGCGAAGACCTAGACCTAGAGAAATGTTGAATGTAGGTGACGTGCACACATGCATACACACAGCTATAATTGCAATTGCTCTGTGTGTGTGCTGCTATTTTAATGATATTGAGTGATATTTGTATGTGCAATTGATTTCTGTGTAGGATTGGCCGCGATCGTGCTTATTATGCGTCAATGCTGGAACTGGTTAATGGTGTGCTGCTGCCCGGTGGCGCTGTCTGTCTAGATGATGAGGACCAGCACGTAGAAAAAGATCCAAAGTTGACCAATTTGTGTGTGCAGTCTGCTAACTATATTTATGAGCTAGCGCTGAAGTATAACATGAACGGAAATTACCTTCCGTTATGGGGCACCTGTCTTAGCTTTCAGCTGCTAATGAAGAGTGCCGCAAGGGTGGCAGGTGCGCCAATGATGCGCGACAAGTGCGGCAGAATATTTGATGCGAAGCCATTGCAACTGGAGCCGGGCTACGAGACATCCCAGCTGTTTCGCCAGCTATCGCCGGAGCAGGCCAAGCAGCTGGAGAGCGTGCCATTTGCCTGTCATCAGCATAAGTATTGCATCACGGAGGAGAGTCTCGGAAGCAGCAAGTTGGACGCCGATTGGCATGTGCTGGCCACGCACACTTCGGAAGAGGGCAAACGCTTCATAACGCTCATCGAGCATCGTACTTATCCCTTCTTTGGCTGTCAATTCCATCCGGAGCGTGTCGCCTACGAGCAGCTCTTTGCCAGCAAGGATGCCTGTCGCGATGCCCACACTCGGAAGGGCATCCAGATGGCCCAGTACTTTGCCGAGGTCTTCGTCGATGCCTGTCGCCGCAATCCGAACAGATTCGCCAGCGTGAAGGAGCTGTCGCGCTGCTTGATCCACAACTGGCAGCCCGTGTTCAGCGGCCAGTTCAATAATATCAATTGGCTGCAGGTCTATCTCTTTCCCAAGGATGTGGACTATGTGCAACCAGTTGATAATTCAGCTATGAAAATTTGATGATGATTGTTGATTATTTCCGGAAACACGAACGACAAACCTGATAAGACTCTTCTGATACCGACATGTGATATGCGATCTTAACTATATATATTATATACAGACATTATACATTTTTATACCCTTGCAGAGGGTATTATAATTTTGTCGTGAAATGTGTAACGCATAGAAGGAGACATCTCCGACCCCATAAAATATATATATTCGTGATCAGCATCAACAGCCGAGTCGATATAGCCATGTCCGTCTGTCCGTCTGTCTGTTTCTATGCGAACTAGTCTCTCAGTTTTAAAGCTATCTTAATGAGACTTTGCAGAAGTCCCTTTTTCTGTTGCACGCAGCACATATGTCAAAACCAGCTGGATCGGGCCACTATATCATATAGCTGCCATAGGAACGATCGGTCGAAAACTTGGTTTTTGATTAAAAGCCTTTTTTGTTTATCAAGATACCTTCACCAAACTCGGCATTAATCATTTTCTCGGCATTAAAAGGTTGCAAGGGTATTAGATCTTCGGCGTGCCGATTATAGCCTTTCTTCCTCGTTTTACTTATAATCGTTATATCTCACTATATATCTAACTATATGTATCTGACTATATATCTAACTATACTCACTATATATCTACCTATATATATCTCACTATATATCTCACTATATATCTAACTATATATTTCAACATATATCTCACAATATATCTATTATCATATATATTTGCGATGGAAACGATCAGACTAAGATGTAATTATTTGAAAATGTCTTATTTTATTATGCTCGTATTCTGGTGCCCCCAAATATCCTATATAGACATAGGACATAGGATTTTATGAAAATATACTTTCGCGTACTTTTCCGCTTCGCACGTGTCAATTTCGTGTACTTTTCCATTTGGCTCTTTTGTGCACAGGGCGTGGCTGGGAGGCTTGTCACCTGCTCAACCTGCCCCGAAATGGCCAAATGCCGGCTTTCCCATGTGTTCTTGTGTTTCTAATTAGCCCGTTTCTGGTTCGTTCCTGGAGCTTTGCTTTGCTTGCGTCTTATGCGCATTTGTCTGGCACGTGTTGTTGGCCAGCCTTCGACCGCACCGGCCGTCACACCTGGTGGGGTTAAGGTTCAAATTGACGGGCAGAATAAAATAATTGTCGCCCGTCTGTGGCAACGTGTTATTGTGTTATTGCGCTGCGCCCCATTGTTCTGGCTGTCCGGCCGAGTATGAGGATGAGGACGTGAACGAGACGCCATTGTCCGTTGTCGGACACGTATGTTGCGCTTTTAATATTCCTGCTCCTAAGTGCTGTCTCCACGGTGCCGATAGCGCCATCTATCGGCCAGGTCTGGCGAGCCGGACACGAGAAATCACTCGGGCGTCGCGTGCCCCCGCTCCACAAAAAAAAATCATATATGTATATATTTTTTTTTTGGATGTGGCATTTGAAGCTTCATTTGTTGCGGTCAGTTTGTGTGCGTGTATATATATATACGTGCGTGTGCGTGTGTGTGTGTGTATTAGGCACTGCTCATTTAACCCATCTACTTATAGGCAGCCCAACGGCCGGCTTAAATGCCCTTGTGCCCATTTAAGGCACACACACAAGCATGAAAGTAACTGCTGGCATACATATGTATATATATTTTTAAATACATTCAGAGTAAGCCTCCACGAATACATACACACACGCGCGCACACACACGCACACACACGCACACACAGCTAGCCCGCAAAAGGCCAAACCTTCGTTTTTAATGACGTCATAGGCGTTAGCTGCAAAAATTTGAGCACATGCTGGAACCCCTTTGCCTTACACTCAGCACGCTAGCTGCCCTTTAAACCTAGTTGGAGTGCATTGAACTGAGATTCTCTTTCCCTCTCTCTCTCTCTCCTTCGCTCTTCCTCTTTCTCTTTCTCGCTTGCTCACACTTTCGCGCAGCGGCTGCGCTCTCTGCCGCATTTGCAGACTGCAGCTGCAACGGGCAATGAACTGCCTGCTGCAAGGTTATTGCAGTCGCAGTCGTACACACACACACGCACGCATACACACGCATACACACACATACACACACACTCGCACACACTCGCACACACACGCGCATACACATACATACATACACTTCCGCCGGCACACACTCGCTTAACGCTTAAGCCCGGTTATGCGACAATAATAAATATGCTGCAGCCTTTTTTCCTCACCCCCCGTTCCGTTTCCACGCCCGCAGCAAAGACTTGGCCCGCTGTCTGCAAATGCATTTGTCGCATTTGGCATTTAACTGCAGTTGAAGGATGCACAAAGGACGTGCATCTGGCCAACTGGTGACTCCCAGTGGCTGCCTCTCCAGTTACGGCTCTTTTCAAGGCTGCCAAACGGAAGCCAATTGTAAATGGAAACTCTTCAACCCCAAAGTTGATCTCGAAATTTCGTTAGAGCCGAGAAATTTGCTGGCATATGTATTGCAGGAGGCAGCTCTAAGCCTGTAAATTATGCAAATACTTAATCGAAATGTATTTATAATCGAGCCTAGATCTAGATAGGTGCATCCGTTCTCTCTATCCCAACAAACACATCATGCAAACATTCTGCCATCGCTTTTAAGGCTTTAAAAGATAGGGACACCAAATTAATTACATAAGTATTCGTTTGCATACCACATTCCCTCTAGCCGGTATGTACTTACCTTTCATTAATCGGAATATTTGTAATTAACGTGTGAGTGCTTCACGACACGTCAGCAACGTGCGAGGCGGTTGCTGCACTGCGCCGGTCTCTGCGAGCATTTGCGGTTGCCCGGCAAGGCCTCAGAGAGAGAGAGAGAAGCTGCAATTGCTCTGCAGCTCGCTGAATGCGTCGCCATTAAAAAAAAAGAAGGACTTCTTGAGGCTGGTCAGGTAGGACACAAGCACATTGAGGCCGGTCAGGTTGAGAGATTAAAAGATAAATCCCAACATACTCTCGCTTTGAAAAAAACAAAGGGGAAAAGCATTAACGAGCTTGGAGTTAGCCTTATGATAATAAAATGGGTTACCTCAAACGGATCAATCTGGAGTCAAAAAAGGGCTCCTCTTCGAAAGAATGCTAAAGCCTGAAGGGGAGATGGATCTAATGGGAAGAGGGGAGGGGGCCCTCAACCAAGACAATTCAATATCCATACATCAGCCAAAGATTCGAACCCGTTCCCTCATCTATATATATCATTTGCCCTTTTACTTCAATCTTTGCGTCAACTCCGTAAAAATGTCCGTTGCCTACTTTTAAGGGCTCGCAGTTTTTCACTTAAATCCGTTGCTGTTTATTGTTATTTTACGGTTTGGTGACAAGCCAGTTGGCGGGGTTAAAATTAACCTGACATTTAGTTGTGTGTGTGTGTGTGTGTGTGACGTCACAAAAACACACACACACACACATACACAGACCGTTAGAAGGTCAATACGTACGACACAGTACAAAAGCTCCGTGATTTGCAGCCACCATATTTAGGTTAAGCCCAACTCTCGAGCGGAAATCTCTGCTGTCTTAGGTGCTGCGGTTCGGCGCCCCTAATGTGCCTCGCCCCCCTCCCCCAGGCAGCCTACTAGCATAGGGGCACATTAATCAGCGCGCCGAGTGTTAGTTTGTTTTGGGTCAAGTGTGTTGTGGCTTGAGCTGCCGTTTGACCTTTGGCATAGTTGCTGCCGTTGCCGTTGCCGTTGCCGGCCGTGTCGCATCCTTTGGCCTTACTTTTGTTGCAATTGTTCGCGTTCTGCTGGGACAAGGTTGCCACGGGGCAGCCTCTTGCGATTCTGCATCCAAATTAGACACTGGCACTATCTATAAGCCGAGGCGCCACTTCATAAGCGTGTGCAAAGGGCTGTAAAGCATTCGACTTGAGCTGGCCATTAGCTACATTATGCAAGCCACGCGTTGGTTCGGGCATCGCCTTTTGTTTCGGTGTTTATTAATAAAGGGCTCTGCGGCATGTGGCATGTGCAACTAATGCATGTATAAATAAACCATAAACCATTGACAAAGCTGCTGCGGCGCCGTCACATGCACACATTTATATTTTTATTCAATTATGCATGTGTCGTACGTGACGTATACGTAATGTATTTTAAGCATTATTTCAATTGTTGTGTTTTGTGTGTGCGTCTGTTTGAGATGCTCTGCAAGTGTTTCTAGAATGAAACGCGGCTGTGGCTGCGGCTGTAGCTGTGGCTTTGTGGTGAGTGCTGTGTGGTGCTGGTGTCGCAGAAATGGGTGGTGCAGCATTGCAGTTGGGAAACGTCAATGGAACCGACGATGACGACAACGACGCAGCGGGCAGCCCTGACCCAGTTAGTTGGTATTCGCCTCTTACCGTCGCGACACACACACACACACACTTACACACACACACTCACACCCATGTGCCTTTAACGACGTCACGTCTGTAGGAAACCTTCGCCCAGTGCGGTCAACCTGTATACGAGCTTGGCAAATCGGCCCAATATAAATTTGATTAAAACGTCGCACAGCCATCAAATTGTCCGTCTCCGGCGACACAGCTGCTGGCATCGTAAATTGCAACATATTCTGGACATGTTGCACAGCGCGTATACGCAATAAACGTATTATCGAGCTATCGGGCAAATCAATTTGTGAGCAGCAGCTACTGCAGCAGCCCATTTGGCGTGCTCAACCCGGACGCGTATGCTTGCACTTTACCTAATTGAAAGCGTGCGTCAGCATTGTAAAGTTCAATGACCTCTGAGGGATAAGTGAGTGCTGTGCAGGAGAGCTGGCGAGGCGTGTAAAGCCGGCATTTGTGCCCTGCCCGAGGCACTTTAAGGAAGTTCACTGGGGCAAGCACCTGCTGTAAAAGCAAACAGACTTATATTTGGGACAGGAGTAGCTTGTTTTCTTGCTCTTTTTCGCAAAACTGCCTGACTTGATGGATATCCTGCATTCAGGCTTTTAGCATAGTTAACCTTAACATATCCCAGCTTTAACTATATATCTTTATAACTATATCTTCTTACTATGTACATATATTGCTGCTTCCCTCCGTCTTTTACATACACCCTCACGGAATCTTCACTCTTTTTTCTATAAGTCAGCATGCCTTCTAAGCCAATTCCGACGTTCCCTAAAATGTTCGTTGCCATGCCACATTTTTCCTGGCCGCCGCAAAGTGGCCCAAAAAATTACAGCCCAAGTTTGCAAATTTGATAACTACTTGCTTCTTCCTGGAAATTTAAACAAGTTACGGACACGCCCAGTTCCATGTCTTGTATTACTTCTGCCACGCCCATTTATGGCACTTATAATCAGGCCTAATCAAAGCGCTATTTGAACAATTGGGATGAGTTCTTGGAACCGGGCAGAGCGTCACTCGCCGTCGGCAGCTTTAAAAATGCCGCAGCGCGGCCCCTAGGTATGACCTAGTCCAATACCCTGGTGACCAGTTGTCGGCATGCTGTGCTAGCCTTGGAGAAGGGTAGAAGAAGGAGGAGGAGGAGGTAGTGGAGCTGCTCCGGTTGCCTAGAGACTCCCGCGGGAAAGCTACAGCTGAAGCCGGAATGGGGTCGAGGTCGCCATGGCTGGGCTTCCGGGCCAATTATGAATGAAATACTTTAAGGACAGCTGCAGTCGCGGCACAATTATCCGGGGTATAGCTCGACAAAAGTGGGTGAGTGCGCCCGGCGTCCGGTTAAGGCCAAACAATGCTGTGTGCGCGCGCCTGTCTGACGTATGACTCGATCAAGGATGCGCCAGGTTCTGGTGCCAGATGGTACGTCATCGAGACAAGGCGTTGCATTGTCCTCCACAGCAAGCGTTAACCTTCGCCCGGCTGGGCTAGTTTTGTGAATGAAAGGGTTTGCGGGGTTGTGGCCCACATCTGATTACCCCCCTCCCCCTCGCCCCTCGCCCCTCCGCCAAACGGATATTATTAATTAAAGGCGACCCTGCTTAGAGCCTAATCGTGTAATTGTGGCTGATATGGTGTACGTGTCACTTGGCTTTTTATAGCCCACTTTGGGACCGAATGCCATCAGCTAAATCTCCCCTCTCTTTCCCCTTTCTCCCCACGACCCGAACAAGTCACGTCGCTGTGCAGCCCATTAAACGCAATGTCAGCTAATGTGTTCGCAGTGCGCACAATTCTGAGCCGTACGAGTTGTTAAATAATGCCAATTCATGCATTTCAAATAAGAAACAAGTGCGAAACAGTCATGTTTGGACTTGCCGATGATTAAATACTCTTTTTTACTAGTTGTATATACCAGTAAATAGATCATGCGGCACATAAGGCGCGCCGAAATAGTAGTATATATGTTACTGTAAATAATTCTCCTAGATTAAACATTATTACTCTCGTTTTCAATAATCTTTGCGAATAAACTTTATTTTGCCTTATCAGCCACCAATGCCCAGCCCCCTTACGCCGCGCGCTTCATTGAATTCCCACGCTTATCAAGCTCCAGCCAAATACCAAGAATCAAGCGATGATGCATATTGCAGAGCGACTCGCTCTTGTTTTCCATACAATATTTCATTTTCAATTCCTATAAGTTATATTTGTCCGATCCGCCTGGTTCGAACTTATTTACTGTCTACAACATGGCCATATCGATCTGTTCAAGCAGATCAGGAATATATATGTTTATATAATTGAGTCGAAGATGTCTTCTTCTATACTTTTCATGATAAAATTGCAATGCTCTCCGCGAGGGTATACGAAGTACGACTGTTGCTCGACTGCAGAATACCCTTTGTTCAGTAGATCATGTTTTCATAGAGATTTGCTTTAGATTATGAATATAAATTAAGTATAAATTTGCAGGAGAACACATCTTTCTCTACTATTTTGCTTTCACAAATGTGAGTTTGCCGCAATAATATATATGTTAACTTTTGAAAGGAAATTTGTAGGGAAATTCGAAAGGGAAATTCACCAGAGATTGCCCCATAATCAAAGTTTAATTGGAAAGATGCCTGATTAAAACATTGAAGACAATCGACTTTATTGCTTTCCTTACTCTTCAGCCCAATCCCTTCGGCATAACCCAAGTTGGTTGTATATTTGGCAAGTGCGACGGTATATTGGCCAAAATGTAGACATTTTGTTTACACATTGACTTCAATTACCAACACATCGTGCATATTTTATGAGATGCGGCAAAGCGTTGCCCATGCAGGCTAGCTGGAAATAATTTATTATTTTCTTAGTTCATGTCAATCTTGACTGAGGTCCTGAGGGCTCGTCCTCCTCAGCCTGTGTGTGTTCATCAACTGTGGTCGCAGCGCACGCATATTTAAGGGCTTTTGTCTGGTATTTGGGTCAAAGTGCGAATTAGCATGCAGGTTGTTCCTTTCGTTCGCCCAACTGGGCGTATACGTAACTTATGCGTCTTACCCAAATATCTCTGGATGTCCTTTGTCGTTTGTCGTGCGTCCTTTGAGCTGTCGTGTTGGCGTGAAGTGGCTTCAATTTTGGGGCAATAAGCGAAGATTTGATGTTCGCGTGGCAGCTAAAAATAGCAAAAGGTTCGACGAAAACAACAACAACATCACTTGAAATATTCATTTAATGTTTTGTTGTGCCGCTTTATTTTGGCAAAACGCCCGCAGAGTGTGCAGAGCAGCAGAAATTCAGAAATTCAAAATTAAATTACAGCCGAGTGCCATTAAAAGCAACGGAAACTGCCGTAAAGATAACAAGTACGAGAAGGCATCATCAAAAATGTGCTTCACCCAAAGAAAAATGAAAGTAAAAACAGAAGCAGCGCGCCGCGACGCCCCAGAAGATAAAGGTAAACAACATTAAGGTAAATATTGAAAGCGGGCAGAGGGCAAGACAGAGGGGCTGAGAGGGCGCAAACGGGCAAACATATAAAGAAAGACATGTGTTGGCAAATGCGCAAATATATCAGTTGAAAACGGAAATATGCCGAGTGAGAAGTCAGCAGAGTGCGCAACAGGAATTTCACGCGCGTTTTAATACCCTTACCTGGGGTACCATAATTCTGGCACATTATAAGAGACAATGCAAGTAAAATTTTGCCTTGCAACCAAATGTGGTCCCTAGTTCAGATCACGTTTTAGGTCTTGCGTCTTGAGTAAATATATGATATACCTTAATGCATTTATATTCATTTCGGTTCAAGCTTTGCGAAGTTTTAATGAATTGTTTCGGCTCCGGGTTCAGGTTGACAGCTAAGTTCATGCTAGATGTTTAGTTGAACACGGGTTCAAGTTCACGTTCACGCCTATAGCTTGGCTTTTGTTTCAGTTCGTGAACTAGATTTTGTACCATAAGTGAAAGGAACTTTATTTGTATTCATGTTCAGAATTTGTGAAAATTTGAAAACTGATTTTGTTCAAGGTACAGTTCAGGCTAACCAAATTCGGATAACCGGAAGCGAGACATTGGGGTTTTTTAAGTTCCGATTGGAACAGGCAACATTCTATACTCGTCTTTAAGATTAGGTTAATGGAAGGTATATAAGAATACAATATTAATGATCTTCTTGTTTAAAAAAGGATTTAATTATATTTTTTTTTCATTTTTTGACATTTTTTTTAATTTATATAAATTCTGCACTTAGTTGCCACAGCAGCAAAGGTATTATTAATTCGGCAAGCGGAAGCTGGCTTTTGCTAATTGTTTTTTTTTTTCGTGCTGTTTGCCTTTTGGCTCTTGTGTTTGGCCCTTGTTATGAGCCAAAGAAGATTAATTATGGTGCTGTATTGTTTGGGTACTACAGCACATTTTCGTTGACGCGTGGGACAAATTAACGCGGTCCACTCCGTAAATATGGCTTTTGCTGCGGCCTTCGGTAGCTCTTTAAGGCCAGCTCCGAAAGTTGGCCAAAAAAATGTTGTGCAGCAGGCCGAAATTAGTCCCATATTAATGAGCCGTAGTTAGAGCAGGAATATTGGGCGACAATGAAGGGTAAATATAGATGGCGAAATGATAAAAATAGCTGCGGAAAAGAAAGGTAATAGGAAAACGCAAACTTAATTAAATATTGGCAGTCGCTGCTCCCAAAAATAAACACGACTTAAAAGGCAACAGCGGGATCCAAAGGAGCTCTCCTCCCCCTGTGGCTGGGTCTCCTGCGACTACGTGACTGCGGTCGCCTTTTGGGCATGTTGTACGCAATTGTTATTTTCTATTTCACTGAGCCAATGGGTCGTATGCGCAACAGCGCCAGCAGCGGGCGGGCGGGCCATAAAAATCACACATACGAGTAGTTGGCCGGATGAGAAAACGTATCCATTCGTATGCTAACATTTGTCGTCTGTCAACGGGAATTAGGTCACTGAATACGTATTTTTAGGCAATTCCATTATCAAAATGACACGCCCACAGGCAACACTTGATGTCTGCCAGCGCCTTTGACGCATTTCATCAACTTTCTTGCCACAGCCACAGTCACAGACATCAACACAGTTGTTGTTATTCTCCACGCAGTGTACGTGACTTGATGGCCGTCTATTGGCAGCATCCAAAAACTGTTTTGATTGCCTGTCTGACTCGCTAATTTGTTGCCTTGAGAGCATTCAAAGTTTTCCATCAATTGGTTGGATCAGGCGGCGTATACGTAATGCTATGCAGCTTTCAGTAGATTGCAATATTTCAACTAGAGGTATATAACATTATAACAGGGTATATTGAAAATGTGTAAAAAAAGAGAGTATACAAGACAAAAATACCAAAGTTCCTCAAGAACGCCATTCACATAGAAGAAACTGCAAATGTTCGTTAAGTCAGCTTTAAAGTGTGTACAGAGTATCTCCTAGTTGAGCACTCTTGTACCAATTTTGGAACTGAAAATTTGAAGCCAGCATAAATCATAGAAAGCTTAAAGCTCTGCGTAAAATTGACTGATTTGTCATATTTATTAGGTAATTATTTCCATACCAGTTCGTCTGCCAATTCAGTTGGAATAATGTTAATCAAATGCGGCCCGAACGAACGGTTCAGGCCAAGTCGGGCCGGGCCAGTCCAGACTGTGTCTACGTCTACGTCTTGACTTGGCTTGGCTTGGCTTGGCTGGGCTTGTTGTAAATTCAACAAGGGAATCGCATTTCGCACATAAATTTCCATAAACATTTTATGGCGTTTGCCTGGCAACGATTTTCATCGGCAATGCATGAAAAATATTGATGGTTCTTTCAATCGCTGACCTACTTTTTGATGCCGGGCCCACCCTGCCTATGCCCCGCCCAGTTGCTGACAACAAGTAACAAAAATGTAATCAGGCATCGATTGAGCTTGTCAAACGCGGCGTATACGCAATGTGCGCGCTATGAAAGGGCTTCTGGCCCTTAGCCCCATGGCTGTAATTAGCCTTGATTCATTGTATTGGCTATTTTTGGTAACTTTGGCAACTCGACCAATTCGCGAAGTGGGTCAGTCATCATTATGATTATTGTTTTCCACAAAAAAGTTGCCAAATAAACATGGATATTTATGCGGAAAGTTGAGAAAAAACGTCAGAATTACGGTTTGGTGTAAATGTTATTTCATTTATTGAACATGCTGTGTGAATTAAATATTCAGTTTAGCTGCTTCTATTTGGTAAATAGTTAACTTATGATTAAGTAAATGTGTGTATATGGTATATATCTCATTATAATCGGCTGTATATGTATATAACTGTATTGCTTATGCCTCGCCTCGCCTAGCCTTGCCTCGCCTTGCCTTGCCTTGCCTCGCCTTGCCTTGCCTTGCCTTGTTTGAATGTATTGTTATATTTTATATGTATATATAGTTGAGTTCTTAGATTGTTTGTTCTTTATAAGTACAATTCGGTAAATGTATGTGTATACGGTATATGCCTGCTATAGAATTCATTATATAATATAATCAGTTTTGAATTTCAATGTCTGCTTGGTTAGTTTATCTCATATATCATCGGTCTCTATATATATATATCTATATAACTATGTGAAGCCCTACGACTGGAGTGCGTTACGAATAAGTTTTGTTTGTTCTCTAAAATTACGAGCAAATGTCTTAGCTATCGAAGGAAATAATTCAAAAGTTTACGAATTATAAACAAAGTTGAGTACTTAAATATTATATTTGACTGCCTGACAAAATTTTGATCCCATTACAGCAACTAATTGTGTACGTATATAAGACGAGAGTGTCGTAATTTAATTAATAATACTTTAGATTTAAATTTCTTTTTTTGTTTGTTTTTAATTTTGATCTACACATGGGATAAAGGCACGAATGTACAATAATATTATATTACAATCAATTAGGCGAAACTTTTGTCCAATCAATACAAAATGTACGCAATATCGTTCAATTTTTATCTCAAAACTTTCCCCTCGACAGTCTTTTGTTATGGATGTTTAATCAAAAGCCGTGTGTGGAAATATCTAAAATCTAATATCTAGTTTCGAGCTTTTCTTTCTTGTTGTCGCGCGTGCTTAAGTCTTGGAAATTTGTTTTTGCTTTTCCATTGTTTGAAATGAGCTTTGTGAACTTTCGCATGGATATGAAAAGATTATTGTATCACAGATCTCGAAATGAATGGGCATGGATTTGGCACTATGAATTGGAACTACTTTTTAACTATATTTAACCGCTAGCTATGAACGATATCAAAGGTGTGTGGCTGTGCTTATTTCGGATTGTTCTGGAATCGTATTTCGAGATTCGCCCAGAGGCTTCTCTAGCGTCTGGCGTACTGACAGCAAACCGAGCTGCGCGGCACCCGCTGCGTCGGCAGACCGGACATGCCCTTTAGATATGTATAGGATACGGGCTGACGCAGTATGCGCTGTGGTGGCGGCTTCACCTTGCTCTTCGAGGATGCGGATGCGGAGGACGCGGACGATGTCGAGCAGGCGCTCGAGCTGCTCGCCGATTTGGAGGCCAGTCTGTGATGCTGCTGCTGCTGTCGCTGGTGCAGCTCAACGGTCGATGCCGATTTCAGAGCAGACTTCAAGGGCTGCGTCGGCGGCGGCGGTGGCGGCGGGGAGGGGCCACTGCACGAAAGCGAACGTGATGTAAGCGCGAGGCTCTCAAAGGCGCGCCGCAGCGACGATGTCGACCGGCGTTGCAGTCGTGAAAAGCTTGTGCGGCTCAACGATTTGCGCTTGCCCATATTTTGTTGTTGCTGCTGCTGCTCCTCGATGTCAATGGTGCTGCTGGTCTCACTGGAGGCGCACGACAACAGCTCCAGACGCGCAGCGGCCAATCCACGGCTGGCCGTCAGGGACGATGAATACGAGTCGGTCGATGAACTGTGCGCATCCTCTTCCTGTGCAGCTGCTGCTGCCGCTGCTGCTGTTGTGCCAGCAGCTGCGTCATCGCCGCTGCTGCTGCTGCTGCATGCACCATGAACTAGGTCATCGCTTGACCTCAGGCCAAACCGACGGCTCAGCAGCTGAAAGAAGCCCATGTTGCGCTCATAGCGAGGCGTTGGCGAAATGCTCGTCGAGTGCTCCATCTCCAGCAGCCATTTGTTGGTGCTGCCTGCCGAATTGTTGTTGTTGTTGTTATTGTTGTTGTTGTGGGGGTGTCGCTCCTGCTGCAGTTCGTCCGCAAAGCAGACATGTGGCGTGCCCATGGCTAGGGATGTTTACTGTACTATGACAATATAATCTTGGCTGCACTTCCGCTTTGACTCTCGCTCTCTCGCTTGCTCTCACTTTCTCTGTCTTTGTTGTTGCCGGTCTTTGTCTTGCAACTAACTCACACACACACACACACACACACAGATAGTTACTTTGAATTGTTTGTTTGTCGGCTTTTGTCGAGCGCTTTGTGTGTACACACTGGCGTGTTGTCCTTTCGCGTTTGAGTCGGCAATTTGAATGCCGCTTCCTTTTATAGACTCGCCCGGTTTGCAGACTGCGGTCGCTGCAAAGCGGCAAGAGAGCGCCTCTCTCTTTCTCTCCATCTGTCTCTCTTTTTCCCCTCTCTCTTGCCATACTTCCTTTGCAGGTTTACTACGTTGTGCATTATTTTGGCGCTGTTGCCTAATAATGGTAACAGCATTTGAATTGTGGCATTTGTTTACCCGCCTCCCATGCGTATTTCGCAATTTGTTGTTTGCCGCTGTGTTTACACTACCCGCCGCCAGGTGGTGGCACATTCAATATTTACCCACGTCCTGTGCTGCAATTTAATTGCTTTTGTAGCGCAATTGCACGCGCAAATTGTTTATTCGTCGATTTGTCTCAATTTCGCTTGGCTTTTGCTAAAAATAAAGCGCTCGAGTTTATTTCTAAACTTTTAATTGCCGCAGAGATATCCTTGCGCGGATTGTTGCAGGTGCGGCTCCTGCTTTTCCGCTTTCCAGAGATGTCGCCAGGAAAATTCATAAGCCGCAATTAAGGTCGTCAAAAATAGATTTTAGCTATTGTCGTTTTGTTTTCTCGTCGTTTTTGCTGTTGTTGTTTTGATTATTTAATTACGCACAAAATTGATTTTAATGCTCTATAAATAAAACTGACTGCCAATTTTACGCCTCGTTGCGAACCCGGGAAGGAGGCATTGAGGCTTTTTAATGCTCTGTCTATGGGGATTTAATGAAGTCCGTTGTTTTAATGGCTCCCCAACTAGACGTTTGGGGGGCAGGCTGCAGCCGCGGGCGATAATTGTTTCTGTCGTGTTGTCGTGTGTTGTTTATCCTCTAATTAAAAGGCGTAATTTTTGCTCTGACGTCAGTCCGTTAACAGATTTGTCAATTAAGAAACCAAAGCTATAAAAACAATTGACGTCCATTTATGTAGTTGACAATATTTACAAACTATCATTACAGCTATATATAGGCCATTGGCACCTACGCTCAACTGCGATTACTAACAACATTTTCTACGCCTCGGACTCTTTTCAGATCTCCTACATTATGTTAAGCCCCATCATGAAAGTGGAATATTCGTTTGGTAAGTGGAATTTCAAAAGTAATATTTAATCATTAAACTTTTTACCTGTCGATTTTCTATCTTGATACTCTATACACAACTATTTAAGCCTTTTTCATTTTGAATCCCAAACGTTTTATGAGTATCTAAGAAGAGAAACTATATTTTTGCCTAAATGGTAAAGTAGTTATCCATATTTGTTCTTTTGCTAACTAGTTTTTCACATTGATGAAGCCTGGTCTTATACCATTAATCCTGCATAAATGTTAATTTTAAAATTTTTGCTCTTCAGAACATGTTGCAAGCATATAAGACATATTATGCTTAGACAATGTGTTTGCCTCTGAATTGATTTTAAATATAAAAAAAGAGTGCACTAGTTGGGAGTTCACAACTAAAAGATTCCCTTTATCAAATATTTGCAGAACTATTCGAGTTGAATAGTTTTCTCGAATAGCTATTTGGGCAGTTGGTTGCATTCCCTTCCACAGTTCAGAGTCTTTTGTAGCCAAGTTTACAACCAGCTGATCTGCGCCAGACGACTATCAGAGACAACCACCCAGAAAGATGCAGTCGTAGGGCAGAGTATTGCATACTTTTAGGCGGGCGATCAAAAGCAGTCAGTGCAAGAAATAAATGATGCACCAACGATGATGGAGCAGTTGGGAAGTGGTCTAGATGACCCAACTGAGTTATTTAACAGGCAACGCCTCATTAATGGATGTACAAGAAAAGCTGACAAAGGCAGATAAAATGTGCCGAAGATGGCATTCAGGCTAAGTGCCTAAGGCGAACTTTAGGGGCCTTACTCAGCTCGCAGTCCAGTGGGAAGAAAACATACCCAACCACCCGAGGGGGACAGCATGTAACAGTAGCGCATGATTCCTTTTATGACCAGGCCCAGTCAGGCCACTTTTCCCAAAATCTACTCCATCTGTGTGTGTTAGTTTGAGCGAGGTCTTTAGCTTCCTTCGATTATCTTTAAACTTATTTGCCAAACTTAACATAAGAACCTAATGAATTCCACTCGCAGCTGTGGAAAATTGAGGGAAACGGTTTTATGCCAATATTTCCTGCTAGCTTATTTCTAGCTCATTGCAACGCATCTTGCAGAAAATTGGTCGATGGATTTAAAATGTATTTCTAATGGCTATGTCAACAGTTCAATCTTATGTGGTTGGGTGAAAAATTGGTGTCTAAAATTTGTGGGCCGGGCAAGGCCGGGTACGCATATCAATTATATGCTGAAATGCGCATATTGTCATATGAACAACGAACTTAAGCAGCTTCAAGGCTTGGTTTACTAGTAGTCGGGAGGCCACTGGGATTAGTTGTGCTTCATTAAAATTTGAATTGCTCGCATTTGTATGCTGCGACCACTTGCAACATGCAGCATGCAGCATGCAATAGCAGATGCCGCAGCCGCAGCGGCAGCAGCAGCGGCATCTGTGTCTGGCGATTAACGTCATAGTTGTAGTCGTTATGCAGACATGATATCGTATGTCAAAACAATAAGGTCGAGTCCTTCGGCAACTTGAAAAATTGAGGACCTTACCTACATCAGCAAGCGGCGCACAAGGCGACACGCAACTGTTCCCAGGGCACAGTTGACACAGTGTGCAACGTGTGGCACGACGCAGGACGCACGACGCAGGCGCACGACTGCGGCCAGAGGCCAACTTCGGCACGAAGAGCTTTGGCCTCAGAACTTTTTGCCGCAAAGCTCGTAAAAAGGCCGTTAATTGCGAATTTGGAAATAAGAATTCAGTTGAGTTTTGTTTAGATTGATTTTTGCTTTATTTTTTATTTATTGACAGCTATGCTTATGCTTAAGGTTATATGCTCTAAAAATATAGGGTATTTACTTAGATGCTAAACATTTTTGCTATGCGTTTGTTTTACTTTTTCTCTTTGTTTTGTGTGTTTAGTCAAAAAAAGTGTGTTAGAATTTGAAATAATTAAACATTTTTGGCGACTCAGATATTTTCTTTTTGTACAATTTGAATGTTAAATTTAATTTTTTATCTCAAGAGTTTGTTTTGCTTAGTAAATTCGTAATTTTGTCTAGTGCCCGGTTGAAATAAGTGCAAAGTATATTGAAATAACAAACTTTTCGAGATTTTTTTCTTTTTTTTTTGTTTTTGTTTTTTGTTTGAGCCTAGCTCCATAAGTTGAGTCAAAGTTTAAAAACTACTTGGAGGAAGATATGTGTGTGGGTCAGGGTTTCATACTAAATAAAACTAAACTTTAGCTACTCTGTAAACTGAAAGTTCCTAAATCGATAGGTATGCGAAGCTAATATTTGGAATACATGGAATTTGTTGTATTTTTTGTAATTTTTTCTTTGGTTTTTTCTTTTGGCTAACACACATTTATAAAATATGCTTTGCTGCTGCATTTCCAAACGCTGTTTCTAGCCGTTTCTAGCCGTTTCTAGCTGTTGTCGGCTTGTTTTTCTTCTTGTTTTTAGGCACTACATCACTTTTCATTATAATCTACCCACCCCATAACCAGACTATAAAGCCATTAACACCTTTGGCGTTGGCCTTCGTCCTTCACCCGCAATCGCCGTCTGCTCCATTGTCTTGGGCAATGTCCTCGCCGCGATGACGTCCGCCCGCCCGCCTAATACATGCTGTGCTGCAGCGTATAGGGGCAGCAGACCGCGTAGCTGGGCACCCGCGAGTATAGCCCGGACATGCCCTTCATGTAAACGTACTGCACTGGAGGTCGCAATATGCTCTGCTGCTTCTTGTCCTTTTTGGACGACTTTGATGAGCTGCTGCTGCTGCTGCTGCTGCTACTGCTGTTGCTGTTGTTGCTGCTGCTGCTGTTGTTGCTGCAGCTGCTGCTGTTGCTGTTGTTGCTTCTGTTGCTGTTGTGCGGCATCAGTGACTTTTTGCCCCTCATCAGCGAGGACACATTGCGCTGTCGCCGCGGTGTGCTGCTGCAGGACAAGGAGCGCAGCGATGCAGTTGCCGTTGTGGCTGCCGATGTGGAGAAGTGCTGGAGCATGCGGCTAACTGATGAGGAGATGGAGATGCGACTCAGATGCAGGCCAGAAGTCTTGTTGCTGACTCCAGCCGATGCGGCGGATGCAGAACGTGGCTCCGGTTCGCTGCTGTGCGGCTTAAGATGGTCCAGATTCTCGTTCTCATTCTCATTCTCATTTTCATTCTCATCCTCGTCAACGCTGCTGCCGCTATCGTCATAGTGATGTGGATGCAGTTGATCCATGGCGCTGCCGGGTCGATAGACAGTTTCCACATAGATGTGTCCACCATTATTATCGTAAAATTCCAGACCAGGCGAACTCGACTCCGAGGATGTGCGTGAGGTGTGCTCAAGATCGAGACTGGAGCCGCCATTGAGCACTTCGAGGCAATCATTGCGCGAGCCGCTGAGACTGAACAAGTCCGTCGCCGAGCTGCGTATATCATCCTGGCTGCTGTAGACGGTGTCGTTCTGGTGATGGTGATGCTGGAAATGACGGCCCAGATGCCTGCTGAGCAACTGCAACAGACTGCGCGATCTGGACAGCTTCTGGCCGCGCGAGCCACGTTTCGGCTGCTTGGCCTGCTTGTCGCCCAGATCCATGGAGGAGCTGGTTGCGCTGTTGCCGCTTGAATTGGAGTTGGAGCTCGATTTGGAGCAATTGTTGGGTGACAGCGTATCCATCACGTTTCTCTCACTTATATGAATTTCAACTGTTTTCTGCTTAAAGTCTTTTTCAATGGGAATTTTCTTGAATTTTTTTGAATTTCACTTCAAGTCCGCTTGTTGGGCTTTAGTTGCAACGCGTGTCGCGACGTGTCCTGGCATTAACTGCTGGGGCAGGCGTTGTTGCTGCCGCTTTTATAGCTGCAGTCAATGTCGACTGATGCTCGAAAGCTTCGCGTTTAACCTTCGTGCGTGCGGCACATACAGCACACAGGTCCCCGCCGCCCGCCAGGCCACATCCTGCTGCCACCACGACGAGGACGAGGACACTTCGTGCGCTGCCTGCCACAGCTCGAGCAGCAGCAGTGCCCGTGCAGCTGTCGTGGCAGCCACAACGTGAGCGGCAGCAGCCACACTTATCCCAGTTTCCTTTTCGCCTTGGCTCTGTACAAAATTTACGTAAACTCCGCACAACCTGTTGCCTTCTGATGTTTCGAATGCCTGCTTCATTCGTCAACGTGATTGCTGCCGCCTGCCTTTGCCCCTGCCCCGTTTTTCTTTTTGGCTAAAGAAAATCAAACGACGCTGCAATTTTGAGCTTTCACCCCTTGGCCGCCTGTGTGATTGAGAACGTGACTTTTGCACGTCATCCGCCTGCCTTCGCGCACCGTCCGCACCTTAGCCATTCACCTGGCATCGAGGCGGCTGCCGTGGCACACGTGAAAACGCCGCGCCACTTATTTGCCTCCGAAACCCGTTAGCTGCGGGTGCACCGATTGCCCCTGTGGTATGGCACTTGCGTGACCCAGATTGGGATTTATCAAGGGTCCATCTCCGACTAATTCATCTGCCACTTCGACTATTTTTGACTGGGGCTCTTCTCGCTTAACTATGATTCTGATATGAGTACGTACTTTATTATCCAGCCTTGACAGTTGTGAAAGACACATCATTGCGAAAGGTATTTGAATATCCCTAGTTATTCATTTTATCTTTTGTCAAAAATCAGCGTAAAGCTCTTCCTTGAACTAGAATAATCTTTCCTGCTACTATAATTCGAAATTCGGGAGATATTCAAAAGTCAAATATTAAGTATCTGTATATTATTACGAGAGCTATAAAACAAATTTTCATTGTATGTAATACTCATTTAGCTTCTTATTGGCTAATGACCAGCAGATTTTCGTAATCTACTTCTACAACACGTTATGTGTCGCTTAGCTCCAGTTGCATTCAGCACGTTGCAGGCACACGTCGCACTCACCTTGGCTGCAGCATATGCTGCTGCTGCTGCTGTTGATGATGCTCCTGTTGCTGTTGATGATGCTGTTGCTGTTGATGATGCTGTTGCTGTTGCTGATGGGCATGCACAGCGGCAGTCCAGTTCGAGAACACAAAAATAGTTTCTATTGACGCAATCGTCTTGCAACTTAGCTAAATTCCAGTTAGGCATACCTTACCTAAGTCCTCATTTTGTCCTTAGGTCTTGTTTTGATAGAGAGATAGGCAGAGGGCAGCACACGACTGCGACTTACTCTGCTTAGAGTGAGACTACTGAAAAGGAGTCTTTTGAACTACGAGAACACAAGTGGTCGATTCTATATTCTATAGCAGCCATATATTATTCTAGTCCCATTTGATATGGCTTTGCAGTTATGTAATTCCAAAGAAAACAAACTTTTCGACCGTTTCTTTATAGAGTTTTCAATCTGATAAGATTTTGCTGATTGATACGGAGCATAGTGTAACTAGTAAATGCTAAGATTCGTCAGGAACTTAGCCTCCGATCATTTGACATCTATATGATATGGAAGAAGCCGGACGATAGTTTTGCTACTGAGAGACACATGGACCTTGATCACAAGACTTCTCCTACTATGTTTAACAACTTTCGTTTCAAGTCTCCTATATACGCTGAAAGCGTATAGATAGGGTATGTTGCTAGTGCGCAAAGCCAAGGTCTTTTGGATCCGGCGGAAAATGTGTGGCAATGTCACGTAGCAGCGATTGGGTCACCTGTTGCTCCTTAGCTACCAGGAATGCCGCTCCGTGTGGAGCTCAACATTGGTTGGCTTTCGGCAAGAAGGTGAACGCCAGGCGCCCCATAGCGTTGCCCATTGGCAAATTGAAGTACAAGGCATTACGAACCTATTTGTTTTGAGTTTATTAGATTGGCCAATTTCACAGTAGCTGCCGCAGTGGCAGTCGCCGTGGCAGTCGCAGTCGACTGATGGATTTGCCAACCGCTGTGCGTGGGGCATCAAAGCAGGAACGGGGTTAGCGACAAAGCCCCAATGCCAATGTCGAGTGCTGCTCCAAATCGTTGACTGGGCGAGTACGTGGCCGGATAGGGCTGGGCGTACGGATAGCCCGAGGGGTATCTGCTGTAGGCGCCATCATGGTGCACTGGTCCAGCTATGCCATAGTAGTTGTTGTAGTACGTCTCTCCGGGCAAATAAGTACTTGTATACGGTCTCTGCGCCTGTACGCCCAGGCCGAATGAAACGAGCGGCTTGGCCTTGGCGCTGGCCAAGATTAGCAGCAGCAACTGCAAATGTTTATTGAAAGTGTTAGAAATGCAATTCAACTGAACTGGGGATTTGCCTACCCAAACATAATTGCGCATTTTCTGCACTTGTTTTCTTGTGCCTTTTCTATGGAAATTCTCGATGCCAGTTCGTGTCCACTCGCTGCTTGCGACTTGTGTGCTTTGCTGTGGCAGCTGCACTCCTGTATTCCTTTTATACCTCGGATACCCGGTTACCTGGTTGGGCTGTGGGCCGTTTCTGGTTTGCAGCTCTGAAACTTGATTGTACATTTGTGTATGCTCTTAATTTACTTAGTTTGTCGTTTTTGTTGTTGTCCATCGGGAATTTTCTGCAAGTTCTGTTCTTCTTCATCTTGTTGTGGCAGCCACGCCCAACTCTAAGTCAAACTCGTTTAGCTATGGGAAACTGATATCGCGAACTTGTTCCATCTGCTAATAACTGAAATTAACAATCTCTTAATGCTTTGCATAGGGTTTGTCTGGACTCGACTCGACTCGACTGAAGCGCTCATGTTTCATAAGCATGTGTCATGTCTAGTATTTAGAAATGGACGACAGGTAAATGCCCTGTCAACCATTATCTTTTATTTGACGGAACATTTGTAGTACTTAGAGTTGTTTAATTAATCAATATACTTTTTAACCTTATAAAAGTGCTTTAGACCAGAGGCAGTACAAGTTCAGCCGGGCTTATAGTTCCATAAAGGAATTCCTTATTAGATTATTGAGGCAACTTATTCAAAAGAGAAAAGAACTCTCCGTGTCAGATGTGCTACGGTTTAGAGATTCAAGCCTGGTTCTTACACCCACTTCTTTTTGTTATTATATCTTGGAAAGGGAACTATACTCCAAATTACGTTCCGTTCTCCGGAAAGCGCCTCAAAGTGCCTTCAAACATCGCTAGATCCTTTTACTGCTGCTAATTACTTGTGGTAGTGTATAAAAACCAATCAAACATTAATTAATTTATGTGATTATTTTGCTAGTTTGTTCGGTTCGTTGTCTGGTTTCCGTGCACAATTTGCGTACGCATTTGTGTCCAAGTCCGTCACCTGGACACCCACGAATCCATGTGACCAGCGTCTGGTCACGTTTTTCAACGTGCTGAAACGCAAAAGTTTCCATTGCAAAACAAAAAGGAACAAAATAAAAAATGGAAGCAGCAACGTTTCTGGCTTTCCGGCGGATTTGTTGGACTGGCAACAGTTGTTGCCATTGCTACGGCTTCCATGTGCAGTCCCGTTGGGCTCTGACGTGTGCCACGCCCCAATTTGGCAGTTTTCCCAACCGCCCACAAAAGGGTTTCAATGCTGCCAGATTTATTTTAAACGCTGCTCTGGACTTGGGTTCAAGGTGTCACGTCCGAGCGGTTAGGTCACATGATACGGCTAAAACTGCGGTCCATTGTGGATGATCTCGCCGTGAATTGTTTACGCTTGCGGCCAATAGCTGGTCGCAGTTCAATAGACCAGAGTGCAGACACTTTTGGTAGGGAAATTGTTGGGACGGCTTTGGACCACAGACAATGTAAACTGTTATCTGGCCAGGTTAACGCTTTGAAACAATTGCGATTGAGGCTGACGAGCTTTATTCAAATTTCAGGCTTAATTATTTCCCCCTAGAACAGATACTCATAGGTCAGGGGCTTGTAGTCGCTGCGATACTGCTGCTGATAGGAATTGGGCGTCTCCACGCTGTGGTACACATGCGACTGGCTGGCCGGTTGGATCAGCCGGGTGTAGGCCAGCGGCAGGACGGCGCCAGTGTGGCGTGCATAGGCCAAGCCGGGCGAGGTGTAGTAGCTGGTATACCCGGGCGTATATAGTATCTCGTGGCACAGCACAAGGCCCAACAGGCAGGCAAAGATGATGAGCTGCAAGCAAATAGTTGTGTTATACTCTAACACTCTCGGGGAACCTTCTGGCTGTCACAGCTCCAACACTTACCAGCTTCATGGTCTTCTAGTGAGCACAAACTGAATACCATTTGCAGCCCGGGGCGGCCTTTTATAGGCCGGACTGTGCAGCCTGTGCTGTGTTCCATTGTCCGATCTCCTAGCTGCTGCTGGCCAAGGTCAAAGGCATTTGCAGCGGCAATTTGAAAGAAGCCCTTAACTCAGTTTGAATGTAGCTTGCAATTGCAATTGCACTTCACAGATCGATTGACTACAGTCCAAAGAATACAATCGAAAGAATCCACGCTCCAGAAAGCAGAACAAGTCAGAATGTGACGAGCGTAATAGGGGCAAGACTACAGGATACTCTGTGGCTAAGTTTATTTTACTTTAAGATATTATTGTATTCAACATTTGCTTGCTTTCATTAAAAGTCTTATCCTGTTTGTGAACGAGAACATGCGCTTATGAATGTGGAAAGTCAGGTTTACAAAGAAAGGGCTCGGACCGGAATCCGAACCGAAGTTCCTCTAGTCGTATATACCCTCAATGTTCTCTGCTGGTTAAAGAGCATAACGAGCTGCTTGCCCGTCTCCAGATCCAGATTGAGCGCTGATCGTCGTGCGCGTCTGACAAGATAAGCCCAAACGAGCTGCCACATAAATAGAGGTGCATGCAACACACGTTGAGGCACAGGCATCTCTTCCTCCTGCTTCCTCAATCAGCACTCGAAGGTGGCTCGCCAGCTCCTCCAATCTCGCATCCAGAGTTCTTCACATGGTGAATGGTAAATATTTTTCCTTTTGCCATTTGCTGTTTACATCTTTGGGCCATTTGCACTTTGTTTTGCAGTTGTCGTTGGCCAAAATAAACAATTAAGTGAGCGGAGCGGGAATTGGAGGCTGTCAGCACTTCCGGTATTTCGCTTTGATAGATTTCAAGGTCAGCCCAAGCCGAATACGCCGTGGGCGTATTTACATTGCTGCCCTTGAATTTGGACGCAATTCGTGCGAAGTTTGCCAAGTGCGCATCGCTTTGTTTTGCATTTGTGGTCCTTTGGCATTAGCCGAAGGTAGGCCCAAAAACAAACTCCTACGCAAACAGCAATTAATGCTGAATGCCCATTGTATATAGTACTTATTATTCAATATATCTGCGTAGTATTTCCTATATTGTGTCCAGTTCCGGTCAGCACTTGTTTTTTGTTTTTGTTGATTGATGAAAATCAATTGCGCAACAGCTCAGTTGAGTTTTGCGGTCTTCATTTTGATCAGATTTTGTAATCTTAATCAAATAATGATCCCTTTAGTAAATGTCTTAACTGGACCTTATATTTCCGCATCTCTTATGTAATGCATAGATTATGAATACTCCACTTTTGGGATAACTTTCATCTTTTACACCAAAATGTTTAAAGCAGTTTCATTCTTATAGATCTCCACTTTGCGCTTTGGTTCACGCTTTTGTATGCCATCTGGTATTTCAATTCCGAAAATTATATAAAATTCGGACTAATCGAAGTTAATTAATTCCCTTACATTATGAGGGGCACAGGGGTAAAATGTATGCAAAAAGCAACTGATTTACTATGTGCATAATGTGCATTTATTTAAATATATTTATTAATTCTTTACTTAAATTAATAATTCATGTGTGAAAGCCAGATATTTTTCCAACTGAGCAAACTTCCTGTGTTCTCCACCCTTTTTTTTTTTTGATTGCATTATTCATTTATTTAATTTATGCTCTCAAATGAAAATTGTTAAATTTGTGAATTTTGATATTCACATATTCATTTTTTATGCAATCGCAATTGCGGCCCCCTTTTTTCGAGTGCATTTGTTTTAAAGCCGCAGCTCGAGATGCGAAGCGTTCCACTGGCAAGTTTGACTAGCGGTTAAAGAGTGGGTAATTCAAGTCGAGAACTCAGTCATTCACTTGCGAAATTCGAGCTGGCCAAAAGCCAAACAAAGCCGCCCAAGATATTGGAGCGAAGGTCGTGTGCTGGGTTGCATGCCACTTGCCACGCATTATATAAATGCCGTAGACAGCGCAGGTAATCAAAGAGTCTTCTGGCAGCTGCTGCGCATCTACGAGTCCGAGTTAATAGTACAAACGCCCCCAACATGTACAAACTGGTAGGTGGCCTGGCGAGCCTGTCATAATTTGTGCTTTAATACCAAATCCTTTGGCAGTTTATTTTGCTGTCACTCTGCGTGGCCATCGCCTGTGCGGCGCCTGGCCTGCTGCATGCAACGCCCATCCTGGGCAGCGCCACGTCGTACCACAGCTGGCCGCACCAGCAGCAGCAGCAGGCGGTGCATGTGGTGCGTCCAATTTGGCCAACGCACCACATTGTTCGGCCCATCATTCATGGCGGCGCATATGGTCACGGCCATGGTCATGGCTGGCTTTAGGCCCACAACTGGCGGCGGCAGCCTTAGATGTGTCCATCTGAATGCCTGAAATAAAATAGTTTGAGCTTGATTGGTAAAGTGTCGGCATATATCTCTTCTTTTGGGCGGGTCTGGGTATAAAAGTGGCAGGCTCTACGGCCAGCAGCTGCAGTTAATCCATAGCATTCCTGGCGAACATGTGGCCAGTAAGTAGGCGTTCTCTTGCCTCACACACATCTCTGTAGAGCTTCATCTTCGGCACAGTTCTGGCTCTGGCCCTGGCTGTGGATCGGCGTGGCTCTGCTGCAGCTGAGATGCGCCTGGACCCTTCATTTGTATGTGCTGACGCCCACGCAGCCAGCCCGCCTCGGAGCTGCCCTGGACACGTTGCCAATGTCTAAGGACGCTGGCGGTTTGCAGCTGGAGGATGCGCAGGGCAAGCTGTATGAGCCCAAGGATTTCTTTCGCGACGTCCAGCGTCTGATGTACACCTTCTTTCACCTGATGCAGACGAACAGTCCACAACTCCTCAACACATCGAAAAAGCAAAAGAAGCCAAAGTTGCCATTCAAGCTGATTGTGGATCGCTTGGGCTTTGGCAATTTAACCCTCAATCTAGCATTTACTTTCAACTTTGTGTCGACCAACACCTTTAATGGCTGACCTAAGGGTTAAAGGGGCACAGAAAAGTAGTGTAGCACACTTTCAGGCGGCAGTTGTAAAAGGCATACAAATACAATTTTTTTTAATGTTTTTTTTATGTTGTCAACTTTGTATTTTCTATAAAATGTGATTCACAGCTCGAGTGGGTTCTGGTGGGTTCTGGAGGGTTGTCTACTTCTTCAGCAGCAGAGGAGCTGCGCTATAGGCGGCAGCATAGGGCGATGCCAGATAGGGCGAGGCCACGTACGGCGATGCCACATAGGGTGAGGCCACGTACGGCGATGCCACATAGGGAGCCGCGAAGTTTCCATGATATTCGGTGCTGTAGACAGCAGCAGCGGGCGCTGCAGCAACCAGCGGTGCGGAGTAGGCGAGTGGTGCAACAATTCCAGGCTTGGCGGCAACGCAGGCGACCACAGCGAGGAGAACGGCAGCGAAAAACTTGAACATATTTGGTTTGTTTGTTGGATTTGTTGGTTGACTTGTCGATGAAACAAATTGTAACTGATGCTCAACCCAGTGCCGAGCCATGGCTTATATACGCAAATTGGTAAGACCTTGCAGGGCTGCGAAGCGTATTCTCTTGGCCAATTGTCAGGCAGCGCACGTAGCCAGCCCAATTGGCAGTTATATGCGTAAGTGGCTTTAACAATATGTGGCTGAGTCTTTTCGAGCTGTATGTCTTCAGGTCCGCTTGGCTCATAAGCTGGGCTAGCACGCAGTCTGCGCCAAGGCTCTACCTAGTATTAGCTGCCTGGCTAGCTGTATAAAAGCCCCAACGCGAATAGCTCTAATCATCAGTTCAGTTTAGTTACTTCTTCAAGCAGCTCAACCCCAACTACCAAATCCAACAAGATGTTCAAGTTTGTTGTCCTCGCCGTACTCGCTCTGGTTGCCTGCGTCGCTGCCAAGCCCGGAATTCTGGCCTACTCGTCGCCCTACGTGGCATCTCCGTACGTGGCATCTCCATATGTGGCCTCCTCGTACGTATCGTCGCCCTATGTTGCATCGCCATATGTTGCCTCACCTTATGTGGCATCACCGTACCTCGCCTCGCCCTATGCTGCCGCCTACAGTGCAGCTCCTCTGCTGCTCCGGAAGTAGATAAATGCAGCCGACAATTATCAAATATCTCTGTGTCTCTCTGTCTGCGAAAACTGAATATAAATAAATGAAAAACTGAAACTCGGAATCAAATTGTTTGCTGTGCACTTTTATCTGTTTTATATAGCCGGAGCCGTCGGGTTCAGTTCAAGGTCTTTGCCTGGCGCTTATCTCAGCCGCCAGCAGGAAGTTTGTGTCGAGGTCTCTGCGTCTTTTATCTCTCGCCATTTGGTTGCTTTCCCCTTACTGGAGACAAAGCTCTAAAGATTTCCGGGTTGAAGTCTTTTCGTACATTTATTTTTAAATCGCAATTCTTATATCTTTAGTTTAAGGCTTTGTTTTTGGCTTATGCTAAATGTTATGCTAGGCCACTCACAGATTTAGATTCGCGTCCATTGTGGCAGTCGACTGGAAGACAATGCTGCTGCGATTGTAGCGACCCGAGCGTCGCACCTTGCGGATGCGCAGTGTGACCAGAGTCACCATAGCTATCAAGACCGAACCCCCAATGGCATAGAAGAAAAGCTTCATGAAGAGCAAATGGAGCTCCAGGTTCTGTGAGTGGGCGCGCAACAGCTCCAGCTGCTTGTGCAGCGCCTGCATAGGTTCCTCGAGGGCAATCGATGCGGCAGGTTGCGTGGCCTGTTGGCTGGCCGAGAGGCTGATGCAGGAGACGTCCCGTATATGCGGCGTCTCGTCTGTGCTGTCGTCGGGTTCAATGTGCAGGGTCACCGTGTCGGTGAGGTAGGGCGGTATGAGCAGATGGTGCAGATAGGAGCAGTTGAAGCGATTGCGAGAGATACCCAATTTCTGGAGCAACGGAAAGGCCTGAGCGAAGCTGCGATTTCCCTGTACCTCGCTCAGTGCATTGCCATCCACAAAGAACTGTTTGAGGTTGGCCAGGTAGGGCACAAACAGATCCAGATTGAGGCTGGTCAGATTGTTGAACGACAGGTCGAGTATCTCCAGATACTTCTGCTTGGAGAACATACCGAACTGCAGCTCGCGCACACCAGTCGAGCGTAGGTAAAGATTGCGCAGCCGTTTCAGCTGATCGAAAGTGCTCACACTCAGGGGACCAATGGGATTATAGGACAGGTCCAGATGCAGCAGAGCTGTCAGATTGGTAATATTCGCTATGCTGGCCAGCCGATTGCCGCGCAACTCCAGTGTCTCCAGCTGTAGTGCCTGGTGCATCTGTATGGAGCTGATGTTGTTGTAATTGGCGCGCACGAAGCGGGTGGCATTCACGGTGAGATTGGTCAAATGGTTGTAGTCCAGATGAAGTTGATGGACAATGCTCTTGTTGGTCAGCTGGAAGGTGTTCAGCGAATTGGTGGCCAGCAGCAGGCTTTCCAGGCTGGCAGCCTCCGTGAATGTGTCCGGGTGAATGCGGATTAGCTTGTTATTGGACAGATTCACCTCCTTGATGCGACGCATGCGACTGAAGACCTCCGGCTGGACATAGCTAAGGGCATTGCTCTCCAGCGAAACCGACTCCAGATACTCGTTATCCTTGAATATGTCCTTGTGCAGCTCGCTGAGACGATTGCCCGTCAGGTGGAGCTTATTCAGGATGTGCAGGCCACAAAATGCATTCTCACTCAGCTGCGATATTCTGTTGTACGATAAATCCAGTCGCATCAGAGCATTGGCTCCAATAAACACGGACGTCTGCACCGAGGTCAAGTTGTTATAGCTCAAGTTCAGATAGGTCAGGTTGCTCGCCGCGCTGAAAGTGTTTCGCGTCAGCTCCAGAATGCTCGTATAGGACACATCCAGGGTCTTCAGATGGGTGAACGTCTCGAACAGATGGAAGGGCACATAGAGCAGCGTCGAGTCGTAGAACTTCATGAACTTGACCATGTTGCCGGGCAGAAAGTTCTTGACCACCACATTCTGGCTGTGGGTCACTATGAAGCCGGTCACCGTGCAGAATGCCTCGCTGGCATCCATGTACATGTGCTGCTCGAACTCGTCGCAGCTCAGATAGACATCACCAGCCAGAGCACGATCCTCGCGCGGGGACGACAGGACGAACAACAGGAGCAGGAGCCAAACATTACGTATACGCATTGTGAACCGCGCGAAGCGAACACTTTTCGCAAACTGCAAACGCATTTTCGCCAGTTATTACAGAAATGCAATCATGTAAAGCAAGGGATGGCATTTGGTGCATACATTATATATATATGTAAATATATATATATAT
Organism: Drosophila kanekoi; assembly: GCA_037075305.1. Taxonomy (NCBI): domain Eukaryota; kingdom Metazoa; phylum Arthropoda; class Insecta; order Diptera; family Drosophilidae; genus Drosophila; species Drosophila kanekoi. Next base: position 12,693,227 of record JBAMCE010000141.1, read on the forward strand.
ATAAAGTGTATATATTTTAAGATTGCAGTTCCCTTTAACGCCCTGTAAATGGCTAAACGGGGTATGCTCCAATTGTGGTCGTGTTTGTAACAGACAGAGAAGTTTTTCTTTGGGACTCATAAGTTCTTATAACTTATTTTTACTTGAGGTCTAAAAGGGGTGGAAAAGGGCAAGGAAACAAAAAAAAATGTTATAATTATGTTTGAAATTGTGATGAAAGGAGCTTAGAAAGCTCTGCTCTATGAGAATACAGGATATTCCTATATTCCTTTTAGGAATATTAAGATTTTGTTTGCAGGTCAACTTCAAGTCGAGCCCTTTCAATCTAGAACATATTTATGTACTTCAGATACTTCTCAGTCCATTAAATAAGCTTTGGCGCGTTCTGGCGATAAGAAATGTCGGCCTGTGCATTGATATTTCTTCTTTTCTTCTTTTTTTTTGCATTGTTGCGTCTCCGATTTAAAGATGTTTGTCTGTATGTCGTGTGAGCTTTAGGCTGGACAGATTTGATAGCTTTAATGGGCTCTGCTCCCACGATGTGTTGACATTTTGTTGTTGTTCCTTTCGCTACGACGCAATCGAGTTCTGTCAGCCAAAAATGTTGTAACATGGATTAAAGCATATTGCCACATGCCGCTGTGGCCTATTGGCTGGCCAAAAAAGATTGCATAAGTAAATTGCAGCGTCATGTTGCGACCTTGAAACATGCAATATATTCAATCGGATTAGGTGTGCGTGCAACGCCTGCCTGCCCCATGCCACCATAAGCCCAATGTCCAGTGTCCAGTGTCCAATTTGTTGAAAAGTCATTCGAGTTGGGTTTGGCTTCGCCACAAGGGCAGGTCAGTTAACTGACCGCATAAATTTAATCGGAACAGCTACTGTATTGTATATTTTTTGGGCGGTTGCCTTCAAAACGCACCGCAACACTTTTTATGGACTCACATTTGGCGACGTGCTCGACATACCCAAGCAAGAGACCTCTGCGACAGTTCCAGCTGCTCATCTGCTGGGCACGTAGCCAGAGGTGTCCAATTGGCACTCGCCTCGTCAATATTTTGTTTTTATTTTGTCATTTTTTGCTTCTCAATATTTGGCGACTGTAGAACCCATCAAAACACATCACAAAACAAAACAAAGCAAAAACTGTCGCATTCGGGCTATAAAAATGCAGGCGCCTTTGTCCAGCGCATAGTCTACTTCGTTAGCTCTTCCCACAAACACTTCAACATGTTCAAACTGGTGCGTTTTTTTTTTCTTGTTCAAATCCTATTCTTTCTATTTGGTAAATCCTAATTTGTTGCAGTCTGCTGCCATCTTTGTGCTCGGCGCCGTGCTCGCCTGCAGCCTGGCTGAGGCCAAGCCGGCGGTGCTCGTGGATGCCGCTCCTGCGGTGGTAACTGCCACCAGCTCCCAGTATGTGGCACGCAATTACAATGGCATCGCTGCTGCGCCCATTGTAGCCGCCGCTCCCGTGGCCCCCGTTGCTGCCGCCTACACCGCGCCCATTGCTGCTGCTGCCCCCGTTGCCGCTGCCTACACCGCCCCCGTTGCCGCTGCTTACACCGCCCCCGTTGCCGCCGCCTACACCGCGCCCGTTGCCTATCCCTACAGCTACCCCTACACCGCTGCTGCCTACACATATCTATAAATGATTCGTCTGATTCAAATGGCTTGACTCATCAGGATTTCTTTTTTTGTAAATAAAAACAATTGCTCAAGAATAACTTGATTTGGTGTTTTGCGAAATAAGTTTTTTGGTTAAAAAGTGCGCTGGAAAGGAAAGATCCAGGATGTGTGCTTTTGATGTGTCTTAACTATCCTTTAAATTGCCTTCTTCAAATGAATTTTAGTTCTTTTGTTTTAATTTCCTTCTTGATTGACTATTTGTTAGTCGGGTAACTTCTACGTTCCTGGTTCGACCTTCTAACAAGAGTTAGAACCCTCTAGCTGCCATTTATATAACAAATATATATATTTTTAGAAATATCTAGATTAAAGTATTTTAAGAATTAAAGGTTTTGACTTCATAAAGTGATTTATACTTTTTCTTGAGGCTTATATGAAAGAGAGTTGACCATGTTCATTTGGCTTGGCTTCTACCTTTTTGTGGGACAGTCATTAAGATGACAAAGTATTAATATTGATTGATACTTGTCGAAGAAATTCGAAAAATTTGCTTTAAATGTAGTTAAAACCTCTGAAATGCCACAAAATTCAGTTCCTAATATAAAGCATAAGGATTACCTACAACTAGCTAAATATATTGTCGATTCCATGCTTCAACTTTTATCACAATATTCGTTTTAATTATATAATTATTTAATAGTAATATTTGGACACATTTCTCTAAAGTAACATTTGCATTTGAAATTTAACTACAACAACGCGTCTTTGCAACGATCTGCAATTTGTGTCTTGTCAAGGATTCCGAGGCTGAAATCCACCTGCTGCCTGGCTGACAGCAGCTGTGCTTGGGGATTTGTTCTCCTTCAGTTGCTTTTGCTTCTTGCCGCAAAATGTTGCACTGCAGCGCTCGAATAGCACCTACGCAGCTGGGCAGCACGAGGGCGGCGGTGCAGAGCTGGCAGCAGGTGGAGCAATCCTCTGGACAGCACTGGGCAGGAGTAGCCGAGCAGCAGCAGCAGCGGCAGCAAATGGCACAGCAACTCGGCTCGGCGGGCAGCACAATGCGTCGTTCAACTCCGGACATTATCTGGCAACTGGGCTCAGTCTCGGCGTGGAGCATGTGCGTCTTATCCGTTGAGCTGCGCTTGAAGCTTAGCAATTTCTTATACATTTTTGTGTGTTCTAACCGATTTCCACTGATCGAATGAAACAGCCTGCGGGCCAGTCGCTTAGCTTTATAAATTCACTTAATGCGGCAGCGTAGGGTGTCCGTGTGGGATTGGGATTGGGAGTGGGAGTGGGTCAGAAACCCAAACAAGCTCGCATGCGGTATTCGAAGCACGTGCCCTCGACGTTCAGTTCGATTTGCTGATCGTTTTTTTTTTGTTTTGTTTTGCGTTTGCTTTTTGTTGTCATTTTGCGTCACGCGTTTAAAAATACTCATTGCGTTTGGCTGGCCAGCGACCTGCCCCTCCCGCCTGCCTCCCTCTAATGAAACTAAAAGTAAAGTGCAAATTTGTAGCTGAGATTCTCCTTGATACGACAGCCGACAGCCGACAGCCAATTGGCAGGCAAGAGCATCCATCTGAGCTGCGTCTGGCCGTGCATAATAATTAATATTATTATTATTAGTATTGTGTTTTATTTTTTTTTGGCTTCAACTTTGTGCATTTAGGGCCGCGTTCGTTAGGTATATAAGTGCGTGCATTTGTAGCTGTTGGCATCAGTCAAGTTCTTCAGAACAAACAGCTCGCCAGCCAGCTCGACAAATCGCAACCACCAAAAACCACTTCAAAATGTTCAAATTCGTAAGTCTGAATTGTGAAAGTGCCTAATTGTGTTCTCTATATTTAACCAAATTCTAAACATAGTTCGCTCTGTGCCTGTTCGCCATTGTGGCCTGTGTCGCCGCCAAGCCCGCTTTGGTGGCTGCCCCACTGGCCTACAGCGCCTACACCGCTGCACCACTCGCCTACAGTGCGCCCTACACCGCCGCCTACACCGCCGCTGCCGCCTACCCGTACTCCGCTTATCCCTATGCCGCTGCGTACTCCGCCTACCCCTATGCCGCCTACTACCGTTAATCGCACCACTGAACCACGTCAACGACCAACCACAGCTGATTTTGCATTTGGATCCTGATTTTATTTAACTACACGCAATTCTTATTTCCTCGAGCAATTATCATTTGCTTAAGCTGTTCCTCTACTCGGTTTTTGTTTCATCTTTTTGGTTTTTATTTTTGATTTTCTAGTATTATCTTTGATGATAGAGAGGGAATATAATTGTTTGAATAAATGCATTTTGCGTAAAACGTATTACATTTCGATTGATTTTATGTTTTCTTAAGTATTTACTTAATTACTTAGCATTTTTTCAGCGACTTGCTTGTTTTGAGTCTTTCCTTTGACTCTCTTGACCTCAGCAAGGACGTTCGCTTGTGTTTTTCCAATTGTTGCCTTCGCATCGAGTGCTCCCCCCGCCCATTCGGCCATTTGGTCGCTATTTTTAATGTGCAACACAATTAAAATGCACAGTCTGATGCCGCCCATTGAATATATGTACTTGTAACTGGGTTAGGTTAAAATGACGGGCACGTAAACAGTAGCCAACAGTTTGTGGCTGATCTGAGGATTGGTAAGCGTTAAATTATGATAATCGCATCCACAGAAGGCAGCTGCTGACGCCAGCTTTGGTCCCCCCTGGCGTCAGCTCCGGCTGGCCCAAGGCGGAAGTGACTAAGCTCTTGAGTTAGGAATGTGGATTATCGTGTAGTATATCAAATGATTTGCTATTTTGGTTAGGATTTGTTGGCCTTGTTTGCGATCGTTTCAAGTATGGTAGTAAAAGTGTTTGGCCCTGGTTTTAGTGCGTGCGCATTTGCCAATGCTTGAATTATTCAATGCAGGTACAGCACAGCAGACATTGGTAGGCCGTTGCTTTAAGCCGTGTTAATAAGTCGAGTCATGAGGCTATTAAAACCATAATACCCAATCAGTGCGGAGAGGCACAATATTGCAGGCCACACGTGCCACACAAAGCCAAACAAACAACATTCTGCACTGGAGCCCGGGCACATGCAACTGCCTGCTGGAGCCAACAGTTCGTTGGCATCGCCGATGACATTGAAGCATTGCATAATCCTTTGGCACTCGTCATGTTGTTATTTTCTCCACTGTTTTCTATTTGTTCTAAATACACCCTGCACATATTCAAATGGGTCCATGGGGTGTACAGAGCGGCAATATCGGAATGCTATATGTCTCTGATCTAAATATCATTATTGTCATTGTAATGCATTGGCTGCTTACGCTCTAATGAAATGAGCTTTAAGCACTTCTCGCTTAACTATTAATTGTGGTTTCGGAATATTCAATTTGTGAAGCATGAAGAACATTATGTAAAGTATGTAAATGGAAGGCTTCACTCAAAATCTGATTATTCATTTGGTTGTAATATAAAGAGTACATTGTAATAACAATATTCTTTCTTCATTCTCATTGGGGTCTCAAACCGTAGACTATAAGCTAAAATCTGACAAATTGTAGTCTCCTGGAGCTTCCAGAAGTTAGCAGCAATAAGTTAATGAATTGCCCATTGGTCATTCTGGTTATTGTATAGTAGAAATATTTGAATACTCGAATCTCTTAGCCCTCTATCTCTTATTTATGCTATCTACAAGTAAGGTTCTTTGATTATAGACATATACTGACATTTAATATAATGAAAGTAAAAATAATAATAATATTAATTAGTAAGTTAGGGTATTTCATGTGCAGCAATGCAGACATTAATTGCTGGCTTGTTTTTAATTGAAACGTGGCGCGTTTGTTGCGTGTGGCAGCAACAGCTGCTAGCTTGCCACAGCTTTGCAGAGCATGCCGCTTCTAAATTCTACTTCTTGTTGTCTTGGCTTGGTGCATTTAATTAAAAGCGCCACTTGGAAACAAATCTCAGCCATCAATACTGAATGGGCCATGCCACTCCTCGTAGCAAGTGCATTAATCATACGCCGCGTGGTACCGCCAATTGGCTATCACAAAATGCATATCATGAAATGTTTAAATGTCGAGCTGCTGGCAAATTAAATCAAATGTCGATTTTGGCTAGTTCTCGAGTGCTTTTTGCATGATTTTTGACGCCTACAAATTGGTATTAAATTTTGGCTCGGCTCATTTGCTTGCAGGGCGAAGCGACCACGCCCACAGCAACGCCTTTATAATTGGTATAGCTTAATGCGGCTTACAACAATGTTTCCCAGACAACTCGTTTCGGCTGCGATCGCACGTTTTAATCAGCTTCCCTCCTGCTGCTAGCTATTTAGTTTTTAACTACAGCTACAGTGCTGCTGTTTAGTTAGCGAACACAGTGCTTACAATTAGGCAACTGCCCAACCGCCTGACAGGTTCAATTTGTGCAGATATCAATAAAGGTCGATCTTAATCGACGCGTTGCTCAAGTGACAAAATTTTAATTGAATTTAGTTTTTTTGCACTCACTGTACCAATCACTGTACATAAACCGGCTACAGTGCCCGCAAAGTAGCCAAAAAAAATTATACAAAATAATCGCCCACTTGCCGGGCGCATTTGTATGCAAATATTTTGCCTGGGCGTAAGTTACGCATAATCACAGCCCGCTGCAATTACCCAGAGTCTGGCGTTGGCCACCTCCATTGTCACCCGGGCGCCTTTCCATTTGCCAGAGGGAGGGGTGTCAAGGGAGGAGCTAAGATTTACGCAGTCAATTTCGAGTTGCACCGCAGGGCGTACCGTGTGGCTAAGCGGGCAGGTGGTGCATGTGGTGCATGTGGTGCAGTGGTGCAGGTAGCCGGCAGGCACTTTGAAAGCTTGGGCTTTTAAGTTTACGTAAAGTTTAGTCTGATTTATGCGTGGAGCATGCGGCAGCTGCGGAGGGGTATCTGGCAATTAACTGTCAGCCACAACAACAACAACAACGACGACAACAACTTTGTGTATTAGAATTATTACAACAACAATTTGCATTGTGCTCGCATTTGATAGCTCTGAATTTATGATTACATTTAAAATGCTTGCACAGCGGCGCACCAGAAAGGGGCAGCTGGTGTTAGCCCCTCTTTCACGTTGACCTTGCGACGCCCCTGACAGCTGCACCAGCCGCTAGGCTCGAGACAAACATCGGTTATCGACAACTGGCTGCCCTAGATAAAATTTATATAGAAGTCCGGCTCGAGCAATCAACACAACGACTCGCATTATGACACGTACACTGAGCGAAAATTAGGGTAGTTTTTGGTGTTACCCTTCAGTTAGTTCAGAGCTGAGCTGTGGAAAAGTTCTTCGAGTGTTTACTAGTGTGTTGCCATATATAGCAGCATATATATATGTATATATCTGTATCTGTCTTTATTCATTGGTTCTTAAAAAAAAGGAAATAAATGTAAACCTTTCTGCTATTATAGGTTGCATTTAGTTTTGCTTTTATAAGGAGTAAGCACATATGATATCTTAAGATGTTCTCAGCCTCTCATGTTTGTTGGCTTCCTCAAACCTAGAATATGCTCGTGAACTCTGGTCCAATTCGATATATATAATTAGTATTCCAGCTATATATTTCATAAGATAATCTCAGCTAAACTTTTATTTTGCCTCAATTCCCTAAAAGTCATGCAGTTAGCTTGTCGAAGGTCTACTTCATAATTCCTTAGGGGTCCTAACTATATTGAATATATGAAAAGTTCTGCAAGTTTCCCACGCGATTTTGTCAGTTTTTTTTCTAAATTCTGAAATTCTTTTGTGTGCATAGAGCTGGGTCGCAGCGACAAAGCAATTTTCCTATAAGCAAACGCTGTAATTAAGACTTAATCTTGAAAAAATCCTGCTAAATGGCCAATTTACGCATTGCTCGAACCGTTCGCTTGGAAGATAAATATCAGACAATATCTCGAGCGCAACACGCACCAGCGACCAGTTCTTAAATGTTTTCGGAAACTCGTTCAAATGCAATTTAGTTTTATTTATTTTTTTCACACAGATTTTATGATATATATCTGTTTATATATATGTATACTGGCATATATACAGAGTTGCAGAGTTAGTGCAGAAATGATTCCAAACATCCGCATTGGCCGTGTTGGCAACTTTTGGGCGGGTCTCCAACGCAGCGGCATAAACTGGGCCTGACCCGACACACACACACACACACACACCCGATGCCAACTGCATCCACGAGTTGCACTTTGCATGTGCAACACGAGGTTTCGCAGCCTCCAACAAAAGTAAAAGTGCAGTTTGGGCCGTTCTCGTGGGGTTTTGGGCCTCGATTTGGCTATAAAAGCATTTGAGCCCAGTTGGCAGGCATTATTAAACGTTGTGTTCTCGCCACGAGTAAATCAACCAAACAACTAACCAACAACATGTTCAAATACGTAAGTCGTGGCACCTGGAGTTGCCTCCAAAGATAATAATAATACGCTCAAACGCTTCCCACAGTTCGTTGTCGTCTTCTGCTGCTTGGCCAGCGCTGCTGCTGCTCCCGGCTATTTGGGCGGCTTGGCGGCAGCTCCGGCTCTGCCTTTGGCCGCCGCACCGGCCATCTCCTATGGTCACGCCTTGGCCGCGCCCTCGCTTGCCTCGTATGGATTGGGTCCAAGGTATAGCTATGCCGCGCCAGCTCTGGCTCACGCTCCACTGGCTGCACCCGCCTTGTCCGCCTATGGACTAGGACCCAGAATTAGCTATGCCTCGCCAGCTCTAGCACATGCACCACTCGGCCTGGCACACGCACCACTCGGCCTGGCACATGCTCCTCTCGCTGCTCCACTGGGACTTGGCTATAGATCGTATGCTGCTCCTGCCCTGAGCCTGGGCCATGGCTGGTAGAGAGGCTCAGCCCCAAATCGTTTGCTTTTATTGCTTTTCGTTTCGTTGGCAGCAAGCTAGCCTTAAAAATTGTCAACCTCTGAGAGAAAGTGAATTTGATGTTTAATTATATTTCGTATTTGATCAAAAAAGTCGGCTTAATCTTCTCGAACGAGTTAGAAATTTATTGATATTGATTGTTTGACTGATCGCTGGATTAATTGCTTATATCTAAAGCTGACGAAACTGAATCGATTTCAACTCTCACACGTTCCCAGGCAACTCAAGCGTTGCTCACCAGCCATAGCCATGGCCATAGCCCAGGCCCAGGCCATGCCCATACAGGCCGTGTCCGTAGCCGCCCAGATATCCGTGTCCCAAGCCGTAGCCATAGCCGCCCAGATAGCTCTTGCCAATGATCGTCTTTGTAATGATGGGCGGGCTAATCGTCTTGATGATGGGCGCATGATAGCCAATGCCTATGCCCAGACCGAGTCCATAGCCGCCATAGTGTCCACCGTAGTGTCCACCATAGTGTCCGCCGTAGTGGCCCAGGCCCAGGCCCAGACCGCCATAGCCGAAATGATAGTCATGTCCAAAGCTTGGCTCTGGTGCTGGTGCCGGCGCGGGAGCTGGTGCCGGTGCGGGCTCTGGAGCCGGTGCAGCCAAGCAGCAGGTCAACCCGAGCGCTGCCAGCAATAAAAGCTGGCCAGGATTAGAAGTGGGTTAGCTTTGTGGCATAAACTTGCTGCGGCTACTTACTCCCTTGTGCATGTTGTTGTTAGCTTGTGCGTCTGCCTGCCACGTGTTGTACTCCAGAAGGTCTGTTGGGCTTGTGCTGCTGCAGTTGCTCCAAGCTGGCGTCTTTTATACTTCGCTTGCAACTAGGAACCAGCTGAGCTGCCACCCAAAATTGGGCTGTCGATGATCTAATGGGCACCTCATTTGGACACTATTTGTGGCAGCTTCTGTTAATCTACTTTGTGTGTTTTTTGGTCAAAGACTTTTCACCCGGTTCGCGCGATCATAGCAATCAGGCATAGCTCATACGCAATGTGGACCGGCACGCATTCGTAAATTGGGCAAGTGTTGAATTTGCAACATGCGACAAGTCGCACGCCAGGCGGCAACATGTCGCCCATTAAGTGTCCAGTTTTGGGCGTGGTTGCGGCTACTTTTGGCCAAATTGTTTTTTTTTTCTGCAGCCCGTGCAGCTGCTATTGATAGCAGCTAGAATCGATTGACCGCAACTTAAACAAAACGAAAATTTAATTAAATCAAATTCATACTTAAAAATAAGGTCAATAAGCTCTCAATTTATGCCACATCGGGCTTTGGAGTCGTGTGACGCAATAATTTATGTATAAAGAGCAGATCCAACAAAGAGATCTGTAATCAATTCTTCTCCATGCCCGAACTGTCGATCGTAAAGAGATTGGGCAACCAGCGGGTCTTTAAAGACAATAAAGCCCAATAAACAATGGCAACTAAAAACCTACCAAAAGAGCTCAGCCAGTAACTAACTATAAGCGTTAGCAAGAAGAAGCACTAGTTGCTAGGTGAAAGATTGCGCGACTTGGAGATGCCCTGTAAACGTTGATTCTTTCAATTGCAGACAGACTTATGAATCGATATTAAAGACAGCCTCGATTAAAAAGCAAGTTGGACAAAATTGAATGAAACCCATTTAATTTTCCATTTTGTGTAAGATCGACTTAAGGTAGACCTGGAGAATGGTTTCTTAGAAGTTAAGATATACGAAAAGGAACGTGGGATTGTAAATCTCTGAACAATATAAGTATATCTCTTTATCCGGATCTTTCCCGACCGATCTCAACTAATCGTACATCCACTTATTCAACCGCACATAGAGATTGTTTTATCTAGTAAAACACATACTAATTAGTTTTGTGTGTCAGTGTGGACGGAGATAAACTTTATGTGAGCACATCTTTACGATTACGATACGCACATTTAAGCTAGTTTTTTAATGTGTACAGGGTATAATAAAAAAAAAACTAAAATTACATTCATAAGCTCTAGAAAAGAGTCACTGACACTTGGAAAAAACTCGGCAACCACAACGAAAACAACAACAGGCAATCAGCTTCGTGTTTAAACTTGAACTTGAAAACGAGTTTTGGGAATTCGTGTGAGTGGAGTATCGGAGATCGTTAACTGTGGAACACTAGGTGTGCGGTGTTGCAACTGGTTCCCGATCTGAGAAAATATGCAGCCAGTTAATGCCGTCAACCGGTTCAAGATGCCACCAGCAACAGCTTCTAACTGTACATGAGCAGGCCTCAAGAAGCCACAGCTCGAGCCTCCGCTTAGTCGAGGTGCAGTCAGAAACTGAAACGGTTCATCCCAGCTCTCTCAGAATGCGTACATTAATCTCTTGGCTGTGGAACTCGATCCTCGTGCTGCTGTTGGCCCTGCAACAGGCACAAGCTGCCACGCTGGTGTACCACCAGCCCACGGCGGTGGTTTATCATCATCAGCCCGTCTCGGGGGAGGAGCAACAACATCCTGGCTATACCATTGTGGCGCCGTTGACGAAGATCGCGCATGTTACCTACGATTCGGTGCCCATTTCTCACACCCCCTTCGAGCATGTGCCGCTCTTCCAGCGCATTGGCCACGTGAAGAGCGTGCGAATCTAGCGCTGGCCAGGATTAGGATAAGCGTCGAAATAAAGTGAATTTACAATTTATTCGCCAAGCATTTTGCTCTCTAGTGTGCAGTTTGGGCTAAGTGTGTGTGTACGTGTGTTGGGCTAAGTCTAGGGTGTTTTCAGGATCATATCTAGAAGAAGTAGGGCGCGGGCGCGTACCTGGGTGCCACAGCCAGAGGAGCGAAAGGTGCAGCAGCTGGCAGACCAAATCTGGTGGGCGCGGCAAAGGCCAAAGGCGCGGGCGCAGCAAATCCGAAGGGTGTGGCCACTGGTGCGGGCAGAGGTGCAGCCAGAGGAGCCGCCACCGGAGCAGGCAACGGAGCAGCCACTGGAACAGGAGCTGGTGCCAAGGCAGGAGCAGCAAAGGCGACCTTGGGCGGTGCAGCAAATGCAACTGGCGCCGGCACTGGAGCAGCCAAAGCAACGGGCGCCACGGGTGGTGCTACCGGGTAGGCCACAGCATGGTTAATCCGATGGGCATTGAAGCTGGACGCATAGGGTGCCACAACGCCAGCGGCGGCCAGTGGAACAGCAGGTGCAGCGGCAAAGGGCAGAAGACCAGCCTGGGCGCCAGCCACGCACAGAGCAACGAGCTGCAAAGCAGGGAACACACTTTAGAAAACCCAAATCCTGGGCCAAAGAGCTAACGACTTACCATAATTTTGGCGAACATTTTGCTTGGATTTGGGCTAATTTTGTGGGTGGTTTGTTTGAGGGCTAACTAAGCTTTGATGTCCAATTGTCGGGTGGTTGGCGTTTTTATAATTCTGCCAGACTCAGCTGGGCGCTGTTTTCGGTGGTTGTGGTGGAGCATACCAAGCAATAAAAAAAAACACGCCTCCACGCAAGACTTTCTACATAAGGCTGAGCTGCGAAGGGCATTTAATGTACTTAATAATCAATTGGCCGGCTGTTACGTATAAGCGACGCCCACTTTCATAATTGCACGCCAAAAAATCGACACCACCCGCACCACACACATACGTACTCGCACACTCGCACACACACAGCCTAGCCCAGTGGCCGACATTCGGTCGGGCCGTTGGGCAAGTTTTCGTTTTTTTGGTTTTAATATTACTTTGGTGGCATCGATATTCACCTACTAATGAGCCACATTTATCAGACGTGACACACCGTGTGGTGGCTCTTCCTCCCACCTTTTCCTCCTTACCCTTCCATGGTCACCCTCTCCCTCTCCCTCTCCCTCTCTCTCTCTCTCTCTCTCTCTCTCTCTCTCTCTCTCTCTCTCTCTATATATATAATTAATATTCAATTTCTTCACTGCAATTGTCGCGTGTACAACTGCCGTCCTCTCCCCTTGGCCCACTTCTTTACCCCGCCCCTGCCCCTGTTGTTCACTGTCACTTTCTGTGTTTGGAATTCCTGATTTGGTCGCTTGCAAGTGTTGTCTGCATTTTACACACTCCGGCACAAAAATTGTTTAGATTTAACAAGTTTTATTAAAAAATATAAATGCAATATAATAAAAAGTTAGCTGAAAGTAAGTTAGCTTAAAGATAGTTTCTTGAGCAGGAAAGAAGGTTTTCACAAGAATATTATTCCTCAGTTCTTTCTCAAATTTATCCCCTACAATCGATTTAAGTTAAGTTAAGTTTTCGTTTTATTATATTTATCTTTAAATATATAATTTACATTATTTTATAATTTTCTACACGACTCAAAACTTCTTTGGTGTGGTACAATGTATACGAGTATTATGAATAATAGTTAAAAGAGAATTCCAATTCCAACTCGAACTGAGCCTAGAAAAGCGAATGATGGTGTTTATGGTGGTGCGCCAGCTTCAGCGGCAGCGCGCGCAGATGGGCGTGTGGTGCAGCCAGCAGCTTGGGAAAAGCGTAGCCAATGGACACACGGTGTGTGGTGCGCTTTGGTCCAAATGTCGCACGATAGCTGGGCGCAAAGGGCACCGCCTCGAGCACTGGCGGCAGCACCTGCGTCACTGTGGGCAAATGCAGCTCGGCTGTTGGCAGCAGATGAGCATGAGCCGCCGGCGGGCAGCCTAGTGCGGGCGCTGGCAGCAGAGGAGCGTGAGCCGCCGGCAGCAGTGGTGCAGGTGCGAGTGCAGCTGGAGCGGGCCAAACAGGTGCTGGTGCTGGCCAAGCGGGTGCTGGTGCAGGTGCGAGTGGTGCGGACCAAAGTGGTGCTGGTGCCAAAGGAGCTGGCGCGGGCCAAGCTGGTGCTGGAGCCAGATGGGCTGGCTCGGGCCAAGCAGGTGCCGGCAGCGGCGCCGGAAGAAGAGTTTCCTGCAGCTGCAGAGGAGCTGCATAGTCGACGTGATCCGGCAGCGCCTGATGCAATGGCTCGAAATGATCAAAGTGGTTGTAGTGCTGATCGAAGTGATTGAGGTGCTGATCGAAATGATCAAAGTGGTGCGAGGGTTTGGCCTCCGCGCAGCCCAAAGCCAAAGCCAAAACAAAAGACTGTTGGGGTTGAGAAAGAGTTAATAACTATTAAGTTGTTGCCTTGAGCCACTTGGCCATAAAAGTCCTACCAATTTCAGCTGCCACATCTTGCTGGTGGTTTTTGTGTGCGGTTGGGGGTGGTTGCTGTCCTTGTGCTCGGTTGCTGGCGACTGCTCGAATCGAAGACGCGGCTAACAATGTTTGACACTGGCTCAGAGCCATTAATTTATAGCGTAGGTGTTTGTTTAAACCTGGCTTAATTGGCCAGTGGCCAAATTGCACGTGCATTTCTTCACTTTCGGTTGAGCCACCCAACTGCACCACACCTCTTTGTGGCCCCTCAACTAAAGCTTTTTGGTCAGCGGATGAGGTAACCACTAACTTGAGGCAACATGGCCCAAATCGTGACTTTGTTGTCGTCGCATTTGTTTAGAAGGCGCGTTTGCTTTTATGGCTCTGCCGGCGGATCGAGGGGGCCAATAACTTCTTGCACCGCTCGATATTATATAACTGATAGTTGTGTGTAGAGGCCAAAATGGAAAACGATTATGACATTTTAATAAAATATTGCCAAAACATGATAGACGGCCAGACAGCATAAATTGAACGTTCAGAGTGTCTTATGCCCTTTCCAAATATAGGGTATATGGGGTATATTCAAGTATACTGCATCAAATTTAATACACTTCCTTGTATTGATCCACTCCCACTTCTCCCACTATCTATATAGGAATTATAAAGATGATATAAGATATATAGGATTGGGAAGATGTTTTACGCACATTCAAAAACATTTTGGTTTTCCCCTGAAGAAAAGAGTATATATTGCAGTCAGAAGCATTTGATTAAAAGTTTTCAAATTGTTTTTAGCTTAAAATCACGATTTTATTAATGAAAAATTCGCTAGAGAAACAATTCAGATTTTGAAGACAGGTCTAGACCACAACTGGAGCGGGGGCAGGGAAGCTGTAGGGTGCAGCATAGGGTGCGGCATAGGGTGCGGCATAGGGAGCGGCATAGGGTGCGGCATAGGGCGCGGCAAAGGGTGATCCAAGGGTGTAGGGTGCGGCGTATGGTGCAGCCAGAGGAGCAGCATATGGCGAGGCCAGAGGAGCAGCCAGCGGAGCAGCGGCGTATGGAGCGGCGGCGGCATAGGCAGCTGGAATACCGGAGACATAGCGGCTGGAGTAGGGTGGCGTCAGCTCGAAGGGTGCCGTGGTGTAGGAGGACTGGGTGCCATCATAGTTGTTGCGGATATCCACCTGGCTGCTGCCGCCAGCGGCATAAAGTGGTGCATTCGCGTAGGCCACGGAGGCGGCCAGTGGTGCGGCGAGTGGTGCAACTACGCCCGGCTTGGCCACGGCGCAGGCAACGAGAGCGGCAATGATGACCTGTGGGATGAGGCAAAGTGCAGTAAGTCAAGTTAGTGAAGTGGTCTTCAGGAAGTGGCAGGAAACTTACGAGTTTGAACATGTTGCTGTGGTTGTCTAGTGGATGACTCTGGACTGATAATGTCTGTTTTAGGCCACAGCTGCGCTTTATATAGCCACTGCACCGCCGAACAAGCATTCTGCTCGAATTTTTCGTGCATATTTTGGTCGCTTCTTTGTGCGGGCGGAACGTGTTCAGCCTTTGATAGTGGCTAGGAAGTCCAAATCGCGGTCGCAATCGACGGCTTGTCAAATTTCGCAAAGTGCTCGCATTTGTATGCAGACACCGCCATCGTGTGGGTCAATTGTGGCTTTGCCCGCTTTAAAGTGGTTGCCAATTGGCGGTTGTCTTAGCCTCAATTTCAAGCTAGACCTGGCTATAAAATGCGTGCCGCCTCGCAAATGTCGCATTAGTGCGCATTTAATGGGCGGCCATAAAAAGAATTTCAAGTGCCTCGCATTGCTGCGCATCCTGCGTCGACCTTGAGCTAAGCCCAAGGCAATCCCCAGACAGGATGTGCTCCGCTCCAATCGGCATCTGTTTAAGCCATTATTCAGCGCCTCTTATTGGCCCACACAGCTTGGCTAGCTAGCTGTGAGCAACTCTCAAACCGGCTCGCGGACTTAATGAGCAATCGTCGGTCACGTGCTGGCGACGTCGTCGTCGTCGTCGTCGTCGTCATCGGATGCCTCCGCTGCTCCGTCCAAGTCGGCGTTTCGCATTGTTTTTTCCAAGATGAACTCAAGGCCTTGCAAGATGATCAGCTCAAGTGACCAGTTAGCAGTGCTTGGTGCTACGTGGGGTATGGGCATGTGTTACAGTATCCGCATATTTGTACCCTGTAAATGTTAAAGAAGGCAATTTAGAGACTAAAGGGTTTTAACTCTCCATAGCTCTCCTTCCGTTTGTCTATATATTCCTCGTGGACTCGTCTTTTATTGAAGCTACTTTGTTTGAACTTGATGCAGAGACATCCTCGATCCTTTTAAACGGAAACTATCTTGATCAGCGTAATTATAACAGTTTATTAAATGTACTCTATCGTTCTGTCTATATATGCTATAGAACTCGACTTTTATTGGATCTAGTTTGATAAAACTTGAAAACGAGATGTCTTGGAATCTAGAAAGTATTATTTTTTATATACTTATCCATCTATCACCAATCCATATATCCCTAATGCACTCGACTTTTCTGGAAGCTACCTTGATTCAACTTTGTACAGAGACACCTGTAAGCCAATGAAGTATTAATGCTTGATCAGCATAATTAAACAAGTTCTTTTGACTATATAAACTTATTTCTGTTTGTACCCGATGTGAACTCGTCTTCCAGTGAAGCTACATCGATCAAATTTGTTCCATATACCCATTTATGCTACAGTTGGGGCATACATGAAATCCGAAGAATGTGATAAGAATATGACAATGCTCGGAATGATCTATCAAAACCCAGTTGTTCCTAAAGAAACTTTACCCTCTTTAAAATTTTAAGTAATCTTACCGAGGGTATTTAATTATTCGGCATTGCTCCATTTTGTGGCCTATCAAAATCTTGATCAACGCAACGACCTCTCACTTCTGTGGTGTGTAAGCGATTCTTAACTGAGCTCTGATTATGAGTTCTTCCATCAGGTTAGTCAGCCAGTTGATGGTTATACGGAAATTTGAGATATTCCGCTCACTTCCTCGACGCCCTCTCTCGCTCCGTGCAAGACCTGCCCCTACGTAGGCATCAGTTAATAATAAATTTATGTATATTTAGGATTGTTTTTATTTTTATTTGTCGGCCAGTACCGTTCGTTTTGGTTATTGTTTTTTTTTTGATTTGGTTGCTGTTAATCCAGTTATAAAAAGTGGTTTCTCAAAGCTGGATGCAGATCAGAGTTCCGTTTGCTGATAAATCGCACATCCGTTTAATGGGATTTGCGACAATCAATTGTGTCCGGTTAAGCGATAGGCCAGGGGCATCTAAGTAGAGGGGGTGGATTAGGGGTTACGGCTAGTAAATCAATGCCAAGTTTAAGGCCTTACGATCAGCTCCTCGAGCGCTGAAACAGCTCTTGAAACACTTGTATGCAAATTAGATGTTCATCTCATTTTTTTTTGTTTAATAAGCGCCGTAACCCCTGCACCGCCGAGCCGCCGAACCACAGTGTGTGAGCATAAACAAACATTGATCTTTGATAAGTAGCAGCTTGCGAGTGAAAGGTGCGATCGACGGGTCTGCTGGCCGCTGATGAAGACGTCTCTTGGTGGCGATGGTGCTTCGACCTTCGACTCTCCACTCAATATATGCAAATGCATCACAGACAAACCAGAGACAAG
Organism: Drosophila kanekoi; assembly: GCA_037075305.1. NCBI lineage: Eukaryota > Metazoa > Arthropoda > Insecta > Diptera > Drosophilidae > Drosophila > Drosophila kanekoi. Next base: position 12,710,559 of record JBAMCE010000141.1, read on the forward strand.
AGTTTGCAGTGGCAATGATCCGCTGGATGGTTGGAGATGGTTTGATTGGCGCTTGGTAATGAACCCACCCATAAAAAGTCGATTTAAAAGCGATCTTTGTGTTCAGTTGTGGCTACACAGATGCGAAAGCTTTAAATGGCAAGTAGCTTTTACTTTATTTACGAGCATATTTCGAATATATTTCGAGTATATTTCGAGTATATTCACTAATATGATTCACACGCACACACACTCACACTCACTCACAGAGGTAATAAAACAGTCGGTTGTCTCTGTGGCTTGCGTTCAACTTAATATCAACTAAAATCGATGCCTACGAAATCTATACATATGTGTTGCAACTGGTGGTGCTCAGCGCCTTTGTATTTGCGCCGTGCCGTAGGAGGTCAGCCCGGTGGTGCGCGGCACTGTGGCGTACGAGGCACCCGCCTGCAGCGGCAAATTCGCCACATTCAATGGCATCAGGCCAAAGGGCACGGGCAGCTTCAGATTCAGCGAATTGGCATCCGCATGCGCCGTCGGCGAGCCAATGGAACGACCCGTCGCTGCGGCGGTCAGTGGTGCCGAGGCGGCGGCTGTGTTGCCACCGAACACGTAGCCACTGCTGGTCAGCACCTGTGTAAAGGCCGCATGCTCCAGGGCTGGCTCCACAAACTGTCGCGCCACCTGCTGATGCGACAGCTGACGTAGCGGGGCACGCGGCGCGGGATAATGATAGGCGCCCAGCTGAGAGCTGGGCGAGATTGAGTACTCCAAGTGGGAGACGTCCGCCAGCACCGCCGAGGTCAGCTGCAGCGCCAGCCCCATCAGCAGAAGATTAGCCACAGATTTCTGAAAGAAACCGTTACAGATTAGATCACAGCCAGACGTACACACTCACATACACACACACACACTCACTTTGTGTAACATTTTTGCCGTTAGATTCTTTGGATTAATTCACTTGTTTGCACTTTACAACACTGTTCACTCGCGTATTCAGCTGAGTCTCGAATACGATTCGTTTGCGCTTCGTTTCTGTTGTGGACGGACGCAGCTTTTCGGGCTGATTAAAAATTGTGCGCCAGCTGAAGATGCTTTTTATACCCCAGATACAAAAAACAAAGCGCAGAGCCACAGCTGAGCTTCAGTCGAGTTCTGCCCGCGGACGGACAGACGAGCAGCAGGTGAGGCACTCGACCAGTCAAACAGTCGCGACGACCAGTCGACCAGTCCAAGACCCAACGCAAAGCAAAGCAAGCGAGACTGATATGCTAAGAGAGTGGGTCTCGACTAGAAGATACCCTGTTTATTTGTAGCTGTGTGTAGAAGAACTCGGAAGCACTTCGAGAACACTTCCACTTAAGGTGGGTAAGCGTGGTGAGTAAACACCCTAAGCCCAGGTAAATATTTTTATAATTACTCGAACTTTTGTCACAGGGTATTCACTTGAGCAGAGCAAAGTTGACTCACTCGATATCGATCTTACAATCGATATAACTCTTTGTTATCGAACTAGATCAACGCAGCTGCATACACATATGGACATTAATTTGCAACAGCCTTAGTATACCGTTTTGCAGCATTTGTTTAGTTACAGGGTATAAAAACAAAAATCAAAATGCGTTTGTGCTTCTGCCGACGACGCTGCTGCTTCTGCTAGCGTCGCTGCTGGCGTCGACAAAATATTTTGGCTTTCAGCTCTGTTGTTGGCTCCCCTGACGACATGGCTCTTGGCTTTTGGCCATATGCGCTAACTTATTCATTCTGCTTCTGTTTAACAGTTTCTTGTTGTTCTCTCTCTCTCTCTCTCTCTCTCTCTGTCTGTTGTTGGGTTTTTTATTTCGCTTTAATTCGATGCCAACGTCGACTGCAGCTCTGGCATTTGTTTTTGTTGTTATCTTGTGACTCTGTTTATTTATCTGTGCTAAGTTGTTGGCTTTTTGTATGAGCTGCTTTGCCATTTGCTGCCGCCGCTCAGCTGTTGAGCAGCGTCTATTGATAATATTTAGTTTGCCTTGCATATAAATCAATGTTGGTCATTTCGATTGGCATCCGAACTATGCAACAAGCCGCCGCCAGTCAGTCAGTCACTCAGTCAGGGTCGTCGCCAAGGGGGTTATTAGCCAGCCGATTAGTTGCCCCCTGTTTTGCTCATCTACTAATGTCAAGTAGCTGTTAATCGATTGCTTAATATTCAGCCAGAGCTCACAGCAATTAGCTTTATTCATAGCTATTCGTAGCTACGCAAAATGTGATGGGATGTGATAAGTTTTATAAGTTTTGATTCGGCTTATCACATTCATTCATTTTATAAACTATGTAAGAATTTAAGTGCTTAGTATGACAATTAATCGCATTCTTCAAAATCCTTGATTAACTAAATAGTCCATATTCCTTATTAACTTATCTTTTTCAGAAATTTGAAGCTGCACCCTTCATTTTCTTTTAGAAAGGAATTAAAAGCCGTAAGTATATTGAACAAATATTAAATAAGGTAAATTAGAATAGCCTTTTCGATTTGAACAAGGGCGTAAAGCGCCCCCTTCGAAGTCGCGCACCTGCCTAGAGCTAACTGCCAAAAAACAAATCAAACAAAATAACAACTACAACAATGTCGACACCTTGCAAGCATGTTGAGCATTTGAACAACAGTTGGGCATTTGGGTTTATTAAACAAAAATCGAGAGTCATGTGACACCAGCTACGAGACGGACTGTGACTGCGACTGCGACGCCAACTGCAACTGCGGTCGACGCCGACTGCGGATAGCTCAATGACTGGCTAATAAGTCTTTAGTTAAAGTTGTTTAGGAACTTAATTGAGACGGCAGCCCCGACTGCGGTTTGAACAACAAATTGTCGGCAGCACGCCAAACGCCAAAGCGCCGAGCCCCAAACTCGGACCCAAAACCCAAACCGAATGCCCATTAAAGATTGGCCGAGTGGCTGACCTCCTACGAAATGTATTCAGTTATAATTTGTGCTAATAAAATCGTTGGCTCTGAGTTGACCCATTTGATGGATTCGGATTTGCCTAACGCTGACAGCTTCAATGGATTTCGCATTGAGGTGGGTCATTCGATGGATCGTCGAATCGAACCAACTCGCTGGAATTTGACAGTTAGCTTCGGCTCTAATCATTTTTATTGACTTTACGGTGGCTCTTAGGTGGTATCTCAAGCACCATCCGCTGTATAATTAACACGCGCTGGCGTTCTTTACGATGGCGCATAAATTCCGTGGAAGATGTTTTATTATCAACAATTTAAATCACATACTTATGAATTCTCTCTTAATTAATTGCTAATATACGCGACGGCGGATTGTCTATTAGCATTGAAATTAACATGATTATAGCTAGGTATGTGTGATATGCCTTACCAGGCGGTATCACAGGGTAGCTCAGCCGGAATCGGAGCCGGCGCCGCATAGGCAACAGCGGAGGGCGCGGCATGAACCGCAACCCGGGCATACGAAGGCTGCGCGTGGTAGGCATAAGCGTGTTGTGGTGGAGCATAGCGGGTCAAAAACGCAGGTGGTGGTGGTGGTGCAGCATAGTGTACAACTGGTGGTGGTGGAGCTGGTGCTGCGAAGCCCGTATACGTGGTGGTTGTGGTGGTTACAGGCGCGCCCAGCGAATACTTGACGACAGGAGCAGCAGGCGCCGCGTACGTGCTGATGTGGTGCGGTGCGGCGTATTTAATGAAAGCTGGAGGTGCATGCACCGCATGTGGTGCAGCATAGGTCAGTGTGGGCGGTGCAGCAGCATACGTCAGTGTAGGTGGTGCGCTATAAACAGCGGAAACTGCCACAGGAGCAGGAGCAGATGGTGGGCCATGATAGAAGCTGGCGTGCGAGGGCGCATAAAGGCAGAAGAAGAGCAGAGCAAGCTGAAAGAAAGGAGAAGAGTAAAAGTCGATAAGAGAAGAAGGACTGCCGAATTTCAAGTATCCCTGACTATTGTTTCTACAAGAGCTTTGTGATATACTAGTCCGATGTTGATGTTATATCTTCAACCGTCTGAGTCTCATTGTTTAATAGTTGACATGAAAACCGTTTTATCAACCTGGACCCGCACCCTTAAATAGGGCTATGCCTTTAATAGTGAGCGGTAATTTGTGAACTCTATTGAATCAAAGATACTCCTTTTCTGGCTAAGTAGTGTCAACAGGTATCTCGAACACACCCAATATACTTACAATCCTGCACATGTTTGTTTGCGGCAATCGTCGATTTACTTTGTACGTTTAGACTTTCAAAGACTTTCACATCAAATGAATTGATTTGGTTAAACACCGCGGGTTTTATACTTCGCTCATCTGATTACGCATTATGTGAAATGTTTAAAAAAACAAACTCCATTACGGGAGCATTTCACGCAGCCAAAGGCCACCGGCAGCCGGGCCACGTCCCATCGACAAGCAAATCGTGCGGCCAACTGCACGCGACACGTTTCGCAATCTCCCATGCTGCAGTCCCCCAAGAGGCGGTCCCTAAACACACACACACACATACGCACACACACACATGCTGAGCAAGCGAGAGGGAGAGAAATGTGTCCAGAAGTTGCCATAGCCATAATGGGAGCCGTAGCAGCTACAGCTGGTTCCGGTTGCATAGAGGAATTGCGAGCACGTTTCACGCCTCATGACATCGAGACTTTGATTGATGGCAACGGCTGCCCATTGAAAGCCAACAAAAGTAAATCTCACAATGAAAAGTCGCCCACCGGGTGCCTTTAAAGCCTACGCCCTGAGGCAGACTTCACTTTTTCCGAGCAGAAGTGAATAAGGCGCGGCACGCAAAAGTATGCATTGTGTACAAGAACTCGTAAACTCTTTGAATTAAGTTGTTTATGGGGCCAATTAAATGCCTCGCAAATGCGCAACACGTGGCACGCCAACCCCGCCCCCGAATATGTCAAGCCGAAAAATTAGCATAACGAAGTATTCCCCACAAGAAATCAATATGTTTATGGTATTGTAAGCCGAAAATGTGCCAGAATTTGGCGCATTGCGAATTCCATTCCCTCGCTCGTACATCGAGTGCCGCGCATGCCGCAGCACTCGAGCCTCAAGCCTCAAGCCAAGCGGCAGTAACAAGGGCGGCAAGGGGGCAGGGCCAGGGGGCAGCAGCAACAGCAACCGTTCAAGTGCCTTTGGCAACAACTGCTCAGGATTTTGCCGCGCAGACTTGTTGCCGCGCATAAAGCGCCTTAAATTGGGGCCACGTGCTCTGGCACTCACCTCAACCCGCATTTCGTGTGCGACTTACCTTTTTTTTTTCTCGTTTTCCCCCTGGTTATGGCACATGCAGGTTCCACTTGTGGCACGCGTTGCGCCAAATTGAGGCACGCATTGTTGCTTTTGAAGTTTGGCAATTCCTTGCTCTGCTGCCACATATCTCTGTGCGTGACAGTAATATGTTGCTCAGATGGCAGTGAACCCGCGCACTTGCAACATGAACAACACCGCGTGTTGCAGCTTAACGTACACAAGTTGGGACTTGGGCTACAAGTTCATATCATTTGATTAAACTTAAGAAATAGACAAACTGTTTTTCAATATAAAACTGACTAGTAACTGGGCGGAAGTTAAGTATTTGCAGAATTTGTGATGTTTAAGAACATTTTGGAGCTGAGCTTATATGCGCTTCTTGTTGACCGCAAAAGCTTTTGAAGAGCCTTTTAGGGCGGAAAGGAAATAGTTGATTCGGCAGGGGATAATAGGATAGGTTGTATGTTGATATAATATTGTTTGATAAGTTCGCATCTGTTAATCTGTTTTTTCACTTGTTTTTCGTTCGGTTCGGCCTTCGGCTAGAATAACGTCTTAGCAACTGATTCAGTTCCAGCTTCCGCTTGTGAATCAAATTAATATTTGCGCTGCATTCATTTCCTAATGGTCTTCAGGCCTGCTTTGAGGCTTAAAATGCCCATTGTGTCTGCCTATCCACAGGGTATAACCAGCAGAGTCAACGCTCGCTTGAAGGTCACTTAAAAGGGGATTGTTAAGCGCGTGGTTGACGCGTGCGTTGGGTGCATTTCCTGGGGGCAGGATCAGCCTGTGCAGCTGGTTGAGTGACCGAATGCTCCAGCTGGCAGTAATTAAACTGGAAATTTGTTATGCCATCCATGTGCAGCTCTTGTTGCTTATTGCACTATTTCTGCAACCAATTGAATGCCCTTTTAATTGCATGCGTGACTCGCTGCAATCAACAGCAAAGTCCTTGATGTGTGCTGTTTGTTTTGCTTGTTGTGGGCGAAGGTCCTTGCACTGTTTGGCCCTGTGCCCGGTGCAATGCCTACGCAATCAACTGCACGTTCCTGCCCAACACAACACAAATAGCCAAATTGCATGGAATACTTTTAAGCTGGGCCAACTTAACTCAAGTCCCCCAAAAAGCACTCAAATCGAGTGAGCGCAAGCTCAAGCTACGAACAGGTGTTTCGATTGCGACAATTGCACTTCGTGGCCTCACGGTGTGGGAAAACAACGGGAGGTAACTGTGCCATGAGAGCACCACTGTGTGCACCACCACGCCCCACTCGCCCCACACTCTGCCCCACACTCTGCCCTGTTGTTGAGTGCACTGTGGCAGAGACAATGTTGCGCTTGGTTGAATATTCAATGCGCATATTGCAAGTAGGAAGCGGCCCACAATATCTCTGAATGGGCCCCACCTCACCACCTCTTCGCCGTGCCTCAGCACACAATTCTCTATGCAGCTTCGCTGAAGGTCGTTGCCAAATTGTGGTGCGGCCTTTGCTGGCTCTGCTTGACTGGCCATCTAATCCGCTGAGCTGAGGACAGTCGCCGGGTGTCAATGTTATGTTTCACCAATAAAACAAAATTATAGTCTACGATCGTTGGGCATAATTTATGTCGATAATGCGCATTGTATCTTATATTTGGTATCTTGCCCACAATTATTGTACTGGCTAAGGCCAGCACCACAGCAGCACCACAATGCATTGCATTGTTGCCGCCGCAGACAATAACAATATTATTTATAACAATATTATTTATAACAATATTATTTATACTAAGCACAGATCGCCTAGGGTATTCGTTTGGTCTCAACTTGTTTGCGGGCTACTCGATAAACATTTGCTAGAAGCCAACTAACTTGGCCAATACGCTTTAAGTGACATATTTTGCGCGTTGGCCCCACTTTTCGATTTGCTCCAATTTGAAGCTCAATTGCGAAATTAGCTCGAACGACGCACATGACGTCGGACAGGCTATAATAAATAATTATTTCAATTGCTCCACTCGACGCACTTTCATTTCCAGCCACTTGGCACCACTTGCCACCGCCACAACCACCACCCAGCCCCTCTCGCTATTTTTCAACAGGCAGTCGCATAATTGCCAGGCGTTGGCATTTGTAATGCATTTATTTTTTCAAGGAAATTTCAACACTTTGCGGCTACACTGAGCGAAACAGCTAACCAAATGAACCAAACATAATATATAAGGAAATTGAGCATTTTATAGAAACTTTTGGGGCTTAGGTGCGAGAGCGTCGAACTTAGCTTTGAAAATATGCAAAAAAAACTTATATTTCGAATTCGAAATATGATTTAGAATAGTTTTCAAAAATGCTATTAACTTTTTACGCTTATATTAAACAGTTTTTGAATATTGGATAATTTCTTTATCTTTGGGAATTCCGAGTTGGAGAGCTTTTCCCATTTTTATGAACTTTGCTTCTAGTTTCCTTTCTGGTTTCCTGTTCGCAGTGTATTTTGCAGTCAGCAAATTCCGATAATCAAAAATGTTCTCGACTTTCAAACTTTTCTCAGCTTTGTTGATTTATCGTGTATAAGAGTAAGGCCCGTTTTTGCCCAGTGCATGAGTTATAAAAAGTGATCTATTGTTTTAGAGTTTTGAATTGTTTTTATTTACTTAAGTCGAAACCACGAGCATTGCACAATAACAAAAAAAATAATCATATATACAGCATTAACTTGATCTCTCCTGCTAGCTCTCTCTCTCACTCTCAAGCTGAGTCTCTGTCTATCTCCGTCTCTGTCTCTCACTTTAATGATAAAATGGTTTTATTTTGTGCTCGACACTTTGACAGCGGCAAAGCGTGCGAACATTGTACTGAAGAATCTCACACAATCTCTCGGGATTATCCGATTGGTAATGCAGATGCAGATGCAGATGTCGTTGTTGTGGTCCTGATCGTTGCTGGTCCTAGGGGTCGTCATGGGAACATTGAACTGGAGCAGTGCTTAGTGCAGATAGCCATGTCCATAGCCGGCATAGCCCAGACCGTAGCTGCCATAGCCGCCATAGCCGCCATAGGCGCCGTGTCCATGGTAGGTGGAGGTGGTGTGCAGAGCTGGGGCAGCGACAACGGCGGGTGCATGGTAGACGGGCGCGGCATGCACCACAGGATAGGCCTTGGTGGCAACCTTGTACGTGTTGGCATAGGAGGTGGCCACCGGGTGGATGGTCTTCACAATGGGCGCATGCACAATGGGCGCGGCATAGCTCTTGATGATCGGCGCATGCGAGATGACGGTGGGCGCATAGGCGGGCGCCAGGGCGGCACCATAGCCCAGACCATAGCCATGGCTGTAGGGTGAAATGAGACCAGCATTGGCAACGGCGCACAGGGCGGACAGGACGGCGATCTGGAGGAGGCAAAAGAGTTAGGTGCCTGCGACTTGGCTGTGGCGCGTATCCTTACCAGCTTGAACATGTTGCTTGGCGTTTGTTGATTTGGCTGCTACTTGACTGAAGAGCTGAGTGTGTTATGTTCAAACAGCAGCGCGGCTTGGCATATTTATACCGAATCAAAACTTGAGAAATATTCTGAAAACCACATAGACAATGCGACAGCAACAACAACAACAACAACAACAACGACGACGACAGCAACAACATGAATTTGCGCGAACTGCGAATCAAAAGCGTGAACGCCCTGCCCTGTCCACAACTTCGTACAGCTTCGGCTATCGAGTCGGGGGCTTTGAGAATAGCAGCATGCAGAGGCTTATGAGTGTGAGATACGATCTCGATTCGAACTGTGATGCAGTGCGCCACAGAAATCAGTCACGCGCCACCTTGTTGCCTCGATTTAGCCACAGCCACAGACACAGGCACAGGCACAGACTAGAAAACTCTGTGGTGCATGGCAAATGCACAAATAAACTAAATCAATTACTTATTACTAGTTACTGTTACTAGTTCAAATAAGTTGTCAGCGTTTTTGAATAGAGTACAGCCGGAAACTCAGAAGGGGCAACCACCGAGTAGTGCAGAGTGTGAAAAGCGTGTTTTCCAGCCATTGTTGTTCTTCTGGGTCTTTCTTGTGGCTTTTCTTGGCGTGTTTTGTTTCTCGTAATTATTTCTTTTTATTGTAATTTGCGGTTTACTTAACAAGCAATTAACGAGCGGCCCGGCCACATATCTGACAAATGCTCATTGTGCAATGGTGCGTACTTCCAGCTCCCACAGTTAAGATTCCTTTCTAAATCTGCGCACGCACATGATTATCAATCAGTATTTATTTTTTGTGTTAACTGATTGACAGTCGACGATCTTGCCGTAGGTGTAGGCAAAGCCATTCACAGCTGTCCCCCATGCAAATGGACAAGCGCGTAGACTAAATGTGGCCCCGTTCAGCTTCAGCTCCATTTACACAGCGATTCCTGTCCAAATACGCACAAATAGTGCTTGAAAAATCGCACTGCTTAATAGCTGACAACAAATTGCGAGTGGCTGCCAGCAGCTGGCGGCAGAGCCTGGCCTGGTCAATGGCTGCCACTTTGTTGCTGGACATTTGTGCATTAATTTTTTGTTAACTGATTTCTTATCGTCGGCACGGTGTACGCTGCGTATGCGTAACTCGCAACTAGCCGCCAAATCAATTCGCATCGCAAATGCAAATAAATTACAAAAATAAACAACTTTTTTCTTGATGTGAGAGAGTTCCCAGCTAAGAAATGCCCTGTATGTAAGTCTTTGCTCCTGCTTACTATAAAGGGAAGTTTCTGAAAGGGAAGAACTGCGTATACTTAATATTCTCAGATATTTAGCTTGATAATTCTCTGAGTTCCTTCAGGTTATATAGACAAACGTGTGACTAGCATCTGCCAACGTTTGTTACATAATTGACCACAATTTGTATATACCCCTTGGGTACATTTCCATGTTACAGGGTATATGATAAATAAAATGCACTCCATGCTCGAATCATATTTGAGCACTCGTTTTAATGGCCTGCCAGATTTCCTAATAGCCATTCTTAATATCTCGCAATCCTGCCAACACTGACCATACCGCGTCCCTCCCCTCCCCCACTGTCCCCCATCTTTCCGGGGCACGCCTCATCATTTTATCTTGCAACAATCTGCAAATTCGGGTAGCTGACTGCGCAGCATAATCAATGCAAATGCAAAGACTTTGTATGTTTCTCGATTTGTTCGAATTGCTTTTTGTTGCTGTTGTTGTTGTGGTTGTTGTTGTTGCGATAAAAAGCGATTATACAATCGGGCGTAGGCCTCTCGACTTGAGGCTCGAGCGGGGCCTTGAGTGGCAGCTGAGAGTCTTGATTCTGCGCACAAAGCGCGCTTAAAGTTTATGGCGCATAAATCAATCGACAAAAAACAGTGGACAATTCTTTTGGTTTTTTTGGCGGTTCCAAAATCTGCATATTGACGGCAGCTCAACCCTTCACCGGACACCTCGAGGCAGCAATTTGCATGTGTCGCACAACAAAGTGTGTTGTTGTGCGGCTTTATCGATATGCAAATAGGTTGCCAGCAAATCGAATAATCGACTCATTGCCACAAGACAGGATACGAGTTGCGTATGTCGATACACCCACCCACCCACTTGAGTGTGGCCCTCCCGAGTGGCTAGGCTGTGGCTGTGGCTGCGCCTGTAATTGCATTTTAATGGCTTTTGCGGTTGTTCGCATTGTTCGCATTGGGCAACCACATTGAGTTGTGGCATGCCACAAGCTGCAAGCTGCAAGCTGCAACACAAATCACAAAACAGACTTCAAATTAAAAGCCGTCAATTTTTTTGCTGCCTCAACTCTAATATCTGGACTATGATTTATGTCTTTTCGATGGAAATGCAACAGGGACAGAAATCTGCAAAATCAGAGAAATTTCACAAGTCACCAACTGGAACTGGATCTGCACTGTTTAATTAGCGTACAATTTTATGTGCTTGCAAAAATAATTAATTTACTTATTATTTAATTAGTTACGTATTTTGCATAATTATATGGTGCGCAACGGTGACGCGGCCAACGTGTCCAGCAATTAAGTATACCACACGGTGGACGCGGTCAAGGTCGCCCTGCCGCTACAGCTGCCGCAATGTCGTGCACATTACAGCGACAACAGCAACAACAACAACAAAAACTAATAATAATAACAGCAACTGAAAAGTGTAACAATGGCAAGACAATTGAAAAAGCTACTAACAAATATTTGCTAGAATACCTTCAATTCACAGCCCTGGCAAAGCCCGAAGTGGCAACAGCAGCTTTTGCGACGAGCGCATATTAAAGCCATTATAAAACAAGAAAACAAACACATGTGTGTAGTATGACGAAACTTAAAATACCCTAATAATAATATAAAGTAAGTCTCGCAAAAGTGAAGGGAGATGCGAGAGACTGAGACTGTGGCCGAGAGACGAAGAAGCACGCGCTCTGAAGAAGCCCTGATCTGAGCTGGGCAGATAAACTTTTTGCTCCGATGCTTTTCCCAAGTAATTGGTACTTCAATAGTACTTCAATGTACTTTGACTTTACTTTGACTTTACAGACATCAGAACAGATTGACTGTATAGATATTTGCAGCATTTGTTATTAACTTCAAAGCTAAAAAAACAACGAGAAACAGCAAAAGCAAGACGAAACCAAAGTGTAAGATAATGTGGTTTAAGCTTTACGCTCAGAAGTTTGTTGTGCAACTTATTTGGTTGAAGTTTCGGCTCATGGCTTAAAAACAAAAACAATTTACTTCCGGAGTCTAAACGATTCAGTTTAAATCAAAACGCCGGGCCTAGATGATTGACTCAGTCATCAACTGAACTCTAGACCCAGGCCACTTATGATGGGAATAAATACTTAGCCCAAAGCCATTGTACCTTTTGCTCTTCAATAATTGTTCTTGTTGTTTATACATATATCCCATACTGATATACTTATAGGCAAAATCTGTATGGTCGCGAATGTATCCGAAATGCCTTAATACCCTTCCTTTTTGCTAGAGCATGCATACCAAATTGTGTCGTTTCATTAAAGAATTCAAGAGCGACCCCCGTTTGGCTGCTGTCCGCTGTCCGCTTTGGAGTCACCTTCGACTTGGCCACGAGTTAAGTGCCGCATCGTTTATCCCAAGCTGTGGCAATTGGCCTGATACAACGCCAATTGAAGTTCTTTTTGGCCAACTTGTTGCGCAATTGAGCAATAACAAAGCACGTAGTTAAAGTAGTTGTTGTTATTGCTATTGCTACTGGGCTGTTTGTTGTTGGCCATGCATGTTAAATTTAAAGTCTGAGATTATTTGACAGCTTGAATGAGCTCCGTTTGCCGTTTCAATGCAAATTGCAGAATTGGCTTCATAATTAAGTAGTTTGCCAGCCGCCTGCAAATCTCAACACACGCACAGACCAATTTGTGCAACAACAACAGCTGCCACGCCCCTTGCCAATGCTCGTAAATTAAATTCGCGAACACCCCAGCGGCATTTCACGGGTTGTTGTTGTTGTTGTTGTTGTTGTCTGTCACCAAAATGTATGCAAATTGTTTTGAACGCATTTTTCATGCACACATCGTCATGTGATTTATGTGCTCTACAAGTCGCACACGTCCTAAGTCTTATTGCCTTTTAATTGAATGTTGCTTCACGAGTGGGTGCCACACCGCCCTACGCCCCCACCCCCATCCTCCACTTTTTGCGTCCCATTCAATCAGTGCGACTTTCACTTTTTTGCTGCTGTTTGCCGTCTTCTAATTGTGATTGAATGATTCGTGTGAATATCGAGCGAATCATTGACTCGGGATTACTCACCCTGAACTTGAAGTTACCTTTTGTTGCGCTCAACATACTCATTATAATATAAAGCGCACACCTGTAGAAGGTGCCCGAAGCAGACACATGCCGCTCTACGAATTGTGTGTGCACACACTGAGAGAAAAGAATGTGCTATTTGTTCTTAAACTAAACACAATATCAAACATAAGTTAACATTTCATGTAGATTCTACATCTGTGGAATAGCAATAAAAGTAGCAGTCATTTGTTTCGCTCAGTGTAGCATTTGTAATAGCAGCAGAGCAAACAAATGCAAAGACAGAAAAAATGAAATAAGAACACAAACGGCTATAAAAAGTCAATTAGACTTAATGATAGCTTCGGCTAAACTACACATTAAATTCGTGTAGTACGCTGATTGAGTCAAGCCACAGAAATCGCCGGATCCGGTTTGCAAGCAGGTGGGAGGGGAGCTGGTGGCTTAAAACTTCTGTAATCAAGGAAGTTGCCAAGACAAAAACATGGCCAACAAGCTGGCCGGCAACGTTTGTTTGGCAAGCGACGGCAAAAAGTCGACGTTTACGTCGCGTTTTGTGTAATTCTTCCATTAAAATTAATAAGACAATCGACGTGACGCCCATCGAAGCGAGCACAGTTCCAGAATTGACCAAAAGCCCAATTCCATTAACATCGCAGGTGGTTATTAAATAAACGCCTAGACCTTATTACGCGGCGAATGAGTGATTTTTAATGCCAGCTGATATGGCTAAGACCGGCTAATAGATAGACATGTCCGCCAAATGTAATCGCATTTTCCAGCGTATCTAACTGCCAACAACGGCTCAGCACGACAGCCAACAGCCAACAGCCAACAACGGAGTTGGCCGCGGCCCAAAACTTGGCTATTTCCAACGCTAATTAAGCCGCATGTTGCATTGCCTACCCCTCCATCCTTCCTTCCTCCCTCTAGCTGTTGCTACTGCTTGCAATTCCCAGCGGGCAGCTGTTTGTTGTCAATTTCTATTAATTAAACCATTTAGTATCCGAGCACTTCACCTGTCCATCCATCAGAATCAATCAACAGATTTTGATTATGTCAGCGCAGTTGAGTTTAGCAGATGATTAAATTACACAGAATAACTTTTCAATGAATGTATTTAAACAAGAAATCTTAAGTATTATAGAAGTACAGGAACATATTTACTTTTTCGAGTAAAATAAGTCAATTTACGGTTAATAACTCCCGATTTCAGAATCCACAATTACACAATTGATAGATAGGAGTCCATACAAATTTAAAAAGGTATAACACTCCAAACTTATTTGCATTAGATAATGTTTCTGTTTTCTGTTAAAATTGTCAAGAAAATGTCGTGCGTATCTCTAATGGTATATGTTTTCGGTCTGTAATTGTAACTCTCTCTTTTTGCTCTGGTTCCACTAAGCATTCGTCAATACATGTCGCCTTTTAGTTGTTAAAACAAAAAAGCATTAATAGGTGCTGGAATTGTGCATCTGGTTTTCGGGAGTAAAGTTCTCTATTTTAGTTTTATCCAACTCTTAAGCAACTATTAAATAAGCTTAATAAAATATATACCCTTTCAGACTCTCCCGGGTCAGCAGTTCCTAATAATAACATGTTCATATTAAATGCTGAGGTCAAACTTACAGAGTGTTAAATTGAGTGTGAGTGACTTAGGCATACGAAAAAACCGGCGCACAGAAAGTAAGCAAGCGATCATAATTCGAGGGAGCACGAGATGCATTGCATTGCGAGCAATACACACCCACACCCACACGTCTCTGCGCGCAGAGAGATGAGCCAAGGCCAGAGATAAGCAGTCAGCTGTTCGTGTGTGTGTTCGCTGTCAATTTCCGTCGCATGGTCACGCGCTCTTGATTCTTTTTGGTGCCGGTCGCTGATTGGTCCAATTAATAACTGCTGACTGTGATGTTCTCCGGTCGCTCTTCTTTCTGAGCGACGTTTTTATGGATCTGCACAACTTTGTTCTGAGTCAGTTTGGCTCTATTACTCAACAGGGCATGTTCTTGTGCTGCGAGCGGGAGTCTATTAAGCCTGTTATTGTTTTTGTGGATGTGGTGCATAAGAAGATAAGGCCCTAGCACACACACGTCCTTTTGTCCATATGTTTAGGTAAGTGTTTTTTGCAGTTGATTTACATATATACTTGAGCTTGTGTATAATAGCTTTTTACCACTTTGCATCCGCGCAGCATGATTTTGTTCTAGTTAAAGGGCTGCATTCGAGTAAAGGTGTTTCAATGGAATTATAAGCGAAAGCTGTCAAGTAAATGATATTCGTATATCTAATAGTATACGTTTTGTACTCGTAAAATCAACATTAGAAGAAGCCTATCGTATTTATAGACTTTCGCGTTACTTACTTCGCAAAATAGAAGCAGCTGCAGCTCTAATGGTATATGTTTTCGGACTGTAATTGTAACTCTCTCTTTTTGTTCTGTTTCCCCTGGGCATTCGTCAATACATGTCGCCTTTTAGTTGTTAAAAGAACAAAGCCTTAATAGGTGCTAGAATTGTGCATGTTTTTCGGGAGTTCAATTCTCTATTAGTGTTTAATACAATTCTTAAGAAAGCAGCTAATAAGCTTAATTTATTATGCATAATACCCTTTCAGACTCTCCCGGGTCAGCAGTTCCTAATAATAACATGTTCATATTAAATGCTGAGGTCAAACTTACAGAGTGTTAAATTGAGTGTGAGTGACTTAGGCAGACGAAAAAACCGGCGCACAGAAAGTAAGCAAGCGATCATAATTCGAGGGAGCACGAGATGCATTGCATTGCGAGCAATACACACCCACACCCACACGTCTCTGCGCGCAGAGAGATGAGCCAAGGCCAGAGATAAGCAGTCAGCTGTTCGTGTGTGTGTTCGCTGTCAATTTCCGTCGCATGCTCACGCGCTCATGATTCTTTTTGGTGCCGATCGCTGATTGGTCCAATCAATAACTGCTGAGAGTGATGTTCTCCGGTCGCTCTTCTTTCTGAGAGCTGTGTTTATGGCCTTGCACAACTTTGTTCTGAGTCAGTTTGGCGCTATTACTCAACAGGTCATGTTCTTGTGCTGCGAGCGGGAGTCTATTAAGCCTGTTATTAATTTGTGGATGTGATGCACAAGAAGATAAGGCCCTAGCACTCACACGTCCGTTTGCCGATATGTTTAGGTAAGCGTATAATGCCTGTGTATAATAGCTTTTGTCCACTTTGCGTCCATGCAACATGATTTTGTTCTAGTTAAAGGGCTGCAGTCGAGTAAAGGTGTTTTAATGGAATTATAAACGAAAGCTGTCAAGTATATGCTATTCATATATCTAATGGTATACGTTTTGTACTCGTAAAATCAAAATTAGAAGAAGCCCATCGATTTGATAGACTTTCGCGTTACTTACTTTGCAAACTAAGAAGATAATGCACAAGCAGTCATATACACAACCAAATACACGCAAAAAGTTCATGGGAGCGCGATGAATAAGAAGATAAGGAGATGATGCAAATATACACATTCGTATGTACATATTTGGCGATTCTCTCATCTTCTTCATCTTTTTCATATGTTTGGGTGTGTGTTCTCGTAATTCATATCTGCCTGTGTATAATTGCTTATGCGTTATCTATCTTCGAACGGCACTTACTCGAATTGCTGTGCGCCGTATTTTGTCCACTTTTCGTCCGCACAACACGATTTTGTTTTAGTTAATCAGCAGCAGTCGAGTAAAGCCGCTTTTAACGATAATAATTTACAAGTCTCAAGCTATACGTTTTCGGAATTGTTCGGGTCGGAAGTATTATTAGCCGTAAATCTTAAATTGGAAGAAGTCCATTGATTTTATAGACTATCAGTAATAAGTGTTTATTTCATTGCAATTTTCTTCTCATTTCGCAAAAAATGCATGAGCACGCGATGAATAAGAAGATAAGGCGCAAGCGATAATATTCACATACATATGTATATACTAATGTACACATTTGGCGATTCTCTCTGGATATATACATATATGTTTGGGTGTGTGATCTCGCAATTGATATTTACTTATGCTTGCTTGAGCGTTATCTGCCTCTTGATCAAAGCTCAGTATGCTGTTCGCCGACTTTGGCCACAAGCCGAATAAAGCTCTTTGAAAATGTTATGATGGAAAAATTTTGGACTAATATCGTCCGTATCGAAAATATCAAATGATATGTAATATTTTGAAGGCTTTGAAGACGAAACCCAAATGGTATATCCTTAATGAAGCCTATGTTAAAAGCTTACAAAATACTAATTTATTTTTCTTTTTTAGTTTGCAGCCAAATTTGCCATGGACAAGAAAACATTCAACAACGTTGGAACCTGAATTATATATAAATTTGAAACAAATGGAAATGGGAATCTAGCCAATCTGCGTTGATTGTTAAACATTTCATTATTTAATAGAATTCTATCGATTATAAGGACTCTCGGATCTTTAAAGGTATGTCTTTCCGAAGTCGGACGTAAACAAAAACCAATATATTTTTGATTGTGCATTTTTCAGACTGATCTGCCAACGTTCATGGACAACAACAACAATTAATGATGTCGCTTTAAGATCAGCGAAATTAATTCTCATCTATTCCAACTTTTGTGGACCAAATGTGGTGCTGTACTTTTTGGGCGGCTTTCTGATCGATCGCCTGCTCGCCATACTTCTGGGCACGGTTATCTATATGTTCCCACCTACTGGTGGCCATCACCCAGAACACTTACGATGTGTTCTTGGCTTACGGGCAAGGACATAACTTCGCCGCTGACCAGCGGATGGACATGCACAACATTTAAGCAAATGATCGCTTATCATGGTACCTAGTTGACCCACATATCCTTGGTTATTTCATACCATGGATGCAGTCCTAGCGAACCTACAGGACCAAGTTTTTGCAAAATGCGCAAGAACATGGCTCAAAAACATGTATGATTTACTTTTACAGCCGCCCCCCGCAACAGTCCCGCGCCCTGGATGGTTTCTAGTTGACTAGCATATCCTTGGTTATGCCATACCATCGATATAGTCCTAGGGAACCTAAAGGATCAGATTTCTGCAAAATTTGCATTGAAATGGTCCGAAAACATGTATGCTTTTTCTTTCAGGAGCCCTTTACATTAGCTGCAGCTGCAGCTGTTCTTTAACAGCCGACTTACAGCACTCATTTTTCATAAACTGCTAATTAACAGCGCTCATTTTAATTGAGTTACATTTTTGCCCCTTAATGCTATGCAATGAAAATTTTAATTCAAGCCACTCGTCGACCTTCTGGGCATTTCTGTTCGCCTGGTACTTGAGTGGAATTTTGCTCCAATTTTTGGCCCCGCGAGGCGGGTGCCCTTGCTGTGACGTCATTTTTCGGTCGCAAAAATATTTGTTGTCGACCTTCTGGGCATTTCTGTTCGCCTGGTATTTTGGCAGATTTTAAGAAAAATCTCGGCAGCCAACAGACGCCCCTTACGGGTATGCAAAGCATTTCTAAAAACCGTTGATTTTTGAATTTTTCAATAAAAAAACAGGAATTTCTCCTTTTTATTGTAAATAATTGATTTATTCATGTTTAAATTTACAAAATTGTTGTTTTTATGCTAATTTTCTTAATTATTTCTCTTAAATTAGACAAATCGAGCATAAATTATAATTTAAACTTATTGAAACTTAAAATAACTATATCTGGCTTAATTAAAGTCCGATCCTGGAAAAATCTGCTTTTATCAGTCGTGAAGGTCCTTAGATGTCCTTGTAGTCCTTAATTTGTCAGTCTGCAAAGATAAAAACACATTTAAATGAACAAAGTAAATAAACATATAAAAGCATTTTATGTTAGGAAAAAAGGACATAACTTGGGCATGTCCTTGCAGATTTTCAAAGGACATGGTGCGTTAGGCTCGTACAGACCCCCTGCATCGATCTGCATCATAAAAACATGGGGTCATCTATGAATCATATAACTCGAAATTGGACTTGCAAAATTTTTGTACCGGAGCGCACGGAAATGGCCCGAAAACACAAATCCTTAAATATCTTGAAAACTACAAGGACGATCTTAATGAAATTTGGCCAGATGGTAGTCCTGGTCAACACAATTATTTTGCCATATGACTCGCCAGGATACGCAAGGATATGCTCGAGCTATAGCTTATTTTCTTCAAACAAAATCGTCCTTAAAACTTTTTTGTCTGAAGGACTTTCGTCCTTTGGGTTGTAAATTCTTCAATGGGAGGGCAAGGACTATCTACTGGCCAAAGGACATCCCGATAGTCCTTCAAATGGCAAAGTTAGCCCGGAATTTTTCGCTTTTGGCCAATTTTGCGACCTACCCCCTAGGAAAAATTTCGAAAATTTTTTTGTCGAATCCTGGAAATCCTTGAATGCCAATCGATAGTCCTGCTCTCCACGAGCTCAAAACGATATATCCTTTCGATATCCTTCAGGATTTGGCCAAGTTATGGCTAATTAAAAAATGTCCTTTTTAGAAAATTGGCTATATATAGTAAACGGCAAGGACGATTTGGATGTCCTTTGGACAGTTTATAGTCCTTGTTCATACGATTTGTTTGACACAGGACTTTTCAGGATCCGCAACGATACGGCCGAGTTATAGCTTTGTTCATTTTCGAAAGAATTGTACTCATATCGAGGCTGTCTGAAGGACTTTCGTCCTTTTTATTATATATTCTGAATTGGGAGGATGAGAACTAACGGTTGGCAAATGGACATCCTGATCGGCAAGGATACGGCCGATCTACAGCCTTTTATCACTACAGAGAAAAATTTCGATTCCTCAGCTCCTTGAAGGATTTTCGTCCTTTTTATAACATCATCTTAATTGGCAGGACAAGGACTACATGTTGTCCAAAGGACATCAGAAAGGACCTAAAGGTAGCCAATTTATTGTCCTTTATAAAGACAAAAGCAATATCACGGAAACCTTAAGGACGATTTTGATATCCTTGGGGCAAATTTTAGAGATGTAACGATAATACTGATAAAATTCCAAAATTGGACATATTTAGCCGAGATATTCCAAAAACATCATCAGAAAATGTTGACAATACAAACGAATTGGGTTATGTCAAAACTTTTGATTTCGGCGACCCTTTGCTTTATTGTTAAATTTAATTTAAGTTTGCGAACAAGACCAAAAAGCGCCCATTTTAGCCACATGGTCTTTCAAGGGTTAAGACCCAAGACAAAGTTTAAGCCAAGCTTCACAAAGCTTTTAAACAAGCTCAATATACGAACATGCCCCAAAGTAGGCCACATTATGTGTGCGTATGCTGCATCGAAAAGGTTTATAAATAGCTATTGAAACGAACTCAATCCATCCAAAAGTATCACAAAATGCAAGTGGGTCAAGTTGAAATATATGCGTAATGCCCAATTAAATGCGCCCTAACAAGTGCACCCACAGCTTCAAAAACTGAAAAGATTTGCTGCTCAGTCCGCTTAGAGCAATTAAAGATGTTTTCTTGGCATTGTTTGGCCCGTTGGCCAAACGAATACGCAAACGAATAGGAAAACGAATACGAATACAACAAGAACTGGCCACAACTGCTGCACTAATTAAAAAGTTGAGTGGCTGTCAGCGAGTTGCGGCTATGGCTTTTTGGGTGTCTTGATTTCAGCATTTGCGTGTATCTAATTGAATTAGTCCCAAAGGTCAGGCCAAATGGGCTGGGAATTGAGCTGACCTAAGAAAAAAATAAAAATAAACCGGCTACAGTAGGCGACATATGTGGTAACAGATAGAGCTGGCAGCGTGACACGAGCTGCTACCAAATATGAGTCCACATGACTTGCCAACAAATATTAAAAAGTTAATTTGATTTTCAAGTTCAAACAGAATACTTAAGTGAATAGACAATCCTGTGATAATGTCAAAGACAAAACTCACTTTAACGTTATTTAGCTAGAATTGTGTTTTTAAAACGAACCGAAATCTGAATACGCTTCATTTATGATTCTGTGGACTGTAAGGAATGAAGTGTCAAGTGCAAAGTCCATGCACCTCTTTAACAACTTCGCACCAGCAACTATTTTTAACCCTCTGGCTAAAATTTATAGTCGTGCGTCTTATTAAATCTTAAGTTTCGTGTTATATCGTATTACACGACACGTGCGCAGCTCTAGTAAAAAGTAAAGCACAGAGCTGCGTAGAATTGCGTTGGTGGCAGCCAGAAATAGCTGCCAGAAAAAAAAGTCATTGTGCCGTGGAATATTAGAAGAGGGAAATACGACTACACATTTTGTCGGCATTATATGCTAATGCGATATTTGCTGACTTCATTGTGGAAAGTTCAGCTTCTGGTTAACTGGTAACTGGAGCGTGGTGCAGCAGTGGCTGCGGCTGCGGCTCCTTGTATGGCACCGGGCCACGGTAATTGGGAGGCCGAGCCAAGAGGCGGGCAACAGCACAATTGGCAAGTCGAGTCGCGACCAGCAGCCAGGCACAGGCCAAACCATTAGAAATGCTGTTGCAGCTGATTTATGGCTGGAATTGGGCCATAGCTTAGTGTTGGGTGTGGGTGGGTCTGGCTGGAGACAGGAACCAGCATAACTTCAAGCAGTAGCAAGAAAAGACTACGAAATTAGCCTAAGATCTTGGCCATGTTTTGACTGGCGAATTCAAGTCAAGAGCTGCCTTGACTTAACCACTTAGTCGCTCTGTTACGCCCAAATGGGTCACTAATGAGGCGTCGAGCTTGGGAAAATCTTGATGGCTCGATTGTCTGTGCCAATTCTAACGTAAAGAAACCACCGCCGCTTGGGCTATAAAATTGTGGCGCTTCTTTAGCTGGAGCCACAGTTCCACAAACAGCGCTCTTCAGTGTTCACCAAAAGAAAAGTGTCTTCAAGATGTTCAAAATTGTGAGAAGCTCAAAAACTATGGATAAACCCCCGTTTGGATAACTAACCAGTGAATTCTCTTGCAGCTATTCGTGTTGTGCGCGGCTTGGTTGGCTTTCAGCCAGGCACGGCCCAGCTACCTGCCCAGCTATGAGACAATTGAGTATGCGCCCACTGTGCTGGGCTACGAGCACTTGGCGCTACCCGCCGCCGTCTCCCATCAGAGCTCGACGGTGGTGCACGAGAAGCGTCCCTATTTGCGTCCCATCTACGAGCACCCACTCAAGACGTACCACCATCCGACCAGGTACACCTATGCCAGCAGCCCGCTGAGCTACGGCAGCGACTGGTACGAGCCCGGCTGGAACACAGCTGCGCTCAGCTATCCCAGCATCTACCTCAAGTGAAAGGCTCTCTGCGATGTGTTCCCTAATAAATAAGATGGTTTGATGGATTCAAATTCGATTGATTCTGGATTTTATTTTCGTGGTGGGACACAAGTCAACAACGAAGTTGTATATCAAACTCTTTCGTTCTCGCTCTTACCAGGCGCTGGCTGCGTATGTCAGCGGTGCGTGGTGCAGCAGGGGTGCAGAGTATGCCAGTGGTGCGGAGTAGGCCAGTGGCGACACGCTCTTCACATAGGGCACATGGGCGGCATATGTGGTCGGAAGGGCCGAGTAGGTGGCCACAGGAGCAACCGCCGAGTAGGTGGCAATGGCGGGTGCAGCAGCCGCATAGGTGGTTACGGGCGCGGCATGTACCGTGGTCTTTACAACGGGCGCAACCACATCCTCAACGACTGGCGTGCTGTGCACCTGGGTGACACTCTGGTGTGAGACAGCGGTGGGCACACTCTTCACGACGGCGCCAATCTTGGCCAGAGCGGGCTCCTGCACATAGGCTGTGGGTGCGCTGTACACCAGTGGTGCGGCAGCCAAATGACCGGGACGAGCGGCAGCCACGGCGAGCAGAGCGGCGAGAACGAACTGTTGAAGGTGGATAAAGGGTAAGGGAATCACAGGAACCACTTGAACCACTGGAAGAGGCGCCAGCTGTTGCTCTTACCAATTTGAACATTTTGTAGAGCTGTTGTGTGGGATCTTTGACTTGTGTCGAAGGGTAGACTGTGCCAGTTGTTAAATTGTCGCTGGCTTTTATACTTGAACTTCACTTTCAAGGCGCACGCACACACTCACGAGTGAATACAATGAGTACTCGCATTCGTACGTGCCTGAACGGATTCTTGTCTCGCATAAACCAGATTATTATTCGCGGCCAATTTCAGTTACGCACCGCACCGCACCGCACCACTTTGGGGGCTATTTTCGTAGCTGAAACCACAAGCCAAGCCGAGACCCAACCCACTCTTGTTTTCATTTACAAAGCGCGGCTCATTAGTCGCACGTCAACCCAGGCCCGGGCTTAAGTATTTGGCTCCGGCACGAGGTTTTGAATGTGCGTACATTGGCATTTGATTACTCTGTAAACAGAACTCAAGGCTTCCGGAAAATTCGAATTGCAATAGAACTTTTCACTAACTCGACTGGACATCCACATGCCGCATGTGGTTCTTTATAAGCAAGTGAAAAGCTTTCGTTCGAGCACAGTTCGATTTCAGCCCGAGTCCAAGCACTACAAGCATGAAGATTGTCATTGCCAGTCTGGTAAGGATTTTAGAAATTGCTTTTCTAATTGATAAGGAACTTTCGCGGTACTCCATATTATTCAGCTCGTGGTGTTGCTTTTGCCAGCCAGCGGTGCAGCCAGCATAAATGTGGCTCAGCAGAAAAATTTCACGGTCGAACATGCCATTTATCGGCGAGACGTCGTGCAATGGATACAGGGTATACCCGATGCGTTCAGACCGATAATCGATAAACATTTTGATTATATAAAAAAACCCGTCGAGCTCTTGAGCTTTGGCAGAATCAGACTGGGCGATGACAAGAATAAATCCGTTTGAAAAGATAAGCTATACAAAAGTTACACAAACACAAAATTTTGCTTAAAAAGAGATTCGAAAGGATTCGAGGATTCGAAATGGCTTCCGCCAGAAACTGCGTTAATGAAATAAAGAGGAAGAGCTTACAAATTGAGAGTTCGGACTTTTGTAGCATTGATTAAAATTAGTTGAAGTCCTTTTCTTGTTATAAACAATACCCAAAATGTGAAATACGTTATATTATATAGAAAACCAAAAGCTGGCTGTTTTGACGAATGTGTAAAGTTAGTCAATAGTTTTTACAGTGTATTTTGTATATAGCCGCTGTCACTTGTGACGTTAAATAAAGCCCTTGCAGCTGCAACAATCGATGCACTTTCTGTTTTTCTGCTCAAGTTGCAGGTTCATTGGCCACCGTCCACAGCGCGTGGCGCCGTTGGCCTTGAACCTTGGCTGAGACCAAGGCACAACTATCACCAATCATATATACCCGGCATAATTACGCATTTCCACCTGAATGACGCATGACAGCTGGAGATTGTATAATATTCTTAAGAATATTAAAGCTAGTTTCTTTTTACAACTAATATAAATACTATTATCATTATTATATCAACCATATACTACTATGCTAGGCCTTCGACCAAAACACACCTAAAAGTCCAACCACACACCAGCATGGGAATCGATGCCGGATACTCGCTGGGTTATATATAAAAGATTCCATGACAAAAAATGACACCAGATTGTTGTCAAATATATGTGAAAAGATGATAACTAAAGCAAGCCCAGAAGCAACTTTTCAACTAAGTATCTAGACAATGGAATATCATCTAAACAAACTATATCGAAACTTCTTTTCAATGTCAATTTCAACATTTTAAAATCAAGCACAGCCCATGAAACTTAGATAGCTGTTTAGAGGAAGCTTGGAACGGGTATGCTCTAGTTGGATAATCCCAATCATAGCGCCCACTTGTTTACAGCGCAGTTAGAGGCCATGCGTAGCTGGCGGGTTACGGGAAGAGCCTGACAGAGTAAAGACCTTAAGGTCGAGGAACTGCAGCTAAGACAAACAAGGACACTGGCAGGCGGAAAAAAATAGTTAATACTCGATCGATATTCGAAGCAAAACATTTATTTATTCAAATTCGTATCACAAAGCCGTCCAGCAAAATGCACGTCCCCTTGCGCATTGGTTGAGTGGTGCGGGTGGTTTCCTTTACCACACTCCTGTCGCGGTGTAGGTCAGCGGCGAGGCAGCGGCAATCTGAGCATAGCTGCTGTGCAACACTGGCGCGGCAGCAGCATAGGTGCTGTGCAGCACTGGCGCGGCAGCAGCATAGGTGCTGTGCAACACTGGCGCGGCAGCAGCATAGGTGCTGTGCAACACTGGCGCGGCGGCAGCATAGCTAACGACGGGCGTTGATTTGACCACGGGCGCAACAACATCCTCGACGACATGAGCGGAGCTGTGCACCACCGACTGGCTCTGATGGGAGACAGATGTGGGCACACTCTTCACGATGGCGCCAACCTTGGCCAGCACCGGCTCCTGGACAATGGTGGCGGCCGGAGCGGAGGCATAGACCACAGGCGACTCGTACAGATGACCGGGACGGGCAGCAGCTACGGCGAGCAGAGCAGACAATACCACCAACTTGAACATATTTGAGTTTTTGAGTTAAAAGTTTGGTCTGTATTGACTGAATGCGTGTTGTAGTAGCTTTGAGTTTCTAGCGAGAACTGCTTGTGGTATGCCAACTGCAGGCGGTGTTTATATAGCAGCAGGCACAATGCCAGCGACCTTCACTACGCACATCGACGAAATAAAAACCATATCAGATTCAATTCTCACACACATTCAATAAGCAATTAGCGTCGGTGGGCAGCTCAGCTCAACCTCAGCTCAGCTCGACTCCAACAATTATTCGTTGACAAACCAAAACCAAGAGACGTGGCCAAGTAGCTGGCAACCAGTTTATTTTGGCCATTAGCCAAGTGCTCTGCTCTGGCCCTTTATTAGCCGCTGCCCTCAGCTGCATTACTTGCACTTTAAGTGCGTCTCTTGGTTAGTTCTTTCAGGGTCAACACGTTTGGATTTCAATTTCAGTTTCAATTTGAACTCCAGCTACGTGCGCCGCAACTCGTTCAGTTCAAGCATCTACACCCTGTCGGCTTCGAGAATGTGAAAATAAGGGCATCCTATAATTTGTATTATTACAATAAATTCAGTTACAGGCCAACAAATCAAATTACATCGACCTTCAACTGAAAATAGCTGTTTCGTTCTCTGGAGAACGTAGCCCGATGAATTGTTCTTCATCAAGACACTAAATATGGCACGCCGAAGATTTAACACCCTTTTAGTCGAGCTCGTAAATGCTGACTGATGAATACCCTTTCAAAACAGACACACTTCATATACGGCTATAGAAAACTATTAAAGTGCGCTCTTGATAAGATTTGGACACAGTTTAACTAGTAAGTGCCGAATATGGGCATGATATGTTGATAGAAAAAGAGGAGAGCTTACCTTTGACTAATCATTCCTATGGTCCACAGCCGTTAGGATGACAGCGTAGGCTTTAATCGGACCTCTAACCAATATCGTCAAGGAATTGGCAATTAGGATGCAGAGTTTTTGTTTTGAATCGAAAAGTTGCTCATGCTTCCCGAACACGAACTTTATGTATATCAAAATTTTGATAAAGCACTTCGTAAAATCGTAAAATCCTTATAGACAGTGAAAGTAAGTCGAGAATTAGTCATTAGCCATTAGCCATTAGCCAACCATTATGCTGGCTTATTGTCGTCCGGTTGGTGCTTCAACGACAGTTACAGGTAGGGCTTAGCTTAATTTGAATACAGTTTGCGATTAGCAAAATAATCCTTTTTCATATTTCGTTCTAGCAATATGAATGGTGTATATAAAGCAGAGTTAAGTCATTCCTTAAATGGATTCAAATGGAGTTTCTGGAATAAAAGTAGACAGTAGATTATGCCAAAAAGTCATTAGATATCACATTTAAAAACATATTTCAATTGATTAAATGACGCATTTTTAATGGAATAAACAATTATTCTTAAAGATTTTTTTAATAATAAATAACAAATTTGAATCGCCAAGATTTCATTTTAATCTGGCTGATTTTCCTATTTTGCCAATAGTATTGTGAACCAAATATTAAATATTAAGAAAAGAAAAATACTTAAAAGATAATAATAATTATTCCATCTATGCTTTCCTATCGTTGGGTTCAGAGTACTTGGGTAAAATGTAATCTACCGCAGAACCTGACCGACGCCCACTTCAATGCAAGTATTACGAAGTATTATGTTTATGGAATTATGGACTTTTATTTACATCAGTCAAAAGGGTCAAAAAATAGAGAACAAAATGCAGAAAGGGTATAAAAAATCTCGAGCAGTTCCAGTCCAATGATGAAACGGCGCAGAGTTGAATGTGCCTACCAGGAGGAGGCCCAGCCGTGAGAGGCCCACGAAGGCGACAGGTAGCTGGTGTGCAGAGCTGGAGCGGCATAGGTCTTGATGATGGGCGCTGCATAGGTCTTCACAACGGGCGCCAAAATCGGCTGCACAATGTGCGCCGAGCTGTGCACCTGGCTGATGCTCTGATGCGACACCGACGTGGGTATGGTCTTCACAATGTGGCCCACACTGGCCAGCGCGGGCTCGTGAATAATCGCTGGTGCGGCATAGCTAGTATGCAGCAAGGGACCTGCCTCCAGATAGCCCGGACGGGCAGCGGCCACAGCGAGCAGAGCAGACAACACCACCTGTGGGCGGACAGTTGGAGAATTATTAATGCAGGAGGCGTGGCTAGCCAGAGGAGTCACTTGAGGACTTGGACTTACCAATTTGAACATTTTTGCTAATCCTTGCGTTACTTGGCGCTAGCTATTTGCTATAGAAATGAACTGTAGGTCTGTGTTGACGCGTCGCCGTTGACTGTTGCTAGCTGCAAATCCGCGACAGCTTTTATACACAAAAGCTGCCAGGCACACTCGCACACACACGCGATCCAAATTCAAAATCCAAAAACTGCGCCAAAAGTGCAGAAAATACAATAATAATAATTTTAGCACAGACATCGTTAAGAAAAGCCTGAAAAACAACGACGGCGACCCACCCGAATGTCCGCTTGACACAGACGGCGGACGGGCGATCGGCTGCTGCAGCTGATTCAACAGCAGCAACAACAACAGCAACAGCAACAATAACGACAACAACAACAACAATAACAATGCTTTCGTTCACAGTTTTCCGCCCAGCCCACTAACTACAAAATAAAAACCAGTCAAAAGCTGCCAGACGTCCGATTGCCCCCATCAGAGCGCAGTTGGCCAGTTGGTCGCCAGTTGGCCAGTGTCTGCCTCTGCCACTTGCAACACACCCAGCAACAGCAACAGCAACTGCAACAACAACAACAGGCGCAACATTTTCGTGTCTGCTTTGCTGTCATTTTTCCTCAACCCAAAGTTGACCGTGAAAATTGTTATACTCGCGCACAACGCGAAGATGAAGCGTATTCGTTCACAGCAAGCGAACTTTAACTTCGAGTATATGCCTGTGATTGTCCATTAAATTGAAGTTAAAGGTGTTTGGACCCAAGTCCAAAAAATCGATAGCTCTGAGAGTTAATCATAAAAACTCTATCAATTTGCGACCTCGCCTATTTCAAGCTCTTATTTGGACTGTGAAAGAGTATTGCGCAGTCGCTTACAGCCGACAGCAACATGTTTAGTCCATGTCCATGTGTGTGTTTGTCAGTCTGGCGGCACGCACCGCCGGCAACCACTACGCAATTGTCGCAGCCACGCAACAGCCAACCGCCACAAGAAGTCGCTAAAAGTGGCTCAAGTTCAGTGCGTGGCGATGGTCACTGCCAAATTGCCAAAGTTGGCAAAGTTGTTGCGCTTGTTGTTATGACTTGTTTTTTTGGGGCTTGTTGTTTATCCCAGGCAGAAGAATTGTAAATAAAGTTTATTATCCATAAAGAAAGGCGTGTGCTGGACAATTAGCTGGATCGATTTGCTGGTCACGTAGAACTCGCAGAACTCGCAGATCTCTTCAAGCTGAGGGAGTGAATAAGAAGAAGGCAACAAATATCTGATGCTCTTTTGGTCTAAGGCTGAAGATGTATAAACTATTATCATCGTCAAGAGACAACCTTAAAGTATGATAAGTTTTACGAAGATAAGTTCACATATCTAGTTAGATAAGTTCACATAGAACAGTCAGATGGAAGCAACTCGGCAAGTCAAACGTATCAAGCATTTTATGCATTGTAGTCAAGTTAGACACCATAACACCCGCTGGGCATACGAAATGCCCTAGGGTATTTAAAAAAAACAAAAAAACTGATTACATTCCTTTTTGCATTAAAAGTGAACATTATTGTAAGCACATTGTAATTTCCTGTTATGCTAATCTGCAGCACAAGACTAGCCAAGACAATGCCTGCCCACATAGAATCCGCTCTTGTCTAATCTTTTGCTCCACTTCTCTCTCTCTGTCTCAAGTTCTCTCTCTTTCTCTCTCTCGAGCGAGTTCCGCTTTTGTAATAATTGTTGCCATTCTACAAACTGCGAGCTGTCGCCGTTATGACCATTTGTCAGCTATTTTTTTTCATCTGTTGAGCGTGATTAATGAATACTACAAACTGGCGACATATAATTCAGGCAGCTGCCCCGCCCCCCCTATAGCCGCTGCCTCAGGTGTCTCTCTCTTTCTCTCTCTCTCTCTCTTCTGTTTGTTTACAAAAAATGTTCTTTTGGCCTGCCAAAGTGCTTTTTAATAGATTTTCGATTTCTATTTTTGAGCCAGACTGACGACAATTGTTTTCTGGTTTCTCAACGAAATTCCTTTGGTCCGATATCCGGGCTGTGCTCACACCAGAGGGTAATGTACGCCTTATGGCCAACCCACACACTCTCGACACTCGACTCTTGACTCTCTGGGGGGACCGGGTTCGAGCTGGACGGGACAGGGTCTTGTGACAGTTCTGGTTACCGCGGCTCACCTGGCTTGCATAACAATGACAATATCTGTAGATCGTATAATCTGTGCTGTGTGCAACCTGGCTGCTTGTCTGGTTGCCTTTTAGCCAGCTCCAGCTGCTGTTAACCAACTTAATTTTGCTTTTAATTAAAGCCAAGTGGAGCAATTACAGTACTTAACCAGCGTTCAGTGCTGGGTCTACGTCAGCTTTGATCATTTTCAAATTAACTCGAGCTCGGAATGGTCTACGGCTAACTCAGTTTTTTTTGTTTGTCATTTCGCTAGAGTTAATTGGCCCGAAGGTCGCTAAGTTTCTGCGAGAATCAACTTTTAGTTCAAGACCGACAAAATACGGAAATCGGTTCAAGATAACAAATTAATCGATACAAGTGGTAGCCATCCTGTTTGTAAAGCTTATCTTAAACCAGCTAAATTGTATTTAATTGGAGTTCTATAGAAATGATTCCGAAATAGAGAGCAGGCCTTATCTAGCTATGCTCGACTATGGCATACTATAAAGCTAGCTCTAAAGAAATCTATTTTTATGACTTTAGTCTTAAGCCCGATTCTTATCCAACTTTCCGAAGAGTTAACTATTGAGCTCAATACAGTTCAGTGTCCCATTTGCCGATTATTTCTTGGTAACTATAGTAAAGTAATAACAAATAGTTCTAGAGCGTAAGGTATTCAATAAGTGAAACAATCCTTTCTGTGTATGAAATGAGAGATGCTCAAGAGAAATAAGAAAGAAATAAAGGAAATTTGATCAGTTCAATGTTCAGTGAATAGAATTGTAAATCGAACCAAAAGCTAAATCCATATTCCTACCTGCAAACTCAACAGAAACTTTCTGAGTTCAACAAGTTTCGATTCTAGTTTCGGGTACCTGTGTAACCCTTCCAGGGTAGAGCCGTCTCCCGTACAACTAAATGACAACCATTATTCGCGTTGTAAAGGGTATATAGGCGCTCAGTATTAGGTATAGCTGCAAGCTTTGCCATAACTGCTAAAGGCGCAATCTAAAAAAAGACACTCATTACATTTGCAGGCAAAAAATAATGAATATGCACATATCTACTTAACTATCTATCAATCTTGGTGTCATATATACATGTGTATGCACAAATGTTGGAGCAGATTTTGGGTGCATGTAAATTGACCAAATTTCAGCTTTATTCATGCTTTGTACGAACATGAAAACCGCCGCCCCACAGCAACAATACAAATGGGAGCCTGTCCTGCCACAGTTCACTCAGGTGTCAGTCAGTCAGTCAGTCGGTCGGTTAGTTAGTTATTTGGGCACTCGGGCAGCCGGCGCCAGGCACGAGTTAGCCAAAGTCTAGCAAAGAGTTTGGCAGATTGCGCAAAACAAAAAAGCAACAGTGAGAAATGCTTTTGGGGGGTTTCAGTTAAATAGATATATATATATATATATATGTATGGCATATAATTTTTGGGCCTGCAGCTGCGCAGTTTTAGTGGGTTGTTCGTTTAGAGATAATATGAAAAGCGCATTGGAAAACGTATGCCATTCGAGTGGGTCGTCCAAGCATTTCGATACGTAATTGCATTAACACGCAGCGCTTAGTGGGACAACGCGGCGTATGCTTAATAAAGCAGCAGCAGCAGCAGCAGGTGGCCAATATGGGCAAAGATTTGTGGCTGTCGCAGTTGTTGTTGTTATTTCTGCTAAGGTCAGTTGAGTGTCCATCAACGACATTTTTAGCTGGTCAACGGATGTGTGTGCAAAGTTATTTCCATAGCAATAACATTGAAATTACTTTTGGGCTCACACGGCGTATGCGCAACGTTTTGCATTGAGTTCATAGCAGGCGCCCAGAGTGCGCACCACTAACCCACTAAACTAAAGCGAATGGCTTGCAACATATTGCCAATAAAGCCAGTTTTGCTTTTAGAGAGTGCAACATTTCCTGGTGCAGATAAGACGAATTCGTTGCATTTGTTAACTTTTCGGGCGTGTTCGCTCTGTGGGTCAAGCCAATTGACCAGACATTCAGCTGGCCGAGCCACAGCAAATTGTTGTGCAAATATTTTCATATTCAATTGCTCGCCGCCTGATTAATCTCAGCCAGAAGACAGCCGACAGCGAGTGCCTCCATTTGACATTTGGCGTCGAGCTGCCGCACTCCAGCTGCACTTGTCGCCCGTCAATTGCAGCGCGACATTCTAATGAGTTTCCCCCCCGCCAGTTGAGCACCTTGAATGTCGCGTTCGTGAACTTTTTGTTTGCTTGCTTAGCTCCAGTTTCTCGACTTAAATATCATAGCCAAATGCAGGCTTAGATCTTCAATCCTAACCACGACACATGACGTTGAGGCTACAGGCTGCGAGTGCCACTTGTTGCCACAGCGAGTCTTACATTTGTGGCGAAATATGGGCAAAGCATAGAAGAAGACATATTTAACGCCATAAAGTATATATATATCTCTCAGTTTTAAAACAATCTAGCAAAAAACGGCTGGATGGAGACCGTATATCATATATTTCAACCAAGCTAAGCAATTATGAGTTTCAAAGTTCTTCAAATATATGCACCAAGTCTTAACAACATCTGTCTACCATATCATAATCAAACGGCCAAGGAATTTGATTCCCCAGGATTCCCTTTTAAACTCTTAAATACAAACTAATTATTTAACAGATAAGCATATTCTTCTTGTAATCAAGTCTTTACAGACCACGCTCTTATACATAAGACCCTTTAAAATTTCTCACATCTGCCATATTTCTGGCAGGGTATTTAATATTCGACTTGCCGTTAAGAGCTGCTTCTTGTTAGACAAAGTTCAGCTAGTTTTTGCAGTATATTGAAAAATTCTCAGCCTAAATATTAAGATAACAAGAATTGCAACTTATTTCCACGCCAGCAAATCGGATGGCAAATAATGCACAATTCAATTGGCGAGTGTGAATTTCCGCTGCAAGTGCCAAAAGAAGCCAAAAGGAAAAAAACAAAAAACAATTTAAAAAAACCAAATATGTTAAAACCAACAACAATTTGGCTGGCTGGTCAAGGTCGTTGCAGGCAAATGTAACACTGGCATAAATTATGCTTGTATTTTCCAGTTGCCACCATGTGTTGCAAGCCAATTCGACAACAACAACAACAACAACAACAACAATTACAACGGCGAACAGTTGCTGCCATTAGTAACGGTATACGATGAACTAAAGGCACAAATTGCGGCGACATAAGCAGAGGCAAAGGCAAAGGCAAATGCAAAGGCAAATGCTTTGGCAATTACCAATGGCAACACATTGTGCCCAGACGACAACAACAACAACAACAACAATCGCTGCCAAAATCTTTGACACGCTTGATTGAGCCATACCCAAAGTGTTGGGCATGGTTAACACTGATTGAAGATTCCAAATAAACAGCTAAGGATTAACGTGAGTTGGGCTAGATCTGACCACAGGGTCTTTGATCAGAAAGTTTAACTCTACGAATGGCAGAATTCTTGGCTCAAAGCCTAGCAAGAACTGCAAAAGCGAAAAGAACACTGAGCAGCAAGAAATGTAATAACAGAGAGATATAATATCTAATAATATCTTAATGTCTGTTAAAAGGTATTTAGATCAAAAAACACAGATGTTAGAGCCTTTCAATGGGCAAGCTTGATCTTAGATTGTAAACAGGGTATTAGCTTATATTGAAATTTATAGAAATGAAAAAGGTCTCTTTGTTAATAATATATCACAAATATCGATGTTAGTATCAGCTGCCTGTATCATTCGCAACTTAAATCGTGCTGCTTGTAGGCTAGTGTAAGCGAAGCGATAATCAAAAGCGAGGCAATTACAGCGTCTGCTGCAACGGCGGCAACTGCAACTGCAACTGCAACAGCCACTGCGGATGCAAGTGGCAACGTTGTTAATGCCGGCAGCGCGGATATGGCAAAGCGGCAAAGTTGTTGCCGTTGCTCAGTAAGGTGGGTGGGGGGTGGGGGGTGCATCTGCAAACACAAAACGTTGCATTGAAATCGCGACTAACAATGAGAGCATCTGCAGCTGTTGGAACTGTCGAGCGTTGGCAGCTGCAGCAGCCAATGGCAACTGATGCAAGACGGCAAGTGTATAAAAGCCACCGCGTGGTGTCACGGTGGCATCAGTTGCACGCTGCAAGTCATCGAGCACCCCACTGACTCACACTCACACACACACACACAAGGATTACACACACACAACATGCTGAAATTGGTAAGCAAAAGGATAACCACCAACAGGAATTGCCTTAACCTCTGCCATCCTTTCCAGCTGCTGTCGCTGCTCTTGCTGTGCGCCTTGGCCGCTGCACGCCCTGGATATCTGCATGGCCACCACCACCACTATCCGGACTATCCGCTGTTGGCCGCACACCACCACATCGAGCCGCTGCATGTGGCCAAGATTGTGCATGTGCCCGCTGCCGTTTCGCACC
Source organism: Drosophila kanekoi (assembly GCA_037075305.1). NCBI lineage: Eukaryota > Metazoa > Arthropoda > Insecta > Diptera > Drosophilidae > Drosophila > Drosophila kanekoi. The sequence goes on from JBAMCE010000141.1 coordinate 12,744,857, forward strand.
AGAGCTCGACGGTGGTGCACAGCGTGCCACATCACATTATCAAGCCGGTGGTGCTGCCCACTGTGGTGAAGACTTTGGTGCATCCCCCCATCATAAAGACCTACCATTCGGCGCCCATTATCAAGGCCTATCCCTACGATCCCTTCCATTTTCATCATCATCACGATTTCCATGATTATCACCTGCACTAGGCAACCACCTGAGCGCTCTCTTACTCTATAAACCACCCACCCAGCCACTTTTACCACTCGATCTTGCCTGCTGCCTGAATGTGTATGAATGTGTGTGCAAACTGTTGTCCAGCAACTCGATAAATGTATTAAGAAAGTTTAATAAAAATTTAAAACTAAATGAATTCAATTATTTTTGTGTCATTCATTTTAATAAGTGAGAACTGGAGAGCTAGAGAAACTTCGCAGATTTGAGCCAGCGAACTCTCGCTTATTGGTTCGACTCTGAGACAAAAGCAAGTGACGTCTTTGAAATGCGAAGCTTGTCCTGCGTGTTGATCAGAAATCAAGTCGTCAGTCTTTATATTTATACTGACAGCTTTTGTGTATATTGATTTTTGCATGTTATTTGTTTGTATCGAAGATATATTGTCTATATTTGTGGCTTGTCTTGCATTTGATTGCGGGTAATCGATAGCCCCCCATAAATGCCTGACTGGCGATGCTGACGTCGAGAAAGCAAACAACATAACAGGCGACTGATTACCTATGTACAGCCCGATACCCTTTCCACCCTCAGCTCTTTAAACAATGCCTTGGCCAGCATCAACAATTGAACTGGTTTTTCTTTTAGCCGGAAAGTAAGCCCATAGCCCATCTCTTTTAGCCTGCCTACATCACACAACACATAATAGTAATAGCCGCAGGGCAAGTGATTTTTATGAAGTAGAGATGGGAGAGTAGCAAATTTTTTCAAGACGATGCGAACACGAATTCGAGCTAAACGATACAAGAAAATGTAAGAGCTGCAGGAGACAATCTACATATGAAAACTTCTTTTTAAGTCTCCACATAACTTCACGAATACGTGTGAATTTAAAAATTCCCCCCGAAACTGTGAAAAATTGGCGGAAAACGACATTTTTGCTTACCCTACGATTCGCTTCATACTCATACTCAAGGTTATTTGCGAAATGATTTGGAGTTACTCACGCATAAAAAAAAATCGAACGAAATTGGTCTCTCGTACAAAAATACCCCAAGGCAGACCAATTGTGAAAGCCTTACTCGACACGAGCTCATCGCCAGCCCTTGAAGGGCTTTGAATAATAGGCTAAACCCAAGCGACTAGGTGACATAATTAGCATGTAATCAGGGAGTTATCATACGACACCAGTGGCAGACAGCGTGAATGGTTGTTGGGCTGGTTGTTGGGCTGGTTCCCAAGCTTATGACAGACACTTTGCCGACAGCACGTGTGTGCGAGTGTGTGCGAGCGTGTGTGGCAACAAATGCTGTTTCTATGTTATGCAAATGAGTGCATTAGCAAAACGAGTGCAGAGTGCCACAAATGGTGCTAAAGATAGATACATGTAAAGATGTAGTATTGTTCATAGAGGAGCATACCTGATAGCGCTCTTACGCTCTTATGAAACGCTGACCTCTTGTGTTCCAGTTCTCTTATGCACAGTTTCAAGTTCATATTTTGTGCTCGTCTCCTTTGAAATTTACACAACTGTTTGCATAAGCTGCAAAGCATATGCAAATCGTATGCCAATTAAATCAAACCAATTGCGGACAGAACAAACACTCATGAATCAATTGCCGTATTCATATTCAAATGGCAACCTGTCCGCCCCATAAGTCTAAGCAAATCATCAGCATTTAGTTAATTTGCGCTAATTAGTTGAGTCGAGTCTGTGACGACAGCTCTCAAGCTGAATGAAATGAATGAAAAGGGGCGGCTAAAGACTTAAGCGGCGATGAGCTTATCATTTCCTAGCTCAATCAATTAAAATCAAATCAAAGCTACGCGTTTGTTTTTCGCAGGCCTTAACCCTGAACTGTGCTTTGACCACAACGAATATTTCAGGGCAAAACAAGAGATGGAAAGGCGAGGTTAAGGGCAGACTAAGCAACTGTCAGCTGTAAACTGACTACTGTTATACTCTGTAACTAAAGACCATGTTCAGATGGGTACATATATAGCTATTTTAAATAGAATGTATTTCAAAGCTTACAACTTATTGAGATCTCGAACTCAAGAACTACTTAACAAATTTAGTATGTGAACTCAATATGAACTTATTGAGCTCGAGAACTAAACTATCTTGACAGAGCAAATTTGGTGTGAACTCATATTTCAGTGTAACTCTCTTCATAAACTCATCGAACTCGAAAACTATTCTCGGAATACTTATATGGCCTCTATTTGCCACTATAAATAACAATTTTTATAAACAACAGACCGATCTCGGGTATATATATATATATATATATCCAACTTTCTGTATATACAAACTCATTCAATCTCGGAAACTTTTCAAGTTAGAGTTATGGACAAATATGAACAATCTCAACGCTAGTCGACAACATTTTCGTGTTGTTTTATTTCCCGATTTGAACCAGCTTTGATTTGTAAAACGGTTTCAGAATTTCGTTAGCCCAGCTTATACATTCAAGTTCGGGTTCGGTTCAAACCCGATTTGCAGCCTTCATGACAATAATTACAGCATTTTGCTTTATTGCCTCGCAAACTTAATGATTCTGGGGAGCACCTAAGCAAAATGCATGATGTGCAAACGTTTCAATATTACACAAGACAAACTGAGACACAATTGTCTAACAAAGTGTCCACATTAATCAACCATTGCCAACAGCTTTAGCTTAATTTATGCGAGCCAAAAGTGCAAAGAGCAGGCCGCAAAAACACACACACACACACACACACATACACATCTACCCTCGGGCTGTCTTTCTTTGCCATATGATTAAGAGTGGAGCACTTTGTATAATGTGGTCTATCTGTTGATTTGTTTTCGTATGCACTCAGGTGTGCGGAGGTGCGGAACGCATGCAACAAAATCAAGCATACGACGCGTTGCACGAGTGGACGTGGGCATGTCCATAACCTGTTAACGTGTTCGAAGCGAACCCAAGTCAAGCAAAACCTGAACGTAAGCCGAGAACTAGAACGAGAACCTGCCCCCGGAAGGGTTTCCAAGCTTTCCACTGCAATGCATCAAGTGTGTCGCGTGTGGCTCGAATCTCTTTGTTTGTTGCCAGGCCAAATGGGGTGACAACTGCAGAGGCGTTGACACACACACATACACACACGCAAACACAGACACACATAGACAACAGTGTACACTCGACTGATGCACTGCTGTTGTGTTTTGCAATTTTCCGTATAAATAGGCAAGTCTTCAATGCAATTCTATGTCAAATCGTTACCAACTATCGACACAATAAAATGTTCAAGCTGGTAAGTAAATAGTTCTCAATAAGATCCTCAGCTCCCAGGTCTAATTATTTGCCTTTGACAGTGCGTATTCGTTGCTCTGCTGAGCCTGGCGGCTGCTGCCCCCGCTCCTGCACCTGTGCCCGCACCTGCTCCCTCTGGCCTCTGGGGACCTGCCGTAGTTGGACCCAGCATTTGGGGACCCACAGTTCTTGGACCTCATGTCGTTGCAGGACCACCAGTCGCTATTGCACCACGCGTCGTTCAGGTTGTGCCCGGCGCCGTGTCCCATGTCTCTGTCAGCCAGCTGCATCCCTCGCCTGTCCTGGTGAAGAGCATATGGTGAAATCTTGCTTGAAGTTGAGACACAAACGCACACACACACCGACACACACACACGAGCTGAACACACGTAGCCACCGGCTTATCCCACTTCTGACATTGTTTAACCAGCTGAAATTTCACGTGCCCTGTTTACAAAACAACAGCAACAACAAAAATCACAAAAAAATGTTTAAGATTATTATAAATAAAATGTCCTTACAAAAATAATTCCTATAGCGAGCGAATTTGAAGTCTTTTCATTTTCTTAACGAGCCAAAAAGTATGCAATATTTTTTCTAAACGACTGCACAGGCTGGTATAAGACAGCTGCTGTAAGATAGCCAATCAAATCTGGCTAGATAGCCTAGTATAAGACTGCAAATTACTGCAAGACTATTGCTGTATAAGAACGCGAATGACTGACTTTTATTAGACTACTGCCGTATAAGACAGGAAGTCAAATCTGTCTAGACAGCAAATGCCTCGACTTTATAAGACTGACAGTATAACAATGCTGCTATATAAGATAGAATATCAAATCTCCTATATATATAAACTTCGATGAGTTACTTATACCCTTTCTTAATGCTCTTTTACATGAAACGAAAAATTTTATTAAAATAAAATCATAAATTTCCTATCACAATCAATAGCTTTTGTTCTCCTTCGGGCAAATGGCCATCTAATGATGCAGAGTGTAGGCCAAAGGAGCTGAGTGCACCACAGACTTGATCAAAGGGGCGGAGTGGACAACTGGCACCACAGGAGCAGCATGGTACACAGGAGCAGCATGGACTGCTACAGCTGGAGCGGCATGGACAGCCACAGCTGGAGCGGAATGGATGGTGGTCTTCAGAACTGGAGCGACGACATGATGGACGACAGGCTTGCTGTGGACCTGGGTGATGCTCTGGTGGGAGACAGCTGAGGGTGCGCTGTGAACCACAGTGCCCACCTTGGCCAGGACGGGCTCGTGGAGCACATGATGGGTCTCAATAAGACCAGCGCTGGCAGAGGCGAGCAGCAGAGCAACAATAGCAACCTGTGGTCAAAATAAACAGAGATCTTCAATAATAATTCATCTTCATCCCAAAAGAGTTAACCTACGTATTTGAACATTTTGGGATTTTGTGTTTGCAGCTTGGACTTGACTCGAGAAGCTTTGAATTGTGACTGATGATAGCTTTGGAGTTTGCAGTTGTGTTTATATAGAACCCGTCGTGCTTAGCCGCCAATGGGGAAGTGAACACACAAAAGACCAAAAGGCAAGCAATGCTTTAACCTTCACTACGACTCAGCAATAACCCCACAGCCAAAGCAAGCCGAATCCCCAAGCCTAACCCGACGCCAACTAGTTTGAATGCGATCGTGTCTGTAAATATTTCCGACAACTGCAACGCACGATTCAAACGCGGCCGCGGCTGCTGTCTTATCAGAGTTCAGGTGAGTCAAGGTGAACGACCTGTTATTGATATCGCCTACATATGAGCCCTTAGCCAGCAGCCAGGCTCCTATAAAAGCGTTTCGCGCAGAACCCAACAGCATCAGTTCACAACCTCAGCTTCTGCGTAAGACAACAAATTGTACAAAAACACAAAACTCAAAATGTTCAAACTCGTAAGTGCAAACTGAAAATGGAAGTCGGAGCTCTTTAAAGATATTTTTATTCCAATTACAGGTTGCTATTGTTGCTCTGCTGTTCGCCTCCGCCAGCGCCGGCCTCATTGAGACCCATCATGTGCTCCACGAGCCCGTCCTGGTCAAGGTGGGCACTGTGGTTCACAGCGCACCCTCAGCTGTCTCCCACCAGAGCATCACCCAGGTGCACAGCAAGCCTGTCGTCCATCATGTCGTAGCTCCAGTTCTGAAGACCACCATCCATTCCGCTCCAGCTGTGGCTGTCCATGCAGCTCCTGTGTACCATGCTGCTCCTGTGGTGCCAGTTGTCCACTCCGCGCCTTTGATCAAGTCTGTGGTGCACTCAGCTCCTTTGGCCTACACTCTACACCATTAAAAACCAACTAATTTTGTTATTCTTATAATGTAAAAAAAAAAAATATTAAAAAAAATATACTTAAAGTATTATTCAAACATAAACTATAACTGGTTAATTATTTTAGAAGAAAAGTATATCACAAGACTTAAAATTTGAAAAGTCAAAGAAAAGGGTGAAGAAAAAGGAAGAGAGATGAAGAGTAATTAAGAGATGGAGAAAGCGATTGAGAGATTGATTTTTCTGAGCTGTGCCCAAACTATTTCGGATTTTTCAACAAACGTTTAATATATATATATATTTATTTAAAATACAAAAACAAACAAAATACCAACAACAATGCAAAGCTAACAATATTTTCAACCTGAGCTAACTGGCGACTTGTAAATATGACTCCAATGTGTTGGCCTAAGAGTCTGCAGGATATCCAAGTCCCAAGAAAAAGTATTATTGTGTTGGCTGCACTGTCCGTTGGGATGCACCAGCTCCACCGTGGACCCAAGCACAGCTTGGCTATGCAGCCACCGAGCCTCTCCAGTTGAGCTCACAAGCGCCAGGCAGGCGACAAACGCCAAAGAGTACAGCAACTGTCATTTTGAAAGGGTATTTAATATCCAGTAGGGTATTGAAGTGTAATATGTTTGGGCTTACCGCTCTGTGCATGTTGTTTGGGTCAATTGAATTGGATTTAGTCTTAGTTTGAATTGGCTGCCAGCGAACTCCAGTAAGAACTCATGCCACATTGAGGCCTAAGTGTCGTTTATATAGCAAAGTGCAAAAAGCCAACAAATGATTTGGCCCAAATTATTAAACGACAAATTATCAAATGACAACAAATGACAATCTGGCAATTCGTTGCGCTGGATTAACTGAAGGCCTAAAGACTACAATTGGGAGACTGAATGGTCAACTGGTTCGTTCGAATGGCAATTAGGGTTTTTAGGTAAGTCTTTCAGCTAGATAAACGTTAAAGAAATATGGCTAGAGAAACAGCAAATGCGAATTGGGGAGCTCTGCAAGGCATACAAAATGCAAGCTTTGGCACTCTTTGGGCACTCTTGACATTCAAAGAGTCGAAGATCGTGTCCGTCTTGCTCTAAAGAATAGCCAAGCTTTAACTAGATGTCCCTTTGATGTCGCCAATAGTACTTTAAGTTGTTCTCGTTGCCTGACGCTTGCAATTCTTAACAAGTTATGGTAAAGGGGAAAGGTTTTGCAACCTAAGAGTTGATAGCAAAATCTGCTGATGATAAAAACCAGATGGATCTTGAAATAGTCATTACTATTTGTATAAGAAAACAAAAAACAACCACGATGTGAGATGAAATAATTGTATGGGGGTCTTTCGCCTCAATTATGATCCCTTCAGTTGGCCGGCCACAAAATCTGTAAATTTATAAAGTCTCTATTTCTATATAACTGATGATTCTCACTTACTGAAAGGCTGACTGATTGATCATTAACAAAGAGCCAAAATCGTGTGGAAGCTAGGAAACTGGACTTTTTTTAGTTGTTAAAACTTCCCCACGCAAAGGAACTAAGAGGAGGACACAGAAACAGCCTGTGAAGAAACCACCTGCTCAGGCCTCACACAGCTTAGTATCTGGCAAGCAATGAAGCACGCTTCAAGTGATCAATTGCATTGCTTGAAACCTGGTCAGAAAGCCACAGTCAATCCACAGCAGACAGCGGACGGCAGACGAGTTCAACTGCAGTTAACACAACACAAATTAGGATTTACGACGAACCTGAAGAGCGGCAGCTCTTGTAAAGTCTTCGCGTATTTCATTTTCGAAAACAAATTATTTATTTTACTGAGATGTTTATCTAAAGTACGTGTAACTGTCACGGCGCGCGGCGAGACATTACAAGACATATAAATAAAAAAAAAAAAAACAAATCTTGTCAAAAAATTGTGGGTTAAGTACGCGTGGGGCTTGTCTCGTCCGTAGCTTAACCTTGACATAGGGCCCGAGACGGAGCTCCTCAAGTGGGCACTTAACGGCGGCAGCTGCACTTGGTAGTGCTTTTTTTATGGCTCCTACGGCAACAACAATGTGTGTGCGTCTTGCTTTTGGGTTTGGCCATGAATCAGAGACACAAAAACAACAATCGACAATAACAATCAACATCAACTGGATCTGTGACCACGTTTACGCGGCTGTCGATGTTGCAATTTTGCCTTAATTTGAATGCTGCAGCTCCAATTGCAATGTGTATAATTTATTTCGTATTGTTTGTGTGTGCCCCCCCCTGCCTCCATTCCCGACTCAACCCCTTTGTTTCACACCAACGAAGGGTAAGGCAGCATCTTTCAGGTGTGTTCTGGTTATTACAGAAATTGGGTCGAATTGAAAACTGGGTCAAGTTGTAGATTTGATAAACCATTTTCAAAGCGGGTTTCAATTACGCGCTGAGAGCATGAAATTTAGAAATTACAAAAGAAGCTCTTCAAGCTATTCTATAACTATTCCCGAAGTTATAGATTATTAAGAAACCATGTATTGAAAAATATATTTAAGGTTGTGGCCTTCGGCCTTCGTCATTATAAGATACATCTGATAATGGAACCCGGAACTTGGCTGTTCCGTTGCCTTAATGACTTCATCAATTAGACAATTTATCTATTAAGGTCGGCAAGGCTTAGGTATCCATTTTTGTGGAATTAATCAAACAACGAAAAAGTTTGATGAGTTTCCTCATGATTTCTGGTGCAGTTTTAGGTCTTAATCCATATGAGTCACATGCTCGTGTGTGATTAAGAGATACCGAAGCTTAGTCGTTGACTCGTTGAATCTAATCCCAACTATGTCAGGTTGATTAGGTGACCCAAAGTTCGTCTCCTAGTAGAGTAGTCGATTAAAGAAAAATATCCATTTGAGAAATATCCTTTAACAGTTGTATAACCATAACGAGTACGTTCCACACTGCATTTCCGAATAAAGAGAAACTTCTATAGACTAGTCTAGACAAGACTTCCAATAACTCTATTCTAAGAGCTGTTCGCGAAAGTTGGCGAATGGCCTGACATACTATTTGTTTCAATTCCGAGGACACATTCGTTGCGGCACATTCATTACACTTGTGCAGCTTTCACAAGAAGTGTACTTTTCTATTGTTTCTTATCGAACATGCGCAACAATTCTTTTATTAACTCTTATGAGCTGATGTCGCAAGAGGCTCGACTTCTAGCAGATATCTTGCCGCATCTGATGGCAACCTATAGATTGCGTCAGCAGCATAACTCAATTGTTGCAACCACACACACACACACACCCACAGACGCACGCACACACACACTCTGAAATGCAACTGTCAATGCAAAAGTGAGAGATTGTAACTTAATTAGGTCGCCGCAGAAATGTGGAGACTGGCAAATGCCAGTCTAGATGACATTGCTGTAGAAGATAAAAACGAAATGTCAGCTATGCAGTAAGGATTAAGGCAGACGCAGGATAAGCAAGCCGACTACCCACACACTCAACCACCCACACACACACCCACACATATTCACACACATATAATATACGATTTGCGTAAGCGTACCCGCAGCTAAGGCCAATTAAGAGTCGCATGGAAGCTGAGCTGATGCTGATTCAATTGTCAGCTGGGGCGCAGCAACAACAATAGTACAAGTACAATAAGCAAGTACTTAGCTTCCTATTACACACACACACACGCACACGCACAGGCACACACCCACACAGCTAAAGCGCTTTACAATGGCAGACCTAGGTCAATTCATGAACTTCCCATTGGACTTGGTTGAAGCTTAGAAGCTGGCCGCAGACGAACCGGTTGGCGGCTCAAGTTCAAGCCCAACCAAGTCAAAACCAGAATTGAAATTACCAAAAAAATAATAATGATAATAATAATAATAGCCAACAACTGTCCCGCTTCGTATAAAAGCGGCCGTTCAATGCCCCAAACACCAGCAGTTGCAATCGACTCACAAATCAAGCAGCAAAACCTCCCTCAAAATGTTCAAATTCGTAAGTGCAGCAGAGGCTAATGCCAAATGTCCTGTCTATAAATCCTTGCTTGTATCCTTGCAGATCGCCTTCTTTGCCTGCGTGGCTGTCGCCTCCGCCGCACCCGGACTACTCGCTTCCACACACTCGATTGTCCAGCCCGCTGTGCTCACCAAAACCGCCTATGTGGACCACAGTGCCTCCTCGGCCATCACCCATCAGAGCAATGTGAATCTTGTACGTAAGGTCCCAGTTGTGCCTGTCGTCCAGACCTACCATGCCGCACCTGTGGTGCATGCCGCGCCCGTTGTGCACACACCCCTTGTCCACGCTGCACCCGTTGTCCACACCTATGCAGCTGCCCCGGTGGTGCACTCTGTGCCCGTAGTGCACTCGGCTCCACTGCTCAAGACCGTGGTCAGCGCCCCAGTTGCCTACACTGCCATCCACAAGTAAATAGTTAAATGTTCTCAAGAGTTAAAGAATAGTTCAGCAATATACGAAACAATAAACCGCAGATTTTTACCTCAAACCTTGTATTGTTTTTCAATTTAGGGGAAAAGTATCCAAAAGAAAACTTAAAAATCAATTTTGGTGTATCTAGCTTTTTAAATATTCGATATATGCACCAAAAACTGCAATTGGGTATCGATATTTATCGATTTTATCAAGTAAGATATGGCGGTTATAAGCTGTAAGAAATGGTGATAGAATTTCATGATATCCATACTCGCCCGATTTACAGTCCTTAAAGAAATGAAAATAAGGCTTAACGAATTCAGTTTTCATATACAACAGATGCCGTCTTATAACACTGTATAGCTACAGCAAGTCCTTTGCAACACTATAATTAGTCTCATATTAGACATCTGTCAAAAATGTGTACGCATAGTAAAGGTCTGCTATTTGTGTGGAATCCTTTGTTCCAAGTGCCTATCTCATTAGTTTGTAAATGCTTAGAAAACTTAGTCAAAAGAAACGTGACCAAAAAATTTGCATCAAACAAATTGGATGAGAACTAATTGAACGGAAATAGAATACTTGGGAAGTAAATTCAATGACGGTGCATAGAAAAAGGTAGAATGGAGTCGAGACTTTGACGAAGTGGATTTCAATAGAACACAATTTTGATAGAATCATTTGTCATATTTTAATTAAATATTGTGAAAACCTTTTGAATCGAAAAAGCTTTCGTCGAACAACTTGAACCAACTGATTAAATGGGAAATATATACTAATAGTTATTTATACATAACTTACCCCAGTAGAAATTCATTTTGATTGACGCATTTGTTCGCCGTTTCATTAGCATATGTCCCTCGAAGGCCTGGGAACGCAATAGAAATAAATATATTATATTAGAAGTCTATTAAATATATTACGAATATGTATATAATCGGGAAATATGAATATAATCTAATAGATAAGATAACATGATAATTAATCTTTTACTTCGTTCAATATTCACAAATTCATTCAAATAATCAACAATTCCATAAAATCAATAATAAAAAACTGTTCTTAATGGTGGTAGACGTGAGCGACGGGAGCAACGGCCACGTGTTTCACCACCGGCACCACTGGAGTTGCGATGGTCTTGATGACTGGGCTGACGATGGTCTTCTGGTGGATCTGTGTGTGGCTCTGGTGGGAGACGGCATGGGGCAGAGTCTTGACAACGGACACTGGAGCCACATAGGTCTGGTGGTGCACAACGGGAGCGACATGCTTGACAACGGGCACCACTGGAGCCACATAGGTCTGGTGGTGCACTACGGGAGCCACATGTTTGACAACGGGCACAACGGGCGCCACATGCTTGACCACGGGCGTGATGACCGCCTGGTTGTGGAACTGCGTGAAGCTCTGATGGGAGGTGGCGACGGGTGCACTGTGAACCACAGCGCCCACCTTGGCGACAACTGGTGCAGCCACCACATGATGCTCCTCCACGAAACCAGGCGCAGCTGCGGCAATGGTGGCCAGGGCACAGATGGCAATCTATTTTTTAGAATCAGGAATCAGAATCAAGTTTCCTTTGAAGAATCCTTTTCAGCTACTTACAAAGCGGAACATTTTTAAAAAATTGGGTTTTTTTTTTAGGTTTACTCGGAATGAAGCTGACGAGTGACTGTTGCTGTTGAGGCACCTGGTCCGGCCTTTTATATAGTAAAAATGTTTGCCAAAATGTCCTTCAAGCACACACAAACAAACCAACTCAAACAATAAAGCAAGCACAAAACAAATTTGCAAACTTGTTTTAAGTAAATTATTATAAATACATTTTTTTTGCGGGTTCAACATTGAACTTGAACTGGGCATTAGACAAACGGGAGTCATCAGCTTGCTCAGCTAAAGTTTCGGTCTTTTTAGGGCTGCCAAATTACGTATTGCAGACTACGTGACACGACACGATGTGCTTCGTGAAAAATTGACTTTCCTTTAAGCCCTTTTCCTTTTTTATTATTTTTATAATACAATTTGATTTTGCTTTACATTTGAAATCAGATTTCCACGCACTTTCCGATATATGAAGTGAAAGAACTGTGAAATTGAAGTTAGTTAAGTTTCAACCCCCAAATTCCACCCACCTGGATTTGAAGAAGGGCGTGAAACTGGTTTCCAAGGATTTTCACCTTTTCATACAGTTATTTTTCACCAACTTTCTACACTTGCAGCAAGAATTTTCCATTTTCTTAGCGTTCATTTCACACATATCACAAGTGTTAACAAGTGTGAGAAAATTCCGCTTTCAAGATCATACGGCTTATGCTCTGAATTGTTCAGTCACTCATCAGTCAGTCACTCAGTCAGTCAATCAAGGTGCTGAATACATCACAATTACTGACTACTGAGCGCCTATCATCAATCAATCAATCCATGAAATGCATACATGGGAACAATGTGGGAAAACTGTATAAAATTCGAATATGGAACGAATCTGATTAGAAAATAAATTTAGTTGTGTGCGTGCTAATCCCGTGTCTCTTATTGCTGCACCCAACACGAACACGCACGCAACTAGTTTTGAATTGAGTCGTGCCGTGTCACGACATCAATCACGTGAGTTTCACAACTCTAATTTTAACTACAATCAGTCAAACAGGGCACAAAGCGACAACCTTCAAGGAGGCTCAGATTGAAATATGACCAAGAGTTGGGCTATGGAACCGCCGAAGGTCGCGGCTAAGGCTTACAAATTGTGAAAATACGATGAAATGCACATTTATTTCACAGAAAGAAACGTCAGTGTGAGTGAAAGAGAGCGAGAACCAAAGAGCGAGAGAGATCAAGTGAGCGTGATCTGAAGAGCGCAGCAACGGTCGAGCGTCATGCGATACAAGGTACACAGATATATAAAAGAGCTGCCAGATCCCTTCGGACTGATCAGTCGCTGGCCGGCAGCATTTAGATGCGGCAGCGATTGACCAAACAAGACCAACCTGCGATTGAGGTTAAGAATAAAGATGAGAGTCGAGTTCGTACGAGAGGATTTTGGGTGTGCGGATTGCGGATTTTGGAGTTTTGTATAAGACATTAACATTTCAAATTTAATTATGCGTGATCGGCACGAAATTCTCATAGTCCGAATCGATATCCGGCAACAATTCGAAAAACTCGGATTCATGATAAATTCGATAGGTTCTATTACCATTCTGTTGATTCTCCGAGTCCGTATCGCCGTTCGTAGTGTACTGTGACGACTTCTGTCGCTTGCCACTCTTCGCGGGCAGAAACTCGGTGCCAATGCTCAGGCGGGCGAGCGAGGGATTCGTATACTGAGCACGCCAGGTCCGATTACACTTCTCATAGAACTCCAAAGCGGATTCCTCCATGCTGGTCTCCGAGGCTTGCACCAATTTGTGCATCGAGTCCGGTGTCGGCAGTCGCGAATAACATCGACCAGCTTGTGGCAAGAACGACATGTTTTGTGTACTGATTCAGCTATATCTCGATATACAAAATATATATACATATATACACAATATACATCAAAGGAGCGTACAATTTAATTTTGGTTATGTATGTATGCATGTAATTTGATTATATTAGTACAGAGCCCCATATACATATACAGATATGTGTAAAACATGACACAGCCTAACGAATGATATTTGACTACTACGACTAGGGCACATAAACGGGCCTGGGCTGGAACAGCTCATGGCCAGCTGAATGGTTCGATTCATTTGGATGTGTATGAAATGTCCGATTCACATTCGTCGGCTCCACATAGCCCAAGGCACGACCCATGGGCGCGATAACAAAACGAGTGTGTGTCTGCGAGGAGCCCTGATAGGAGACGACCGAGGGCGCCGAGTCGATGAGCAGCTGCATCTCCTGCCTGGGCCTGGCCAGCACCAGAGCCAGCAGTCCCAGTAACAACTGCAAGGGTAGAGTTTGGCATAGGTACATAGCTTTTATATCGGACTCGCTACTCACCAAACGCCGCATTGTCGTAGGCAGCGTGCTAGATGAGGTGGGCGGCTTAAGTTTTGATTGTTTTTTCTAGTTTTTGGTTGGATTTTCGTATTGCCAGCCTCAATAAACACGAAAACGTAGCGAGTGGCAAAGTCAAACTGAACGGCAGTGTGAATTGCTGTGCCATGAAATCACAGTAAAGCAATTGTTGGCCTAAACAGTGGCTTAGGGGCCCAAAGCGAAGAGGGCGCAGTTGCGGGAGTAGAAATTATAGCGACGCCTCTGGCTGTCGGTTATCTTGCAATTGTGGGAGTGTCTCAACTTGGACGTTTTACGTAAAGAAATAAAAACGAAAATGTATAAATAAATACGAGCGAATGCCGCAAATATTGTAGTAATAACAATAACAACAACTAGCAACAACTAGAAACAACAACAACAATGAATTGTGGTGCGAGTGGTGCGAGTGGCTGCGACGGCAACGCATGCGCAACCCGCTGAAGGTTGGTCGCCCCTCAGCAGCTTGAAGCTGAAGTCTTTTTGCTTTTGAATACCCTATAAATAGAAAGCGTTAATAAAGGGTAGCTTCAAGCAGATGATGCGAGCAAAGCGCTAGACTCATATTAAGCGAACAAGGTCAGAGTTTCAGAGTTCTCTGATTGTCATATAAATGTGCTTGAGTCTAAGAGTCTGAGCGTCGGACTAACAAGCGAGCGGTTGTATAATTTCTCTCTGGTTTTGGTTGATTCGTCAACTATGTATTCTGGAGCATGTCCCAATCCTTATGCGTGTAGAGACAGTAGCCATACAAATTCAATCTGTTGTTCGTCGAGCTCAATCATGGAGTTGAATATCATTGCTAGTATAGCCTGATTAAAGCTTGTTACAGGGTATCTTTTAGTCAGGTGCCCAACATAGTCCCATTTATTGTATGTGAGTTGCTTAGCTTTTTACACAGTTTCTATCTCTCTCGCCGGCAACATACCTCTTCTCTGCCGCTACTATGTTCCCCCCTTAACAATTAGCCGGAGGCGCGTAATTGAATCTCTAAGTGCGTTGCGTTGGGATTGAAGCACTTTTTCGCTTACTTGATTAATTAATTAACCATATACAAGGGTTCGGCCATAAGACTAGGGTTACGAGCTGCCAACTGCTGACTGCTGACTGCTGGCGACCTTAACTGCAACTCAAGAGTCTGTCAATCCGATTAGCTATAAAAAGGCTTAGGGCACAGGTAGCTTGGGTTTATTTGTTGCCCGGACAGCCACTCGACTATTCAGCATGCGCATCCGCACAGGGGATCAACAGCAGCTGCTGCTGCTGCTACTCCTCCTCCAGCTGGAGTCCAGCTGGGCAGCCACAATTCTGCATAGCCTGGCTGGGCCGGGCACCGCCAGCGCCATCTCGCATCAGAGCTTTGTGCGTTTGACGACCAAGCCGCCGCCGACATCGCAGCTAATCCTGCAGGTGACCCGAGGAGTTGCAAACGAGCGACGACCGGAAGCGGTGGAGGCGCCGCAGTTGCAGCTGAGTGGCAGCCATACACCCGCACATCTAACATATGCCGCACGGCCGGTGGTACACCAGATGCTGCCCAGGATTAAGCCGGTGCGCAACATAAGCTACGGCTCATTGCTGCGGGCGTCTCGAGCCCTGCGTCAGGCACACACGCACACTCAGTTAAAGTTAGTTTAGCATTTTTTATATCTCGCAGTTTAAGTTTTGTTTTAAAAATTTAGTAAACAATTTGAAAACCGTCTCGAAATTCAAGTAAGCTTTCAACTTCAACGACTCCGATCCGAACGCGAAGAAAAGAGAAACGTAGGTGGGCAACAGACGCGGCGCCAGTTGATGGGTGTGGACCCAACTATGTCCTCGCAGCAAATTCTCAAGCAATTATCCAATCACATTCTCTTTCGGAGCATGCACTACGCCCTAATTGCGCTGCAGCTACGCGACGAGCTGGCCAAGAGCTCAGCTGGGGAACGCAGCTGCCTGGAGATGCGACCCTTTGTGCTTTGGCTAACCCATATACTGGTGTCCTATTCGGGCGATATACTGGTGAATCTGTTGCTTGGCACATTGCCTCTGGAGCCGCTCAGCAATTACCACGATGTCATGCTCAGCACATTCGCCTGGTATATCATCTTCTACAGTCCGCTTGATGTGGCGCACTCAGTGGCAAGCAGTATGCCATTTCGCTGTCTCGCGGCACCTGTCGCCGCGCTCAGCCAGGTGCTACACATC
Organism: Drosophila kanekoi; assembly: GCA_037075305.1. NCBI lineage: Eukaryota > Metazoa > Arthropoda > Insecta > Diptera > Drosophilidae > Drosophila > Drosophila kanekoi. Next base: position 12,761,225 of record JBAMCE010000141.1, read on the forward strand.
GAACGGGGCGTACATATGGCAAGCAAGGTGTATGGCAAAAATTCGCTAGTGCCTATTATAATTATTGGCACGGTGATTGGAAGTGGCGCCGAGTTCCTGAAGCCCGTGGCTGCGCTGCTCATTAATCGATGCCAGATGAAACCTGCCGCCTATATAAAGCTGAGCACGTGAGTCTGCCGCATGTTGCAAGGTCCACAACTGATGACACTATCAAAACCAAAAATACAGCAACTCCAAGCTGGCGATCGCCGTCTCCTGGCTCTACCTGCTCCAGCTGAATCGCAGCCTGCTGCTATTTGGAATTTGCCGATGTCAGCTGCAGCTTTACGCGCTGCTAGCGCTCATGAGCTTCAAGTTTCTGGCCCTGTTCTATCGTCTGGACCATCATATCTGGCGGCTGGAGAATCGCCTGTGCTATGCCTTATTTGGTGGCCTCTTTGCGGACTTGACCAAGTTTTCCAAACGACAACCAATACCTAAACGCGTGTCGTTTACAAAATTTGATTGAACCTGCATAGATATCTATATGGCATATATATATATATATATATATATACGGAGACAGGCATTCAAGTGGACCGAGGCGGGACATGCCTCCATCCATCCGGCTACTAAGCGGCTTAAGTTACCCACGGAGCGCATTCAATCGGCAGATGTTTCGCTTCGTTAGCCCAGCACCAGCGACAGCTCCGATTACATCGGATCCTAAGCGCTAATCGGCTTAGAAACAAGCAGGAATCGGCGGGCGTGGCCGTTGTGCAAAAACGGGTTTAATATGTGGTACTCCATGTGTTCGTGTGTGTCTGTGTGTATTTGTGTGCGTGTGTGTGTGTGTGTGTGTGTGTGTGTGTGTGTATGTGTGTGTGGGTGTGTGTGTGCGTGTGTGTGTGTGCTTGGCTTGGTTGTTTCATATGGCGAGAATTGTTTCGAAATAAAACCAATCAATGGAAAAACTTTAATAAGCCCTGATTTACTCACTTTACAGGGTATAACAAAAAGAGTTCATTTAAGAATGATTTGTAAATTATTTGATCATGCAAGATCATTTTTGAACGATTCTTTCGATAAGATATACTGTTTTGATAGGTTTCGCCATATATAGTTTATAATATCAGAAGCAACAGCTTTACAATTTTTATACCCTGAACCCATCAAAAATGGCAAAAGGGGTATAATGTATTTGTGCAAATGTATGTAACAGGCAGACGAAAGCATCAACGACCCCATAAAGTATATATATTCTTGATCAGCATCAACAGCCGCGTGGATATAGCCACGTCCGACTGTGTCCGTATGAATGAACCATGAAGGATCTCAGAACCCATAAGAGCTAGAGACTTGAAATTTTAGACAAGAGCTCAGTTCAGATTGAAGGGTTAAAATATGGATAAATCCCATGAAATTGAATTAACTGAGTAACATTAAATACAATACTTTACACAGGTATACAGTTGCCAAATATATTTCTATCACGTCAGCACAAATTTTATTAAGTTTAATTTTAGCCAGCTGACAATCACAATTCAATGCCAATAAAATGCCGGACAACCATATAGACAACTCTGATGATAAGCCCAAAAAAACGCTGAAAAAGCGGGTAATGTGCTGTCCCAAAGATTTGCCGAAGAAACCGAAACCGAAGCCAGAACCAGAGATTAAACCACCGAAACCAGTTGTATGCAAGCCCATAGAGAAACCACCGAAGAAGCCAAAGAAAGATGAAAAGCCAGCATGCGAAAAGCCAGCACATTATAAATCCGGCAGCGAGCAACGCGCCTATCTGGAGCGGGAGGTGGTGCCCATATTAATGGAGGGCATGCTGGCGCTGGCACGAGACCAGCCGCGAGATCCGATCAGCTATCTCGAGAAGTTCTGGCTGAAGGAACAGCAGAAGTGCGATATACCGCTGCCGGATGATCTGCTTTAGATGAAAGCTCCTCCAATCTATGTATTCAAATTTCAAAATATGACAATAAAATGTTCCCGGTTCAAGTTTGACGTCATCCGCGTTCTATTTTTTTTCACCCCCTTTGATTTAGTGAGGCGCAACGGTTATTATAAAAGTTGGGATGAGCTGCGATTAGAGCATCAGTCAATTAGCTGCCTTCATTGAGATCATGTTCAAGCTGGTAAGTCGACTGTTTCCTTCGGCCAGAGTCAACTTTTCCAATTGCTTCTACTGTTTCGCAGCGCCTGAGCCTGTTTGCCTTTGTGCTCATCTTTCTGGCCGCAGCCAGCGCTGGCTCCTTGGAATGGCCTGCCAATCTGGTGGCTCTGAGCACCAGCAAATCCTCGCGGGCATTGCCGCTGCCCGCCAGCGAGGAGTCCGGTGAGCTGGCCGAGAGCAGCGCAGCCGCTGCTGCCGCCGCCGAACCGGAGCTGGAGCAGGCATCCGAATCTTCCAGCGCCGGCGCCGATGCTCGCCTCGTCTCAGCCGTGCCCGTCTCCGTGCCGCTGCCGCTCATTGTGGCCGCTCGCTCGGGCCTGCGCAGCGTGCTGACCATCCAGGAGCCGACGCTGGCAAAAGTGGGTGAGCTGGTGGAGCATGTGCCCACCGCGGTGTCCCATCAGAGCCAGACGGTGGTGCATGAACATCAACGTCTGGTCACGCCCATTGTGGGGCCCGCTGTGCGCACCACACAGCTTGTGCGCCAGCAGCCGCCTCTGGTTTGGACACTCGCCGCCGATCCTCGTGTGGTGCTGCTAAGGAACTAGTTCCAAAAGGGAACGAACAACGACAAAAACAAGATGAAACCAAAGAGAAAAACACAACGTTGCCAAATTGATTTTTCTTCTACTAGCTAACACATCTTCTATCTGTAGTTGATATACTCTCGTCTGCCTTTGACACTCTGTAGCTGCCATTTTCTATGCTCTTTTCTGTCTTTACTCTTATATCTATTTCCTTTTTGTTTGGAATAAAGAATTCGCATTTGCAATCGTTTAAGCGTGTTCCCTTCGATGCCTGCTCGACTACCCACAGCAAATCAATAAAATCAACAGACGGCTTCATTGTTGTTCAAGCAGAACATTAATAAACAAGAAGGAGCACTGCACTCAACTTGCTCTAGCCGAGTATAACCAACTAAAAGATTCTCTGGACTCAGCTTAAAAGTGTTCCTAACACTTTTATACACACACGCATACAAACTCTACAAGACTCTCTACGCCTTCTAAAAGTTTAGTATCTTAAAATAGGTATATTTATATTGAAGGTATTTGAGATCTTGAATTGGTGGATATAAAGTCTTTCAAGCACTTCGAAGCTGTGAAATATACTCTAAAAGCAGGGTACCGATATCGATAATTATCGATTTCGTGCTAATGGGAAGAGTTATCAAAGATTAGAAATATTGCTTAAACAGACGGACGAATGTGGCTAGACTTGGCTATTGATGGAAATTTCGAATATATATAGGGATATTATCTATGGAAGCAGAGAAACCTTCGTCTATAACATATATCCACAGAAAACCATTAAATACTTTTTACCCGTAATAATAGATATAGGGCTTAAAATTCGATACTCATCCATTTTAGAGAAAGAGATTAAGCTATCGGTAATTTGAAATAAGCATGTGATAAGTACGATAAAAAGAAATATATGTTAATCTCAAACTGTGAAGATTTGTATCTATACAATTAGCCGCCCCCAAATAGACGTGGCCAAAAATGTGAATCCTCCATCTGCTCGGACTATACACGAGCATATAAAAAAGACTTAAGAAAAGCTAATGACTTCATAAGTACAGACGAACCTGCCACAAAATCAATATACCTTATTTAACCTGTTGTACAGAGTATATTACCAATAAATAACGCAATCAGCGCTTAAGATCTGAACAAGACATAGACCAAGCAATGGAGCACACGCCCCAACAACTGCCCGGTTGTCTGGACTCGCCCAGTGTCAATTAGAAGCCAGAAGCCCATGCTAGCCAGCTATAAAAGCTGCAGTTACTCTGCAAAGGGCAAACAGTCACAGATTCGCCACAGAATTAAGCGCGAGAAAATGCAGCTGCATTTGGTAAGTGCAACTAGCCAAAGCCGAGCTCTCAGCTCCTAATTGTGGCCCTTTTCAGATTTGCCAATGCTTGTTGTTGTTGGCACTTTTGAGCTTTAACCACGCCCAGCCTGCGCTGCTTAGCTGGACTGAGCCACTGGAGCATGTGCCCACCGCTGTTACCCATCAGAGCACCACCACAATTGTGCACCAAACTGTGCCTCGTCGCATTTTGCTGCCGGCAGCAGGTATACGCAGCTTTGTTGTTGGCCCACCGCTGAGCCCAGCGGCTACCTATGTGAATGCCCATGCAAGAGGAGCATGGGCTTGGAGCTCTCTCTATCCCGCACACACACAATTCCTCTAACACACTCCCTTTAAGCTATATGAAATGTGATTTTTGCGATTGCCAATTGAATAAACAGCCCTTGCTTTAAGTTCAAATGTGATTTTAGTACCCAGATCCCTTCGAATATGGTTGAAAGGGTTTAATGTTTCTCTATGTAAAGAGCAAAAAGGCCTCTATATTCAAAATTCTTGATCAGCATCAATGCTCTTCTGTGCTTAGACTATATCCTAGTCGGGCATACCCGATTTATGCACTTGTTTTTGTTTTTTGCATGGCTGACAGCTTCTGCTACAGGCTAGAGGATTAATGCTTGTTAAAACACATTGGAAATGCCAATTAAATTTTGCGCTACATTTCACAGTTGATTGAGGTGGTCTGTGACGTCATCCGATCTACGAAACACCAAGCCCAGGAGCTGATGAACCTTTGCCTTCGCACGAAAATGTCTAGCAAATGTCTCTGGCTGCAACCGGGTCAGCAGCCGACAGAGAGTACCTTGCCCAGCATGTGTGTGTGGGTGTGTGTATGTGTGTTCCCTAATCGAGTGACAATAAGCAATGTCTGTAGGCCGACAGAGTTGTCAACAATTCGCCAAAAGCAGCAGCAACAGCAACAGAAGCCATGCAAGCCAGGTGCTTGCCCCGCCCATAGGTTGGGGTTTGGAAGCGTCTAGAATAGAAAAATGAGAAGCAAGCAAAAGGCGCACAATAGCAAAAGAAATTGATGAAATTGAAAACCTTGAATACCCAAAAACAAAAAACATCGACGCCCAAGTCAATGCTCAGCTGGAGGCAAAGGTTAAGCTAGCCACAGGATTGGAATTGTTTACCAAAATCTGACCGAAACGCAGCACATTTTGTGACAGGTTATGCAATAACAAGTCAAAGGTTAATGTTTATCAAGTGCAGCAGGAGATTGCAAGTGTATTATAGCAAAAAGTACTCGACTAGCAGATACTCTGTACTCTCGCATATCGCTGCGAGAGTACCCGATGGACAAGGAATGGACAAAAAATTCTTTTACCTAACATATATGTATACTCAAATTCCGAGCTATATTATCCATCTTTCTTTTGGTAAAAACTAATTAACATCGGCCTAGTCTGGCATATCGGGCTTATAGTTGTTCTACAGCTATAGTAAATATTGTACTTAGTTTCAATATATGATAATACTTGATAGGATCGGAGCTCAATGCGTTCATATATGTGTCCTACATAATAATAATAATGAAATAAATAATATATAGATGCTATGAGTTCGCTTTCTTTTTGTCTCTTACCTACAATTGCACAATGTTTTTATTCCAATTAATAGTCAATTTTTAATGGAATTGAAATAAAGATAACGCACTCGGCCGAACCACACACATGCCATGTGTGGCAATGACAACTGGTGTTCCTTTTTCTTTATTTTTTTTTTGGGTGCAGTTTTGTTGCCTTTGTTGTTGCGAAGCAGCTTACGTAAAATTCAATGCGTACGACAAGACAAAACATGCCACCACAACAAAAAGGTCAGAGCATCACAACAAGCCAAGCAGCAGCAAAAGCAGCAACAGCAGCAGCTAAGACAATTATTGGCTTTTATCGATTAACTGTTTTGTTATTGTCTGCACCACCAAACCACCAGACAATTTGACTAGTATCTATGGCTGTCAGTTGCAGTTTGCAGATGCAATTGGCCCGACATGATGCAATAATGCCTGAGAGCGCACGCAAAAGTATGCAAAAGTGCCGCAACCGGCTGCCGGTGCCGCTGCCGGTCGCTAGATGGCGTGCACTTTTAAAGCCGGCACCCAAAAGGCCGCTACAGAAATGCTTTAAGCCGAAACCGAGTTCATTGCATCTGCTGCGTATACGACGTAGCTGCCGACCGCTGTGCTGATTACACACACACACAATTATCACAACGGGCGATTTTGTGGTTGGGTGGCTGGACGATTGTCAGCTCACCGCTGCGTAATCGGTTTGTTTGTTTGTCAATAAAGCGGCATTTGAATGCGTCGTTATGCTGTCATCGCCGAGCGGTCGGGACTGGGCCTGGGCCAGCGTTGGGGATGCCAGCGGCATTGGTCATGGCCATGGCCATGGGCGGTCCCTTTGGGCGTATACAAAGCACAGCAGCAGTAGTTGCAGGGACGGCGCACAAAAGAAGCAGAACCTAACAAGTTAAGCAGAGCAGAAAAATAGGTTGAAACGCAGAACTTTCTGGCTAAGCAATATATTTGCCAGGCCAATCAGAGCGCCAGCACTTAGGATAAGTGACCAAAAAGTTTACAAGCTGCGACCAGAACTGGGCAATTTGGCAAAAGAAACGAAACAACAAGGAGCAGGAGAGATTTAATCGAGGATGTTCACTAGAAGATTCCCTGTACCCAAACTCGAGCGTTCGTAACATAATGAATTCGCGGTAACTTCTGTCTAACAAAATGGGCTCCCACTTCTTCTGGGTGCAGGGTATAAAAAGGTAGGCAAGAAATCAACTTGAATAATTTATGTAATCTCAGCAAGCTAAGCAAACAACGCTCAACATTTCAGCTGCCACAAATGATTAACAGCTGTGAACTTGCAGCAGGGCTTTCACCGTGTGGCCCATAGGTGTATTTTTTTTCTTGGCGCCGGAAGCAGCATTTGTGGCGCAACTTCACGTCAACTTTGGCGGCATGCAACTTGTTGCTATTGTCTCCTTGCTACATTAGCTGAGCATTAAGCCAGAGCCCGTGCCGGTGAAAGGTCAATACAATTACAATTATTTAACTATGCGGGTGCTACAATTCAGCATTGCACAACATCTATCCAAGACTTCGACAATAGAGTCTCCAGCAGCACGGATCATGAGTCACCTGGACGGAGCCTATTTTAGCCCGTGCTGCGGGCTTGAATATGCCGTGCACACAATGTGGGTGAATGACCTTGACGATTAACCAACTAATAAATACAATAATCCAGCTGCAACAACAACAACAATAATAAAGCAATACAAATTTATTACATGCAGTTTCGCAAAAGCAAAACAAACGCCGCAAAAAACCAAAAGCAAAACATAAAAAAAAAACAAAATTAACTTATTTAAATTCCAGCTGCGTGCACAAAGCAAATCCCAAAAAACCAAAACGAATCAAAACAAAACGATATCAAAACAAAGAGAATTTCATGGCGAATATATAATACCCTGTTATATATGTATATAAAAGATGTTTTCAAACAACAAATTGTTGCTATCTTCAGGGCATAGCTGGCAATCGAGAGGGGTTATCCAGATTATCACTAAGATATCTATAAAACTAAGCAGTCAGGAAATGTCGATAAAGACTCAGCTGTTAATACTGCTCAGAAATGTATATCCTTTATAAGGTATGCCCTAGCAGACATTTAGGAGATGTAAGATATACCAGACTTGATTCCTTAACAGACTTATGACAGAAATACAATCAGGTAAACTGATCTTCCTCAAGACTGTACTTAACAATATAAACCTTATAAATAGTTATTTTTCCACAATAGCTGTCTTTTCAATCGATTTATGCTGCGATATGGTATGATATGTAATCCATCTGGATCTACCTGGATCTAGGTAATGTACAACCTGGTTCAAAATTGTGCATCGGTAGCAATTTTCATCTACATAACTCCACAAGAAGGCTGAGCAGTCAAATAGATGGATAGCTAGATAGGGCTAATTTGCCTCAAATTATCAGTCAGATCAAAAGCACATTCATCTTATAGGCGTATAGATGCCATCTAGTTATTATAATACCCCTTGTTAGGGTATGCTGAAACATGATTTGAAACAAATGAATCACGATCCGAACTATTCGCTCTGCTCGAATGCATCGCGTGCCGCCGTCGACTGCATTTGGTGCTTGGATTATGTAAGCCAGCAAACAGTGAGATACGAATACAAACAGAGGAGCAGAGGCTGAGGCTGCGGCTGCGGCAGCGGCTGCGGCTGAGTCGAAGCAGCGACGCAGCTGAATGGCTTGCCACAAAACTTTAGCTGGGGTTTCCCCAAGGCCTGCTGTTTAACGACCGGCTGTGTGAGCTGAGAGAATTGGCTAGGCCAAGTGTTAACTGAAGCTTGGCGTCTCTTGCATTTGCTTTTTTGCCGGGATTTTCCAAGCCTCATTTTTCGTAAGTTTTGGGCAAATCCGTGGCACAGTTGCAGTTATTTGGCATGAATGCGGTTGCAATTGCAGCTGCAGACAAGCTTCCCCTATACAAGAGTCGGGTTTGGGCTCTTGCCTCATATATGTAAAGAGACACGCCAAAATGGTTGGATGTGTGGGCGTTATTCAGTTATTGGTTATTGGGCAATTGACACACAGAGCCAGAGATAAAAGCAAGACCTTCGGCAAGAGAAAAAGAGACTCAACGAGAAAGAGAGGCCATTTGCAGAGAAGGGATGGGCTGTGTGCAAATCAGCGCAGATTAGCAAGGTTTTGATTGTTTCCAAAAATTGCCACAAATCATATGTAAACTAGAGATGGTAAAAAATCAATAAATGATCGATGTTATCGATTTGTTAACCGATTTCAGTAGCGATTGACTCAGCTTGATTGGATTCGATGTCGACTAAGTAAGGTTTTGATCCAACGAGAGTTACAAATTGATGGGTTATTAGGTTTTTTAGCTGAGTTTCGTTCCTTCTCTTCTCGAATACAAATTAAGACTCTGGCTTAAGCAAAGATGACAAAATGGTGATGATAAGACTATAAACCATGATTAGTCTGGGATATGCTTTGATATTTAGGGTTTTAAAGCTATTCAAGTGATATACAAATAGACAATGTAGAAAGGAACTGTGAGCTATGATTAATCAGGGATATACGACGATCTTTGTGTTTTCAAAGCTATCAACATGAGGTCTTGACCTAATTTCAACTAAAGATATAACCGACAATATTTAAGAGCCGCTGTCTTGATTATTCTTGCATATTCTTCAAAAATTTTACTTTAACTACTGCACATTAAATCTAAAATAACGATTACCTTCTTAGCCTAGGCTCTACCATCAATTTCTTCGTAGCATCAATTAAATTATTTATATGATCAGTTACTGAGAATTCCAATAGACCTTAAATCATATAGATTGAAGAAGAACCTTCAAATTGTTTGATCCAATCAATGTTAAAGTTTATAAAATATAAAGTTAATATTTAAAAATGTTATCTAAAGCACAACATTTGGCACAAGCCAACTTGAGCGCAATTTGATTCGAAATTGCAATTAAGAGATTATTTGAAACCCTGAACCCGATTACACACGCTTCCATTAGCTGTCACTTGTGGCCGCAACAAGGTGCACAGCCTGAGGTCAAGTTCAAGCGACGACTATTGGGAATTTACCTGGCAAATATTTAACTAATTTCCACCTAATTCAATCGGAAGTGCGTCTGCTTCAAACATGCCCTCAACCAAACTGAAGCTTTGGCTGAGTCAAGTGAAGAAAAAACCCGATGGCCAAAGCTTTGATTGATAAAAGCTACACGAACGGTCGAACTGGCGACTGTTTGCCAAACAATCGAGACAACAATAGCATTAACAACGAACAGCCGAGGCTGGCCGAACTTGGAGATACCCTGTAACCAGCTTCGTATGTAACAAATGGCCCATGCCTCTGCGCTTCTCCCTGCTTAAACCATGAAATGAATAAGCTATTGCTTAAAAACTTGGGTGTTTATTCCCCACAAATTATACAAATTCTATTGAATATATTAAAAATTACTTTAAAGGTCGTAATTTGTTGTTTTTAATGAGGGGAAAAGGAAATCATCTCCAAAATATGAACTATTTATGATCCATGTTGTTCGAGTTGTGCCTATGTCTGCCTGTGACATTCACTTTCACGGCTCTAGCATACTCATTATCAATGCTTACAGGGTATTTACGAGAGAAATGATTATGCTGATTAGCATAATTAGCATGGAGCAGCGGCCCGCTTGCACATATTATCTAGCTTTCATGGAATAGTTAACATAAAATGCCACTTAAGCCCGGCTCTAAACGCTTGCCAATCGCTGGAAGGTCAATCACACACTCACAACTGACTGTGACGGCGACCGACTGCTGATTAGAGAGTAGTGCAAGTAGCTTGTGAATATTGATCAGAAAGCATCACTGACCATACACAATACACAATACTAACGAATCATCGTCATTTGGCCACGCGAACGAGTTGCCGGGCGTTAAACGAGACGCGTTTTAATTTTTATGAACTTCGGGTAAAACCACTTCAGAAAAATCATTTTGATTCACAATCAAGCAAACACTCACGAATCGTATGAATGACAGTAACGTCTGGACGTGAGTTTGTTTGCGCCGGCCATGGGGGTAAACAGTTGCGGCTACAAATTTTAGGCCAGATCCGGTTTAGAGCCCGTTGGCCCTTTGAGGTTTGTGGCTTAGTCAGCAGCGGCCGAGTTGCCCCGTTGCCCCGTCTTTGGGTCATTTCGTGTGTTGTGTCGTTGCTGACCCAATTAATAATTGCAAATTTCATAATCTGTTGTTGGCTGTTGCACAAAAACTTGGCGCCTTAAGCGGAAACTAGTGAAAATTTGGACATCTAAAGCATCTCGCGACATTAGCTGCAGCCCACATCCAAAACATAAAGCGCTAATTTGGTCGTAAGAGTTTTCAACATGTTTTATTTTTAATTTGTTTTTGTTTCTTTTTTTTTACGAGCCATCTTTTGTTCACACGATTGCAGCAACGCGGTTAGCTTCAGTTGGGTTTATCGTGCAGCTAAGGTTTCCGCTTAGACCTCATCTTAACCTTCGCTGATACGCAGAATGCAGTCGCAGACACAAAAAAAAACCCAAAAATAAAGGCTTTGACGTCATAGCCAGAAAATGAGCCCCACCGAGCCGCAAGTCTCGGCCTCTCTGTTTTGTTTTGAGCCAACAATTCGCAAAAGCAGCAGCTGAGACGTCGGCGTCGGCGTTGCGCATGCGCAGCTTTTGTATAAAATGCGCTGCGCAGTCGAAAGCGAAATCAGTGAACAAATCGCCAACAAACGAAGCAGACACACAGCGAGCGGTGCAGTGATAGGAGAAAAGCAACCACTTACATAAGGATTACAACTAACACACACGCATTGGTATATTTATATCAAAGAGGTTAGTAAAAGTGCGCAAGAAAGAAGCAGCAAGTGATAAGTGTTAAAAATAAGTGGGTTAAAAGAGAGCTGAGTAACAAGTGGACGACCTTTCTCTGAAATGAATCGAATAAAATGAACCAACTCCAAGTACCAAGTGTGAAATGCCTCCTTAAACAGAACAATATTTGAGTTCCCAGAAAACATGTTATGGAATAGACGTATAACTAGTGTAAGACACTAAGACCATAGATTGTACCCAAGTACAAGCCAAGACTTCTTAAAATATAAAAACGCTTTAAGACTGTTTACTTTAATATATATATTAGATGAAGAAATAATACTATCGGTTAGAGCTGTAAGATTACATGAGCCTCCACAAAAAAGAGCACCACACAAAGGGCAAAGGCACCAGATTCCATACAGATAATTGGAACTCCCAAAAACTAAGATCTACCGCATAGTGCAAAGCGATATTCCCTACCCCCAAGTTATTCTCTGCTAATTCGAATTCCTCAGGCAGGTAATTTCAACAACAATGGAAGAACCAGAAGCTTAAATTACAAGCTCATTTCCTGGCCAGAAGTCCTTTCGACCTTAAATCCACATAAGCCGTCAATTCAACTACTCCAATCTCGCCCAATTCCACCCAATAGCAGGCCAGAAATCCTTCCGACAAACAGTCAATTCAAGTGTTCCCATCTCACCCAATTTCCGATTGATATGTTCAAGTCAACGACCTAAACCCTATATCAAAAACTTTCACTGCAAATCCCAAGACGAGCTCCCAGTCATTTGCAAGCGCCCCACGCACACACATTTAAATTGACTTTATTGCCCAGGCAAAAAGCAGAGTACCCCCCGGCGTGCGTCCCGCAAATTGCAATGCAACGTTGCACACGACTTCCGTTCGATGGAAGACGCAAGACTCCGCTTTATATAACCCGAAATGATAAAAGCGCCTGAAGATCGCAACAGACTACAGCCCACGCTCCAGAAAGAAAAACACATTAAAAATGTAAATGACATAACACGCAGTAAAAAGTGAACACTTTTCGGGGGAGTTACGAAAATGCACAGAGCGTAGTCAGATCTGAGCGGACGCAGCTGTCAAGGCAGAGATCATGTTGAGCGATCCGTTTGGGGCTTGCCAAATCTCAAAGCAGGTAAAATTACCTCATATATGGGCAGCGGGACAGTAACAATGGAGGGGGTAGGGCCGGCAATCATGCACGGTCTGCGACCTCGAACGAAAGTAAAAGTCTTTTCAAGCCGAGCTCTGAGTCAGCGCGAAGATTTCAAGACGTTTGCCCGCAACCGGTTTCACGATTGCCACAGCGAAATGCCCGTGAAAGAGCGGGCGGTGTGTATGGAGTATGGAGTATGGAGGTTGGCAGTTGTAAGAGGGGCTGGTGAGCGTAAATTGGGACAATGACCAGTTAGTTTATTATGGTCTGGGTTATTGGTGTCAAGCAGATTATGTAACGCCCGAAACTACCTTTCTTTCATCCACACAGACGCCACGCACGCACACTCGCACACACAATGAGAATGAGAATGAGACATGGTCTGACTTGGTTAGTGGTGCTGGCGGCCAGCGTTACGCTAATTGCCGCCGATTCGAACTGGGGCAACGAGTGGGCGCCCATGGACACAGACTCCATGCTAAGCAGACGTTCTGCCGACACAAAGCCCGCCGAGGAGACGCAGGGACGCAACTATGCCGTGCATGAAAGCATCCAGAGCAATGCCACGGAGATTGACACCGTTATCGATCAGCTCATCAACTCACGGCGGGAGGGACGCAATCTGGGCGAATATGATGCCGTCTATGCGGATGGCAATATTGACCAGGCGCTCCAGGAAGGCAACGATATGCAGGCACGCAATCTTATCCGCGACAAGCTTTGCGGTCTGGGTCTGATGAGCTGCGACGTGGAAGAAAAGCGTCCTTTCTACTCGACCATCTACGCACAAGGACCTCCACCACCATCTGGCTTTGGCGGCGGCCCCTATGGACCAGCTAAGCCCATGCCACCACCGAGCTATTTCAGTGGACGTCCGCCAATGGGTCCACCACCCAGCTCAGTGAACTCCTTTGGTCCACCGCGCAAGGTTGGCTATGAGGGTTCATACAAGCCTCCAATGAACAGTTTGTACAGACCTGGCGGTCAGTTCGGCGGTGCCTATCTGGAACACCCACCACCATCGGCCATTGATGGCTCGGATGGCATTACCTACTCTAAGCCTCCACCTGGCGCTCTCATCTATGACAGCAAACCACCTGGCCCTCTTTACAGTGGCCCGCCTAATGGTCCACCGTCCGGTCCTCTCTACAATGGTCCTTCTAATGGTGTGCCTCCGTACAATTTTGAGAATCCCGAAAAGATTCAAGGTGCCAGCTCTACTCTGAATGGCTTCTATGCGCAACAATCGTCCTCATCTTCAGCCGCCTCCTCGTCCAGCACGAAGGTTGTTGTGGGTGCGCCCATCGATGCGGGTCTGCAGCAGCATGTCCATCATCACTTCCATCATGTTGATGGCGGCGAGGGTGCCAATATTCCAAGTGTGCCTATTCCTGTTGGCGGTGGCCAAACCGTCAACACCGACTTCAGCGCCTTGGCCCAATCCTCAGCCACGTACACGCCCCAGGCTCAGGCTTCCAGTTCAGGCTTCTCACAGTCCAATGCTTTCAACGCTGGCTTCAATAGTGCTTCCCAGGGTGGTCTGCTCTCCCAGGGCTATCCTTCTCAAAAACCAAATGGCGATTTGTATAAGCCTACATCCGGCTTGGGCAGCTTCGGCAGCAGCTCCGGTTTGTCACAATCCGGCGGTTTCGGCCAGAATGGTTTCAGCGGCTCGCCCAGCGGCAGCTATCACAGCCAGAATCCCGACTACTACAAGAAGGAGCTGCAAGGTGGCGCCTCTGGCAACTACAACGGCCTCTCCACAGGATTTGGTGGCCAAAACCAGGGTGGTTTGTACCAGGGCGCCGGTGGCTATGACACTTCCCGTCAGCAAATTGTGGACTGCCAGTGCGTGCCCATTTCTCAGTGCCCTGCCGCCGATCGCATTGGACGCAAAGAGGATCTGATTCTGCCCATTGACCCAAGAAATCTGGGCAAGGACATTGAAGCGCTGAGCGACGATGCTGCCGCCAATGCCAACGCTACTGTTAAGGCTGATGCCAAGGAGGACAAAAAGGATGAGGAAGAGAAGAAACGTACACGTCGCCAAGCCGATGCTGAGAACAAGGAGGAGGACACCAGCGACCTATCATTGGATGCTCAAGGGGTAAGTGCATACGTTTACTTAGCTAAGCCTTGAATCCCCAGATCATGTTATGCCCCAACTAATGCAATTGACACCTAGTATATAATGCTCCCTAGTTGAGACTAATTGTGCTCTAGACCCTCCACACACACGCACACGTAAACACACATACACGCAAACACAACTCAACTGCACCCATTGATCAACGCTCCACGCTCAACTCAAACTCCGCCAAGGTCCACTAAAAATCAAAAAACCCGCTCGTCGTCGTCTCCCTGCGCCCTGCGTGCGTGGGTTGGTTGCCACCGATTCGGGATCGTCACTAATCCAACTGCAACTAAAACCAACCTAATCACGCACGGGGTCTAAAGGTCGCACGTCCATCAGCTCTTTGGCGCCAGCCTAACTACGTGTCCTTCTTCCTGCAGCGTCAGGGACAACTCGGACCATCTCCGCTGGCATTGCCCGCTCTCCAAGCCATTGAGCTCATTCAGCGCAAGGTGCTGCCCACATATGGTGTTAGTTTCGGCCTGCCCTATCCTTCGGCTGGCTACCCGGGCGGCTATCCTGCCAATGTCTTGGGTGATTATTATCCCGCACAGAATCCCAACTTTGGCTCCTTGGGTCCCAACGGTCTGAATCTGGGTCTGGTCAATGTTAATCCTCTGGTCTCGCTGCAAGTGAGCAAAACGGATTACGGCGAGAAGGTAGTCAAGCCTCTGGTCAATCTCCATGTGACACCCAATGCGAATATCATTCAGAAAGTGGGCGATTTCTTCAAGAAGAAACCAACCGAACTTTACAGCACGCATTACCATCACCACGATCACTTCAGCGGCTACGAACATGATCACCATCCGCACCACTATAGCGCACCGACGCACCACCACGCTTACGAAAGCATCGGACCGGCACACATTGAACACTTTAGCGTTGAGATGGTGCCCAGCACGCCCATTTTTGAGTATCATAGTGGACCCTCACTGTATCCGCCAGTACAGCATTATCATCACGATGAACATCACGCTGTACATCAAGCGGAACATCATGCTGACTACCACTCAGAGGGTGCATTTGATCACTCATTCAACTCGATTTATCCCGAGACGTCGCACTCCGACTTTGGTTCCAGTGGATTTGGCACTTATGGGGATTATTCCCAACATCATGAGCGTAGCGTAAATGTCAGCGCACCCGATTGGACGGCACCTAGTCGTCGTGGCAAGCAATTGAATTTGGGGCAAGTGCATAATATACCCACTCAAGCGCCTGGCGCTGCGGCGGGCAGCGATTATGTGACCTTTCCCCATGATCGCAGGCGAAGAAGCGTTGATAATGTGGATGAGTTTGAGTTGGGAGCAGAGCAGGTAACCATATCTGCAGTTAATAAGCTGGGATGATGTCTGCACGGGAAAACCACCTACAACATATTCTAATCCTTCAACCATTCTTTGCCAATTTCATTTGCAGCGCGCATACTACGGCAACCGTCCTGTTGAGAAGACCTGCCGCATCAATGAGGTCTGCTGCCGTCGCCCACTGCGTCCACAGGCACCACCTCAGCAGCAGCTGGGACGTTGTGGTGTGAGGAACGCTGCCGGTATCACGGGTCGCATCAAGAATCCAGTTTATGTTGATGGCGACAGTGAATTTGGTGAATATCCCTGGCATGTGGCTATCCTGAAGAAGGATCCCAAGGAGTCGATCTACGCCTGCGGTGGCACTCTCATCGACGCCCAGCACATCATCTCCGCGGCCCATTGCATTAAATCGTAAGTTCAACTTTTGCAAAACTCCTCGCTATACAAGCTAAGCAATTATTTATATACACAGTCAAAATGGTTTCGATCTGCGCGTGCGCCTGGGCGAGTGGGATGTGAATCATGACGTCGAATTCTTCCCCTATATTGAACGCGATGTCGTCTCCGTGCACATTCATCCCGAGTACTATGCTGGCACGCTCGATAATGACTTGGCTATTCTGAAGCTGGATCACCCTGTGGACTTCACCAAGAACCCGCACATTAGCCCCGCCTGTCTGCCCGATCAGTATTCCGATTTCACCAATGCCCGCTGCTGGACCACCGGCTGGGGCAAGGATGCCTTCGGGGAGCACGGCAAATACCAGAACATTCTGAAGGAGGTGGATGTGCCCATTCTGTCGCATCATCAGTGCGAAGCCCAACTGCGCAACACGCGTCTTGGCTACAGCTACAAGCTCAATCCCGGCTTTATCTGCGCCGGCGGCGAAGAGGGCAAAGATGCCTGCAAGGGTGACGGCGGCGGTCCATTGGTCTGCGAGCGCAACGGAGTCTGGAACGTGGTCGGTGTCGTCTCCTGGGGCATTGGTTGCGGTCAGGTGAATGTGCCCGGTGTCTATGTTAAGGTCTCTGCCTACTTGCCTTGGATTCAGCAAATCACGCAGAGCTACAAATGATTAACAGACGTCACCACAGAGGCGGCCACAATCAGCGCCTACCATGCGGGGGGCAGCACAAGAGATGACGACGCCTCTGATCAATTCGTTTTTCACTTTTGAGCAGCCATTTCCTTATGTAACACCCGTCACTCTCTCGTGTTTGTTAGCCCACTCGAGTTACTGTTACCGCTCGTTACCATTATTTACTGTACGTTTAGGCCTCCTTATTACCTTGTTATTATGTTTTTTATTATTGTTATGACCCACACACACACTCTTGTCACACTCATCGAGCTCAGACTCGATTGTTCAATAAGTTAGCGAGTGCCTTGGCAATCTCTTGTATTGCTCTCCATTCAAGTTCCAATTTGTATTGTGTAAAATAGTTGTGTTTATATTAATTAATTTATTTTTTATACTTGTAATAAATTAAAAACTATTTAAATAAATTAATTTATGACAAAAAAAAAACTATTTGCGTTATGAAAAATCATTTGAGACATGTTTCAAAATCAAAACTTTCTGCGTGCGATTCAAAGATTTGTTGGGATAAGGTAGAAATTTCACCCACAACAGGGGTAAACTGTTGTATGAAAGTTTTCGCTGTGAGAGAATTTATTTTAGCCGTGTCACGGGCAAGGCCGGGCAATACCCGCTTGTATCCTATATAGACACAGGTCAAAATTTTTGAAGAGGTTTGGCTCTTTGATGGTTTGGTCCCTATATAAATTTGGCATCTAAATCGGGCAAACTTTCTTTTTGGCCGAAATTCATCTAAAAATAGTACCCAGGAATATCCTAACGAACGTCCTATACAGTCATTGGTAAGTTTTGAGCCCCATAACAGCAGCCTTCGGCTTGTTAATACAACTTTGAAAACCCGTTCTTCGTAGAAGATTTGGACCTCACAATCCCCTAATGAATGCCAAAAGCTTACAAAAATATATTTGTATAACGATAAGTACATCTTGAACACCCTCGCTACACAACTTTCCCTACTATTGCTTAATATCTCTAAATTTAATTTATGTTTTAAAAAAAAAAAACAATTAAAAATGAAAAAACGAAAATTCACCAAAAAAAAATCTATTGCTGCTGAAACTCTATTATAACCAGCTTAGTATCAATTACAATTGGGCGCAACCCATTAAATGCAAATGCGATGGCCAGTTGTTAGGCCAAAGCCAACAGCTTTACACCACCCAAAATCAGCATAAAACTAAGAGGCGCTTCCTCAAGCGGGTGTTGTTGTGTGTGATATTCAAATCACCCAAAAATATTATAAGCCTTACATGTTGAGAGCCCGTTAAACTCAAAAGCCGCAAGTGACTTTCCGCACTACTAAAAATTTATGCACCGCTGGCGTTCAATGGGCCGGGTATAAAACTCATGCAGCAGCTGGAGCCCATGTTTAATGCAGCTTTAGCAGTAAGATGTACAACAAGGGATTTGGCTGCCTGCTCTGTCACGTGCTCATAGGTAAGTGTAAGGACTAGGCGGAAGTGGATCTAGGATTAATGTGCCACACACAGCGCTGTTCTGCTCGCAACAGGTCATGGGCAGGCTGCACAAGCGCAATGGCTACTACTACAGACAGCTGCAACCGTATCCGCAGGCACAGCATCAACACAGCAGCGGCGGATACTTTGAGCCCGCGCTAACAGGACACGAAGAAACGGAGGAGCATCATCAGCAGCAGCAGCAGCAGCATCAACACCAACAACATCAGCAGCACGGCAGCAAGGGCCACCAAAGTCATGGGGAGAGCAGCAAGGCTGGCTACAGCATAGGCAGCGGCTTGCGCTCCATAGCCCAGGGATCAGCGGACCAGGCGTACACAGCCGTGGCCAATCAGCATGCGGCGGCCAAGCAGGCCGCCTTCATAGCCAAAAACACACTGGCACAGGCCGCATCGCAGGCCGCCGCAACGGCGCAGGCTGCGCTCGCCGGCAAGCAGGTGATACTCCAGGAGCTGGAGCAGCAGGCAGCCGAGGCGCAGCGTGCACTCTCGCGCGAACTGGAGCAGCTGAAAGCGGCCAAACTATCCGCCAAGCTGGCGCAGCAAACCGCTCAAGCCGCGAATAATCATATCTCTGTGCTGACTGCAGCCATAAACAATGCCAAATCACTGGCTGAGCAAGCGGAACAAACCGCCAGCGAGGTGGCCAATCAGCTGGCCTCGCAGGCAACGATGGTGGGTCAGGCCAAGAATCGAGTGGAGCAGGTCGAGGAACAGCTGCAGCAGGCGCGCGTCGACTTTGTGGCCACCAAGGAGTCGGCCATCAAGGCGGCCTCCTCGGCAGCGGCGGCACAGGTGAATGCATCTAAGGCAGGGGCACATGCCACAATTGGACTGCACGAGAGCGCCAATCAGCAGGAGCACAATCACGAGGAAGAGCTGGAGTCGTATGACGAGCAGCTGGACACAAGCGGAGTGGGTCACACGGCAAGCGATGCAATTGAAGAGCACGAACACAATGGCTAGTCCACTTATAAACAAAAGCTTATAACAATTGTAGCTAGTATCAATACATATTTATGTAATTTATAGGCATTGTAAACCAAAAAGCAAGTGCATAAGTGCACATATAAACATACAAAGTAAACGTGGTAATGTGTGCTTAACCGAATAGTTGTACTAAATAGAACAAAACTCACCATTAAAATGTTTAATTAACACACGAAAATACATATTTTTAGCACAAAAACACAACACACGCGACACGAGGATCTTTTCGGCAGCGAAAACATTTGGTACTGTTATCGATAGCTGTGATTAACATAATTTGCACAGATCTGCTATCCAGGCTCCAAGACTTTTGAGGCTGTTATCGATTATTGATCTGCCATCTCAATTTGCTCGCTTTTCTCTCTCTCTCTTCTCAAATTCACAATGCATTGTTGTGTTTTTCGGCACTAATACAATTTAAATATACACCGCGTTGCCAACCACTGTAAGCTCTCTCGCGCCATGACTATGCAAAAAGTGGCAGCGCTGTTAAACGCACAGCTGTTTGCATAACAAGCGAATGGCTTCCCAAAAGAAGAAGAAGAGGCACACCGGACCGATCTAATATATTTTAACTTCTCTCCAGTTATCAATAAAAAGCCGTACAATATGGGCACCATGAGCCAAAAAGTTATTAAGTACATTGGACGCACCACAGATTTTCGTGGCAACACACTATGGGAGATCGTGGGGAATCTGCCCGACTGGGGCATCGGTCGCATGGTCATACGTAACATGTTTCAGCGCTATCCGGAGCCCTGCTACATGCGCATACTAAAAGTGCAGGCGGTGGACGAGCAGGTGAGCGAGACGAAGACAGGTGGAAGCTTATTCTTATATATTTCTTATGCCTGTAGCCTAACAATGAGCGCAAGGTTCGCGTGACCGTGGAGAAGACCTGGCGTGGCGTTACCCAGCCCAAGCCCGTTGAGATATACAGCACCAGCTACAAGGCTGACTACGAGCTGGTACCCGTTGACCAGGAGCACAAGTTTCTAACTAACACCAAAAAGGTGGAGCCCGTGGTGCTGCCCACACGGATAGAGCTGCCACCGCTGCTGCGCGAGTATATTAAGGATGAGACCGGCGAAGCGAATCCTCTAATCAATGTGCACTTCAAGAAGACGCACAACAAGCTGGCGCGCCTGGCCCAAGCCGGTGAGCAGCCCACACGGCAGCTGTCCATGGACGTGGGCCAACCGGCGCAAGTCAGCGCCAAACTCTACGACGGGCTGCTGTGAGGCACTGCATCCGCTTTAGCATTTGTTGGCATATTAAACTTTTAATTTACACTTAATCGCAACGAGTTTGTTTAACTATATTTACAGGCAGTTAGACTATGGAATGAAACAGTACAGTGGACATCTCAACGAGATTTCACTGTACTTTGTTTAGTTCGTATGAACGCAGCTTGCGCGTCAGATTATCCACCTCCAGGCCCAACACATCCAGATTCTCTTTGAGCGTTATATTCTTGAGTAGCGTATCCTCCAGCACGGTCTGCAGTTTCTTATTGATCTCCAGTGAGAGTTCCAGGGACATGCTCTTGTTTTCGGCGCCTTTGACGCCGCCATAGATTGCCGCCATTACCCCGTTGCCGTACTTGACCAGCTCGCTTTTGTTCTGATCACTCTTGGAGGAGGTGAGCGCGCCGGCTGTCTGATCGCGCAGCATATAATGCTGCACCACCTTGGATTTCTTTTGCACCTCCGAGACCAGCATGGCCGTGTGGTTCTCTAGGAATTCGATCCGTTCGGTCTGACGCGCTGAGGCCTGCTGCAGGCGCAAAATGCGCTCCACCAGAACCTTTTTGGACGGCACCGCTTGCAGATCTGTCTGCGGCACAGCTGTCACACTGCTGGCCACCGTTTCGGATTCGGATGATTCGCTGGCCCTCCGACTGCCATTGTGCAGGCTCCCCTGGCTGCTGGTCCGACTATGTGTGCGCAGCGGTTGCTGCGGCTGCTGCTGGTGCTGCTCCTGGCTGTAGCCATTCAGCGCCTGCTGACAATTGCTGCAGTAGCCAACGGGCTTGGCATCCACAATGCCTCTTTTGTACTTTTGTAGCTCCCTTTGCAGCTCCTTGACTAGCGTCGCATTTTTGTGCTGCGTCGCCTCAAAATCGCCCTGCACATTCTCCAGCTTACCTTTGATCAGCTCATAGAGCTTGGTCTTCTCAGAGAGATGCTTCGCCAGCAATTGACGCTCCTCATTTTTCTCGGATGCCTCAGCGCTCAGCTGTTGCTCCAGTTCGCTGTATTTGGCATCGTATGTGAGCTTCTCCTGCTTCAGCAGTTTATTTTCTGCCTCGAGACCTTGTGCCTGTTCGTCAAAATGGAATTATTTAGTAGGAGATTTGAAATCTCTCAACAACAAGGCCTCGGTGGCGCAGTAGGCAGCGCGTAAGTCTCATAATCTTAAGGTCGTGAGTTCGAGCCTCACCCGGGGCATGTACTTTTTTTTAGATTTATTTATATTTTTTTCTCATGCACTTACCTTCGACTCTGCCAGGCAGATGTCATTTTGCAGGCGCACTATAAGCTCGCTCATCTCCTTGTTGATGCTCAACAGTTCCTGCTTCTTTTGCTGCAGCTCCGACAAATCTGTCTCATTGTCCAGTGCAAGGGCCTCCAATTTTTGTACTTTTGCCTGCTCCTCAGCCAGTTTCTGTTCGTTGCTGCGGAAATAAGAGAAATAAATTAGCGATTGATGGTAATATAATTTTATCAATGCAACTTGTTGCAATGTGTTGGAGAAAACATTGATTCAAAATGTCCATCCCTTTGTCAATGGAAACTAGTTTCTGTTTTAAAAGCTATCGTCATGATATGATCTAATACACATGTCGAAGTTGGACAGATCTAATTGTTTAATCATATAGCTGCTATAACTCTTTAGTTTTCCTAGATATCTTAACAAACCAAACAAATGAGCGCTTCAGTTTTAAGCATGCAGGTAAAATATTATCAACAACGGACATTTATATCATCAACAATGGGTCGGAAGGTTCTTCAGAGTCCGAAGAATATAAATACTCGACATTTATGCTAGTTCTATTTGCTGAAAGTACCTACATAGTGTTTTGAGTGCGCAGAAGCTGCACCTCAGTCAATTGGCTATGCAGCTTGGCCGCGTTCAGCAGCTCGTCACTGTAGGCTGCCTCCACGGAGCTATGCTGCGACTGCAGCTCCTTGAACTGTTCGGTCAGTTGTTGATGCTGCAGAACAAAGGACATAATTAATTAAATATATGTAAATTTAAATAAATAGTCGAATTTACCGCTGCGTTTATTTCTTGCAATTGCTGTTGCAGCTCCTTGTTAGCCTCACTTTGCTTTTGATGCTCTTTGGTGAGCTTGTCCAGTGCCTCAGTCTTGCGCATAATTTCGTGTTTCAGGAGTATTGAGTTGGCTTCAAATTCAACCTTTAGCTTCTCTGCAATAGATAAAAATAATTAGAGGATATAAGAGCCAGGATAAGGACTTACCATTGGCTTTCTCCTCAAGTTTGTTGGGCGCATTACGTTCCTCTTCTAGCTTGCGTTCCAATTGCTACAGTTTGCAGATGACAAGAGCTTACATTTCGAACAAAGATAATTATTATATGCCACCTACCGCTTTAGCCTCCACCTCGATGTTCAGCTTGTTGGCATGGTACTTCAGCTTGGACTCCAAGTGACCCATTTCCAACTTTAGCTTCTCCAACTCGCGTTGATACTTGCGCACCTCGCCACACTACGAAATGAAAAACATTGTTATTATGGACTCTTTGTCAAATGCAAAGGACTTACCTTCTCGTCAATGATGTAGGTCATGCGCGACTTTTCCTCGTTCACCGCCTGAAAGCGAATGGAAACGTTTTTGACCTCTTTCTTGGCATCGGCCAGCTGCTTCTCGACCGCCTCCTTCTCCTTTTTAGCATCGATGAGCAGCTTTTCTTTCATGGCAAATTTGATGACAGTCGTCTCCTTCTCCTTGTTCGCCAAATCCATTTCATTGCGAAATGCCTGTTTCTCCTTATCAAGTATCGCATTCTCGCGCTGCAGCAACTGCATCATATTATCCTTTTGGGCATTTGCCGTACGCAGCTGTTCCAGCTGGCGTTCATAGCTGCGCCGTTGCTCCTCCAGCTGCGCCAGGCAGTGCACATGTGCTAGTATGTCCTGCTGTGGAGCATCCTTGATAAGCTCCTGTTCCTCCTCCTGAACTTTGAGCTCTGCAAAACTGGTGCCTGTGGCGGGCTCCTCGGCTTTTTGCCTGACCATTTGCTCCACAACAGATGCATGCATTTCCTTAACTATGGCTAACTCATTTGTAACTTGCGTTTTCTTATCTTCTGTTGCAGTTTCATTTGTTGTTATTGTTATCGCTGTATTTTCTTCGCTTTGTACTTTGCTCTTGCATTCCATCTGCTGTTCTCGCTCCGCAGAATCAGTCGCTGCATCCACGTCGGCGTCATTTGTTATTTTTATTACAGCCGCCTGATTAGCTGGTCCACAGCTATTATCAGCAGCCAAATCAATGCCTTCACTGTTTGGCTCGATCGGCGTTGAAGCCGTTTCCATTTTTAAGTACTTTTAAAACAAATACAAAATATTGCAAAAATCGACTGATTTGTTTTCACTACATTCTTCTCTCCTATTAAAAAGCGTCATTCACACAACCACGTTGACACGCACTGGCGCCACTGACATTCGCAATGCAGTGCAACATATGTTTGTCATCGATAATCAATGTTATGCTATCGAACAGCTGGAGATGAGTAAAAGAGGTGCGCAATGTAGAGATGACCAATTTTCAGTCACAGTGACAAATTTCTACATACTTCTTATAAAATTATAATAGCTGATAATAAATCATTTATTAAGGCTAAAGTTATTGCCATACTTCCACTTGGTTATGTTCCTCTTCATATTAACTCACAGCTTGTTACGCGATTCGTCAGTCACAATAGCCCAGTCACGTGTACGTCGATATTGCTCACCTCTAATACAAAAGTAAACAATTATGGTTTGCGCGCTGGGCATCGAAGGCAGCGCCAATAAAATTGGCGTTGGCATCATAAACGAAGGGAAAGTTTTAGCAAATGTGCGACGCACCTACATAACACCGCCTGGTGAAGGTATCTCGAATACTTCCATTCAACTAGGATTACTTTGACTTTATATCTATGCAACAGGTTTTCTGCCAAAGGAGACGGCGAAGCATCACCGCGAGGCGATTTTGGCTCTTGTGCAGGCGAGTCTGAAGGAGGCACAACTTAAGCCCAGCGACTTGGATGTCATCTGCTATACAAAAGGTCCTGGCATGGCGCCGCCTCTACTGGTTGGCGCCATAGTGGCACGTACGCTGTCGCTGCTCTGGCAGAAGCCTCTCCTGGGTGTTAACCATTGCATTGGCCACATTGAAATGGGTCGATTAATAACAGGCGCCCAGAATCCGATTGTCCTATACGTGAGCGGCGGCAATACCCAGGTAATTGCATACTCCAACAAACGCTATCGCATCTTTGGCGAAACGATAGACATTGCTGTGGGCAACTGCTTGGATAGATTTGCGCGCATTATTAAGCTGTCAAACGATCCCAGTCCGGGCTATAACATTGAACAGCTGGCCAAACAGGGCAAACAATACATCAAATTGCCATATGTGGTAAAGGGCATGGATGTCAGCTTCTCAGGCATTTTATCGCATATTGAGGAGCTGGCAGAGCCTGGCAAGCGGCGCAACAAACGCAAGAAACAGCAGGATGAACCGGAGCCCGAGTATAGCCAGGCGGATCTATGCTACTCGCTGCAGGAAACCATCTTTGCCATGCTAGTTGAGATTACAGAGCGCGCCATGGCGCACTGTGAATCCGATGAGGTCAGTGAGGGACTCTCAATATATCAGTACATGTCTTTATTTAAGTCTGTTGACTTTCCAGGTACTAATTGTCGGCGGCGTAGGGTGCAACGAGCGCCTGCAGGAGATGATGGGTATCATGTGCGAGGAACGCAACGGCAAAGTCTTTGCCATCGACGAACGCTACTGCATTGACAATGGTCTAATGATAGCTCATGCGGGCGCCGAAATGTTCAGGGCTGGCACGCAAATGCCACTGGAAGACGCATTTGTAACGCAACGATATCGCACGGATGAGGTGTTGGTCAACTGGAGACAGGATTAGATATGGTAACCCATAGAGTATGCTTGATTGTTTATTAAAAACTACCCTCGACAAACTGATAAGTGGTTAATTGTGTATTGTCCAGCTTTTGGCTATGTTGTTAGCTCAAAGCGCCGGCTCCTTGCCAGTCCAGTGCGGCTTCATGTCAATGGGTATGATGCGTTTGCCCTCAATCACATAGACGGCGCCGTTCTTCTCCTTCTCCAGCACGTTCAGAATGCAGCGGGCAACATCTGTGGCGCTCTGTTTGCTCAGACGATCCAGAATCTTATATGTCTCATCGCTGGTCTCTGGAAAGATGATCTTCTCCGTGAAATTAGTAAACATGTCTGTCATGGTGGCGCCGGGACAGACTGTGGCAAACTTAATGCCAGAGCGTTGATAGAACTTGTCGTTCTGTGGGTGGAAAGCGGAATTGAAAAAGGATCTTCAGCTAGTTCCCATAGCTACTCACGCCCAGGCAACGCGTAAAGCTTATAATGCCGGCCTTAGTGGCGCCATAAACAGGTATTATAAACATTGGATCCAAACCCACAACGGAACTCATGTTGACCACAATGCCACCATTGCCGCCATTCTCCTTGCTCATGTACTGCAAAGCACTCAAGCTGGAATTGATGATGCCGCCCTGCAAAAGAAGGATCGACTTTTCGAATCATGAAGCCAAGAATTGTCACTGGTTGCCTCACCAGATTGACCAGCAGCGTGCGCTGAACATCCTTGTCATTAAATATGCCCGCCACATTTACTACAATATCAATGCTGCCGAAGGTCTTCTTGATCTCCTCATAGGTGGCCTCCACGCCCTTTTTGTTGGCAACGTCCATTTTAATAATCATGACACTCTGCGTGGGATGCGCTGCGCGTAGCTTGACAAACTCCTCCAGATTATCCTGTATATCAATTATGGCAACCTTCTGTGGCGAGAGCAGACACACATATATTCGACTTTTCACAAGGATTACTTCAGCCATAGCTCACCCCGGCGCCCGCCACCAGCAGCTGCCTGGCCACCTGTAGACCAATTCCTCCAGCTCCGCCTGTGACCACCGCATTCTTACCACGAAATGCCATGACTCCTGTTGTCACCTGTGGATATTCGTTGCCTTGCTTCAAAATTACACGAATGCTACGATAGAGCTCCACGACTAAATCCAATCTCTTTGGCTGGTGACTCTGCACTGGCTGGCTTTCAGGCCTGGTCGGGCGACTTTTATAGGCCTGCGGCTTAGTGTTATAGTCGCTGGTCATACGATATCTGGTCTTATATCCGATCTGCGATTAGCACCGAACGACTGGCTGCTAGCTGCAATCGATAGCCCTTCAACTGCCTCCGGCGGGGCTTATTATGCAAAAGCTGCTGCGGCAGCTATCAGTTTCAATGTAGGTGCATGGGTTCGTCTAGCTATTGATCTGCTTCACACTGCTCTGGTTTTCCGAGGTCAGTTTTGTTGTCGCTACCAACATATTGATCCCAAACACCTTCATGGTTAGAGCTCGGTCTTGATTCTGCATAAACGTTGATTTATAATTCATCATCATATTCCCCTTACTTAAGAAAGTATGTTTGTTTTCTTATTAAAATCTCGAAACGTAAGTCCCTCACGAACTACGAACTCTTCGTAGACTATCAAGTTCCTTAACTTTTAATATTTCAGATTTCAAAAGAACAACATTTAGAAACTTACTTTGCTTCGATTACAGGAATACAATGCTTTTAAGAACTTGTATATGTTTCACTTTATTTGAATTGGAAATAAAAATACGTATTTTGGAGCACACATCAATTTGTATGTCAGTTTATCTTTGGTATAACTTTTGCTAGAAGTATTATTTATGTTTCATCTTTTGTAAAGTGTATTATTAAAAGTTTGTGCTATGCTCGCAAAAAGTTCTATTTTGTAAATGTATATATATTTTATTTTGTTGAGATATATATAAATATTTGATTTTGATGTGTAAACGTTTTTGAACTTTTGGGCCGTTTCGAAAAATATAATAGAAAACAATAAGTTTTAAAATAATATAAATTTATTTTTAAGCACTTAATCACAACTTATATATAAAAAGAAAGGAAAAATGAAGGAAATACAAAAATAACTGTTGTTACCATTGGAAACAGGTAATAAATTAGCCAAAGATCAGGAAAATTGTGAGACAAAACACGGGGATGCGTGTGTGTGTGTGTGTGTGAATGTGGAGAACCTAAGGATATTAATGGGCGCCATCGTAGGTGTCCTTGTGCTGATAGCCGCTGACATAGCCGGAATCATCGACCAGATTGCGTCGCCCGGCGATGCCCTTGCCCTTGCCGGTGGCATCAAAGCGCTCCTTGTGCGAGCCCGTATACTTGCTGGGATCCGTCAGCCTGTCCACAGCGGCCGCAGCTTTGCCAGCCTTTGAATGAGATCGTATATAAAAATCCGTTTTGGAGTTGGATTTGAGAGGCAGCGGTAACTCACCGAAACCTGCTGCACACCGGGTGCACCACAGCCAGCCATTTTTTCCTTGATCTGCGCCAGCTCCACCTTTTTCGTTTTGGCCAAATCCTCGAGAAACTTGTTGTAGTCGGCGAGCGCGATTTTCATGGCCTTGAATTTCTTAAAGTGGATGCCCGTGTCGGTGGTGGTGATCTGCTTGTCGAACACCTTTGCCTGCTTCATCCATTTGTCGCTCTGCGATAGCGTTATCAGCTTGCCATCGGACTTGGTATCTCCGAACTTGGAGAACGCCTTGAACTGATCCGAAAAACTGACCTTCGGTGCGGTCTCCTCCAGCGCCAGCTGCGCCAGTTCCGCTGCGGGTGCCTCGCTGCTACCATTTGCTGCTGCCTCAGACATGTTGCTGGCTCTACAAAGTTCGGTAGGTTTTAATGGGATTGAAGAGCAGGTCCATGTATCCAACCAGCTGCTGCCTAGCCCCACATTTGTGCGCAGTTTCTCACCTGTGAGCCACGACGCTCGGTAACATTGCGTAGACTCTGGCTTCTATATCTGACTATCGGCTATAGCTTTACTCAATTCAAATCTGCCCGCAAGCTTATATATCTCAACATGCAGATAGCTTATCAGACCACACTCTGCTCATACGTATATATACACACACTTTATTCCGATGATATCATTGTTGCGAGCGGACAATAGCGCCGAATGGAAGCTTTCACAAATGCTGGCCGCTAATTAACTGCGGAAGGTTATTCGGATCTAGCTTTCAAGTGACGCGATAAAGCTGCTCTCCAAGCTCAATACATTTGCTCATTAGCGTCTTCCATTAGAATTCTAATCGCATGATAAACAAACAGTTGTATCCCTACAGTGAAACAACTATTTAACAGCCGAAATGAAATTCCTTATTTTTCTAACTTTATAATCGATCTTAACTTAATTCGGTGCATTAAAGAAACTTCGGTTTTAGTTTTGAAGCTAATTTGTAACAATTTTGAACTTCTGTTTTCTATACAAAAGCAAAATAAAATCATCTATATATATATAAAAGCATTTGTGCTGACTGGCTAATGATTAGCATATAGCCCAAAGCTAAAATTTCCTTTTGGCTCTCATTTGAGCACTAAGACGGAGTTTTGGCAAATGTATCCCCTAAGAGAGCATGTGTTGTCGAACTCACAAGCGAAAGATCGCTGGTTCAAGTCCAGCAAAGCAAGCAAAGGGAACAAATATAGAATGAGGCGAATTGCTTTAAAAAGCCCTCAAAATTCCGCCTTGGAAGTCTAAATTAATGATGTTTTTCGCTCAGTGTAGACCCCGCACATAACGGCACAGAGCTTTTAGTAGATTTTCGCTTGCCAATCATTAATTAAACCCAAGCACATAACGTTTTTTTTTCTGCCCTCTAGCCCTATAATAGGGCTAAGAGCACATAAATCTCGTAGATATATCGGTGTTTAAGTTTGCGTATGGCATAAATTGTCGTCATGTTTAACATGCATGTTAAGATTTGTAGCTGGGCCCGCACAAATCGAACATAAACAGTAAATAAAACGTGAGCATTCAATGCGGCGATCATTAATTATGCGCCAGTTAAGGCTGGAATCTATATGGTATATATGTATATAAGGAGGCAGACAGACAATTGTGGTAGCTGCACGCGCATAATTTAAATTACGATAAGGTCCCGGAAGGCAACCAGTTATTGGACTGCAACAAGATCCAGGTAATTGAATGCGACGAGCTGGCGATAAGATTGCCTGGGTCAAAGTTGCGCTCAGATCCAGTGGCATGCAGCGACCCGTGGAGCGTAACAAATGTGGCTTTGGATCGACAACCATTTGCCGCAAGTTTGTACATCTAATATATACTATATATGGGGAGCAGGGGTTAAAGGGGTCGACTAAAACGTATCGCTTATGTCATCGTCATTACGCGTCGCAATTACGTCGCCGGGGTTTGGTTTTGGGTGAGGCAAACAAAACAAATATAGAGATGCATTTGTGAAATCATAGAAATGAGCTATTCCGAGCGATAACTAACTACAGTGAAGTCTCCATTGACGAAAACTCACTAGAGAGAGCGTCTGTTTTCTGGTTCAAACTTAATCTTAACTCAAACAAATATTTGAATACCCTGTACTGAGAATGCATGCCGGGTTAAGCAGACAACTGCCCGTTGTTGACGCCTCAAGCGAGTACTCAGTGTACAATCTAGGCTGCTTTCTTATAGGTAAACGTCCTCTTCGGTTGGGATAGGGTATAGGGATTGGAGAAATGTCAAGTGTAAAAACGAATTGTAAGACAGCGTATAAGTCTGCGTGTGTAGCACGCCCATCGATATATTGCCTTTGCAGCCCTTTGTAATCCGGTAATTGGAAACCATAAATACATAAAAAGCAAACCAGAAAACACGACAAAAGGCGAGCCACAAGCAAAAGTTCAGACAGTCTGGCGGTTGGGCAAGAAACGTGGCTAGCACCGAGCCGTGCAAAAGATACTTCATAATCCGCTTTGGCTGCCGAGATCATTAATACACACAGATACTCACATATACATATGTATACACTTTAAATACATATGACCACACGTATGACTATATAAATTGTTTTGTTCATCTCTCGACATCCGCATCTCGTTTCATGACAGAGCGCGTGGCCAGCCAAAATTGTATTTAGATTTGTCCAAATTTGAAACACAATTTGAATTTCCATAGATATGGCTAAAAGGCAGGCAGAAGTAGCAAGTAAGTGTGCTCTCGAGAAGAAAGTGCGACTAGCAGATACTACGTAATCCCCTGGTCCTATATACTATATAAAATGAATTCTTAAATAACTTTTCATTCGCTGAGTTCGTATATACCAAAAATTAACTGGAAAAGTGGGGAATTAAGTATTCGAAAGTACAGGGTATGTAAAGAATCAGACCTTTACAATGCAGACGTAGAGAGGAAATATTTGGGTCACAATATGCGCGACTGCCTCAATATATAATACGATAAGTATATGAAATGTTAGGCGCTGCATAAATTAAATGTGTAAAGCAATTGAAACAGGAAGCGCAATCCCCAGCAGGGCTGGAGAAGGGGCTGCTCGGAAGGGTGTCGCACAAGCACGCAATACAATACCAAAACAAAAAAAAAAAAATTTTGAGCAGGGGACTCAGTTATATAGGCTCAGGCCAAAACAAAGCCCCAAGGTCTGTCCAAGCACATATGCATCATATTTTTATACAGTATACACACGATGATATGGCAGCAGCTTCTACATGACATCACGCTTCCTGCCCAGACCCTGCAGGAGCAGGAGGACAGGAACGCGCAAGCGCCGCATACATACAAACGGAAGTAAATGTTGGAAAGGGGGGTCAGAGGGGGGAAATGCGCCTAAAACGATGCTACGCATCAAACGCATTGTTATATATTAAAAAAGAACGAACATGAAAAACTGGAGCTGCAGCGAATTTCTATTTTGGAGCAGAGAAATGGGTCATGCAGCACTTGAAATTTCCACAAAGGGAAAACGCAGCGCGATGAAATGTTCTTGTCAATGGCAGAGATTCAACGCGATGCTGTTGTTGTTGTTGTGTATGTATGTGTGTGTGTGTGAGTGTATGTGTGTGTGAGTGTATTTGTGTGTAGCACTATGAAGGAATTTGGTTATAATTCCCAACCAGGCAGCAGAGCTTAAACACTGTAAAACTTACATTATTTTCGACGCAAAATATGTATAAAAATTATATTATTTTTTCAAATATGTTTGTTGATTATTTGAATATGTTTACGAATCTTTCAAAATGTTTGCCGTGCTGCGCGCGCTTGCCTTGGCTGTTGAGACTCAACTGTTTTGGTTAAATACGCAGCCAGCGCCAGACGGGGGCCAAAGCACAAGCGGCGTATGAGTGATATTTTTGTGTGTGAATTGAGTGAGCTTTCGGCGAGTGCAAACTCTGAGCAAACTCTTTGCAGCAAATAAGAAGACAAAACTGTTGAATTTGCAGGCGAAATGGAACCTCATAAATCATGGCATACAGCCCGTTCCAGCTACCTCGCCGAGCTGGCCAAGCTGACCAAGTTCTAGCCCGCAGGGAACCTGCGTGTAGATATACATACTAATATATAAAATATATTTTAATGCGATGACTTCATTTGACTTGAAACAGAATTTATAAATGCCAAAAACAAAACAAAAACACACGCAGCAAAACTAACAACAAAAAGTTGAGCGTAAAGAGGCGAAGAGAAAAAAATCCATTTATCAAAAAGTGACGCCCGTTGATAAGGCAACTGAATTCCACTCGAATTCCGTTTGTTTTGAGTGCGAAATGCCAAAAGCTCTCAGTTCGAGTGAGCTTTGGCAGCAGACGGCGCGGGAGAGGGGCGCAGCTGTCAATTTGAGTGCTCAACGAAATAGAAAACGATGCGTGAAATTTGACAACAAACAAAAACACAACAAGTGCGAGGCGCACTTGGATCAAGGGGTGGCAGGGGGGAGTAGGGTGTAGTAGGGCGTTATTGTGCTGGCAGAGGTGGGGTCAAACTAATGCTAATATGAGCTCATAGCTGGGAGAGGGGGCAGCTACTCACTCGATGACAGTGGCCAAGGTCTCTATGCCTTTTATATGCAAATGACTTTTGTGTGAGACTCTCAACGATTACTAAACCAAAAATAGTTGTATATTTTGGGATGGGAAAATGAGTTCTTTGAACCTAGGATCAAACACCTTAAGCGTGTTTACTTATGCTGCTGTCTAAGCAACCAAATTTGTTTTGTTAATACACAGTCTAAGCCCGACTGGGGCCGTGATTTATATGCGGCCTGTCACTCACATAATTGGCTAGCATTGTGGCCAAAGGCCTGCGATGGCGTCATTCGACGCAGGAACGAACAAATATCAGGCGAAAGAACGTTAAAAAACAAGAAGAAATAGTTAACTGCGAATTGCCGAAGTTTTGTTACCCTTACTTCTTCCAAATACGTGTCTTTACTTGGCCATATAGTAAAGTTCTTATAAATAACCCCGTTCTAGATCGAGAGTTCCCAAAGAACTGAGGATATAGCAATCCGATATTAAAGAGATTTTGCGTATAGCTTGTAAGCATAATAATGTGCGTAATTCCTAAGTTTGGTTGAAATATCTCGAAAAACAAAAGTTTTCCAAAGTAATACAAAATGTTGGTCCTTAGTTTCTATGTCAGCTACATAATAAATTGGTTCAAGCCGTTTCCAATTAAGTTTACAAACTTCTTGGCATAGAAGCAAACAGACGAAAATATTTATTTATCAACTCAGCTGTTTATGCTTTTAAAGAATGTATATACTTAATATGATGTCACAGGTGTCTGCTTCGCACTTGATTAGGTTATCTTGGGTATAAAAAGTTGACATGGGTTGCCAAAGATTGAATACATTTTCTGATAACTAGCTATATTACTGCACACTTATCTTGAAACAATATCATAAAACGGTCTCAGAAAAAACATGATTCTTGCACAAATAATAATGCAACAAGTTTCTTGTCATTGCTTTAGAATAAAGCAGACCTTGTCGAACATATTTGGGCTAGTTGAAGTACCCAGTTTTTGAAATGAAATCCGCATAAACAGAAAATGTTCTAAAAAACAACTCAGGTATCAAAGACATCTTCAATATACTCTGTCTTAAATTCATAATACCCTTTGATTAGGGTATACCAATACAAAGCACAGCGCAAACAAAGTTGACTTAATCAAAGGAAAACCGGCTTCGCGAAGGTGTGTCCCGGGTGATAAGTAATTAGCCCTGAATTTCTAGACCTAATGATGCACAAATCAGCGAGGCGACGGCCCACGACAAAATCAAATGGATGCCAGAGCCCAGCTCCAGTTGCGGCCAGGAATTTGCAAAGCAAACAACGCCACAGCCTGAAGCTAAAGCTGTTACAATTGGCGACAGGAATTTAAAGTGAATTGGACAACTGCCACAAAGACGTCCGGGCCAGGCATTGAGGCTCTTGGACTAACAAGATCATTAAGGTGGCCATTCTGGCAAATTATGGGCCGCTGCTCTGGATTGGGCTTTGATTAAGAGCAAGTGTGGATCGGGCAGGGGCAGGCACACAGAGAGAGAGAGAGAGAGAGAGAGAGAGAGAGAGAGAGAGAGAGACGACATTAAAATGCACTTATCAATCCAGCTGTGAGCTGTAAATAGCCCCAGTCAAGGGCAACATGGGCCCAAACGGAGTATAACTCTATTTGGCCAATGCTATCAATCCTAATCAGACGCTCGACTTGCGCTGCGATGCGTGGCCAGATATTGTGGCTAAAAATAAAACCAAATTCCAATTTGGGATTGCGGCGATTAAGACCTTGGCCAAGCCGAGGCACGGACCAAGCTGGACAAATGTGGCCCTTGGCCTTCACTCACCTTGAAATGCCGTTGGGGCCCAGTCGGGAAAAGGCAACGCGAGGCGCATCTTAAATCAGTTACAGCAGCTCCAGTTGCAGTTGCAGTTGCAGTTAAAGACGGCCACAAAATGCCACTTGAATGCGGCAACAGCAATAACAATTACAGTGACAGCAAATAAGCTGGACTGACTACCAGATACCCTGTTTTCATCATGCTTTGTTAAAAAGTAATTGGAAAATACATTTGTTATAAGGCAAATGTTATAAGATCTCTGCAGATTTTAAATATTGCTATATGGTCTAGAAGAATTTAAGAGATATATACCCTGTATATTTAAGAAATTTCAACTGCTTGTGATACACAAAAAGTATACCCTGCTGTACCTAGAAATCCACTGCATAAAAACAATGTATATACTTATAGTAATATATTATAATAATAGATAAATAAACATACCTTATCCATAGCTTGTCATGCCCTCTTTTAGTCTTTTGGATTGACCGCAGGGTATAACAATTGAATATCGTTTACATTTGCCTTGTCTTGCACAGATGCGTTCCTCCAGCTCGTGGTCGTGGCCTTGATCTCGCTTCCTCTACAGCCTCAACTCTGCTGGCCAGCACGTGATAAGAAACTGTTTTGGCCTAGGTCTAAAGTGTTGCCCTTTTTAGATGCTATCCACATGTGCAGCCCCCTGCAGTCATTAAGCCGCAGCTCTGCCACAGGGCCTGGCCACAATTAAGCCACAGTTGGCTGCAGTTGCCGTTAACGATGACAGCCAGATGCAAGTGGACAGCCGTCAGTTGCTCCTCAGCTCGTTACGAGCTGTAACCAAAGGGGGGCAGAACCAGAACCAGAACCTGCAGAACCTGCAACATTTTGGTATAAAAGGACGCGGCCCTGGCTAGCCAAATGCAGTAACAACTAACGAGGCGAGTGCCCGAGACACACATCCAGCTCCAGCTCCTCCAACTCCAACTTCAAACTCAACATGCAATTTCTATTGGTAACACTCGTCGCCTCCAGCTTGGCGCTGGCTCAGGGCATGGCGCTCTATGCCAACTATCCGTATGTGTATACGGCACAGGGCTCGGCTCTGGTGACACCCACACAGCAACAGTATCTGACGCAGGATGTGCTGGGCCAGTATGCCTATGGCTATGCCGAGCCGCATTCCACCAAGCAGGAGGTGCGCAGCCTGGACGGCATTACGCGCGGCAGCTACAGCTATCGCGACGCGGCGGGCAAGCTGCAAACCGTTGACTACACGGCCGATGCGAAGGGTTTCCATGTGGCAGCCACCAATTTGCCGCAGCGGGAGTTTCGTGCGCCAAGCTCGCCAGCTGGCGACGCCAGAAGCGCCGGCGCCGGCGCTGACATTCCCGTTGCTGCAGCTGCCGCTGCTGCCCACCGTTCAGCTGACGCCGTCGAAGTTGCCGCCGCCTCTCAGAGCCATTTGGCGGCTCATGAGGCGGGTCGACTGCGTCTGGCGCAGGCTCAACAGTCCAACCAACCAACAGATCTGGACCTGCCTGTTCCCGTTGCCGACACAGCCGAGGTGGCCGCTGCCAAGTCCATTCATCTGAAGCGCGTCGCCTCCGAGAAGCTGCGCAACGAGCTCCTAAGCGCCCGCTCGGTCCCAGTTGCTCGCAGCTCCCATGTCATTCTGCCCGTGCAGTCGGTCTACGGCTACACCATTCCACGCTATTACAGCTCCGGTTTCTACTACTAAAACTGAATTTTGTAATCTAGCCAAGTGCAAATAAAGAGATTTGAGACTAAGCAGCTTGTCGTTTCTCGGATTTCTTTAAAGATCAGGACACTTTGATATCTTCGCCCAGGGAGGAAACTTTTCCTTCTTTCCACAGGCTGATCTAGCGAAAAGTGTGAAACACATCTTAGTCAGTCAGTCAGGACGAGCTGGGATAGGCATCCTAATTGGATCTTTTGGTGTTCCCGAAAACAAGGAACAAACCGAGATTCCTCTCAACTGCTCCCAACAAAGATCTAGTTAGGTATCATTTATCATTAGGACATCTTATTCCTTTTGTGCTGTTTATAATATCGATAATTAATTTGAAAAGACGTGCTTCGGCTACCTTTTGGTTTTCCAGTCTGTCAGCAGCTGTTGATTCGTCAAAAGCCGCATCCATTGAGAAAGAAACCCGCTGTGTGTTTACTTCGGAAGCCTTTTAGCAGCACATCCAACAGCATTTCATAAATGAATTGCGAATTTTGATTTCAATTAAATTTAATAGCGGCATAAACAACATATCAAAAGGTAGCCACAGATGGTTCCTTGACCTTAGGACACACAGAGACGGAGAGACGGAGGGACAGAGAGACAAGACCTGGCCTGATTAAGTTCTTGGGTTTTCGCTGGGGCAGCCCGTCCCCTGTCTACTGACAGATGAAAACAAATTGCGGCTTTTGTGTACAAATTTATGCTCAACTTGTTGAAATCGACAAAATATTTATGTACAAACTGAGCAAGAGGAAGAGCCGCAGCAACAAAACAGTCAACAACAGCAACAACAAACAGGGAATATGAAAGTAAACTGGACGACCTTCCCGAAGAACGCACGATATTGCAAATTTTTGGCAACTGCTTCGCGCTCTGAGCCAAGGAGGCGCCTCGCCAGGCGCCTATAAAAAGCAGAATCGCGCCATCGTCACGCACAGAGTTCTCTGGAGCGAGTACTAGTCCACGACACTAGCAGCGCCACACAAGAAACCCACCAAAAGAAAGAAAAAAAACCCAGAAAAAAAAGAAGAAAAGAAGATGCAGCCAATCAGCTTCTGTCTTAACCTCTGCTTAATCCTGCTTCTTGGATCCCCACTGGCCCGCTCGGCAGCCCTGCTGGATTATGGCGCTCCACTGGCAGCAGGCACCTTCAGCCAATACCACAGCCAGGATGAGCATGGCCAGTATGCCTATGGCTATACGGCGCCGCTCTACTCCAAGCATGAGACGCGCACGGCGGACGGCGTCACCCATGGCTCCTACTCCTATGTGGATGCCAGGGGAGAGCAGCAGACGGTGAACTACCAGGCGGATACAAATGGCTTTCGTGTCACATCCAGCACCCTGCAGCAGCAGCAGCAGCAGCAACCCAATGCGGAAACACCCGAGGTGGCTGCACTGCGCGCCCAGCACCTGGCTGCCCATGCGGTGGCCAAGCTGCGTCTGGCTGGTGGCGCCAGCTTAACGTCCCCTGTGCAGGATACGCCCGAGGTGGCCGCCGCCAAAGTTGCCTTCTTCAAGCGCTTCGAGGCGGAGAAGCTGCGCAATCAGCTAGGCAAGGTCACGACCATATCTTCACCAGGGCACAGCCACACCATACTCTCGCAGCCACTTTATGTCTACCAGCCTGCGAGTGGCTACATTTACAAGTACAACTCCCTGCTGAAGGCTGCCTCACCCGCTCGTGACTATCTGCCTGTGGCTTAAGCTCCATGCAGCCAACGTTTGATTCCATTGTTTTGGTTTCTGTTAAGCAACTACAAAATAAATTTTCCAAAAAAAATTAAAAAGAACTATTGTTTTCCTGCTGAAAAGGGGGACAATCAAGGAGAAGCAAGAGAAGCCTCTACAGATATTCTTTCTCGATTGACTTGGCACAACTTTCTACCTTTGAATCGTCAGCTGATCCACCCATATTTCTTGATGGGTTCACTGCCTCGATAAAGAGTAAAGTCTAAAGATCTATTATACCCTATACGCAAACTGAAAAGGAGCGTATTTGTTTTAATATAAGCTCATCTTTACTTGGATGCATTGTAAAGATCAATGTATCTCACAGTCTTAGAGCTATAGTCAACAACTTTTACAGGATTTAAAAGGATTTACGGTTGATCCACTTAAAGTCAGGGCAAATAGTTTTATATATAGAAATGAAGGAATTCCTCTGAACAGAGAATTCACCAAGCCGTAACCAGAAAGCCCTTTTCCCCCATACAACATGATTTCTCCACATCCACGCTCTTAAAGGCCCCGCCTTAATGCTGTCACAAGTCCAAGGATTTGGCACTATGGTGCACAGAATGCATTTATTCTTAAGAGTACGTTTAACTAAATTTCAACCAGGATTCATCAACACTTTCATAGACATCTCTAGTTCCGTTTGCTCAAAACCAAGCTGCGACTGAGCGCCACGGGACGCAAGGTTCTCAGTTCGGTGGGCGTGGTCACGCTGTACTTGGCATCGGGCGAGAAGTAGGAATAATAGGCGCTGACGGGCACGCGCAGCTGCCGGCTACCCAGACGATCCTCGAGATCCTCGCTCAGCTTCAGGTAGCTGCTAGAACTGATGTCCGCCAGGCGGTAGACCGTGCGCAGACGCAGGTCGTTGGCATCACGTGGGCGTGTCTGTTCCTGATCCCGTGCCCGTTCCCGCTCCCGCTCCCTTTCCCGTTCCCGCTCCCTTTCCCTGTTTTCCGCCTGATTTTCAGCTTCGTTTGCGGCCTCATTCTGTGCGCGTACGTCGCCTTCGCGATCTTCCTCGCCTCGCTGCCTCTCCGCCAGCATGGAAGTCAGCTCTGCGCGCACACGCTCCAGTATGTCCGCATCCTCGTCGCTTAGAGGCTGCTCCTCGTTTCGCTGTGCCCGTTCCGCCTTCTCCTTGTCCTGCGCTTCACGTATGGCGCTGAGATGTGCCTGGCGCGCCTGCTGCACCTCCACCGTGTCCGTCACCGGCTTCCTGTCGTCGACGGGCTGCTTGGCCAGATTGCTGGCCTCCGCCTTGAAGCCCTGACGACCGCCCGCCTCGTACTTGACCGTCTGCAGCTTGCCATTGGCATCCACATAGGAGTAAAAGCCGCGCGAGGAGCCATCGCGTGCTGTGTACTCCGCTCGAGCCGCATTCTCATCGCTGTAGCCGTAGGAGTAGAAGGCACGCGCCGTATCCTGCTCCTGATAGCCACGCCGGGACAGTCCAAGAATGGACCTCGAGCCAGCGCCCGCTGCGACGCTCCACAAGGCAGCTGTGGCTATAAACCAAATGAAGCACTGCATCCTGGCGAGCTAGTCAAGGTAGTTGGTTATGTGGAACTATTTCTGCACTGGCCACGTTGTGATTATTTATACCCATCACTCGCAAAGCCGATGCACTGATGTGTGTAACCCAAGGCGGCAAAATCTGCGCCTGACCTCCAAATTGGCGTCTCCAGCGGATCGGCTTACAAACCACCAGCTGCAGCTGCAGCAGCAGCTACGGCTTTAGCTCTGCTGTTTTGTAATAGTGAACTTAATATTGATACGGATACAACCGACGACCGACGATTGCGCAATTAGCACACGCACTTGCGACGCCGCGTGGGGCTTCCCGTTCGCACAGTTGAGTTCCGGTGGGCGCCACCCAAGTGAGATCAATCCATTAAGTTTACCAAAGTAGTATTTATGTTTTTCATATTCATGGTGCTGGCCACTTTGTTTACTTTCAAGTGCAAAGCGATAAGATTCCTATTAACTATTTATATCTTATCGTAGACCCCAGCAAAGCCGTAAAAATTGGCCTAATTGCTGCTGAGAAGAGAAATTATCAATATTATTATTTGTACAGCTATCAGGCTAACATCTAGCATCGCCTTATACAGAAAAACCTTCGGTTTAAAGGTCATAACGTCCATAACATAGCCTGAGATTTGAACCGGCATCCTTTCTTTTTCATTGCCCAAATGACACGGTCCTCGATACGACTAATTTTCCAAGTATCCCTTTGCTGGAGATAACCCAGACAGAAGAACATGAAGAATACCGGCTCGAGTCCTAGACGAGATGGGGTTATTTAAGCTAAAGGTCATGGTAGCAGGTGCTAAGATAGAGGATCAGTTGATGGTTTCTAACTAGATCTCATTCTTATAATAGAATTTAATCACAAATGAAAGAAACCCATGTCGCTCTTCAGATATACGTTTGGCTCTTTAAAGATATCTCTTGCACTGTTTATCTCAAGAAAAATCGTATATACATATATAAAATGGGACAACATTTATTGTTGGAGCATCCAAATAAACAATTTCAGACGGGGGTCCATGACTCTTGAAGAAGATGCTCTGATATCTTTATCACTCATTTCCGCAGAGAAGTTAATGCTCCACAGTGAAAGGCACTGAACTCCCGATAAACACAGCCATATCTGAACAAGAGTGCATTAGCCAAAAGTGCCCGACTGACATATACCCTGTAAAGCTTATGATGATCATTCAAACGAATCTAATTGACAAGCGGATTCTTCGTTCAACATTGAAACTTATTTCAGATTAAATCCAAAGAAATCGGCAGAGTCTTATCAGGAATATGTCAATAGATTAAATTAAGCACGCCCTCTCCCAGATGTACAATTAATATAAATATAGGGTATCAGAAGAAACTTATATGTCGCCGCTGATAATTGCGCCAACACGGACTGATAAACAGTTCAAGCGATCAAAGACTCGGCTGGGGACCCGCGATCTGCGATCAGTTGAAGCCCAAACGTCGAACCGAGAACAAGCTGAATTATTAAATAAAACAAACTTAAAGAGTGCTAATTGAAAATGGACTTGGCCGGTAAAAATGTGGTTTACCTCGGTGGCTTTGGCGGAATTGGCCAAAAAGTGTGCGCAGAGCTGCTCGAACGCCAGCTGAAGGTTGGTTCAGCTTGCGGCTGAGACGAGTTTTCATTTTGGCTGATTTGGCTTTTGGTCGACTTTATAGGCGTTGGCCGTGTTCGATCTGGCGCCGAATGAGCAGCTCTTGGGGGATTGGCAAGCAAAGTATCCAAATACCGAGATCTTCTACCAAAAAGTGGACATAACCCAGAAACCAGAGCTCGAGACTGCCTACAAAGCGGCCGCCGCACGCTTGCAACACTTCGATCTGGTCGTCAATGGCATGGGCCTGATGAACGACCATTTCGTGGAGCTGACCATACAAATCAATTTGGTGGGTACGCCAAGTGCCTTAGATGGTCGTCCAGACGGTAATCAAATTTCATTCCAGCTGGGCTTGATCAACAGCTCTTTGTTGGCCTTGGAGCACATGGATAAGACCAAGGGTGGAAGGGGCGGACTCGTGGTAAACATCTCATCTGTGGCTGGGCTGCAGCCAACCCCAGCTATGGCTATCTATTCGGCGGCCAAGCATGGCGTGACCGCATTCACACGTGGACTGGCGGTGAGTATCGAGAAGTCCACACTCCAACTGCTCAGCAATCGACAATTTCTTGACAGGATCCGGCATACTATGCTCGCACTGGCGTGGGCTTTATCACCATCTGTCCAGGCTTCACGGACACGCCTCTGCTGGCCGATATGCTGGACAAGACAACATTTTCGTTTGAGACACCCATGATGAAAATTATACCCAAGGTAAAGCGTCAGTCACCGGAGGTCTGCGCCAGGAATATGGTCAAGGTCATTGAACAGGGCCAAAATGGTGGCGTCTGGAAGCTGGACGTGGGCGAAATCGAAGAACTTGACATGCCCGTCATGTGGAAGCCCGTGCTGCAAGATTGAATTTCATCCGCTATCAAATAAAATGTCACCTACAGCAATATTTTTGTTAACTTTTTTTCAAAGTGCATTTAAACAAAATAAAATACGATTCTAGACTTGTTAATTGCGCTAAACTCCTCCTCCACCAACTGATACCTTTTCAAATCTCTGCCATAATCAACCGCAGAAGCTCGCATAGCATCCAGTCAAACCACAATTGATGATGCGACTGTGCTCAAATGACATTAGCTTAAAGCGTAAATTTAACTTGAGCTTAAGGGGAGATATAGTTAAGGCATATATCATATATATAGTACATATTCCATTTATAGCATATACCTATAATCTTTCATACTCCATAAGAATGTAAATAATTTTGCTTAAAACTGAAATCCAAACTAAATCTTCATATATACCATATATATTCCAGTTAGGACTCGAATGATCTGAAGAATCTTTTGTAAATTTTAGCCTTCTGGTAAAAGGAAAAGTTTCATTTAACTCCGGCTAGCTTTAAGTTTATAATCAAGCACAAAATCGTTTAATAAACTTTATTGAGAATTCTCACACACACACACACATTAAATCGTATTGTTATCTTTCAATTTCTAATACATTTATAATGAATTTTAAGAAAATTCAGCACACAAAAAAGTACATACATCATTTTCGAAGACTCTGGCACGAACAGGATAAAGTATCTGTCGGATGCACAAGAGACAAGACTGTGCCAAGTAATTAGTTTGTAGATAAAATTTGAAACAATCTTTGATTTTATTGAATTAGTTTAACTATTTGCTTTCAAAGTTCGGTTATTTAGCTCGCATGTATGCATAATTGTGTGTGTATACATTAGTAGTAGTTAGTTTTAGATTATCATAATAATAAGTACATATCTATGGAAATATAAAGACATTTGTTTGTTTCCCCCATTAAACTGGGAGTAGTTCATATGTTAACTGTTAATTTCACATCATCACAATTTAAGAATCTCCAACAAATAACACAAATTTTCTCATCGCTGAATATCATTTTTTGTACCATATTCAAATACGTTCGAGTGGACATTGCTTTGAAATCTCTAGAGCTGGGCATCTGGAAATGTTTGCTTTTCGTTTCGGTTTTGGTATTGTCCGCGCCTAAACACATTTGATGCGTTGGAATGGAAGAGATATTTGTGTGTATTTTGATGAGAGTTCAGTATAAACTATTGTAAGTCACTTGGCCAATGGAAAGAAGCGCCTGATTGCAGCGACTTGTGAAGCACTTGTATTTAATCAATTATGTATCTATTACGCGGAGACTTCGAGTAAACTATTGCCAGCTATTTGCATTCGGAATGTATTCAGACATTCATGAGTACTATTCAGAACTTTTGTTGAACTTCACTAAGCCTAGTCACAAGGAACAGAAGCGTCTATATCAAATACATAGGCATATCTCTATATACATTTATATTTGTAAGTATTCTATATTATTATATATATATATATAACTTGAGTTGAGAATGTGTCTCAGAACTTTAGGTCGATTGTCCATAACTAGTTACTGTTTACTTAACCATAGTTAACTTCGGGTGGTATTTCGTTTTTGTTTTCGTTTTAGTGGGTGGTGGTATCGTCTAAGTTTCTAAGTTTCAAAATCGGCTCTGATATGTTGCACACGTTCTAGATATAACACATAACATTACAATAAGAACTTAGGTAAAAACGAAAAACTGAAATATAATTGAAAAATTTATTGGCAAAATAAAATAAATAAATTGGTTTTTTTGTTTGGGAGGGTTAACAGAAATCGAAATAAATTAAAACTAAGATTTAGTAATAATACAAAAAATACGTGTATTAAATATAATACATATAATATGTATAGTGTGTGTAGATATATATATAGAAAATTTAGATGATTTGCTCTTGGAATTCGAAATCGGCATTTGATTT
This sequence comes from Drosophila kanekoi, assembly GCA_037075305.1. Classification (NCBI taxonomy): domain Eukaryota; kingdom Metazoa; phylum Arthropoda; class Insecta; order Diptera; family Drosophilidae; genus Drosophila; species Drosophila kanekoi. The sequence continues at coordinate 12,805,280 of JBAMCE010000141.1, forward strand.
GCTTTAATTCCAAGTTCATAAAGAATATTTATAAGATTACAAAACTCAACTCAACAACACAGTTATGAACCCATTGGGTTTAGACTAAAACTGCACCACAATTTTCCCCATTTGCCCACCGACGTGGTGGTGTCTTAAGTACGCAATAGGATTTCACAGACTGGCGCAGCGGTTGCGGGTTAAAGGTGAAAGGTTACAGGTTACAGGTTGAGGGATCGTGGTTCGTTTTACAACACTTAACGAGACTCACAAAGTAAGTGAAACTTGAGATGAAGCTCTACCCGAAACGTTTGGCGAACTTTACAAATACATATTACAAATCTCATTCGTTTTCACACACACATATATATGTATATCGATCGCATTGCATTTGATCGATTCCTCGCTTGTTATCGATTATCAGTTTTCACTAATTCTTTGCTTAGGCATACATATTACATTATACACAATTTGTAATGCGTCAATTACTGAACATATGTAGCAAATACATACATAGGTACATATTATTCTTCGTCTTCTTTTTCTTCTTCTAGCATATACATACAATATCATTTTAATAAATAACAAAAATACATATGTATGTATGTATGCAGTGCTTGCATTAACTAAACACAACAGAACACTCTGTGTCTCGCATATTTCCCATTAACAACTGAGATAATTAATTATACATAGGATTCTCTCTTATTTTCAAAAAGTTTTCATTTTGTTTAACATAATTTTAATCAACGGCTTAACAACACATTCATTTTCAATGAAGGATCGCCTATCAATTAGATCGCATCAGTTAAATTTATTATCGTTCGATCTAATTTATATTTTTGCTCTATTATATGTATATGTTAGATAGTAGGATCCATAGGTTCTTGACTTTTGATTTGAAATACATGTAAAAGTCATTTTGAGTTAGCATTTGAATCGATTAGAAAAAAGTCTTCAAGCAAAACGTGTTATCATCTGATATTAATATATAATATTAATATATCAATTAAAATATTAACGCATGTATTACATGCGTAGTAGAGCGCGCGCATTAATCATAGTATATATATATATTTAGTATATAGTAGGGCTGCAAGTATACAGTTCAACGAGTACAACGTAAAGGGACATGATTTTAATTTATTTTCAATAAATTTAATAATATAGTACAATAGTTAACAACATCGCACAATAGCGTTATTAAAATTTCTTTAAGAAATATAAACATTCATCCGCACATACATATAAATTATCAAAAGTATGTGGGTCCCCTCCCCCCCTGCCCCCTTCAATCCCTTCCCCTAGGTGCGGGTCACAGTTGAATCGCAACTTTCTAGTACATATACATAACATATATCTTTTCATATTTAATTCTCTTCTCTATAAAAATAGCGTTTCGTTTTCAAATACATAAATAATTAAAAAAAAAATAAAAAAATCTACAAAAAAAAAAGCGTTACAAAAACAAAACACAAAATATTGTTGATAGGAGCCTATTCATGCCTATTCATTCCGTATATATTGCCCATATAAGAATCACGATCCGAACTCGAACTACATACATTATCAGCATTATGTAGCGGGATCTTAAGAGTTTTCAGTTGTTTTTAGCAATTCTAGTGCAAGCTTTTACCCCAAAATTTGCCATTAGAGTTCAGGTCGAGTGCCCTTTAAACTTGCTTCAACATCTTTATTGATCTAGTGCAATTCCCCTTACCTTGTGAACCTTTCCTGCTGTTTTATCTATTCATTTACCATCTTTTCTTTTTGGGGAGCAACTACCCAACATCTACGAAAATAATGTATGTTAGCAATTTGAATATCTATAAACTAGATCTATATTATTGTTGTGCTAAAAGATCGTGGCTAGTTTAGACATCAACTATTCAATACAATATGTACGAATGGAACAACTTCTTCTGGTTTTTTTCTAACTGATCAATTTTGAACACAAGATAAAACATAACACGGACCAGTTCGGTTGGCCCGAACGTGAATTCAATATAGAACAATCAACATATACTATATGTGACATATAGATCTATATATGTATATATAAATATATATATATAGAGCTCGACAACACTTTGAATGGACAATTAAATAATTACATAATAAATTCTAATTTCCCCTACCCAAATTTGTTATTTTCTTCTTCTACTTCAACTGCTTCTTCTTATCTGCTTCTTGGACCGATCGATTAATGATCAAACTTTAACTATTTGCTAGGATTAGTTACTTGAAATTCTAAAATTTTAAGCTGTGCGGTGTACAAACCTGTAAAATGTCCAACAGGGGACATTTTGATAAAATGATTGCATTATGTTTCCACTCGATCGAATGTTGTTAACCTTTAGGCTGAACCTAGTCTAGCTTTATGCCGCTATCATCCGGATTCGACCAGACCTCGACAATGTCAACTAGATTCTTTTCCAGCTCGCTCATCATGCCGCTATCGATGCCACCTTCCAAACTGTCCTCGGAGAGTAGCATCGGCTTGCCATCCAGCTGCTTCAGTCTTTCGTTGTGGGACCCTGCTGGCTCGCTGCTGCTGCTGTTGCTCCAATAATTGCTCGTGGGGCTTGTTGCATTCGCATTCAGATCGTTGTTCCAAATGTACACACTATCACGTCCAGCTGAGTTCTGTAAAGGTTCCAATTAAAAACCATTTGTAACTAATTAGGGTACAGCTTACCTTATTGGCATTGACATTGAGGTTGTCATTGTGCTCCGGCTTGTAGGTTGGCTTTTGCTCAAATCCTGCAAAGTTTAGCTCGCCGGCTGTTGTGCTCTTGTCGCTGAGGAACTCGTTTTTATTATTGCTTGAATCATTCTCCATGGGCCAGTTGTGCCAGTTACTCGACGAGCGTTTAGGACAAATAGGGCCGTAGCGGCTGTGCATTGAGGAGCCGGTGGGCACGTCAGAGGTTGATGCATCGTCATCCAATATGGAGTCGGAACGCACAAAGTTTGCCGAGTCTTTGTTGGAGTTATTCCAGAATATTAATGAGATATTGTTGTTGTTGTTATTGTTGCTGCTGCTGTTGTTGCCGCTGTTGTTGTTGTTGGGCCTAAACAATGGCATGGATTCAGCATGTGCTGCACTCTCCACCTCCAGATCAATATTAGCATTATTACTCGGCGGTTTCTTTTCATAAAATGAGGTATCGGCTGTTGCGGGTAAAATTGTGGACATGACTCGACTGGGATACTTGCTGGACGGCGGCGCTAGCGTTGCCAATGCTTGTGGCATATATGTATGCTCCCACGGATTGCCGCCAGCAGCTGGATGGCCCAGTTTTGTAGCTGCTGGCAACTCGGCGTTGCCTTTGCTGTTCCCCGTGGCCTCGTTGCCAAAGTAGGGCGAATGATATACATCCGTTGGGAGCATGCTGCAGAAGCTCTTGTTGTGGTTGTGTATATTGTTGTTGTTGTTGTTGCTGATGTTGTTGTAGTTCGGTGGGTTGCGTTGCGGCGGCTGAGCCGAGGAATTGCCTGGATAGTCACGCGCGGCATTGTTGCGCGGCGGAGCCGGCGCCGGGCCATAATTAAAACGTTGCTCATAGCGTCCTGGTGCCTGTGGCACCAGCAGCCCATTGAGCGCCGCATGCTGGTGCTGCTGCTGCTGGCGACCAATGGGACTGTGATGTGCGCGCAGCAATTGTGGATGGACGCCGCTTGGGGGAAGGTTGTGTGCTGCAGGCGGCATGCTGCAATTGGGCTCGAGGAAGCCTCTGGTCGGCTGTGCTGGTGGCTGCATGTAGCGTATGGGCGATAGGGGCATCATTGGGCCGGTGTGAGCAGGCACTTCGCTGCCCAGAGGCAGCGGCTTCTTGCCACCTTGTGGTATACTGGGCATTGCCATGGGCATGGATGTTTTTATATGCTTGCCACGGTTGCGGGCGCGATAGCGTTCCACCTCCTCCTGCGAGTGGGCAAATGTGCAGCTGGCACCTCGTGGGCATACCCGTCGATGATTCAGGTCCCGGCACAGACTTATCTTGTACTTTGTGTTGTTGTTGTTGGCCGAGCCGCCGGCTAGACTGCTCTCCTGCGGCTTGCGTATGCCATGATGCTGCAAGAAATGTACTAGACCCATGACGGCATGCTTCACAGCGTCCAGCGCCTTGGATACATCCTCCCAGCTAGCTGTCTCAGCGCACGGATCAATGCCGGCCAAATACTGCAGATGATTGTGCAGCTGAGCCAGCTTGGCGGGATCGCTGGTGCGCTGCAGCGCAATGACCAGCTCCTGCACGGACTGTGCAAATGCAGACGGTGTCTGCAGCTTGTCAATGATGCTCTGCATGTGGGACTTGTGCGTAATATCGCCATACAGCAGCGAGGACCACTGCTCGGGCGCAATGCGTAGTCCCGCCTCGGTGGCAATCTGCACAATCTGGGCATCGTGCTCGCGTCTCAGTGCATCATAAGTGCGAAACTCCTCCTTTAGCTGCATCAGTGAGGAGTCCGCTTCGCGCTTGGACACCTTGAAGCAGCTGGCACGATAAAGCAACTGCACCACGTGACCAATGCTCGTCTTAGAGGCTTGAGGAAAGCGAGGCTCCAGCCGTTGCACCACAAACATGACCAGAACTTTTCGTGAGAGCGCCGAGCCTTCTTCCAGCGCGAGCAACACAAGCTTAAGCACCTCCTCTTGCATGGCAGGTCCCAGGAACTGACAGCCGCGGGTGCGCACCGCAGCCCAAAGATTTGAGCTGAGCTGCTGCGGATTTTGATGCTGCAATATCAGTTCGGTGACAGTGCGTTCGCCCAAGGAGCGTGCAGCACGCAAGGCACGCACGCGACCCTCCTCCTCCATTAGCTGGCAGTTGACAAGCGTGACCAGTTTGCGCTGCATGGGCCGAGTCAGCAAATTGCTGCTGTTCAGGTTTAGAAACGATTTTAAATGCAAGGCCAAGTCTTCGATGCATTTTCTGCCCAGCTTGTAGCATTTTAGTTGGTCCGGCTGCAGCTTAAGCACACTTGGTGCCAAATCTGCCAGCTCCTCCTCGGCAGCCCCACCAGCACCTGTCCCGCCACTGCCATTGCCCACCAGCTGCAGCAGCGCATAGTTAGGCGGCAAACTGTCGATGTCCGTTACAATAAGCGTCTAAATGACAATATAACGAGTTAATGCATTGCTTTTGTGATTGAGGGCCAACTTACCTGATCGTAGGGACATTGCCTATTGTAGAGCGTGGTCAGACAGGGTTTGCATATTGTGTGCCCGCAGCCCAGGCTGATCGGCACACGCTGGCTGGCTTCGAACTCATTGCAGCAGATGGGACAGTTGAGAAAGTCTGTCCATGAGGGCGCCTGAATCGGCATGCTATAAAAAAAAAGGGTAAAAAAAACATTCGATTCGATTCAATACAAACATCTATTATGTCTTTCAGTATGTATGTACATAGGAAGTACGTTGCGCTTTTAACTTGTTTTACGATTACCGATACCGCACCGATACCATACCGATACCCCCAACAACGTCAGCTGTCGTTCAACAGCTCGCACATACACACACGCGCGCACGAAATATTCATATATATATATATAGCTGTACACATTTGTACGAGTACGCTGGTATTAATACACTGCGCGTATGTGTGTGTGCGTGTGCTTGCCACATACCTATGTACGTACATTTCTGCTTATGCGAGAACTGGGAACTCCAAGCAGTCCCTTGACCATATGATTATGATTTTGATTTTTAATAAGGCACACACACATATATATGTCGAAATGTAGTTATATATCAACTTGTATATATAACTGGCAGTGGCACAATGGAGAGAAATTTGAACGTAGTTCAACGTCATCAGCTCGCCGTCTGCTTTCTTTTTGCTTCAAACAAAGGCACTTTTATTTCCTGTAGTCCCCCAACAGCATTCCTTGCTCACTTCCACAACTTGGCGCTGCTACAAGCATTCCGTTTATCTATATACACATATATAACTGACGGTCCTTGAGCCTACAGGAGAGCGCCCGAGCCCCCGTTCCCAGAAATGACAAATCAAATTGCAAACTGGAGGCAGTGTTACGTTTCACTTTGCACTTGCATATGAACCGTTTGCGTATATAGCACCAAATAGTGAGTTGTTGTTAACTCACCTTCAAATTGCACATATTATTGCATTAAATTAAAGGTACGAAGTTTTTTTTAATTTTCATTTGGCGTTTTATAAAAATGGGGAGTAGAACTGGAAAACTATCGATGATTGTTACATTCGATGCATTCCTACTGTCTTGGCTGCGATGATGGTGGCTCTAACTGAAATATCGATAGTATCGTTTAATCGATACCATGTCAGCTGATGGTACAATCATTGTTATCTATATTAGTGGAAGTTTTTAAAAAGAGCTTAAAAGTCTAGTTGCATCATTTAATTATTTGTTATTGCATTATTATACATTTTAAACTTTGTGTATGTCTAGTGTGCGGCCTTATTTATTTAATAATTTATTAAATTTATTACCAAACTGATAACTTAAACTCACATATAGCCAAGAAAAACATAAAATCATTTTGTAGCAAAAACTTGGAGATAAGGACGGCTGATAAACGTATCAGGCATAAATCCACGATTAAAATTATTTGTATATATAGATATAATTGTGAGATTATCAGCTTGGCTCATTGACTAAACGTTCGTTAACAAACAACGAATTTTTTAATATTAGAAATTAATGTGTGTGCGGTTTTGCGTTCTTCGAACCATAGTCGGAGCCTTTACTGATTTGTGTCTTATTTATTGCAGCGCCCATTAACCAATAAACTGCAAAATAAGAGATTGGCATATGAGTTGGGATGAAAATATCACCTTTGTTCTTTAAGTACGTACAGATGGCAAGCACAGACAGAGCCGTAATGAGACCAGTCCAATTTGACGCCAGCAAGCACGTGATCAAGTAATAGATAATTAGGGATAGCGAATAGGTCGCCCAGCCGGCAAAATTGAGTAGACTGCTGAGACGTGGTTTACAGATTTGGAATGGCACCTCCTTAATGCCAGACTTCTCGAAAAAGCTGCCAGTCTCATAGAAGCTATCAATTATGCGATCCTTCTCCACGAAGAGCTTTTGCAGCCATTCGGCGGCCTCCTTCTCGCCCTCGGGGACTTGCTCCAGCGGAATGCGTCTCATAAGCATATAAGGCTCGACGCCCTTGCCATTAAGCAGGGACAACATTGTGGGAGGCACCTGTAAAGAGAGGCGCGCTTAAGAGTAGAAAAAATATAAAAAGTGACAGGGATAATGACAAACCTTCTCATCGGCCTTAAATGCCAAGTTAATGTCATATATAACTGGACAGATGCCACGCAGCGTGGGCAGACTAGCCGTAAATCCCTTTGTGCGGGGTATTAAATGATGCTTGAGCGGCGTCATGCCACGCTCCAGGGCAAACTTAACCGAAGCTTCGTGTTTTTCTGGTGTGAAGCGTGTGCCCTCTGCGTTCAGCAGAAGCCATGTGGGATCCGGATAAGAGTAAACAATTTTCAACTGCTTGGCAATGATCTCCTTGTCCTTGTCATAATCTCGATTGAGGAAGACAAACTCGGCTAGCCACCAGGCCCAGCCCATGCAGGGCACATATCTGATGGCCTTCTTCGCATACGCCTTGCAATTGCCCAGTACGCCGACCTTATCGCAGATCATCCAGCCAGCCAGCCAATCGATTTCGTATTTATGATTCATCATCAGCAGCACATGCTCCTTGCCTGCGTACTTTTTCGCATCCTCCTCGTCCATGAAGACGCGCAATTTGCAGCCCGCATACCAATCGGCGACAAAAACTAGCTCTGCAAGTGAAAGGATTTAGTATCACACTATTTGAACTCGAGACAATTACTTACGGCAATAGAAGGAATAGCATAAGTAGTACATGAGCTTGCGGAAGAGATGCTTATTGAAAGGCTTCAGGAAAATGTGCAGCAACAATTGGGCAAAATTGATGGTCAGCCCGCTGGTGAAGAATGTTATGGCAATGCATAGATGGATCAGTCTCAGTTTTTTCAGCTCCTCTAACGTAATCATGGTCGCGCCTTGGATATTCTAAGAGGAGAGTCAGATGATAGGGTATATGGCGATATATGAATCTAAGGCAATTTTACGTAATAAAACTTAAAATAAGCACGTTATAAGTATCTATATCTATGGTGTATATATAGCAGCTCTTTTTTTCGTCGATTTTATGACCAGCTCACACACACTTGGCACGCGCAGAACTGCGGAACGAATGCGAGCAAAGTTCTAATCAATTTACCAGCTGGGTGGTCAATTAGCCGAGCAGACCTTAGCCAATTCAGGTTGTCATAGATTGCGCAGTCAATAGATATATATACATATATACATATGCACAATTTAATCAAATACTGTCTTTATCTGAAAACAGTGGCCAGCGGGGTGAGATAAGGTTGTCAAGACAGCAATGCAATTCGTATAAAGATTATTATTATTGCCTTGTGAACTGACCAAAGTCCGCACAGTCATGTCATAAATGAAACTGAATGCACGTACGTTTGTATCGCCAACATATTTGCATATATTACGTATGTATGAAGATACTTTTTTCACAGCAAACAAAATGTGGGAACGCGCGAGGGCGTCTGTGTGTGTGTGTGTGCGTGTGTTTAAGTGTGCGTGCGTGTTTGTTTTTGCCAACGTGATAGCTTCATGCTACAATTATTATTAGTTACACTTTTGTTGTCTATTCAGTTCAATGATCGCGTGTAAGCTGTGCTTAGCGCCATAAATATTTATCTAGTTGACATTGCAGTGGCACCTATGACATATATGTATACAAGTCGCACATTTGTCCAATGTATAGCCTCTTTGTTACGCTGGATATCAATTTAGTTGATGTGCAGTTAATGTATGTCGATTTCGTGTTTATTCCGAACGCGCAATGCAATTTACCTCTTAGCAACGTTTTTTGTGCGATTCGCGAATTGTTTTTTGTCAATTAAAGTTGTTTTCGTGTACTTAGCGCTGCAAAAGAATCGATACAACTATCGCTTAGACCAGCAGAACTAATCGATTAAGCACATTATTCAGCAACTTTTAATGTCGCCCTGGGTTATGCCTTTTGCGCTGAGCAGCTGATGCGGCAAATGGCGGGCATATTTAAAATAGCAAAAGTTCCAAGACATTGATTTGCAAAGACGTGAATCCATAAAATATTAAAAATACGTTTGCGCTGAGGGTTCGGTGGAATTTAAATTGTTTTACAAACTGCCAATAATTTGGTATTTTTATAATCTTCATCATATATAAATGTTACTATTTTTAAGTCTATGATTGCAATAACTGATTATTGGTACACCAGCTTCTGAATAATAATGCCGCTACTTAAAGCGCTTATCTAATCAGCTTAAATTATTGACAATTATTTTGTATGAGTACTAGAGTACATGCGAAAAATTCCAGTAGTTAGTACCAGATGTCCAGATATCTAATGTTATATATATCAAATTTCCTTTAATTTTAAATCATTGATAAAAGCGTCTAATCGTTGTACATATATACATGTACATATCTCCTAATCCTTATCGATAAATCTGCAAGCTTTAAGGTGCGAACACGTTATCCGTCTTTCACTGTCTTTTGTTTATGATATTTTTTCATGTGCCTAGCTCTGCCCGCAATAAAAAACTATCGAATAGATTGGCGCACTTATCGATAATTCAGCAGCTACTATTGCCGCCCTGGCTTTAGCCTTGTCGCAGAACAATTGACGCGCCAAACAGCAACATTTGAAATACCAAAAGCTCTCCGAAACATAACCTAAAAATAATTGCGAAAATATGAAATACATATGTCTATGTTATTACGTTTGTTTAAATAGTTATCACATAATCATCTACGTGCTGTTCATTTCAAGTTCATTTCAGCTAACGAAGGCAATAAAGCGGTAACCGTTTATTGGTAGAAAGACTGATAAAAATGCTGCCAATACTTTATCGCGTTTACTGTTTCCAAATGTTTGGATTCCTTAAAAATATAGTACACTTATAATCATAATTATGTTTATCTAATCAGTTTGACTCATTGACAAATGTTTCTTTTTTTATGAAATAAACGCTTAGCGAGTGCAAACGAAGAATTTTCGTGTCTGTCAGCAGTCTATACCAAAGTCCAGACATGTAATTCCTAAAGATATATAAACTTGCTTTACTTTGCATTCTTTATTATCAAATCATTAAAAAAAAATCGTTAAATTGCTATACATATACACATGTACAAAACTCCTTAATCCCCGTCAAAGAATCCACAAGCTTTAAGGTGCGGACACGCCCCCTTTTTAGCTGCAAATTAATTAAGCGAAAACTTCCCAATTGTATTCTGTTTACAATATTGGACTATTAAACTAATTTGTCTTCGATTTGCCACCAGAGACACCATATGTGGAACCTTTGCTGATCTTTGACATGTTGTTCGCTTTTCTCAGCAGCAGGAAAACTGCAATTGGAAAAACATTTCAGTTAATAAAATTGGAATACAATTAAAGTTTGTGGCATACGTACATATCACAAATATGGTCACAACGGTTATCAGGCCAGACCAGTTAGCCGCCAGCAAGGAGGAGACAAAATAGTACAAGATTGACAGCATGGAGCAGCTGCCCACCACGGCGAAGCTGATGAGGCTGCTGATGCGCGGATTGTAGACGGTGCAGGGCACCTCCTTGATGCCCGACGTCTTGAAGAAACTGCCCGTCTCATGGAAGCTATCGATGATACGATCCTTCTCAATGTACAGATTCTGCAACCAGGCAGCGGCCTCTTTTTCGCCCTCGGGCACTTTCTCTAATGGGATTCGTCGGACAAAGATATATGGCTCCACCGTCTCGCCACTCAATATGGAATTCAGATTCACGGGAACCTTTGAGTCGCGCTTGAATACCAGATTGATGTCATAAACAGCCGGACAGATGCCGCGCAGCGTGGGCAGGCTCGTCGTGAAGCCCCTGGTACGCGGTATCAAATGATGCTTGAGCGGGGTCATGCCCTTCTCCTGGGCAAACTTCACAGATACCTCGTGCTTTGCGGGCGAGAAGCGTGTGCCCTCGGCTGTGAGCAATACCCAAACGGGATCGGGGTAGGAGTAGACAAGCTTAAGCTGTTTGGCAATGATCTCCTTGTCCTTGTCAAAGTCCCGGTTGAGGAATACGAACTCCGCCATCCACCAGGCCCAGCCCAGCACCGGCATATACCTAATAGGCTTCTTGGCAAACGCCTTGGCGGTGCCCAAAACTTTGAATTTATCGAGCAGCATCCACAGGCACAACCAGTCAATTTCGTAACTGTGATTCATAATCATCAGACCGTGATCCTTGCCGGCGATCTTCGAATCCTCGCTGTCCATGTACACGTGCACTCGGCCGCCCCCATACCACTCGGTGACAGAAACCAGCTCTGAATTGTATTAGATAAAACGAAATACTTTATATCGAAATACTTCAAATGGGATGAGTTCATTACTTACGGGAGTAGAAGGCATAGCACGGATAATACATTAGCTTTCGGAATAGTGTGGGATTAAAGGGCTTCACCAGGATCAGCAGCAGCAATTGGGCGATATTGCAGAGCAGGCCGCAGGAGAAAAAGGTAATTGCAATTATCATATGGCATATTGTATGCTTTTTCAGCTCCGTTAGCGAGACCATGATGAAACTGAAGATAAGAAATCTAATTAATAATATAAATAGATTGACGCAAATATATAATTATTATAATATATTAAACAATTATAAATATTTTATATAATATAGAATGTCGTTATAAATTATCAAGATCTCGAGCGGACTTCAAAGTCAGATTCGAACCGGCGTCCTGCTTGCTACAGTTCTCTAAATAACTGGTTCATTTAGATAATTCGTTAAAGTTGTTAGTTTTTTAAAGTTTTTCCTTTAACCTCTAAGATCTTTACGTAACGAACCATGCGTAAAAGTATACAACATAAACAGTTATTATCATATATCATATATCAGATAATAATATATGGATAAAATAGCAAATTGAACTATGGCATTCGATTATGTGCACTTGAAAACAGGTCTTCTCTTGAGATGTGCTTAATCATCATATTTATCAATAGTTAATTATCATTAGTTTTGAATATCATCACTCACCGATCTGATGTGCCGCTGACAGAGGCGGGAGGGGGGATATTTCTTTGAAAACGCGCGCAGCGAAACAACCGACTTCCTTGTTTGCACAGCCAGCTGCTGTGATCAACTGAATGCCGAAATAGTCCCAACGGTTTGCCCTAGTTCCATTCACGGTGCTGATATCGATGATTAATATAATAATCACCCTTTACCGTTATCAATTGCGAGAACCTAAGCGCTTGTCGCAGTTGCCGTCCGAGGCGAGCAGCCAAGATAGAGAAAATCAAACACGCTTCCCACATATTTATACATATGTATATGTGTGCGTGTATGTTGGCTATGTGTGCGCATGTGTGAGTATGTGTGGACACACGTATTTTTACGACCCTGCAAGGTGGCCATAGTTCATTTGAACGAATGCAAGTCATTACACGCTATTAATATCGGTATCACAAACACACACACACACATATATATATATATCCAACCATATAATATTCGCCTGAATTCACTTGTTTGCATGTGGCTGCCTGTATTTGTATTGGCTGCTGTCTCTCTTTGGTCGATCTGCGTCAAATTATCAGCTAAAAAATCTACTTAAAATTATAATGAGCATGAGTTTATGACTTTTATTAGATGTAATTGGCATATTTATGATATGCTTTACTATAGCTCTGAAGTGAAAGAAGCGTATCTATAAATAATTCTATTGGATATGCTTCCAGAGCAGCATACGCAAATTGTTGTTATTTAAAAACTAGAGCTTTGATAACTCAAAAGTATCGTTGCCTTAAGCAACATCGATGAGTTTTAATGCTCGATAGGCTTTCGATAAGTTTTAAAATATGTTATCCTCCCCTTCCCCTTAATTCTATAGATGCTGGTTACATTAACATTAAATGTTATGCCGTAACAAATGACCGCTTAAATTTACGATTTTCCCATTATCCTTTTGCTGTGTCAAGCATGTTTTATATTGACCTCTTTGACCACCGGCGTACAAAATATTTCAAAAATTCTTAATTTGTGTTTTAAGATTCATAAAACGCTTAGCGGAGGTGTTATTAGACAAACGTATGTTTTTTTAACAGACTCACCAAATGTTAACGGCTCAGTCTCTGTTAGGCGCACTGTTGTCAGTAACAGCAAAAACATTTCTTCTTCTTTTATTGCCATCCTCCACTATCTATACACGAATAAAAGCCGTCGTCGCCGCAAATTTTTTTGCAATGCTAAAAAACAATTAAGAAAAGAAGTACTATTCCAATTGCCATTTGGTCGATTGTGTGCAGATTACACAGCAAACACTGCTTTGCTTATTGAGCAACCGTACGGTAAGCACTCGCGAGGCGGCACCAAGGGCAACAGCCATTTCTGCCGGCAGACGCGACGCTTTTTTTGCAAGATCGAAAAAAAAAATTGAATTTGTGTTAAACGTGAGCAGCGTGTAAGTATGGCCCAGTAAACATATAATTATATGATCTCGAACTACATGTGTTTAGATTTCAGTTGAGTCTGAGTGTGCGTGTGTGTGTCTGCAGTTCTAACAAATTCAACCATGTCGAACGTGGAAATTTACGACTCGTCGAATTCGCAACTGAGCAGCGATGAATACAGCCACGACGAGGACGACGATGCATTAATGGACGTGGCTGTCAGCAAGCAAACGCCCGCCAAGTCAGCCAAATCCAAATCCAATGACAGCTCTCCGACCAAAACCGACAGCACCTCCACCACGCCCCGTAAACTGTCGGACGACTTGGATGCCGCTGCCGCCGCCGCGTCAACTAAGCCTCCGGCAAGTCGGGAGCATACGCAGCGTCAGATTAAGCAAATGCAGCGGGACATCCAGGCGAATCTGTATTTCAAGCGGCGCAGCATAAAATGGTATATACTCTGAACAAATATTATAATCTGACAGATCCGTAACAGTTCTCAACGACTGAGTAAGGCCCGGTTAGAGCTTCTTAGAATCGCCGATTTAGTTAATACAGTGAATGCTCGCTTGAGCGGTCTATGGTTTTATATATAAATGAAAGGCCAATTTTCCTACAAGTTCTTTTCGTAGAAATGTATGTCTGTTCCTGGAACAAAAAAGGAAAAGGGTCCATGTCCGACATAGTACATATCGATATGTGGGTTTAAACATATTAACATTCAGCTTTAAGGAAAAAGCAGCATTTTTTTTAAAGCGTTCAATTTGGAATTTTCTGACATTCGTTCAAAGTGACAACCGAACGAGAACTCTATGCATATTTTTTATTTCTTTGCAAATGCTTGTACCTATTAAATAGTGTTTTACGTTCAGGCTTAATCAACGGGTTACCAATAAAACCGACTACATGAGCCAGCTGCGGTGCGCTCTGCCCAAACTTCAAGCCCAGGCAAGGCGCATGGCCGAATACCGCGCTGCAAAACGGGCTATTGAACGGGAGCAGCAGACGCGCGAACAGCAGCGACGACGCAGTGGACGCACGCCCAGTCGCAGTCGTAGTCGCAGCCACACGGGCAGTTTGTCGCCCGAGCTGATCTGCCTGGATGATACCGAGAATGAAGACTCGCCGGAGAAGCCCACCGACACACTGGCTGCAGGCAATCAGCAGCAGCAGCAGCAGCAGGTGCCATCGAAGACGCCACCGCCTTTCACTTTGCAACAGGAAATAGAAAGTGAGGCAACGCCAGCTGAAAATGGCTCCGTGCTGGATGAGTTCTTGACCATGAAGCCGGCCATAGCAGCAGAGCCGATTATTGAAGAGGCCGCCGGCTGTAATAACATCATACAGCAACAGCAGCAGGAGATGCAGGTGTTGCCTGCACTGGACCTGGGTTATAAAGCAGCAATTGAGTCCAAAGCTAGCTTGGATATGCCTCTGGAAGAGGTCACGCTCAAACGCCGTCGTTCGGTCACGCCGCCATCGACTGAGCCGCATGTGGAGAAGCGCACCAAGTCGTTGCCAACCGTCGATGTGGATGATGATATTATAGAGTTTACGCCAGTTTATGCAACTCCTGGAAAGCCGCCGGCAACAGCACAGCAAGTTGCAGCAGCAGCTGCAGCAGCACAATTACCACCCCCAACTCCACCGACAGCGCCCCTGAATAAGCCAAGCATTAGCCAAGCAGCTGTTGCCCAGCTGTTGGGGTCCAGAGCCAACATTGAGTCAGTATCAAACGCGCCTGTGCTCAAATTGGGCTCACCGTTCACATTGATACCGTCTAGCGACATGGACTTCTATGCGCAAAAGAAGACGATGCAGCAGTCGCAGCCTGAAAACATGGCTGCCATCTCGTATAGTCTGGAGACGCCCACACCACCCGTGGAAGCCATGGAGATAGTCTATCCGACTGAGAAGTCCTTGGCTGCGCCGGATGTCATCAAGACAAGCGCCGAAACTCTAGCTCAAACAGCCAGCGCGCCGGCTGTGATACAGCAGCAGACAGCACATGAGGCGCACATATTCGCCACGCCCTACGCTCACCAGCAGCAGCCGCCCCAGCAACATCAGCCGCAGCCGCCCCAGCAACATCAGCCAACACAGCAGCAGCAGCAGCAGCCATTACAGCAACAGCAGCCGGCACAGCAGCAGCAGCAGCCAATACAGCAACAGCAACCGGCGCAACAGCAGCAGCAGCCGGTGCGTCCAAAGCAGCGTTCCGAAACCAGCTCCCGGCAGACACAAACCTTTTCGGCGCCCACGTCAGCACAACCACGCAATAGATCCTCAGTTGATCTGAACAACAGCAACAGCGATGCGGTCTTTCATCAGCGTGTCAAGGAGCTTTACACGGAGCTGGACGAGATTATGAGTGATAAGGTGCGCGCTGTCAAACCGGAGCTCAAGTCCTATGCCGATGAGAAGGGGCGCATTGAGGCGGACATCAAGACGCTGGATAATTTGATTAGCCAGAAGGAGGAGGAGCATAATCGCCTGCTGCATTTGCGCTGCATCAAGGAGGAGCTGCTGGCGCGCATTGAGCGCAAGGAGCGCATACTTATTATGAAGGAAATACTGCCCTCGATTCTGAACAAAAACTGCAGCACATCGGAGCTATATGAAATGCATGCACTGCTGCACAACGAACAAAATGCGCCAATGCCCACGCGCCATGGCTCCAGCGCGGTCGAGCAGCTGATCAACAGAGTGGAAAACGGACTGTATGATCTTAAAGTCTTACGCGGGTATGTTTACTGTAATTTCACATCATTTAATAAGGTTATTAACTTGTTCTTTAATGCTCCAGCGCTTTGGGCCTGCAGGAGAAAGCGCCGTCCTGCGCCGAGCTGTCCATGCCGCCGCCGTCACAGCATTATGAGACGCAGCAGCTGCACAGACGCAACTCTGTGCCGGCCATGCGTGCATCACTGCCGCCAATAGTGGGCGATCGCTCAAGTATCTATGGACGCTCTACTGCCGTGCATGAGGATTATCGCCGAGAGCAGCCCGACGAACATCTTGGCAAGCGTAATAAACCACAGCCGCAACAGTCACGGTAGGATTATAATGCATGAAGTTCAGTTTAAGATCAGATTTTTAAACGATTCCATTTGCAGTTATCAGCAGCTGATCAATGAGTCCAAGCAGCTGACAGGCTCTACAACGGATCTCGCTGGAAGCTCCTCATATCGCCAACAGCAGCTGCAGCAGCCACAGGATGCGCGACGCAGCCAAACCAATTCGCTGGACAATCATTTTGATAATGAGTTGCCACTCAAGCCGTTGTACAACAGCAGCCCACTGGCGGCAGGCAATCAGCGCAAAAGCAACGATACAAATAAGCAAGTAGGTGCACTGCATCCACAGTATTAGCTTACATATAACTCCTACTAACTCGTTCGGCTATTTCAGTACAACGAAGTACATTCCATGTATCGGTCGGAGCTGCTGCAGGGTCTAGGGTCGCTGGATCGCGCTGCGAATCCAACCAATCGCAATAATAATAACAATTTAAGCAAGCGCATGGGTTCCACTATGAATGGGCCGGAGGAGCTGGAGCGCCGCTGCCAGCAGTGTGAACGCTATAAGGCCACCTACATGTGCGCCGGCTGTCAGAATCAATGGTACTGCAGTCGAGAATGTCAGGTGAGCGAGTTGTTGTTATAGTAAAGAGCTGCGCCCATATACTATTTATTCAAATATATTAATTCATTGCAGGTGCGCGCCTGGGAGACACATTGGGAGTCGTGCCCCAATTAGGATATACTCGCTGTATCAGCATTACTACTACTATTAAATATATAAATAAATACATATAAATATTCATAGTCGCCCCCGTTCCCTTACTCCATCACTACTCAACATTTCATACATTAGTAATCGTAAAGTCGGAACTTTTAATTGCAATGCATTAAAAAAAAACTACATGTAATTCGTTTACAAGCACACACACATACACACACAACACGCACATTTTCCATTCATAGAGTCGAGTGTCGGTAATTGCAATAGCTCAATATTCGTCAAATCATTAAAAAATTAAAAATATATATTATATACACATGCTGTACTCAGTGTTAAATTCAAGTTTTCAATTGCCTTCAGTAATTTAGATATAGATTGTACTTATTTTATCTGGCAGCTATAACAACTTTTGCCTGTTACTTGATTGACTTTAGTTGATATGGCCCCTGTAGGTGATATATATATATATATTCTGATTGTCAACATTGAAGTCACAAAGACAATTAATTAATTTAATAATTTATTACAAAATTGCTGGCATATTATTAAAAATCTTTGTTATCGAGTCTTATAATAGCTGCAATTTTTCTGTTCTGTTCTTTTGTTGCATTTTGTATTGCATATTTTTGAGCACGCCCAAAACACAAGAGATTTGGGCTTTAAAATAAGTTTTAATTTGACTTTGAACTTGATTTTAATTTCAATATTGTTTGCACTGTTCTTTATTTAAGTTTTGCACAGTTTTTGCTTTGCGAATTCGTGACTTTTATTGATACCAAGAACTTTTAGAGAATGTGTTTGTATTTTATCTTAATCTCAGTTAGAAAGGAAAACTTGATGAAAAGACTTTAATGTTTAACGTATTAAATACATGAATGTAGAATTTTATAAAGCACTACGAAACTGATCCAAACATATTAAATTAAAAGTATAGCATATTTTATTGAGTTTTGATTTGTTCTTTTTCGAAGATTTTTGTAAAGTAGAATTTGATGAAACCCAAACGTTTCTTTATCTCAACAAGGTGTGCTCCATAACATTGGATTGTTTTGTATGCAAATAGTTTATAAAATATGTGAACTGATAGATCTTACCCCTTATAGGGCATATAGCTGCCATAAGTTATTAGACTTCTACTTACTATACCTGCGCACCTGGCAGAGCAGCTGGATGTCTGTGATGTGAAGGCGGAGCGGCTCCCTGTGGCACCATTGGACGCGTCTCAGCTTGCGGATGCGCAGCTGTCGCTGGCAGTGCAGCTTGAATTTCAGATTGGGATTCCAGACGGCATCGCCATCCAGGCGCGTGACACACTTGAAGGCGTATTGCCACCAGAGCCGGCTGTTGTGCTTTGTGCTATGCTGTATGCGTTTCAAATTTAATTTGTTGTTATGGCCATAATAATTTTGAATTTGTTTTGCTTTTTTTGCCATTTATTTTTGGCTTTATGACGACTTACCATATAAACGGGCAAAACGTAGAAGCGTTTGCATTCCCGCCGCCTAAAGTTAAACGCTATCGGATGCCTTTGCGTTGTCGACACCTTTGTCAGGTGCGAACGAATGGCGCTCGAGTGGGTCGCTCGCTGGTGCTGCAGGCGGCCCTATTGTAGTCGTTGTTGTTGTTGTCGTTGTTGTTGTTGTGCGTTAGGTTTTCCAAATCGGTCGGTTCGGAAATGGAATTGAAAACGGTAGCGAGACAGGCGCGCACAGGCACGCGCACTTAATTAATTCGTTTTACAAACAATGAACATATTTTCTATTTATTATTTATACCCTGACAATGAGTATTATACATACATATATATATGTTAACAGAAGTAAAGCTTAATGTTATATAGAGCTTGATCGGAGCAGTCAGCTGGGCCGATTAACCCCTTTCTGGCAGTCCCTTAGATCTGACTGTTCTATAGGAACTCAGCTTCCTTTGGTGATATCTTATTGAAATTTTTTGCAGAAGCTTGATTTTGATACAGGAAGTATTTAAACTGATAACAGACGAATTGCTTCACTATATCCTCCAGCTGTCATAGGAATAGTTGAGCGAAAACTGAGTTGTGCCTTGAAGAACTTTTTTTAAAGGCAACTCTTTTGGCGAGAACTTAATCCTAAGTACAAATAACTTTGGCCACAATCTTTGCTCTCTAAATCTTAGTCATATTTAATACAATATAAATGTAGCCCGATTCGTGTTTATGAAAATATATACGGCTTTCTATATTTTCAGTACAACGGGCAATTGTCAACTAAGAATTGAATTGTCTTTAAAAGAAAAGTTTGAAAATATTTGAAAGAAAAACACGGCTTAAACCAAACCCTGGGCTCAAGGATGTTTCATAACTGCTCTAAGAACCGATCCGTAATGTCGAACCTGATATAATCTTTGCTTATTTCCCGACCATGATGGGAGCAAACCAGTTGATGTTGTTTTTATATAACAAAAGTTTATACTAATAATAAACAAAATACAATTTATGATCATAAAAATTGATGAAGATTGTACTTTGAGTATAAACATTTAGTATAAAAAATTATATTTATTATGGTTATATTGGCAATTAGAAGTGTGAATATTATTATTATATGATTTATCTATGGGATATTATTATAGTTTTCTTACTTCTACTAGACTGAGACTCGAACCGGGATCCTGCATTCTCGGCCTGCCTCTCAACTTACCCATCCAAATAGCATTATTTACCATGTAATTTTTATGATATATCATTTATTTTATTAAATTTTTATATGATATGCATTAAATTACCATTTTCTTTATTTATCTAGCCCAATCGGAATCAAAATCTACCCCTATCCCATCTAATGGCTTCAGGCTCAAGCAGAAGAAGAGTTGTGAAAAACTAAACTAGAAAATTGGTTCAATTGTATTTCTAATAACTTAGCAGCAAGTGTATCTAATCTTCAGCTAGTGCCAGATAAATAAATTTCAATGTTTAATATGCACAAAATGTTTTTGTTTCGTACTGTAATTCGCTTTGAAGAATGTTTGCTAAATTTGGCTTGCAAATGATTCAAAGCTTTTGTGATAAGTGAAACTCCATTCAGTTGGGCCTGCTTTCGGATCGGAGGGGTGCGGGCTGCGGGTTGTGGGTTGCGGGTTGTGGGTTGCGGGCTGCGGCCTCTGACTCCGACTCCGACTCGGAGTCGGCGGCTTGTGGCCCCGGGGCCTTGGCCCTGAACTTGCTTATCAAGGCGGAGCAAAGATTTACAATTTGTTGTTGTTTACATAATTACTGTAAAAATTACAGTTGCAAGTTGTAAATTGTTTTTAATCGCAAATGCGGTTTGAACAAATGCGAACTGACAGTCGAACCCGGCCCGAGACCCAGTCGCCGTCGTCGTCGCCGTCGCCGTCGCAGCTGAGGGCAATTAAGTGCGCTTATCAATTTGGAGCCGTGGCTCGAATTAGCACCCCGCACACCTGGCAGCCGGTCAGCGTCCTCGGCCGGTTCGCTGTCTATGGGGTCTACGGTTCTGGGTTTTGGGTTTGGTTTTGGTGTTGGGTTCGGCTATTATTAAACAGTTTTACAAGCCGCTAACGCTTCAAAATTGTTGCTAATTAGTTGAATCGCGCACGCCGGCGCAACAGACCTTAAAAGCGCCCACGATAAGGTGTGCGAGCGATGGATGGGTCGGGTTGGCGGGAAGGGGAGAGGGGCGGAGGGGTGTTTACCGGGCTGGGGTCCAATAAAATTCTGTACACATCGTCGTCATATGCCAATTGTGTGTCACGCAGAGACAACAAAGCAATCGAAGCGGGCCGAGATATGATTTCGGATTTGTTAGAAGCGCAAAACAAAAATTTTGACGAAATTTAAAAACTTGGCAAGAAAAAAGTATTCGGCAGCTAAGAAAGAGAAAAAAGAGCCATAAAAAACACTCGAAATTAGCTTAAATAATGACATCAACTATCAAAAATCAACCATCAACTATCGAAAATCACTCGAAATTAGCTTAATTAATGAGATCAACTATCGAACATCAACTATCGAAACTCAACTATTGAACATAAACTATCAACTATCGAGAATCAACTATCAACTATCTAAAAATTAGCTTAATCAATGACATCAACTATCGAAAATCAACTATCGAACATCATCTATCGAAAATCAACTATCGAACATCAATTATCAACTATCTAAAAACACTCGAAATTAGCTTAATTAATGACATCAACTATCGAAAATCAGCTATCGAACATCAACTATCAACTATTGAACATCAACTATCAACTATCGAAAAGCACTCGCAATTAGCTTAATTAATGACCTCAACTATCGAAAATCTACGAAAATTGTTAGTTTTCGAAAAAGAATTAAAAAACTTAAAAAAAGAAGCAAAACAATCAAAACTAGCTTAATTTGATGACTTATTTGCTTCAGAACCTTTTTGGGTGAGGGCAAAAGACAAAGAAAACTGAATTCAACAACTTAAAAGAAGAAAGTGAGTCACAGATAAATACTCAAAGAATTTCACCTTTCAAATAAGAAAACGTAGCCTAGAAGAGACTTAAACTAAGATTAACGAGTAATATTTAAAGAAAGTTCTATATCGGGCATACATTAAGGGTTAAAGTTAACTTTCCTGGGGAAAAACACTTTTGATTTGATCTAAAACCCAATTAGCTTAATGGATTATAAACTTAAGATATAAAAGACTTTAGGAAAGTTTTAACTATTCGTATATTATGATTTGTCCAATAGAAAGTTCGATTCTGAGAAACCTTCTGAGATGTTTCCTCTAGAAATACGATCAAGGCCAACGATGACACAGTCTTTCTTTAACAAAATAAGTATTCTTTCATATACGAAATGCTCTTGAAATAATGCTATTTACACATTCATTCTCATAAAGTTAACAGCATATTGTTAATAGATGAGTGTAAATATTCCATATGAACGTCAGCATAAAAAAGAAATAAACATTTATTTTTTACTCTTGAAGAGGACTTAAAAAACAACACACACAAATTAAGCAACAATTGATTTTATGTGAAGACTTTTTTTTTATACTGATTTTATTATTGTTTATTGTAAATTGACTGATAGACTTCAATTGACCTGCCCCTCCCTGCCCGCCCCGCCCTGCGAACGCTCCACACCTCAGGCAATAGAAAGTTTTTCAATTATTTTCAAAGTGACTTTTGCCAATCCTTGACGAATATCAAATTAAATACCCAAATTTTCTATTCGAATAGCTAATGGCAATCTTTGTTTAAATCTCAGCAAAAATCTTTCGCTTGGGAAATCTACAAAACTCAAAACTTTGGCTACGCTTCGATTCCGAGCGATTTGTGGGCGCTTTTTCGTAAATATTGTTCATGTTGATCTATGTGCGTGTCACTAGAGTTTGTGCGTGTGTGTGTGTGTGTGAGTATGTGTGTCTGTGTTTGTGTTGTGTGTTGTGTTTGTGCTGTGTTTGTGCTGTGTGTGTGAGTGTGTGTGTGTGTTTGTGTGTGAGTGTGTTGTGTTTGTGCTGTGAGTGTGTTTGTGTGAGTGTGTTGTGTTTGTGCTGTGTGTGTGTGTGTGCGTGTGTGAGTGTGTGTATGAGTGTGTTGTATTTGTGCTGTGTGTGTGTGTGAGTGTTGGGTGTTTGTGTGTGTGTTTGTGTTGTGTGTTTGCTGGATTGTTACTATCTCCATCTGTCATACCGTTGCCTATGAATATGTGCGATCGGCGCGCCCGTGTGTTGTTGTACCCTGTATCCATTGCGAATGAGCTTTAATGGGTATTTTGCTAAGGGTATAAATTCTTGATCAGTATTGATCAGTCGACTTGATCTAGCTTCGTCGTTCGTCTGTTTGTTGATCTCATTGACCTCAGAGTCCAAGCTAGAAGCATAATCCTTATACAGATTTTCGGATATGTGCTTTTCATTATATAAGAAAAAAACTTCCCAAAAGGTCCGATAAATAGGTATTATCAGCTCTCACTTAGGCATACTTCAAAGATTATACGAGTCGTTTAGCACATGTAGAACAATGAAACGATTTTATCGATAGCTTCTTGCTCTTTGACAAAAGAATCGATAAAAATCGATTTATACTCCATGCTCTTGTTTGACTTATCGATTATTAACGAGTTTAAAGAATCGAATTAGATATAGAGGCATCTTATCGTAAGGTTTACACATGTCTAAGGCATTTCACTTGCAGGATAGTGGAGCATACCAAATAAGCTAGGCGAATACCCTATAGTTTTTTGCATGTAACCAAAATTGAATATGACTATCTAGTGAGAGCTGTGTACAGGGTATCTGCCACGCGAGCAGCCTTGACTTTCGCACTGCCATTTGTTGTCATTTGTGCATATATGATTCAGCAAGTGGGTATACAAAACAACTCCCACAAGCACCACCAGCACCACAAGCACCACCACAATGCGAGTCGTTTGAGTTTTTCAGTTCAGCCGGGCAGCGGGGACAACGACTACGACTATGATTCCGAGGCGAGACGAACGGTCGACCGAGACGAACCGAACCGAACCGATCCGAGCCGAAGCGAGCGACCGCTAGGTCGACCGACCGATCCGATTCCGTTCCCGTTTGCCGTATCGCGGGTTGTGTCAATTCGAAATTCGCATTCGTTGGTCGCAGATCGTTCGGTTCGGTTGTTGTTGGGGGTATTTTGTTTGTGGCCGTCGGATCTTCGAAGTAAAATTCATGTTAATGAATGTTAATTTATACATTTTGTAAGAATCTAAAATCTGTTTATTTCAACAACAACAACAGCAACAGCAACAACAGCAACAACAATTATTATTGGAAGCGCGCGCGAAATTGTTATTTGATTTTTGAAACGAGATTCGGTTGAGGCGCTTTTTTTCGACATATAGTCGTGCATGGAACGTCGCGTAGATCGCATCGATAAGGGGAAACAACAGCGCGATTGACATGGATCCCGATTTTGTGAACAAATACAACCAAGTGCTGAATCGGCTTAAGCTCATCGAGAACTTCGATGGCACCGATCCCGGCAAGCTGCCGCAGTTTCTACACAAAATCGACGCCCTGATGCCCGCCATCAACACATTCGATGACTATTACAAAGCCCAGCTGATTGGACACATTAAGAACAAATGCACAGATCGGGCCAGAGATGCGGTCTTCACCCGTCAGCTGAGCGCGCCGGCGGGCACGGGAAATGGCCACGGCCAAGTGGGCAATGGGGGTGCTCTGATGAAGGCCGAGTCCTGGTACAAGCTGAAGGATCAGCTGCTGCACAGCTTTGCGGAGCGCGAGTCCAGCTACGCGCTGATACACAAGATACGCAGCGCCGTGCTCGACTCCAACATCGAGCTGTACTATCAGAAGATGTTCAAGCTGAAGCAGCGGCTGCTCAACCGCAAGCTGACCCACAATGATACCCTCTACTCGCTGGAGGATATTGAGCGTATAACGTTGCAGGTCTTTCGGGATCACCTGCCGGAGCCGACGCACTCGATGATCCTGCGACGCAATCCCAAGAGCATGGAGGAGGCCTATCGCTATATTGTCGAGGTGCAGCAACAGTTCTACACGCAGAGCGGACCCCTGGGCGGAGAGCAGGGCGCCACGTTCAGCACCAGCCACAAGCAGACCTTTGGCGTTGGCATGGGCGGCGTTGGCACTGGCACTGTGGGCTCCAGCATGGGCATGGGCGTGGGCATGGGCCTGGGCATTGCGTCCGTGGGCTTGGCCAGCACGGGCTTCTCGTACGGCCGCCAAATGTCCGAGAAGGGCACCGCAGGCTCTACGCAGGGCTATCAGCAGAGCAACAGGAGCTACTACAACCAGTCGGCGCCCCTGGTGGGTGCCGGCAAAACGAATCCCATGTTCAAAAGCAACGGCAATCCCTCCTTCAAGTCCAGCTTTAGCTACAGCGGCAGCAGCAGCAGCGGAAGCGGGAGCGGTAGCTACAGCAAACTGGAGAAGAACAAGTCGAAGGATGCGCTGAAGGGATATCAGCAGCAGGGGCAGGGCAAGAACGTGAAGGCGAACAGCGGCAGCGGCTGGCGGAAATAGGTAAATGATCTGTGCTCAAAAGATTGGGTTTAGTCATGGCCCAATGAGCTAACCCCAATGCCATGACCTAATCTCTTTCTGTTAAATGCTGTGACTAAGCCCTGGGAGCGCGATTGCGATTGCGATTGCGATTGCATGCCTCATGCTAATTACCCCAATCTAATAGTCAGGTGGATGGATGCTGCGCTCGATGCCGTTGATGATTCTGTTTGTTGATGATGATGATTGCAGCTCTGACACTAAAAACCCGCCATGGCGCATGTTAATTATTAGATCATAAGTCTCAACTGTATATACATATACGAAACCCTCCTCCCACCAAACCCCCACTCCCGTTCAACCCCCTCTCAAACTGTTGTTTACAATAAAGTGTAAAGTCTAACACCCTGCCCATGGATTTCGTCTATATGGACATATTTCTTGGAACAGTTTGTCGCCAGCTCCTATCTTATCATTTCAATATATCTTCAGATATCTGCCATAAATCAATGGATAGTTTGACGCCTATTTCGCTGTTTTATATCAGCTCAAATGCCATTTATATTAATTGGCCTAAATGCGTCACGTCACGTACAATATTTTGATTTGTATAATAAGAAAACCAGGGCTGCACACTCAAAGGAATTAGCGGATCGTGCGGTTCACGGCTTGAACCAATTAATTGCCTGAACCTAGTTCGCTTTGGTGAACCTTTGTGAACCAAATCCTTCAGTTCAGTTTTTGGTAGGAGTCCTTGTTCAACCTTTTCAACAATTCAATTCAACTTAAAAAAAAAAGTTCAAACCAAGATTCCCATGATGAGAAAAAGGAGATTCACAAATGGTGATCCGAACCAGCAACAGTTTTTTTGTGTGCTCCCAGCCCTGGTATATATACATAAATAGTTGCTTGAGGTACTCGCACTCACCGCATGCTGTGGACCACTGCGTGAGCCCGCGGAGCAGTTGTCATAGTTCGTTTCCGGCGGCGGGGGCTCGCTGGTCTCCTGCAGCTTGACGGCGCGCGACTTGGTCTTGTCGCGCTCCGGCTTGCCAAAGAGTCCGCGGCGCTCGGCCATGCGGATGAGATACTTCTCGTTGAGCTGGGTGAGGGATTTGCGGCGCACGAGCGCGAGGTAGCTGCCCGTCGCCAGCTGCTGGATGCAGTTGTCCTGGTTGATGCAGATGTCCGGTACAGTGTCCTGGACGAACTCATCGATGTCGGGCGTCACAATCAGATCGATGCTATCCACTCGCGGCAGTTGCACAGCCGGTGGCGCCGGCTCGCCCGGCTTGGCATTCAGTTCTGGCTGGGATTTGCGCTTATCTTCGGCGGCGAGCTTGTCCTTTTTGCGCGGCGACTCCTTGGACATGGCTGCAGCGGGTATATTGGCCGCCTCAGCCTCGGCAATGGCCTCCAGACGTTTCACCTCCCTGTAAGCCTGCCGATGCTTCTCCAGCGCCAGCCTGTTAATCACGCCCAGCACATGCTGCACCATGTCCTCGTTCTCGGTGCCAACTATCGAATGGGTCTGATAGAGCACAAACTGGATCTGCGGCCGCGACATGGACATGGTCAGCGTGAGCAGCTGCTCCTCCAGAATGCAGCCGACACGTTGTTTGCCCTCGTCGCTGACCTCCGATTCGGTGAGCACCTCCAGCATGCTCAGATCGCCGCCGCGCGAGCATATCAAATCAATCGGATCCGAGATGGCGCTAAATGAATTTGGGGGCGTGGCAAAGACGCCGACAACACTGCGAAAGCGATTCGATTCCATGGGAAAAGAGGTGAAGGCGTCGCCAAAAAGGCGAATGTTGTTGACCTGCAGGGGAAGATTGGAGGTTGGGATACGTGGGAAGATTATATATAGATCTTACGCCTATGGTTTCCATATAGCGTCGGTAATCTTTGAGATTGGCGCCCGCGCCGTAGACATAAAAGTTATTCACGCGATTCACGGAGTAGAAAAGTGCTGCCAGGTAGGCCGTGGAGCGGGGCGAGTCCACGTGCGTTTGCAGGATGTCACCTGGTTGACATGGATATCAAGAAATAAATAAATCCCGAAAATATTTGCCTAGTTACCATATAGCTCGAAGTAGTCCATGAGCTTGGACATAATTGCCGGGCCATACGAGAAGTTTTTGTCCTGCAAGAAGGAGATCTAGAGAAATCTGGCCGGGATTAGGTTTAGCCAAAGGGCACCTGCATAATGAAGTAGTGCTTGGTCATGAGCCGCGACTTGGTAAACTCGCTGCGATCCTTGGGTATAATGGATATCACCAGCGGGCAAATGTTATCCCATTTGCAGTGCTGCTCCAGGAGCGGCTGCTCATCCTCCGGCCCGTGCACCGTGAAGCCCATTTCCGTAAGTATCTTATTCGCCTCCGACTTGTTGCTGCAATGAGAAAGTACTCAAAGCTTGAGCTGGCAAAAGACGGCTAACTTACCGCAGGAGAAAGGGATTTATCCAGCCGGTGACAACAGGATTGGCTGCCGCAATGGCCACCTTCTCGTTCTGCAAGTGTATGGGCAGCAGCTGGGAGAGACGCAGGGCTCCAACGCCGATCCGCATGCGGGAGATGGAGGCGGCCAGGCGTACGCGATGCTGCCACAGCACATTCGCAATTTCTGGCGAGGATTGGGGGTGTCAGGGATCAACTGAATTGGCTGAGATGGCCACCTACCTGTTACCTGCGCCTCCTTGTAGAGCTGCGCCTGCTGTTCGTGATACTCCGAATTGCGATTCTTGAAGTCGCGATCGTAGAGCTCGAAGAGCATCAACCAAATGCGCTGCTCATCCTCGATGTACTACGGAAATATACAAGGTATATATGTAAATATATATGCAAACAAATTATTTGTGAGATTCGTCTGTGCTTAACTAGTTTCAGCTTTCACTGTTTCACCAGTGAGAAAATTTGAATCCACGCGTTTCAGCGAAAGCTTTCATTTTCACGCAGTCATTGATCAGTCAGTCAGTCAGTTAGTCAATCAATCAGTCAGTCAATCAATGATTGAGATATATAAATATACAACTCCTCCCAACTACGCAACCCAACTTTATTTTACCTTTTTGTGGCGCTCCTGCTTAAAGAAACCGATATCCGACAGTGCGTTGCACAACACTGTTTTATCTGAAAGCCAAAAAGTAAGGTTATGTGGAATGAGATCTGAGACCAAAAACAACTCACAGCGAAAAACATCGTAGATCAACGAGTAGGCCAGTCGCATATCGTGCTCGTTGTGAAAGACCACGGGCAGTGCGGGTTTCCGCAACAGCTTTGCCGCATTCGCGATGGTGGGCAGATTCCAGCGAGCGCTGGCCTTCAGCCGGATCCTCACCGTAGTCGGATGACAGTGCTTGAGGATACGACTGCGCCGACCGTTGGGGCTGATGCTGGGCGAGATGATTTTGGTGATGCGCTCCGGATCGAAGACGGGCTTGTCCCGTTTATCGATGTCCTTTAGGGATATATTGACATCGCCGGACTCGTTGACGTGGCGCTGGATCTCGAGCAGCATGAAGTACATCTTGTCCTGCCACTCCTCGTCGCTGGGCAAATAGATTTTCTTGGTCTTGCGCAGCTGGGTGCTGCGCTCCTTGAAGATGGCCGGATAGACGGAGAATATGTCCGCCAAACTGAGAAAAAACAATTGATTCGACATGGTCCGCACGCCTGCAACGAACAGCAGCAACTGCTGCCAGCCGCCAGCTGCCAGCCTATTGTCCCAATCCCCCTCGTCAGTGACAACTGCTGATTTCCATTTCCATTTTCCATTTCCATTACCAAATTCATTCTGGTTCGTGCTTAACACCAATTCAATGCTGGGAGCGAATCGACAATGATTGCCAGCTCCATGCAATACTTATCTATCTCGCATGCCCTTAGCCCCCCAAGTCCTACTCTCTCTGCACTTGGAGAAAAAAAGTAGACTAGGCTGAAATTTATGCTATCTTCTTCTTGGCCATAACTTATATTATAACTTATCATAACTTTTATAATAAAATAAGCTATAATAATATAGCTCAATACGCATTTGCATGCAACTTTGTAGCTGGATTGAGTCTAGAATTTTTCTCTCAGTGCATAATTCATATGGAGCATGCAATGTGCACGCTATTGCTCACCACAAAGGACAAAGCGTTCGTCAGTTGAGTTGGTTACGTTAGGCTCTATTTGAGCCGGAGACGAGCGGGGTCTGGTCTGGGGACTGTGACGGATCTGGACGATATCACACTTACCTTTTATTTTTTACGGCCTCAGCACGCGGCCATAAATTCCGTTTGCCATATTAGAGGGGGGCAGGCGGAGAGGGAGGGGTAGACTGGTTCGCATGATTTGCTCTGATTGGAAACCGTCTTCAATAAATTGCCAAATGTCACAGTCCGACGCCCGTTGACGCAGGGGGGACAGCTGCGGGGGCGTGGCAACCACTCGCAATTCTTCAAACGTGTTTCCATTGATTAGACTAGGTCCCACTCCACCGCCCAACCCTTCTCCCCTCGAGTGGGGCGCCATTTGATGAACAGCTTTGACTTTGAGGTACGCTCAATTTGGAGCTCAGCCATCAAATTAGTCATCGATTATCCCTGGAGGCGGGGGTAGCCGGAGAAGGTTACAGCTAACGTGCAGGGGGGAGTCACCCAGCCATTTGTTGGGTCGTCATTTCTATATTGGCCTAGGTCAAATATCGATTATCGCCGGCTGTCTATTGGGCCAGATTCAAATTGAATGTCAATTTGATTGGCATTTCTGGGTTACAACCTCTTACGGCGGATTCTGCTATTATAAATATATATGCATACACACAGTTAGAGTTCAGCCCGGGGAACATTATAAATATATCACGAAATGTTTGGGAAAGTGAAGAAGACATATCTGAAGCTATATCTCTAAGCATAGGACTGATTGTCCTGACTGATTGATAGACTGACTGATTGATAGACCGACTGATTGATAGACTGACTGATTAATAGACCGACTGATTGATAGACTGACTGATTTGACAGACCGACTGATTGATAGACTGACTGATTGATAGACCTACTGATTGATAGAATGACTGATTAATAGACCGACTGATTGATAGACTGACTTATTTGACAGACTGACTGATTGATAGACTGACTGATTGATAGACCGACTAATTGATAGACTGACTGATTTGACAGACTGACTGATTGATAGACTGACTGATTGATAGACAGACTGATTGATAGACTTACTGACAGATCGGTGAGTTAAGGCTGGGAAGCTGATATTTTCAATTTGTTGGAAAAATCATTTAAGACGTGCCTTACACTTTTCGTGGAACCCAAGTTTCACGGTGGAAACACGATTCATGCATATTTGCTTGTACATACATACATACATTCACAAATACATATACTTGCTTAGACATACAGTATGAACATACATTCATACATAGTATGCATGTTCATACTATACCCAGATCAGATTATTCCAATATAGATTACATATTAATATGTCAGCTAGGTATATTAAAAGTACATCCCACATACATACATTTGTATGTCCGCCAGGGTATTCGCTCTTCGGCATTCCCGCATATGTTTTTCCATTGTTGTTAAAAGTTGATCTAATTTATGGGCTATATGGTGAGTAATCTGGGCATGACGAATCTAGACGCCTGTGGCCAGTGGCCATTATAATGATAAAACAGTTTATGATTTTCATATCTAGCTGCGATCAGCGGGATTTTCGGCCGTACCCCAGTAAAAACAATATACTATACTATATATGTATACATTTTATGGTACACCCCTCTCTATCTACATACACATACATACATATATGAACTTGAGCTGTCGTCCGGCCCGGGTTGGCCCGGCATGTCTGCTATCGAAACTCTATACGGAAAAACAAAAGTAGAAAGATAATTTAATTATTCTAAGCATTAGGAACCTGCAGCAACTTGTGCAGGTTATCAGAACGTATACGTCAAAGATAACTCAAGTATCATAATTAATTTCTTCAGCTTTTTTTTTCCCTTTTTTGACTGTAAGCTACCCAGGCTTAGTTGGGGGCGGAGTCGCAGAGTGCGTGTCTTCTGGAAATCCTCCGTCATAAATAATATTTATTTGTTTTTGTTTTGTTTTTTTTTTTTTATTAAGAAGCATATTTATTATATATAAGATGTATGTAATACAATAATTTGTTGTCTGTCCGGTTGGTTGTTTTACTTTTTGGGTTTTTTTTTGTTTGTTTTGTTTTGTTTTTGTTTTATCCATTTTATATAATCATATAAAACACTGAGCAGCTACAATACAAATATTGTGATAAAAACTTACAACATAACCTTTAATACATAAAAATACTTGCATAGTCTACAAATCGTATCGTTTATGGAGATGCCACTGCTGCTTCTTCTTCTTCTTCATCTGTTGCTGCTTCCTCAACTGCGTGAGCGAAACGCCGTTATCTACTGCTCCTACTGCTGCTCTCTTGCCCTCTCTTTCTGTCGCTCATCTCCTAATTTGTTCTCATTTTTTTGTTTTGCTTTTTCACTCGCCTCATTGCACGCCGCATTTGGCGATTGTTGTTTCGGTTGGTTTCTTTTAGTTTTCCGTTTTAACCCTATTCAAAATTTGTTTTCTGCTCTTTGTTTATTGATTTCTGCTATGCCACCTTTCTTTTCTTGTTGTTGTATCTTTGCTTGCGGGGGCGTAGGCGGGTGTAGATCGGTAGAACGTAGAATTGAGTGCAGTTGTTGAGATGGGACAGCAAATGAGAACGAAAAAAAAACCATGTGAAAACAACGGCATATTTTTAGGGGCGCGGCCAAATGTGAAGTTGAGCGTTCGCCTTGCCGCGCCCCCCCTCTCTTAGAAATATGCCAATCATTTGCATGAGTTTAGTGTCAGTTTTTGTTGTTGTTGTTGTTGTTTATATGATTCTTCACAATATTCTTCTACTAAGTTTGATGTTTTGTTTGTTTTTGTTTTTGTTATTTGCAGCGTTAATTACAATAGAAATTATGTTTATGTTTATATATGTTTGCGTAAGTAAAATTAAATATTTATCGTATAAAACATACAGAAAAAAAAAAATGGAGACGCGACATCAAATCGAAAGCGTTTTGAAAAGAAAATTAATAATTTTTGACTACAAAATTTATTTAGATTTTTTTTGTCGAGTATTTTTGTGTTCTTGTTATTTTTGGTTCGAATTCGTTTTGGAAAACATAAAGCAACGAGGGGGGTGGGGGGTATGAAGATCCCGGCCCGAAATCATAAGAAACAATAATAAACAAAGGATTTAACATACAATTTTTGATGTTTTTTTTGTGTTTTTAGTTTTTTTGTTTGTTATTTATACACATCTTTATGATAGGGGCGTATATAATGTATGTATATATAATTATAAGTAATAAATTTTCAATATTTTTATTTAATTATTTGCACACATGAATAAAAAATTACTATTTGCAATCATATATATATAAAAAATAAACTTAATTATCAGCAGCGGTCCCTCGTCTCGTCCCCTTGTCACATCCTAAGCATCACCTGCTACATATATCGATATCATATATATACGTTTATATATATATACATATATATATGTATATATCTATCCGACTTTCCTTTCAACCGTTCTTTCTTTTCGTTTTACTTTAAGCTTAATAAATTTTGGAAGAGTAAACAATACCATCGAGTTGCAATTGTTGCTGCATTATGCAATTATGTCTGCGCAAGTGTGTGTGTGTGTATGTGTATGAGAATGTGTATGTGTGTATACATGGCTGTGTGAGTGTGTCGAGCGAGTGTGAGTGAGTGAGTGAGTGAGCGTGTGTGTGTGTAGGTAGGTGTGTGTGTGTTTGCGGGGTGTATTATATAGATCGCTTGAATGAAAACTAACGGTTAATGCGTTTATGTTGTTCTACACCTCCTCTCTCACCCGTTTCTCTCCCTCTCTCCGCTCTCTCTGCTCTCTTTCGCTCACTTTGATTTACTTTTCATTCGAGTTTCTTTAACTAATTTTTTATAATCTTTTTGTTCTTTTTTTTGTTTGTTTTGCTTTTGTTTTTGTTTCTGCTTCGTCTTCTGCTTTCATCTCTTATACGTATAAACTTTTATAATTTTATACTAAAGGTTTTTACCGTTTTCTTTTCTTTTCTTTTTTTTGGATTTTGTTTTGTTTTCTTTTCTTCCCTTTTTTACTTTGTATATATATAAAAAAAGATGTCCAAAGTTTTTACGTTACGTTATTGTATATACGTGTTTTTTGTTGTTCTTTTTTTGTTCTTTTTTTTTTTTAGTTTTTAAAGTGGATCGTTCTGTTTTTTTGTTTTCTTCTTCTTAACTTGTGTTTGTTGTTCTTTCTGCCTGTTTGCTTTACAGTTGTCCTATGCTTTAAATGATTTTCTGCCTTACTTTTTGAATGTTTATATATGAGCGCAATGCGCCAATCAGCGCGTTTATACTATATATATATATATATATATATATATATATATATATATATATAAGTATATATATACTATAGATATAGTAATAGTATCGTACTATGTATATATATGTGGGGTGTTGTTTGCCTTCCGTCCTTTGCTTGTTTTCATACACATATATGTATATATATATATGTATGTATATATATGTGTGTAACTAACGGCGCTTTACTTTGTCTCCTCCTTCTCCTTGTTCTCCTCGGTCGACTCCTTCTCGTTGGACTGTGGAGGGCAGACGGGGACAGACATTAGTCATTGTTCATTAGTCATTAGTGTACAGTAATTAGAAATTAGATTGTGGTGCTTACCTTGTCCTTCTCCAGCTCCTTCTCGATTTTGTCGCCCTCGGTGCCCTCCTGCTCATTTGATTTCTCCTGCTCGCCTCCCTCCTTGCCCTCCTTGGTCTCGGGTCTGCGAATAGGCATTAATTTCGATTAGTTGAAATTTATTTGAAGGGCATTTGGTACTCACTCTGGCTTGGGAATGTGCGCATTCAGATCGAGCTTTGTGCAGATCTCATCCCAGTCGGGGAAGCACTTGTCCTTCATGCGCGACACATGTCCAATCAAATTGGGACACTTCTCGGTCATATAGTCCCGCAACGGATACGCAATATCCTTGGACAGATAGTGCAGCTGTGAGAGCACGGCAAATGCGACCACATCCAGGGTGGTCGGCTCGTCGCCAAAGAAGAAGGGCTTACAGTCGAGCATCTCGCTGAGCACCTTCAGATCGTTCTTGCCGAACTCCTCGATCTCCTCGGCGCTGTGCACACCGATGCCGTGCGCCTTGAGCTTTTTCGTACCCTGGAACCACTTGTTGTGTTGAATATCGGTTGCCAAATATGGTTTTTCAATAATGTTAACAAAAATGCAGAAAATGCACAACGGGCAACGGGCAACGGGGGGTTGTTAGGAGTAGTTACACACAATATACACACACAGAGAGAGGTTAGCGGTTATGTAGAGGAAACACCATCGAAAAATCAACATAAAAATATATAATAAAAGAAACGAAAAAAAAGAGAAAAAACACCATGCAAGAGTTAGTGATAATGAATGGAATTTGGTTTGATTTGATTTGATCTTATTGTAGTTGGTTTGTGTTTTATTTTGCTTTGAATACACCCTTGCAGAACAGAGATTTATACAGTCGGGTATATATGCATATACCCTTGTTCTAACTGATCTGATCTCGGGTTTATCTTAAGTAAACTATCTAAAGACCCGTTTTCTATTGCAGTCGGGTATATATACATATACCCTTGTTCTATCTGATCTGATCTCGGCTTTATCTTAAGAAAACTATCTAAAGACCCGTTTTCTTATGCAGTCAACATCTCAGCTTCAGCCAGATCGGACTAATGTATCATATAACTGAATAGTTCAGCTGTTGTTTAAAGTTTATCATATTATCATACTATATCACATATACACAGTCGGGTATATAGAACCATGTCCTTCTATTTGAACCGATCTCTCAGTTTATTCTGGATAAAACTAGCTAAATATCCGTTTTCTTATGCATTCAATTTCTCAGTTTCAGCCAAATCGGACTACTTTATCATATAACTGAATAGTTCAGCTGTTGTTTAATGTTTATCATAATATATCACATATCGGATTACTATATCACATATACACAGTTGGGTATCACCCATATTCTTCTATTTGAACCGATCTCTCAGTTTAATCTGGATAAAACTAGCTAAATATCCGTTTTCTTATACAGTCAACATCTCAGTTTCAGCAT
The DNA here is from genome assembly GCA_037075305.1 of Drosophila kanekoi. Classification (NCBI taxonomy): domain Eukaryota; kingdom Metazoa; phylum Arthropoda; class Insecta; order Diptera; family Drosophilidae; genus Drosophila; species Drosophila kanekoi. The sequence goes on from JBAMCE010000141.1 coordinate 12,840,775, forward strand.
GGACTACTATATCATACAACTGCTATGGATAATTCTGTTTATAACATATATCAGCTAAATCTTAGCCATATCGGATGACTATAGCACATACACACAGTCGGGTATTATAGCCATCATCTTTCTGTTTTATCTTGATAAAACTAACTACAGATCATATTTCAGCTTCAGCCAGATGGGACTTCCATTTCATAGAGCTCGTTAGTTCAGCTGTCGTTTCTATATACATACATTAGCTAAATCTTAGCAATATCGAATGACTATTGATTTCTTTCCCAAATGTTTTGTAAATCAATCTGCAAGTGTATTAGATATTCGGTTTACCGAAAATAACTGTTTTATACTTCTTGTTCTTTGTGTTATTGTTGTTGTTGGCAATTGCGGTATTTGTTGTTTATATTATCATAATTGGGTTATATGAGAGGCAACGCCGAACATAAACAATAGGACGCTGCGCTGCGGAAGGCACAGGCACCGTTATTGTTTATGTCCACATGATATATACTACTGTAAACAAAATTTTGAATGTAACTGTCGGTGCTTTGGGTCTGATCGCTGCGACAGGCTCTGGCAATAAATCTGGCTCTAGTGTGCGTATGTGTGTGTGTGTGTGTGTGTGTGTGTGTGTGTAGGTGTAGGTGTATATGTGCTGGTAGTTGGAGGTGCAACATAATACGGCAGCGATTCCAAGAGTCTGTTACTGTTGCCTTTTCATCGGCTTCTGTATCAATATGTTTATTTACACTAGCCAGAAAATATGCCAGAACCAGCCGGAAAAATCGACTCGAATTCCCAATAAACATTGCGCCGAGGCTCAGTTCATGGAAACTACAAACTAAGGTTTGATGGATTTCTAGTTTTCTCTATTTCTAGTTTTCCAGATACATATGTGTTCTCTGGTTACGTTGGATTTCTAGCAAATTACCTTGCGACCGAATGTGATTTTGAAGAAAAAGTTCAAAATCGAATTGGGCAAACGCAGGCCGAGCGCATGCTGCAAATTAACTTTGTAGCCCTTGAGTACATTGTCCGGGTACTTGGCCCGCCAGTAGAAGATGATCCAAATGAGATGATTCTCGAGCATGGCAATTGTGGCATAGGACACATTGCGCTGTTCAGCAGTCAAGCCGGCATCCAGATTCTTATCATACTTGGCCGATAGCTCCTTGATGATGATGGCCGAATCGGCGATTTCCTCGCCATTTAGCTCAATGAACGGCAATTGGCCCTTCTTGGAACGGAAACGCATCTTGTGGTCAACATTCTGGAAAGAATATATATATATATATATATAAATGTGAGAAATCGGAAATTTAATGGATAAATAATGAGTAAGCGTTGAGTAATGATTGGGGGCTGAGTAATGCTTGGTTGGAAGGGGGAGGGGTGGTGTGTGGGCGCAGGCGGTTTCTGTTGATATTTTTATTCTCAATAACTTTTTCCATATCGCGCATTCCGATTCATGGAGTGTGAGTGCGTTTGTGTGTGTGTGTGCGTGCATGACTAATGTGCTTGTAATGTAGTTCAATCTCTGTCTCCCACGCGACCCGGCACGGCCTGTTTGGATGTTCCGGCCGCTAGATGGCGCTCATGGCATATATAGGCCTGTATACATACAATCGCATATACATCTATACGCACGCACATACTTGCACACTTATATATGTATGCCAAAAGCGAGATGCTGCCAGCCGAAACAACCACTAGAAAAAGCTGTACCGAAAATTCAACCAACACCCAACTACCCCCACTGTGTGCGCACTCACACATACACAATCATGCTGCTTGTAAAATTACACACACGAACGCACACGACGAGGAGTTGGAAAATTTCCAATTGCCGCTTTTTGAATTTGGCATATTCCAGTGTCAAAGCTGCTTGCCGCCGCCGCCGACTTCCAGTGTGTACACGTACAATATGCATGCGCCGTTAACCGTTACAAAAAAAGTGACAGTTATGTCCGGCACATTTTGAGTTAGCATGTGTGTGTGTGTGCACATAATTTCTAATTAGAAATTGTCCACAACAAAAGCGGACAGTCATATCGGGGCGTAGCATATTTCATGCTTTGGCGCGGAGGGCAACAAACAGGGCAAACAGGCAGGGTGTGGTTGCAAACTCGCACACACTCGCATACAGTAAACGAGAGAGAGAAAGACAAAGAGAGAGAGAGCGTCAGAGGGCGAGTGAGCAAAAAGAGATTATGTTTTCCAGCAGCAGCAGCAGCATCGTCGTTGCCCAGGCTGAAAAGGGTGGAGTCGCCATCGTCGTCGTCACATTTAATTCCAATGATCCACAAAAAGGCTGCCTCGAAAATGGAAGAAGCTGCCTCCAACGCATAACTGTCGCCACCACCGCATCGCAGCTATAGCCGCAGCAGCAGAGACAGCGGCAGAGGCAGAGGCAGCGGCAGCTTTTGCCGGCGACGCATTGTCGGCTACACAATGCAAATGTTTATTTTTTATTAAATCATTATGCCAATTAAGCGGAGACGGGGCTCAATTTTGGCGCAGTGTGTAGAGTTTTGCATTGGCAACAATTGGATGCATGCTAAAGACACGACAAAAATGAACAAGAACAAGAACAGGGGAACAAGAACAACAACAACCAACACGCCATGCAATTATGCAGCGCTTGCGTGTGCGTGTGTGTGTGTGTGTGTGACTTGGAAATCCACACCCTGCCTTAAGTACAAAGAGCGGAGTTTTAGCAGAGAGCGAGCGAGCGAATGAGCAACAACAAAGGCAGTGACTGTCGCCGCAACCGTTGCAGTTATTGCATATGTATGCGCAGTCTTTGTTTTGAGGCAAATATGCGGCTATTAATTAAAATATAAAAAAAGAAAAACAACAAAAACAAAGAGTAACGTTTGACTGCATTTGTCGTTGGCATTTTTAAAAAGAAATAAAACAAAAAAAATGCAAAACTCCACTTCCCCTCGCACACACACTCACACACTAGCGCTGCTGCCGCTGACTTTGCAGCGCTCACGCGTACAGTTGTACTCATACAGGGTTGCCAGACCGTGCTGACGCGTCAACACTTTGTGCTGGCAATATGGCACGGCGCGCGAACATTTGAATAATTGTGAATTGTGAAAAAACGGATGTGTGTGCGCCTGTGTGTGTGTTCGGCGTTGGCTTTTACGCCGCAATTTCCACAAATGAATTGAAAATGGAAATTTATGCACGCACAACAACTGCCCAGCCGGCTGCTTGGTTTTATTTGTAATGCATATTGAAAAAGTGAATTAATTGCACAATATACATGCATAAATACTTACGAATGGCAGTCACATTGGAATGCCAACTATGCGGGCGGCAATAAGCAGCAACAACAGCAGCCGCGCCTAAGCAGAATCTTGTTGTTGTTGTTGTTGGTGTTGTAGCTGCTGCCTGGCGCTGTTAATGATTTCGACACGCTCGCTACACGCTTGTGGTGTGAAAAATATGCGTTTGGTTTATCACCCGTCTCCTGCTGCTGCTGCAGTTGTTTATTTTTGGGCAAGGCAAAATGTGCGCCTGCCTTTTAATGTATACAAAATGCAGCAATGCGTTTACAATAACAACAGTCAGCGGCCATAATGGGGGTACGTCAGTGAGGGGCAGGGGGGCGATATCACTCGATTTCATGAACGCGCGCCCTTCTACAATACAGCGCCTTGTTGGCATTGTGATTAATGAAAATGTCAAAGGTCCATTTCGTTCCATTCAGTTTGTTGAACTCGCCCAAAGCTCTTATCATAAAGCGGAACAAAATGGAAAGTGCGCTGCGACTGCGTACACATTGCACGCATACACACACGCACACAGACGCACGCATGCACACAAATTTATATCTGACGTACTGTCAATCATAATTGCTTGCGGCTGCCGGCTGCATACAGCAGCAGCAGCTGCCGTTACTTTCCCATTGCAGCCAAACGACGATAAATCAATTCAATGAGCCGCGGCAGAGGCAGTGGCAGAGGCAGCGGCAGCATATGGCAAAAGCTGCTGGCGCATTATCGGCTTAGGAAGGGAATTTCATCTCGCGCGCCCAACTACTTGAGAGCATCAATTAACATTCTTACAGCTCACACTCACTCAGGCTACCCCCCACTCTCGCCCCCGCGCACTCATTAAGCCATGTAATTAATAAGATTAAAGAAAACAACAATTGCGTCGTCGTCGCTGCTGCTGCTGCCGCCGCCGCCTGGGGCCGCACCCATTTTTGTAAGTCTATAAAATATGAAGGAAAATATATGCAAAACGCATCGCGCGCGCGCCTAAAGCTTTAAAACTTTTGGAGCGTCGCGAGCTCTGTTAATGGACAGTGGGGTAAAATGAACGCCGGACAGTGGAGACGGTTATTTGTCTAGCTGGGCTACTTAAAGATAAGGCGCAGTAATAAGAGTGGATAGCAAAGAGGTAGGGGGTTTAGCGCAGCAGCAACAATTTTTTTATTAAAAGCAATTACAAAACGGGCACAAACGGGGCTTGGAATTTTTGTGCAAGGCAAAGACAGAGACTGAAAAAACTAAATGAAGCAGAGCGCGCTGCAGCTGCAGCAACAAAGACAAAGACCAGAGTATTAAATGGGAGCCGTTGCTGCTGTGAGAGCGAGCGCATAAATGGCAGAGAGAGCGCGAGTGCCAAGTGCAAAATTTGAAGCACAACTTCGCATTGGGGAAGGGTGAGGGAGTGAGTTGTGTATGTGTGTGTGTCGGTGTGGAGTATAAGCACAACTTATGTGAGAGAGCGGCGGCGAGACGTTGACAACGAAACAGCAGCTAGGCAGAGGCCAGGCCAGGCCAGGCACAGTGCTGCGCTGCGGCGTCGGCGCACACACAAATTTTATGTATACGCTGTTTCATGTAGACGCACACACACATACACATGAACAGACAGGAATAAAATCCAGCAGCAGCAGCAGCAACAACAAAACGCCTGGCCTGGCTCGCTACAGGTTCAAATACGAGTACACACACCCATACATCCACGCATTGGAAGTCTGCCTGTGTGCGTGTGTGTGCCGGGATAGAAAGAAAAGGCAATGCTAAATGTATCCCTTTTCAGCGCATGCAGGCCTATAGGGCGCGGTGCGCGGGCAGGTCACAGGCTTAGCACACAATCATGGCGGTTTTTATGTATGGGTGTGCGTGTGCCTGTGTATGTGTGTGGAAAAAATCTCTACCGCAAAAATACATATGTATGCATGTATGCTAGGGGAAAAAAATTTGATGATGAAAAACCCGCCAGGGAAATGGGAAAATCATGTAAAATTTAAAATATGTTTCGCCAGAAAGACAGATAGATAGAAAACATGATGCTGGAAAATTGGGAAATTGGAAAATTTACCTCGTACTTGAGCGCCACCAGACGCAGCCAAGTCTCCACTTTCAGGCAATACGGTGAGAGCGACGGCAGCAGGGGAGTACGCGAAAACTGATACAGATAGATAATGTCCTTCTCAAAATTGGTCTTGTGCACATTGAACTTTTGTGCTGGGGCTTCTGATTTGGCTGGCGCAGCGGCAACATCGCCACCATCTTTCTTCGCATCGGCGGCAGCTCCATCGGCAGCGGCAGCGGCTGGCGACGCCTTCGCATCCTCTTTGTTGTTGTCTTGGGCGTTGTTAGCGGCAGCGTTCTCAGCAACGGCAGCGGCAACGGCGACAGGCTCGGCAGCAGGTTTTTCCGCCTGCTCGGCAGCAGCATTTTCTGTGGTCGCTGCTGCTGCTGCGGCAACTGCAGGCGTTTCCTCAGCGGGTATTTGAGCTACTTCGGTTGCCATTTTCTTTCTTTCTTTTTTGCTTTTTATTCAATTTTTCTTCGATTTGAAGTTGCGCTTTCTTTCAAAATCTTCACACTTTTCCTTGTTCAAATGCACGCACTCACACACATACACGGATACGGGGCACGAGCACACACACAGAAAGACAGAGAGAGAGAGACGAAGTCACAGTCGAGTCGCAGTCGCAGAGTCACCACCACTACAGACAGTTTTTTAAAAAATGCACCACACAATTTGCGCACAGTTAATAGGTACCGCACCAACCAGACGCAACCGCTCACAAAACAAAACTGAACGGTAAATTTCCATTTCAATATTTTCCAGCCATGGTAACATTCTGGCAGCGTTGCACTAACAAATTTATCGACTTATCGCTGTTAACTTCGCATTGCTGTTATTAACAGCATGGCTCCACACGCTACGTGCTGCAGCTCACTTTTCAACACTCTCTAGTCATTTTCACAAACAAAGCGCGTCAAGTGCGACAGTTTTCGACTTAAATTAATTAAAACAGTGATTAACGCAACTTTATTGGTCTTTTGAACGATGGGCGCTGCATTGGGCCTTTGTTCAGTAGCGCAGGTGTGTGTTAACAAATAAATAACTTGGCTGCATATCTTGTAAAAACAAATTGCGCATATGGTAAAAGCTGCAGCAAAATCGATTCTCAGTGCTGTCAGCTTTGGCGACAAAAAGGCTAGCTTTGCAGCTAGATTTGGCTAAATTTGCGTTTAATGCTTAATAAAACCGCCAAAGAAAAGGCTAATTTGTTTATTTCTGTTTTTAGTGTGCGCTCTGCTGCACGGGCACCGCGGCCAGCATGTGCTGCTCCGCCTGCCCCACCTGCAAAAACTCTTCCTCGTCCCGTTTCATGTACGCATTCATGCTGCTGGTGGGCACGGTCCTGGGCGCCATCGCACTCTCGCCCGGCCTGCAGGGCACGCTGAAGAAGCTGCCATTCTGTGTGAACTCCACTTCAACAATTAGCTCCACGGCGATTGGGACATTCTCGGGCGGCACGCTGCAGGTGGACTGTGAATATGCCCTGGGCTACATGGCCGTCTATCGGCTCTGCTTTGGTCTGGCCTGTTTCTTTACGCTCATGGCGGTCATTATGCTGGGCGTGAAGAGCTCTCGGGATCCGCGCTCCCACATCCAGAATGAGTTTTGGCCCCTGAAGTTTTTGATATGCTTTGGCGCCTCCATCGCGGCCATATTTATACCGGATGGCTCCTTTGGACCCGCCATGATGTGGGTGGGCCTAATTGGCGGGCTGGCCTTCATACTCGTCCAGCTGATCATCATTGTGGACTTTGCGCACAGCGTCGCCGAGAACTGGATTGGTGAGCTCTTGAGCTGAAAGCAACTGTTATTAAATGATGTCTAATTCACTTTCCATTTGCAGAGAATGCGGAGAACAATCGCGGCTATTATTATGCCTTGGCGGGCGTGACTCTCCTGGCCTACATAGCATCCCTCACGGGCATAACTCTCCTCTACATCTACTTCACCACAGTACTTATTCCTATTTATGTTCATGCTCATGCTTAATATAATACGCTTTCTTTGATTTACAGTCCACGGGCTGCGGCATCAACAAGTTCTTCATCTCGATTAATCTGATATTCTGCCTGGTTATCAGCATTTTGTCTGTGCTGCCCGCGGTCCAGGAACGTTTGCCCCACTCGGGACTGTTGCAGAGCTCGCTGGTGACCTTGTACACCATTTACTTGACCTGGTCTGCTGTGGCCAATAATCCGGGTTGGTCTTGAGCTAAGCAAACAATTTGTCGGCTTCATATGATATTTTAATTCGTCTCTCTCTTTCCGTATCGCAGAAAAAGCCTGCAATCCGGGCATGTTTGGACTCATGGAGGGCTTGCCCAATGCCACAACCACAACTGTTGCTCCGCCCACACCCAATTCGAAGGTCACCTTCGATACGACCAACATTATTGGCCTGGTTGTCTGGCTGCTGTGCATCCTCTACAATTGCTTCAGCTCCGCCGTCGAGGTGTCCAAGATCAACAATGACAACAGCGAGAAGCGTGGTACGTGCCCACAGCTGCTCTTCCGCATACCCTTGCATTTTAAATGTGTTGCTTAATAGGCAGGAGGATTCGTCTCTTAGAGAGTATATATAGGCTCTTGATCAGTATTAACAGCCGAATTCATCCGTTTGTCTGTTTAGATGTAAATTAATCGCTCAGTTTTAAGTCTGTTTTGATTAAGTCTTTCTGCGGTCCGTATGTTTATATGTCGAAGTCTGTCTAGTCTCTCTGATCGGAACCCTATAACATATAGTTGCCTTGGTATTTCAAGATATTTATATAATATATATATAGATATGCTTGAATCGTTCAGATCATTCGACTATATCACAAAGCTTCAAAAAGGAACTATTGCTTGATAATTAAGATCCTATATGTATTATATTTATATTTTTTTTACAACACAATGTCTGCAAGGGTATTTGAACTTCGGCATTTCGAAGTTAAGGCTTCTCTCTTTTTCTTGTCACGCACATTGCACAGTTTCATAGTTTCCGAGTTCCACAGTTCCATATAAATCTCTCGTAATGCTCCATTCTCACTTTTCATTTTCGCTGTACATATTCTGGCTAACTAATTAACTAACAATTTCCTCTTTATTTTTTCTTATTGATTAATTTTAACACGTTTGTTTTATAAACTTCCACTAATTGGTTTGGTAACGAAACTGTGTACAATATGCCGACACCTATAACTAATATAGTTTTAACAGAAGCTCTATCAGACACAGAGACGGGCACCGGGGGCGAGAAGCCCGCCACCGACAACGAGACCGAGGGCGTCACCTACAGCTGGACCGCATTCCACACCGTCCTCGTGTGCGGTGAGTACCATTTGCGTCCAGTTAAAGGGTTTATCTTATGCTACATCTATCTCCAAATAGCTTCCCTCTATGTGATGATGACGCTGACCAATTGGTACAAGCCCAACTCGGACATAGAGCTCATCAATGGCAACGAGGCTTCCATGTGGGTCAAGATCATATCTAGCTGGCTCGGCGTATTCATCTACGGCTGGAGCCTGGTGGCGCCCATTGTGCTGTCCAATCGCGACTTTAGCTAAGCAGCCAGTATTAAACTCCTATTCTATATTTACGTATATATATTACGAAAAGTAGGCGTGGTCTAGTATGCAGCCTGGATATGCCAAAATGCAACGGAGCGGTGCTTAAGCGAATGTTTGCCATGGTCTTAACGCTATATTTACTCATTAATCGTATTCTCAAAAAGTATAACAAAGATATCTAACTATATATAAATATATATACACTATCTGGCGTCAAGTTCTCACTCCGAATAAAATTTAGAGTTCTTGCTGCTGCAGCTGTTGCGACTTTTTTTCGATGCTTTCCCGCAGGCGCTGTAGCACCACAGCTTTGCCCAGAATTTCCATCATTTCCGCCACGCCGGGACCCTCCTGCAGTCCGCTTAGGGCGCCGCGCAGCGTTTTCATCAGCGCAGGAAACTTGAGTCCGGCTGCTTTGGCATAGCTCTTGAGCAGCGCATTTAGCTGATCCTTGTGGAATTCGGGCGTGGCATCCAATTGCTGCAGCAGCTGCTCCAGCTGTGCCGCAGTTAAATCCTTTAGCACAAAATCGCTGGGCTTGACCCAGAGAAAACTCAGCTTGCCGCTGGTGAGATCCTGCAGCAGATTCAAACGCTGCGCCGCCCAGTGGAGCACATCCACAATATGCGACTCGGCGAGGTCCAGATTAGAGCTGTGCACCAAGAGGAAAGAGTAAAGGTATTCTGTAGGGATTCCATTGAGAACTTACTGCGTGGGATAGGCCTGCCTGACCAGCTGCTGCACGTGCTCAACTAGCTGCAGGCGGATATGGGGATCGACCAGGCGAGCCTTAATCTCCAGCTGATTGTAATCATTGAGCAGCTCCGCATTAAGTCGACTGGGATGCGCATTTACACGCTCCAAGCGAAACTCCGCGGCCAGTTGGGGTATGGAGTACAGCTGCGGCTTGGCATTGGGTCTGTGCTCAAAGCCGCCGCCGGCGGAGACAATGTAATTGAGCAGGGCCGTGGGAAAGTAGCCGCGTTCCCGGAACTGCTGAATGCCAATATCGCCCTGGCGTTTGCTCAGCTTGGTGCCATCGGCGTTGACCAGCAGCGGCAGGTGACCAAATTGTGGTGGCTGCCAGCCAAAGGCTCTGTGACGAAAGTGAAAAAAACCAATTTATTCCGTGGAGCAAGAGGAATTGATAGATTGACCCACTTGTAGAGCAGCAGATGCTTGGTGGTCGAGATCTGCCACTCGACGCCGCGCAGCACATGCGTTATGCCCATTCGATGATCGTCCACGACGTTGGCCAAATGATAGGTGGGAAATAGATCACTTTTCATGATAACCGGATCACCTTCCGTTGCGCTGACATTGTGCTGCACGTTGCCATAAATGAGATCATGCAGCGGATCCTCGTGCTCCGTCAGCTTGAAGCGTATGCAGTACGGCGTGCCCTTGGCCAGTTGAGCTTCCAGCTGCTCCGGCGGCAGGTTCCGGCACTTGTTGTCGTACCGTGGCACTTGACGGGTTCGCAGCGCTTCCTTACGCAGCAGCTCCAGACGACGCTCCGTGCAAAAGCAGCGATAGGCGCTGCCATTCTCCAGCAGGCGATCAACGGCTTCGCTGTTGGATGAGCGGGGATTAGAGTTCATTTGGGATAAATAAAATACGTCCAACTCACCTGTAGAGTTGGGTGCGCTGGCTCTGGATGTATGGACCGTGGGCACCGCCAAAGCCCGGGCCCTCGTCTATTTCAATGCCAGCCCAGAGCAGATCTTCGATCAGACGCTCGGTGGCACCCGGCACCAGCCTGGTCTGATCTGTGTCCTCGATGCGCAGCAGAAACTTGCCGCCGGCATGCCGTGCATACAGATAATTGTAGAGCGCCGTGCGCAGGCCGCCCAGATGTAAGTAGCCAGTGGGGCTGGGCGCGAAACGTACGCGCACATCGCTGTGGCAGAGTCTGTGGCTGGCGCGGAGGCACTGCCTCAGCATTCTGGCCCGTTGCATCATTAACATTTTCAATCAAAGGAATCGCGTGAAGAGCGCAACAAAAGTTTGTTTACGTACGCGAAGTTAACGATGTTTAACAGCTGATAGTGCTGCCAGATGTGGCTTAGACTTCTTTGTACTAGTAGAGATGAGCGCCTGTCGTGTTCAAAAAGAGGAGCGTGTCGTGTTGCATACGAATAACCGAATTATACAACATGAACGTCAACTACCGCAGCATTGAAAATTTTCTTACAGGAGCTCATCTCTATGCCACATATTTCGTGTGTGACTACTTAAGTATTATTTTAATTTGCATTTTTTTTGCGTGTGCGAAGAATCGAGTACAAATTGCAGCAAAAGTCTGTTTACCTTTGCCGCTTTAAGTTGCGCGGCATAACAGCTGACAGCCTTGCCATATCTCAAACAGCTACCACGCATGCAGTTCTCTTCTTCTTTTCCGCAACAACTTCGCATAGCGTGCAACAAAAAGCTGATTAAATAAATAAATAAAATGGTTGGAACAACTTTAAGCGTCGAGGAGAAGAAACAGCTCATTACACGCAACCTGCAGGAGACCCTGGGCGACGACAAGTTAAATAAAGTGCTGCAGGAGCGCGATCTAAAAATCTACTGGGGCACAGCGACAACGGGAAAGCCACATGTCGCCTACTTTGTGCCCATGTCCAAGATAGCCGACTTTTTAAAGGCCGGCTGCGAGGTAACGATTCTGTTTGCCGATCTGCATGCCTACTTGGACAACATGAAGGCGCCCTGGCCGTTGCTGGAGCTGCGCACCAAGTACTACGAGCAGGTGATCAAAGCGATGCTCAGCTCAATTGGTGTGCCGCTGGATAAGCTGAAGTTCGTCAAGGGCAGCGACTATCAGCTGTCCAAGGAGTACACGCTGGACGTGTACAAGCTCAGCTCGCTGGTCACCATACACGATGCGAAAAAAGCCGGCGCGGAGGTCGTAAAACAGGTGGAACATCCGCTGCTCTCCTGCCTATTGTATCCAGGCCTGCAGGGCTTGGATGAAGAGTACTTAAAGGTGGACGCACAGTTTGGTGGCGTTGATCAGCGCAAGATTTTCACCTTCTCCGAGAAGTATTTGCCGCAGTTGGGCTATGAGAAGCGCATACATTTCATGAATCCCATGGGTGAGTCAGACAATGAGTCATAAAATGAGAAATCTGTAACACACTTTTTTTTGCAGTTCCAGGCTTGGCTGGCGGCAAGATGTCCTCATCGGAGGAGGACTCCAAAATCGATCTGCTCGACTCGCCCGCCAATGTCAAGAAGAAGCTAAAGAAGGCCTTCTGCGAGCCCGGCAACATAGCCGACAACGGTTTGCTCTCCTTCGTTAAGCATGTGCTATTCTCGCTCTTCAAAGAGGGCGAGGGCTTTGAGATCTACCGTGCTGCTGACAACGGTGGCGATGTTACCTTCTACCAGTACGCGGAGCTGGAAAAATACTATGCCGAGAACAAGCTGCATCCGGGCGATCTGAAGGCCTCTGTGGAGAAGTACATAAATCGTTTGCTGGATCCAATACGCAAGACTTTTGAACAGCCCGAGTTGCAGTAAGCACCAAAGATTTGAGCTTCAATTCGATTACCTACATCTTGTCTATTCCACGTTTAGAAAACTAACGGCCGCCGCTTATCCGCCACCTGCCAAGGTGAAAGCCAATGCTGCGCCTGCTGCTGGCGCCGCCGACGAAGATGCGCCGCATCGTCTGGACATACGCGTGGGCAAAGTCATTGAGGTGGCGCGTCATCCGGATGCGGATACACTTTACGTTTTGAAAATTGATCTGGCAGAGGCACAGCCACGCACTATTATCAGCGGTCTGGTCAAGTTTGTTACGGTTGAGGAGCTGGATCAGCGTCTGGTTGCGGTTTTATGCAATCTGAAGCCGAGCAAAATGCGTGGCATATTGTCCGAGGGCATGGTTCTGTGCACCTCCAAGTGAGTTCAGCTAAACACCTTGTCAACACCCGGACTCTTTAACTGGTCTTAATTTTCCTTTATAGCGCCGATCACACCGTCGTTGAGCCCATTGTGTTGCCTGCATCAGCCACGGCCGGCAGCCGCCTGGCCTTTGAGGGCTACAGCGGCACGCCTGATGAGCAGCTAAATCCCAAGAAGAAAGTGTGGGAGAAACTGTCCGTCGATTTTAAGACAAATGCCGAAGGTGTTGCCGTTTGGAAGGACAATTTCCTGCTGACGCCGGAGGGCGAGCAACTGACCAGCAAATTGGCCAATTGCGCCATCAAGTAAACCGACAACCAGCCTGCCTGAATCGTGTAATACTTATGCAAACATAACTAAGCCGACAATTCAAAATTCGAAATGCATTTTTGTAACTTGTTTTAATTGAGTTTTTTAATATAATGCTTAAATGAAACTAGCAAATGAACGTGTTTTTTTAAATTTAGCTTAAGTACTTTTATACGCGCGAAACAATACCAAATGCCAGTGTGGCAAAAGAAAATCTTATTTGAATTGCGGTTCGAGTACTTAGCGCCCAGCGTTGTCAATTTGCACAACAGCTGATTGTGCTTTTGCAGCACTGCCAATATACTGGGTACGGCTATCGAAGTTATCGATAGAAGATGCGAAAAAAAGGCATATTTGTTTTAAAAAGTTAGTTCGGCAACAGGTGAATAAATCCAACAAAATGCCCGTGGTAGACACATAAGACCTCGTGCTGCTTCAGAAACAGTAGAAACAGGTGGCGCACGTGGATGACGTCAAGACGACTTTGACGGACTTCCCTGTGAGGCGAGCAATGGCATAATTTCACAACTCATGGTAACTGTTTAAGCGCCCAGCGTTGCCAATTAGCAAAACAGCTGATTGAGCTTTTACAGCACTGCCAATTTACACGGTGTGGCTATCGATGCTATCGATAGTAAAAACGATTGAAGGCATATTTGTTTTAAAAACTTAGTTCGGCAACAGGTAAATAAATCCAACAAAATGCCCGTGGTGGACACAAAAGACCTTGTGCTGCTTCAAAAAAAGCAGAAACAGGTGCGCAATATATGTATACTGGCGCACGTGGACCATGGCAAGACAACTTTGGCGGATTCCCTCGTGGCGAGCAATGGCATCATTTCACAACGCATGGCCGGTATGTTGTTGTTGTTAAACTTGCATTTTCAATTTTTGTGAAATGTTTTCGTCTTGATTTTGTTGAACAGGCAAACTGCGCTACATGGACAGCCGCCAGGATGAACAGGAGCGCGGCATCACCATGAAAAGCAGCTGCATTTCACTCTATTATCAGGACTACAGCAATGCGGACTATCTGATAAATCTGATAGATTCACCTGGTCATGTGGACTTCTCCAGTGAGGTTTCTACAGCGGTGCGTCTGTGCGATGGCGCCATAGTCGTTGTAGATGTCGTAGAGGGAGTCGGTCCACAAACACGAGCCTGTCTCAAGCAAATCTACGAGGAGCAGTTGAAACCTGTACTGCTGCTCAATAAGCTGGATCGTCTGATACTGGAGAAACAAATGACTCCGCTGGACGCCTACTTTCACCTCACGCAAGTGCTGGAACAGGTGAACGCTGTGCTGGGAAGCATATTTGCCTCAGATGTGTTGGCCAAGGAGGACATGAGCGACAAGAACAACTACGAGTCGGCGCTGGAGAACGTCGATGATTCCGATCTGTATTTCTCCCCAGCCGCTGGCAATGTGGTCTTCTGCTCTGCCTACGACGGCTGGGCATTTGCTGTGGGCGACTTTGCGACCACCTATGCGGAGCGCCTCGAAATGCCGCGAGCTGAGCTCGAGCGAGCGCTCTGGGGCGACTTCTATTACAATAGCAAGAAAAAGTGTGCGCTGGCTGGGGCACAAGAGAAGGCCAAGAAGCCGATGTTTGTGCAGTTTGTGCTAGAGAATATTTGGAGTTTGTACGACACTATTGCCGTGCGTAAAGACAAGGATAAGCTGCCGTTGATAGCCGAAAAACTAGGCCTTAAGCTGGCGGCGCGTGATTTGCGGCTGACAGATCCCAAGCTGCAGATAAAAACGGTGCTCGGCCAGTGGCTGCCCATTGATCGCAGCGTGCTCCAGATGGTGGTGCGTCATGTGCCGCCGCCGCACCGCATTAGCGAGGAGCGCGCCCAGCGCCTTCTATATCCAGCCAATGTTGATCTGAGCTCGTTGCCCGCTGAAACATTGGCGCTGAAGGAGAGCTTCAGGAGCTGCAATGCGCAGAGTGAAAATATAATCGCATTTGTGTCCAAAATGACGCCCGTGCATGTGTCGCATCTGCCACAGAATCGTCCGAAGCGTCTGACAGACCAGGAGCTGCAGCAGCGACGAGATGAAGTGCGTCGGCGCATTGAGGAGCGCAAGCAGCAGAGCGAACAGACTGCGCTCGATCAGCTCACGGCGGGCGTCGAGCAGCTGAACACACAAACAGACAAATCAGAGGAGGCTGCGCCGGCGGAGGAGCGCAACGAGTTCGAGTTTATTGCGTTCGCGCGCGTCTTTAGCGGCACGCTGCGACGTGGCATGCAGTTGTATAATCTGACGCCCAAGCACGATCCGCGCCAGCCCTCACATCGGGTGCTGGAGCAGGCGCCCTATGCGACACAGGTAACTGTCGGTGAACTGTACATGTTCATGGGCGGCGAGCTGCAGCTGCTGGAAGAGGTGCCGACTGGCAACATTGTGGGCATTGGGGGCTTGGAGGAGCACATTGTCAAGACGGCGACGCTGAGCAGCACCTTGGACTGCACCTCGTTCAGTGAGCTGAGCATTATGGCCACGCCTATATTGCGCGTGGCCATTGAGCCCGTGCAGCCGCAGGATATGCCCAAGCTGGTGAAAGGACTCAAGCTGCTCAACCAGGCGGATGCATGCGTGCAGGTCTCAGTGGCTCCTACGGGCGAGCATGTGATAACCACCCTGGGTGAGGTGCATGTGGAGAAGTGTGTGCACGACCTGGAGCAGAGCTATGCCAAGATAAAGGTCAATGTGTCCAAACCAATTGTATCATTCAGGGAGACCATTGTTCCGGATGCCACCGTGGACATGGTTAATGAGGCTATCGTTAAAACAGCCGATGACAAGGATGTGACCAAAAAGATTGCCACGCAGCAGACGCTCAACAAGCTGGGCACGCTGCGTGTCATCGCTCTGCCGCTGCCCGCGACCGTTGTGCAGCTGCTGGAGCAGCACAGCAACGTGTTCAAGGTACGCCTTAAGTTTGAGTATAGTCGATATTAATTAATATTGTTGCCTTTTTAGGAGCTGGCTGCCACACAGCGCAATAGCCTGCTGTCGGAGAAGTTCTCGGTCTTGTTGGCTTCCATCAAGAGTCAGTTGATTGCCGCGCTGGAGGAGCTGCAGCTGCACGGCTTGAGTTCCCTCACGCCTGCTGAGCTGGTGGAGCGCATTTGGGCGCTGGGTCCACGCAATTGTGGCACAAATATTCTGCTCAATCTCAGCGATTACGAGCAGCCCGACTTTTGGTCCACGCAGTCAAAGAGCTCCGACACGGATGTGCGTGTTACCAGCGATGCGCGCAGAGATTTCAATAGCTCCTTGGTGAATGGCTTTCAGCTGACCACGGGCGCGGGGCCGCTCTGCGAGGAGCCCATGCAGGGCGTTTGCTTTGCGGTGCTCGAGTGGTCGGTGCAGTCCGAGGGTGAGGATTTAAATGCGCGCGGCTTTGGACCTTTTTCGGGTGAGTCTAAAGAGTCATATGCTTATATTATAGTTCTTAATAATTCTCTTAACCCCAACAGGTCAGGTCTTAACAGCTGCTAAGGAGGTTTGTCGTCAGGCTTTTCAGAATCAACCACAGCGTTTGGTTACGCCGATGTACAGCTGTAATATTGTGGTCAATGCAGAAATGTTGGGTGAGTCCAATGATATCTATATATTTGTACAGTTCTATGCCTTGAAAACTCCTAGAATTCGAGTAGGGACATTGTTAAAGTTGTCCTGCTAATAACATTGGATTGCTATGTTAAACATGGGTTTCTTACATGTGAAATACCATTTAACATTTGCTTAACATTTCTTAGCATTGTTTAAGATAATGTTGGGTTGCATACAGAGTTGTTTAACATTTGTATGTTATGTTATTCAGCTGTAACACGCTGCTATTAACTGTGCTTGGGTAATGTTAAAAACAGTTATCAGTTTCTCCATAACATTCAATAACTATGTTTAACAGCTGGAAATATTTGCATAAGTTAGACACTTACTTACAGTGCCAGTTATGTTATGCCCTTGCAAGTATATGTTATAGAGGTCTAGAATGTTGTTAATGATATATTCAAAATTTATTTGACAGTTTCTTAGACCATCGGAAATGTAGTTCCACGAGCAATGTTAAACAGTTTGAATTTGTTATGTTTGATGCTGTTAATAACAGTGTCTCGTTATCAAAAGCAGTTTCTGTTCAATTTAAGGGCCATTTCCCATAAAAATCTATTGCCCCATGCCCATTATTAATTGCAATGTATTTATTATTTATTTAACTAAAATGTATAAATAATTTATTACATATGCATTTTGTATTCGCAGCAGAGCAAAAATTCTTTCAAAATCGTTTGGCGAAACGTTTAGTTCACATTGATAATTTGTTGTTGTTTAATTTAACTACTAGTAAATGCAGCTTAGGTCTAACATAAATAGGCAACTAAATGTAGATTTCGTTTGTTTATAATTTAAATAATTTGCTTCACTGTAAATTAAATAATTGTTAAATGTTATAAAAACGTTGAGGCCATGGGCTTGGGTTCAATATGCAAAACAAATTAATTAAACAATTAGTGTGGGCGTGGGCGTTGGCGCGTAATTGTTTAATTAATTCGTAATTGTTTTCAAATAAATACAAAATACGAGTATTTGTTAAATTAAGGGTACACGGGCGGAGGCGATCAACTGTGGATCGGAAAATGCCATTTCAAATGCTTATGTTTAAGTGCTTAGCGTCTAGTTGTAAGTACGTTACGTTACGTTACATTGCGTTACATTGCGTTACGTTACGTTACGTAACGTTACGTTAAACCGCCTTGTCTCTTACGTAGTCGTTGATCCCGCTCTATCATTGGGCAATCAGTAGATCGCGATCCATTTGCTTCAGTCACAGTAGCTTGCAGAGTATTCCAAAATTCGTGGCTCGCTCCAAAATTTTGTGCTAGAAATTTAACTACTAAGGTTCAGTTATGTTCCACCTAATCCCAGACAATGGTCTGTTGAAACTCCAGCACACGATCCCACGGAAATTCGGGCTCATAGTCGTCCAGCGTGTCTAGCGATCGCTTGGCACGGCTCGCCTCCGGCGGCGTTGTTAGCTCCGCCGTCGGTGGCTCGCTCCGCTCCAGATTGGCATCAGCTTGGAGCGTGGTGCGCGCCTCCGCCTCATCGCTGGCCTGTGTGCTGCTGCTGGGCACCTGTTCGCGCTCCTCGGCAGCCGCCTCAATTGGCGGCGCCTCGCCGCGTCTCTCATTGTTGCGTCCATAGTTGCTGCCCGGAAAACCGTTGAGCGAAAACTGATCCGGTCGGAAATTGGGCGAACTGTGCGTGTGCGAGCTCTCCGGCCGATTCAGATACTGATAGGAGCTACTGCCGCCGCCGTTCTGGAACGTTTGATCCTGCGGCTGATAGTTGGCGCTGATCGCCGAGCTGCCCACCTGGCTGCCCGATGAGCCGCCATAAACGGGTCTGCCATAGCTGTCCTTTTGGCCGCCAAGTGTGCTGCTCGGGCGATAGAAGGGCTTCTGCAGCTGATAGCGTTTGGGCGGCTGGACGCTGGGCTTGCGCACAGAGTAGCCCGGCTTGACGCACATCATGCCGAACACACGAATTCCGGGCACGCTCGCATAGGTCGGCTGATCATGAGCCATGGGTCCCTCTGTGGAGCAGAGATGGGCTCATTAGGAATAGTTCAGCACTTTGCTGGATAGAGGGTATCACTTAGTCGGGCACTTGTTGTACTCACCCATCTTGAAGTGATCGGGACAGCGGCAGATGACGAGGTAGTGCGATTTACCGGTGCGTGTGTTTTGCAGCGCCAGCAGGGACCAATCCTTGGGGGAGCGGCATTCGCGCATTTCAGTTGTTGCCTCGCAGGTCTTGGCCAGCGTAATTGCCTGTCGGTTGGTGTAAGCCAAGAAGTTTGTGATTAGTGTAATGAATACCGTTTGCCCGTCTAGACATTACTAATAGCTGGGCAGCTCAATTAGACATTCACTTGGCGGCGTCTGTCTTTCGATTTGGCCACAGGGCGGCAAAGAAAGTTGCCGCAACTCGCCCCGCGCTCTAATTCTAACTGATCGTGGGGCAAATTGAAAGTTAACATGCAACAGGCGAGAGCTGAGCCTTGGGCGTTGCCTAGGGTAGATGAAGGGGGGTCTTTTTGTGTGCCACATTAGCTAAGCTTGCCCAAAAATTGCTGGCCAATTGGCGGCAGTTGATCCTATGCCGTGGCTGAACTCCTTTCAATTGCCCGACATGATTGTCCTTTTAACAGATTTTTCGTGTTGCACTTGGGCTACTGTTGTTGTTGCTGTTGTTGTTGTCGTTGCTGTCAATAATTTGATTGACTTGCGGCGCTGTTTGCGTGCGGCTGACTGGCTGGCTGGCGTTTCCTTTCGCCCGCTCCATTGGCTGCCAATTGGCTGCCATTCAGGTTAATGTGGCCTGCCAGTTACCCACAGCAGTTGCCGGTTGCCAGTTGCTGTGCCAGTTTTTCTAGCTTAAACGCATTTTCATAATTTTCCTATGCGCTCTGGTACAGTTCCGGCAAGACATGCCGCAGCACAACAACAACAACAACAAGTGTGGCATTTAACGGTACTCGGCTGCACAATTAGCCAGCCGCAGCCCACACACAGACTCACACACACCTGTCGACCTCACCATTAAAATGTTGATTATTATTTCATTTATGTGAAATTTTATTGTGCCACTTGCAACTCAATTATGCCCCACCGCACCACTAATTGCCACACCAATGCCACACACATGCAGCGGGCGTATTGTGGGAAAAGTCTTGTTAACAATAAAACCCCTCAGATCCTTCCAAGAAATCAGGCAGCAGCAATCTATGAAAGCAACTGCAGCTGATCAGCTGGCAGTCGTGCCCAGCCACATGATCTATCATTGATACCAATTACTTATACGAATTGCAATACACTGAGCAAAAACCTGAAGGGTTCTTATATGAACTTTCAATTTTCTGCTATCTAGAAGATCTATTGTAGTGCTTGCTTTTCATTTTCTATTATGCTATACATATTGTATACACTTTAGCTAAACTTTGTTTCTACTTTATACAACGTCCTGGGAAATAGCTGAGAGATATATTTCTTCTAATCCTTCCAATTATACAGCTGACATATAGCTGCTTCTGATAATGCCTAGTCTGTATATATCATATTTCGCATTCAACAAACTCCTTGATCTGCGAGTATTAGATTGCCTTTAGCATTTGCATTTGCCTTTCCAATTGCTTTCTGAAATGCCTTTATAGAACTTCTTCGAGCTACTATTTCCTGTTAACCAGTTTTTTGCTCAGTGTAGCTAGTTTGGCTTGCACGCCCCCCCACTGTTAGATGGCAGACTTACCTTCTTCTTATTATCACCGACCAATTTGGTAGTGTGCTGATCATCTTCGTTGAGGCTGGCCGAGCAGGGATCACGATATCTGCAAAAAGACAGATTGGGTTTAGTGTTTAGCAGCTGTCTGTCTCCCGAACTCTGCCCGAACTCTGCCCGGCTCTGGCAGTCGGAATTGCGAACCCAGTTGGACAACGCACAGTTGGGCGCAACCAGGGACAACCAGCTGAGCTAGCTTGGGGCGGCATTACGTTTGGGCTGGATTGGCTTGGTTTGGGTTGGGTTTGTTGGCAGCTCACCTTGATGGACAGGCGCAGAGCGGTTGGGTATAGTTGAGCCGCACGTAGACCGCATTGCAGACCTGCTGTATGGCGCACTCGGGCAGCAGATAGATGTGTTGATTGTGCGGATAATAATGATATTTGGTTGGCTTCGCTGTCGCCGTCTTCTGCAAATAGAGTTAGAAATAAGGCGTTGAGTTGTCAGTATATAATTTCAACTGCTGCCTGATGGATGTGGCCAAAAGGGTTGCTAATTAAAGTGCAGACGCAATTGGGATTAGATGGAGATTTAAGCGTGGGCTTGGCCAGTGCCTCGCCAGTCACCAACTGTGATTGTCAGCTGCAAATATTTGCTTTTTGTTGTGCAGCTTGTTTGTCTACAGCACAGCTCGTTGACTTGCCATGAGCCCAGACCAAGTGTGTGTTGGCTTCGCAAAATTGACGCAAACAGTTTTTTAATAACAACAGACAGGGTCCGTGCTAAAATTGAAAACGGTTAAACATAATAAAAACCAACTGCAAGATTCTATGCCAATCTTCGACTCGACTCGACTCGACTCGATTCGACTCGAGTCGGCTTGTGCCGCGGCTCTGCATTCAAAATAGCTGCACCACAGCAGGTTAATGGCAAACGAGACCCTCACATAATGCCACAAATTGCTTCCAAGCGGAAACTCTCCGGGAAGACTGAGTGCCGGCAAAAAAGAAATGAAAAGTTATTAAGAAATTGATGCACTCCACTGCAAGATGGGGTTACAGTGTGGGCCGGGCGGGCGGGGGGCATGGTGCGCGGTATCAGCCCTTGGTAACTGCCAAACGCACTCCACTTGCTATTTACTTGGCAATTTGTGCGCAGAACTCAGAGCTCAGAACTCAGAACTCAGCTCAAGCCCCGTCACCACTTCCTTTCCATAACTGCCAGCCATTTCCCCTTAGCTAACTTTTCTATGTAGCAAAACTTTCTAAAATATACTCGCATCTTGTAGGGCGCGGGGTGGGGTGTGAGGAGACGCTTTTCATCATTTTCCATACACTTGGTGACTTTTGTTTGGCTATTAAAAAAATGCCAACTACTTTCGCATATTGTATTTGCAAATATTTTTGCTCAACACAATTGAAAGTTGTTTGTCGTATGGTTAAAGTGAATTCCCCTCGCCTCAGCAAATGTTTTCCCTTTCCGCTCGATGGGCGAAAAACACGCACACAAATTAAATAGTCATTATGTGCGGGAATGCGTAAACATTTGTTAAAGGAATTCCTGGTACCACAGATTGTCTAAAATGATTGAGGGCTTAATTAATTGCTTGCGTTGGGTTCTTTTCTAGGTCTCGCATTGATTGTTCCGGATTGATGAGCACATGTACGTGGAGTACTAGGAAATCTGTTAGTATATGTGTTTCAGAGAGTCAAGTAAAGCTCACAATAACTAACTTAAGTTAGGGAAAGGTTGTCGCCAGTTGCTAGTCTCAGTGATATCTATAAATAGATATAGATATATAGATCAGTGATTGTTTTGACTGATTGATTGACTGATTGATTAACATTGCTCCGCCCAAATGTTGTCAGCTAGAAAGCTTTCGTTTGTATATAAATGAATATTAGGAAAGGTTTTTGGAAAATTCCACACAAAATATGATTCATTTTCCATTCAATTGGCTAAAATTGAAATGTTAAATGAAATTTGGACACAGTCGAGTAATAAGTGGAGAAGTGATGAGATTTTAGGAATAACTTAGTCTAAATTTCTGCTAGTATTTCATACCCTTGTAGAGGAGCATGATGTGATACCCTTGACTTCAATCAAAATGGCGTAAAAAGGGTTTAATGTATATTTGTTATGGAATGTGTAACCCATAGTAGAAGTATATTTGTGATCGATCAGCATGAACAGCATGGACCAAGCTCGGCATTTATTAATTATACTATGCTTCTTGCATATTTGCGAAGTTCTTTCAATATCGAAACACTACATTATATAGTTTTAATTTGATCGATCAGTCGTGATATTTAAGATCTTGTATGAACAACTTTTATGGCTTATCGAGCTAAAAAATGAGTCAAACCTGATCAAGATCGCATTATTATATAATATTGTTTCATGGGAAGAATCATTAGAAAAGCGGCTTAGCTTGTGGCTTAGCTTGTGTCTAACATATTTAGTAAGCTTTGTTGTTAAGCTAAAAGTATATTGTGTTAGACTTTAACTAAAGTGTTTTCGCATAAAAGAAGTATCTTAAGATTGCAGCTTTACAAGAGCAGCTCTCAGCTCATGACTCATACGCCATGTTGGCTGTCATTGTCATCCTCCGAGCTGAAAGTCGAACTCGAAGCTCAACTCTCACTCGGTTTGTTAGCAATTTTCCTTACTAATTGCGACTTGTAGTTGTTGCAATTGTTGTTGTTGTTGTTGTTGTAGCTGTTGTAGTTGTTTTTGTTGTTGTTGTTGGCTCCTTGCTACTTAGCACATAATTGAAGTTAACTTCTTTAGCTTAGTCGCCTCTTTAGCTCTCGTTGTGCCCATGCACTTCACCCAGAAAATAGCGCTTCCCATGCCAATCATTTGCATTTCGACTGAGGCCCCGGAGCAGTTGCTTGCCTGTCCCCTCTCCCCTTCTACGCTCTCTCCGCTCTTGTTGTACTGTGATTTACACTGGCTGGCATTATTATTGAGTCTTGAGCGTCCGGAGCGTCTTGCTGTTGCCCTCTGTCCGCGCTGCAGTCAGCTGTTTGTCGCATCTGTCCAAATGTGCAACTGTCGCCTCGGCGCATTGTTGCCGGGGCATTGTGGCAGGGTTGAATCTCTGGCTTGTTGCCTGTCTAGTTGGCTGACTGGCTGACTGCCTGCCTGCCTGTCTCTTTCACTTTGGCTAAGTACATTTTTAAATATTTACCATGTTGTTGGACAAGCAACTGGCAACTGGGCAGGCAGCAACAGGTGGGCTGGCAGGGGCAGTGGCAGGGGGCAGGGGATTTCGGGCTGCTGCCTCTGCTGCTGCTGCCTAACTAGTCTTTAGTTAAAGAATTTTCCACGAATTGCAAATTAAAGCGTCGCCTCGCGTCCGCTTTTTAGTTTAATTTTTTTGTTTTCGGTGTGCAGCGTTCGACATGGCACACGGGTTAAAGTTCAGCCTGTCGCTTCCCCCTGACTCACACACACTCTCACACACTCACACACACACACACACTTGAAAATCGTGTTTCTAGCGCTCTTCGGCTACCTTTCCGTTTTATAGTTTTGTTGTTGTTTTGTTTTTCCTGCCGCACGTCGAGTGCTGCGCGCGTCTCGCCTCATGAAGTGGCACGACCTTTTGTAGCATTCGCCGTTGATGCATTTCGAGTGCCATGAATTGCGTTTTGATTGAAAAGAAAGTGACATTTCCGCTGATTTCTTTGCTGCAGCAGCGCATTTGCTGCTGCTGCTGTTGATTTTCCTTTTCTGCATGTGCTGTTGCCTATAAATGTGAGGTCTGCTGCCGGGTTCAGCCGCGCTGCAACCTTTGCCAGTTTGGTCAATGTTTGTTTAGTTCTTGCTGCCAAATGCATCGACTCTGGAGTGTCAATTAAGCGCAAACTGTTTGCCAAAAACATTGGCAGCTAATTTTTGACTGTGTGCAACACGGCGTATGTGTAATCCCAGTAAATATCCAAAAGCGAAAGCCCTTTAATTACGCCAGACATTGATTGCTTGTCTATACGAGATTGCGATTTTGATTCATTTTATTTAAATATAATTAAGACTCAATCTTAGTTAGTTCTCAAAGTATCAAAGTATCAATATATATAGTATCGAATAATCGATAGCTATTGATTGATAACTATCGATACGATGGTTATATGGTATCGAAGTAACGTTTTACAGCTCTATGGCATATGCTTATTTATGCCGACTTGGTAATATGATTGCAATGATAATGAGCTGCATTTAAAGCTAAGCTCGCGTTCTTAATATCAATCATTATGCAGCTCATTTGAATAAGCTATTTGCTCAGTCTATCTATAAGTTAGTCAAACTGGAGATGTCAGCGTTATCGATAATTGCATACTATAATGAAAAGCGAGCATACTATCGACTGTTTGATTGACTGCCAAAGCTTTCGATATTCGATATTGTTTCGGACTACTTCTAGGCGAAACTATTGTAACTGCCATCTCTTTTTATTGAGTATTTAAATATGAATAATGTTATCGATAGTTCAATAGTAGCGAAGCTATCGACAGTACTCTATCTATGGACATTATTTATAAAATGATCGATAGATAATTGAACTATAGATTCGATCGAGCACTTGCCTATTCTTCTTTATACCCAGCTAGACTTGGGCTAACTTAAACTATCGATTGCAGCAACTTTAAAGATTCTTTCTGCTTAAATTAGTTAGCTTAAAGCTCGCTGCTTTGATTCACTTGTTGACAATTTAAGCGACAAGTTTTGACTAGACCCATACGTATTTTGTTTTGGAACAGTTTCTTGTTTTCAGTTGGTTTTCTTTTCATTTCATTTCAAACTTGCCCCATTGATTCAGCTACATAAATTTACTTTTAATGAGCAGCAGCAGCAGCAGCAGCAGCAGCAGACGCTGTAGCTAATGTTAAGCGCGTGTAGCTGACAGCGACTTCGGCTTGTGGCTGCAGTATCTGAGGGTTACGCTCGAAAAGTATCTCACAGATGCGAAAGCGAGGCGCTTGTGAAACGCCCTCGAGCTGTCAGCCAAAAGCTGTTGATTCAATGCAAATTTTTATATAGAGTAGTTGTGTAGGTCATGCCACGCCCACACGACCCCCCCAACGCCCATCTGAAGTGATTTTCTGTGTAGCTGGCACGCAATTAATAAATAATTTTCATTTCATTTTCATTTGAGATTTGATTTAATTACGTGAAAGTCGCCACGCTTGCGAGTCACGCCCCCGCCCCCGCACCCGCCCCCTCTCTTAACCTGTGGGCTGTATATGGTGTAAGAGAACAGAAAATTAGTTGCCATTATGAGTGTGTGCGTGTGTGTGTGTGTGTTGTCTCTCACTTGTGTGTGTGTGTGTGAATTATTTCTTTTTTTTTTTTTGGCTGCCTTCGAGGGCTTTTTATGTGTTATTTAATTTGATGCGTCAAGTGAAAATGAAATTTTGTTGTGTAGTGTGTGTGTGTGTGTGTGTGTTTATTTAATTGTTGCTTGCAGGTTCTTGTCAGGTTGTTGTTGTTATTTAAAGAGCGTGAAATTTCAAGTAGATTGCCGGCTCACGATGCTGCCGCGGGCATTTCATGTTGTTGTTGTTGTTGTTGTTGCTGAGCTAAGCTAAAAGCTACCGAAAATCCAAAGATTTGCCTTTTACTTGTTGTTGTTGTTGTTGTTGTTAAGTACACATTTCACTTGAGTTGTTGTTAGGTTGTTATATTGTTAACTGTAGTTTCTCATGCAAATCCACGCAATTCATTTGTTTGTTTATTTGCTTTCAAATGTTGTTGCTGCTGTTGCTGCTGCTGCTGCTGTTGCTGCTGCTGTTGTTGCTGTTGCTGCTGTTGTTGCTGTTTGCTCAACGCTTTTTTCCGGTTTGCTGGCCATTGATAGCCATCAGCCAGCGCAGCATCAGCCCAGCGCAGCGCAGCGCACTTGATGGGGCAGTTAAAAAATATTTTTGAACTCCACTCAAACTCTAGAAATTGCTCTTGGCCGCGGGGCGTAATTAAAAAGGTTCAATAAATCGCCAGCTGATGGCCAGTTTGGCTGCATCCGTTAGATACATAAAGTTCAGAGTTTAAATTTCTGCTTGGCCATTCCTGGAAGCAAAAAGATATGCCAGCCTGCACGACTTTTGGATACGCTGCAATTGAATGAACTTTTGTTTTGTACTCTAGCCAAGGGCATTGAAGGGGAAGCCCCCCGGATGAGTCTTTAAGTATATACATATGCATATATGCACATATTCTTGATTTTGTTCTCTTGTTTGTTTCTATGACGCTTTTTTGCTAAAGCCTTTGTTGATCTGTGTGAAAGAAATTGCCCATTTCTAAGAAATCCTAAAGCCCAAACAAACAAACTAGTCGAGTAGAGAAAAATACTTGCTAAGCAAATATGCTGGCACTTAAGCTCTACATGCTCTATTGGCAACAGTGTATTTAGGTATAAAAAAAAGTATATGTATATATGTATATCACGGCACAGGAGACGGGCAGCTAACCCAATGTTCAACTTGCAACTTCCATCTTTAGTTGCAAACTGAGGCAGCGCTGTCTCTGCGCATGCGTAACTGATATCCATCTTGGGCGGCGTTACATTTTCTTTATATATACACACACACAAATATTTTTATATATATTTTTTTTTTCGCCGCGCTGCGCATAACTTGTCAAACAACAAACAAAGCCGGATGGGCTAAGCGAGCGAGGCCATGGTCAAGCCGGGCCAGGCCAAGTCAGGCCGGGCCGGGCCCGTCCTGGCCATGTTGCAGCAGCAGCAGCAAGACTCTTCTATGATATAAGTGTAACACGTCTCATAAAAAAAACTCGCCCAATGTTTGCTTCGTAAGCGTCGGAGATTGCATCAAAGCGCTAAACGCGAGCAGCAGCTGATGGCTGCGGGCGGCAGGCACAGGTGTAAAAGGGGGAAAGGGGGAGAAGGGGGGGGGGGCACCTGCACATGCACAGCAATTACATTATTTCGCAGGCGGCGTTGCGTTGGCAACAAAATTGAATAATCCAATTGCCCGCTGCACAAATGCGGCAGCAGCAGCATTCCATGTTGTGCCACCGGACACAGTGGACACTCGACTCGTGTTCATAATTGTTGCAGGCCAAAAAAAGAAGAAGCAGCAGCGAAAATAACTGACAAGCGTTTTATGTGTCAAATGCAAGAGCAACATGTTGCTGCTGCTGCTGCGGCAAGTTGTTGCTGCTACGAGTTGTTGCTGCAGCGAGTTGTTGCTGCTGCAAGTTGTTGCCTTTGCATTGGGCAACGTTAATTTGTTCTAATTTGTTTCTAATGCCCGCGCAGCTATCTTTCTAAGCTATTTTTGTGACTTGTCATAAGCTCATAATTGTTGCCGTTGTTGCTGCTGTTGTTGTTGCTGTTGCTGTTGTTGTTGTTGCTGTTGTTGTTGCTGCTGTTGTTGCCGCTGTCCGAGTTGGTTTCGTGTTTAATGCTCAGTGCCGTAATATTTTTCTTTATGCTTAGTACTTATTACTTATTGTTGTTGGTGTTGCTCGCCGCTGGCCGAGTTTATTGTTCTAGTTTTGTTGTAACCTACCTCCCCGCCCCTCTCTCCGGTTGCCCCCTTGCGTCAGTGGCTCTATTAACAGTTCTTTCGGGTGCCCACACTTGGCTGTTTGGGTTTGTTGAACTCTTAATGAGTTTATATGATCTTTAACGAGCAATGCATTTGTTTGTTGGGTCACTTTTTTTTCCTTTCGGGGAGACATCTCATCTCATTCCACGGAACGGATGCGCGTCTAATGAGCAGCTTTATTATTTAGCTCCGGGCGGGTAGTATATGAGCACAAAACGTTTGCCATCAATGCTCGATGTTTGTTTCGGATTAAGCCATTTGGCATTAGAATTTATTGATGGAAATATGTTATCTTTCACTTCATTATAAACCAATTTATTCAGTACCAAGGCTTCAAAATGATCTATAGTCGCATTATTGCTTCTAATGAAAGTTTGTTAAGGTTAGGTTTTCTAGTTCTACTCAATGCAGTTTAGGTTAGCAGCAATAATAATTGGTTATGTTAAATGTAATCGATACTTTTGCAGGTCTTTGCTTAAAACTGTTTTGTTATCGACAAATAATATCTAGCAATAAGAAGAATAAAGAGTACAGCAATTCTGCTGATTTTATATTCCAATTCTGCTAAGCTGTGAAGATTTGTGTGTTAATATCGAATTGAAGCTAAATGAAACGGCTTATTAACCCAAGCTGCATTCGAATTGATTAATGTTATCGATAATATCTATCGAACTTGCTGCAATTCTACTGATCTTTACAATCAATTTACTAATCGATGCAAGCATTAGAAATGCCTTTAGATTCAAACTCTTCTTACTACTCTACTCTACTCTACTCTGCAGTTTCTGGTTATGACTCAATGTATCGAATATATCGATTGTTCAAACTATTGAGCTATTAACAGCTGTACTCTAGAATTCTGTATCGAAAGTTCATTACATCAATTCTCTAACACCTTGAAGTTGCTTAACCAAACAAAACTATCGAAAAGTTTGGTATAGCTAGCCGATAGTTAAGATTGTCCGTCTTATAATAAACTCGTAAGTTCCCACTTTCTAGATATTGATTCTAGATACAGATTTTATCTTCTATTGACCTGCTACTAAAAGGCTACCCATTAAGTGTTCTACTCTTGAGTTTCCCAAAAAAAGTATCGATTGAAGACTAATGCTTTTCGTGTAGAAACGAGCTCACTTTTGCTTAAGACCCATTTTGCATTCAAGCATCGCATTATTTGCTCGTTTTGGACAAATTCACTTAGGTGCGGGTAAACGTATCTAACCATCGCTCAGCTGGTCGTTTACCTCGAACAAAAGGCGGCTCCTAACCGCAAATGGTCAAAATGTTTACATTTTGTTTTCAGCGCTAATACGCACATCAAACAGCGTATTCCCGCCTCTTACCCGCAAGAGGGTACAAGATTTGGAAGAGTTTTTTCTATAGTTTTTTTAGCGTCTACTCACGTACAGCTTGTGGTCATTGGAGGAGGAGGGCGAAGGCGTTGACTGAGGGGCGTCTCTTACCTGCAAAATGGAAAGAAAGCGAAATTAGTTGCCGAGAAGTTTAAAACATAATCGCAATAATAATAGCAACAAATTCCATCTGCATCTACTGCTGCCAATTCGCATTTAAATAAGCCATCAACTTTCTACATGTTGCAAGCAACATTACGGGGCAATTCCATAGAAACATTGCTTTTGATCTGTGGCAGAAGCCGCTGCAGATTTCAATTTAGCTTAACACCAACAGCAACAACGACAACCAACAACGTTGCCTGCCTTTAATTTGTTGCGCCTAATTATTGCATTTCGTCGTCGTTGTTGTTGTTGTTGTTGTTGCTGTGATTTTCGTTGTCTTTTGTCTTTTGCCGGGGCATTTCTTTGGGCATCTCTTAATGCTATGCATAGAGCATTATAATATGTAGTTCTCTTCGTTCCGAAGGCCTTGAGGCCAACACTTTCTTTATTGGACTTTCTTTAGATTTATCTTTTACAGCTTTGCCGCCAGCGGCCTTTGCTTTCTGCCTTTTGTTTCTTTGCTTTTTGCGTTGCGTTGCGCTTCACTGTTTTTTCGCAACGCTTTTCCAAGACAGCAACAAGAAGAAGAAGCAGCAATCGCTGCGGAATTCCAACATTATGCAGTGCGTTAATTATGGGAGAGCCTGGGGTACTAATGTCTATATCATTGGGTGCGCACCCTATTAAAAGCGTAGCTGGCAAAAAAATAAAAGAAGTAGCTAGCAAAAAAAGACACCCAAGTTGGCTTTATAAAATGCCGACCTTTAAAGCCAACTTTTTGCCTAGTTTTCTAGGGGCTACACTGCAAAAAATGTGTCGGAAATTCTTTACATAAATCATTTCAGAGCAGCGTGAACAAAACTTTAAGCACAAAGTTCTTTATTTAAGAAAGATTTTCCTTTTGATGCTTAAAACTTAAGCAAAGAAGCGATTCTTCAGCTATTTGTGCTTAGATCGCAGTGAGGCTTAAACGAAGTTTGAACTTTCTTAATTTCTGATCTTGCTGATTTAAGTTATCTTAAAATAAGTTTTGTGTGAAGAATCTGAGAACATCAATTTTTGTGCAGTTCTCAGTTTAGTTTAGCCTGTTAGTTCTCTAGAGAAATTTTCGCCCGATTCAATATATGGTGCTTGATTTAAGTGGTTTTGTGTATACTTGTATACTTAAAACAATATAATTTTATACTATTCGGCATTCTTCTTAAGATGCATTGGACAATTGCCTTAAGATAACTGAGCATATTGAATAGATAGTATCTCGGTATCTTAGATATCTCAACTCTAACCCAGATCTAATGTTTAAATTAATCATTAACTTCTTTGAAGCATATTGATTTTATTTTAAGATTTTATGGGCTTAAATGCAGCTCCAAGTTGCTTTCAAAAATATTGAAGCAGATATCGTACTTAAAATGTCTAATAAGATTTTAACAAAGAATTGTGAGGCTGGGATTTAAAAGAGTCTTGATTTGAACTTAAATTAAGAATCTTTAGCATGAAATTTCATTGGTTTTTAACTTTTTCGCAGTGCATAAGAAAATATCGAAACTGTGGACAACGATTTCGTCACAGTCCTTTGTCTCAGTCGTGACCGCTGACTGTGGCGAATGATGATTGTTTTTTTTTTCTTCTATTTGTTGTTGTTGCCACTTTTTGAGTCAGGGGCAAACTGCAATTTGCGACAAATTCTGTACGTTAGAAAAATTTCACTTGGCTGCAAAACTAGCCGTCTGTCGTTGTTGTGCTCGACCATTTGTGGGCATTTTGTCTATAGTTTGTAACCTCAATTTGCATTTGAGTTTTGGTACAACGACAAATATGGCCAAAACAAATTTCGTTTTGG
This sequence comes from Drosophila kanekoi, assembly GCA_037075305.1. Taxonomy (NCBI): domain Eukaryota; kingdom Metazoa; phylum Arthropoda; class Insecta; order Diptera; family Drosophilidae; genus Drosophila; species Drosophila kanekoi. Next base: position 12,872,054 of record JBAMCE010000141.1, read on the forward strand.
TATTTCGACAGCTCTTTTTTATTATTTTGCTTTTTGTTGGTATCTTCGATTGTGATTGCTTTTGGCCGTTTTGATTGCTGTATAAGTAAGAGATAGAAAATCGCGTCGTTTGGGTTAACAGTAAATCAATTGGCAGCAGAACGTATCTAAAAGATACACACACACACACACACAGACACATTGGCCAAGATACATCAGCATTTACAGCTATCAATCATAATTAAGTGAATGATAATCAAAATGGTCAGCATTATGATGGACTGACTGGCTGGCTTGGAGTTGCTTTATTCTTGCCCAGCCTTTGTCTGTATTATTAGAGGTAATGATAAAGAGCCGCAGCTCGAGCGGATCGCTTCCAAGTCTCTGGCACCGTTATGCAGGTTAACATAACTCCCAGGCGAAGCAGCAGCAGCAGCAGCAGCAGCTTCTTGCTCTCTCATTGTCTCGACCTCATCTCGTATGCAAACGCAGGCGCATTCCCGCAAGTCTCACTTTGAGATACAAACACAGATGCGAGTGCGAATTGTTGTTGTTGTTCCTGTTGCTGTGGTATCTAACATTGACATGCTGGCAACTGGCAACCGGCAACTGCCTGGCAAATTTAGCACGCTAAGCTGAGAGCCAAGTCGACTGTAGCTTTCATTTTAGACCGGGTGACAGCCCAGCTATGAGATGCTGCTGTTCTTGTTGTTGTTGTTGTTGCTGCCACAAGCTCAGACGCTGCCACATTAATTTATTAGTCGCACTTGCAATTGCTGTTGGATGTTGTTGTTGTGTTTCTTGTGTAAAAGATACGCACACGTTGCGATACATTTTTTATTTTATTTTTTTTTTGCCAGCAACTGTTGCCTGCAGCCGTGGCCCCTAGTTGTCGCCTATCAAATTACGTTGCTGGGATGCCAAACCAACAACATTTGAAATCTCTGGCATTTTTGTAGTTGTTGTTGAAACCATAGCTGCAGCAGCTTGTTGCCTGCCTTGTTAGTGCAGCGAGCGAAAGAGAGAGCGATAGAGAGTGTGTGAGAGAGAGAGACAGGGAGAGAGTGGGCGAATGCAGGCTGGCAAATGAGTAATGAGAAATGAGGTTTATGCGCTGTGCGCTTATCATGAATTTGCAGCTTACGAAAAGCAAGATGTACATACGTATGTAGATTTGGGCTAAGCTGGCGGCATTATTAATCACTTTTAACTGTACCAAATTGCATAGAAACAATAAATTTATAGATTAGAATTAAAGATAGATATAGAGAGCAAAGAGATTTCAGAGCTTGGAAGCCAGGAAAAGGTATTTGCATACGATAAGACTGGACAAAGATAGACTCGGAAGATCGCAGTACTCTTAACTCCACCAACTCCACGACAGTTTGTTTCATATCACGATATAATTCGTTCTTATGAAAAGCTTAACACACTTCTGACTAATTCCTAACCACGTTCAGGTCTCACATAGCTTCTCTGTGCTACGCTTTAATCGTCATGTCAATCAGCTAAATCGTAATACTTTTTGCATCGTGATATGTTTTGTGTGTGTCATGACAAGTCCAGTAAACTTTTGACTTCGTCATAATGTAAGCCCAGCTTTGCTTAATCCCGCCTTTATGTAGATATTCCTGCCCAGCTTAATATCATTTAACGAACACGTGTAAACCTGCCCGTTGAGACTCTTCTATTTCTATCGCTGCGGCGATTTGGTTTCGCCTGCCCATCATGCCAGAAATTGCGAGTGGGAATATCACAATGTATACTGTCCAGTGTAAAATTCGCTCATTAATTTTCGCGTTCCCCAACTGACATTGATGGAAGATGCGGTCGTGTTATGGATGCATGGGAACCACATAAACCAAAACTAAACTAAAACCCTGCTGCTGCTGCTGTTCCTCCTCCTGCTGCTGCAGTTCCTCCTCCTGCTGCTGCTGTTCCTCCTCCTGTTGCTGCAGTTCCTCCTCCTGCTGCTGCTGCTGCTCCTCTTGGTGATTAATACAACTGGCAGGCAATTGTCTTGCTTGGCTGTGCTGCTCATTTTGAGCTCCTGCTAGCTTTCCATTTTTCCATATGTGATCTCTTTGAACCCAATTATTGTTGTTGTTGTCTGGAGTTTCTTGCCAAATGACACATATTGCATAGCTTTTCATTTCTATGGCTGTCTGTGGTGGGTGTGGCCACGCCCCGTGCACACGCTTTTGGCCCACAAACTTTTGCTTTTATGGATGCGAATGATAAACTTCGATGACTTCGCTGATACTCACTTTGGGGGCTGGGAATTGGCCGTCTCCTCTTCGCAGTTAGAAAGCGCATTTTTCGCTGCGATCCATAATTGCCCGCTTGTGGTTGCTGCAGTTGTTGTTGTTGTTGTTAATGCTGGTTGTTGGCGGTTGTTGTACCCTTTTTGCACCATTTTGTTGTGGGTTCCATGCCAGTTACCAGCGTTCCAGCGGGCTCCTGCCACCTCTCTAAGCTGCAGCTCCTAGTTTTGCGGCTATTTGTGGCTTTGTCCATTTTTGTTTTGGGCTGCGTTTCGTGCGCAATTTGTTATTTTAATGATTTCGATGGAATCTTCTTCCCCCCTTGCTGCATATAATTGCGCGGGTGTTGTTGTTGCTGCTGCTGCCGACTTCTGTTTTGGGTTTGGCGAGAAAGTCGCATTGCATTCAAATGCAGCTCAACGGCGACGCCAAGTCAAAAGTTAAAGTGTTTACACGCCTCTCTGACAATACCCACACACACACTCACACTCACACACATACACACAGACACTCAGTGCAACACACACAAATCTGACAAATGGCCAGACAATAGCAACAGCAGCAGCAACAACACTGGGCACAAGTAAGAGTGCTTAACTCAAGAGTGCCTGACTGGTAGATGCCCTGTAGCCAGCTTTTAAATGCTGTAGCATACATTGCCTACTTATGCATGTAACACACACAAAACACACGCAGCAAGGTCACAATAGGCAGCTGTGCATTGTGTTCCCTTTGCTCCGTTATATCTTCAATAGCTTCTTTGATCTTAATGAACTTTTTTCAGGTCTGTTGAGATATTAAGATAGTAATATAGATAAAGCCGTAAATCTTAAAATCAAATTTGTTTTAAGTCAGCTCTTGTAATCTCAAACAACGAGAATTATAGATTTACAAGAAACTAAAACTTGTCTTTCTATATGTATACTATTAAGCTGCTCTACTCTCTAAACAAGGAGTCGAAACTTAGCTTGACTTTATGATATTTGCTCCGCAACTTTATAACACCCCTTCACACAATTGCAATGGGCATTGGGTATAACAACAAAGAGCAATGGCTTACAAATTGCTGGCGACGTTCAGCACAGTAGTTGACAACATCAACAACAACTAACAACAACAAACAACAAACAACAACAAACAACAACAAACAACAACAACAACAACCAGCAGCAACTACAACGACAACAGGCAACAACAATGTGTATGTCTGGTGCCGGCAAACATTATTATGGCCACATTCAAAGCCTCTTCGTCTCGGACTTGGCATTGTAATCATCAATATGCAGCATACAGTTCCCCCTTCTGGCCCTCCTTTCGCTCTATTCAATGCTATACAAATATTTACCCATGCCATTAGGCGCTGGCTGCATTTAACAGCTTCTAATATCCGTGAAATACAGCAAAGCCTTTAAGCTGGCACGGTTTTGTGATCATAGCCAAAGTATATAACTTGTTTGTATTTATGCCAAGTGGACCCTACAAAAGGGCTTACAGCGCTTGGCTGCGAGTGCAGCTGACCGCCTTTTTGTCTGGCTGGCGTTTTCTCGCATGGAAATTGACACTTTTGCTGGCCAGTCTATCGACACTTGGTAAAAATTGTGTCAAGTTGTCAACAGCAGCAACAGCGGCAGCAACAGCAGCAATCAGCTGTCAGTGTGTCAGTTGGATGGCCTAAAAACTGACCACACTTGCTCCAAAGTGAGTTGATGAAGACAGCTATGCAATCGATATGTGGCACAGCAATTGAAAATGAAAACGAATTAACGCAAACAGACGGTAAATCTAGTGAAACTCTGCTGTAATTAAAATATATCTATGCTATCGATAATAACTATAAGTATCGTTGACGATATTTCGAGCGCTATCGATTATCTATTATCCTTAAATATCGATAGACCTCAATGATGCTCGGCGGCAGCGCTGTTTGAAAAAAATTGTGATCCATTAAAGATAAAACATTTAACAGGGAAATGGTAACGACAACGATAACTATCGATAGCAACAATCGATAACACTATAGATAATGCAATTCAAGCTTTTAACTAACCTTGTAAAACTATCGATAACTCGAGGTTAATCAACTGGAATTGAATGTAAGTGGATCTTCATAACGATCAATGAAATAAAATGCTTTTCCATTTACTCCTTACGGTTAAAGTACATTATGATAATAATAGGGAAGAACAGAGATACTTTCGATAACAAATCAAATCAGACTCTAGGTACAAAAATCGACTACATGTCGCCTGTCATCGATTGTGCAGTCATCCTGCGCTTTAAGTTTAACCTTCTTTAGCCTATTCGGTAGCTTTTGACCAGCCCCAGACTGACTTATGCATTTTAATGTCCGGTCATAAAGGAAAAAAACATGTTTCTATGCATTTATGTAAGTTGTCAGTGGCGGGTTCTAAGTTGTGTGCCTTTCGTATCTGGCAGATACACGTACTCAGCGTCGAGTACAACAAATTATGCGACCCCGCCCCCAGACGGAAAGTTTTGTGTGCATTTTAAATGTGAAACTGGACGCTTGTGTCCAGGTGGAGGCAACGCGAAATTACAATTTCTTGATGCACGAGGGCGACCGAGAACAAACTGTAGCAAACTGTGGCACAAACTCAAACGCGAACGACAAATTAGCAATTTAAATTTCCGGCAGCAACAATCAACATAAAATACATATATATGCGTTTCTGCGAATGCCGACCCCCCCGCGCTGCCTTGCCACATGTTGCCGGTAGCTGTTGCGCAGAATTGTGTCAAATGTGCTTTTAGTGGCCCGGCTCGGCCCGGTCTGTCCCGGCCACGCCCACCGCCTGGCACTTTCTTTTGCATTAGACATAAATTTTATGACGCTGACGCCTTTATTAGTACGAGCTGCCGCTGCCGCTGCCGCCTGTTGCTCCCAATTGCAACACTTGCCACAAGTGCTCAGTAAAAGTTGTAGCGCCACAAAAAAATACAAATAAACAACAAAAATAAAAGCAAAAATCGTCGGAAAATTATAAACGCTTTACATTCAGTTTTTGCCATTGCAAAAATAGAAGGAAAATAGAAAAAAAATGCAATTTGAAGCATTATTTTTGTTCGTTGATTGCATTCACCTGATGTGTGTTTGTGTGTGTGCGGGTTAAATGTTGCATGTCTATGTCCCCCTACCTGGCTGCCCCGCACTCATTTGCCCCTCTCTGCCAATCTCTGTGTCTCTCCACATCGATTTGGTGGAAAGTTTGATAGATGCATATCTTTTCAATGGCCACGTTAATTGCAGCTGAGCATAGAAATTGCTGTATTAAGTTTGCCCTCGGGGCCAAAAATCATGGGTCAAACTAGCCAAAGACCGCAACTGTGTAGCTCGGTGTAAATCTGTATTTGATCTACGTTTTCAAATTTGTTCAGTTTCATTTCGTGCCGCACCGTAACTTTTCTTCAACGCTTTGTTATTTGATGCATTCTTTAAGGGGTTTTTCAATTTTGTCACGAAATGAATGAGACCTTTTTGGAGCTCATAAACTATATAGATTCTTCATCCGTATCAACAGGCGACTCTCTTGGATGCTTTGCATAACGAAACTTGACTTAAATCTGCATCCTTGTAGCCATTAATCATGTCGGGCTTTACTGGATCTGTTCACTATATATTAAAGAGGTTAAAGAAAGGTTTTCTTATGGGCTCACAGTTGATGTCTTCTGGCTGTTGCAAGCATTTGCATAAAATCATCATACCCTCTGTAACTATTTTCAATGGGTGTTCAGCGTTCAAAAACGGGAGTTCTTATATGATCAATTTTTGTAGTTTTTGCCGTACCCTGAACCCACTTTATTTATTTCGTTCGTAAACATAAATGAAATCGAAAATGTGAGGAATGTCTTTAGTTGTCCACAAAAGTTATTTCAACATTGGACTACTTTTTCTTATAGAAACCGTTGAACTTCAAGTTATTGTATAACAAAAACTTGTTTGTTTTTAAATGATATCCCAATCAAAGTGAAGCACATTATCATAAAGATATAATAGATCGTTTTACTGTGTGGTTAACTGTGGTTAACTTTAGATAGTTGTATATAATAGATTCTTCCGATATGATATTGGAATAAATTACAGTTGGATTATGTATATATATATACATAACTTCATTGAACATTTGCTCTACAAATACAAGAGTATTTAACTTAAACCACATTAAAGTTGACTCTTCTTTTTTTATTGTTTTTGGTTTTTATTATTTGTTGGCCGCTTTAGAAAGTACAATAAATTTATAGACCATAAAGCAGGCAGAATAGCGGCAATCGCTCAGTTCTGGCCGCCTTATAAATAATTTATCAATTTTAAATCAAAAATTGTTTTGCTAGATTTTTATTTCTATTTCTATTTTGTTTTTTTTTTGCAGTTTTGCCGCAGCGCAGCAATTGAATTAGCCATAGACAATGGCAACAAAGTTGCGATTGGCAACAACAAAGCGAATTGTGATTTAAATGCAATTGGTTTTTGTTTTTGTGCTGTGTGTGTGTGTGTCTGTGTGTGTGTGTGTGTGTGAGTGTGCTCTATGCACAATTACACGACCTAGAAAGCCAAAGCAGCAGAAAGTAACGAGAAGAAAGCCAAAAGCCAAACTCAAAGACAAACTCAAAGGATGAGAGTTTGCTTTGGCAATTGAAGTTGATGAAGAAGTGCGACTGCAGGGGAAGAGAAGGAGGAGGGGGGTAGCCAAAGGAGGGTATTGATATGAGGTCTGATGGGGGCTCTGCCGAGCCGAGTTTTGCGGCTAATGCAAATAGTTGCCAGCGAGACATTTACAATTAGTTGCCAAATGCTGTGAGATCTTAATTTGGTCGTGGACTCGTGAGGCGGCTGCAAACGTAGGGTAAACCCCATGCCAGTGGGGGAGGGGTATTGGGGGACCCCATGCCAGATGGGAAAAGGGAGGTTACGACTGTCTAGTTTTGATGTAGTTTGTTTTACGCTCAGCTTCTAAAAGTGGCCGAAACTCTCACTTAATGGAAAGTGCCCAGTCGGCGCCCAAGGCTCTCATTAGGGCATCAAAGTCTAAAGATCTGGCTGGCACGATTGCCAAAGCTCCGACCCACGCATCGGGCAACCGATCCAGCCATGGGTTAGTAGCCAAGTCATGGCCGCAAATGAAGCGCGGCCAGATCGCAAAATCTTCGGACACGTATATGAAACACTTAAGGGTTTTTTTCTTTTTTTGGTCCATAATTGGAGTTTCACTTTTTTATTTCTTACATTTCGCATAATTTGCGCTATTTTCACACTAATGAGATTTTATTTTTAGATATTTTTTTTAGGTTTTTGGTTTTTTTTTTTTTATAAATTATTGTTATTAGCGTTAGGTTAAAAGTTCTTTAATTGCAAGTAAAAGTTTGTGGCTGGATAAATGTTTTTAATAAATCAAGAAGAGCTGCAAAACAGAAATAGAAATGCAAAACCCTTTCCCAAAAAGAGTTGGCTTAGAAAGCCAGCGGCTAGACCTAGTTCAAGACCCCAGCGAGACAGACTGACAGAGAGAGAGAGAGAGAGGGAGAGAGAGAGATGGAGAGAGAGAGTCTTTGTTGGTGAGCGGCGCTTTTCTCAGCTTTCTTCTGCCGCATTGTTCGATTTTTCCTAATCATATGAATAATGTTAACTCTTTCCCTGGGCTCTTGGCTCTTGGCTCTGCCTCAGCTTCAGCCTCTGGCTTTCTGCTTGAATGCATTCATTTGCATTTGCTTGCAGCTTCCGCTAGCGCCTGCCCCACACTCCGCCTGGCCGCTAGTAATTGCTGTTGGGGCTCTTTGATTAGCATAAGTTTTGGGCTAACGGTCGCTGCTCTCTCGGCCATTTGTATGTGTATTTTGTTAACAATCGTCTGATAAGACTTGAAGCCAAAGTCATGACAACTATTTCATGGTCAGTCGATTTATGGCCAATTCCATGCTTCATTTCGCTGAACTTTCCAACAGCTGGCCACAACCTCCAGCCAAGGCTTCACCTGCTGTCTAACAAAACCAATGCCAATTGGCAGCTGCAAAAATTTCACACTTTTCCACAAATATCTAATACATAGTTCCGGGCTTTATTTATAGCTCTATTTAGGCATTCGAAATATGGTTTTATTTTTTGTTGTAATCATTATTATTATTATTTTTTTGATTTGTTCAAATTACGTTGAGTGTAATTCACTTTTCTTGGCTTTTGTTTTTCTTTCCACGACTCGCTCGAAGGCTATGATTATCTGCTCTATGCCTTGTAAAATTGTTGGTGTCATTGTTATGAGGCACGCGGCAAAGTTAACCATAATGGGTGACGGGGGAAGGGGCGAAGGGGGGCGGGGTGGCGGGGCCACACAGTTACTGCTTAAGTCAGTGAAACTTCTTTGCCTCTTTCTCGTGGCTGGCTGTTTTTCAGCGTAATAATGCAAATGTAAAAACTATTATTAATTGCCAGCTACATGCAACGGGCGAGGGCGTGGTCATTGAGGCACTGAGCCTGGCACATGCCGCTGTTTTTTATCTATACCCTGTAAACACAGCAAGAATTGTAAAGTCTATCCTTACACCAAGTATAGAGTATAGAGTATAGAGTATAGAGTATAGAGTATAGAGTATAGAGTATAGAGTATAGAGTATAGAGTATAGAGTATAGAGTATAGAGTATAGAGTATAGAGTATAGAGTATAGAGTATAGAGTATAGAGTATAGAGTATAGAGTATAGAGTATAGAGTATAGAGTATAGAGTATAGAGTATAGAGTATAGAGTATAGAGTATAGAGTATAGAGTATAGAGTATAGAGTATAGAGTATAGAGTATAGAGTATAGAGTATAGAGTATAGAGTATAGAGTATAGAGTATAGAGTATAGAGTATAGAGTATAGAGTATAGAGTATAAAGTATAGAGTATAGAGTATAGAGTATAGAGTATAGAGTATAGAGTATAGAGTATAGAGTATAGAGTATAGAGTATAGAGTATAGAGTATAGAGTATAGAGTATAGAGTATAGAGTATAGAGTATAGAGTATAGAGTATAGAGTATAGAGTATAGAGTATAGAGTATAGAGTATAGAGTATAGAGTATAGAGTATAGAGTATAGAGTATAGAGTATAAAGTATAGAGTATAGAGTATAGAGTATAGAGTATAGAGTATAGAGTATAGAGTATAGAGTATAGAGTATAGAGTATCGAGTATCGAGTATCGAGTATCGATTATAGAGTATGGATTATACACAAAACAAAACTTTCAGTACAATCAAATACGAAGCACAAAAGTTGCTTGAGTAAATTTCATTACAGGATATCTGAAAGTCGCGCACTCTCTCCCATTTCGAACATGCATTTGTGATTGCCTACACTGCCCACTAATTAAATGAGTTGAGAGCGTGAAAAAGTCGCATGTTGCGCATGTTGCATCATTCAATGCTGAAGTCGAACTAACTGCAACTCATGGCGCAGCGCCATGACCTAGGCATTGTTTGTGGCATGTGGTATGTAAATGCTGCAGCTAACGGTGCTTGAGCATCATCATTAAAGCCAAGACGGAATTGTATTCTTAAGATATCGGAATTTTATGATATTTGGTCTTGATTTGCGTCCCATTAGCGCCTTTTGATCTGAACTTGATTCTTAGCTGATTCTCTGGAGCTTAGAAAGCGTGTAAATTAAATGCCAGCGAAAGTTTTTCCAACCTTTTTGTTTTCTTCTCATATTTTCTTTTTCTTTTGTTATTATTATTCCTATGCAAATTAGCTGAGCCAAACTTAACATCTTAATTTTTGTGTCGCAATGCCACAATAATGACTTTTGGCTTATGTATATACAATATTTTTTGTTGTGGGCAAAAATATTTTAACAATGTGTTAATTACACACGGTCAAAAAAGAATACGTGAAAACCCCGTATGAACAAATCTGTGCTTAATCGTTAATTTATGATATTTCTAGCGGTAAAAGACGTCAAGCAATCAGTCCGAATGCTGATTCCCAGTTGGCCAGTGGCAACAGCTCGCGGCTTGCCGCTTCGCTGATCATCAACAACAGCTGAAGCCGGGGCTGAGGCCGAGGCTGAGGCTGGGACTGAGTCGGAGAATCATGGCCAGATCGTAAAGTTTGGTTAATGTGCATGTTACGAATGGGAGTTGCAATAAGTTGGGCATTCATTTGATGGACACTGACGAATGTCTATAAGATGAATAAGTGTGCTGAGCGAGCTCAGAAATATTCTATTTAAATTGAAGAGCCTCTTGCCTTTTATATACGCTCTCAAGCACAACTTTATGATACCTTCCCTTAAGCATTTTGATTAGGCATCGTTTATACCTAATTATATATTTTGCGACCTTGTAAGATTTACAAGTCAACTTGACGTCACATTCAGGAGAAAGGCAGTTCGTATGATTGGCACCCATTTCAATAAAGCTGAGCAATCAAAATAACTTGGCTGCCAATCGACGACTCCGAGTCTCTTTCTTTCTCTGCGCATAAATCCCAGATCCGAGACATTTAGCGCATTTCTAAAGCTTAAAACGGCATCAAAGCGTTGCAAGCGCGCAATGCTCTGCGATTATCGGTTAAGAACAATTAAAGACTTCATTAGGCCACAGCTGGTAGCCTATTTAGGTGCGGATACCTCTCGATATGTGACGATCAATTCAATTAAGCACAAAAGTCTCGGGTTGCCTCAGGCTATAGAGATGTTGGCGTGCATATCGGGGTTATTACAGCGAAATAGGAACGACCTATCTTGAAGATTCTTATTGAGAAAAGTTTCGATATTTTTCATAAGAAATATCGATTAATTGATCGATTTTCCTTAAATTTTGATATCTGATTTGAGTTCGTGTGGATTGTTATTACTTTATCACAGACCCCATAAAGTTCGTATAGACCAAGAGTATTATGCACTCTCTGATTAGATAAAGTTAATCGATAAATATCGATTTGCAGTTCAAGCAACGATAGAAAACGCTTCACGCGGCCATCTCTAATGGGTAATTAGGCGCTGGTTAGCTGGTGAAGGTAATTCGAAGACCTAAACCCAAATCTAATGCAACTAACTAACGCATTTTTTCTCAATGCAACCTGTTGACGGTTGTTATTGTTGTTGGTGCTGCTTTGCTGGATTTGCGGATTATGTGTTTGTGTGTCACGTAGAGCGTGCAGCGCCGCGGTACGTGCAACTCGCTCAACCTGTCGATAGTCGTCTGATATTGCATCGGCAATTGGAGGAGCCAGAGGATGGCCAATGTGTGTCGTCTCCATCAACTGGTACGTTTCCCATCTACGACAGCGGCTCGCGAATTGCCAATTGGCAATGGCCAATCGCAGCCATAAATTATGTCGTTGTTGCCGTTGTTGTTGCCGTAGCTGTAGCTGTAGCTGGAGTCGCCTCCGTATCATCATCATCATATATGTGTTGCTTAGCCTAGGCGCACATCAAAATTTATAGGTCAGTGGTGGCAACAAATTGCCAAGCGTTGAGGCGCTTTTCCGATTTTTCCTCCTTGTTTTTTTTTTTTTTTTGGAGTTTTTGTGTGGGCCGAGTTTGGTCCATGCGATGATGGAATGTGAGAAGCTGCCCTCAGACATGACCGTGATCTGGACATGTGCATTGAATTGTTCCCCCAGTTCCCACCAGTTCCCCAGTGCTCTCCGCTGACAGCATGTCCAATAATTTTTTTTTTTTTGTGCTGTTACCAAAACTGACCCACTCAGCGGCCAAAGAAGTTTTCATCGATTGTCCCAGGCGCACCGCAGCAGCAACTGTTGCTGCTAGCGAGCAGCGGGTTGCTGTTGTCGTTGCCAACATTATGACAATCGATTTGCAATGGAAAGCCAATGCCTGAAGGCGCTCCATTTATAACAAGTGGCCACATTGACTGCCAGCCAGCCTCCTCTCTAGCTATGGATAACTTTATACGCTCCAATCTCGAGTGTACTTTTCAATACCCTTACAGGGGGTATTATCAATATGCCATAAAATGTGTAACGCAATGCGAAAGTACTTGCTTTTGTTTTATGACAAAACTAAGAAATTATAGATTCAATTCTTATATCCAAATATAATCAGTATCGGGTATTCATATAAAGACAATGCATATACGATTATATATGAAGCTTAGATACTTGGCAAAACCCATTTACCATACGATTCTTATTCATCAAACAATCCAGGCAAAAATAATTTAACTATATTGTACTCTTTACTTTTTGACCAAATGTTTAAGATTCTGATCAATTTGACGTATGTATATATGTATATATATGATGATATAGATCGCGATCTGATTTGTATAGCATACATGCATTGGCCATAGATCTGCTAGGGTATGTGAACTTTGGCATATCTATGGCTTGGCCTTTTTATGCTGTTGTTGCTATTGTTGTTGTTGTTGTTGTTGTTGTTGTTGTTGTTGTTGCTGCTGTTGCTGTTGTCGTCGTTTGCTGTTGTCGCTGTCAGTTGTTGTTGGTTGGTCGCTTGTTGCCGCTTGTTGCTGGCTTTCAGAGTCAAGTTGTACCAATAATTCTGCATTTGACATTCAACGGACCTGCACTTCTTTTTTTTTTCTTTTATCTAGCTGTGTGCCATTTTCGGCCAAAACGGTTTCTTAAGCTGTCTAATAGCCCCTGTCTCCCCCTACACCTAAGCCGCCCCTTTCGGCCCCTCTACGGGCATTGTCTTGGCCTTTGATATGCGCATTAGTTTTGTGGGAAAAGTCAAAGCTAATTAAGCGGAAAATGTCGAAACGGGCAATTGCTTTATGGCCAAACTGGGCAGCTTTTGACCAAGCCAACTCCACTCACCTTATTATCCTTGTTGTTGTTGCCGCCGTTGAGCTTCTGCTGGTAGTACTCCTCGCGCGCATGCGTATTGAGGCTGTCTATCAGCGCCGAGGCATTCACATGCGCATCATAGACCATGGCATCCGGGGAGGCGCCGCTGTTGCTGCTGCTGCTGCTGTACGTGGCAGCTGCTGCTGGTATTGCTGCCGCTGCTGCTGCTGCTGCTGCTGCAGCTGAGGAGCTGCCGGCATTAACCGCTGCTAGGGGTATATTTGCCTGCGGCGTGCGCGTATACAGCTGCTCCAGCGGTAGGGCTGGCGCCTGGGAGTTGACAGTTGTCATGGTCGCCGGATTGGCTGAGCTGGCCGCGGTCACCTTCTGCTGCTGCTGTTGCTGCTTGGTGGCGCCCAGCTTCTGCTGCAGCTTTTGCTTGTTGGCGGCTGTTGTTGCTGAATTGGGCGGCTTTGATTGTGCTGCTGCATTCGCTGCCGCGGCGCTGACGCTGCTCGGACGCTGCGGACCGCGCTTCAAGGCGGCGGTCACCTTGTGGCCAAAGGGTCGCTTGGTGGGGCGCAGCTTGTGCTTGCCCTGGGTGCTCAAGGTGCGCTGATTGCCGGCGCTGCTGCTGGTGGTGCTGCTAGTGCCCGGCTCTGCATCGGCAGCTGTAATTGCTGCGATATTGTTGTTGGAGCGCGCAGCCACAAACTGATCGTCCGCATCGGTGGCATCGGTGAGCGCATCGTCGCTCGTTGTGGACTGCTCCAGCTCCGGCTCCGACTCGGCGCTGTCATCTTCCGTTGCCTGGCTGTCTCCGGCCAGCGTTGTCAATGCGGGCGCCGTGGTCTCACCTGTCGCCACCTCGTTGCTGCTGGTCTGCGCATCCAGGCTTACATCTGTTGTCGTCGGCAGCTCCTTCATCAGCATTGTCTGTGCCGTCACCTCGGCCTGCAGCGCTGCCTGCTCATTCATTGTGTTCTGCAGCTCCAGCAGCGTTGTCTCGTCCAGCAGCAGTGTGGGATCGGTTTCGGTCTCGGTGTAGCCTGTGGTGGGCAGCGTGCTCTGCTCCGCCTCCTCCGTGGACAGTTGTTGGGTGCTGCTGCTACTGCTGCTGCGCGCCGAGGTGGCCTCCTGCTGTATCAGCTGCTGCTCCTCAATATCTAGAGTTTCCTTGAGACGCGCCACACGCTCCACAATCCGCGCCAGCATGTCCTTCTGTTGTTCCGGCAAATTCTTGGTGTCCAGCTCCAGCAAACGATCATACTTCTTCATGTTACGCTTTACGGTTTCAATATCGGCGCGCGTCTTCGATGCGGGCGGCGTCAAGGTGGGATACGTGGGACTCTCCATAAAGTGGGTCCGCGCCCGCCTATTGCTATAGCCCACCAGCTCAATAACGCCGGGATACTCGGCCTCGATGGCAGCGGGCAGTGCACAGAGCGTGGCCACAAGCGCCAAGGCGCAGCTCCAGGCTGCACTCAGCGCCATCTTCTCGTCGAAGGGGGGGAGCTGGTGGTTTGGTGGTTGGCGGTGCTAGGAACACGAACACACACACGCACTTTTGGGTGGGCACTGGCTACGATTTGGCTGGCAACTGGTACTCAAAAAAGTGGAACTGGCACTCGCGTTTTTTTTTATTTCCAGTTTTTTATTTTTTTTATTATTATTACTTTTATTTATTCTTTATTTTTTTTTTTTTTTGGCCAACACGCATTCGTAGCTCGTATTAGTGTCAACTAACTGTAACTGGCTGCACACTGCACGACTCTAAATACAAGATTCAAGTCCAAGTCCAAGCTGGTCAGGAGTCAGCTACTCGTCTCTGGCTTGGCGGCCAGCTTTTCTATGGGAAACACTTGTGTATTTACTTTTTTCTTGTTTGTGTATTTTTATTTTATTTGGTTTTCTGCTGCTCCGATCGCAGTTGCGCTGTCTTCTAACGTCTTGGTACAAATGTTTCAGGCCGCGTTGCGGCAGCGTCTTTTAAAAATTTTCAACCGGAAAACGCAGTCGCTGTCGCTGTCGCTGCTGACGTCAGCGTCGCGCGACGTCAGCGTCGCTGCAGAGACTTTTCTCCCAGCTTTTTGCCGACCGGTTTGCAGTCGCGAGACAGTGGCCCAGCTCCAGAAAGATACACTTTTAACAGTTCGAATGCCTTAGAAAATATAACAAATAAATGCCAGAATATTTAGGTTTATTTATTAAATTATGCATTTATAATAAATATTTATGGCTCGCTCATTGTTCTCCAGTTAGCAGAAGATTTTAAGGCCAAAGAATAGCATCACATTTCTTTCTAAACTTGAATTGGGCGCGCAGCTGCTAGCTTAACAGCTGCTGTTAACGCACTGTTAGGCGTCAAACATGTTGCATTGTTGAATTGTTGAAACGCTGTTAGGCCTCAAGCGTTAACTGCTAACTGCCAAATTTTTGCTTTACCTTGGCCAAATGTGCAATACGTTCAGTTCTTTCGACTGTTTGACAGCTGATCAAGTTGTCTATTAAACTCCATGTGGCCCCCTGTGAAGAGGGGGCACGTTCAATTAGTCATTCCACGCACGCTGCTGCTCGACTAGATTCTTTGCATTTTGGCCTGGTTCTTAGCTTTCGCTTCAATGTCAACGCCGCATCGTTTAGCCTGTCATCGATGTGCTCTATAAAAAGATAGAAACGTTTTTGGTTCTTTTGGACTGTCGACGCACAAATGCTCTTGAAGTTGGGCAACGTAATTATGGTAAAACCTTACGTTTTTCTATGGTAGTTATATGTTAAAACAGTTTCGAAGATTTCGCTTAGCTTTCATTGTAATATCATGATGAAAACAATAGCTTTTAATTATTGATCGATATTTTATCTATTTGGGTTGTGTTTACTCTTATGGAAAGTTAGTTTTGAAGCTAAACTTTGTTAGTTTTAAAATGAAAAACATATTTATCAATCGATACTTTTTATGGCAGCTCTTAGATATAGTTTGTCGATCCCGTTGATTCTAACCTACAGGCAGACATCCACATCGATTGCTTCTGCTGCTCAAGATTCTATATATCTATACATGTCCAATTCAATGCGTTGCACATTTGGTAACAAATTGAAAATACCCTGTGCAGGGTAAGTAAATTAGTAGCCGCTGCCAACAGGTAAAACCTGACGCCCAGACACCTAGCTGGGAATTTAGTTGGGGCCTTTAGTCGGTTTCAATTTAGCTAAATGACAACATTTAATATAATTTGTCGCGTGTGCTCTCACTTGAAATTAATTGGAGCTGCCTCTCTCTCTCTCTCTCTCTCTCTCTCTCTCTCTCTATGGCCCCTTCGATCAAGCTTGCTGCGGCCCTGCGCTCGAACGTGCTGCGGCTGCTAATGATCTCTATAGATTTCCATTTCTAGCGGCCTTTCTCATAAATATGCAGCTACATATATATGGATATGGACTATATATATAGAGCTTTGCCATTGAAATTTCTACAGCACCATGGGAACGCCGGCAGCCAATAAAACAATAACCGAACGGAACGAGCCCTGGCCCCCAGACCGGACTCGGCCCGGAGCACGGGGTGCCCCCCACTGGGTAGCATAGCCAAGCGGGCTCATTTTTCACGTAGCCGCGCAATAAAAGAAACCGAGCGTTAATTAAAAAAATGGCCATAGATCAATGCACCTGATAGATGAGGCGGCTCCGTTGTGCTGCCCACAGGCTGAACTGCAAAAATAATTTGCTAAGCAGCGGCAACACAAGTTTAAGGCCCTAATTGAGCCACGCCCCGTCAGGGGTACTTAGTGCATGCGTTTGACAAGTCCTTAGGCGCTTCATTAGCCACATGGAAGACCCGTTCTGATCGCATTGACACACATGCAAATCGTGGGTGCTGCTGCTGCCGTTGTGAGTGGGTGAGCGGCAACAGCAACTGTTGCTGCTGCGTGGCCAAAACAAAAAAAAAAAACAAAAACTAAAATAGTTGCAACCGGGCAACTTTCTTCGGCTTATCTTTATGCATATGCAACGCAATGGCGGCGTCTGCATTCTTTTGTGGCAAGACGGCATAAAATATGCGAGCGACGCGACGCGATCATCTGCCAACAGCAGCAACAGCAACAGCAGCAACAGCAGCAACATCAGCAACAGCAACAACTGCAACTCTTGAACTTTACCAGCAATGAAAAGCTTGGCAGTGGCCCTTTTAGCCAGCGACTGTTTAGCATTTGCAGCCAAGAGCAACTTTTGCATAGACAGACTTGATGAAAAGACAGAGACAGAGAGCAAGAGTAACAGAGATGGAAAGAGAGTGAGAGAGAGAGAGAGAGAGAGAGCCAGAGCGAGAGAAAGAGATGCTGCACGAAGTTGCTGCTGCTCAAGTGCCAATGGCAATCTGCTTTTTATGCCCAGCACCCATTGAAATTGAACGTTAAGGGGTATAATGTAGTTAGGCAAATACTTGAAAAAAACAGAAGAAGACAGCTTTAAATCCATAAAGTAAAGTAAAGTAAATTCTTGAATAGGAGAACAAGCCTATTCGATTTAGTCCATCTTTATAACGCAGAGATCATATCTTACTACGTATATAATTTTTCGTTTTTCCACAGATTATCTTTCTTCATAGCTTTGATTATTATCGGTTTACAGGGTAGTACATGCTTGAGTTTAATCTTTGAGGCGTCAAGAGCTGAAAAGTGCAAATGTAGCATCGATAAATATCGATTTCTATAACTATTGCAGCTTGACACACCAAATTATCAAGGTTATATCGAACTATCGATTACACATTTTCTTAACAGGGAGTGCTCTTCTTCTTAGATACTCTTCCACATTCTTTTCCGCAATTGCCATAGAAGTAGGTGCGAACGGTTGCTTCTAGGGTATCTGCTAGCCGTACAATCTCGACTAGAGCACTATTTCTATGTAGCTATTGTGGTTCGTTTTGCTGCTGCAGTTGTTTGTTGTTGTTGTTGTTGTTTCCTGGGCAACTGCTTTTTCTGCTGCTGTTGCTGTTGTTGTTGCTCCTGTTGCTGCTGCTGTTGCTGTTGTTGTTGTTTATTTCCCTGCAGTTTGATCTTTTGGTCTTTGGCGGTAATTTTTGTTGCCACGGCGGCGTCTGCACTTTTTCCTAGCAATTGTTGCTGCTGCTGCTGCAAACGCTCTATTGGCTTTCAGTTGCTGCTGTAGCTGCTGTTGCTGCCGCAGTTGTTGTTGTTGTTGTTGTTTTCTACTCGCCTGCCTTTTGCATTGAAATTCTTATTTCTATTTTCGCTTTATCTGCAAGTTTTGTCTTCATTTTTATTTTAATAGTGCAAATGATTCCACTCTTTTGCAAATTGCTGCTGATTTTTTAGCTAGCGATAAAATGCCTGGCTGCAACTTCTTCTTTTTGCCTGGCTTCTCTCTCCCTCTCCCTCTCTCTGCCTCTGTCTCTGGTGTTCGCCTGTGTGCAGTTCCCATTGCGCCTTCTCTTTATCACATAATGATTTCAAATAGTTACCACTTTGGTGCTGGGTGCGAAATTAATTTGAATTATTACTATTATTAGATGTTATTTGTGTAATGCGGCGGTAGATAGCGCTTGCCCAAGTACAGTTAGAGCGGAGATGTTGCTGCTGTTGCCACGGCATGTTGCTGCCGTGCATTATGCAAGATTGCAAACGTTATCCGCAGCAAATGCGGCACAAAAGAGCTGCAACAAATTTGGTGATAAGCCGCAAGCTGAACATCTGCAACAATTGCAGTTGCCATTGCATTTACTGGCAACAGCAGCAACAATTGCTGCCTGCGCTGCATAACTTGTGTCTGCTTCAATTACCAATTGTTGTTGCCGTTTAAATGATTGCATTGTTGGCCACATTTAAATTTATTAAAACTGCGCAGCTTCTAACGGGCAGCGACTTGGAATGTTGCTGTTGTCGTTGCTGCTGTTGCTGCTGTTGCTGTTGCTGCTGTTGCTGTTGCTGCTGCTGCTGCTGCTGTTGCCGTTCAATGACCGTGCAACACTTTATCTTCTGACGCATGGCCTTGTGCGGCATTTGGCATACCGGCCACAATTAAGTCCACAAACAGTGTAATATGCCTCTCTGTGATTCGCATCCTGCAAACGCGCCGAGTTCGATTCTTAGCAATTTTTCTTTACATTTTCTCATTTTGCATGCAATTTGATGTCATTTGTCATTTGCTTAATTGTGACCAAGTGCTTGTTGCATTTCCTGCTGCTGCTGCTGCTGCTGCTGTTGCTGCTGCAGCCAACTGCCGTTTTTGTAATTGTTGCAAGGCACGCAGCTGTGGCAGCATCCTCGGGTACGAGTTCAACTCTGCCGCTGGGCCATTTAGTTTCAATTAATCAAGTTGTCGCTGGCCGCGTCTATTAGCTGTTTATGATGTCTGCCACAGTTCCTCAGGGGGGTCCAGTTGCCGCTTGGTGCTCATTAGTGGCGCCCCCGAGTTGCATACGCTGTGTGCCGCACCCGTCCCCGTTTTGCTTTTATTAAATACTCTCGTGGCAGTTGCCGCTACTGCCTGCCGGTGCTTTACCTGCCTCTTTTGCTTTTTTTGGGCCTCTTTTGTAACATGTGAAGTTCTTTTAATGCTCCATTTGCCGTTTGGGCTTATGCCTGGGTACCGTTGCATGGGGCATACGACTTTTGGTGCCCCCATGATGGACAGCTTTTGCGCCCAGCTGTCACAGGTTCGTTGACTCGGCCACATTGCGGCTGCACAGTTGGTGTTGAAACAATCAGGTTCAACCAGTGGCCGTTTGATGTGCCTAAGTCATTGCATAATGCTCGAGAGTCAGACAAACGGATCAAGTCGCTGACTTGGTAATTGCCCCGGCTGCAAATTGAATTTATGCTAAGCCTAACTGGCAATTTTGGGTAGTTCTTGAGGGTTCAAGAGACTTTCCCAGGTCATTTGCCTTGGCTGAGAACTTGGCAAATCCAGTTTATAGCCCAGACTTACGTGTGCTATAAATGAATTAACTTTGTGCTTTATATATAGAAAATTTGGTAATCTTTTTGTTATATTAGTATGCAAAATAGTTACATAAAATGCAAACTATCAACGGTGACAAGCTCTAGCAATGTTATGTGAACATGTTTTTAAATGCAAATTAACATCTGTGCCAAGCTTTTACTTACAGTAATATGCAAAAGAAGAACTTTTTAGCATATGCCTGTTATGGATATAGTTAACAGTTATATAGCATTTGATTTAACAGTTTTATGTTACGTAAATACGTGACAAAAGCTGTGGCACGTTAGATAACAGTTGTGTACTATGTAATTCTTAACAGGAACTTTTACAAATGAGAGACAAAAGTTCTATTAAAAAATGTAATCTTTCTTATGTTTGCTTTCATTCATTTCACTCATTCATTTCACGGACTAGCTGCAAAATTTGTATGTTATATTAATGAGAGAAAACATTTTCCTTGGGATCGGTAATTTTTAACATTGCACATTAACAGATTCAACTTAACATATTTGTGAAAAACTTGAATAATAATTTATATTTTAGCTAGAGTTTCTAATTGGCGGTAATGCTAGAATATCTGGTGAAAATATCTAGTATTCCATAGTTTCGATTTTCATATTTGTTTTATTTATTATATGCGCTCAGTTAGCCGGTTTATCTTGATAAATTTTATAGATATCCACAAGATAAAAGGCCGCTTAAACCAGTTGGCGAGTCCAGCCAACAGCTGCAATCTGTGCCTGCGGTCTGTAAATGTTGCTTGCAGCAAACAGATGCAGTTGCTGATGCATATGCAGTAGAAGATTGCGGCACACCCCCCACGACTAATTGTGCTCATTTCCATTTATCAGTTGGCTCAATGAATTACAGCACTAAAAGCAAATTAAAATCGTGCCAAGTGTTTGCAGAATAAACATTTCACAAGACACCAATGAATGAGCAGCCCAGTTGTAGCCCTGGGGGGCCATTTACCAGGGGCTCTACTGAGCTCTGGAGCTGTAATATCTGGGGGCTGGTCGCATTAAGCTTTTAATTTAGTGCCTAGGCAGCAGTTTTCATGCGTTGGCAATTGTCTCAGTGATTCGCATTCGCATTGGGATTCGCGTGTTGCGTCTTTTATTTTTAGAGCCTGCCTGCTGCTGCTGTTGACTTTGTTGCAACTCGTGGCTGTGTGTGTGAAGTCTTGTGGCACTTGTGGCACTTGTTGCTGCGCTCGTTTGCCAAATGCAATTAAATGTGTGTCGCTCGAGCTGGCTGGCGTGCAGCAGCCAACAGTCGACTGCAACTGTGCCGCATAATTGTGCCAAATGAATTTGTAATTATGTGTGTGTGTGTGCGAGTGTGAAGCCATGAACTTCAAATGGCCAAGTAGCCGGTTTTGGCCATGTGAGTGACATCACATGCAAGCGACGGCTGGCACAATACCCTCAGAATCCGAAACACAGTCACCGTCTTAGCCACGGCTAGAATGACAATACAGAATTCCAAGCCAAAACAAAATTTAATTAAAGCGCATGACGAAAAATTCTTAGTGTTCAAATCAACAACATCAACAATAGCAGCACAACCAACCATCACATCAGCAACAACAACTGCAGAGTCACTAAAGAGTTCAAACTTTGCAATCGCTAGCTTACGACTGCAAGATACTCTGTTTCCATAAGAGAAGAGCTAGAAACAGAGTGGGATAGAGAGTGCATCAGATTGTCGTAATAATAGAGTTAGCTTTTTTTAACAGCAGGAATACATGCATACATAAGTAAATACTATATATAGACAAACGTACATACATACATACACGCATACATACATACATACATACATACATACATTCATATACGCATACATACATACACGCATACATACATACATACATACATACCTACATACCTACCTACATACGTACATACATACATACGTACATACATACATACATGCATACATACATACATACATACATATGTACATACCTACCTACATACGTACATACATACATACATACATACATACATACATACATAAGGTACACTTAGTTTAGGTAGGTGAAGGAGAACTTACATAAAAACACACAAGCGTGTACATACACATGCATACATCACATTTCGCCCAATTCTATCCAGAATGAAACTTGTTACTGGAGAGCATAGTGGAAGAGATTAGCATGTTGTACAAATTTAGTTATTTTTGAATATGACAGACAATCCGAAAGTTTTTGGGCCCAACATATCCCATTTTATCTAAAATCCAGACGGACAGAAAGCCCATATACTCTGCCTGATACTAAACTTATAGGGCAAAAAGACCAAAGATGACTTACGCAGCGTTTTGGACACGGCCCAAAGTGTCAAAGTCATGTTAAGTGCGCGTCAGCGGCGAGACACTTGCGACATATTTGGCAAGCGGCAGAGTCGGCTAGTTGCCGCCTTTCAGGCCAATTAAATGGCGACACTTTATGGCAGATAGAGCCCAAAAGAGTTGGCCCGAACTAGAACCAGAAGCAGCAACAACAACAGCAACAGCAACAGCATCAATCCCCAAGGGGCTGGCTGTTTGCTCTTAAATGGGTCAATGATGGCTTAAATTGTGCGGCTTTGTTAAATGGTGCGCGCGGGCTCTGGTTTGAGGTCTGAGAGAGTCGTTGGGGCCCTGACATCTGATCGCACCTCTGACTCTGTGACTGAGATCGCAAACTGAGACTGACGATTGACTGATGGGGGGAGTTTTTTTTTCTTCTTTCCACTTCGCATTGCGGTTGACAGGCAGCCGTTGTGGCCATATTCAATTTATGAACTTCAGTTTCAGTTTTAGCCAGTTTTGCATTGCAGTTTGCGCTGCGTTCGGTTATTGAGTTGTTGGCTTTGCCTTGGCGCTGTCTGCAACAATTTGTCTAATGTGCCAATTTGGTCGCATCTACCGCCTGCCCGGAGTATCGTTAGCTCAGTGCTTGATCATGTTGATTTCTTTCTTTCGTGTACTTTTCTTGCGGCCTATCAATGACAAGGCAACACGAGACGTACCCGAGCCCGCTATTGACTCTTGCCACTTTGCCTTTGGAGTGGGCAGCGGGTCGTGACACGATTACGCTGCAGAGAGCCTATCGTCGGCATTGTGCGTGTCTAAGGAATTTAACAAAACGGCTTTAAGACGGTGGAGTAGAATGCTCACGACTCTAACATGACTGCATTGGACTTTAACACGAATTCCAAGGACTGAGCACGCTTCAGACGTCTCTCAATACGATTAAGCATGATTGCTACAGTTCAGAGCTTTTTCTCGACTTAGCAACTTAGGAACTCTGAGTACGACTATAACACGATAAAGCCCCACCCTGACACGACTGAACTAGGCCGAGCACGACTTTAGCAAAACACAGCACGAATGTAGCACGACATACACGGCAAATATAAAACATTCCATTAAGAAAAACGTAAATTATAATATAAAAAAAATGTATACACATATATATAGCTGACTTGAGTCTTACCTGGCACTTAAAATGAGATTCTTTAAGCTGTAACACGACTAAACACGACTATTGATAAACACGAATATATTTATGTATATTTTATCTGCATTTGCTAAATTGGCATGTACTGGAATAGTTTCATATATAATTGCGATTTTCAAAGGATAGACGTGTTTTCTGTTGATTTTGCATTTGAAATAATTTGAACACGCGTCCGTCTCTAGCATTGGCTATCGCTTATAGCTCTATAATTTGCACACCAGTCGTTTGTTGGTCTTTTCTGATGCGATGCGCTCACTTGTCCCATTTATTTATTTTGTATTTCTGCTGTTTAAATTTAATTCACGATCTGCCATCAAGTCGAGTCGAGTTGAGTTGCAGTTGAGTTTGAGATTCGAGTCGAACAAAAGGCAGCCTCGAAAATTCCCCCGACGCGTTGGCGACGCTTGGCAATTTTTCTCCATCGTCTGCATCGTCTTCTAACAAGCAACAACAAGGAGACTTTTCTTTTGCTTACTTTCCGATTTTCAGCTGTAGTCGGAAAAATCTTTTCGTTCGCGTACTTAACCGCAATAATTTTACTCATTTGAGTGTCGTGGAAATGAGTTAAAGAAGTTGCCTGCCACTTGGCGGCAACTGCAACTGCAACAACAGCAACTGCATCGACAAGAGCAACAGCGGCTGCCGCTAATGTAATGTGAGCATTACTTATTTCCATTTTTTATTTTTCTCTGTTTTTTTTTGTTGTCTTCTTACCGCCAGAGTCTCCTCTTAATTCATTAATTTCCCACAGAGTCTGCCGCCTTGGGTCGCAGCGTCGCAGCCAATTTCAAACGTGAAACCGTTGAAAGTTATCACCCTCAACCCACAGCGAATGTGACAGAGCGCGATGCAGTGAATTTTTCGGGGCTACGGCCGCAACAACTTTACACGCATTGTCTCTGTCTCAAGCGCTCTCCCTCTCCCTCTCCCTCTCTCTCTTTCTCTCTCCCTCTCTCTGTCTTTCTCTTTCTCTGCTGCAGCACAATAAAGTTGTTAGTGAGTGTTGCAATGCCAATTGCTGTTATCAGCGACAATGTGCCAACTTCTATCTACTTACTTTATACACTGAGCAAAAATTGGTTAACTACATTTACTTTTAGAAACTATAATCGAAAATTGAACATATAATTTACCAATCTTCGATGAAAGTGCCTTTAACTATAAGATACTATTCTACTAGTTGCAATACCTATTGAGATTATATTTGCTTTTTCAAGCTTTGAAAGCACATCGAGGAACTTGAAAGCGCATGAAATGTTATATGAGATATATGATATATGAAAGCATCTTATCTGGATTAAACGATTTACATCTTATGAGAATACATAAGAAAGCACTCGAAAGCAAGTTTAAGCACATTAAAGCTCAAACAAAAGCTGTAGGGTAGATTAACGAATGATTTGATCCAATATTGCCGTAATCTTAATAGTTAGCTAAGCGCATACGAATGGGGGCTATTGTTAACAAAAACAAAAGCGCATTTGAAAACACATAAAGCCGCATAAAGTTTACAAAAGCTTCAGGCTTTATATATTATATATAACTTTTAATTCAAACAAACTAAGCACAATCAGCTTAAAGCTTTGTATTGTTTCAAAGCTTTTGTTGCTACAGTTCTCTAAGGCATTAAACCAAACGTAAAATTTGTTAAACTATAATTTTTAGTCGCTCGTCAGTTTCTCTCAATGCATTGGCCCTGCTCTCTTGCAATGGGTCGCGGCTGCTGTGCCACTTTTCAGACATTGCGCATACGCACAGTTACCCGGGCAGGCCAACTATTTGCGGCACATTCATAAAACTCACAAAGCTCATAATGTTCTAGTGGAAATTACACCAGCTGCCAGGCAAAAAGTACTCATAATAATCGTTATGACTGACTGTAAGTACTTTTATTATTTGGTTATGTAAAGTATAGTCAATGCAGTTGCCTAGACCATTTCCATTTATGGGTCAGCTGAGCGCACAGTTATGCGGACGGCAACGAAAGGGTGTCAAACGCTATTGACTATGACCCACAGCCAGGCATGGACAATGGCAGCAACAACAACAAGAATAACTCACAGCTAACTGACAACTGGGCCTTTTGTCTGGCTAGTCTAATCTCTGTTGTTCCCTAACGCAAGTCAGACGCATTTGCATTTTTTCTAACTGTGCTTAAGCTTGGAACACACGAGTCTCTCTCTCTCGCTCTCTCTCTCTCTCTCGCTCTCTCTCTCTCTCTCTCATGTGGAGCTCTTGGTCTCGGTCTCGTTTATATGCTAATTAAATCATATAATATTCAATCTCAATCTGTCTTGTCATATTGCTCGATTCCAGTGCTGCATTCTTATGCTAAAACGCAAATTGGTTTATGGATTCTTTGGCCCCGGCGATGAAAGTGTTTTTCTGACCCCGATTCTCAGGCCCAGGCTCTGGCTCTGGCCTGGCCTGGTTGGTCTTGTTGTTGTGTTGTGTGGTTGTCGTCTTCCATTGAAATCAGTTGAGCTTGGGGCATGTTTCACATATTTCATATTTCATGATTTTACTTTTCCTACTTGCTTTACTTTTTTTTTTTCTTCTCTTCTACGACATTTTTGCATTTTCTGCGCATATTTTTCAAGTGCTCTTCAGAGCGGTTTGCCGTCATCCCACGCTCTTAATTACCACCAGAGCAGACGCCTTCCCTGCCTGCCATCCAGCCATCCAGCCAGCATCCTCAGTGGCCACTTTGCGTGCTGTGGAAACTTTGGACGCAAAGTGTGAGGTGTTGTTGTAGTTTTTGTCGTCTTTTTTGTTGTTGTTGTTGTTGTTGGGATTCCTTGTCCCATTTATACCCTGTCGGTAAGTGAAGGGTGTTCTGTGTTAACTTTTGCATTATATACTCTTTTTTTTAGATTTTTATTTAAAGTTTTTATAAAGTTGTTTAACAAACTATTTCATAAAGTAAGAATCAGAGAAGCGAATAAATTTAGTTGCTATAAATATAGATGCTATTTTCAATAAAATAGTTGACCAAGTGACTGAAAAACTAAGTTCTGGGAATGAATCTCAGACTCAGAGGGACTATTTGCTGGGAAGATTTAGCCAAATAAACATCCAGGCACCAGCTTCTAGCTAAAGTCACACGAAATGTGAATGTGAAGGAGATGACCCCATAAAGTATATATATATTCTTGATCAGCATCAACAGCCGACTTAATATAGCCATGTCCGCCTCCTTCTATGCCAACTAACATGGTCTCTCAGCTTAAAATCTATCGTCATGAGACTTTGTCCGTCTTTCTGTTGCAGGCAATACCTATGTTGGATTTGGCCAGATCGCACCGTTATATCATATAGTTGATATAGGAACGATCGATCGAGCATTAAGTTTTTGTGTAATGCTCCTTATTAGTTTTATATGCTAAACTATTCTGTTTACAAAGATATTTTCACAAAAGTCAGCATTGACTAGCTAAACAATTCTGACATATCTGCAAAGCCGCAAAGCAAATGTCCACAAAGGTATTAAATCTTCTGAAGGCAGACATACTTTCTCGCATATTTTTAAGTGTATGACAAATAGAATTAGCTTTATGATTGAAGATTAAAATGAAAAATATTAATAGTATTAATCAACAAGGTGTCTGCCAGGCGACTAAATAAAGTCGACTTGTTGTTGTTCAATTCGCTTTAGCGAATTTTACCCATTAACAATTGGCAAAAAGGGTATATTGCATTTGTGCACAGGCAGAAGGAAGCATCTCTGACCCCATAAAGTATATATATTCTTGATCAGCGTCAATAGCCAAGTCGATCTAGCCGTCTGACTGTCCGTCCGCCCGTCCGTCCGTCCGTCCGTTTGTCCGTATCTATGAACGCAAGGATATCAGAATCTCTGAGAGCTAGAGACTTGAAATTGTAGCTGTTAGTCCTCTAGTGCCTGCGCAGATCGAGTTTGATTCCGATAATCGATAACTAGCTCCGTTTCCAAGCAATCGATAATCGATATCGAATCCTGTTTTTGAACAATTTGGCTAAATAATAAGAGCTAGAGTCACCAAACTTGACATGTAGCTCAGCATTTGGTGTTGGAAGAAGAGGTTTTAGGGTATCCCCTAGTCGTGAGCTCCCGACCAGAACCTCTTACTTGTTTTTTGTTTTGTGCGCTCTGTTTGGCATTTTAATAACCAAATGGTTTCAGCAATTCAGCAATTCATACATATTTATGCATATTTAAAGACTGTCAAGTTGGGGATTACATTTTTTTTCGGGAGCATTTAAAAAGGCATTTGCATAAATTGTCCTAATCAATTAGAGTTAAATGGTTGGCAGTTTAATTGAATGAAATGAATGCCGGCTTAAATTGGACTTAAAGTCTTGCTCTTTGTGTTTTGCCCATGTTGCAACTGTCACACACACACACACACACACACACGGACACGGACACATGCCATTGCTAACTGCCTCATGCCACCTGGTTGCAGTATAATTTAATGATTTTACGAGTTCATTAAAAATGTATTTAAAATTGTTATGAGCGTCGCCTCGAGTGCTGCAGCGCCGTTGGCTTAATGCAATTGTTATTGCCATTTGTTGCATATGCATTCAATTTTTTCAAAAACGGGCTTCGCGCGGCAAATCGGAGGGTCGCTTGGCAGGTGGTTGCCTGGCAACTGTTGCTTTGTTTGCAGGGCATGGCGTGGCACGGCTTCATTAAGTGCACTTGCAGTTACATTTGGAGGCAACAGCAGCCCACCGCCCACTACACCGTCCCTCCCCCTCCCTCTCCTCCCCCCTCTCTCT
This sequence comes from Drosophila kanekoi, assembly GCA_037075305.1. Taxonomy (NCBI): domain Eukaryota; kingdom Metazoa; phylum Arthropoda; class Insecta; order Diptera; family Drosophilidae; genus Drosophila; species Drosophila kanekoi. The sequence goes on from JBAMCE010000141.1 coordinate 12,900,293, forward strand.
CTCTCTCTCTCTATTCCGTTTTATCTAGCCCTCAACAGCGACGCCCGCTACTGGCAACTTTGCCCGTTAAAAGTGCTGATAATGTCATGGCAACTGCTGCCTCGTCCAGCTCTCAGCTCTCGGCTCTCGGCTTTCGGCATCCAGTTGCCAACTTCAAAGTTGATGGGCTGCCAAGGCGCATACATCATCATCATTTCTGTCAGTTCGTTAAGAAAAAACCAAAAAAAAAAAATGAAGAAAAAAAATACAACCTTTAAGAGGATGCCCGCCGTGCGATGCGCTTGATTTTCTCTGCACCTAAATTAGATTTTTGCCATCTTTTTTTTTCGCGCCTGCCAAAGTCTCGACTTTATTATTAATTTGATTTTGTGCGCTGAGTTTACTTGAGCTTAAGCTATTGAAATGGAAAGTTGCGAGCTCTTTAGCAATTTACTCTTCTTTTACATTTTGTTTTTTTGTTGTATTAGTGTTTAAACAATTATTATAAACAGGATATGAGCATATTTGGCGCACAAATTGTTGCGCTTTTTGCGTGTGTGTTTATTTAGCCAATTTGCGACGAAAGTTGGCCGAAAGTTTTAACGAGCGTCAGGTAAACGCTGTAAAAAATTCCAATAGATTAGCTAGAGATGAGTTCAGGTGTGTCTGGATGAGCTCAGAAGCACGCGAGCGCATGAAATAATTGCTTTGACAACAAAAGTTAATTAAAAGACTCGAATATACGCTGAAATTAATATAAGGAACATAATTTCGTGTGCTCAATTCGCCTGGTGAAGCTGTGTTCACATGCGTTAGTCACGCACGAAAATTCTGCAGCTAAGCTCACGATTCACGAGCTCCAAGTGGACTTTAAGCTCCAAGTTAGTTTATAGATCCAATCGAAGCTGCAATCCTTACAAATTTGCTCACGACTCACGATTCACGCACGAAAATTCTGCAGCTAAGCTCACGATTCACGAGCTCCAAGTGGACTTTAAGCTCCAAGTTAGTTTATAGATCCAATTGAAGCTGCAATCGTGCCTCACGAAGCTATAAATGTCCCACGCTTTCGTGCACATCTCTAGGTTAGGCGCCAAATATGTTCAAAAGGATGGATTTTAATTTGATGCGTTGTTTGTCATTAATTACTCAGCAGGTCACTTGAGCACGTTGATTGTGAGCCAGACCCTAAGCCAAATTCAAAGCCAAGCTTAACGCTGGGCGGCGGGCGCTGCGGGATTCTGCTGAGCCAAGCTTTACTTTCTTTGGCTAACCGCTCGAAATTGGCAATGGACTTGGCATTTGGTAACCGAAAACCCGCCCCACTCCGCACCACTCCGCCCAGCTTTGCTTATCGTTTGTTTTCCCATGATCGTTTGTCTAGCCAAGCCCCGTGCTGTTATTTCGTTTTTGGTAGAAGAAAAACAATCAACGCGCCTTTAGATGCGAATTCACTTGGCCGAAAGCTAGAAAGAAAGAAAGAAGACAAAAAAAAAAAAAAAATAAAACTCGTGCGAGATTTAAAGTTTATTTGACTTTTAGCTTTGCTTTGTTTGGGCTTTTGTTGTCCAAGTAAATACTTAAATATAGCACAGTTAAACAGTTTTTGTTGATATTGTTGTAGCGAAAGTGAAACTCCAACTGAGACGCGAATCTAACTGGGATGCCGCTGCCTCTAATGAGAGTTAATTACAACATCAAAGCGTCGTCTACTCTCTTTCCTGTCCAAGGCCTGCGTGCCCGGCAGCCCATTAATACAGCGATATCTGAGCGGGAACTTCTCTGGCCAGATTGGGCACACGTTTCGATTAGGCGCGGCCAAAAAGGCAAGGCAACTAAAAGCAAATAAACAAAGAAACGACATAGAACAAGGCGATGCACCAATGAAGAAGTGCAAATACTCTATGCTTTTCCCAAAGGGTACAACTTAACAAACTGAAAGATGTCTAGATAGGCTAATTACCTAGCAATTGTAGCCTATTAGTTGTATGTACTTACGAACCAATTTCACTTCTCGACCTGCCATTAACAATGTTTATATTCGGATCTATACCAACTTTGGCCAGCATAGTTTCCAAGAAAGCCCAGTTAACATAGAACATTCAGCTGGATAGTTAGTCCACAACTGATATCTCCATTTTCATTAAGACACATGTGCCCTGTTCGTCCTCCTTTGCATAGGTGATAACAAACTAACGCTACCCGCTTCAAGGGTATAGAAAATAAAAATGGAGAAGAAGCAGAGCTACCAGCGAGTGGAAAAACCGCGTTTACCAGCTAAACTCTAAGTAGAGAAAGTACACGCGGCGCACATGTAAAAGTAACCAAAAAAAAAAGATGCGAATCTTCGCCTTTGCCTTTGGCTTTGGCTTGGCTTCTTGGATTTGGATTTTGGATACGACTTCAGTTTTCTTTGGGGTCAAATCGCATAGCGTCCACTTTTACCGGTCGCTTTCGGCTGCTGCGGCTGCCGCCTACGAATATCAGAAATGTTCGCTTGTAAATATTACAACATAACTGTTTTGTTGTTGTTGTTGTTGTTGCTGTTGTTGCTGTTGTTGCTGTTGTTGTTATTATTGTTATTACCAATGTAACAACATGTTGTTGGCCCGCTGACGACTGTCATTTGCATACTTAACACCTTCGGCACAAAGCACGTCTCGTCTTCGAATTGGAAAACATTTTCTTCACTTGAACTACGACGACGACGACGACGACGTCGAGGACAGATTGAATGGTGGCCCCTGAGATGGATTGTTGGATTGTAGTTGAGTTTTGGTGATGGAGAGTTTTGCTTTTGTAATTAGAAAATAATGCATCGCGCGCGATTTGAAGAGGAGGCCCCACGAAGCGCGGTCTTACTTTCAATTTCATCTGCATGCGGCAGGCAACTTGTCTTGAGGGGGCGCGGGGTTTCATCAAGGGGTTAGATGAATGGAAACGCATGTGGATTTTTCAATGGCTCTTTTTTTGTTATGCATGATTTGCAAGTCTGTCGCTTTCTTTGTGCAGCGCTGATGACTCGGCATTGCACTATAAGATTACTATTATTATTATACCCTGCACTCAAAAACATGCGTAGAAAGGGTATTATAAAGCAATAATATCCGTCAGCAAACGCTCGACACAATTTGAATTTATGATCAGCCTCAACAGCTGCTTCAACCTAGCCATATTTGACTCAACATCAGGCCAGACTATGGAACTTGGTTGTCTTTAAGGCTAACCTAATGAAACTTGGAGCAGCTTCCTCTTCTAATAGTGGGAAAACAATTAACCAACTGGTGGGATCGATATATATTCTGTCGGATTGATATATGCCATCGAAGCTGGCTTGAATTTACCCGAGATCATATGGTAAAATATGTTTTACTTGGCTTAGGAACATTTTTGGCCTCTAAATTCTTGTCAAGTCTTGTAATATAACAAAATAGTTATACATTTTTCCTTATTTTATATTAGTTATTATCAATGCTTCAATTTTGAGTCCTGATTTTCACTCAAGCGTCTAATTTATTACATTGTTAACAGTTTTCCCTCATATCAGTAAGTTTCTGCTAAGATCTGACAACTTTTGAAAAGTTCACAAGGGTATCTGAAGTTTTGGCACACCTAAAGAAAGCTTTTTTCTCCAGTTACTATTATTATTGTTATTGCTTTATTGTTGCCGTTTATTGCCAGTGGGCAATCAACAGATTCGTTATCGCGGTGCATGCTAAGAAATCCATTAAGTTTTTGTTTTTGTTTTGTCTTTTTCAACATTTATGCCGATATTTTTGCATATAGATACCATAGCAGATCCGTTGAAAGGGGGGCAGGTAGGGAGGGACTGTATGCACTTTCACTCTCGCCCTTGCTCGGAATTGGCTTGGCATTAAAAAGCCATTACGCTTCAACACTTTGCATTATTTGCGCAGGCCGTTTATCAATTTGAATCAATTACAAAAGTACCACAAGTTTTTCGGGGCCCTCTAATCGCATTGATTAATGGTTTATCATTGGGGCAGCATCTCTTGGGCTCTTGGGCACTTGGGCTGCGGAAAGGCAAATTACAAGCGCCGTTAAAATTTCACTTTCTTAGGCAAAAAAGCAACATCAACTGAAATACTACAAAGAAATAAAGAGCTGGCAGCAACAGGTGAAATCTTTCGCCCAGCTTCCTGAGGAAGAGGTGCAGCATAAGAAGAAGAAGAAGAAGAAGAAAGAAAAAAATGAAACCCAACATGAGAGTTAAGTAAAAATATTAAGAATAATTATGCCGGGAAAATTGATAAGGCAGCTGCCTAATGTTGTGCAATTAAATTCATAAGCGCCTCAACCTGTGCGGCACCCTAATTTTGCGGCTGTTGGGCATGGGAGGAGGGCCCAAAACGTGGCTAATTAGTCGAGTAAAAGTGGACAGCTAAAGAAGAAGAAGAAGAAATGAAGAAATTTACGTAGAACTCAAGACATGCAATGCTTGGCAGTTCTTCGCTCATCAGTCGATTCTATAAAGCGGATACTATTAGTTCGTCTTTTGTCATGTTTTTGTCTAATTTGTTTTTGTTGCTCTTGCTCTTGCTGTTGTTGTTGCTGTTGTTGTGCTTTGGGTTTTTAATGATGTGAAAGAAAGTTATGCGCTGGATTTTCTAATGACAGCCCCCGAACCGCCCAACTGTCTTTTAGATCTATTGTCAGCGCTCTATCAAATTCGTTTGAATGAAAATAGAAAACTGAAATTCGAAACTTCAAGGCTCTACCTGTCTCGCTCGCACTCGCACATGCAAATCTCTGCCAGCGGCCATGGAGCAGCTAATCAATCAATACGCTAGCCAAGCACAGTAGCTAATGCCCTGGCTCACTGGAGGAGTCAAAGAGTCACAGAGTCATAAATATATGTAAAGGCAGACACCTCAACACGGCATAAAACATGCAATAAATAATTAGCCATCAAATCTTGTCGTTGTTGTTGTTGTTAAACATAATGTGCAACAGAAGCTGCTAAGGCTAAAATGAATTTGCTAAAAATGAAAACTTTCGCCACGAGATGATAATGAATGTTGCGTATTGACAGCTGGCCAGCGGGTGGGTAAATGTACCTGCAGCCGAAGGGGGGAAGTCGAGGAAATCGCACAAGTTGCCAAAGAACTCGTATGTTGCAATAATAGGAAGCCGACGAGCCTGGCTTCCTACTTGAACTGTGTGTCGAGCGTTGGCGGCGATTTATTAAATGTTTTTTCGAAAAACATTCTTGAAGCCATAAAGTTGTTATGCTGCTCTCTAGCACTTGTGCACTTGATATACACATTCAATAGCCCAACGTATAATTAAGAGATTTGGCATTAGGGTGTTCCAAAGCCCGACAGTTTTATAGCTATTATAGCTAACTCCCAGCTACAATGATTTTCCATATAACAATAGGTATATATATATATATTCGCCCCTTTTCTCTTCTGCTTGGCATCAAGCTTCCTTCGGTGTTTCGGGAAATTCCATCCGCATGCGGGGAAAAATCGCGTAAGACGTTTGTAGGCATCTTTTTTGTTTACCAAAGATTTCGAAGAGATCTTTCAGAGAACTTATTTTGTAAGTGCCACGGGCAAGGTCGGGTTACAGCTGCTTGTAGCCTATATAACTCGGTCAAAACTCAACCGATTTTCAGAAAGTTTGGCCCCTAAATCAATTTGGCATCCAAATCAGAAAAACATTGTTTTTGGTCGAAGCTCATGTAAAAAGGGTTCCCTAATATATCCTATGTAGACATACATAGGTCAAAAATTCCCATCCCATAAGTCGGTTAAGTCCCATCCGAGTTTCACGACGTTTGACTTTTTATCCACGGTATGTTATATTATTATTATATGTTCCTTATTTCAACCTTCCTTAGTTCAACCTATAATCTGGACCTAAATGAGATCTTCGCCATGCAACTAAGTTTTGGTCAAAGTAAACATCGGACCCCTTCAAAAGATAGTTTCTAAAGAAAACTTTGTTCGGTCATTGTTGGGTCCAGTGAATGTTGTTTTATTATCTTTGGATCACTTTTGGGCCACTTTCAGTTATCTGGTTTATATCATAGCATTATCGGATGCCCACTAATTACCGCTATAAGCCACGGCTTGTTGACCAATTTGTAAAAATCTTCTTGTGGCTGCCATTGTCAACGTGTTGTGACTTAACCCAATTCAGCAGGAGGGCAACAGCAGCAACAACAGCAGAAAACAACAACAACAACAAAGGCAACAATAACAACAACAACAACAGCGACAACAACAACAGCAACAGCGACAACAATGAATTACGAGTATTTTTCCTTATTTTCTTGTTAGTGCTGCAATTTGGCGTCTGAATGCGCGAATTTCATTTCCAACTAATAAAAAAAACTGTTGCCCGTTGCGGCTTAAACTCTAATTAACGCCTCATCTGCGGTGGCGAAGGTGAAGACTTGCCCCATGTGGCAGACCCTCCAACTACGCCTCCTCCCGCACCTCTCCGCCCCTTCGCCTCCTCTTTGGCTGGGTAGAGAGATTGTCTGTAACCCAACGTAATGCTATGAACTGTCTTGACGTTGTGCCCATTCTGTCGGCTTGAGAACGTAGCGCAGTAGGTGGAGCGGGAGGGGAGAGAAGAGATAGAAGAGCCACTTTTAGAATCTTTTACGGTATTTCCACAGCTCACGTCGCCCAATTAGACGCACTTTAAGGGGTCATTAAATGTATGTGATGTGATTTTATTATTATTAATAATTTCGCGTTTTATGCATTTTAAAGATGCCAGCTGTAATTGCAGCGGCAAAGTCGTGCCTCGATGGTTTAGCGGCTTAGTGGACACCGAGGCTCATATCTAAAATCTCAAATGTCAGCTAACAGTGCTGCTGGGCGTGTTGTTGTTGTTGTTGTTGTTGCAGTTGTTTCGAGTCGAGTTTTTAACGCGCTCAGCTTCCGGTTGAAGTCGTAAAAAACAAAAAAAAAACTGCTCCTCTTTCGTCTATGGCTATGTTAGCACTTGTTGTTGTTTGGCTTTAACGATTTACTTTTTTTTCAGTTTCTGTTTTTTTTTTTTGTGTTTTTGCCACGCTGTTTTTACACCTCGTTCTTTACACTCGAAACTTTTTTATATGCTTGTTTCTTGATAATTTCTCTCTACCTCCCTCTCTCTCTCGCACTTTTTTTTTATGTTTTCATTGCTTGGCCTCGTCGCGCGTTAATTGAATTTGCGGCATCGCTCGCCCGGTCCGCCCCAATCGTCAATGCCGTAGTCCCAACTCTTGGATACACCCAGTCGCGTCCAGTCTATTTGCTGCACTATTTATTTAATTATATTGCCGCTCACTGACTCCGACACTGGTTACTTCTGCAAATGCCTTTCTAGCCGGCCAGCTATTTGCGTTCTCTTCATTTGGTTTTCAATAATAATTTGCATTTTTCAGTTGCTTAAACTTCATAGTTCCATAAGTTTAATTGTTTTTGTTTTTATTTGCCATTTTCTACCAGGAAGTAGTCGACTTATTGCTTGAATAACCATCGCATAAAAAACCAAGCCTGAGCCATGCTCAGATTCATTTCTTACATTTCCCAACTTCGCTTCTTACATTCTCTATTTGCCCTGATGCAATTCTTTAAACGAAGAGTTAGCGCTGTGGGTTTGTGCACTCGCTGCTTAGCAAAGATTCATACCAGCAGCTGCCCTTTGCTTAGGCTGGAAATAAGCATTGCATACTTTTGGGCCGTGCAGTAAATAGTTGGCCTCAACAATAGTTGAACATGGTGCCATAAGGGTGTTCAATAAATTCGAAATCGATAAAGCGTTAAATTCAAACGACTTTTTTTAAGTGTAGTTAAAATATTTCCTTGCGTATACATAATTTATTTTATTACTTTTGCTCGTTTTGGTCTTTATCAAAATAATCATTGAAAACACACGCCGAAATAAAGTGCCTAATACTTGGATCGTGGTACATTCGTAGAGGGAATTGATTACAATGTGTTTAAGATTTTTGGGAAATTTTACAATTGATAGAATTTTACAATTATCAAGTTACGATTAATATCTAAAGTTTTTTTGCATATATATTTTCATAAAAATATTAAAGCAAACATATTTTCCAGTTTGTTTATTACTTTTTCTTTGCTTTTTTCAAGTGTAGTTTTTTAGTGCACATTTTTTTTAGTTGCGACAGTTTCAAACTGTTTTTTCGTCTATAACTTTTTCCGAATTTTTCACTGCATACTAATTTGGCACTCATGGGATTTGCTTTTGGAAGTTGGAATTAAATTTAATGCTTTGAAATTGCTGTACTTTAGGTTTTTAAATTAAAAATTAAACAAATTGCGTATAATATATACAATTAATACGAGAGGGGGGACACAGAGTGGAGGGGGGGCTGTATAATTATACATATATAGTGTGCTATGTTACAGATTTACGCTCTTTATAAATATTTATTACAAATGATTTGTATAACAAAACTGCGTCTTAGAACTAATTAAATATTTGTATTAATTATTATTATTTTAATACATATATATATATATATATATTTGTTCTTTATGATTTATGACCAAATTTTGGCAGCAACTAAAAAAACAAAAACCTTTTTTGCAAATTTTACACACATTACACGCACACACATACACACGCTCATTCACACACACACATGCACATAAATTAGTTGTAGTTTGTAGTTTTAGTTTTCAGTTTTAATTGTTAACTTGGCGAGACTCAATTGGCTCAGTCGAGTGCTAGATAAACCTATAAACCCATATATATATACATATCTCGTGGGCACTTCAATCGTTGGCCATGCAATAGCCGGAATATGTCTGTATATTGTCCTCCAGAAAACTCTCGCCCGCTATAACGCCCGACTGTGTGTGATGGCTGGGACAGCGATGACCCTTGGGGCACTGGCACAGCGAGTTGATGTTGACCTCGTCGAGAAACTCTTGACGTTTACGCACCGTAAACAGCTTGCAGGGCTGCTTGCGCTGGCAGCGTAGGCGCTATTTGTAGATAGAAGCAGAAGTTGGAGTTAGACAAATTCGACTGGTTTTTAGGGGGCTAACTTACCGTCAGCGGGGAGCAGGCGAACAGATAGCGATAGGCCGTGCTGCTGTTGGGCACCGGCTCGCGTTTGGCCAGATAGGTGACCGAGTTCTTGGGACAGCGACAGTGCACGATCTGCTCGGTGACATTCAGCTCTGCGGCGGTGGTCAGTGTCCAGGTGTAGTCGCGGAAGTGCCTGCAAAACGGATGCAACAAGGTTAGCAAAGGGTGCAAAGGTTAGCTACAGCTCCAGGCAGGCCTAACTTACTTGCAGACGGGCAGCTTGTGCACCGGCTGGCACAGCTTGTAGTGCCTGGTCTTGTCGGCTATGGTGTGACCATCCTCCACGCCCAGGTTGCTGGGACAGCCGCCAATAAAGCTGGTTGCTTCCTTCAGACCGCGATGACCCGAGTGACGCATATGCGTCGCGCCGCGAGCTGGCGCTTGGGGCAGCTCATTGTCCGCCAGCTCCTCATAGGCCGGCGGCAGCGCCTCGTTGTAGTCCGGCGAACGTTCCACATAGTCGGCTGCAGACGGCAGCTGCAGATCATCCTCGTAGACAGCGCCCAGCTTCTGCATTAGCTTCTTCAGATGCAGACTCTCGTATTTCTTGTCCTGGTGCGCGCCCAGCAGCAGGCGTTTGTGCTGCAACAGCTTCTCCTTCTCGTAGTAGCTGCGATACTTCTGGCCCTCAGACATCATGCCATGCGGGTGCTCATGGTGATGCACTATGACATTGTTGGGCATGCGATTCGATTCGGGACAGCGACACTGGCGCTCTATCCAGGGCGTTTCGTACAGGTCGATCTTGGAGCAGACCGCATTCGGCGCACACACGGGCAAATCGGCCTCGGACTCCTGTAAGAGAAGAGCAGGGGGAAACTTAGTTACTGGCAATTTGACAAGCTGATTTCAGTTTTCTTTTGAGGCACTGTAAATACGTCTCTTTTGTGTGCCACATTTGCATAGCCAAGTGGCAGCACATCGTCGAATCTGAACGAGTCATTGAAATAATTTCATTCATAGCCCAGCCCTAGCCAAGAGCCCGACAAGAGCGGGCATTGGGTTTGCTCTAAGTTTGAAGTGCCCATTCGTAGGCCATTCAAAGCATTAACAGTTCGGGGGGTTGGGGTTGGAAAGGGAACCAAGTGAAAGGCAGCCAGAAGATATTGGGCCTGTAGTAATAGCCGATTGTGGACTACTCTGTTGGGTCTTATGGATTAAGAGCATAAAAGTGGACATGGTTTAAATATAAATCATGTAAAGCGATCTCATCTGTCAAATAGATAATAAGCCTTAAACAGGGGTCACTCGTTGATTAGAACCAGCAAAAAGAAAGCAAAGCCAAATGCATTCCCAGCTCTGAAATCCCAGCTTGGTCGGCAAACAGTTTGTCTAACTCGAGCTAAACTACTTGCAACCAATCCTATATACTTCATTTGCCTTTTGGAAATGGAATACTTAAAAAAAGTTCTTTTGGGACAACAGCTTCTAAGTTTAACTTGATTAACATATGTGCCCATCCTAACTATGCCATATCAACCCTCTATCCTCCATCAATGTGGGTGTGTTTGATTGTTTGTTTGTTTGTTTGGGCTCCTCCGAGTCCATTCTGTCAACATCCAAAGCAGATACTTTTCATTAATTGAATTCCAAACGCTACGCATGTTGCTGGCTGTTGAAGCGAATGTCCTGTGTGAGTGTGTGCGTGGGTGTGTGTGGGTGTGGGTGTGGGTGTCCTTACACCTTGTTTACTTAATCCTATTTTATTCCTAGCTCTCTCTTGGCTCAAATAAAAGCTTATGTTAGTATCTTGTTGATCCTCTGCTCGCTATAAACATAAAATTCAACTGGCAACTGCGGACTTTTAGTTTTGTTTTGTTTTGTTTCTCACTCGATTCGCTTGCTTTTTATGATGAGCTCCTCTGCTCTTGTCATTTATCCCTCTCATTTGATTTTATTATATGGCACTCTGGCGACAACAACACGCAAGCATATGAGCAACAACAACAACAGCAACAACAACGACAACAACAACAACAGGTTTCCAATGAAATTATCAAAAGCAATCAATTTTTTAAGTGGAACTTCTTTCAACTGGTACCTTTTTGACAACTCTCTTGATGTTGTTGTCGCTGGCTTGGGTCCTTTTCTGTTTTGGTACTTTAAATACCCTGTAACCAAATGGGCAAAAGCAGTTTGACGAACTGAGTCCGTCTGAATGATGTCAAGTATAAGAAATTTGACTGTCATTTCTTGAAATCGATAAGCTTGTTTCTTTGCGGAATAGCTCGAGGAATTTAAGAGCTACAAGCACTTAATTTGGTATCTAGGCTCTAGTGGAGTATACACACATGGATAACATTTCACTTTTTAGATAACTTTCAAAATTTTAAAATAGTATTATAGTCTATAGGGTATTTTGCGGTTGGGCAACCATTGCTAGAGCATTTTAATTTTGCTTTTTATTTATTTTTTGGTCTTTTGTTTGGTTTCGATTTCAATTTGATTTTGTGTTTTTTCCCCCATTTCTTTCTGATTTGTATTCAAATTATTTTTATAATGAAATCAATAGGCCGTTTCCAGGCGTTCTCGTTGTGAAGTGAGTTGCACCTGCCTCGGGCACAGCTACCTGCGCGTCCTGATCCCATTCCCTTACTCTGTTCGTCTCCTCTTCTCTCTTTATGCTGCTGCTTCGTTTACTTAGCGCGTCCGTGTCGTGCCGGAAGTCCGGAAGTGATTTAGTGCAGGCGACCGCCTGGCGGAAGTAAATAAATATGTAAGTGCAGCACACACACACACACACACACGCACGCACATGTGTGTGTTTTCTTTCAAAAGGGATTATCACTGCGCTGGTCCGAACCGGAAGTAAAGCAAAGCCAAAGCCAAACAGGTCGCCTTGCCTGACCTTTTACCTTCAGCTTCCTCTCTCTCTCTCCCTCTTCTCGCTTTCTCGCTCTTTGTCTACTGCGGAAGTTATACGCCGTCTGCCCTAATGTCCTCCCGCTTTGCTTTATTAGTTTTATTTACTTCCGCTCACAATTTACTTCCGCATTTTGTTGGAAATTAAGCAAAAAATCGCGCGTTTCCCACGCGTTTTTGACCTACTTTTTGTTTTTGGTTGTTCTGATTTAAGGCGGCACCTGCTCCTTCTGCCAGCTGCAGCTAGTTCCTGCTCTTGTTTGGCCTTAACCCTTTGTTGACAAAATTTTTCAAGCAGATGCCAAGCTTTGTTCATGCATTATGTGGATGCCCCATTGGAATTCCCGGGGGCTGGGCACTTGAGGGAAACCTTTGTCGTGCTGGCAGGATATGCTTGTGTGAGGAGCTGTCTGTCTACGCTGCCGGGCTGTAAGCAGCGTGGGAAATTCTTTGAAATTCGAGCATGTTTATTGACAGCCCCCTCCCTCCCCAATGCTCCCTTGCTGCTACCTCAACTAGGGGTAGCTGGAATCATGCTGCGCCTGGAAGTGGCACTTCTGAGAAGCCGTTAAACATACACCCGCTGAGTTTACCATATTGATAAGCAAATTTGTGTGTGAGTGTGTGTTAGAATGGGGCAAACATGCCAGTGGCGCGCGCCCCCCTTTGCCACTCACTGCTAACCGAAACCTTGGCAAGAGATAAACAACAAGCCGAGCCAAAGTCGAAGAAGTCGCAGTCAAAGTTTATGCCCAGACAGTAAAAGTTGCCTCTGCAAAAGAAAACAAAACTCACACAGACACAGACCGGATATCCGGTTTAACGCGAGCAAAAAGGGTGGGGCCCAGCAGCAGCACACGTGGAGTCGCCGACTGCTGCTGCTGCTGCCTGCTGCTGCTGCCGCTGCCTGCTGCTGCGACACTTTATAATTTGCTCGGAGCAGCACGCGCGCGCGCTCCACAAACAATTAGCCTCATGTGTGTCAAAGTGCAAGAGGAGACTAAAAGCCAAACGGGCAGGGGCCAAAGGGCGCAGCGGAAGTCGAGACAAATGAATGGCGACCATGCAACGTGATGCGGCAAGCACCGAACAACTTTTGACTGCCAACTGCCAACTGCTGCAAGAGCTTCGGTTTTTGAAGCTGCTTTAAGAGCTGTCAAAGGGTTTTACGCACGCTCGTTTAATTGAATCAAATTAACCTCCACAACCCCACCAAAACGCATAAGAAGAAGAAGATGATGTTGAAGAACAAGAAGAAGAAGTCACAGCGCAACTGCCGCTTGTCATGCCTCATGTGGCTGGGGGCATGCTTGGAATTCTGCGCCTCAAGAGTTGAGCACCGGAAGCGCTGCTGCCACAAAGATGACAATGACTTATACAATATTTTGTATACCCTGTAGAAAGTGAGCGAATAAGAAGGTGTCGCATGAAAGTGGGAAAACGTTTGTGTTAGATAGAAGAAGCTCCAGGTCCGTAAAGGGTAAAAAATATATTATGTTCGACTTTATCAACTTCGAAACTCTAAGAGCTATAACCAGCAAGTTTTGTATACGGATACGCTTCCTATAATCCCAAAAATGATGCTAATATAAATAATAATAACTGCGTAGGCATCTATTTGAACTCAGAAACTATTCAACCTAGAGTATATATCCGTTTTCTATTCAAACTATCCGGGCTTCCCTTTAATTGAAGTTAATACCAAGTCTATGAAGAACGTCTCAAATACAGCACATATACAAAAGTGGAGAGTAAAGGCAGTCAACATTGTATACAGGGTACATTACAGTCGATCATTGTTGTCTATAACATTCCTGCTTGTTCTATGGCTGACAATCGGGAGTGCGAGGGACAAGCGTAATTTAGTCAGTTGCATAGCTGGCATGCCAATGCATCGTGCTTGGGCTTTTGTCTTTATGCTGGCTCCAGCTCCGGCCGCAGCCCCTCCCCTGTCCCCTCCTTTCCGCTACTCTGGCTGCCACTCATTAGCCAGCCGGCTTGGGGGAAGCCTTTGATTGTCGCTTAGCGGCGACAGCGTAATTTGAGCCTGTGGAGCTAACTGACTGACGGACTGACGCAACTGGCTGTTGCGCTGTTAGGCAGTGTGTACTGTAGACAGTGGGTACTGGCTGCTGCACCTGCCGCTATCAATAACCCAAACGGCTTGACATGACGCGCGCAAAATGCCAACAAAAGGACTTGCCACAAAGGATCGACCTGCTTTGTGTGTGTGTGTGTGTGCGTGTGTGTGTGTGTTGCCAATCAGTGACATAAATTTCTCGAATGCCGGAAGAGCTGCCTTAAGAAATGCCGGGCATGTGAGTGCGGCTGGCAGGGATCGGTGTTTGGTTCCCATGAGGGCGTTGACGCACAAAGACGCACACGAACGGATGACGTGGGACGGACGGACGAACGCCGGCTGCTGCACATGCGCCGACGAGACGCTGCTGCTTCAGCTGATCTTCGTAGCCGTTAGACACTTGTGGCAGGCGGCTGCCGCTGTGGCAGGTAGTTTTGCCCGTGCAACAATCAGCTCTAGCTAGGCCGTTGTCTGTGCGGCTCTCTACTGTTATCTTTTGTCTGTGCGTTAATGATTTTTCTATGCATTTCCTTTTACTTGTATTATTACTAGTTTTTGTGTTTTTCTTCTTTCCACATTTTCCCCATGCGCAAGAATTATGCAATCTGGCGTCGCACATGTGGCCAGATCTAACACAGATGCGCAGCGCTGTCTGGGGCTGGGGCTGGGGTTGGGTTCGGGCGCGGAAGTGCCGTTTGGTCACCTCACGCTGTTTACACGAAAATTCAATTAAAATTGGAAATTGTTTTTTTCGGAGCGGAAGCGGCGGCTGCTGTCGCAACTGGCAGAAGCTTCTAACCGAAGTGCGGAAGTCACACGGAAGTTGTTTCGGCCAGCAGCCGCAACTTCCAACACAACATCCACTTAATCTTCATCCGCCTCTCAAAATTGTTTGGTTATTTGTTTGTCATATTCTTCTTCTTTTCGGACCAAGAAATTCCAATGAAAACATTTAAACTACGACTGGGCTTGGGATTGGGATTGCCGCCGTACAGCGAGCCGGAAGTAAGCTGATTCTGTTCTTATTCTTCGCCTGCCGCACACATATTTTGCATAGCCCAAGACTCGGACTTGGTCTGGGTCTGGGTCTCGATCTGACTTCCAGCTCAAATGTAGCCTGCAGTGGGTATGTAGGACCCGGTCGGGCGGGGGGAGTCTGGCTTACTGGGAACTGGCCGTGCCACTTTGGCGCGCCTTAACGGAAACTTGCCAACCTCAACGGCAAAATACAAAAACAACTTAGAGGCTGAACAACTAGCCAATGCCCTGTAGCCAGCTTTCAATTGTCTTTGTAACTTTTATTATGCTTTAGATTGAAGCGACGTAAAGATTGCATTAAAAATTTGGATTATCTAAAATGAAATGTATGCTGAAGCAAAACCTTTTGAAAAACTCGAGAAAAGTCCGAAAACTAAGTATGGAAGTAGTTATATTTATGTTATATATTGATACATTACATTGATCTGTGATATATGAGCACATTCGCTCTCGCATTTACTTAAAAACATGATCCTCAAGTCTCCATAACAGCTTCAATCCCATCATGCCCATTTTTAAACCATTTTCAAGGGGTATCGGGTGAGGCAAAACAAAAAAATTTCATTCATAAAAGCGCAAAAATGCCAAAAGGAAGCAACCGCAGCACAAAAACGGTCACTGGACGTCGTCATTGTGCAGGGGTTGCTGCGGCAGCTGCGGAGCACGTCTGACCGCGGGGAGGATCGGGGGATGTGTATAGTTTATGGATTGGTTAGGAACGCTGGGGAACTGGTTTGCCAGTTTGCGGGCCAATTGCAGCTGAAGTGGGCATCTCGCTCGTACATGTTGCTGCTGTTGTCCATTGTTATTGTTGCTGTTGCTGGCAGCACCAGCAGCAGCACCAGCAGCAGCAGCAGCAGCAGCAGCGGCAGCGGCAACTGTGGATTTTGCGTAGCTTGTTGATCGTCACAATTAATAAACGTCTACGCACACGGACATCCACTAACCACATCCACATTCACATTCTGTTGCACATCCTCAGCCGCAACGGAAAAAAGCAATTCATTCATACAGACAAAAAGGGGAGACAACAACAACAACAACAGCAGCAGCAACAACAGCAACGTGGCATAGTTGTTGCCTTTGTAATTGTTGCTTTAGCCAAACCGCAAAATGTTGCTGCCGGTCTGTAAACATGTTGCTGGCAGTAACTGTTGCTGCTGCTGCTGTTGCTGCTGCTGTTGTCTCCTTTTACGCTTTGCTAAATAAATCAATCTTGGCTACCTTCTCTATTGTTGTTGTTGCTGCTGTTTTCAGCATTTTTATGAATGAAAAGTTGCTGCCGCTTGTTGTTGCCGTGTGTGTTTGCGTGTTGTTGCTGCTGCCGCAGTTTTTCGCAATTTTTAATGAATGACAGCAGCAGCAACAATTGCGCGTAGCTTTTTGTTGTGGCCGTTTTTTTTTTTTTTTGATCGCTCGCTTCGTCTGTTAATTACGATCGAGTTGCAGTTGCTGCCCGCCCCAACCCGACACGCGGCCCCCCAAACCAGTCTGTTGTTTTGTTTAATGAACACATGCGCAGTTGATGTTGTTGTTGTTGGTGTTGTTGTTGCCGTTGCTGTTATTGCTCGCGCGCGGTTTTTATGAATGAATGAATCAACAACAGCAGCAGCGACGGCGGCAGCAGCAGCAATACGCGCCCCGTTTGCGTATTTATAGTTATTTATTTTTGCTGCCGTCGCCAGCCGCTGTAAACAATGCGCCTTTGGCACGTAATTAGCACACTTACAGATAGTAGCAGCAACAACAGCAACAACAACAACAACAGCAACAACAACGCACGGCAGAAGCAACCAAATTGGAACGTGTCCGTCAATAACTGTAACAAGGTCTTGGCTGAAACGGAAACTGGGCAACAGCAGTCGATGATCAGAGCAACATTTCCGCTAGCTTTTCCAATGTGTTGCTCTTGCGGCCAGCAGCAACATTTCGATACAGCCATCGAATTCGTATTTGTTTTGTGTTTTTTCTTCTTTTATTTGGTATTTTATCAAAAATTGTTACAAGTCGCATAAAAAAAAAAAGTTGACTTGGCGCGCGCGCCAGTTCCAAACTTGAGCCGATTGCCTCGAGCAACACGACAGCAACAACAACAACAACAGCAGCAGCAATAGGTGCAACAACAACAACAACAGCAACAACTTGGAGCGGGGTAAAAAGAAAAAAGTGGGCAAACTAGTTTTTCGGTATCCGAGCATCCGTTGGCTCAGGTTGTAGTTGGCTTGCAGGCATTTTTCTGAATGGAGCTCACTAAAAATTGTGAACTGGAATTTTTTTTAGGTGAATAATTGTGATATGTTGTTGCTGTTGTTGTTGCTGTTGTTGTCATTGATGTTGTTGTTGTGCGTTTTATGCTAATGCGTTAGACATTATTAAAAATATGTTTGCTCATAAGTGCACTGCAAGAAAAGGTAACGTGCAGCTTTTGCCTGAAGAGCTCTTAGAAAACATGTTGTTTTTGATTTCGCTCAGTGTATGAGATGCAAGAGGCATTCTTTCTAGAATGTTTTAGAAATTCTAGTAGATTTACTCATCTTTTTTTTTTTTTATATATGTTAAAACTTTCTTGTTCTTCTCATAGTAATTTTCGCTCAGTGTATTTTATATGCTAAACGCAGCTAAGAACTTTTGCTTCTGTGCTTTTTGAATTCATTTTGGCATAATATAATGTCCAAAGTCTATGTTATTTAAATATTTATTCGTCTTTTTATTGGATTTGATTTCGACAATTTTCGCTCAGTGCATGATTTATGCCAGACATAGCTAACAACCGCAGCGGCTGTTGTTATTATTATTGTCTACTCTCTTCGGGCATTTGATTGCTTTTTATTTTTCTTGTTTTCGCTTTGAATCACATTGAATAATTTCTAAATTTAGCATAAAAAACATTCCCCGGCGTGAAAGGCATGGAGAAAAAATTCAAAAAAAAAAAATATATATATGAAAGAATGCGAAAATAAAAAACGAAACCCATCCAGAAGTTGAAGTCGTAATATGAGCTACGCTTCGAACTGGAACTCTGGAAGTCTCTGGCAACAATAAAAGCTGGGAATGCGTCTTTGTAAGTCGTGATAACTCGTGATTATTGATTAACGTGACTTCCACATTGAAGATGATTTGCGGCCAGAGATCAGTTAGACACACACACGACGACCTTCAAGCTAGTGTTACCAAAAACAACACACTCACACACACACACACACTCACACTCACACATGCATCCTACATAATATAGTATGATATAGTATGATTCGGCTTTGAAAGCTAGTTATCATAAGGCTCGTAAATTTTTATGACGACACTTTTATTGTGAATGCCTGCGGCGGAATTATCATAAAAATGCTCAAGATAGCAAAAATACAAAATTGTAGACAGTTGTGGCCATTGTAGACTTTTTTTTAAATAAAAAAAAAAGGGCGTGGCTCGAGTTTCGTTTCGATAAACAACTGTGGCTCACATTGCGCATACGCACAGTTGGCCGCATAAAAAATAAATAAATATGCCGTTTTCACACCTGGCTGGCAAACAACAATAACAATAAAAGCACCCACGTGTCTGGCTCCGTTCTGTCCATCCGTCCGTTCCGTCCGACTGTCCGTCTGTCAGCTGAGACATGTTTATGCTTGATTTGTTTATGCATTTCTCAGTCAATTGGAATTCTTAGCCCGGCCAGGCACTTTGCCTAACTCATGCCAAGATCTTAACAACTTGTCATTCATGTTGTTGGCGTCAGCCAGCAGCAGCAGCAGCAGCACGCCAGCAACAGCTTGGGTTTTAGCCGCTTTTAGCCATGCCACGCGCACAGCGACAACTCTTCGACTTGTTTAAGCCAAATATGCGTAGCTGATCTGCTTGTATATGGCCAACAAATCAATGTTGTTGTTGTTGCCGTTGCTGTTGCTGTTGTTGTTGTTGTTGGCATTACCCATTCAAACATTTGGACGCTCTGTCGCTTTGCCATTCATACATAGATTGACTTGCCCAGCGAAGCGAAACGCAGTCGCAGTCGCCGTCGCAGTCGCTGTTGGCGTCGCTGTCGCAGTCAGCGTTGCTGTCGTTGCCGTCCCATCAGCGTTTTACGTTTTCATTCATTCGTCGTCGTCGTCGTCGACGTCTCCTGGCCCCTCCGCTCGCACCTCCTCTCACTCCTCGAACAGTCACAGTTCTCGCTCATTCATCGCTGGCAACGCCATTTGCCATCGCTTCGTCGTATTTCATTCATGAATTTTCTTTCATTCAGCTTTGGCCGCCCCCCTCACGCCCCTCTCTTTCTCTCTCTCGCTCTCTCTCTCTCTCTCTTTCCAACAACACTCTCTGTAGCTCTCTCTCGCTTGCACACACAACAATCTCCCTGCTGCTGCTCGCTTCACGTTCCTGTCTGTTGTTGTTATTATTGTTGAAAACATTTTTAAATACCGGAACTGAATGTTTAGCGCTTTTAAGCATGGGAACTTTTTGTTTTCTTCTGCAAAGAAAAAAACTTTATCTAGCTAGCTCCCTCTCTCTCTCTCGCTCTTTCTCATTCATTCGCACTGCCTCTCTCTGCGCTTCTCTTAGCGATTGTTTTGTTCTTCGAACAGGAATTTTGGCTTTTTTTCTATTTTAGGCGTTGCTCTTGCCTCTTTTTATGCCTTCCAAAATTTATTGCAGACAAACGGATTTGGAAATTTATGGACCACGCTGCTGGTTCGTCTCCATGCCGGACCCAGCCGTAGCGTTAGCTATGCTGGCTTTTTTAGCTTCTACGATCTGGCTGGAAACATGTCTCGAGATGTGTGTCAGGAACTAAAGTTATCCTAGATTTTGAGCTATGATTTGATAACTACGTTTAATAACGAGAGATAATCTACGAAATATAGTTGGTCCTTAACTTCAGGAAAACTGAAGCTAAGGTAGAAGAAACTAGAAGATTTTCCGATAGACAGTTTAAAGTAAAATATATTCAGTTTTTAGAAGCTCTTTTGTTTAGTAAAGAGTTCATTCCTAATCTTGATTTAGGTATATAGGTATATATTTGTTCCAAAGAAAGATCGTGGCATTTACTAGACATTCAATAGAAAAATCTCAAGTTAAGTTGGGAAGCTTTAGTTAATCAATCTTATTTTTAGCATATCACAATATTATTGCCTTATTTTGATCAAGAACATGACTTCTATTTCCAACTCTATGTTTTCATTACTTATAATGATTCATATAACTTCAAAGTTGGAATAGGTATTTAATGGTGTTTTTCGTGTTCGCTCAGTGTAGAGTTAGCCTCATTTCTTTGACTTGTTTAGAGTGTCAATATTTTTGTGTTGATTGTTGTTGATATTTCACGCCTCAGCCAACTAGGGAGTGTTTTGCTGGATACGACTATATGATTTATATATATATATATGTTCGTGCCTCAACATATTGAACTCTTGACCCGCAGCGCTAATTGTTTTATAAGGTATCGCAATTGCTCAGCGCTGAGTTTAATTGATCAAATGCGACGACAACAACAGCAGCAACAACAACAACAGCAACGTTGTCAATAACGCGCTCTGCTGAGCAAATGACATGGAAAACATTGCGAGGCAACAAACAACTTTCATTTTTCATATAAAGCGAGCGATGTTGCTGCTGCTGCTGTTGTTGTTGCTGCTGATGCTGCTGCTACTGCTGCTGCAGTTGCAATTAAATGTGCCCCGTTTTGGTGGGTGTCAAGTGTAATGGCTTTTCAGAACGTCAATCTCTATAGGGCGGCAGCTAAATATAGACAATGCCCAAAGCGAGTTACAGCCACAGCCCCATGTCGAAAACCTGCTGTTGGCGGCATTTATTTTTATTTAGTTTCTACAACTTTTTGGCGTGGGCTAACAGCCAGTTACAAATGGCAATAACAACAACTAACTTGGCTAGCAAGTCGCTGGAGCAGGTGTCGCTGCTGTTGCCGTTGCCGTTGCATTATGCAATCGCCGACAAGTTGTTTGCATAGATCAATGCGAAAAGGCGCTGTTGTTGCCGTTGAGCAGCAACTGTTGCTGTTGTTATTAGCAGCTCCCTCTCTCCCTCTCTCCCTCTCTCCCTCTCTCTCTCTTTCTTTACTTACCCCAACTTGGTAGAGTATGCGCAGATCCTTGACGCTGTGCGCATGCTTGTTGCTGTTGCTGCTGCTGCTGCTCAGTCGATGTTGCTGCTGCAGCATTTGGCGCGCACGTCGCCCCGCCTGTGCGGCAGGCTCCAGCTCCGACTGTTGCTGCTGCTGCTGGTGCTGCTCCGCTGAGATGCTGACCACGGCAATAGTTAGCGGCTTTTCGCTGCTTGGCCTCGCCGTGCTGCTGGTGGTTGTTGTTGCTGCTGCTGCTGCTGCCGCCGCTGCCTTGGGCGCACCTGTTAGCTCTTTGGGATCGTAGATGGCATATTCCAAGCTCTTGTGCTTGGCATCGCTGTCAGCGCTGGCCGTTGGCGTTAGCTCGTACACCTCAAGCGGCAGGCGCGTGCTCTGTGCGCCGCCTGTCAGCATCAGCAGCAGCAACAGCAACGGCAACGGCAGCAACATAAGCCGCAGCAACAGCAGCAGAGAATGCGCACGTATGCTGGCCATTGTGTGTGTGTTGTGTATTTGGGTGTGTTGTGCGGCTGCGGTTGTTGTAATTGACACTTTTTTGTGGGTTTTTTTTTTTTTTTTTTTTTTCTGTAAGCAACAGCCTCCGTTGTCGTTGGCAAATCGAAACGTTGATTGTTTTTCTTTTTAATATTTTTTTTGTCTGTTTGTGCTTTGGCTACAATTGCAGTTTGGCTTTGAGTGTTGTTGTTGTTGTTGTTATTGTTGTTGCAGGTTTAAATTAGCCTTGGTCAGCAGCAACGGCCGCCTGGCCCAGTGGCTGGCAACATGCTACACACACACACACAGAGAACGCGCGAGGCACAAACAACGCGATCAATTTACAAAAAATATAAAATCAGGTTTAAGGCAACGATCGATGAACGATTAGCGTTGAATTAATTAACGATTGTTGCTGCACTGCGCGCATATACACCTACAGGTATATAGTATATTCTTTTTTGATTTCGTTGTAATATTTGATAAAAACACACTAAAACACGCGTCTCAACGAGTCTTGTGGCACGCGGTCAACTGCTCGTCGTCGTCTGCTCTGTGCAACCTCACAATTCGAACTGATCAAACAGAAAAACGAACGACGGCAACTTCAACTGCCGCCGAGCGTACAGCGTGCGTGTGTGTGTGTGTATGTGTGTGTAAACGAGTATCTGTGTGGCCAAGACTTGAATGAACGCACACACACACACACACAAACAGCGGCAGCGACTGCGACAGCGACGGCGACGTCGGCCGCAGCGTTTGCTATGAATGAATGAATGTTGTGAGCAGCGACGCCGGCAGCACAGCATCCCTGGTGTGCGTGTGTGTGTGTGTGTGTTTGCTGGTGTGCTGGTGTGCGTGTGTATCTATGTGTGTGCTGCTGTTGCTCGTTTGCACTGCAGCCGGCTCGCGTGCTGAGCGCTTGCCCCGTCGCCTGAGGCCTGCGGCCGGCCAATGCGTCGAACGATGCATCCTTTTGGCCGTTTTTGCTTGTGTTTATTTTATTTTATTTCTTTTTCTTTTTGGTTTTTTTTGTTGTTGTTGTTTTACTCGTTTGTTGTTTTTGTCATTTTTACTACGACCGGAAACTAATTCCTGCCCAGCGACATTGTCTGCCGCGACCGCTTCTCCCTGTTGTTGTTGTTGTTGTTGCTGTTGTGGGTTTTTTCAAGTTGCCTCCGCTGCTGCTGGCAGCTCGGTTGGTTGTTTAATTTCGCGCGCATGCCAAAAAATAAGCAAGAAAACAAATCTGAGACTCGTCTTCGGCCTCAGGTTGGAGATTGGTCCGGTGGCCAGTTCAAGCGAAAAGCGCGCGCTTCTCAAGAAAGCGCGCCAATTTTTATGGGCCTAGCGATAAGATTTCATTTCGCTTCCATTTTCATTACCGAGCTTTAGTTGGGCCTGCTGCGAAGCCAAGGCAAGCCGAAATTCAGGCAACATTTTCTATCAAATTGAGCTTATTTTCAACTGAATTCCACTAGCCAACATTCTTATCATTCGAAATGTTCGCATGGACAATTCTCTCTCATATTTCCATATAAAAAGTATTTTCTATCATATTGACGGGCTTTGCGACATGAGGACGAGCATTGTCATGTTGCAAATGTCTTTGTCGTGCCGCTGCTCGAACTGAGGACGTTTTTCCTTCAATGCCCGGCTCAAAGGCATCAATTCTGTTCGGTAGAGGTCCCAGCTGATGGTTTTGTTCGGTTTGAGCAGCTCATAATAAATGACACCCAGCTGATCCCACCAAATACAGAGCTTGAACTTGTGTGATGTGGTGTGGCCGGGGTATCCATACGTTATTTTACGTTTGGGTTTATCGTGATGGATCCACTTTTTATCGCCAGTGACGATGCGAAGCAAAAAACCTTTCCTCTTTTGAGGCCTCCTCTCCACGCCCAATTTCTCCTTACCCATTGCTTTAAGACGTTTGACAAGTCAACTCCCAGTGAAACGGACAATTCTTGGAGAGTTTGACACGGAACTTCGTCGAATAACGCCTCCAATTCGTCGTCTTCGAACTTTTTCGGCTGACCGGGACGTTCCTTGTCTTCGTTGTCAAAATCACCACACTTTGAAGTGTCGAAGCAAGTTCTTACATGTTGAAATCGATGAAGTACAACCCCCGTAAGTTTTCCTCAAATGAAAGAAGAACAATTGCGTTCATTCGGCACAAAAGTCGACATATTTAATGATCTTGTAATGTAGGCTTAAGGTGACACAAACTGACAATCCAAACTATAATATAATGTTATAATATATGAGCCGGCATTTATTAATCGTACAACTCTTTGCTGCCTGCTGCGCTCTCTTTGCAGGTAAAATGTATGCGGTTATTGGACGACGTCACGGCAAAATCCTATCGGGCGACCTAACCCAGGGCAGCGGAAATTTCGCGGTGACCTGCCTGCTGCCCGTCATCGAATCGTTCAACTTTGCCCAGGAGATGCGCAAACAGACATCTGGCCTGGCCTGTCCCCAGCTAATGTTTAGCCACTGGGAGGTAAGTGCAATCAACGCAGCTGTTACTCTTGTTGCTGTTGTTGTTGTTGAATTTGTTGCAATTGTTGCTGTTGTCGTTGATTTTTGGGCACAAGTGCGCCACGCAGTCAAAGTAACCCCTCTCGGGAGTCGCTGTCGCTGGCCATATGCCATTTGCGTGCTCTCTGCTTTGCGGTCTGTCTTTGGTCAGCAAAAATCTCAGTTTACCTTCGCTTTAACTTTTGCTACCTTCTGCTGAAGTCTTATAAGCTAAACCACAGCATCGGCATCGGCAGCAACAGCAGCAGCAGCGACAACAGTTGCTCTGAAAGTTATATGGTCCATTTGAGCTGCTGCAGCTGTGTGCAATATATTATTCTTGTAAAAAGAGAGAAAAATCCGATGGAAAAAAAAGGGAACACATTTCAAGTGCCTGTTGTTAACGGCCTTTCCCCTGACCTTGTCGCGCCGAGCATTGTGGTTGGTAATACGCAGCCCAAAGTTGATCTCAATACCCACTTGGCAAGCGGATGGGCCCAAACAGCGGATGGGCTCGCTCAAAAAATGATTAATATAGACGCAGCACGCGCACACCCCACAAAACAGTCGAATATGATTTAGCAAGAGCTCCCTAAACTTATTTAAAATCAAGACTAAAATTTGATGAAAGGCTGAACTTAGCTTTAGAAGCTCTGTTTATGACTGAGGAAAGGCAAAAAACTATATTATCTAAGGATGAAATCCATATTTAACTATGATCTGAGCGATCTATGACCCTTATATCTATCATATCATTTCGTTCATATAAAGTGCATACAAATTTCAAAAACTCTCAAAATTTAAGAAAACTTCAATGTGTAGGCTTCACTATTAGAATAGTTAGATAACATAGAAAGTTTGTGTTGTTTATTTGTCGGGTATACAATAATTCTCAATCGTCGCAGGCCTTTCTTTGAGGAGAATATCCCATAAATCACATGCTTTGTTATATTTTTACCTCCTATTCAGTTTTAAACTGTTCTTGATTTATTGATTTCGGCTCTTTATATATTTTATATATATATATATATATATTTTATATATATTTTATATTAGTTGAATTTATGTGCTATATTGAATTGCATTGTTTTTTCACTTGTCGGGTGTACAACAATCTCCAAGTGCGTGCGCTTGTATAGGTATGAGCTGTGTATGTGTGTGTGTATGTGTATGCGTATGTGTATGCGTGTGTGTGTGTGTTGTATATCGCTCAACCAATCGATAACAACAAGTTTTTGTATAATGACTTCCGGTGATTTTCTATTTCTCAGCTGAAGTTTTGCCGGCAACGTTGTCTACGCCGACGTTGTTGTTGTTGTTGTTGTTGTGGTAGTCGCTGTTGTTGCTGTTGTTGTCTTTTTGCTGCTTTCGTATAATTTCATACGCATTTCCAGCGTACGTCGAATGACGGAGGGGGGAGGTGGGAAGGGGGTTGGGGCCACATTTGTAACTTTCCGTGGCGTCTTGGTAGAAATCTAAACGGAAACTAGTTTGGCCAGCAGCACAAATAAGTGCATTATTAAGCCAATGGAAAGCTAAGGCCGTGTCTTTAAAGCAATTAGAATGCGACAACAACCACAGCAACAACAACAACAACAACAACAACCAACAACAACAACCAACAACAGCAGCAGCTGTGATGTGTGTCACCTGGCGATTGAGTTCGCCCATTTTTAAATGCCGCCGACATTTTCAACAACAATTAAACAGTTATGCCATGCTGCTGCTGCTGCAGCTCTCTCAAAGTACGTCCAATCGGTCAGCGTTTACGCCTACGCCCATGTTCATGCCCACGCCCACGTCCACGCCCACATCCAAAGACAACTCGCATGCGTGAGCGTCCGTCCAAGACTGACCGCGAGCGTGGGTGCAGTTGTCACGTGCCCATAATAACAACGAAGGCGGCCTCGAGTGGGCCAAATGGTGGGTGGGAGGAGGGGAAAGGGGGAAGTTGGTTACATTTGAATTTCTTGCCGCATCATGGCCTACAATGCGTTCGTTAAGCTGAAGCAACAACAACCGCAACAACAACAACAACACCTGAGCAGCCTCTGCAGCCTGACCCCGCTCGACGACCTTTCTGGCCGAACCGCAACGGCAACAAAAACTAATTTTTAGTTTTCATATAAACATAAGTATATATTTTTCACTCACGTAACGCATTAAAGCCTCACACACACACACACACACACACACACACACACACACTGTGGTATGGTCAGCATAAATATCTTTGCGCGACGCTCCTTGTTGTTGTTGTTGTTGTTGTTGTTGTTGCTACTGTGGCCGTTGCTACCGTCTTGCGCGCTTTTGTTATTATTTGATTTTGTATACCCTGCAAAGATTGGACAGCATTGGGGTATGTTGTGTGGTAAGTTCGTCACATACGTTGCTCTTTGGCCTAATGCTCTATTGTGCACTTTATAAATTAGAATACCCTGTTAAAGATATGACTGCAAGGGGTATATAAGTGCAGGCTGCATAGTCGTAAGGGGTATGAAATCAAGGGTTGCATTTACTGATAAATTATGCATAGTAAAATGTCTAGATAAGATCTTAAAGTTTGTTTATGGGGTGTATCGCAGGAATTAGTCTAAATTTTATGTATCAAATAGAAAGGTTTAGCTGTAAAAACTGCATTAGAAACTGGACAGCAAATTAATTAGTTCTGCGTCCTATAAAAGAATCCATCAATGTTATGGCTTAATATGGGATATCCCTAATGTAAATTGTAAATTGTTTCTAGCTCAATCCAGAAGGGTTACCTTTTGCCTTATACAGCTTTGGCATTCGAAGCTTAACATTAACTTTACAAACTTAAACTTTTGACAAATAATAGGGAACAGCCCTAATGATGTAAAGACAGTATCTGAGATAGTCTATTGCACAAATTTTTATATAATCGTGGTATACAACTTATTTTTAGGTATTATCTTAGTCAATAGAAGTCAATTTGAAGTAATACGAGTACATCTCTAATGCTATCTTAATTTAATTTCTATCCGAAGCAAAGGCAAATATTATTAATTGCTCCACAACAAAGTTGCCAGCAACAGCAACTGCCTTCCCTTATAGCCAGGTCATACTGTGGCCAAGGTCTTTTTTTCTGTTTACCGCATTTCAGTTCCAAATCCCCCATTTCCAGCTGCAGCTCTTCCAAATGCAAGGGCTTTGGCTACTGGTCTTACTTTTGAGTCTTACCAAAGTTTGGAATGGGATTTTGGGGTTGGGGGGTTGGTCGGGGCCAACAAATATGCCTTTCATTTGTTGTGGTTGTTGTTGTTCTTGTTTGGAGTGTTTATCATTAACGCGTCGCACATTATTGTTATTATTATTGTTGTTGTTGTTGTTGTTGTTGTTGTTGTCGTGCTTTGCATACGCGAGACATAACTTAAAAACTACTTGAAGAGCATACAAGAAGAAAACAGAGCAGAACCCAAAAGAACAGCACAGCCAGAGACCCAGACAAATAACAAATAATCTGATAACTCGTTTTGTACCTGAGACTGAAGAGACCCCCAGCACCAGGCACCAGCCACCAGGCAGAGCTCCAGACCAGCAGCAGCAGCAGAGGCAGCAGAGGCAGAGGCAACAGCTCCAGAGCACAGCAAAGGGAAAGTCTCCATTGGTGGAAAGCAGGCGCAGCACGGAACGCAGCCCAATGCCGAGGTTGAGGTTGAGGTTGAGGCCGTGGCAGTGCCCTAAAGTCTGCGCTGCATATAGCACACGCACACACACACACACACACACACACACACTTGTACAGGTGAGTGTGTATGGGTGTGTGTTTGTGTGTGTATTTATAAGTTTTGTGCGCGAGGTCCGAGCTGGCAAGTGCTTATCCAAGTGGCTGTGGCAATCCTTTAGCCAGTTGTTATTGTTGTTGTTGCCGTTGTTGTTGTTGTTGCTGTTGTTGTTGTTGTTGTTGCGCTTAAGTGGAACGTGGTTTGCATTGTGCGCGCTGTCAAAATGACGCTCGTCGAGGCTCGAGGCAACGGGTCGACGGAGCTCGACTTTGCAGCGCATGCGCAACGGACGTTCCATTTGTGTTGTTGTTGTTGCCGCTGTTGTTGTTCCTGTTGTTGTTGTTGTTGTTGCTGTTGATTTGCTTGTGGTTGTGGCAGCAGCAGCAGCAACAGCTCTGCCCGCAGCACTCGGCTTTGGCTCTGTCTCTGGCTCTGTTTCTGGCGCGCGATAATAATCTCGACTGCGGGCCGCGCTTCGTCTTGGTTTTATTTTTTATTTTGGTCTTGTCCCGGCCCCGGCTACGTCCCCTGCCCCTATCCCTGCCCCTGCCCCGAGCCCTGCCACAGCTGCGCTGCGACGTCAGCGTATTTCGGTAGCTGCCGCGTAAATTACCTGCATGCGGACGTATAGCTGGACAGGTAAACACACTGCGCATACACACACATGTGTGTACACACACACACACACACACACACACCTAAGCATACACACTCGTTTACAAAGAGTCGGGCAGACAATCGCCTCACGCGTCTCGTGTGTTTATTAGTGCACTGGCTTAGGCCCATGACAAGTACTCGCTTATGATTTGTTATCATCATCAAAGCCTTTGCCAAACTATGCAGAAGAAATTTACTGAACTTGGCAAGTTATATATTATAAATAAAACGACTCTGGATGTCATATTTAAAGTGTTAGGTTAGTAAAACGCTGATTAACAAGAAAAATCTTGCCTGATTTAAAAAATATTTGAATGAATTTGAAGATCATGTCATGTAATACCATATATGCATGAGAAATCTATAGATCTTCTCTCAGCACTTTCAACTGCAAAGACAGAATATTTTATGAGACTGAGAATCTTAGTTCCGGCAATGTTTTGATCCGTAGATTGTTTCTGTTTTTGATATTGTAAATAGAGTTCTTTCGAAAAAGGATAGTTTTTTTTTTTGTTGTTTACCAGGCCAGGCCTCATTAGTATATGTCTTCGATTGGATAATAGCGCTAGGGGCTTTTACATATTTTCGTATAGTCGGCTTTTAATTTTTTCTGCATATTGCTTGGTTGACCCCGCTCGCTCCCTGTAGACGGTTGCGTCTTCCTCGTTCGAATCAGTCTGCAATCTGGAGCTGGTGTGGATAACAACCTTTGAGTGTTTTTTATGGCCTACCTTGGCAGTTGCTGTTTCTGGCTACCCGGCAAGGACACTGAGCGAAAAGCCATGCCAATAGAAATATAGCTGGCTTTGACATTTGGCAAGGAGAGCAAAAGAGTTTAGGCTCTGTGCTGGCAGGTTATTTGGTGCTGTTTTCTCTCAGTGTATGCGACGATCGCTGCTCATTTGTCTGGACCGGCTCAGACGCAAGCTTTGCGCACTTTTGGAGCACTTCAGCTGCCAAGGGCTCGAGTATTGTTGTTCAACTTGACGAACCGTTGTGCGTAGGGAAAGCAGCGTCCCTCTGGCTTGATGAGTAGCCAGCCCTTCGGTTCTGGTTGTTCTCCTCGGTTGTTGATGTTGTTGTTGTTGTCGTTGTTGCTGTTGTTGTTGTCGACTGTTGCGCATGTGCAAAAGGATAGCAGACACACAGAGCTCGAGCTCGAGGTTGGGATTGCCCTGCCTTGGCCTGGCCGCGTGTCGTTGTCGTGATCATGGTGGCTACTGCTGCACGTTCCTCCCCGTCCGACCCCGCCCCCCGTCCGTCGTCTGCTGGCGTTGTTAGTTGTTGTTAAACAAGCGAAACGTTGTGCCCGATAATCATCTACATGGGGCTCTGGAAGCGCAGTTTAGCGTAGTGCGAACAGATGGTGCAAAAAAAGCAAGAGTGCTCTAGTCGGGCATGCTTGACTCGGGAGATACCCAGTATCTGGATGCTGCTGTAAGGCCTCGCACTTTGAAGCTGCATTTTCACACACAGTGTATGATGCGGAAGTGCTTCTTCTTCTATACAAATTGTAATATTTTCTAACTTCGGAATTTATTGTCCGATCTTTTTGAAATTTTGCAGCGATTATTTATAATATACCAAAGTGTATACATATATCATTTGGGGAAATGGGCGTGATATCTAAAAGTATAAATACAAAGTTCTTACTCTTATGAGCTCCGAGATACGCCCCAATACTTTTCATGAAGGAGAGCGTAGCAATGGATGATTTAAAATAAAATTGTGCTTCCAGGGTAAAAGATTCAAGTCCTTAAGATCGGCGCGATCATAAAGGCGAGCGGACAGATCTAGTCGCCAGTTGATGGGGATCAAGAGTCTTTAGTCTTTATCAAGTCGTAGATCCCGCCTTCTGCTTTTCTGTTGCATTTGTATTCCAGACAACCATAATACCCCATTTCCAATGGTTGCAGGGTAAAGACAAAAAAAAAGTTTCTCTGCGCACGAACTGAAACCAAATCCTGGCCCAACTCAGCGCAAAAGTTCCTGGCATTGAGCGCTGGCTGCTTTTTTTGGTCAGCCTTTCCGCAGAACGGCAAACACAGCGTCTGACACCCGCCCGCTGTGCGTTTCAAGTGTGCACAACAAAACAAAACACACGCACACACACTCGCACACCCACACACGCACAACCAAGTGGCGAGCGCTGGCAATCATCAATCACTGGCAAATACTTCACGCCATTCACTAAAATTCCTCGTATCCTGGCGTGCCTTATCACGCAATGGATGGCTGTGTCCTTCCACTCTGCGCTGAAAAAGTCATTAAAGATGCGCAACAGCCATTTGAATGTCTTTGCCTCTTGCAGACCCAGCTCTTGAGCACAACAATGAAGATGTGAAAATGCACGCTTTCCCTGGTTGCCGACGCACACACGCGCACACGCACACACGCACACACGCACACACGCACTCGAACACACGAATACACTCTCATAAAATATCACGTAAATCCAATCACCAGCCGGCAAGAGCTCCGGGCGCAGGCGCAGGCGCATAGACCCAGCGACGCCGTTGTATATGGTCTATTGTCCTCGCTCAAGTGGCCCGGCTCTGTTCTGCCCTGCACTGCCCCGCCCTGCCCCGTCGTGCCTAAATGATTTCCTGGAAAAGGTGCTCGACTGATCTGTCTTTACGTTCTGCTCTTGCAGGTGATTGATATTGATCCCTTCTGGCTGCCCACAACCGAGGAGGAACTGATGCATTTTGGCGAGAAAGCCGATTCGGCAAATCGGGCCAAGCTCTACATGGACAGCGTCCGCCGTCGCAAGGGCCTATTCGTCGACGAGCAGGTGGTGGAGCATGCCGAGAAACAGCGCACGCTCTCCAAGAACAAGTGAACCGAACACGGGGTGAGTTTAAACCATATATATAAAATCTTTGTCTTTATTGGCTTTATGATAAAAAAAAAGATAGAAAATAATTGCGGGCGTCTTTAATGTGCCTCCTGGTCCGCATTGTTTGTCCTGTCCTGAAAATCCTCGTTGTTGATCAGCCCGCTCTCTTTCTCGGGCACCTCGGGCACCGCCAGCGAGCTCCGGCCGAGCACAATGTGTATGCAGCTGCAACAGCAGAAGGGAAGCTTGAGCAAGAGTTGGCATTGGGAGCACTAGCTACTTACAGTATCATCAGAAAAACGGCCAGCTGGGTACCAATGGTCAGGAGATAGACGCCGCCACCATGATTTGTGTTGAGCGTGGCCCGATAGATTTGGGAGTAGCAAACGCCGCTAATGAATGGCACCGCATTGTCACAAACGGAGAGCAGGGCAAAGACCTTGCCGCGCTCCGATTGAGGCACAATCTTCGAGGTCATCGAGCGGATCATGGGCCCGACAATGGGACCCAAGCTGCAGACGACGGCGCCAGTATAGAACAGCGTGGGATTCGGCGCAAAATAGTAAAACAAACGGGCAATCGCATGTGCCCAGGTGCCAATAAAGATGATAGTCTAACAAAGGAGAGCAGAGGGCAATCAGTTATGGACTTGGCTAAGCTTTCGAATTGAGCACCACCGACCGTATCTCGCCAGTCGAGCAGCTTGTTCATCAGCGGCACCGCCACCAGCATGGCAATCACAAAGGCCGCCGACTTGAAGGTCTTGAAGGTGCTGTAGGTGTTGACCTGCCAGTTGAACTTGTCGAACGTATACAAATACAAATAGTTGCCCTCGTCCCGCTGGAACGTGTACAGCGCCATGCTGGCGAGCAAAATAAACAGAAAAATGCGCCTGTGGCCATGACGGGGCTTCATCAGCACGCCCAGCGAGTCCTTGATGTGCTGCCTGTCAAAGAAATCGCCCCAGAAGCCGCAGCAGCCCAGTTCGCGCAGCGATCGCTGATTAGGCGTCGTTTGCCACTGATTCGGGATTAGGGCAGAGGAGAGCAAGAAGAGTTGAAGTGGAGCAGCTTGTGGAGCGCGGCGAAACTCACCTTCAGGACCAACAGCGTGTAGATGATGGCCAGCAGCAGCAGGACTGCGTTTACTGCAAACATGTCCGCATAGGACTGATTGAACACATTATAGAACAGAAACGAGCCCAATGCCACGCCCGTTGGCATTGCGGTCAAGTAGATCGCATCCAATATGGTCACCCTAATGGTGCGCTGCTGCAGCGTTGTTATATCCGATATATAGGCAAAGCAGGAGGCAAATATGGCCACATCGGCCCCCGTTACCGCCGACGGCAGCGTTGCCGTATAGATTATATACTGCACCGGCCAGGTCGGCATCTTGGCATTCACCACAATCATGGTTGAGTAGATTAACTTACCCACCAGACCCATAAGCAGCGGCAGCTTGCGACCGCGCCGATCCGAAAAGGAGCCCAGAAACAATGCTATAATAATGGGAAAAACGTGCGCCGAGATGTCCTCCCATTGATGGAACCAGGCGGTGGTGTCCAGTACTTGTTTCTTATACGGCTCGTTCTCCGGCTTGTTGATATTAGCACAGATCTCGGCGCTGAAGTTATTGTTCACACTGCAGGCCTTTTGCAAAAAGAAATTCTGCTCCACCACGGAGGTGATCATGAAGGCGAACATGTACAGGAACATGGTCGGCTCCACGGAAATGGAGGTGATGCAGTGCATCAGCCATTGGCCGAAGCTCCGTCGCGACGGCTCATTGCTGCTGCCAAACGAGCTGCCATTGCTGCCCGCAATGCTGTCGCGTCTGTCATTTTCTGAGCCACCCTGAAAGTAGGCAACACTTTTGTAATTCATAATTTTCAAATGAGTCAGAGAGAAGGAGAGCGCGCCCCGTGGAGTAAGAGAATTCGGCTTGTGTCGCAGCAGCTTAGGAGGCGCAGTTCGTATTGGCGGAAACGCGCTGCCTGTCAGTGTGTGTGTGTGTGTGTGTGTGAGTGAGCGAGCGAGCGCTTGAAAGCTCTGCTAAGAAAAAGCTGTAGCTGAGCGCAGCAAAACACGTTTTGTGTACAGCTGCCGCCACATAATAGCATGAGTTTGAGGTATATTGTTTTGTTTTGTTAAAGCGAAATATGATAACATGTTGAATATGAGTACAAAAACACGAGCATTGCGAGAGCTTCTCAACAGCTGAAATTTTAATTGAAACATTTCGAGCACATGCAATTAGAAGTACTTTAAAGGCATTTGCAAGTATCATTTTTGTATTATTAGCTGGACAATATTAGAGGCAAGCTCTCGTGTTTATGTAATTGTATCGGTTACTTCATGCTTGGAATAGTTTAGTTTGTTATTGTTTGTAACTAATACATGTGTGTATTTGTATTTGTTGTCTGATGTATCAAGTGCGGCATGCCTTACGAAAATCAGATTCTTGTAGGAGCTTAATTGCGCTCCGTAACACTTGTCGGCACATGTGGATGCACGTAATCACAAAATACCATACACACGCGTATATTCTTTCGGATTGATGCGATTGGATTTGACTCGCATTTTATTTAATTGTGGAAAATACTGCACACTGGCATTTAGCGACAAAATAAAACATAACCAAAGACGCGGGAGAATCACAATAAATGTCGCATCGCACTCACCTCCGCTGCGCTCATTTCAGTTGAGCGCATCGTTTTGCTCTGCGGCTCTCTTGGCGTTTGTTTTGTTCCTTGTTCTGTTTGGTTATTTGTGTGCGCGAGGTCAAAGTCAAAGCATAAATGCTTTTTATACTCTATTTTTGTCAGCAGTTGTCTCAGCAAAGCTTTTTGGCGCCGTTACGCATTTAAATTTGAGCGTGCTGTGAAAATATTTGATGATTCGCGAAATGAAACCTTTTGTTTTTCGCAATGTGGCAGATAAATCACATATAAATAAGATTTGTTTACTTTTCTTATGTACATATGGATTTAGATATGTTCATAAACCTGGTTGCCTACTCTTAATTATTGTGCACTTGCGTTTTATGGCGTTTTTTGTGCTGTGTTTATGGCCTATTTAGCTTATCTGGACCTTAAGATAAATTTTTGCTGGGTTTTAGCCATTGTCCGTCTGGGTCAAATTCGTTGACGATAAGACGTAAACGTGAAGCACTTGACAAAATCACAAAAATATTAGATTCTAGCAATACTTTGTACTTATGAGCTGATAATTGTTGCCTGGCATTGCATTGATTTCTATTATACAATTTATGGCTCTAATTGCTTGGCAATAAATAAGATTGTATAATAGCTTAATCAGAGTATGAATTATGTCTACGCACTTGAGCTTTCAATGCTCTAATCGGAATTTAGTTACCTATAACTGTTACCTATAACGTTAGCTACACCTCATTACATGATTCGATTTTATTATCGTATCGTATTACCAGGCCCGTCTGGACTTACAAATTCAATTGCAAGCACTTATAACTTGTTAAATTACATGTAAATGTAATTGGTATACCTTTTTGTATAACACTGTATAACACATATAAGGAGACGTTGCCGACCTTATAAAGTGGCTTATACATTTTTGTTCAGGATCCACGAGTCGAATTGATGTATTCAAACATTTCTGCGAATTAAAGTCTCACTTATTGGAGGGAAAAAAAATGGAATGCACAAAAAAAAAAAAAAAAAAAAGTAGTGTGTATCAAGATATCTTGACTAAACTTAGCAATTCCATGCTCCACTATTCTTCGAGAAACCGTATCAAATTTGACTACTCTATCATTTGACTTTTACAGAAACTTGCGATCAGACAGAAAGTTTTTGTATACACTTCTCAGTCATATTCCTATATGGGAATTTGATCTTCAGCGTACCGGAGATAACCGATCCATGTGGGTTTTTTGTCAAATAGATTGTCGAGATAGTGCATTTTTTTGTTGCTTTTGTTATCGAGGTACACGCGATCAGATTTTAACCTAAGGGCTAAGGGCGCAGTCAACTTGTCCAATATGTAGACGAACACGTACCGCTCAACTGAGACGCTCTTAAACAACTGCCTGTAATCGACGCACTATATATAGTTCTAGTTATAGCTGTAGTTGTTGTAAACTTCTTATCAGGCTCATTGACGTCGGCCCTACCTGAGCGTCTATTTAAGTGTAAACAGAGAGCATATAAGAATGAGATATAATTTCATTCGCTTTTCCTTGCACTTATACTCTGCTCAAGAAGTTGTAAACAGTATATTGTCGATCTAAAATTCATTTATTAAGGCTAGATTACTAGGGACTGCGATAACAGCAACTGCATTTCAGCTTGTATACAGTTATTGAAATATTTTCTTTACTTTTACCTTTTCTTCAATAATAAGTTGTAACCTTAGCAAGCAGGGTAAGCTAGTGGCCGGTCAGCCCAGCAGTATGAGCAAATTACACCAATTAACACACGGACAGCAACAGCGCACAAACACACTCCGCTCAAAACACACACAAAAACATCAGCCCAAAAGTAACGGCAATATCAATTGAGCTTTTAACAGAAAAGCTGAGCAACGTCGTCGAAAGCCAGACTTGCATCTGTTAAAAACGACAACATCCCAGAGTTTTAACAGTAACGCCAACAGAGACAAGTGCATTGCGACGTACTGAGACAGCGACTTTGACATGCAAGGAATCGAACATATTAGGTAGCAGCAACTCTCTTAACTTAAGCAGTCTGTTAACGGCTGGCGACAAGGAGACAGCACCGCGCATCGCATGAGACCGGACAAAAGTAACTAAGGGGAGAGAAGAACACGAGGATCGAAGTGTGTGAAACTAATAGGTCGGCAGGCCAAGTTCCACAAACCCAAAAAAAAACATATATATATGCTTCTTAGGGCTTTCCGACCATTCCCTTAGATTGATGATAAAAGAGTCTAAAGACCCTATTTACACCTGTTCCAGCTGTTAATACACTGTTCACCATTCGCAGACGGCTTCATACGACTGCAAGCTTCTCTCATCCAATAGTGTTGCCTCAACTTGTTTTCCTAATTAACCATGCGATTTTTTCACTTTTCAGAAGGTACAGAAACAACTCAGGACCATGACGGCAGGATGTTGGCCATGTGGCCTTTGGACAAACCCAATTATCATTTCTACTGCATAAATCTTAAATAAAATTTTGTATGATTGATTTGGATACAAAGAAATCTATATTTGTTGAATAAATAATAAAATATATTTTGTAAAGTAAGCTTTTAAAGTAGACCTGACATCAAATAAATCATTTGCATGTATGCAATTTATTCTGCGGCATACTTTCGGGCATACTAGTGAATGCTTTGTTTGCGATTAATTTATGCTGCATGCTTTTGTGCGGCCCACTAACCTGCTGCGTTTGAAATATGTACAGAAGCATACTTTCGGGGATACACACAAATTAATTATTGAGTGCAGTTTTATGTAGCATACTTTTGTGCTGCATACCATAATTTGTATCTGACCTTTATTTGTGTAGCATACCTTCAGGCATATGTGAAAATTCATTCAGATCAATTTTTTCGGATTTTAGGGTGGTCACAAAAAGTGCCAAAAGTTACCCAGTTTGTGTAGCTATTTTGCAGCTTAGAGACTTGATTTTTGTGGATACGTTCAGCATAAATATAAATACACATTGTTTACACTAAAAGAACCAAATTGGGTAACTGTATAATTTTTGATTTTTGGGCTGGTCACAAAATTTTTATGGGTACGTTCAGCAGACGTGCAAGTTTGTGGAGCTTAGAAGCTTGGACCTTATGAATACGTTCAGTTATCATGCAATTGCACATTGTATGCATTAATAAAAGATAAACAAGCAGTCGGTTTTTTAAATATGAGCAATTTTCTTTAATTTTCCTGTAATGGTAATTAGTGAGAATGAGCTGAGCAAAACAGACGCAGCAAATGTCAAGCCATTGAAGCTTCGCTTTGTCGCTGCTGTCGTGGTTTCCCCGTTGCCGCGTGACTGCTTGTCTGGATGGTGGCTTGGATGGCTTCCCTATGCCTGGAGTCGCCGGCCGTTGGGGTAATTTGAGATGGCTGCTTAGGCTGCTGCTGCACGCCCAACCGCCCTAACCCTGGCAAAGATCAAACGCTGCTCTGTCCATACAGAGCCACCCTAAAGAGACGCAGCAACAGTAGAGTCTAGACTCTAGACTCTAGAGCATTTGCATAGTGGCCCTCAGTTATCTGCCACTCAGGTAGGTTGGCTCAGTTAACAACTAGCTGCCGAAGGTGTCGGCTCGTCGGTTCGGTGTTACAAAAAACTAGATAAAATATGTCAGATGCAGATAGCAGGCGATTGTTAACGCAGGATCAGCATGAGCTGCAGATAGTGCGCATTGGCCAGGGCAATGGAACGTCCAGCGATAATCCGAGCGTGGATACCACACCCAAATTGTCCAAGCGCAACAGTTCCGAGCGCAGTCTGCCGCTGCGCAGCTACAGCAAATGGTCGCCCACGGAGCAGGGCGCAACATTGGTCTGGCGCGATCTGTGCGTGTACACCAACGTGGGCTCCGCACGTGGCATGAAGCGCATCATCAATAACTCCACAGGCGCTGTGCAGCCGGGCTCGCTGATGGCTCTGATGGGCGCAAGGTGAGCCTTAGCTACGCTTCTGTGGCCACGATACAAGTAATCGATATGGTTATGGAGCTGTCAAAGAGTGGAAACTAGTTTGTATGCTTACCAGAAATTCCATTCCATAGAACTGGGTTATGGTTAGCGTGTTGTGGTGCATTGAAGCGCTAATCTTTGACTGATAAGACAGGGCTTAACTCCGACCAAATAGTTTTATGTCCCAACTAATGAAGCACATCTCATTCACAGCGGCTCGGGTAAGACGACGCTAATGTCAACACTCGCCTATAGGCAGCCAGGTGGGTTATCTACAGACTCCTAGATAAGATAAGCGACACCCCAAGCCCCTGTCCCTAGACTTCATCAACTATTCTCTAATCTGGAACATGGACCTTTAGGTGGCACTGTGGTTCAAGGTGATATTCTGATCAATGGCCGGCGCGTTGGACCCTTCATGCATCGCATCAGCGGCTATGTGTACCAGGATGATCTCTTCATTGGCGCTCTCACCGTGCTGGAGCATCTGAACTTTATGGTCTGCATCCGATGGAATTTCTTTCAGCTGCATCACTAGCTTTTATTGTTCGCAGGCCAATCTACGCCTAGATCGGCGCGTCTCTAGCGAAGAGCGTCGTCTTATTATAAGAGAGCTGCTTGAGCGCACGGGTTTGCTATCCGCCTCGAACACACGGATTGGCTGCGGCGACGATGAGAAGGTGCTCTCCGGGGGCGAGCGGAAACGCTTGGCCTTTGCCGTCGAGCTGCTCAACAATCCGGTGATTCTGTTCTGTGACGAGCCCACAACCGGGCTGGACTCGTACAGCGCACAGCAGCTCGTGGCCACGCTGCACGAGCTGGCCCAGAAGGGCACCACCATACTGTGCACCATTCATCAGGTAAGAGCGTAAACAGAGAGTGCTTCATGTTCTTACCTCTGGCTATCCACAGCCCAGCTCGCAGCTGTTTGACAACTTCAACAATGTGATGCTCCTCGCGGATGGCCGTGTGGCCTTCACGGGTTCGCCGCAGCACGCGTTGAGCTTCTTTGCGGACCACGGCTATTACTGCCCGGAGGCCTATAATCCGGCTGATTTTTTAATCGGTGTCTTGGCTACAGATCCTGGCTATGAGCAGGCCTCACAACGCTCCGCGCAGCATTTGTGCGATCAGTTTGCGGTCAGCTCGGCGGCCAAGCAGCGCGATATGCTGGTCAATCTGGAGATACATATGGCTCAGTCGGGCAACTTTCCCTACGACACGGAACTCGACACGTTCAGGGGAGTGGCCTGGTATAAACGCTTCTATGTAGTCTGGCTGCGTGCCACGCTGACGCTTCTTCGCGATCCCACAATCCAATGGATGAGATTTCTGCAAAAGATGGCCATGGCCTTTATCATAGGCGCCTGCTTTGCAGGCACCACGGAGCTGACGCAGCTGGGCGTGCAGGCGGTGCAGGTGGGTCTTTGATGGTATTGGATGGGTTAACTTAACACGCTTTAATTGGCATTTCCTGCAGGGCACGATATTCATCATGATATCGGAGAACACCTATCACCCCATGTACTCCGTGCTGAACATCTTTCCACAGGGCTTTCCGCTCTTCATGCGCGAGACGCGCTCCGGCTTGTACTCCACGGCGCAGTACTATGTCGCGAATATATTGGCCATGGTGGGTTAGCTAGTTATCTCTCGAGGATTATTTGATTAGCTCTAGTTTTCCATCGGCAGCTGCCTGGCATGATTATCGAGCCGCTGCTGTTCGTGGTCATCTGCTATTGGATTACGGGCCTGCGCGCCACCATCTATGCATTCGGCATTACGGCCATTTGCGTGGTGCTGGTGATGAATGTGGCCACCGCCTGTGGATGCTTCTTTTCCACAGCCTTCAACTCGGTGCCGCTGGCCATGGCGTATTTGGTGCCGCTTGATTACATCATTATGATAACGTCGGGCATCTTCATCAAAATCAGGTGAGCGCAACAGCCAAGTTGATGGATTCCAAGCTTAACCCTTTTCATGTCCTTTGCAGCTCCCTGCCTGTGGCATTTTATTGGACGCAATTTCTGTCCTGGATGCTCTATGCAAACGAGGCCATGACAATTGCCCAGTGGTCGGGCGTGCAGAACATCAGTGAGTAGCAGGAGGAGGCAGCCTCCTGGGCAT
The DNA here is from genome assembly GCA_037075305.1 of Drosophila kanekoi. Taxonomy (NCBI): domain Eukaryota; kingdom Metazoa; phylum Arthropoda; class Insecta; order Diptera; family Drosophilidae; genus Drosophila; species Drosophila kanekoi. The sequence goes on from JBAMCE010000141.1 coordinate 12,940,456, forward strand.
ACACTTAGCCCCTCTATTGATTCTCCCCCTCTTCCCGTCTCTGTGTCCCTCTTCGCAGCCTGCTTTGGGGAGAGCGCGGACCTGCCATGCTTCCACACCGGGCAGGATGTGCTGGACAAGTACAGCTTCAGCGAGTCGAATCTCTATCGCAATCTGCTGGCCATTCTGGGCATTTACTTTGGCTTCCATCTGCTCGGCTTCTATTTCCTTTGGCGTCGTGCGCGCAAAATGTAACGTGTCCGTCCGCTGTGCATTGTGCTCTTTGTTTGTTTGCTTGTTTTGCTGTAAATAAATTTAATTTCATTTGCATAACAAATTATTTTTCTGGGGGGCGAATTTTCGAATTTTTCCAAGTAATTTGCGCATTTTTTTATTAACAACATTTGCGAGAGACATTTACAATAATTAACATTGAATTGAATTTAAATCAAACAAACAGCGAACTACGTTAAACATTTAACATTAAACATTTCCACTTAAATTGACACAATTGTACTTTGATATATGTTTTATCCTATGCATACACATATATATATATTTCGTATATATTAGTAGGCCTACGACAGCTGCCATTTTGTAGAAAATCTTAGTTAAATTATAGTTAAAGTCGGCGCTAGTCGAAGAGATATCGTAACACAACACTTCAAACATGTTCCCAATTGCGATTTCGCCTCAATTTCGACAGTCTTTTTTGTGACGAAGTCAGAATTGGGCACATGTTGGCACTAGTCGAAGAGACATCATGATACAACTTTTCAAACATGTTCCCAATTGCGATTTCGCCTCAATTTCTACAAAGTCTTTTTTGTGGCGAAATCAAAATTGGGCACATGTTGGCACTAGTCGAAGAGACATCATGATACAACTTTTCAAACATGTTCCCAATTGCGATTTCGCCTCAATTTCTACAAAGTCTTTTTTGTGGCGAAAACAAAATTGGGCACATGTTGGCACTAGTCGAAGAGACATCATGATACAACTTTTCAAACATGTTCCCAATTGCGATTTCGCCTCAATTTCTACAAAGTCTTTTTTGTGACGAAATCAGAATTGGGCACATGTTGGCACTAGTCGAAGAGACATCATGATACAACTTTTCAAACATGTTCAGCTGATTTTGAACAGGCGAAATTGGTACTCGGAACATCTTTGCATTGAAGCTTTCGAGCTTTAAGCTAAAACTATGTAACACAAGTCTATAAAATAATCTATACATTTATAATAGAAATCACAGCGAGAATTGATTTTTTTTTTTAAATCTGTTTTGTTTGTTTTTGTTTTTTTTTGGTATATCTGCTCTTTGGTTTAGTTCAGTTGAAGTATTTGTTATATTAAACATAGTTTAAGTATTTCAAAATTTAGTGTTGATTTCAGCAACATTGAGACGTACACAAATGCACACACGCACACACACATTCACTCAATTAAATACACATACCCACACACACACACACACACACACACACACACACATATATATATATATAATACTAACATACACATAAAGCGCGTTAACAGTTTGAGTTTTGGTTTTGAACTTATTCAATTTCTTCAAATAAGCGCAGTTCCTAATTACGAATTCGCTTTCAATTGAAACTAGTTTGAATATCCTAAAAACTAGACTTTTAAGTTGAGAGTTGTCGATATCGTAACTTGGAACTGTTTCACATAAATACTTGTTACTTGAATATAAGTTTTTCAAATTGACTGGAATAGCTGTAACATGTCCGTATAGTTCGATATATGCATGTAACAGAGCTTAGTAACTGTTGCTTGTGGTTTACATACCCTGTAAATTGAGTTTAAATTCAGTTGCTTCACTTCTCTAGGCTGCCCGCTGTCTAAGACTACAATAGGAACCTGACTTCCACACTAACTTCCATCCTTAGCTCTAGCCTATGGCTAAGATCAAAATTGTTGCAAATTCGTTTTGCTGTGATATGCAGGGTTGCCACCTGGTCGTAAAGGAGCTCTTATAAGGAAATGCGAGATCAATACAATCAGGGGATAAAATACTGATGGGCATATATATATATATATATATATATATAACGGGGCAGCCAAAACTCTTATTCCCCAGACGGCCGCAATTTTATACATATTTACACACACACACACACTTTGGGAGCTTTGGGAACCGCAACCACCACCGAGACCACCACCAGCGTCTATTTACGTGCTAACCTGCTGCAGGAGTCCTGCCCTGGGACTGCTGCCTCCTTGGCTGCCGCTGGCGCTGCCGCTTCCCGTGCTGCTGATGAGGATCATGCTGCGGCTGTTTGGCAGCACGAAGACCTCGGTGGCCAGGCCGATGGGACTCATTGATTGGGATGTCTTGATGGGACTGCGGTTCGGCTCCAGGCTGGCCGTGCGTGGCTGCCAATCGTGCACCTGGCCCTGACCCGCATCTGCATCCGGATCCGGATCCGTGTAAACGCCAGCGCGCAGGCATTCGGCTGCCTTGCCGCCGCTCTCCAGCGTGCCGGGTGCCGTTTGCGTGGAGCTCTGGCTCTCGTTGGACAGCAGACGTGTCGTGGTTGTGGTTGAGCTGCTGCTGGTGGTGCAGCTGGTGGCCATGGCGCTCACCGAGCGCCGCTTGCGCTGCTGCTGTGTAAACGCAGCTGTTGTGGTCAGTGTCTCGGTCACATGGAAGCTGACGATGGTGTCCCGCTTGCGGAGCGTGGCCGTCGCGGAGCTGCTGCAGCTGACCACCTCGCCGCGCAGATTCTGCTGCTGCTTGTTGCTCAGATCCGAGAGGCTGATGTTGTTCTTCAGCAGAATCTCCAGGTTCTCGATGGAGTCCTTTAAGGCGCTCTTCTCGTCGCGCGTAATCTCCTCCTTTAGCTCCGCCACCAGCGTTCTTGGCGGCACTGTGGGCGTGGCACAGCTCTCGACATTGCGCATCAGCGCGGGCAGCGCACCAATCGTCACCACGCTGGAGCTGTTCGAGATGCTGGGCGTTATGCCCGTGGAGCTGACGTTGGTGCCGAACGACGAGGAGATGTTGTGCTGCCGGCAGAGCGATTTGCGGCGTTGTGCGGTCAGGTTTTGCATGTTCGAATTGAGATCAATGTCATCGTCCTCGTCATCATCATTATCTTCCTCTTCCTGCTGTGGCTGTGGCTCAACAGCTGCCGTGGCTTCTATGGCTGGCGGCGCCTCCGGCGTTACCTCAGCCGGCGCCTCGTTTGCCGTCTCTTGCTCCACGGCAACTGTTAGAGCGGGCTGATCCGGCGCGGGCAGCTCCGACTTGCCCTTGAGAAAATAGGTTATCATCGAACCCTTGCCCTTGACATTGACGCTGCCGCGGCAGGTGAGCTCGTAGCCGCGGCACTCCAGCAGCTGCTGCATCTCCTGGGTCACCTGGACGCCGTGAAAAGGTGTTGATTTCATTTGGCAGCAAACAAAGTGTAAGAGGGCAGAGGGGCAGAGGGGAAGAGGTAGAGAGAGAGGGAGAGAGAGATAAGAAAATAAATTCAAAGTGACAAGTTCATTGGCACCGCGTGCGGCAGCATTTGCTTTACTCACACACACACACTCGAACACGCATACACACACACAGACACCGACAATCAGTGGCAAAACCTGTGCTCAATATTTCATGATAAAACTCAGACCAAAACCTGCCACCTTGCCGCCCTCTCACTCTGGGACGGCCGCCCTCTCTTATCGTCTTATCCCTTGTCCGCTTAATAATTTATTTCTCTTTGCAAATTTTCATGCGCTTCGCTTTTATCGACGACGCACGGCAAATAAAATCAAAAGCTGCAGCTGTGTGTGTGCGCGTGTGTGTGTGTGTGTGTTTCATTTTGTAGTCTAGTATGTGTGTGTGTGCGTGTGTGTTTAAGTTTCAGTGCGTGGGCACTTTCTAATGCCCATGAAAATTGTATGAGCCGTACATGGCGTATACGCAATGCGCAGCCTGTTGCCCATTTCGCCTGCTGTTCCTCTGCTGGACAGCTATTGATTAGGGGGCGTGGCTACGGCAACAGCTATTGACAAGTTTCCTTTGAATATCCTGTAGCTGAAATTCGGATATTATACGGATAGCTGGACTGGACATATTAGAAATAATATTGAATATCGTGATGATTATAAATATATTGCTTTCTAATAAAGCTCTGCGTGTCTGCTTCTGTGTGTGCCCGTATTCTATATTTTGTGTGCCCGTATTGTAACTATTATGTATGTCAATAAGAAGCTAGCTGCAGGGTATTTAATAGTCGTCCACTCACGCCTTGAGCTCTCTTGTTAATTTATTTTTTAAAGTGACATTTGGCAGGCTAAGCTGTTCGCAACAAAAAATCCGAACCAAAAAAGGTGACCTACCGTTCGTTCAACTCACCTGTATGTGATCGACCAGACCCGTGGAATCCATGCGCGAGGCCACGTTCACAGCATTGCCCCATATATCATACTGGGGCTTGCAGGCGCCAATGACGCCCGCAACGACGGAACCAATATTAATGCCTGCAGGTAAATAAAAGAAAATAAAGTTTAACTTTTGGTTTTTGGCATATTTTCGGGGCCAATGCTCACCTATGCGCAGGCGAAAGTTGTTGAAGGAATGCATGTTGACCTCCTCAATTTTGTCGAACAGCTGCAGCGCATAGTCGGCCATTGCGGTGACATGGCTAAAGTTCACCTGGTCGCAGGTGTTCGCCGTCAGGCCAGAAGCAGCCATGTATGTGGCGCCGGTGCTCTTGATTTTCTCAATGCAACTGTTAAAATAAAATCCAGGTCAGCTACTACAGAATTGATCCTGAGGTCAAACTGTGACCAAAATGTCATCAATCATGAAAATTGGTTCACTCTTGACATATGTTTGGGAGTTGGACTCTGGGTAGGGGACTTTAATAGAGACTCGGAAACTTTTTGGTCATTTTTGACCATTTCATTTACTACTACCTGGAAATCCCTAAAGAGAGAGAGAGAAAGATACTCAACTTACCGGAAACGCTCCTCGCTGAGCAGCTCATCGAAGTCGGCAATTATCTCATTGAGCAGCCGCAAGCATTCGACGCCCTCGTTGTTGCCCTCCAGCTCCACGTAGAACTCGGAGAAATTCGGTATGCTGGCAAAGAGAATGCACACGGAATCGCATTGCTCGTGATAAAGATCCTGGAAGGCGGTCAAATGGGAAAAATTTAATTAAGCCAAGCAGAACTCTTGCATACGTGTTGGGTATTCAATCAGGCATACGCAATTCGTTGAAATACAAGTGGGGCGACACATCCCAGACTGGAGATGGGAAAGTGTTTCTCCTTAAATATAAAAAATCATTTGTGATTTCCGCATGGGATTGTGATTAATAACGGATGATCAGAATGCGATTCGCATTCCTATCTTCAAGACGGAAGCTCCTCTCTTGCGATTGCTTTGAGCCATTTCATCGGACTAATTGAAAAGTGTTTCACCTGCTTAATAGGATAGGCTATCGCCTGGGAGATACACTTGCAATGGTTAACTTATATGAAAGTAAACTCGAAACGCGGTCAACTCTTGTCCAGAGCACACACTGATCACATCCGCACACAGGGTATAGCAGACCACACGTCGACGGTTCCCAAATGTGTGGCTGCTCATGTGATTTGGTTAAAAGTTGTTGATTGCACACTTAATGTGGCAAGTAGCGTCCCCCTGACTACGGCACAGTGCGTGTGCCCGTTGCGCATTGAACCGTTGCAAGCCGCAACATGTATGCGGCCAGCGGGCATATGTGGCAGCAGTAAAAGTAGCATAACAAGGCGGAGGCAAAGGTGGAGGCGGAGACGGAGACGGAGACGGAGACGGAGGCTGTGCCAAAGCCAGGGGGTGCGGCAGGTGTGGGGGCTGGTATATACTTATCAAACGACCTCTGCAGTTGGCCTTGTTGCTAGGCACAAAAGTTTTCAAGCTTTTAATATACATTGCAAATTGCCAGCAACCAAACTTGCACACACACACACACACACACATACACACACACACACACACACACACACACACACAAGCATTTATACACATATATTTAATACTCACATCGAGGTGCTTCTCGCGGCTCAGAAAATGCTCAGCGACATGTACGGGCAAAATATTTTCGAGCAGTTTACGATTATAAGCCTGCAAATGCTCCATATCCTCTTTTTCCTCTGCGCGTTTCGAGAGCGAGCACGTGTTCCAGATATGTACAAAAAAAAAACGAAAAGCAAGAAAAAAGAAAAATATACGAGCAAGAAAACACAAAAAACAGGAGCGTGAAATTGAAATATCAGTTTATCAGTTAACCGAAGCGTAAGGCGTAAAGCAAAAAAAATTACAAAAATATACGAGCATGCAGCAGTCGGCAGTGCACGACCAAGAGATACCCTGTTTACAGTGCAAAAGGTGCTCCAAAAGGAAACTGTTTTGCAGATGTTTTGTCTAAGATGAGTTGTCAAGGTTCTCAATGTCTACACAGCAAATATCGAAGGTTCGCTTCAAATTGGGCCGTGAACAAGATGCTCTACATCTATAAGCCTACATCCAAGCTTCCCTTTTCAGACGTCTGATATTATTCAATTTATAATATTTTGTTGCTGCTCAATGCAAACAGTTCAAGCTTGACAGACAGACAAATAGACTCTACATGCCTAATATGCCCGCATTGAACTTTGTATATAGGGCATAAAAGGAAAGCGCAAAAAAGCGCTGCATAAGCTCAGGCGCCAGTCAAACACGATTGTGATTGTTCGAGTGAATTAGTGAGCGGCTTTATGTGTGCGTATGTGGGGTGTGTGGATGCTTGTGTGTGTATGCGAGTGTATGTGCGAGTGTATGTGCGAGTGTATGTGCGTGCTTACTAATACTAATGAAAAGCCTTTTGAACAACAGAGCAAACGGAATCGCAGAAGATGAGCAGCAACGCGCTGGCATCAGGCAGCGAATGTTGTCCGTGGCCAAAGGGGGAGGAAAGTGGGCGGAAGTTGTTATTATTGTCAGACAGAGACTGTCAGCTGGTTGGTCAGTCAGTCAGTTGGATATAACTTTGCAGTTGCAATTGCTAATTAGCAGTTGAAAATGTAGATGACGCCGAAACTTACCCGTTGCCTGCAGCTTCCAGATGAAGTCCAAGCGGTAGGTGGCCTCCGTTTGGTGACTGTGGAAGATCAGGGCGAGCATGAATGCAAATAGGAAGATTGAATCAATTATATAGCGCAGCAGGGCCTCCTCATTGCTAGACAGTGCAACAATTGCAGCAGTAGACCAAGTTATTCCAGTCCATTAAAGAGCAATGCCAAGACGCAGTAGAAGTAGGACGTGGACCAGGCCCCAGGCAGCAAAATGTGTAATAAGAAACAGAATGTTGTGAATGTTGTTGTTGTTGTAGTTGTAGTGGAAGCCAAGTCTCAGCCGGTTGTCTGATAAATGAAGCCAACGCCAAGTGCTAAATACAATTTTAATGCAGTTTGCGGCTGCTCTAAATGCATTTTCCGCATTTTCAGCTGTGCCAGCCGGGACAAACTCGGCAGACGGGGAGAAGGGAGGGAAAGGGGCAACTGCGCCAAATTATATTACAGCATAATTCGTTTTCATTCAACCGACAGAGAGAGAAAGACAGAGGGATAGAGAGAGAGGGAGGGGAAGCGGATACTTACGCCAAGTCGGCGCTTATTTCCCTGCTGCTGATATACAAATATGAGGAGCAGGCCATGTAGCTGCCGGCGGCCAAAAGGAGCAGCAGCAGCTTCAGCAGGATGCGCAGCACTTGGTACGTGGCACAGCACATCATCGAGAGCAGCGTTAACAGCAGGAATGTCTGCAACAAGATATAATAAAAGTAAAACTATCTAAATCTCTATATATGTAAAGACATGGAATGCATTTCTTAATAAGAGTACTCTAAGCGAGCTCTGAGCATGCTCGACTGGGAGATACTTTGTGCCCAACTGTTGAATAAGTTAGTTTTATATACCGAGTGTGGTTCCACTTTTCTTTGGCCTCACATTATAAAGAGTGTTAACTCTTAAGACTTCTATATCTTTTGTTAGATGCAATATTGGTTAAGGATAAAGTACGTAAGTTATCGATATTTATCGATTTAGGAGAAATCATGTTCATTATTGGTAGGATATGATAAATCCTATGTGCGCAAGGTTTTAACTTTGTTTCAGCTTTAGTATCTCAAGCTCATGAGATGTCGAAAAAACCCGGGGCTAAGAATCGATACTTATCGGCTTAGGAGTTATCGTAATATGTATAATACTTATGTTGTCTGCGAATTGTATACAAAAACACATATTCCAAATTTCGATTATAAAGCTCTTCTTAGTAAATACGCATTCATAAAGGCTTCCTTGAATCTACGGGTTGCGCACAGACAGACGGACGGGGTTATTCAACAATATATATATATATATATATATATATGTATACGTATATACAAACTTTATATATGCTACCCTTGCCCTTTCTTTGTCGGGTATCACTACTTACATTGTAGGCCAAATAGAAATCACAGCTTTCCTCAGGCAACAGCTGCTGCTCTGGCTCCAGTCCCAGCTTCGTCCGTTCCAGTTCGCTGACGTTGAATTGTAAAATGAGCCATTCATTATGCAGCAGCTCCAGTTGACGCATTGATTCCTGCAACTGTATAGAAGGCAGCGATTACAATTGGAGGCTAATTAGCAGCACGGCCAAGTCACCTGGAAATGCCATTTAACAGTGCTTCGAGTTTAACGAGGCGCCTAACACGCACTCTCAGCCACTGGCAATAAAAAAAAGACGTGGCTAAATGAATAGCGAATGCGGCTCGAAAGTGCCATTAAACGTGGCCGATAAAGATACAGAGTAAGCCGAAGAAATGGAGTGGCAAAAGGGAGGCGGCAGCGGGAGGGGCACAAGTTGACAACTAAATGTCAAAGCGCTGACGGAGGCTTTGAACCGAGACGCGCTGCCTTGGGGGCATGTGGCAGGTAACAAGTAGCACATAAATGGGGCACACTTCATGTATGAAACGTGGCTGGCATTTTTGTTGCCTTACCAGCCTACCCCCCTCCGGTTGCTTGTCGCGTTGTCTGCCCAACTTTAATGGAAAAACTTTTGTTTTGTCGCGTCCCAAAGACAACAACAATAACAAAAGCAACCGCATTGAGTTGGCTCAGGCAAACGCCCTCAAAAATTGTATTTTGAGCTACAAAACGTAAATTTCATTTTTATTATTTTGAAGTTCACTTAAATGGGCCAAGAGAAAGGAAAGAAGAAGCAGGCAGCCTGGCAACTTGAAAGATTCTCCGACTCTTATAGATATGGCCGCAATTTGTTGCGCGCACAAAAAATATGCATAAAACAAGAAACTGGCATTTCGGGGATTTGGACATTGTTTATGTTATTATAACTAAAAGCACAACTTAAGAGCTTCATTCCCGCTTACCATGGCCGGCAACGTGGTCAAAACAATCAGCGAGACGGTGGCAAAGGCGAAGAACTGTGACAAGGTGCGATTGCTGTGAATACGCAATGAGAAGCGCTTTATCACGATGGGCAACTGAAATGAATCATAATATATTACAAAAGATGCTTGAGTATCCGCGAGCTAAAGAAGATAAAGAGAGAGAACTGGAAAACAGATATACGATATAATACAAGAATAAAGGCTTTCTTCAGCCAAATACCAAATACTCTTCATATTCGAGCGTTTGTTTCCAGAGCAGAAATATATTAAGGCTTTGCAGATATGTCAGAGTTAACTTTGCAATCGCTTGGTTTGATTAAGATATCTCGACATAACAAAAAGGGGTTGGATATACTTATAATATAGAGAAGTTGGATGTTCACAAATTGATTGATTATGTGTAAAAAGTATGGTGAAGCCCTTGAAATGTCAATATTATCAAAGTATGTTTGAAAGATGAGAAAGTTTTTCATATAAGATGATAATTTCCAGCCAATTATTCTTATTGCATCTATATTATAAGATTGTTAACTGCAGCCGAATCCGACTTATGTACGTCCTAGGATGAATAGACAAACCTATACAAGGATCTTCAAAGCTGAGATTAGTTTGCATAAAAACAGACACAAAGCTCTATCAAATCAGCAGTGGCTGCTATATGTACCTGTACTTAATGAGCTCGGAGAAGACTTCTTTAATGCGTTATAAATTACCTGTCAAAATTCGCATTAGCTGTGCAGGGGTTGTTTGTTTGGTGGTGGGTGAATAGAAACTAGAAACTATTTTGCTTACCTGCAAATTGATTTTGTGACAGGCCATCAGGAAGACCAACAAAAGCAGCAGCAGCAAAGCGCCAAGGGACAGCGCCAGGCAGAGTGTGGAGCTAGAGGAGAAGGCAGTTGAAATATGGATATGTTTTGCCCGACAACATCACGGATTATGCGCTACACTATGCACTTAGAGCCAACTATAAAATAATCATAAAGCACTCACGTGTCAAAAACCGCAAAGCGCATAAGTGTGGTGCCCAGCAGGACCAAGAGGCTGCAGTAGAAATAAACGCAGAGCATGCGATCCGGCTCGCTGGCATACTGCGTTAAAGTACAAGGGATTAGGGTTAAGCCGGAGCCAAGCGAATGGCGCTCCTCTACTCACCTTGTGCTCCAGCGTGGCGCTCTTGAAGCAGAGCAACAGCGACTGACAGTGCTCGGCCCGCAAATGATCTATGCTCCGTGCATCGATGGCCCGCATCAAGTACTCATTGACCTCATCCTCGGGATCCTTGTGACTCTCCGAGCTGTCACCAAATCCGAATCTGCAAAAGAAAGTGATTTATTTGACGGCTTTTTTGTGGCTGCTGTTCCCAACTTCAAGGCTATATTTCTTGTCGTGGCAGAATGGTCTTGGTCTTAGTCCCATGATTCACTTACTCCCTGTCGCGGCCATGAACTTACTTGGATGTGTGCTTCTGTGCGGTGCCGTGGCCCATCATGCGCAGCTCCTTTGATATGTTGCCATTTACCTGGAGGCGATTGCGCGATTTCTTGTGCTGCAGGTTCAATGGGAAGCAGCTTGTTATGGCTGAGCAACTATTATTCTTGACGATACTCACCGGCCTGTAGATATCGCCCGGCACAATCAGATATGTCTCAATCTGATGATCCTTGAGATAGGAGTTTCTATCGGCTCCCTTGCCAGCCTCCACCTCGTAATCGCCATCCAAGCACTTGAGCGTCTCCTTCGTAATGTGCACGCGTCTGCAAGGGTAGACAAATTGAAGGATTTGCCATATGGCAGGCAGAACATTGAAAGGGACAACATGCCAACATCAGCAACATGTGCAGCTCTTTTTGGTTGCCATAACCACAGCCATTATGTGGCATTACATGCTGCACTTGCCGCTGCCACTCCCCTAGCCAAGAGATGCTGCCGAGTAAATACTTTTTAATGTTTTTTTATAGCTGCCGCAGCGGGAAGCCGGCAGCAGCAGCTTATTATATTATCGTTTTCCAGGCACTGGCAGGAGGCACCCGGCACGTGCCACACGCCGCGGGGCAGCAAACTGCATAAAAAATAATAAAAAAAATAGTGGCAACAGCAACAATGGCTGCGGTTGCAGCAAAACTCTGCGCCATGTTGTTGATTCTATTGATAATTACATGGCGCTTTGTTATGGATTGCCCTGCCAGTTGCCATTTCAGCTGCTGCTGCTGTTGCATGCGTCTTGCTGCTGCTGCCAAATTGCCGCTTATCAGGCTAAGGGAATCCGTCTGCCTGCCTACCCTGAGGCTAACTGCAGCTATTTGCTTTTAATTTCGCCTGAGACAGGGCTAACAAACGAGCTGCTGCTGCTGCTGACCCACATCGGAGCCAAAGTCGTGCCGAAACAAATTGCTGAAGTGTTGTTGAAAATGAAGCAACTGAATCAACAGCAGCAGCAAGTGCTGGCCAGTTAGCGTGGTGGGCGTGGCATGCAACAGCTCCATAATCGATTCGACGATTGGCCAAAGAGAGGCAGAAGGGTGTGCCGGGACGAGGCAAGGCGAGGCGAGGCGAGGTGGGGTTGGCTCGGTTGACTTGCCAATAACTTGACGCCCCCACCAACCACAACACACCCACTCTCACACACACACACTGCGGCGGGGTATGCAAATTTGCACAACAACAACAAAAATTACAGCTATTACAGCCATTACAGCCACACATTGCAATCGCTTCGAAGCAGCGACACTCGACCAAGTGTTGAGAGGTTAAAGTTCCTTCGAAATGCAAGCAGCCAAACGAAGCGACAGGAGCGGAATTCACAAACAACGGGCGTCCGTTTAAGACTTAAAAAAACATGAATGAGTTGCATTACTTGGCAGGAGAAAGATCAAAGTTGTAGTTCATAAGGAATCTGAATGTTCTTTGTTAATGCAGGCATGAAACTGATCAACAGAATCTACATCTAATAATTGAAGGTTAAAAGTGAAAAGTTTATTTTGAGGAAATAACATAAAACCCAGTGTTTACTTACAAAGCATAAAAGGATCATCGCATTGAATCGATAATAAAGGGAACCCTGATACAAATACAGATTTAAGTATAGGAAAAAATAAAATCGTTAACAAAGTGAAGTCCGCTCCTGCCTCCTACTAGCTAAAATTTCTGTGGCTGGGGCAAGCCGAAAGTTGCCTTTAATTGCACGACACTCGCATAGAAGAGGAAAAGGGCTTTCGGAGCGGAAACGAGACAAACTTGTCAGCGGCTTGCAAGTAAAAGTTTTTGGCCCTCGAATGGATTGTGGGCGGTGCACTCGGTGGAGCAGAGCCACGCGATAAGGACTCGACTGCTTTTCATTGCATACTTGTCGGCGAGCATATCAAAGCGGGTCAAAAACATAATTCTCAGCTGTCGTAAAGTGGCACACGTCGACCACAAGCCACAAACCACCAAAGTGACCAGTGACCAGCAAGGGCTTCACTTCTCTCACAGCGCAGGGAAAATAATCAAGCGAAATGTGTTTGGCCAAAGACAGAGCCAAGACATTGGGTATAATGTGTCATTGGGTTTGTCTTTCGTTGGGGCTTATGCGGCTCAAAGAGAAAATCCGTAAAGGGCTCAACTTTGAAGTGGTTGCCATTGTCCAATGTCCAACTTCGGCTGACACTAAGTAATTAACAGCCACTGGAAGTGGGTAAACTATGCTATTTTGTTGCCATTAGCTGGCGAGTAGAGTGGAGAGTCATCGATACTTACCCGGGTATGCCGCCGCTCTCCATATGATTGGCCAGGGTGACGTCGTTGGACCAAACATCGAACTGCCACTTGACCAGGCCCAGTACGCCGCAGTGCACCCGTCCCGTATGGATGCCCACACGCATGTTCACATTCACGGCCATTACCTCGCGCACCAGCCTGAACAAGAGAGAGAGAGAGTGCAAGAGAGAGGGGCGCGGGTTAAGGTAGTGAAAAGAGGCAGCATAACAAAAGCCACACACACACACAATACAAAGCCACAGCACATTGTGTGTGTGTGTTGGTTGTGTTCTGCTCTGTTGTTATACTCACGCTATAGCGTCAATCATATCGAGTCCCATCTCAACAGCACAGTGTGCATGATCCGGCCTGGGCTCGGGCAGACCGGAAACGCAATAATAACAATCGCCCAGCAGCTTAATGCGCAGACAATGATGCTCAGCAGCCAATCGATCAAAGCTGCAATAGAGTAACGAGGGAAGGGGTTGCGGTTGCAGTTGGGGTTGGGGTTGGGTAGTTAACAAAATGAAAAAAAATAAATCAACTAAAAACTTGGCTTAAACGAACTGCACAACAATTTGATCATCAAACTCTTCGGCAGCACGCCTTTCACTTATTCAATTAACAAGTTGATAAGGCTTGGCAGGCAGCACGAAAAGTTTAATAACTAATAAAATATTTATGTGGAAATTTCTTAAAGTTTCAAATAGTTTTCTGTTAGATTTAAATACCTGTTTAAGCTACGCAGAGCAATCGCCTGTGCAGCTAATTTATCGGTATTTTTGTTGTTGAATCTATTAACAGCCAGTTCTTGGCGCTACTTGATAAGGTAAATGTTCGTCCTTGCACACAATAAATACCAGGAAATGGTTATTGTTCGCCCACCCATTGCCAATGGGAATCAATAAAGTGCCTGACAAACACCCGGCCAAAATTCAAGCCGGAGGTCTATTTTCGCTTGGCCCCAAGCTGGCCCCAACCAGCCAGGCGGCACTCGAATGTGCAATTAATTTGTGCCAGAATGTGCTACTGTTTCAGCCGGCATCACCATTTGTTAGACTGTTTGACATGGCCGGAGGCCAGCAAAAAGCAAAGTGCAAAAAAGTTGGCAAAACAACAGACACTCACTCAGGGAGAGAGACAGGACCCTGTCATTATTGGATCTGGCAATGGACTCACCGTGCAAATAGCTCGTTCAGCAGACGCACTAGCTCCTCGGCCGTGCACTGATCCGACAGGCTGGTGAAACCGCAAATGTCCGCAAATAGGATGCTGGAATGGAAAAAGAAAAAAAAAATAGTAAGGCAAATAAAAAGTGTGGCCAGAGTTCAAATAAAGTGCAAATATTACAGTTTGCAACTGTTGTTGGAGTCAAGCATAGTTTGCCGTAGTTGAGTGTGGGTGTATGTGTGTGTCTGTGTGTTTAAGTGTGTGTGTGTTCGTGTGGCTGTATTGCGCCCAAGGAATTCTTTAATGTATTCAACTGGCTGCCAGAGTCGCATTTTTGGGCGAAACTTTCTATTTAAAACGTGCCAGGGTTTGGGTTTGACTTTTATGGGAAATTTGTTGAAATCCTTGCGCCAGCCAAAACGACGACAGTTCCTTTGAGGAGCAGCTTAGGCGGCTCAGCGCGTAATTTAATACTGAAAATGCTGCTGAGAGGCGCGGAATGGGAGGGGGAGGGGGTGGCTAAAGACAGCAAACAGGTGCGCCCTGAAGTATGCTTTATGTTGAGTGTAACTGCTGTGCGTGAGTAATTGTGTGTGTGTGTTTGTGAGGGTGTGTGCGTGTGTAATTGTGTGTGTGACAGTTGGTAATGTGCAGTTGTTGCTTGTCATGTGTACAGTAAAGTCTCCTTTGTGCGAACAGCTCTTTGCCGTCTAAAATTGTTCGTGCTAATCTTTTACAATACATTTTTGGCATTGAAAAAGCAGCTCTTATTTCTAAACAAAAATCCCTTAAGCCAGAAATGCCAGCTTAAAGTTCCCTTGTCGTCATTACTTCGACATCTCTTTAAAGTAGCCTGCACTGTAAGCTGCGACGTTCGCTAAATGGATACTTTACTGTACATACAAATTCAATGGTCGGGTTACGCACACCCAGACAAGCGCGCCAAGCATATTTATTGACTTTGCATGCAAATAAATTTATACACAGACACAAGCTGAAAGAGACACTCGCTTTACACACACACACACACACACACGGAAACGAATACAATCACAAATACACACGCACACCCACCTGACATTCTCGTGTCGCTGTATGTAAATCTTATGAAACTGTGTGTCACGTGGCTGGCCCGCAATGTCGTCCTTCATCTCCATGGCAACGTGCCGCGGAAGCACCGACAGCAGCAATCGCTCCTGCAACATTAAGGATAACAGCATGTGAGTGCGTCACACACACAGCACACACACATACACAGATACAAAAGGGGGTAAACGGGGTGTTTGCGTTTGGCTAAGTAACAGTCAAAAGGCGCCTCCAAATTATGCTATGCCAAATGCCTGCCGGAGTTTGCCTTTGGCATCAGACCCAGCGGGCGGGCCTTGGGGCAACAAGTGACTGCCACGCCCCAACGCCTCTAAAGCTGTCGCAGATTCATTTGCCAGCTGGCAGCTGCCGACTGCCTGCCACGCTTTGATGCAGCCATTTTTAAGCGGATGCTTTGTGATTGGCGGGCTTTGCAGTTGACTGGGGCTGCCATCAAAAAGGAGGCTCTTTGATGTCCTTTTGTTCGTTTTGATGTCCTTTGACTCACCTGCTGTTGATTTTCGCGCTGCGTACGCAAACGCGCCTCGATGCACTGCCGCGTCTCAATGAAGGCCTTGCGCTGCGCCTTCTCCTTCGGCCAGTGTGTATAGATGCCCGTCAGATTGGCCAGCATCAGGGCGATGCAGGTGCACAGCAGCTGTGTGAAAGTGGGGAAATGGGGAAAGGGGGGTAGGCAGAGAAATTTTAATAGCATTAAGGCATTAGTGTCCATATCATTGTCAGCGAGAGCACAATAAAAGCCCAGTTGCGGGGCAACACTCACACACACAAACACACACACACAGTGAGAGAGAGGCGCAATTTTATTCAATTTTGCGGCAATTTAATTTCATTTATTTATACTTTTTCACCTGCACTCCGTATGCTTGTGTGTGTGTGTGTGTGTGTGAAATAAATTGCGTGAGCATTTCATGCGAATTTATTGTCACGTGCCGCACTTTTCAGGCATTAAAACTCTCAGTGAGAAATTGCTTTAATGTTTTGGGCAAATGTCAGGCCCATTCACGCATATGCCTGCGGCTTTCGGTTGGCAGCACAGAACCTGTTGATGGATGTGCTGTCCGTGCGGGTTGATTTGTGGCAACCGCAAACAACAATTGCAACAGTTTCAATTTACCTCATGCCACTGCAGCGTCAGGTCCTGCTGCAGCTGCAGCTGCTTATCCTGTTGCGTGTACTGTGTGTGCAGACAGGTGTACAAATGCGTGCCACTCAGCAGAATGCCACCGATGAGCGATTCACGCAAACGCAGCGGCAACATCGTGTATGTCATGTAGATGAGCACAATGCAACAGGCGCTGCCATTAAACGATTTGCTGCAAAAATGAGCGACGCTTAAATTTAGTCATAGACAAAGCACCCAAGCCCCAACCAGAGGTCCCTTCTCATTATTATACCCTTGCAGAGGATATTAGCATTTTTTTGTCTATTTGGCAATTTGTTTGTTTTTGACAAGATATCTTGATTAATTCGCGATTCTAGATTCGCAGCTTTAGTATACTTCTAGAAAGTGGGAAAAGTCTATGAAAAACGGACAACTAAATCGCATAGCTGGAAACATTATGTTGTATGGAAAACTTATCTTACTTATGGCAGCAATTAATAGTTTAACTTTTCTCCTAACATACCTGCGAAAACCTTTTCAAATCGGACTACAGTTTGAATAGGAACATTCTGGAGGAAATGAAGCTTTTGTTTAAACACACTTTTAAGTAATTTGTCAGTCGTCAGTCTGTTGTCTCTCAATGCAAGGGCATTAAATCTTCGGCATGCCTGAAGCTTATTTCCTCTCTGTTGTTTGTCCATTGTATTTGCTGGCTGAAGGGCCGCAGTTTGGCTTTGTTGTCTTCTATTTTTGGCCTAAGCGCAATTAGCGTGCCGCAGCTGATGGCATGATTAATTCTTGCTGCCAGGCAACAGCTGTGAGAAGGCTCAGCTTCTCTCGAAACCTTCTCCCTTACAAACCTGGGCTGCACGGCATAGCTAACAGCTATTTCAATGGCCAGAAACGTGCCCAAAATGACGTATGAGACGAGCACGAGAAATATTTCATTCATAGCCGGCTTGGAGAGCATGCACAAAAGGACTGCAACAAAAAAAAAATAAACATGAAATTGAAAATCAGAGAGAGAGAAATGGGAAACCAGCAGCAATTAAAACCAAATGCAGCACAATTGCCAACAATTTGTGGCACAAACTGTGCACTCACATGCATAGACGATGCCGCAGATTAGCATCACGATGAGAAAAACCAGGACAGACTCATCGATGCGCGTTATCAGCGAGTAGACCACATGCGAGTAATTCAATGAAGTGTCGAAATTATCAGCCAAACCAAACAGTCCAGATTCTGTCTGTGCCTGAGGCGCCTCCTCCTTCTGCTCCTGCTCCTGTTCCGTGCCGTTGGCATCGCCATCAAACAGCGTCAGTTTCGGCACTTCATCACGTGCCTGCCGGCTGCCGGAGAAGGACAAACGTCGGCGGATTTCGTTGTTGTTGCGCTCCTCCGTAAAGCGTTTAACGCCATCATCTCCATCATCATCAACAATGGCAGCAACATCCACAGAGGCCGCATTCAGTCGGTCAATGTCAGCGAACAGTTGCTGCGCGGCACGTTTGTATCTGAAATGGGGACAGTTACAGAGGTAGGGTAATGGTAAATCGAAGTCAATACAAAAACAAATAAGAATGATGCAGACGGGTGCAAGCGACTGCATGATACCCCTCCAAAAGCAGCTTAAAATTAGAACGAAATTGTCACAGATATATTCGCTTTTCGACTTGTATCATCCTTCCTTCAGCGGATATATGTATATATTTCAGTAGTTGGACAAAACCAATATACCCTTATCTCGCTTTGTAAACAGAGTATAACAATTGGTATACGCATATCAATAAGCTTGACATAAGCTTAGCACACACACTATCCATCTTGACGGCATAAATATGAAAATAAATCGAAAACGAAATCGAAATCGAAATCGAAATGGAAATTCCTTAACTCAAGCGCGGTCCAAGCAACGCGCGACTTTATTGATGTATTTGTGGACTTGTTTATTGCTTTCGCCACAAACACGCACGCACACACACACTCACACTCACACACACACACACACAGACGGGGACAACAAATATTGTGGTAGCCCTTTTGTGTGTTTATGTTGCCAATTTCTTGTCTTGCAGGCGAATTTTCGAGTTCTAATTTTAACTTCAAAAACAATTTACGGCGGCAAGCGGAAAAGCATAGCATACTTTTATGGGCGCCCTGCGTTCACTGATTGAATTTGGCGGCTTGACAGGCACACACACACACAAACACACACAGAGAGAGGCCTACGCATTTGGCCAATGGGGCGTATGCGTAATGCGTGCTGTAAAACAACGCCTGGACAGGCAACCAGCCAGTTGCCAGTTGTTTGCATAACTCGCCTGTCAAAATGCCAAACTCAACCACTGACTCCGCAAACAGGCGCATTTCCTGTTGCCACTTGCCAGGGACTGGTTGTCAGTGTTGCCAGCATTTAACTAGCAGTTAAAGATAACTAATCTGTTAAGTTTTCAAATCTATCGATTACATATTGAGCATATTATCGATAAGAAGTGATTGCTGATCGTTGCTTAAAGAAAACATGAAAAAATGCCTAGGTTGTAAGTCGAATCAGAATCAAACTCATGAACCCAAACCTAATCTGTATAAATTGGAAGATAAATTAATCAAATCGGCTTTAAAGCTAATTAGTTTTTTTTTGGAAATCAGTTTCGGTGCAAAAGGAATCTTAATAAAGCTGCCACATCAAGATGGAAAATCGTGAAAAATCGCGCAAAACCGTGGCAACACTGTCGCCCACTCACCTGACCCGATGCTGGTGCTGCTTGTAGCGATGCTTGTGCATGCGTCGATAATGCTTACGCTTCTGCCTGCGCCCCGTCACCCATGTGGCTGCCACAGTTGCTGGCCGTTGTGCCACATTATCGTTGCGGGCACGCGGCAGCTCGATGCTGTTCGGAATTTGTGCTGCGCTTGGCGTTGTTGGCGTCGTTATGGACACCGTCTGATGGCTCATTTGCTGTGGTGTGTGCGGTGGCAATGCTGGCATAAAGTGCGTTAGGTTCTCGCTGGTTCCATTGGCGTCCAGAAATTGAGGCGCCAATCTGATCGTTGCCGATGTGAGTTCCGTGTCGGTTGATTGGCTGCGGCGCAGTTGCAGCGTTGTGAAGACAATTTGCGTGCAGGATAATGCCAAAATGAGCGCCAGCAACAGGGCCAGAATGTGCGTGGTATTACTTTGATTCATGCGCAGAAAATAACGCTGATAAAGCATTTCCACCTGGCAATAACGAAGAAGAAGATACAAAATAGTCATAAGTAGGTAGAAAAAATTACGCAAATCTTGCGCGCTGACAAAAGCTGTTTCCAGGGATTTGCCGGCAGAGAAAATGAAAACGAAATGAAAATGAAACGCCGTTGAGCTCCGCAATCGAGCTGGCATTCAGTACGGTTCGCCAACGATTTCCATTTCAAAATTCCAGTTAAGGGAAAAAAAAAAATTAAATAAGTAGCTTACCTGCAGGTTCTTGAACTGATGCGTCGAGCAGAGACGCAGAATGATGCGATTCAAGCGATACCAGAACGAAATGCTGGGACTAGCTGCCTGAGTGCCCGAGGTGCTTGGATTGTTGGCCTCCACATTGCTCCGGCCATCGGCTCCATCAGCTGCGTACAAAAAAGAAGAAGGCTAATAAGAATCGACACTGCAACAGCTGGCAAAACTGATACAAACGGTACATGCTTTAAAAGAGCTTAATATATAGCCAGATCGGAGCACGAAACATATATCTGTCGAAGGTTAACACATTATATGAACATGTCAATGGCAATGCTTTTTGTGAGTTATATTCAGCTTTGTCCTTCATAATTATCATTGAGATGTGAAAATGTATACGATTAAGGATGGGGTGGACAAGCCCCTATCTTGAGAGGAGCTCATCAAGCGTCAACCAGCAGGATTTGATTAGCCTGCCCTTGACACTGTTGGACATGTTTAGCTCTTCCCTAGGAAGCATGGCCTGGAAAGTTGAGCTCAATTTAAGCATATTTCTGTAAAACTTGTATACTCTTTTCAATTAGTCGAAGAGTGTAGATAGGCTAGTGTTTACAGGAAGTAAAAACTTTATATATACATAATCTCATGTTAATCGGAATGCTTGTAATTATGCCAGACTCCCTTTACCAGACTCCTATACCCTGCATAAACTTTAAGCCTATTAATGTTTTAAATTAACAATAAATATATTAATTAAATGCCATGTTAATCGCAAATGCTGGTAATTATGCCAGACATGTGCAGTTTGTCTAACATTGTCAATGACAAATTCAGCATTAAATATTTTGCCAGAATATTTGCATGGCAAAGGCTTTTCCCGCTGACCGCCTGCTGTTTGGAGCGGCAATTGCTTTCCGCAATTCGATTACAAATTGAAATTTCAGTGAGGTTTTCAATTGCATTTACAGTTAATAATGCTTGCAAGTTAACAGTTGAACGAGCTGCGTTTGGCATGGTTTAATATATGGAAATTACATTTGCAACTTGTGGCTGCAACACAATACTTTGATCCTGATTCACATTCGCTTTCACATTCACATTCGCATTCACATTCGCATTCGCATTCGTATTCGCTTATCGCCTTTTTGCCTTCGATTTGTTCACATTGTTGTTGTGTACGCAAAACTCATTTTGCATGCAACACACAATGCCATAAAATGTTGTAAAATCGTTCAACTGACCCCCATAAAACCGCACACACTTACACACACACACTTGCACACGCTCAGACGCACACGCACACGCACACGCACAACAATAACAGGAATGCGTATCGCCAGGCATATACATCGGAAAATATGTTTTCTTATTTTTGTACACTCTCATGCATCAATAAATAAATGCCAAACGTGATTATGTAAATTTCTATAGAAATCTGTGTATACTATATCAAAAGCAGGAATCCATTCTCGCATTTGCCCTATTCAACGTGCCACTGTGGCAGCAACATAGAAAACAACTAAGAATGCTGCAGTCGGATGTAACCGACTGACAAAGACTCTTTCATATATAAAAATTTTCGATCGAGCTGCTCTGTGCTTCTCCCTTAACACTTGATTACTCTAACACTTAAACTGGAAAAGATATATAACTTCGTGCGCCTTGTAGGCAGTTATGCGAGAGTATATACACGTATATTCCAAGTTGCAATTCCCTGACCTTGTTAGCGCTGATCACAAAACCAATATACTCTCTTTTACATTATTTACGAGTATCATAAAGATAGAGTAATATATATCGAAATGACAGCCATGGCAACCAACAAGCAGCTCATTGTTTGTGAAGGGGGCAAAAGTGGGTATTGAGAGACTGAAGCTGAAGCTGAAGCCAAGAAGCTGCCTCGTCAAATTCAATTCGACAATGACAATCAAGTTGTGACATTTGAGCCAGCTCTTCGATCAGACAGACAGAACCAGCAGCAGCAGCAGCAGCCGCAGCTGGAAGCTGGAAACTGAACCGGAACCGAAACGCACGCTCGCCCGCATGTGTTGGCATTTTGATTAGCCATGTCCATGTCGTAGCCGTCCTTTACGTTGCAGGATTCGATTACATGCTTAGCCTAAAGTTATTTTGCTTTCACTTTTGTACTCACATTGCTGCAGCAGTTGCGCCTCGTCGCGCTGATAGATCATTGGGCTGTGGCAGGTGGAGCTCGAGTTGGTTGAATCAATTGACTCGTCTATGTTGCAGCGTGTGATGCCAGCCTGCAAGAATTGTGACAAAGTGGGTTGAAATACACAATAAATACTAAATAGCTGCATAAATAAATTAAAATTATAAATATTAAGTATACGCCCACGCTGCATTGCACGCTGTTCATTCTTCTTGTGTTTTTGTATTCCATGCGGCATCTTTAAACAAATTGCCGCCCATTTGCATGCCACCCCCTCCCACTGCCAATCACCCACACCCACACCCACACCCACTCACTCACACACACGCACACCCACACTCCATGGCTTTTTGTACTGTAAACTTTTTCAATTGACTCTTGCCAACTGGCAAGCAACGAGTGCAAATTCACATACAGTGAAAACTCCACAAACGGATTGCTAAATTTAAAGACCATATTTTTCTTAAGATTTTACTTGGTACAGGAAACTTTTCTTAGTTACGAGCCTCACTCTTAACATCGATTTTTGCTTCTTCTTAAAAAAACGTTTTCTATGGATGTCTGTTCCTGATAGCATTCACTGTAGTAGCACACACACACACACACACACACAGGCATCCTCAACATTGTAAAGTGGCCCCTTGTGCATGCATACAATATTCCTGTATCTATGTGAGTATCTCTCTTGCTCACTGTCAATGTGTGTGTGTGTGTGCAGCACACGGAACGTCGCTTGTTAGCCAAAGCAAAAGGTGTTAACTTTTTGTCAAGTGCACTTTTTAGTAAGGACAACAACAACACCAACAAAGTCTAACAATGCACAAACTTTTAGCTTGAATGATTGTACTCAATACAATCCCTCCCTTTTGCCACGCTCCCTCCGCAGCCCTCCACAAGCTTCAACTCCCCAGCTGAGCTATGAAATTGAATTTTAATTTGGCATCGAAGTCGTTTTGTTACCCGCTGCTTATGGCCAAATCGAATTAAATATTTAAATCGCAGAGCGAGTCGAGTCGAAGCCTGTCCATTAGCTGAACAAATTAATTGATGCCAGGCCAGTTACCTTCCCCTTCCCCATCCCCATCCCCAACCACTTTTCACTCCCTTTGCCCCCTCTTATTTGCAATCCCAATGGTTGTGCTTACCGCAATCAGGCTGCTGCTCACCATCGCCTTGCCTCCCTTGGCGCTGGTATTGAAATGTTCGATCACCTCCCAATTGGATTTCTTTGGCGTCGACGGCTGTGTCAGTGGCTGCGGCTGGGCCAGTCCAGATGGCGAACCAGCTGCCGATGAGTGTCCAGGTACATGCAATTCCATGGAGGCTTGCGTGCTGCCCGCCTGCTTCAAGGAAGCGGAGCGGCTAAAGAACTTGCGGTGTTTGCCACTTCCGGCTATGCCCGAGCTCACGCTCTCCTGCAGGTGAAACATTTGTGTTTTGGATTTGGATTGTGGCCAATTGCTTACCTCTTTGCTGGCAGCCGCACCCGCAGCGCCCGCGCCGCCATGTCGCATGCCACGCAACGACAGACGCTTGGACCATTCCCGTTTCTGGCTCTCCGATGACAGCGAGCGAAATATGTGCGAGGAGCTGCTGCTGCTGCCGGTGGTGACGGAAGTGGTGGCGGTGGTGACGGTGGCCGTGACGCTAACGGCGGCTATATTGTGGGTGGTGCTGCCGCTGGCGCTCATTCTGGAAGAGTAAAAGGGCCGGGCAACCTTATATAAGTATATGTTTAGCGTAGCTGAAGGCCTGGAAAATTGATTTTCATTTTACATGCTAAAAAAAGCGCGCTAATTTTCAAACAAATTGCCAATTTTTTGGGGCTCGTGACAGCGACTGAAATGGCATTAAAACAATAAATTCGATTTTGGCCAAAAACGCTGTCAAAACAGCAATAACAACAACAACAACAACAACAACAAGTGCTTTAGTCTTAGTGGACCGACTTGAATATACCCTGTACGCAGCGACAAGCTGTTGTTATACACAAGCTTTCAGGCTTTAAGCTGCATCTGTGCTTCTTCTGGCCTTGAAGAAATTTCCTGGGATCAAATGTGGCAAGGCTGAAGGTAAAAAGTGGAACAGAGTGCATCTTTTAATAGTATTAATGCACAAAGTTTCGTGCATTACGTTTCAAATGGACGCTCAGCTCAACCTTCCGATCAAGATAACGTATACTCCATCGAGATCAGAGCAGATTCCTGTTACATATATTTGCACAAAACCAATATACCCTCTTTAAAGAATTTCCAATGGGTTCAGGGTATAGAAACCGGCTTTGCCAATAAATATATCGTATCGCATCGTAACGTAACGTAACGTAACGTATCTACTTTTGGGACGGCCCACTTAAGTCTCACGAAATGCGCGCCAAACACGCAAGGCCAGAGCCAGAAGATATAGGTTGGAAGCGAAGCAGGGGGTCGGAGTTGGAGTTGACTGCGAGTTAGGCTAAAGGCAAACTCGACAGGTTACGCTCTTCAGTTTTTCAGCTAGGGCTTTAAGGTAACAACAGGAGCAAATGGCTTTTTAACATTTTTGGAGAGTGGAGGGGATCTAAGCGTTTAAACAACCTCTCAAAAGGCTTCAGCTATTATAAGCCCGAGCTGTAAGCCTTAAAAAATGTTAAAAATAAAGCGCAAACTTAAGAGAAGAACTTATGCAAATTAAGTAGTATCAATTGCCATTATATTCAAATTGAATGCACTCAAAAAAAACTACCAAAATTGGTTTTCATTTTGTGCTAAATGAAACATAAAAAGAAAATTAATAAGGACAAGATTTGAGTCGTGCTCAACTAAGGGCGACGGGGTTGGTTGGGCGAATATTGTTTGTTTGTTTTGGATTGTTTTTTTGTCTGTATCTAGATAGATACTTTGCAGAACGATTAATTCAGATAAATTGAGATTTGCCGAGCTGCTTAGCATATGCACACAGGCCATGCACATTTATTAAGTTTAATCCCCGACTTCAGGACAGGCAACTGTTGCCTAAGCCTAAGCTGCAATACGCTTCGTTTTTATAGACGCGCAAGTCTGAGCACTTTTTCGTAATGACTTTGTTGAAGCGCATAACAGTAAACTGTGCCACAGACAACAACAACAGCAACAACAACAACAACAACAACAACAACAATACAAACAAACAATGCAAAGGCGAAGGCGCAAAAGTTTTTTGGGCTCCTGGCCGCATTACTGGGGCCACAAGTCTTAGGGCCCGAACGGTTCGGGCCAGGGCGTTGCTTCCTTTTTGTTTTTAGCTACTGTATACTTACACCTAGGGTATAAAGGGTATAATGATTTTGTAGAGTGATGTGTAACTCGATACGTGTATATGTTCTCAATCAGTATCAACAGTCGTGAGTCCGTCTGGTCTTGAGCATTACACTCTGTCCATCCTTTTTGGTTGAAGAGTTCAGACATGCCTGAGTCTATCGGATCAGATAGCTGTCCTTGGTTCAATCAAAACTTGAGTTCTTGTATGAAGAACTTGTTTGACTTTCTTCATTTTAAGCTAGCTTGTGAAGAGTTTTGACAAGTTCGAGAGCTTTGATTAGTTCGTATGACTTCTGTTCCTCAAAAATGATCAAAGTCTTATGCAGGTCGGACAACTATTTCATACAGCTCCAAAGAATTTGGAACACTTTTTTATAATTTTCTACCAAACTCAGTAATTTCGGTCCGAAATATTATTTTACTATACATTTTCGTTGCACTATTCAGCTAGCTGTTTGCAAGGGTATTCAATCTTCGGCTTACCGAAGATCTTTCTGGATTTTTGCCAGAGGCGTCTGTCGAGGGGGCGTGTACCAGTACAAGTGCCGGCCGCCGGCATAAATATGTCAAAAACAACGCGCCATAAACAAATTGTTTTGTTGCCAAAAAAAAGTAAAATAAAAAACCAAAAGAAACACGTGAAAATTGAATGAGAAAATCGAAGAATCGAAAAGTGGCGAAAAAAAAGGAAGGAGAAGCAAAACGACGACAACGGACACGTCATGTAGGGCAGCCCACAGTCGAGGAGCAGCTGCTATTATATTACAATATGCGGGGGTTGAGAGGGGGAGGGGGCGACCACTCGAGTTTTCGTGGAAATTGATGATTAGTCACACTGTGCGAACCGCTTTGCAGCACTTTCGCTGCTCGGCCAATTGGAATGCCATTCAAAGTATTTTCAATTCGTTCAGACGGCGGAAAATTTTGCCACCCACCGCGCACAACCGCAGCCGCGCCGCAATATGTATTTATCTAATTAAAATTGAAAATGCCTCAAAAATGCGCTTTATTTAAACTACAAGACATAAATGAAAAGAAAATACACTTAAACAAAATTCATATTTCATGTCGAAACGCGCTGCCGCCCAAGGTCAAAGTTCATAAATACACAATTGCCCATACGTATGAGAATTGCCTATTTTACCAAAACAATTAAACAAAAACAAGGAAAACTTTCAATTAGAATATGCCAAAAGCTGGCTAAAACGAATTAAGATGTTGCAGTCGGATGAAGTCGACTGCACGATACCCTGTTTACACTGCGCTTTACCGAATAAATAAGTCGAAAGGGGGCCATTAGTGGGCGTGGCACACAAACTGATAAACAATGACTGTGAATGTCAAGTTTTTGGCCAAGACGAACTGTGCTGCAAATCAATATACCCCGTTTCAAATGCGGAACAGTATATTAACATGAACATCAAGCAGCACTCGAAATAAATATTTAATTATATCATATGAAATATGCAAATCTCGACTATTCAGGAGCACATGAAGTTTTGCTGTCACCTTTGAGCCAAGTTTTTTGATGGGCGCACGGGAATCGCCTGAGCTGGAGCTAAAAGGCCAAACTGCATGCACGACTGCCTGGGAAACTTAGACAAGAGCGAGAGAGAAAGAAAGAGAGAGGGAGAGTGAGAGAGAGAGAGAGAGTGAGAGAGAGAGAGTGAGAGAGAGAGAGTGCGAGAGGGAGGGAAAGAATATGCAAGCTGCGTACACAAACTTTTCAATTCTCATGCAAAGACATCTTTTATGGGATGTAGTTGGCAACTGGCAACTGGCAGTTGGCAGTTGGCTGTTTGCCTGTTTGCCTGTTTGCCTGTTGCCTGTTGCTGTGGGCCATCATTGTCATTCGTCGGCATTAAACGTTGAGCTGCAGACTTCAGGAACAAAACTCAGTGAGCTTTTTAACATAATCGCTTCATAAGCCTCCAAGAGGCGGCAACAATCACGAAATCAAGCAGCTGATTTAATTAGCCCAGCAACGGCCAGAGATAACAATCGAGGCGCCAGTTGAGTATGATGGAACTAGCAGACACCCTGTAAACAGTTCTTTAATACTATAGGGTATTTGTATTCGCCCACTTTTGAGATATAGAATACAGAATATATATATGCCTTATATATAGACACAGCTGTCTTCCCTACACAGGACCTTTCACTTAGCTACAAGGGTTGCTTGAATTTGCAGGGTATAGACTTTAAAACGTGTTAAAGGCTTAGGCCCGGCCGCTTGGTGGGGCGGTTCTGTTCAGTTCAGTCCGAACTCCACCCACACAGCTTGTTAATCAATGTCATGCGCGCAGCTCAACCCACAAAATTCAGAAGCAGGTATTGAAGTGCGCTATGGGAAAACATTCTTTGCCATTACAGTTCAATGGCAATTCATTAGATTAATGGCGCTAATGGCCTGGTAAATATTGTGGCTGTAACAACATCTACAAAAGCAGAAAACAAAAGCAGAAAAAAAACGAATAAAATTAATAAAATAGCAAAACAAATTTGATAAGCGGCAGAAATTAATGAGGCCAGAAGCGAGCTGCGAGCAGCAGTTGTGTTGTTTGTAAGCAGCCCCTATTTACAAGCCCTACAGCACCCACGCCACTCCACGCCGCCCTCCCCCCCCCCCCCCCCCCCTCACTCATGTAGATCTCATGCATATTCATTCATTAACTGGGCAAAAGCAGCTGCTGGCATTTTGCAGACGCTCAACACAAGCCGAACGCCACGCCCACGCGCATACCCAGCGCCAACCCTTCCACACAATCTATATATATATACGTCTGCCTCTCTGTGTATATATATATATAGGAAGTCAGCACAAGTTTCTATATTTGTAACAGTTGTTGCTCTCATGTTTATGCTGCCATGTGTTGGCCTTGTTTACGCGCCGTCATCTTTGTGTTTGGTTTCTGGTATTTGGTATTTGGTTTTTCCTATTTGTTTGCATTCCATTGACGCAAAGGTGTTGCTCGGTCGCGGGCACAAAATTTGCAATGGAAATTAATTCATATGCTGTGCGTGAAAAATGCTGCAAGAGCCCTTGGCAGTGAACACACACACGCAGGCAGCCCATCTATCATCTGAATGCACGTCCCACGGGACGTATGCGCAATATAGTAAAAACTATGCGCTATTTTGGGTTAGAATTCGAGCACGGATTGGGATTGGGTTTGGGTTTGGGTTTGGGCTTGGGTTTGTTGTTCGGACTAACTAAAAGCTTTGAGCAACCGAGCGCGGATGCTGTGCCAAGTGAAGTATGGCACATAACTTATTACTCATACGCAGCATATACTTCACTTCTGTGCTTAGAGGCCGGGAAAGGGGTAGCAGAAACGCGAACATATAAATATTTATATTTATATGAGTGCATGCTGGATGGAATATTGATTAAACAGAAAGAAATGCTGCAATTTTAGCTGCATTTTCTACTTTTCTTCTTCATCTTTAATATGTAGAGTGCAATACAAGCAAAAACTCTTTCTTTTGTTTCCTTAAAAATCGGAATGCTGAACATTGCAGAAGTCTAATGAACTATTAGAGTTAATAACAGGACCTGATTGTGCCTTCCTCTTATATTTTAGATATATGTCCTTCCATCCTTTTCTCTTGTTTCTTTTAAATCCTGCGCTACCCTAAGCGCATTTAGCTTAATTTGAAACAAAAACAACTTTATTCCATTCATTTTTATGTACAAAAACCTACAATGCTTGAATGGAAAATCAAACAGAGTTTCAAATTTGTTTTAATTTCATTGAGAACAGCATTCAGGTACGTAACTGACCGCACAGCCACAAGGCACAACACACACACACACACACTCCCATTTTTATTGATTGATCAAATTAAATTTGCATCATAAACAAAGGGTAGGGGAGCCCATTGAAAAGTAACAACATTTATAATTGATTAGAACAACGGAGCACAGCATTTTGTTTAGCTTATAAATTTGTTAAAGCAAATCAAGCCAAAGATAAAGCTAACAGAATGCCAGAGCAATATTTGGAATATATATAGGCGCAAAAAGCCAAGAGATACGAGAGCAATAAAAAAGGTAAACACATTCGACAGCCAGCACACATTTATGGGTCTAATAAAAGGCAAACACAAGCCAACAACACGGCAGCACATAATTTCTGAGAAGCAAAGTATCTAAAAGTTAAACCAAAGCAGCTTAAAGGCAGGCAGCTGAAGTGGAAGGAGTGGGAGGGGTAGGAGGGGGGGAGGGGGTTCCGCTGCAGGAGCAACTCTGGCAACGAGCGAGCTGACTTACTAATTTGTGACATGATCAACTTAACCGAAACCCGTGACAAACGAGCAAGGCAAATAGCCCCCCAGATGTTTAACCAGGCAGCAGGGGGTGAGGGGTGGGCAGCAGCTACAGAGGTGCAGCAGTAGCAGTAGCAGTAGCAGTAGGAGTAGCAGTAGGAGCTGCAGTAACAACAGCTCTCGTACTCCAAAGTCCGTGCCCGGGGGCAAACTTAACCTCACCTGGCTCTGACAGGACTCGCATTGTTGTACTTATGAATGCATTGTGCAAAAAAAACAAACCCCAACAGCATTTCTTACTTTTAATACCCTGTACACAAACAAATGTGTCAATAAGAGGGCATAAACTTCTTTAAGTGTCTTGGCTGTAAAGCAACAACAAAAGTCGTTGGAGCTTCGCTTCAATTTAGTGTCTCACCTTTGGAACCTTTGGAAGGTGAAAACGTGTCGTTTTTTTGTGCAATAAACAAGGCCAGATTTTGCTTCCAGATCTGGTTTCAACTACACTTCTTATGGATATACATCCTTTTCTTATCCAAATTAAATCACATTACAGAAGTGCAAATAAAATAAAACCTTATAGAAATACGAGTTCGATTCAAAGCTAATTGCTCGCCTTGATGGCAGTGTGTTGGAGGCAGAAGACTTCTTCATGATACTTTCTAGTATATTAAGTACCGAGCCCATTTTGTCTGATTTGGTCCCTCTCTAAGAACTTAGAACCTAGCAGAACTTAGAACCTAGCAGAGCTTTGGAATGTGAGCTCTCTTCTCAAAGTTAAGTCTCTCTCAAGCCTTACAAATAGACTTCCAGCTATAGTAGGACAGTTCTGACAGCATTAAGCAACTTTAAAGTACTTACAGGGTATCTCACAGCGTCATCACTCCTTCATCTAATATCCTTAGCTATTTTGTTTTCTGTTTGTTGTGGCTCTTCATGCGCTTTGGGGCATGGTTTAGGTTTAGGTTTTTGTCTTGGTTTTCTTTTTGTGCTTTGGTTGGTTCGGTTCGCCCGAAGAACATTATTCTTTATGTGTTCCATAGGCGAGGAACAATGCGGCCAGTCTCTGGCTTGTGCCTGGAGGCAATTTGCATGCGCCTGCACATTGAGTCGGAGGAGTCGGGTAAGTTGGTTCAGTTACAGCTAAGGAGCAGCAAACGTTTATGTTGCTGCAACAGCCATTTAATTAAAATGATGTGTGTGCA
Source organism: Drosophila kanekoi (assembly GCA_037075305.1). Lineage (NCBI taxonomy): Eukaryota > Metazoa > Arthropoda > Insecta > Diptera > Drosophilidae > Drosophila > Drosophila kanekoi. The sequence goes on from JBAMCE010000141.1 coordinate 12,971,352, forward strand.
GAGCCCGCTCTAGCCTCCAGCCGACATGCACTTAAGTGCACACACGGCGTCTGTCAATGACTGCCTTGTGGCATGACACTGGGCGCTGCAGCTGTCAGGCCGAGAGCAAGGTCTGAGCCAGCTCGGCTCGGCCATGTCAAGTGCCCGATTTGGCAGACGGCCAGGACAGGCGCCAGTTCCAAGTTGAAGGCAGCTGCCTCGTCATTGATTTGTGTATATGTCGATACAGTTTTTTCAATTAGAGCTAGGGTAGTTTAACTATGTTATGGAATGTGTAACGCCTTGAAGGAGATGTGATTCACCCAAGACAATTCCACAGTTGCTCAGTGGGAACAAACAGTAAGGATTGACATATCCAAGCTTTACTCTACTCATAAGAAATTTAACAAATCATTTAAGCATATGGCATATATCAACTAGGTCTCATTCGATAAATTGACCCGATGTCTTTTAGGGTATTTGTTCTTCGGCATCCGTTAGACAATTGCTATATTCATGAGTTTTTTATTATGCTCTGGCTCTCGCACGTCGTTGCCTATTTTCGCTGCTCTGCACATTATGTGGTGCATACAAATGCGCCTCGCTTGGCAGCTGACCCACTGACAGATGCACAGAAACCACTGACCCACTGACTGGCGAACCCGGAATCGTTGCATTTTGTCTGATTTATTTGCTTGCATGCCAAATTGTTGTGTAAACAAACAAAATGTTTGGTTAATTTGGCGGGTTTTTGTTTAATTTCGAACGATTTTTATGGTCTGCTGCAGCTTGCCACAATGTGGCAGCCACTAATTCAGTGCGATTGCATTTTGCATTAACTTGTATACGCTTTTTTTCTTTCTTGTGATATAATTTCAAGCACAGCACGTACGGGACAAGGTTCAAGGACATGGCCAACGGGCAACTGTCAAAGACATGCCCGGGGAATTAAGACTGTGGCCGGGATTAGCCAAAGGAATAACACAACATATTGGCAAGGAATGTATTTAGCAGCGAGTGCCTTTTACTTTTGTGCGTGTCCTGCGTAGCAAATGTGCCACAATTACATGTGGAACCTCATTCCCCTTCCCCTTCCCACCGCTGTGTACCCTGCCTTGGTATCTAATGAGGCATGATAAGGTCGAAAAATTTCATGAATAAATTAACGCACTCAAACAAGGCCTTTAAAGGCATTTGTAGCAAATCGAATCGAATACAACGATATTCAATTATTAATTATACGCACGAATACCGAATATTCAATACGAAATACCAAATATCTTATATCGTATATTGTGTGTGTTATCATTGAGTAATTACTGTAGCAGTTACAAATGACATGCCACACGGCAGCAAGCGACTAATTAGTGATGTGTTCTTCGAAACTAGCCACAGATTAGATTCAATAGGATTTGCCAGTGGGGGCGGTTATTGATTTGAATGAATGCTTAGCAGGAGCTCGACTGAAGAATACCTCAGATTACGATTAGCATGAAGAAGAGGTCTTCTTCTTATTCATAGATAATAAAAGTTGTCCGATTCCGAGGAAATTATAATACAATAGACAAAGGCTTAGTCAGAAGAGCTCAATAACAGAATGATTTGCTGAATCTAGCTTGTGTCGGGTCTTTAAAAGGGTCAAAGGGTAGTCCTCCACATGGCTGCCTCAGATGCCTGCGGCTGACCCTTACCCTTTTCACAGGGTATTCAAAGTTTATCTGCAGTTTCGTTTTGCTTATTTTGACATATTGTTCAGGTAAATGCTTTGTTACAAATTCCAAGAGCATGTAAATGCTGGCAGCTTTGCCAACTTTTGTCCGAATTGATGTAAATGAAGTTACCGCAACTTTGAGCGCTATTTTCGACAGTTGGAATCCACATCGTATAAGGCCTTAGCTCAAAGTCTGCACATAAACTTTGTGTTCAACTAATTGCTGCCAGGGACCGCAAGGAAGGGCCGGCATCCCTCTCCTCCCCCTTACCTGTTCCAGCTGGCCTTGCCACAAAGCCGCAGCTAAAAGTGAAACCTGCTCAAATGCATTTCGTTTTTTATCTCTGTATATTAAATTTGGCAAACTAATTTACTAGCTCATTACGTATACTTAATAATTTATCAAATTCATATTAGGCATACGCCAAGCTGGCCGCAAGAGTGAAGCGCAGTTCATAGCACACTAACCCGCACACTCAGTCACACACACTCACAACCACACACACACACAGACACACACACGCACACTTGCACCCGCACCACAACTGCCATGAACAATGGCAGACAGTGAACCACAACGGAAACCACCGAAAAACTGACTAACATACACGTAAAAGCACGTCAAATGTGCTGTGGACGTGTTGGAGGGGGCGAGTGCGGCAATTGGTGGCAAGTGTTCGGCTCGTGTGCATCAAAATTAAATAATTAAACACTCAGTTGTTGGGCGGCGACTGCAACTTATGAATAAACCAAATCCAGGCAAAAGTCAGAACTATTCAGAAGCCAAAGCCAGAAGCCGACCAAGTGCTCAAAACACAAAGGAGAGATTTGGTCTAGAGTGCATAGCAAGCAGATACCCTGTAGCCAGCGAAGAGTCGTTACATAAGCAGATACCCTATAGCCAGCGAAGAGTCGTACCATGTGGGGAGATAGGAGAAGAAGCCCAGCAAGCAGATACCCTGTAGCCAGCGGAGAGTCGTTTCATGATGGGAAGAGAGGAGAAGAAGCCCAGCAAGCAGATACCCTGTAGCCAGCGAAGAGTCGCACCATGTGGGGAGATATGAAAAGAAGCCCAGCAAGCAGATACCCTGTAGCCATCGAGAAGTCGTAACATGATGGTGAGATATGAGAAAATGCCCAGCAAGCAGATACCCTGTAGCCAGCGAAGAGGCGTTACATGATGGGGGAGAGAGGGAAGATATGAGAAAGTATCGAACATTCATTCGTGAGTTGGGTATGCTGGGTATGTGTAAGCATAGCTTTTAGTATCTCAGAGACGTGCACGAGAACTAACAGGACTTGTATCGAGAGATCGACAGCCTAATACAAATGTACGGAAGGATAGATAGACTATCATGGCTAGCAGGACGCAGCGCATTCTCCTTATAACAAATATGGGACTTTTTTATATACTTCAATATAAGCTCTTTTGCCCATTTTCACTGGTTACAGGGTATGTAAAGAGAATGAGTATTAATGTGCGAGCTTTTGCATACCTGTTTAGTTGGCTGCCGTGGCAGGTGCCGGCACGTCTGACGCCTCTAAGTATGCCGCGTTATCTGTGCTTCTCCTCCCGCTCCCGCTCCTCTGACTGCTCCTGTTGCTGCTCCTGTTGCTGCTCCTGCTGCTTGCTGCTTGCTGCTGCTCTTGTTTGTCGGGCTGATTATTTATTTGTTCATTTTGTATGCATTGAAGTACAACAAGGGGCTGCCATCGGGCCTTGCAACATTTGTTTTGCTTTGCTGCACGGCACACACAAATGAAATGCGCGTTTAAATGAAAAATATCTCAAATAATTATAATAAATACTTTTTGCAACTCCCGCTTCCTGCCCCCTCCACCCCTCCCTCCTCTCTCTCTCTGCGCCTCACTGCCTGTCAAGCCGAGTGTTTTTCCTTATTTGTTTCTTTTTGTTTGTTTTGGGTCTGCGCGTAAGAAGGTCTTGGCACAAAATGCGCTAAAAAACTTCCCTTTTTACACACACACGCACACACCCGCACACTCTGTTGTTGAAAAGGAAAATTTAAATTAAACTGATTTGTTGCTGTTGTCGCTTCAATATTTGCTGCTGCTGCTGCTGCTGCTTGACAGCTTTTTTATGCTTTTTTGTGGTTTTTCATTTTTCATATTTGGAATTTCGTGTATTTTGCATTGTAAATTGTAAATGCCAGCTGCAAAACAGTAAACGCGCATTTTAACAGCACTTTTTGTGCGTGTGTGTGTGTGTGAAATAGCCCGAAATGCAACCGTTTAAGCCATGGCTTTTGAATATTAATCATACGCAACGTTGCCTCGCGCCTCTCTCACACACACGCATGCCTAATTGCCGCGGGGGTGCCACAAATATGCAAATCAAATTAATTTGTTGCTTATTAGTTTGACCCACTGTCAACTCCAATTGCAGCAGGCAATCAGCCCGCGGGAGTGGGCGTGTCAGGGGCGAGCCTGACACCAAATTTGCTGCAATTTGCATGCGAAATGCTGGTTGCAATAACATAACATTGTCGGACAGACAGACGAGCGTAGCAAATTATTGTTTTTGCAATTGTTGTTGCTGTGTTTGGATCATAAACACGCCATACGCCCATCAATATATGCCCCTCCCCTCCCACACGTGGGCAATCAGGCGCCAGCATTCAAAGCGAAATCAACGCAAATTGAAGCGAAATTAAAAATGCAAAACATAGCGAAAAGCAGCAACAACAAACAAGATTAAAAAAAAAATAAAACACAAATCAAATGGAGGAATCAAATCGAGAATTGGGCACTGAGAAGCGAGTCATTTGTTGGTTTTGATTTCGCGCCCGCGCCAAATGAAGCGCCAAATTAGAAAATAATACAAAAATAAAATGGAAAGCAATGAGAAAAAATGAAAAAATATTGTACAACAATTTGTTGCCTTTGTTGTTGTCTTTATTGTTGCTGCTGTTGTTGCTGTTGTTGTTGCTGCTGCTGCCACTTGAGGCGGAAGTGCGCCTGGCTAACAACAATGCCGCAGAACCTTAGAGGATGCAGCAGCAAAGACAGCCGGATAAAGCAAAGCAAATCGACGGGTGGTTGCGGGGTACGGAGAGAGAGAGAGGGGGGGGGGGGGGCTTTGGTTTGCTTGAGCTGCCATTGTTATGACTGCTGTAATACGCTTTTGCGAGGAGATTACAATGTCTGATTACTTTGTTATTAATAAATACAAAAGCGTGCCACACACACACCCAAGCACAACAAATCACACACAAACACACACATGAGGCCGCGGGCAACGGCGCGTATACGCGCTCTCATTATCTGTTCTATGTGGCTGTGCATTGTACGCAAAATGTTTATTAATAAACTGTGCCACAATACCACACACACACACACACGCACACACACAGCACACACACACACACAGCACACACACACACACTCACAGACACCGAGCAGGTAGAACAAAAGCAACAGCTACTGTAGAGACAGGTAAATGCAGTTCTGTTGCCAATGTAAATACACAAATAACAAAATGTATTCAATATCTGAGCCATAAACATGCTGTTTGCGGTTGTTTTTATTATTGTTATTGTTTTTTTGTTTTTTTGTTATTGTTGTTGTTGTCGTCGAGCCAAAATGTCTGGAGATATGCGTATTTAATGTAACATTTAATTTGATTTGCTTTCGCAAACATTTTGCACAAATTTAATTGCATTTTAATTGCATTTGCGAAAGTCCGCAATGGATAATATTTGTTCAAGTTTCGTTTTAATTGAGCGTAAAATTATTTTCATAATTTTTTTTTTTTTCGCTTTATGCAGCTTTATATTTATTTGATGTGTTTTTAATTCAATTATGTTTAATAGTTTTAATGAGGCGTAATTCGATTAAATCAAATGCATTTTCTATGCTCATATTTTGTATTTGATTTTGATTTGATTTTCATTTGATTTTCATTTGATTTTCATTTGATTTTCGCTTCATTTTGAGTCCGCATTTAATTCGTTTAAGTCTCTTTGCATTATATTATTGTTTGCACATAAATTTGATTATTTTCTGCCAATTAAAACAAACAAACAAATATTTTCCTTGTCGAATTGTTTTGTTTTTCGGTTTTCTCTAATGCATTTTAATTATCTGCGAATTGTGCGTAGGAATTTGTTTGTTTGCATTCAATAATGATTGCAGGTTTCTATATCAAATTAATTTCTTCTATTTGATTTTAATTTAAAATTAATTAAATCTATTGTTTGTTCATATTTCCATGATTTTCAATATATATGATATATATTGTCTGACATTTTCCACTTTGATTTCGTCTGTTTTTAGTTTTAGTTTCTGTTTAATTATTTTCATTTCAATTTCCTTTCTTTTATATTATACAATTTACAACAATTTTAACATAGTTTAAATGTTTTTCTCTCTCTTTAAGAAAAAGTTTCTTTATTCTACTTTTCCATCCCCTTTTTTCTTGATATCTCTTGTATTGCATTAGAATTTGTTTTATGTTCCATTTCGCACTCCGTTTTATACTTTTTCTGTCCATTTGATTAGTTCATTTTCATTTCCCTTTATGTTTCACACCTTTTCATATTCTCGATCAGTTTTCATTTTCTTTTTTGGCTTGGGAAACATTTTTGCTTAAACACTTTTGGGCACTTGCTTGAACATTTGTATGTATTAGCAGCTTTTCTTATGATTTCTTAAGGTTTTCCTTTTCTTTGTTTTTTGATACCTTTTTCAAATGTGCCCCGAAACGATAAGTTTTCACTTTTCACAACGTTTTTCTCAAACTCGCTTGGGGTTTTTTCCGCTTGGTTCGCATTCGCAGTCGGCCACGTTGAAACCGCAACTGACTTGAATTTTCCGACGCAACGGCCTTTTATGCGCTTTTCCTGTCGGCTTCGTTGAATATGGAAGTGAACACGACGAAGCTTTCGGTTAAAGCTTTTCCGTTTCAATTTCCACATTCAATGCTGGGCACATTCAATGCGACATTCCTACGACTGTTTACAGGTGTTTGTTTTGGCTCCTTTGGAAGGGCTTTCGTTAAAGCTGTTTTTTCTTTTTAAATTGGGCTGTTCTTTATTTTATTTTTTTTGGGTGTTTTTTTGCTTTTGGTTACGGGTCACTTACCGCAACATTTGTTGGCCGTAATGGCGCTTGGCTGTTGCAGGCAACTGTTGCCACTTGTTGCTTGGCTTTCAACTCGGCCGAAAGCAGGCTAACAATTTGTCAGCCAATTTAAAAAGTTTGATTTTCGATTCGAACCACATTTATAAATAATTCAAGAGCGAAAGCATGAAATGGCCATTTCAGTTTATGTTTTTGGCAAGCATATTAGAGCAAAAAGTCAGCTTTTTTTGTAGCTCGCAGCTTAATACCCTGACAAAAAATAGGATATTTATGTGCGATCCTTTGCAAAACAACTCAAATAAAGACGTGACAAGTTCAAAACATGCGCTGCCAACGACCGACATTTAAAGCGATTGAAAAATTAATGAAACAATTGGAAAATTGCCGCATTATTGACAGAGGGAAGACATAATGCCGAGAACTTTCGAACTTGCCTAATCAAAATAAGTGTATGCGGGCGAGGGGAGAGGCAATAAAAAAACAATAAGTAGGACTACGATGTGTCAACAAGGCGCAGGGGCACGAGTCCTGTGACAGCGCAAGGATTGCAAAGTGTAGGCGGGGACAACAAACAGAAAGACAAATCAATTGCGAAGCCACATGCGAAAGGACAGCAAGGACGACGGAAATGATGAGGCATCGGCAAGGCGGCGAACGGCGCTTAGAAGGATGATGATGAGAATGGAGAATGTTGCTGGAAGAGTTCTTATGCCCTTACCGAGGGTATTATGAGGCTGTGTAACTGAGAAGATGTCCTCGACCGAATAAAGTATATACATTTCTGTTCAGCAAGCCGTACTTATATATCTATATATATCTTATATATCTGTCCGTCCAACTGTCTCTCAGTTTTAGGGCTATAGTCATGCAACTTTGCCAACAGTTCGTACTTCGGAGCTGGCTAGATCGGAGCTATATATCGTTAGAACATATAGCTTCTGTTTGAACAACTTTTTTGTTCCCAACGCTTCTTGACTTATTAGTTATATAAAGCTCCTTATATGTAAGCACGATCAGATGCCTATGCTATATGACTCCCAAAGCAACAATCAGTCGAAAAGAAATCTCTGCTATTAAATCAGTTCTGAGCCAGTTATCCGAAAGGGTATTTCATTTTCACTATGCCAAAGAAAAGTTTGTTTTTGTGTGTCCTGGCGTCTGGCAAACAGAATGAAAACATTTTTCTAATTTCCTGTCATCAATATCAAATGAAATGTTATAACGCACACATAAATATCCATCCGCAGCAGCCCTTCTCTCTGTGCCGAGCTTCAGACAGCCATCTAATTGAGTTGTTGCCACCGCGTGACAAAATGTGCGAGAGTTGCGTATCAATAGACAATTCCTTTATTGCAAGCCTTTGCTACAGTGTGCGTGGGCGTGTGCGTGTGCGTATACTTGTGTGTGTGTGGGTGTTGGTGTGTTGTGCGTGTGTAAAAATAGACAACAAATTCCGGTTAACAAAATGCTTAGAGTCCACTTAGAGGCGCAGCCGCCTGATCGCGCGATAATGATAGCCATCGTCCAGCAGAGCGGCGGACTCCTCGCTCCGTGGCAACTCCTCGGCGACCACCGCATTATCCTCGAGTGGCGGCAGATAGGCCTCCACGGGCGCAGCCGTGGGCGTCAGGTCGGGTATGATGTCGGGCGCGGCATAATGATAGCCATCCGCGTGCAGCACGCCGGCTGGCTCCACAATATCCTCGTGCGTTTCGGGCTCCACAGGTGCTTCGGTTTCCACAGCTGCGGGCTGCTCCGTGGTGGGGTTGGTGGGCGTGGCCTCTGTCGTAGGCAGCTCTGTGGTGCTAGTTGTTGTGGCTGGTGCTGCCTCGGTTGTTGACTCGCTTAGCTGCTCGAGGGGCGCGGGCGGCAGGTACTCGTTGCTCAGCTGCAGTGACTCCACAGGTGGCAGATAATCACGAGGTGGCGTCAACACATGCGGCAGGCTGGCCGCATGCTGCTCCACGGGCGGCAGGTAATCGCGACTAGGCAGCGGTGGCAGCACCACAGGCGGCAAGTACTCCAGCGGCAAGTGTGAGACATCGCGACGCGGCCGCAACGCGGCAGCATTCACACTGACAGCTGCCACAAGCAGCAGCAGCAGCAGCTGCAGCAGCATCAGGCCAAGGCTTGGGGCTGAGGTTTGTGTTTTGCTTGTAAACTGCAGACAATTGAAAAGGCGGCTTTGATCTAGCTTTCAACTGGAAATTTCCCAAAATTAATTGAACTTACCATATTTGTGACTCAAGTTGTCGCTGGGCTTGTGGGGTGTTGCGTTATGCTGTGCGTTTTTGAAATCTCTGTGGCTATTTATAAGAAAAATTAGCAAGCGATTGCCAAGAAGCGCCGCGTTCGATGCGAACACGAACATCAGCCCTCGAACCGGAATCTTAATTAAACATGCGTTTCAGTTTCTATTTTGTTGCTATTGCTGTGTTTGATTGCATCAAAAACATTTAGCGCGACGACACCTTCCGCATCTGTGTTGCCGCTCAAGCTGAATTATGGCTATATCTACAGCTGAAGAGGTAGAAATTCAGCTTCAAATGTGCGCAAATATATCTATATATCTATAATATATATTTTTGCATCTTCTGTTCATGTTTCTTAAAAGACAACTTAAGGATAAGTTTGATTCATATTTCTACTCTACAGCTGATTACATTTGTTTAGCCATAAATAGCCGTGAATTTGCGACAATTCCACTTTTCTTAGCATGTTTTTACTTATGTTTAGCCTCTTGTTACAACTTTTTTGTGCCAGCTTGTGAGTTCTAGCAGCCAAATATGGCATCTTTTAAAGACATCTAAGAAGTTTTAGCTTGTTTTTAGCTAAGTTTCAGATGAGCTTAGCCACTTGTAAAAATTTTCTTGAGCAAGTTTAGCTGCTTTGGCAAACTTTTAGATGTTTTGGCCAAATGTCACAAGTTTTATGCACAAATATAGCTACTTTTAGCCCATTTAGCATATGCTAACTAACCTTAACATTTTGTCAATATAGATATACAAGCACATTTGGAGCTCTTCAAGCAGACCCTTTTAGCCATTTTATGATTCAATTTAGCCTTTTTCTGACTTTTAGCCCATTAAGCATATGCTAACTAACCTCAACATTTGTCAATATAGATATACAAGCGCATTTGGATCTCTTTAAGCAGAGCCTTTTAGCCATTTAATGATTCAATTTAGCCTTTTTCTGACTGTCTCTGGCAACACTGTTCCGCAATCGGTTTTGGCGCTATCTTCAGACCTGTTGCAACTGGTTGGAGCCAACTGATCTGTTTGTTTGATGTTCGTTGGCAGCTGGAATCGGCTCAATGGCATGGTCATTGGCATCTCAATGACTTGATGGGGCACTTCTTGAGCGTTGGCCAACTGTTTATCTATTTGTCTTTTGCTCTGTTTGTTTGTTTGTTTGCTCGAGCTGAAGAATATTTCGCACTCAATTTAAAAATCTGTCAATATTATACAGATCTTTTTTTTTGCCCGTTCACATTCTACAAACACAACTTTGAAGACCGTAACTGAAACTGAAACCGAAACGCTTAAGATAAATTCAATGTCCCGCAAACAAATCAATTTCAATGTCAAATGTAATTTTTTTTAGCTCTTTTTTCTATCTAACTTTTGGTTTGTCTGCAAGGCCCCATAATTACAAGTTCAAGATGATGCAGCACTTCTTCTTGCACTGTGGGTCAGAACTGGCACGACCCGGTGCCGCGTCTGTCGCGTCTGGCCCCTCTGCCGGCTCTGCTGCTGCATCATGACGTGGCAATTAAAAACTTATCACACACATGCGGCACGTTGACGCTAAGGCTAAGCGGCTTAGCGCCAGCACCTCATACAAAGGAAAATGAAAAACCCAAAATCAAAGCTCAAGAAAATTATAGAAATAGTACGGAAGGGAAGTGGGGAGCACAGTCCACACAATGCACACAGTTTCAATCGAATGCAATAAACCAAGCTAAGCTGTCACAAAATCCGTTTGTGCTCATAAAAATATTATTCCCGAATACACCACACACACACACAAGCACACACACACACACACACACACACACACATTTAACATATATATATATCTATAAAGCGCCTTTATCTTTGTCTGATTTCCGCAATTTTCAGCGTGTGGCAGACAAACAAACGAGCGAGAACTACAAATAAAACTCCAAAAAGTAAAAAGGTAAGGCCAAAAAAAGTTGCATAAAAATCCAAATGAAATCAAAAGCAGATATGCCATTTTTTTCAGCGAGCCAATAGCTACCCGAATACCCTGCCCTGCCCCTCCCACTATCCGCCCCCCACCCGCCCACGCATTCAGTCCACCAATGCTCACATTTCCTGCGGAGCTTCAATGTAATTTCTTCCTTTTCTAGATTTGTTTTTTTTTTGCTGTATTACCGGATTAGCAAAAATTGAAAACGTTGGAAACACCGAAACCCGAACGCTTAATAGAAACTATAGAAAAATGTTTAGTTGAGAATTTTAAACAAAATACGCGGGGATGCCGATTGCTAAAGGATAGGCCAAGGGAGGTGGGCGGCAGAGTGCGATTCGAGGTTGAAACTTTCGAATCCAAATCGAAACGAGTTTTAAAATAAATTTCGTGATGGTTGAACGAAAAAATGTTTGCTCAATTGCAACTGTGACCACGCGAACAAAAGCAACAAAAAACAAGAGCCAAATATATGCAATTGAGAGAGTGGGAGAGCAGGATAAGAGAGAGTGAGAGAGAGTGCACATTGACATGGGAAACGCACGCCGTTCGCATTGCATCCACTTTGTAGGCAAACAAGGACATGCGAGTCACTAGACAAATTTGCATACGAAAAAAATATATATATACATATATTTACATAGATTTCCAACAGTTGGCAGACGAATAAAAAAACAGGCATATTCAAGTCGAGAGAGAAAAAAAAACGTAAGCCAATCAAAGTATAAAATTTGACTGAAATTCATTAACCGGAGCAGTTACAACTTTTACTTAAAAGGAACAAAAATGAATCTTTGACTCTGATTATCCAAAAAAACATGAATCAAATTTCGTTTGATTGATAGAAAACGAATAAAAGTAGCAATTATTTAAGATATTTATGTTAATTGACCTGATGATAAAAGTTTCTAATGACTTTTGCATTTGTAAATCATTAGAAATCATTCAAATACTTTGACTCTTATACTCTAATGCAAAGTATAAGAGTCATCGACAGTTGGCACAGAGAGTCAAAGTACATAAGCTCTAGATCAGGAATGAACAGGAACGAACACGTCAACTATTTGTAATGCAATGTTCACGGCTTAAACTATACACATTTATTATCTTAATGCTTTTTATATAACCCCCTAAACAATGATAAACAACATACATAGAGTTGAAAGCTGTCTTTGACAGAATCTGAAGCTATTCACTTGCCTGTTGCCATTTTGGTTGAGGTTTTCTCTCTAAATTGCCTTGGTTTACTTTCATATATTATCATATCATATAATTCCTATGGAAATAGTTGATTCATGCACTATATATTTTTGAGATAATAATTTCACTGATTCCAGCAACAAATCAAACACTTTGCCGCAAAATTAAAAATGATATTTGTGTGAATGTCAAAGAGTTTCATTTACTTGCAGGCCGCGCTCGGCTGCGGCACCTGCAGCACACGCGCGGCGTGGCAGGTGTGGAAATGTTAGTCGATGGCAAATGTAATCACTTCATAAAATATGCAACAGTTGTGGAGGCGGGAAGGGGGGGGCACAAACAGCCAACAAACAGGCAGCAAATTATACGCAGTTCACGTGACTGTCACTTTGGCACATTACGCTCCAATTACGCGTGGGGCAGGGCGGGAGGGAGGGGGCGGGGAGCAGACGCAGCAGGACTGTCGTGGCGGGGCTTAAATCTGTGGCATGTACACATGTGTGTGTGCGTGTGTGTGTGTGTGTATCGCTTTCTGCATAATAAAATCAGTCGCTACTTGTCGCCCGCACCGACTGTGGCTCTGCCCTCCCCCTTCCCGCAATCCTTTGCAGATCCTTAAGCTGCCACAAAGGGACAGAAAATGCAATGCATACTAAGCAGCGACAAGCACTTGTGTTCAGTTATGCAACAGGCAACGTGCAATATGTTGCAGCTACAGCTGCAGCCCACACACACACACACACACACACACACACACATTGTTGCGTGTGTCGCATTCTGAGCTTAGGCAAAGCAATTTGCGCGCCCGGCAAAAGCCAAGTCAAAGCGCGCTACCAAAATTTAATTACAACTTGAAGGTTTTCGCTTTACTCCCAAAAAAAAAGGAGAAGAGAGAAACTTGCAAACGGTTGCAACCGATTCTAGAATACTCTGTTTACAGTGTAATGAAATGTATGAAAACAGAGCAAACTCCTTTGGACTCGATGGGGTTATTATGGCTGCAAGGCCCAAACTCCCTATGGCTATAATTTGTAGGTCAACCGAACCTGTTTGATTCATAAACTAAGCTCGCAGGGGTCTAGATGGATATTCGAAACGAATATACTCCTATTAAGTTTGCAAGCAGAGCCTGAAAAGGGACTGAAGCTATCCTTGCTCGGGATTATTTATTATATTTCAGTTGCTGCTGATTTGCCGCGTTTCCCTTTCTGTGAAGCCTTCGTCCATTGTCAAAGTCAATTTAATTGTCTCAATTACGCGCTAAACGCTGTCGACAACTTTCAACGCGTTGACCGTAAGCCCGAACAGTAGGTAAGCCCAAATCAAGCCAAGGTCAGTGGGCGTGGAAGACAACAGAGCGCGAAGCGGTAGCGACTGGGGCGACCGGGCGACTGTCTTCATTGTGGCATTCCTGGCGCGGGGCAACTTAATAATCAAGTGACTTGCTTAAAAGTTAACACAATTTTGTGGCAACTTCAAAAGTCTGCCACAACTCTTTGGGACACGCTACAGTTGCCCGCAACACCCCACTTTGCCGCCCACTGGAGCCCACCTCAGGCATTGTTGTTGGCGCACAGGCACATTTTCACGCACAGTTGAATGCACTTTTGTGCGCGCGTCAAGACAAAAAACATCTTGAGAAAATTAGGAAAATTTTCGCGTAAAGCGGCGTGAAAATGTGCAGGTGTTGCGGCTCGCACACTTTGTGGCACCCTGTGCACACAGGGTGGCATGCCCCCAACATTAGTTGAGCTGCGAAATTGGGCGCATTAGTTGCTCTGTCCTATGCGGCGTATACGTAATTTACTCGCGTAATAATTAAAAAGCAACGCACACAATACATCTACGCTGTCATTTTAATAATTTTACAGTTATTTGAGCATTATTTTCAGCGCCAAATAATCATGGCACAACGAATATTAAAATACCCTTGTTGAGCTTCATTTCCGATCGATTGTTTCTATATGATATAGATAGATAGATAAGTTATGAAAGAAGAAAAGACATCGTAATTGACGAGTTTAAGCAAATTATTTTGGAAAACATAAAAGGTTTCCATACCAAACTCTTTACGACCGATTGTTCCTTTAGAGATATACGATAAAGTAGGCTGATGTTGATAAGAGTTCACAAATATCTCAGCCGAATTGTAAAAAATATCCAACATATCTATTATGTGATGCTTTAAGTTTCGTGCGAAAGTTCCACTCTATGATATAGTGGCCTGATCCAACATTCTATTCCGACATAATGCGGATCTATGCAAATGTTCCAGACAAGAACTGCGAGATAGAGAAAGGCGGGCAGAAGGATATGGATATGGCTATATCGACTCATCTGTTGACACTCATGGAATATACGTTACGGGACTGAAGACGTCTCTTTGTAACTCTTACACATTGCCTAATTAAATAATACCAACCTCTACAAGGGTATACAAATGCGCTCTAACCCAAAACTGAGCAATGCATGTAAATTTTTCATAATCAGCAGCTGGGCTTAAAGTATGGTATGGCAAGGGGTTGGAGAAGGTGGTTTGATGGTGGCTGTCAGCAAAATATTCTGTTTTGCAAATAGAGGAAATTGTACAAATATTGAACGGATATAGCCTGCGGCTTTGGCTACCCTATAGCCACAAGCTGACAGCAGGCGGAAGAGGTTGCGGGGGGCGATCGTGCCCAAAACCGCGTGAATTGACTCAACAGGCAGGCGGGGAAAGGACTCGATGTGTGCTCGGTGTATGTGTGTGTGTGTAGGGTGTGTTTGTGGTGTGTATATATGTGTGTGAGCGCTTGGCCACAAAACTTGCTCTTTTACTCCTTTAAGCTGCTAAAGCTACGGTGAGGGTCGAATGTGCGTGCATGTGAGTGTGTGTGTGTGTGTGCGTGCTTGTGTGTGTTTGAGTGTGTAGTGTGTGTTAATGCTAACGGTTGACGTTTATAATTTTACACCCAAAACTAATTATATTAACATGAGAGGCAGCCGCGTTCAACAGAATCAGTTTATGTAATGCATATGTAAGTGCGCTCAGCGTGTGTACGTGAGTGTGTGTGTGTGTGTATGTGTGTGTGTGTGTATTGTGTCGAGTGCGTGTGTGATTGCGCTTTTGCTGCTATATAATAACAACAATGGCACTTGGATTGTAATTTCCAATTAAGCTCAATTTAATGCGCAGCGAGGCGAACAACAAGCACAAAGAACTGAAACTGAAATTGGACTCAAACATGAGTCCTGGCGGGATTGCGAACAGGAAGAGGACATAACACAACACAAGAGCAACAGCTACAGCTACGGCAACGGCAACGGCAACTAGAAGACAACAATTGCCAGCCAATGGCCATTTATCTATAGTATACAAGTATTTATTGTATTGTTTTGTTTGAGTCGTGGCAAAAGTTAATTACACAGCTAGAAATGTGCACAGAAATAGCTGAAGGTTGAAAAATGGAACATCAGGAAGCTGGAAGCAACATTACTGAAGCGCCCTGAGTGCAGACAGTCGGCACTCTGTTGCTGATAAGATAAATAATTGACTTTAATGAATTGTCATTAATTAACTGGTGCATCCTGAGACACCCTGTGTTACAGTCAGTATATACCCTTTGATCGGCATTAGTATAAGAACAAAGTTGCAGTTTAAACTTAGGCACCCTGTATCTATACGGAACTCTATCTACTCTCATTAAAGTTATACAATTTAACAGAATAGTCACAGGGTGTACATTGTTATGTTTAAGTTATGTTAGTCAAGCCGATGCACCCTTTACGGCTCCTGTGCTCGTTCCTTGTGTGCAATGTTACCAGCCTGATCAAAAACTGGGAGAAGCACAAAAAAAACAGGAGCAGCAATTTAACCTACAGTAAATAAGCAAATGCTGCCTTTAAACCCCCTGTGTAGCACTCTGTAACAATCCTGTAGACGCCCTGTGACCAACCAGCAAGCACCCTGTACTCAGGCTGGACTGGGAGAAGCACAAAACAAAACAGGAGCAGCAATTTAACCTACAGTAAACAAGCAAATGCGGCCTTTAAACACCCTGTGCAGCACTCTGTAACAATCCTGTAGACGCCCTGTGACTAACCAGCAAGCACCCTGTACTCAAGCTAATCAGAAAAGAAATAAAAGGAACTTTACAACGCAATCCGATTGTAATTGATGTCCCGCCGCAAAACAGGGCACACCCTGTTGTAAGGTGAACACCCTGTAGGCAGCTATTTATAAGCATACGTCAGTTTGCAAACTAATTAAATCGACAACTGCTGCTTGGATACAATTTTAATTGAAAGCCATTTGGCTACTAACAACAACAACAACAAACACACACACCGATAGACAAGCAAATAAACAGGAGTCGCGCGCGTCCTTCGATTCTCGAGAGCGTTCGCCGTATATCCTGTGTGTTTGCACTCGGTGTCCTTCTCAAATTGAATTCGAGTCAACGCCACACGAAACTCATTTAAGCGACACGACTTTTGTTGTTGCCCTCGTATTGTTGTAGCTGTTGTGGAACAATTATTTCATATAAAGTATCAAAAAGTTGCCACACGACAGCACAAAAAAGTGCCCCAGTTGAAGGTGACGGACTAGGAGATACCCTATGCCCATGCACATGTCTTTACATTGTAAAGATAAAGATTTTGCATATGAACTTAAGTCTCGAATCTTGTCTAAATCGTCAAAGCTTCTCCTGCTGATCGAGTATATAATATAGCTTTATATATACATTCAAACCATTATACATTTAAGAAAACTTTTCAGTTACAGGGTATAGAAGCGAAAACAAATGGTGAATAATTAAAAGTAATTGAAGATGATATAAAACTGAAATTCGAGACGAATTTGATGCTTGCCCCGCCCCGCACCGCCCTCCCCCCAGGCCACGACGCAACGAATCCGATTTTCAAAATGGAAACCTAATTAA
The DNA here is from genome assembly GCA_037075305.1 of Drosophila kanekoi. Taxonomy (NCBI): domain Eukaryota; kingdom Metazoa; phylum Arthropoda; class Insecta; order Diptera; family Drosophilidae; genus Drosophila; species Drosophila kanekoi. The sequence goes on from JBAMCE010000141.1 coordinate 12,988,479, forward strand.
AAAGCATAAATCGTTAGAGTTCCCCCGAGATATCTGCCGCTCCGCCCGCTCTGCGCTCTGCGCATTATGTCTAATTGAAATGGAGTCATTAGCCTGTCTGTGTCCTGTCCAATGAACCCACAAACGTAAGAAAATAAAACTTTGCGCTGCAGCTGCAAATTGACAAGAAATTTAAATGTAAATTAAATAGCCACAGCAGTGTTTAGAGTCTCGCCCGGCGCCAGGCAAATTGCGGGGCAGCGCTTGTCCAGGACAACACAGGACACGGGCAAACAAATAAACAGACAAACAAACAAACAAAACAAACTGACGAAACGGCCAAGCAAACAGAAATCAAATTGTTATTGTTGCTCCCGACTGTGGCTCCCGCTGCTGCTCCCTCTGCTGCTCCCTCTGCTGCTCCCTCTGCCGCTGCGACTGCGGCTGCTGCTGCTGCTCCATGTTGACCCTGGTTGTCCTGCGAGTTTCTTTGATTCCCGTTCGGGTTTTATTCTTTATTTGTTTTCATTTTCATTTGCTGCGGCAGCTTCTTACAAGCTGCAACATGGTCTAAAAACGCGCTGCAAGGTGTCTGGGGAAATTAAGAGCGCCTCAGGTGCGACACCGCACCCCTCCCACCTGGCATATGCTACATGTTACCTGATTTTTAATGAAATATGACTTCGTTTGGACCACAGTCATCAGCCTCGTGTACACCCCCCCTCATAAGCCCCAGTCAGCCATCAAAGTCAAACGCAATGTGAATATTGCGCATACGCAACGTTGAACAGCTCGAAGCCAGGCTACGAATTTGTCAGACTTCGAGTTAATTATTACAACCGACTGCGCAGCTAATTGGACTAATATTTAAGGTAACAGCAAAAAGGGATAACCATCCTTGAGGCCAAATCTTTTGTGCACGCAGCTCATGATTTTTACGCTCTCCCAATTTTACAGCCCCCCCTCCCCCCTCCCAATTCGAGGCATTGACTATAAATAGATTTTAATAAGCGCTCTATGATAATATTGCTCCTACAAATTACAGGTAATTATACACAGGAAATTCAATACTGTCCCGCGTGTCCTGCTAAGCTTCGATTTTTGTATTTTACGGCTAACACGTATTTTCTGGCTGCGTGAATTCAAATTGAATTTTAAATATGCATAGACAACAGCACCTGCGCCCTTGGGATGAGAGCTCAGCTGGGAGCCTACATTTGGCAGGTGTTGCTGCCCCTCCCTTTGGAAGCCTAAGCACTGTTATCGATTTTCTGGCACTTCGACTCGTTGCGGCTCTTTAAAGTTTATAAATATTTATGGTCATATATTTTTGGCAGCTCGCTTTTCATTCGAATGTTTGCTTTTAACAGCTTAATGTGTGTTTATGCTTCGTCGATGGGAGGGCGAATTGGGCTAGGAGATGCATTATAGATATTGCAGCTGACATGAAAATGCTGGAAATGACAGTTTTCGCTCAACTCCCACCCGCAATAACATTTATTGTTTAAATATAAATACAAACATAAGTAAATGTGCACTTACCTGGAGAATTCATATGTGAATATATAAACATGCCACTCGAAGAAGAACATAAATAGAAAACGGATTAGAGTAAACTCTGGAAAGAGAAAGATTAAGAGTATGAGTAGATGTCAATCACAGCTTGTTCATGTTTTATTTACGAAGAACGCATGAAACAGTAAAAGGCTTACTTGAATTCATGAGAATCGCATAGAAGGACACTATTTACAAGTAGGTAAAAGTAGGATGTAGTAGACATACATGCATAGATACATAATTGTCTTGATAAAAAGCGAACTTCTTCATCAAATAATTGAATTTTCAACCAATTTGTTCCATGACAATATGATTCACAATATTATAATACCCTCTACAAGGGTATTCTATTCTATTCTCGTATTCTCACGTGCTCCAAGTCATTTTTCAAACACTTCATACTGCCGTACAGATATAAATCAAAAGCTATGTCAGTTTTTATAAATCTCTTTAGTAATTCCGTGACTTTTATTCGAAAAAAAGTGAAGGAGCGAGTGAGAGAGGGAGGAAACCGGAACAGTTTCCGCATCAACGACATATTTACTTTGCCAATCATATTTTTTGCCCCATATAAATATATATATTTTTACTGACAGCCACTCAAAGCGCCGCAAGGCGGGAAATGTTCATGGATTTATGTCTTATGATGTCAATCTAATATTATCATTGCCCATACCAGAAGCTCATCAATTTTTCAATAGCTCTGTCAGCCCAAAAGTGACTTCTGCCACATTAGCTGTCCGTCTTGTTTATGAGGCGTGTTAACAAGCCGTGGCTTAATTATGCCACCTATGTGATGTGATGTGATGTGATGTGATGTGCAGCTCGGTTCAGTGCATTTAAATGTAGCTGTCAACTCTGACAGTCGCTTTGTGGTCTGACTAAATTTATAGTCCAATTAATGGGCACCGGCAGGAGCACGGCTTTAGTCAACTCGGCGTATGCGCAATAAATTGATTGATGGCAAATGCGTGTCCTTGTCGCAGCAATTTGTTAGCCCTAAAAAGGATTCTCATGTTGTGTAAACGCTTTACGGCAGCTGTAAAGAAGCAATTTAAATTTCGTAAATAGATTTGCCGAATCGATATCGAGACGCAGCCCCTTTTCTTTTGCTGACCTGCTGCTCCTTTTTTGCTGCCTATTTAAAATATATAAATATTTTAACTTAATAAATGCGGCATCAAGCCGACTGGCGCCTGCGGCTGCTATCTACAAGTCGGACAAGTGCTGAACACACACAAGCATCGACATTTGCATAAACCGTGCCAGGACCTGGCCTCAGCCACGGCCCAGGGTTTGTTGTGTTTGCCAGCTGCCCTTTTCCTACTGGCGCGCAAACATTTTCAGCTTGTGCTCCGCCCGCGGCCAGGCACCAGCTCAGTTTGTTAAAGAGTTTCCCAGCAGCAGCAGCGGCAGCAGCAGCAGCAGCTCAGGTTAAGTTTACAGTCGGCTAATGGTCGATGAGCCGCTGGGAGCTTCTTTAAGCTGTTGCCTTTTATCGCTACAACTACACAAAAGCAGTCAGTTGTATGCCACAAACTGTGGCACATGTAAATTGACCCTCAACTGGCACACACACAAACAGAGAGAGCGGAAGAGAGAGAGAGAGAGAGAGAGAGAGAGAGAGAGAGCGAGGGAGAGAGAAAGGAGCGGAAGTTGCCAAGAAAAATAGACATAAAAATCGCTTTTAAATAAAATCACAAGTCGAGAGCCGCACAAAAATCAATGAGGCACACACAATTTATAGCACAACAGATTCGCTTATTGTTGTTGTTGATATACCCTGTAGGAAGAGGGCAGAGAGTATTGAAAAGTTGAGCTAATGTAAGTTACAGACAGATGCAGAGGAACAAGAAACTGACAAGAATCAGAGCTGAATTTAGAAGAAGTCGAAGTAGAAGGAAAAGTAGATGGTGGATAAATATTAGAAGGAAAAGCAAAGGTATGAGTAGAATAAGAAGAGGATCTAGAAGTTGAAGTAAAATAGAAGAAAAAAGAAAAGGCTTAACTAAAAAGGAAGAAGAAGGAGAAGAATAGCAGAAGTCAAGCATAAAGAAGATGTTGCATTAGAAGTATAAATAAAATAAGAATTTGAAACTAAAGGTACAGAAGGAGTATGAGTAGAAGAAGAACAGGAAGTAGAAGTATATGAAGAGTTAAAGTAAAGGAAAAGAGAGAGAGAAATCACAGCAAAAATTGTAAATAAGAAAGTAGAAGAAGGGTGGAAGTAAAAGAAGAAGTTGAATTGGGAGTATAAAAAAATCTTAATAGTATTTGAGTCAAGAGAAGAAAAAGTCGCAAAACAAGTCAAATAAGATGGACCAGAAGGAGTAGAAGGAAATGCGGCAAAAGTTAGAAGTAGAGGAAGAAATATAAGTAGAAGGACACTAGAATAATATTAGAAAGAGAATTTAAGGATGACAGCTCCGGAAAGAAGAAGAGAGAGTAGCAAAGTTGCAGAAAGAGAAAATACAACAAGAGATGAAGTAGAAGAAGAAATTGAAAGCATAGCAAAAGCTCGAGTCAGTAAATTTGATGTGCAAGTATATGACTTTACAATTGCTTAAAATTACTTTATATATATCCTTCGAAAGTTAACTCAAACACTGAAAGAAATTGAAATATAAGTATTCAATAGAATCCAAAGGCATTTGTCTCGTCGTTCACTCTTCGTGTTAGGCTGTTTGTGTGTATCTAGGCCTATAAATTATGCCCGCCGACACCCGGCCCGCACACACACACAATCAAACACACGCAAACACACGCAAGCCCGGGCACATGAAATATTGCAGATGAGTGCCTTTTAGGCAAGACCGGCAAATGAAATGAGCAAAAATGTGCTCTACGACTTCAACAGCAACAAGTCGCAGAAGAAAAAAAACAAGAAACAAAAAATTCTGTAGCCGACTTTTAGGCGCGTGGCGAATGAAATGAATGAATGGGAATGATTTACTCGCCAACTACGTGGAAGTATGGAAAGCTGGTTGCGAGTCCTTTAAGAAGTTTATAGATCCGTATATTTATTAAGCTAGCCGGAATTTCGTCCAGCTTTTCACTTATCACAGTGCGTTGGCAGCTCATTTGCATGCATTCGCATTAAAAAATGATAAAATGACAAATTGCAGCTGCCACGCCCACAGCCCACTGGCCATATGGCACACAATTGTTCAATCAGTTCATTAACAATTCAATAAAAGCCGCAACAAGCTGTGAAATATCCATAGTTCGCTTTTTTACACTTTGCATTCAAATTGTAATTTATAAAAAAATACATATGTATGAGTTTGTGTGCGTGTTTGTGCGTGTGTGTGCGTGCGTGTGTGTGTGCATCTGCGTTTGAGTTTAATTATATTTATGATTATTTAATGAGTTTTGGCTGGCATTTAAATTCAGATTTCGCCAACAGGCGGCAACAGCTTTTTTTGGGAGCGAGCCTCAGCCATGATATATTTTAATCAATAAATAATTTCCGCAACAAGTCTCTGATTGCATTTTGATAGCTGGCCGGGCAGACAGGACGCGACAGCAAACGGATTTGCAATGCATATTTAAAATATTATAATTTGTTTACATTACAAATGAGACAGTCGCTGGCGGGTCAAGGTAGGGGGGAGGGGGGTGGAGGGAGGAGGTGAGCGCCCACTTCAGTTTTATGGAGCTCTTGAGGCGATAGACCCCAAATGCGAGCCCTATAAATAAGCGAAGTACTTCCGCAATACTTCAACTGACAGCAAATTAACACCTCAAAATACGCTGAAGAAGAAGCTAAAAGATCAGGACAGAACGGGGCCGACTATTAGATGCTCTGTTAAGTTGAATTTATAGCCAATCTCTTAAACTTTCTTCTACCAAAATAATTGCAGTTCAAAGTCTCTTAACTAAAACTTGAGTAGCATACTCAAGAGTTGTAGCGACTGCGAGATACTCTCTTTGCACTAAGCTACTTACATATATTTCTTAGGCAGGAAAGAAGATAAGGCATAGGATCTTTGAGTAGCAGCGACTGGGAGCTAAATTGCTTCATTGAACTACCTGAAATTGTTAGAAAAGGGCACAAATAAAGCACGACTGCGGTATACTCTACCTCAACCACATAGTAAGATTCCAAATACAAAAGAGTTTTCAGACAGAGATGAGATTGGGTGTGCCTGGCAGCTCAATATACCCTAAACACCGCTAATTACAGCGTATCACCGACCAGAAAGGTCAAGCGCAACGACGTGTGCCACTTGACATTGCGGGCATTAAAAAACTAAAGCAAGCCAAAGGCCGACGCACAAATGGAAGATATATAGCGACATGGAGACTTTGGAGTTGAAGACGAAGCTCAAGCTAAAGACCTGACCACGCAGCAGAGACTCAAGTGGCACTCGAAAGCACCCAGAGCAACAATAACAAAGAGAGTCAAAAGACGGTTTTTTTTTTAATAAAAAAAAAAGATATTTGAAGATTTTTAATTAAGTTGAAGCGAAGCGAACTGAGCCGAACTGAAGCTGGAGGCTGCAACTGGAGCTGACCGAGGCAAAGGCTAAAGCTGAAGTACGTCAAAGTTTTTGCTATAAATTCGGCGGTCCGCTAGAGCAAAGCCATCAAACAGCCCAAGCAACTTTTAATTGCCAGACGCCGTTAACCCAAATCCGTAGAGGAAAAAGGAAAAAAAAATGGTTAGAAAACCGAATTGACGACAGGCATATAGGATTACTTGTAACCCTTAACCTTTTCATTTGTTTCCGCTTTTCCTGTTTATACCTTTCGCAGAAACTCTTCTCGCTCAGCAGTGTGCTCACCCTGTCCGCCGTGGCCAGCGCCGCCTTGGCCGCACCTCAGGGCACCTCCGAGCTGGTGGATGCCGCTGCCATGGAGTATGTGCCGCCGGCAACGGAATATCTGCCTTTGCCGGCGGATGCCGCCGGCGAGCAGGGCTACGAGTATCGCACCGTGCGCCGCCTGAAGCTGCGTCATCGCAATCGTCGAGATGTGTCCCATTTGCCACTCTCTTCTCAGTATCTGCCGCCGCCAAGCAACAGGTATTTGCCACCAACAGCGGCTGCTCCAGCTCCAGCTCCAGTCTTGGCCGATGACACCGAGGAGGTTGTCTCCGCTGTGGAGCCGAAGGTGGCACGTGATTATCTGCCGCCTGCTGAGGAGCCCGTAGCCAGCACCGAGGCGCCCGTGCTGGAAACTGAAGCGCCGCCAGCCGAGGAGGAGCCCGTGCCCGATGTGCGTGTGGCGGACGTGCCCACAGCTGAGCTGCGCGACGATGGCTACCACTACAAGCAGCCCGTGGAGATGCCCGCCGAGCTGAAGGAGGCAGCCCAGGAGTACTTGCCCCCGCTGGGCGATGATGTGGCAGCCGATGGACCAGCCAATGGCGAGAGCTCTGTCCTTACCAAGGATGGCTATCAATATCGCGCCATTCGCCGTTACAGATTCTAGATTTTCCTCTTGAATGCAAATTTTTCATTTCAATTTCATTTTGTTTTCGACTTTTTGTTTATGTTTTTCTTTGAATAAAGTGAATCAAAGCCTTATAAAAGCTGACATAATTTTGACTGTCGAGTCTCTCTTTCAGCTGCAGGGAGTACATTTGTTGCAACCGGATGGATCGGACAACTATATCATAAGGCTTTTGCATCAACAAGCTCAGCATTTACAAGCTTCACTATTCTCACATGTCTACAAAACTGCAAGACAAGGGTATCAAATCTTTGGTGTGCTAAAGATATCCATACATCAAATATTACGTAAGATTAAGTTTAAATAAGCTTAAACACATCCTTGAAATTGACTCTAATGTGCGCATTAACAACATCTATTTACCCTATCAAAAATGACTAAGTATCATATCCTTAAATCGATGCGGAAAATATCTAAAATCTAAAGGGATACAAGCGACTGCCACGCAAATTTATTTATGAATATATGTTGCTGCCATTATCGAGCATAATTTATTTATGATTCACGCAACGTACCGAGTGGTTTTGGCTTTTATGCTAACCCCTTTCTATGCCACGACAACACACAGCATAAAGCATTTCTGTGTCGGGCACACGTTGCGTATACGCAATGTGCCCTCTGCTCAGCCCGGTTTAATGCGCACTGCCCCCGCCCCCCGCCCCCCGGCCACTTGTTGATTAGTTTTCGTTTGCGTCATGCCCACGAGGCAACGAGACACGGTTATTGCATAGGGGAAATTAGTGTCGATAAAAAGGTTCTTTATTAGAGCACCAATTAGCGCAAATTATGTACGATTTTCTATGCGAAAATCTACAGCAATCCGATATGAAAATCATGGCGAGCATTTGCTGTTCTCTGATATATCTATGTATGTGTGTGTGTATGTTTGTATGCATGTATTTATGTATATTTGTATGCTTGTATGTGTGTATGTTTGTATGCATGTGCCTGCCGACTTGCTGGCTATTCGTGGCAATGCGTTGCCAAGGCGACCTTTAAGGCTTAATTAATGCACTTGCGCGATAATTCGACTCAACAGCAGCAGCAACAGCAACAACAACAACAACAACAGCAACAACAACGGCAACAACAACCACAACATGAAACATTAAGTGCACACTCAAGATAAATTACTTTGGCTTGTTGCTACAGCTTCTGCTGCTGCTGCTGCAGTTGCGGCCGGGATAAATTGGCAAGCAATCGCAGATAATGGCAAGCTTAACAGCGAGTTTTTTTTCGCATTTTTTCCGCGCAGTGAAGAAATTTTTAATTATTAAATCAATTGCATGAAATTAAATTAAATTTGCGCAAAGTGCGAATCAAAGCGAGAAACTCAATTAAAGTCGCAGTTGGGCAGACAATTTTCCAGGCCAAAATGCGTATCAATCAATTTACGGGCAATAAAGGCCACAAGGGCCAACACACACGCCGTGTTATTTGTGGCCAACTAAACGATACACGCCCGACAAAAGCGAATCAGACAAAAAGAGTAAATTATTTTGGGACTAACTGGAGTGTGTGAGGGACTGGTTGTGGTTGAGGAGTGTCTGTGACAGCCCGCTTATTGCATATTAAATAACGTGTATCGCAAAATGTCAGACAACAACTGAAATCAAAGCAACAAGCAACAACAACAACAACAAGAAGAAGAGTCAAGCATTTCAGCAGTAGCCGGAAGGACATTTGCTAAAGGGACCACAATATGTTTATATGTGTGTGTGTGTGTGCGTGTGTGTGTGTGTGTGTGTGTGTGTATTTGTGACATATAAAAATATCAAATTTAATAACATATTTGCTCAACGAAATGTCAACATATGTCATTTAAAAATTTCCACGAACTAATTTCAACTAAAGCTAAAAATTTGCAAATGTCAAACAAACCAATATTTGCGAATTCGGTTCGAGGCTTGACTAAAACGGGTCCATGAACTCTGGTTCTGGTTCAAAACTTAGCTCCCATTCCATTCCAGTTAAATTTAAATGAAATAAATCTGTTTATGCCTCAAATTTGCACATTTTCACTTATCGCAATTCAATTATCGTTAACACTTTGTCAGAGAGTGAAAAAAAAGTACAATAATACAACGAAATATTCAAGTTTCGGTCTCGGTATTAAATTCGTTTGTTTTCCATTAGCTACTGGTCAAATTCAAGGATTTACATATAATAAGGAAAATTGTAGCTGTAATACAAAGGAATGCGATTGGGTATTCATTTAACAGAGTTTTGGGGGGGAAATTCAGCGGTTGGCTTTCTTTGACAGCTCTGTCTGAAATGTTATTAAACTTTACATATAGTATTTATGAATTTCATTTCTGCATAACAGCCGCTGCCTGTCACAAATACGAGCTGCGCACACACACATACACACACACACACACACACACGCACACATGCATATGCAGCCTTTAATGTGAGCAAAAATTACTGCATGCGTTATACGAGTGTGTGTTTGTGGGTGTACATGTGCTCGTTATTCTCCGCCTGCTTACAGCTCGTGCTTGTATACCCTAACAAAGAGAAATTACGAACTTTTTGTTATCAACTTTTGCTTGAGAGAAAAACCAAGCGAAGTTCTTATACTATGTTCATCAATCTGTCTGGGTTCTAGGCTAACTCGACTCCCTTAGAAGTTAGCTTAGTCAAACTTGTTTCAGATGTTTCCATGTTCTGTGTGCAGGCCATATGTCGGAATCAGCCGGATAACTCTTATCACTTATCAATTACTCTTATCACGGCAAACAAGATAGACAGCTTTGAGGAGAGCGTGCCTGTAATTTTGTGGCACACTCAAGCTATTATTCTGTTCCGATAACAGGTTTTCCACTTACTTGCAACGTTGTTTTCGATATATCTAGCTGCTCGTTTATCGATTATTATCGAAGATGCATTCCAACAATAGTCGTAAGGAAAGTCGTTGACTCTCTCTCTCTCTCTCTCTCTCTCTCTCTATACCTTTCTCATTTTGTCTCTCTCTCTCAACCTCCCTCCCTCGTTATCGTAAGGAAAGTTGACTCTCTCCATATCTTTCTCTTTTTGTCTCTTCCTCTCTCTCTCTTTCCCTCTCTCTCTCTCTCTCTCTCTCCTCTCTCTCTCTCTCTCTCTCTCTCCCTCTCTCTCTCATTCCTTTCTCCTACCTCTATATATCTCTCTCCCCCTTTAAGACTCGAAAGGGTATCTCAACATTCGTCCAGCCCACGCCAAATGAACTTTTTTTCATTTGTGTTTCTCTTTATGTTCTGCCACTTGAGGTGGCTTTAGAGCTCCATAAGCCATATAGTATATGGCTCGTACAAGCTTTGTGCTTCCAAAATGCGTTTACGAGACACTTGAGCGTCGCCTTTGATGGCTGTCCTTTAATCAGTGGCATGCACCCGAGTTCTTTGCAACTCTCAATGCATGGCCGCATGTGCTGTGTTTTCGCAGGAACTCTCTTCTTACTGCCTGACTGCCTGCTAATTGTGCGCTAAAAATAGCAGCCAAATATACAAAAGAACAGAAAAGTTCCTCTTACCACAGCAAGCCAAGTTTACTTTCCGTTTTGGTGCACAAAATGTCAACATTAAGCAGCTTAAAATGTTGAATTATGACAGAGCGCAAGGATCATGTGGGACTAGAAATAAAAGGCTGCAAATGCCATGGATTAAAATGGAATCAAAGCCAACAAAAACTGACAACAAGTTTAGCCAAATCAAGCCTGGAATTCCAATACATTTGTCAATGCACACCGAAAACAAACAGATGACAACGAAAACCAAACTAAATCGCAAAACAAAAAGGCAAATCAACTTTTTGGGAGATACACAAGAATTTCTATACTAACAGTTATACCACGGCTTTGCGTGAGGTACAGATAAAATAGATTCTCTTAGAGATCTTTGACTTGTATTCAATAAGTAAACCTTTGAAAAGAAGTATGAAGAACATGGAAAGACGAAAGCTAAAAGCAAGTATTATGTTGCCCGATTTAGATGTCAAATTGATCTAGAGACGAAACCACGAAGAAAGACCCAAAACTTTGTGAAAATCGGATTAGATTTGACCGTATTACGGGAGTGAGGGGAGGAGGGGTTTCAGAGGTTAATATCTTACATGAATTTCGACCAAGATTCAAATCTACAATCTACAAGCCAAAGCATGTTCAAAATGGCTTTTGATAATCGTTAGAGTTTTGACCGAGTTCGCCATTTTTCCCCATATTCATGAATATGTTTTACGAATGTGCTAAGCGGCATGGATTCGAACCAGCGGTCATCTTTTCTGTGTACTTGTTACCATGATTAACACAATATAAACTTGTTGTATCTGGCGAATGTCAACAAACATGTAAACTTAATTAAAGCGAGAAACGAAAGCAAAAAAAACAAACAGCAGCTGAATGTTTTTTTTTTGTTGCTTGTGGGCCAATAACTGGCACACAAATTGGCCCAAACTAACAGCCACAACGACGTGTGTTTGTTGTTATTGTTGTTGTTGGCCAAGTACATAGCCTAAATCTACCTCAAATTACACAATTTTGTGGCCAGGCTTCATTCCATTTTATAACATATAGCCTGGCTCTGCAATTTAAGCTTTGAATCTAGCTAAAAATGTGTCGAAATGAAAAATGGTTGTGTTTGTTGTGCGTGTGTTTGTGTGTGCGTGTGTCTGTGTGTGTGTGTGTGCGTGTGTGTGTGTGTGAATGAATGAAAAATGTTATTAGTTTTGTGTGTATGCTCCTGGCCACAGGATGAAAAGTTACTGAACGAAAAGCAAAGCCAGCGAATTCTCTTCGAAAATCAAGTCAATTTTTCCTAAATTTCTTGTCAGCCAGTTAACGAGATTTTTGAGCAATTATGTAAGCCGAAGCGTGCATTGTACAAAATTTTGAATACGAAATTCACATTATTGTGTTGTTGCCTTTATGGCCGGGCTCATGAAAGGCAACAATATGGGCCCATTGACTTGGCCCATGCTGGAAGCCTAATAATTAACCAATAACGAGCAGTAGGAACTTCAAAGCCAGCTCCAGCTTCGGTTTACACAGAGTCGAATCGTTTTCCCCGTAAAGCGGCTCAGCTTACCCAGGCCACAGTCAGCTGTCTGTTACCTTTAACCTTTTTTTCTTTCCTGCCTGCACAGCAGCCGGTCTAAAGGGTAGCTCGTAGTTATGTGACCGACGGACAACAGGCAGCAGGGCCTCGTTTGCAGTTGCCCAAAAACTTGTTAATACATAGCTGACTGCGGTCCAAATGAGCGCACATTAACTTAATCCAAAACTATAGAAAAACGAAAAAGAAGGGCTATCTTCGGCATGCCGAGGTTTTAATACCCTTCTAGACAGGTGGCTAAGAAGTGATTTAATAGGCAAAACTTTCTAACTAAGATACATTTGTCCGCTTTGTTACGATCTTGCGGATATGTTGGGCGAATAGTAAAGTTTGTAGTTCAAGAAATCTTAAAAACAGAAAAGTTTGTAGCACATAAAAGTCAGTTTTCGACTGATTCTTCTTTAAAAGCTATATAATATTGCAGTCTGTTGTGGATGAGATATATTTGGTTTCGCAGATGTATCTTTCTAGCACGCGTTACACATTTCTAGACAAATTAACATTCTCCAATGCAAGCGAACAGAAATACGCTCAAATATACGCCAATTGTGGAGCACTTCGCAGCGAACTGCCGCCTACTTTTGCCTATTTCAACAGTTGATACACTTGAGAATTGTAAAGTTTGTGAGAATTGGCGTGAACTTGGCTCGAACATGCCGCACACCCCTCCCATGTCCACACATACAAAAGAAAGCTGATTTATGCACTTGTTCCAGCTCTTGGCCTGGACTGTATTAGGCTAATGAAAACTGTGCAGAAATACCCGAAAAATGGGACTGAAGATAACATGCCTGCTTTTGGGCATCTAAACATGTACACAAGCCGACTTGCCCCACACCCAACCAAACATCCCCCCAACACTCTTCATCACGTCTAAGTAACTATAAAGCACTTTGGGTCGCACCACTACACAGACAAATTTAGGGCAGACACGTTGGTAGGGCGGCAGAGCAGGGGCGGGGGCAGGGGCAAAGGCAGGCACAACAAGGCTCACGTGGACTTGAGCTTACGGCGTGTGTACCCTTGTTGGCCGTGTAGAGGGAGCAGGGGGCAGGGGGCCGGGGGGGGGGCGGGCAGGTGCGTCAGCTGGTTGCCCTGACAACGGCGTGTGCCCAGCTCCACTAGCAACTAAGATGTGAAATAAAAAACGCATATTGGGTAAAACTCATGTCAAAGGCAACCAAAGTCAGGTGCGTGTGCGGCACTTATGAGTGGCACTTAGTCTGGTCTAATACGCATCATTAGAACATTTAACAGGAAGCACGTGACGGCTCAAAATGTGCGCCCCAAGTCACAGTTTCTCATGGCCCAAAAAGGATTTTTCAATGGAGTTTTAAAGTTGCGTGTTTATTTAATTTATAGCACGACAAAACTTGTTAATCGAATTTTAATGAAAATTCTAATTGCATTCCTGACAGATATTTACAAAGTAATCGAAGGGGAAACGCAAATAAGGTGCGTATTTGTCGAATTGTAATGTTGCTATTTACATTACTCAAGTTTTCAAATAAGCGCGCCAAACTGCAGCGTTGCCACATAGCAAGAAGCGCTACCATACTTTCTGCTCAATTTTTGCCATTCACAATCAACATGCCTAAGTGCGATAACAAACTATCGATAGCTTTTCGGCAACAACGGACTGTTTTGAATTTGAAAAAAAAAAAGAGAAAATGAATAGACAAAGAGCAGATGGCTCCAGCAGACCCAACAATAAAGACACAGTTAGCCATAGCACAGACAAATATATGCATATTTACATGCATATTTACATGCATATTTGTATGTACTTTATAGAATCAAAGCTGCTGCCTGCTTTACACATATCGTGAGCGAATTTCAATACGATTTGCAAGTTTGTAAAATGGGACATAAATACCTATGAATACGCATTCTAGATTTTTTAAGTAAAGAGCACCCCGCGGCGCTACCTTTTTGAGCAGGGGTTCTTAATACTCTCTTCATCCCTTTTACTCTCTTTCCGCAAGTGGATTATGTAAAAATGCACGCCTATTTGCTTTGCCTAAAAAGCTCTGCGTCAAATATTAAACGACCGGTTGGAAACTTAGCGGAATTTGGTTTAAGTAACTGATTTCAGATCAGCAGATAACAAACACACACAAACTAATCACATTAAATACTATTTAAGAAATGTAACTTTGTTTAAATAAACATGCGCGCAGGAAACACGTCCGATCAACAGAAAAGTTACGCACAAACTAAATTGCAGTTTAAAGCTTAAGCCGGCTTAATGCACACTAAACACTAACAACAAAATCACACAGCTTGCTCTCTCACAACGGGATCAAAAGCGTTTCGACCAATGGCGTGAAGGCGCTGCCATGTTAAGTGCCTCTCCCGGTCGTAGGCTCAACAATGCTTGCAGTTTTTGTTGCTGCTGCACTCCAAATACATAACGGATTCTCTCTCGCTCACGACATGCCCGCTCTCATTTAATTACTCTATATCAGATTAGTATGGTGATCCGTGCAATCGAGCAAAATGTTGCCAACATTCACAATAACTCAATTCTTATCGATTTTTCCTAAGGCAGTTATCTGAAATATAAGTTTGAATATAAATAAATAAATAATGGGCTCTGAGATCTAGGTGTTACATGTTATAATTCCCTCTGCAAAGAAAATCCAGAATTTTCTTAGAATCATTTAATTACGTAGTTTATAAAGCTATTTAATTGTTAACTTTGTATTTAGTTGCCACAAGCAGAATTTAATAATTAATTAAAAGCTATTTATGTGTGTGTCTGTGTGTGTGTTTGTTTTCATCTAATTGCTGTGTAGGATGTGCTCGTTAAAAGTAGAAAATTTACATTTATTGAAAAAATACTTTAATGCCTCCAGCGCACCTTGAAGCGAGCTCCTTGCGATGTTCTGTCGCTCTATTGATTGTTTTTTTTTTTTTGGTACGAACTTTGTACATTAGAAATTAGAAACTAAACTAAACCAGATCGTTGCCAGATTTAAACTAGATCCTTGTCAGATCTTGGCCAGTTATATGCCAGATCCCTGCCAGGTGTAGGGCAGATCTATGACAGCTATATTCCAGAGCTATGTTAGATACCTGCTAGATCTAAGCCAGTTCCATGCCAGATCTGTGCCAGATCTTAGTCTAATCTAATGTATTAAGTAGACAATTGCAGCAATCAACGCGGTGGCCAACATTGAGGCACGACTGGCAGCCCCTCCGGTCAGACAATAATACTCATCACAATTGGCCTCCGAGATGGTTTTGTACTTCTCCAGCACATCCGACCAGTTGCACAGACCCACATTGCACCAGTCCAGCTGCACGGCATTTTGATTGAGGAAGAACACGACCTTCTCCTTCTCCAGCTCCGCCGGGCAGCTATATTTCACGGCCACAAAGTTCGCTGCAAAGGGACCCAACAGACTGGTCTTCCAGCGACGGTTCGCGTTGAAGTTATCCGCACGCAGCTTGGCTTTATCCTCGTTGATGCCCAGCGCAACGAGCAGCGTCTGCAGACCCGTCGAGTGCCCAAAATAGGCCACCACGTGGGGTGACACAGGACTGCTCAGACGGGAGATCATGTCCTGCACGGCGCGGCAATTATAGCGTCTGTTCTCCTCAAAGCCATAGCCCGAGCCGTAGTAGTATTTGAGCTCCTGGGCATATTCCAGGACAGTGACATGCTCGGGCAAGAAGGCGCCGCACCAGACGCTCGTCCGATCCACCTGCCAGGCCTGCTCGTAGCGGCACATATCATACATCAGCTTGATATCATCCTCGGCCAAAACTCTGAAACTGTTGGAGCAGAAAGGTTAGTTTCGTTTTGGACTACAACAGCAGCTGCTGACTGGATGCGGGTACTAACCCAAGGCGACGTGCAATGTCCTCCATGGTCAGATTCCATATGGCGCTTGTGACATATTTCTTATGCTCAGAGCCCGCGCCCTTGTAGTTTTTGGTCTTATAAGTCGAGCAGTAATCATAGGGACGCAGCAGCAGATCCTTTTCGGGAATATCCGCAGCTGTAGCCACATTGTTGCCACCAAAGAGACCCTCGGCAAAGCCCTTGAAACTCTCCGTGGTACGCTGTGTGTCCGTATGACGGAACTGAAAACGGAGAGAAAGAGTTTAGAAGGAACTGACAAATACTTATTTAAGACGCAAGTCTGCTTAAGTAATGACCATTTCTGGACATTACCGCTAAGCGTTTCCGCCAAATCTTACCAGGTAGTAGGTGTCGTTGTATCTGTTTGGCAGAACCGTGGGAAAGTAGTGCTGATAGAGTTTAGCAGTGCCGCGCATGTCCTCGTAGCCCTGGCTAGTGAGGTGCTCGTCCTTGTCGACGGTAATGCTGGTATTCCATTTCCACATCTGGATGGCGATCAGATCAGCTGGGCACAAGGCGTTGGTATCCGGCTTGGTATGCAGCACGCGATAATTCTTCACAATCAAATCGCGTAGCTGCAAGGATCAGACGAGAGGATATTAAAGCCGTGTTGAGTTGAGGGAACCAAGGGTTAGCCGACCTCATCCAACCGCGATGCCTCCTTGATAAAGCTTGTTGAGGGTAGCTTTGTGCCGTGCCTGTGGAAGATCCATATTTTCTTGGGCTCACAGCCGGGCACCTGATATTGCTTGTCCATGTTGGTGCCCTTGACAATCTGATAGGCTGTCTTCGAGCTAAACTGACGCGTCTGCAGTCGCTCCGTGTCCTTGCCAAAGCAATAGTCCTGCTGGGCACGGGCCACGGCCAGGAGAGCCGTCAACAGCAACAGCAGCAGACGCATGACTGCAATTGGGAATAAAAGAGTAGGAATAAGGCTCATGAAATTTAAGTTGCCCAGCCTTTTGTCGATATCCTTGAACTGTCGTCCGGGTGTCATATGTGGACAGTGCTGAGGACAGCTGACATGGGGTCGGGGGCAGGTCAGAAGGTGTGGCATTTAAATTGTTCTGCCAAGGAGTTGAGTCAAGACAACAAGGGCAGGGCCCACGACGTTGGCCAGTTGCGAGAGACTCCAACGGAATTTCAGCCAAAGAAAATGCCAGCTCACACACGCTCACACACATGCCACACACACACAGACGCACACCTGGAAATTAGGCTAATGATTTTGCTACTGACAAATTGATGCAGTTTTCCATCGCCACCTGCCCTTAGTCATCATAACTGCCACCACCCCAACCCAGCCCCAGCCTGACTTGGGTCAAGTTGGGTTTGTCATAAAAAAACCATGTAATGTTTCAATTTGTAGCTCTGTTTACACGACCCATTTGCCAGGGGCCTAGCCGACCCGCATCCAAATTGATTTATTCTCAATGTGGAATCCCCCTCTAAACCCCTTACACGTAGACGGGTCTGTCTATGATGACACAATGGCTGAGTTAATTGACAGACTTTGAGGAAACATGAAAAAGTATCTAATCTGGAATGCCCGACTAGAAGATACCTTCAAACCAGCAACCAGATGCTGTTACAGAACTTCGAAGAAAATTGATCCATCACATTTATGGGCTGTAAATTCATCCGTTACCTATTACGTATGTACACTTGCATAAAACCTTAATACCCTTTTGCAATGTGTACAGGGTATGCAAAGTTTAATTCGTAATTCGTTCGTATAGCAGGCCTTTACTTTGACAAACTGTTTTACTGTCTATTCATCTTGGAATTTTTAACGACTTACGAATTATCATTTATCATTTCAAGGCTTGAGCCATGGATAATGTCAAGAAACTCTTATGTTCGATAAAGCCGACCAAGGGCCAACAGGAGATGGCCAAAGCCTTGTGAGTAGCTCAAGCAAATGGTCAAAAGCTTATTGATTATAATTTAAGGTCTCTTGCCACGCCCACAGCATACCCTCAGCTGGATGTTTTGGCATGGCGGGCCTTTTGGCTCTGATCTACTTCACCGACTGGCGTGTGGTTACAGACTATATACCCCTCTATAACACAAAGTACCCAAAGCCTGAGACCAAATAGATGTTTTGCCTCTTCTGCAGCGTATTCTATGAATGGATCTCAGACTCTACTGAACTGTGCCATATTATCCACACTATTTTTATATGTTTTCTAACATTTTTGGGAAGGTCTTTTAACTAACATAAATTAAAAACACATTTATATTCCATTTCTGATTCTGTGTTGATGGGGAATATGCATTTTGGTTCCACGATCCAAAAGTAAATAAATCGATGCCAATCAAAATATACAACAGCTGAGAAGAAACAAAAAACAAATACGGCAGCCAAAAATAGATAGTAGAAAAGTATCTCAGAGGTCGACGATGTAATAGGGTAATAAAGGCAGATATATGCCAATTGTGCAACATGTTACATTCATGACGTCAGAGCAGGGTCTAAAGCGGCGGGCAGCTGCGGGGGCAGCAGGAGGGGGGTTGAGCTGCCCGCTGCCCGCTGTAAACTAAGTGCTGCGCTGGCAGCCGCAATTAGCTGCGGCGATGTTCAATTTTCAATTAAACACAACACAAACAACGAGCCGCAACAGGCGTCTGCTTAACCAAAACAATTTCCCCATGCTCAAGGCCAGCTGCTCCCGAGATCTTTGAATAGAATCTTTCACAACTGAGATCCACGCAATTTGGTTAGTTTCAAGAGCGTCGCATCCATTAGAAGCACAGCTGGATGAGAGGGGGTGGATACTGCCAGGAACTACTGTCTAATTGCCAATGTAATATTCGCACTATTAACCCTCCCCCACCGCAAAGCCCCCTCTCAAGGTCCCATCAAACGGTTTAATCGGTTTTCTCATGCAATTGAATGCGTCGCCTTTGTTTTCTCAATGCGAAATTAAAATTCCAATTTGACTGGCCCAAGCATTTGCTTAGCTCACTTTAAGATCTTTATATGTTGTGTGTGGGTGTGTGTATCTGTTTATAGCTATAGTTAACAATCTAAACCACGTACACCTGCCCCTGGATAGCCCCCTGGCTCTACAATTTGTCACATCCATCGCGTTTATGTGTTTTAAAGCAGCCATTGGAATCGTTTTATTGCACATTTTATATACTCTTGCTCTTGGGTACATCAAAGCATACACAATGTAGTGTAGATGAGCTCTTCGAGCCCGGAAGATATACATATATTCTTGATAGGAAGAGTATCCAAGCGTTGTCTTTGCTTGTGACTTTATTGTTGAAACTTGATAAGGATATAGATGATATACATATACCTACGTCTGCGGAAGACGGATCGCTTGACTATAATAGTATATAGATATCATAGAAACGAACGATCCAAAGTTGGATTCAAATGTGAACAATATGTATTTAAGATTTCCTTGGCAATTTCATCCAAAAATCATATAAGTCGTATTCCCAAAGGAAATATCATTATGTAAAGACCTCTCTTCGACTACCTGTTATAACCCTTTTACTACCTGTTATAACCCGGCTTTGCCCGTGTTTAGCTCACTTCTTTTCTCAAAATGATATCGATATCGATCGAACGAATCGATTAAAGCCCATTTCGATCACATAGTTAGTCAAAAGTCAGAAGTAGAAGGAGTTTTCGCAAAATTGCTGAGACAGATCTATCTAAACGGTTATCTAACCGATTCAACTATACATAATTATAGGAACATCTACAAAGCAAATTTGTCATTCCAATCAATTTATATTTCTTTTTGGTATTATCTTTCTTATAACTGCAAGAGTATTCAATATTCGGCAACTGGAAGAGGATTCTGATTCCTTTTATTTAGATATAGAACTTAATTCGCGCTTTTCACATTTGCTGTTGTTTTCCGCGTTGATTTATGAATTTATTTATGTTTTCTTTAATGCGAACGTGACATTTACTAATTTTTCCGCTAAAAATTTGTTTGCAACAGTTGTGGGAAAATGCCCTCGTGCTGCGTTTCCCTGTTTGCGAGTCTTTTCGAGCGGAACATTAATAAAATACAGATCTTTTTTTCCAGCTGGCGCAGATCTAGCATACATTATAATGGATCCGAAAAAAGAAGGAACAACTCAGAAACAAACGAAAATTGAGCCCAATCATAATTTAATTGATTTGTTATGGCCGCACAGATTGCCCCTGCCCCAGAAATAGTCGCCAGGGAGAGATAGAGATCGTTGAACTGTGCAATTTTGAAAGGTTATACAACACTGCAAAGCTCTGACAGATGGAAAGCTGGCCTTAAAGCAAAAAGATCACAATAATCGCTCTTTAATTTGCAACTGCTTGTCAAATTTGACAGTCAGTTATAGTTAACTACTTGTGGCTGAGTGCAGTGCACTACACTCAGAAAAATAATCGTATAATCTCTTATTCAAAAACAAGGGAGAGAAGACGGAATATTTAAACAGGAAATGTACTCGAAATGTTATGTGGAAAGCCATAGAAGAATAGAACTTAAAACATCCCTTTTCTCTGAGTGTATTAATTAGCGGAAATATGCAAATTTAAAAGGCTACCAGCAGAGACTTTTAAGAGCCCAATTAGCATAAATGATGCACAAGATAAAATCGCTTGTAAACATATATAGATATAGACACATGCACATATAAAGCCAGGAATTATATAATGTACGATATACGCGGCCGGAAGAGTCTTTTCTCAGTTTAATATACCAAAAATCATGTCTAGAAGCGGCTGAGAATTTGATGGTTGTCCCTAGTTAATATGCAAGACACATAGAGAGACCCTTTGGGATACCCATTGTAATCATCCTGTTGGGGAATTGCGTCTGGCGCATTTTAAATTAGAGAGCTGGCGCATAAATGTCAGACATTTCCCAAATGATCGGTTTGATCTTCGGTCTGTGGCATTAACCATTTAATTTATCACTTGGAGAGGTCTATGCTTAACTACTGATACGCAGCCAATAGACGAGTGAGACCTCTCTCCCCTTCCTCTCTTCCTCCACTTCAAATAATGTGTGTTGACCTTAGGGGTATACTTAGATAGCCAGGGGAGAGTGGGAGAGTGGGAGGGTAGTCGGTTGGTCGGGTGAGCACATTTCCTCACACATATTTTGGGTGCCGCTTGGAATACTCGAACAAAGTTCTCTTAGACACAGAGGAATTCGTTCGGTATTATGACTAAAACTTGAAAATTCACTTGTGCCAAAACAAAAGGCGATTGCGTGGAAAGCCTATAAATAAAACCCAAAGGGAGCGGGGGAGCAGGGAGGAGGGGTTCCTTCGATTTGGGCACGTCTGGGCTTGTGTTTTATGTAGAATCTTGATATTTGAATATTTTCGAAAAGCATATTAAGTAATTCCCATTAAAAAGCAAAAAACCAAAGCGCTGCGGAAATGTTTCACATCAAACGCTATTTTCGGCATATTCCCAAAGAAGGAACGGGGTGAGGGGTAAGGGGCGAGGGGTGAGGGGTTCCTCATTTGGCTAAGGTTAAGTGCAGATACCTCCACTCGCTTCTAATGCCAAAAATCTATTTGGCAGCGTGGCCAAAACTCAAAGAATATCTAGAGAGAAAGTCAAGATACGGCGAATTTTTGACAAATTTTGAAAATTTATTAAAAACGCCTGCGTATTGAATATTAGATAAATTGAAAACCTGACAAATGTGGAAACTATGGAAACTGTTCACAACTTTAAGCGAGGGCGAGAAAAACGTACGCCAACCGGTTTTCCAGCGCCCACACAAGTGTTTATTTATTTTTTTTTGTTTTTCTCATTTTCGAAAACCAATTTTCATGTTGCAGTTGTTGTTGGCCCGAAAGCGGAACGCGATCAGGTAGCTGGCACTCGAAGCGTTAACAACAAACACACACACACACACACACAAGCACACACGCACACCCAATTGTGTTGTGTGACATTCTTGTAGAGTTTGTTTTTTATGCTCTGTTCGCAAATGGAAAAAGTTGTATATGGGCTTAGGGCCTAGACACCAAGAGTCTTGATACTTTGAATACTTAATCCCATAAATCCCCGTCAGAAAAACTATTTAAATTATAGGGCTACGTCCTTTAGGGGCGTGGCAAAGGGCACAATTTCGTATATATCTTCTAGAACGAAGACTCACAAAAATATATTTCTCACACAGTTACCAGACAGATTGCGTATGCTCTTTCCTAACGATCGAGAGAAAGCTTTTCGGGCCTCGCCCAAAACAATAAATATCTAAGTTTTTCTAGAGAAATTACATTCTTGCGTCATAAATCCATGACTATTGTCGAATACAGCTTTTGACTGTCAGACTATGATTCGAGTATTCGAATCTAAACGCACGAACAGAGTATTGCGAGTCGTTGTCGCGCGACTGAAACATGTCTTTGGCACTACCTTGTTTAATGAGCTTAAGAAATGAGCGTGTTTAATTAGTTGAGCCTATCTGAATCTTTGGGTTGGAGTCGCGTGCCGCACTGCCTCGTGGCAAGTCATAAATCTGTTCCCGAGCGGGGGGCATATTTGCCCCAGGCTCCGTTTAGTTAACGCGATTTATTTACTCTACGCTTAACTTATCTAAGTCCATGTGCCACAAGCAAATGTTTAATTGTTCCACATTGTATCATGCACATTTGTTTCCACTTTTGTCTGAGATTTGTTGCTTTTTTTCGTGAATTTGTTAATTCATTTGAGTGCCAGCTAATTATTTTGATTGTGCGCGTTCTAAAACGCATGCAAAACGCGCGCGTTTATTCGCATGAGAGATTGCCTGAGATAGTTGACACGGTCAATGGAATGTGAGGGGTATAAGAGGGGGGATTGGAGGTGCCACAAAACAGCTGTCAGCTGGCATTTACCATGTTACGTCAACATGAACCATGAATTTTGGGCCTAATTGTCTGCCTGAAACACAGATCACAATACCTAGACTTGGGCTAAGAAACTTTCCAGAGAAACCTGCTTAGGCCACAAGAGGTCAAAGAAACTGGAAGGGACAAGCCGAAAACTTAGATACCCTTACACTCCTATAGATGTTGTAAGCTATACTTCAATATTCTGAGTATTTTATTAAGAAACTCTAGTTTCCATAGGAACCAGTTGAGTATCTATACCACTCCGATATCTGTTTCTGCCGATCGTTCCTATACCCACATTACATACTCCCTGGCATAGTTGTGATACCCTTAGAAAGGGTACACACAGAGTCACACGCTGCGTGGCTGAGGAAACAAAACACGAAAACAAACGAAATGTTCCCAAACTGATTAATGTAGCCCCATCAAATTTCAGCAGTTTTCATTCATATGCAAAAAGGTGGCTCACAAGAAAATTAGCCGGGAATTCGGGCGGGCATTTTGTTGAGCTCATCAGAAAAGAGAGAAAACCAAGAAGGTTGTTGTTAACTTTGCTGGTCAAATCAAATGTCGTGTCAATGCGAGACTCGAAGGCGTCTCAGGTTTATTGCATAACAGACACTATATTCGACGATTATTAATAAGCGCCAACCAAAACAGGTTTTTTATACTTTTTGTCTAAGAATCAACAATAGTTTTTGCTTTTGTTAATTACGTTTACAATTGAGGTACGGCCCGATGTATAGACAATGAAACAAATGATTGCCATATAAAAATTGTAGTGTCCAATTAAGTTGTGGCTGCAACGAATTTTAACGCTGAGCGGCAGATGAAAAGATTTTATAAATGCGACATTAAAACGACGCCAAGAGAGAGCAAAAACCCACACAGACCTATCTGAATATTTGAAATGCACTCGAGAGATGCGCTCGTTGGGTTTAATAAATTTCTTAACCGATTCGCACAAACGGTAAACGGGCGACGAGCTGACAGAACCGCACGCGAACGCGTCTAAAACGAAACTGAGGCGACGAACGCAACGCGCGAGCGTTTATAGTAAAGCGACGCATGAGCGCGAGCGCGAGCAGCAAGCAGCAAGCAGCAGGCAGCAAGCAGTGTGACCAGAGAGAGAGAGAGAAAAAAGGCGAGATAGTGACCAAAACGACTAAGAGAGAGAGAGATCTAATCGCTCTCAGTCGTGATGTTGAATAGTTACACTAATAGTTATACGATCCACAATTCTAGCGGGTTTTTGGTTTATTTGCAGTCCTTAAAGGGACTTAAAAGGATTCACACTTATGAAAAAGTTTCATTTCTCAAAATAGCTCATTTTAAATCTCATTTATAGGGGAACTATATGAATCAGGGCTCCGATCCGACCAATTATCACACATTGTATATATACTACCTTCAAGAAATATATGCATCTATGTTAAGTTCCATTAAGAAAGCTCTAAAACTGGAATTGATAAGAATAGAAACATATATCATACTGATATCTCAGCAGTTCTTGCAGGTAATATATAACTATACAACATAATTGGTCGGATCGAGCCACTTTATGGGTTCGGAGATGCCCCCAGCAAAAGAATCTTCCCAATTTACATAGAATCATTTAAGTACATAGTTTATAAAGCTTTTTATTTGTTATCTATCTATTCATTTATCACAAGCAGAGCTTAATAATTAATTGGAAAAAGCTTTTTATGTTTGTTTTTGTATGTATGTTTTCTTTCAGTGTAAGGTGTGCTCGTTAAAAGTATAAAATTTACATTTATTGGAAAATACGTGAATCACATCATGAACATGGTTCTGTTGCTCTTTTAGTTTCATTATTTGGTACGAACTTTGAAAATAGCCTAATTAGAAGCTAAGCCAGATCCCTGCCCTATTTAGGTCAAATCTATGTCAGATCTAATGCATCAAGTAGACAAATGCAGCAATAAATGCGGTGACCAGCATTGAGGCACGACTTCCAGACGCACCCGAGCGGCAATAATACTCATCACAGTTGGCCTCCGAGATGGTCTTGTACTTCTCCAGCACATCCGACCAGTTGCACAGACCCACCTTGCACCAGTCCAGATCCACGGCATTCTGGTTGAGGAAGAAGACGACCTTCTCCTTTTCCAGCTCCGCCGGGCAGTCGTATTTCACGGCCACGAAATTGCCCGCAAAGGGTCCGAGCAAACTGGTCTTCCAGCGCCGACTTGTCATCGAGTCGTAGTTATCTGCACGC
Source organism: Drosophila kanekoi (assembly GCA_037075305.1). Classification (NCBI taxonomy): domain Eukaryota; kingdom Metazoa; phylum Arthropoda; class Insecta; order Diptera; family Drosophilidae; genus Drosophila; species Drosophila kanekoi. The sequence continues at coordinate 13,013,521 of JBAMCE010000141.1, forward strand.
AGTGGAATGTCATCCTTGTTGATGCCCAGCGCGGTGAGCAGCGTCTGCAGGCCCGTCGAGTGGGCAAAATAGGCCACCACGTGTGGCGACACGGGACTGCTCAGACGGGTCAGCATATCCTGCACGGCGCGGCAATTGAAGCGAGTGTTCTCCTCAAAGCCATAGCCCGAGCCGTAGTAGTATTTGAGATCCTCGGCGTATTCCATGACGGTCACATGCTCGGGCAAGAAGGCGCCGCACCAGACGCTCGTCCGATCCACCTGCCAGGCCTGCTCGTACCGGCAAATATCAAACATCAGCTTGATATCATCCTCGGCCAAAACAGTGAAGCTGGTGAAGATAAAAACTAAGTTTCGTCTCTTACCCATCATTTCATCTCGACACTTACCCAAGTCGACGTGTAATATCTTCCACAGTAGCATTCCATATGGCGCTTGTGCGATACTTCTGATACTCGGAGCCCACGCCCTTGTAGTTCTTGTCCTTAAAATCCGTGCAGTAATCATAGGGACGCAGCAGCAGATCCTTTTCGGGAATCTCCGCAGCAGTAGCCACATTGCTCTCACCAAAGAGACCCTCGGCAAAGCCCTTGAAACTCTCCGTGGTACGCTGTGTGTCCGTGTGACGGAACTGAAAGCAGGAAGAACAACTTTAGAAGGCACTGTAAGAACTATACAACTATTACTTGAAATAAGTGCTCAATAACAAAGTTTGAACTGGTTTTAGGTGCACAAGCTTATCGACTTTATCGCTGGATTCAGGTGACAGTTCTTACCAGATAGTAGGTGTCGTTGAATGTGGTGGGCAGCACCGTGGGAAAGTAGTGCTGATAGACCTTGGCAGTGCCGCGCAGGTCCTCATAGCCCTGGCTGGTCAGATACTCCTCGATGTCCACCGTAATGCTGGCATTCCATTTCCACATCTGGATGGCGGTCAGATCCGTATCGCACAAGGCATCAGTCTCGGGCTTGGTGCGGCGTACTCGATAATTATTCACTATCAAATCACGTATCTACAAAGATCACGAGGCAGACTACATAAGAAAGGTGTTGGGGCAGGATAAGCCCAGGGTTCACCTACTTCTTCCAGTCGCGGTGCCGCCTCAATGGTGCTCGGCGTGGGCAGCCGTGTGCCGTGCCTGTGGAAGATCCAAATTTTCTTGGGCTCACAGCCGGGCACCTGATATTGCTTGTCCATGTTGGTGCCCTTGACAATCTGGTAGGCTGTCTTCGAGCTAAACTGACGCGTCTGCAGTCGCTCCGTGTCCTTGCCAAAGCAATAGTCCTGCTGGGCACGGGCCACGGCCAGGAGAGCCGTCAACAGCAACAGCAGCAGACGCATGACTGCAATTGGGAATAAAAGAGTAGGAATAAAGCTCATGAAATTGAAGTTGCCCAGCCTTTTGTCGATATCCTTGAACTGTCGCCCGGGTGTCATATGTGGACAGTGCTGAGGACAGCTGACATGGGGTCGGGGGGGCAGGTCAGAAGGTGTGGCATTTAAATTGTTCTGCCAAGGAGTTGAGTCAAGACAATAAGGGCAGGGCCCACGACGTTGGCCAGTTGCGAGAGGTTCCAACGGAAATTCAGCCAAAGAAAACGCCAGCTCACACACGCACACACACATGCACACACATGCACACACACACACCTGGAAATTAGGCTAATGATTTTGCGACTGACAAATTGGTGCAGTTTTCCATCGCCACCTGCCCTTAGTCATCATAACTGCCACCACCCCAACCCCATCCCCAACCCTAGCCCCAGCCCCGACTTGGGTCAAGTTGGGTTTGTCATAAAAAAACCATGTAATGTTTCAATTTGTAGCTCTGTTTACACGACCCATTTGCCAGGGGCCTAGCCAACCCGCATCCAAAATGATTTATTCTCAATGTGGAATCCCCCTCCAAGCCCCTTACACGTAGACGGGTCTGTCTATGATGACACAATGGCTGAGTTAATTGGCAGACTTTGAGGAAACATGAAAAAGTCTCTTGTCCTGACTAGAAGATACCATCAAAGTGACGGAGGTTTCAAAACCTTTTATAAACTCGCTCTGTGTATAATATACGAGAATACATTCCATTTAATGTTCTTAACTTTGTGGTTTCCAAGCTCTAATAGGGCAAATACCCGACTTACCTATTTGCAATGGGTACAGGGTATACGAACTTGAATTCTAAATAGCAGGCCTTTGCTTTGACAAACTGTTTTACAGTCTATTCAACTCGGAATTTTTAACGACTTACGAATTATCATTTATCATTTCAAGGCTCGAGCCATGGATAATGTCAAGAAACTCTTATGTTCGATTAAGCCGACCAAGGGCCAACAGGAGATGGCCAAAGCCTTGTGAGTAGCTTAACCAAATGGTCAAAAGCTTATTGATTATAGTTTAAGGTCTCTTGCCACGCCCACAGCATACCCTCAGCTGGCTGTTTTGGGATGGCGGGCCTTTTGGCTCTGATTTACTTCACCGACTGGCGTGTGGTTACAGACTATATACCCCTCTATAACACCAAGTACCCAAAGCCCGAGACCAAATAGATGTTTTGCCTCTTCTGCAGCTTATTCTATGAATGGATCTCAGACTATACCAAACTGTGCCATAATATCCACACTATTTTTATATGTTTTCTAACATTTTCGGGAAGGTCTTTCAACTCGTTAAATAAACACCATAAATTCAAACAAATATATATATTCCATTTCTGATTCTGTGTTGATGGGGAATATGCATTTTGGTTCCACAATGCAAAAGTAAATAAATCGATGCCAATCAAAATATACAGCATCTGAGGAACAACAACTATAAAACAGACAACAAAATGTTTGTAAATGTTGTTGCAGCCACAAATAGAAAATATACATTAATTAGAGAACTTCTCAAAGATCGAAGATGTTATACCCTAGGCAGAAGCAGGCGAAAAGAAAACTTCTAGTTGGGCTAGAGAATACCCTGCTAGAGAATACCCTGAACACTCTTCATGAAACTTTCTACAGTATATTTATCTTATTGTACCATAGAATATCATATGTGTATTCTCAAAAAGTCAATACAAGTTGGGTTATTAACAGGTATAAGATGGTATGAAATGAAAGATACTTGATATATATGATATATATATATATATATATATATATAATCTATTCTAGAAGCAACATATCAAGTTAGGGGACTCCAGCTGTTAATATTAACCCAATTTGCTCAAGAAACAGGATGTCGTTATCAATTGCTTGGAAACGAAGCCAGTTATCGATTCTCGGAAACAAACTCGATGTGCGTAGGCAATAGGAGAACCTACAGCCAAAACTTTCCAAAGAAATCTTTTGGAAGGCTTTGATAAATTCATCAGTAAGAAATATTTCTAACGATTATTTGATTTTTGCCAGTTTATTCCCATGACATCCATAAAAAATAGTTGATCGATTTGACCATTTTGGGCACATATCCCCACATTTCCTCTAGATTTTCAAATACCCTCTGCGTAGATTTAATTTATGAAGTGTTTAGAGCCGAGGGAACATCTGCTGTTTGTGCCTTCTGCCTTTGTTTACATCTTTTACAGCATCGATGCTTAATGCAATTGTGCAACATGTAGCGCCACGCAGAGCAGGGGCAAGATCAGGTCCAGAAGAAGTTGGCGGGAAGATCTCGAGTTTCTGGCTGGGAACTAAGTGCAGCCGCATTTGGCTGCGGCAACTTTCAGTTTTCAATTGAACAGGCGGCAACAGGCGGCTGCTTAACCAAAACCATTTTCCCATTCGGATCTGTTCTCAAGGCCAGCTGCTCCCGAGATCTTTGAATAGAATCTTTCACAACTGAGATCCACGCAATTTGGTTAGTTTCAAGAGCGTCGCATCCATTAGATGCACAGATGGATGAGAGGGGGTGGATACTGCCAGGAACTACTGTCTAATTGCCAATGTAATATTCGCACTATTAACCCTCCCCCACCGCAAAGACCCCTCTCAAGGTCCCATCAAACAGCTTAATCAGTTTTCTCATGCAATTGAATGCGTCGCCTTTGTTTTCTCAATGCGAAATTAAAATTCCAATTTGACTGGCCCGAGCATTTGCTTAGTTCTATTTGAGATCTTCATATGTTGTGTGTGGGTGTGTGTGTGTATCTGTTTATAGCTAAGTTAACAATCTAAACCACATACACCTGCCCCTGGATAGCCCCCTGGCTCTTCAATTTGTCACATCCATAAATCGCGTTTATGTGTTTTAAAATAGCCATTGGAATCGTTTTATTGCACATTTTATATGCTCTTATTCTTGGGTATACACAATATATATTGTGGAAGCCATCTTCGATCTCGAGAGGTTTATACATACATGCCTGATAAGAACAGTTGGGTTCTATGCGAACTTGGCTCTGCTTGCGACTTTCTTGGAAAAGCTTGGAAAATATACGCAGCTAGCTGCGAACCCGAAAGGTTTATACATGTATACTTGATAAGAAGGGTTGGGAGCTAGCACTTCAGCATAGCTTCTTGAGTTTTGCTGTATTTCTCTACGAAATCTTACCCTATTATAGCCCGAAATCGGTTTCTAGACAGTTCCTTAAATAAGTTCAAACCTGATCATAGTAAAATTTCCAATTAATAAGCAGAAATCCAAACTTTAAAGACGAAAATATCATTCGGCAATTGGCTATGAACTCTTATTATCTTTTCTTCTCAACTTGATTCTATTCTATATCGTATTTGCAGTTGTTTTTCTCGTTGATTTATGAATTTGTTTGTGTTTTCCTTAATGCGAACGTGACATCTATAAAGTTTTCTCTGATTTTCCGCTGAAAATGTGTTTGCAACAATTTTGCCAAAATGCCCTCGTGCCGCTTCCCAAGCGGAACATAAATCAAATACAGATCTTTTTTGTTTTCCATACATCATCATAATGGAACTGGAACTGACCAGAAAAAAAAGTACAGAGTCGTGCCCAAATTATGAAACCTAATTGGTTTGTTATGGCCGCACGGATTGGCCCTGCCCCAGAAATATTCTCCGTGGAGAGAGAGAGATCGTTGAACTGTGCTCTGCAACTTTGAGAGATTGCGCAACACTGCAAAGCGCTTAAAGATAAGTGTTTGAAGTATTTGCAGTTCACACGCAATTGTCTGGCGTTTCGCGAGCGGTTCGCGAGCGTTTCGAATGCGGTTTTAATCGCCAAGTGCACAATAATCGCTCAACTGCTTGTCAAATCTGACAGATGGCTGGCAATAGCTATATACACTCAGAGAAAATAGCATAGAATCTGGCTAAACTATAAAGTAAAACTAGGAAGAACATTTTTTGAAAGGAGAATTTCATTTAAGCAGGAAATTCCCTAGAAATGTTTTGCTTCTATTTCTATCTATTCGATTCTAACATTTCGATCTAATCTCAAGAAACTGTTTTTTTTTAGAATTTTACTGGTTCATATATAAATCAAGTATTATCAGCCCTATCAAACTTTCTTGGCGGGTTCCAATTGATTCTGTTACGACATTATTGAGTTGTTGTCCTCTTGATACCTAACTTTAGCACGAAATGTACTTGAGCTGAAATTTCACTTTCGAATTAAGAATTGGCCTTTTCTCTGAGTGTATTAATTAGCGGAAATATGCAAATTTAAAAGGCTACCAGCAGAGACTTTTAAGAGCCCAATTAGCATAAATGATGCACAAGATAAAATCGCTTGTAAACATATTTAGATATAGACACAAGCACATATATAGCCAGGAATTATATAATATACCAAAAATCATGTCTAGAAGCGGCTGAGAATTTGTTGGTTGTCCCTAGTTAGTATGCAAGACACACAGACAGAGAGACCCTTTGGGATACCCATTGTAATCATCCTGTTGGGGAACTGCGTCTGACGCATTTTAAATTAGAGAGCTGGCGCATAAATGTCAGACATTTCCCAAATGATCGGTTTGATCTTCGGTCTGTGGCATTAGACTTTTAATTTATCACTTGGAGGGGTCTATGCTTAAATACTGATAGGCAGCCAATAGACGAGTGAGACCTCTCTCCCCTTCCTCTCTTCCTCCACTTCAAATTGTGTGTGTTGACCTTAGGGGTATACTTAGATAGCCAAAGGGAGAGTGGGAGGGTGGTCGGTTGGTCGGGTGAGCACATTTCCTCACACATATTTTGGCTGCCGCTTGGAATTCTCGAAAAAAGTTCTCTTAGACACAGAGGAATTCGTTCGGTATTATGACTAAAACTTGAAAATTCACTTGTGCCAAAACAAAAGGCGATTGCGTGGAAAGCCTATAAATAAAATACAAAGGGCGCGGGGGGAGGGGTTCCTTCGATTTGGGCACGTCTGGGCTTGTGTTTTATGTAGAATGTTGATATTTGAATATTTTCGAAAAGCATATTAAGTAATTCCCATTAAAAAGCAAAAAACCAAAGCGCTGCGGAAATGTTTCACATCAAACGCTATTTTCGGCATTTTCCCCCCAAAAAGAAAAGAACGGGGTGAGGGGTGAGGGGTTCCTCATTTGGCTAAGGTTAAGTGCAGATACCTCCACTCGCTTCTAATGCAAAAAATCTATTTGGCAGCGTGGCCAAAACCAAATGAATATCTAGAGAGAAAGTCAAGATACGGCGAATTTGTGACAAATTTTGAAAATTTATTAAAAACCCCTGCGTGAAAAACCTGACAAATGGGGAAACTATTCACAGCTCAAGTGAGAGCGAGACGCAAACACAAATTGTTTGCCGAAAGGCCGAGCGTGATCAGGTAGCTGGCTGAGGAAGCGTTAACATATACTCTGTTCACAAAGTGTAAAAGGAGTATATTAGGCTTGGGTCATGTTCATCTATAATCATCTTACACAGTCTTCAAATTTGGCAGGTAAATTACTGAAGATATTCTCTAAGGAACGAACCAAGTTTTCTGGGCGTAGGTCACAGTTTGAAAGTCTTCCCGAAGTACAGTTTTAGAGTCAGCAATGGATTAATCAGACATTTTGTTGACCTACAAATCTTTGGGTTGGAGTCGCGTGCCTCAGTGCCTCGTGGCAAGTCATAAATCTGACCCCGAGAGGGGGCATGTTTGCCCCAGGCTCAGTTTAGTTAACGCGATTCATTTACTCGAAGCTTAACTTATCTAATACCACAAGCAAATGTTTAATTGTTCCACATTGTATCATCAGCCGCTTTTGTCTGAGATTTGTTGCTTTTTTTTTGTGCATTTGAGTGGCAGCTAATTATTTTTAATGTGCGCGGTTTAAAACGCGTGCAAAACGCTCGCGTTTATTCGCATGAAAGATTACTTAAAATAGTTTACTGAGTCAGCAGGTTGTGTGTTGGGTATTAAAGGGGAGAGGAGGTAGGTGAGAGTCTACCTGAAACACAAATCACATAACCTAGACTTGGGCTGAAAAACTTTCCAGAGAAACCTGCTTAGACGACAAGAGGTTAAAGAGATTAGAAGGGACACGCCGAATACAATAGATACTCTTGCAGACTTATAGCTATGGTTAGCTACAAATCAATAGTCAAAGTGTTTTAACAAATCCAAAGAATCCTTAATCCCATGATCCTCCTAGGCCTATATGTAACCGATTCCAATATCGGTTAAGGAAAGATTCCTATACACATGCGATACAGACTCCATGACATAGTTATGATGCCCTAAAAAAGGGTACAGAAAGAGTCACACGCTGAGAAAACGGAACAAAAATGTTTCCAAACTAATTAAATTTCAGGTGTTTTCATTCATATGCAAAAAGGTGGCTCACAAGAAAATTAGCCGGGAATTCGGCCGAGCATTTTGTTGAGCTCATCAGAAAGAAAAACTTGTTGTTATTCGAAATGTTGTCATTCGTGTTAACTTTCAAGTCAAGTCGAATGTCGTGTCAATAGGAGATTAATTATATAACTTTTATTAGACGATTATTTATGAACGACAACCCAAACAGGTTTTTGACAGCAATTTTGTTCAAATATAAACAAATGTAGTATTGTTTTTTCTCTTTTTTTAATTACATTTACAAGTGTGCGAAACAGCCGGATAAAGACAACGAGTACTATATAAATAAATGTGGTATTCAATTGAGCTGTCGCTGTAATGAATTTTAAGTGCATATTAACACATAACGTTAAGAAATTCCTAATTATTATACTTTATAAATGCGACACAAAAACGACGCCAAGAGAGAGAGAAAACACACACAGACCTAGACGAGTTTTTGAAATGCACTCGAGAGAAGCGCTCTTAACCGTTTCGCACAAACGGTAAACGGTAAACGGTGTAAACGGGCGACAAGCTGACAGAACCGCACGCGTACGCGTCCACAACGAAACTGAACGCGACGAGCGCAACGCACAAGAGTTTATAGCAAGGCGATGAAGTGCTCTCTGTCAGCTGCTGCAGGTGGTCGGGCTGATAAGCACTTTGACAGGGACATGTCACGACATGCCTGGACTAGATCCTAAATGCCTGTTGGAGTGCGCCTTGGTAATGATAATGCAGCAACTAGTGCTATTTATGTGTTGGTATATAAATTAGTTATAATGTTAAGCTGATAAGCAAACAATGGAAATAAAAATGTGTACGTTTGTTGTGAACTGAGATTTCAGTCTAGCCTTACGCTTAATCACAGAGATTGTTTTGGTTACAGTTATAAAAAAAAATAAGCAACAACTATTGATTTGCCAGGCACTTAGGGAAATCACAAAAAACGTCCGCCTGCGTAATTGTTGATATCGTTTCGGTTCGGTTACTTAGTTATTGACATAATCGAGTGTCGTTTAATTTATAAGGGCAAGCACTTGATGCTCGCCTGCGTCATTGGTGCTGCAGCTGATAAAAAAGACTTTGGTTTAGAGAAATGCGTCGTCCGGCAGCTCGTTGGCCGTCTCCATGCGCAAGAATTCCTCTAGTGCCAGCTGGAAATCCCAGTTGGCCTCTTCCTGCACGATGCGTGTGCACCATTTGGGTCGCAGTCCAGTTATCTCCTGGAATATGTAGAGCTTGTGCTCCTTGACATCAACCGTGTCTTCCTCTGGCACGGACAACTCCTGATCCATGGGCAGCTCAACGAACTTGAAGGCATCGCGCTGCTGCTTCGGCGACGGATTCATGATATTGAAACGCTCGTTAATGATCTTCATGCTGCGCGCCCTTTTGCCAACGCCCTAAAACAAAGGGAAAGATGAGCAATCACACAATAGCTTCGTTTGCTGAGCAACTTACCAGGCCTGTTGCATCCACCTTGAGCACAAACTGCCTGCTGAAAGCCAGCAATAGGTCCGAGCCATCGTGCAGCACGCCGTTTACATAGATAATGGCCATTTGGTCGTCATAGTGCATCACATCCGTCTGCAGCGAAATATAGTCGTGCGTAACCTCCGGCAGCTGCATGAGCACCAGCATTATATCGTGGCTACCCACGTGGACGCGGCAGGTGTCACGTGAGTTCTTCAGGAGATTCCTGCTAAAGTAGTTGTACTTGTTGATGCGCTTGCACAGCTCGTTGCTGGGCTTCACGGGATGGCAACGTCGGATGTCATAGCTGCAGGTCAATGTGAATATGGAGCTATCGGTATAGAAGCGGCTCAGATTGATGCGCTGATCGGATAGCTCGAATTCACGCAGAAATTGACAAAGAAAAAGCTCGCCAGTCAGCTCATAGGCAGCCGGATCGCATAGGAAATCCTTTTGAGTCGTCAGACCTGGCCTGCTGCTCAGATCCACATCGTCCAGCCGTTGCAGACCGGGACATATCTCCTTTACCGCGCGAATATAGGCGCTGGGCAGACTGTACTTGCGGCACAGAGAATTACCGTGCAGACGCAAGGATTTCAGCGGCACCTCGCTAAGTGCACTAATCGCCGAAATATCATCTATCCAATTCTGACCCAAGTCCAGGGCCTGCAGGCCGTTCAGTAGCGACAACGTGCGCAGATTGTTGAGGCCCAGAATCTTATTGTTGCACAATCGCAAATCAACGCAGTTGCCGAGAAACTTGCGCGAGGCCATTCTCAGAATGCTGTTGAGTATCTTGGCCGAGGTCATGCACACATGGACGTTCTCCAGGACATCGGTGTTCTGGAACTGCTCCAGATTGAGCACACGATTGATGGCATTGAAGCGCTTCTGCAAAGCCTCCTCGATACACTGCTTTGGCTCGACATGACCCTGCTTCAGTGTGCTCACATTCATGCGCAGGTAGTAGGCAATGGAGCGCTGATAGTTGGAATTCAGTTGTGGTATTTTCATCTCCAGATTGCAGTTGAGCACCAGATGCTCGATCTGATCGTAGCAATCGCGCACCAGAAACCGATGCTCGCCGCCGTCGTACTGCAAAAGTTAATAAGAAGCTTTGAGAATATATCTAGCAAGGTGGCAAAGACTTGTTTTTGTTATAGAAATGCAGCTCACCTTGTAATAGCAGGGATAAAATTCGCTCAGCTCGCTGGAGACCAAAATGAAGAAATAGTCAAAGAGATCCTCCTTGGCTAATTCGTGCTCCGGATCGGGTATCTGCCATAACGAGTTTAATTTCATTTTCATTTTATTTGTGTTTTCATCAACGGCCTACCAAAAATGCATGCCAATCCTTGCTGTCCTTAAACTGGGCCAGCTTCGATTTGTTGCTCCAGTCAATACGCACGCCGTCGCACTCCACATCGATCTCATAGTTAAGAGGCGTGTACGTCTTGTACAGCTTGTCAAAGGGCACGCCGTCCTGTACGGGCAGGAAGAGGTCAGGAGTGGGAATTAAACGAGTCCAAGTCGAGAGTTTACACTTTTATGTATCCCTTCAGTCCACCATTAAGAGGCGCAGAATGTAGCTTACCACAATTTCAAAATTGCCCATCAACGGCTTTAGGCAGTCAGGATATTTGGACGACTTGGTTATCGGATTATTGGCCAGATTCAGCTGCTTGGCACGAATGCGTTGCAAGTCGCTGCAGAGGCGCTTAGCTGAAGCTAACTGCGATCAACAAAGTTTAGTTTAGTAACAAACTCGCAGGCTTAAACATCACCAAAAGCTCACCATATTACCGGTGAGATCCAACAGTCCGTAGTCAAAGTCGCCAAAGATTCTCAGCGGACCCAGATCGGATAGTTGATTATGGGCTAGACAAAAGCCTTTTATGGCACGACGTCGGTCGTCGTTGTTGTTGATGGTCGAGCAGACCAAATGGAAAGTGCCCGAATTCGCGAGCCTCACCTCAAAGTGCTTAAAATACGGATTGGCGCTAAAGTTGCTCAGATTAAGCACGCCCTGTACGCCCATATAATGCTCCAGACGACCCAGGAGACGGTCTATTACCTGAGGAAATGTGAGGTGATCGTTTGATAAGGAACAACTTAATTGTTTTGCTGATTGATGATTAACAAACAGAGGAGGCGGGGAGAGGAAGCGAAAAGAGAAGGCGGGAAGAGGAGCCGAGAAAAGAAGGCGGGAAAAGAATCCTAGAAGAGAAGGTGTGGAGAGGAGGCGGAAGAGGACCCGAGAATAGAAGACGGCGGGAGGACCCAACAAGAGGACGTACAAATTCACTGAAGATATGTTATGATATATGTTATGTTATGTTATGATATATTTTTACCTGAGAAATGACGAACGGAGGTGAAATTTGGTTCCTCTGGTTGTCAGCCACATTTAACCACACGCTCAAATAGAGCTCAGCGCCCGTAGAGACTCTAATTTTAAGGCCTCGGTTGAAGAACTTGTCCAGCGCGGGCTTGCAGGCGCGCACCAGGAAACTGTCCACATGGCTGCCGCACTGAGGTCAGAGGATTTAAGCTGCAGGCAAATAATTCAAAACAGCTTTCTGCCTACCTGATATTTGACGGGGAAGAACTGTTCACCTTCGACCGCATCGAAGACAGCGTTTAGGATCAGCTGCTTGGGGTTTGCAGAAAAATTGAGAACTCCCTCGTGGTGGATGCAGAACTCGATCCAATTCAAGCCCGGGCTGCCGTCATAGTTTTTGCACTTGTAGTACCTTTTGGCGCATCTGTATTGCAGTAAAATGGGCTGGTGACCATCGCCAAAGTCTACTAAACGATCCTGTGCTGCAAATTAAGCTCTATTTTCTAGTTTATTTTTTTTTTCAAATCATTACATTACTTACGTAGACTTCGACTCGACGGCATTTTGGCAGCTTGACATCGATAACAGAATGTATCGAACGATAGCTTAAAATATCGAACGCGATTACTTGTTAAGAAAACAGCTGTTAATGGCAACTGTTTGTTTTGTTATTGGTGCGATTGCCGTTAATCTGTTTTAAAAATATGTATATTAACATAGTTAATATGTATTAAATATGTTAATAAGTGGGAGATTTCAGTGTTGATCAATTATTGGCTCTGACCTATAGTGCAGCTATGTATGTGCGAATATATGTGTGTATGTAGTTTACATGTTTGTATGTATGTAATTTACATGTATGTATGAATGTATGTAATTTCGTGTGCCTGTGTATGTTTGTTTGAATGCTTTCAAAAACGGTAAATTATCAGCAAAATAGCCTGAAACCCAAGAAATGCAGATATTTAGATATATGTATATGTATATATGTATGTCCTTTTACTTAACACAATATTTATTCTTAATGCCTAGAACAGAGTCTATGAGATATCTGTAATTATTTCTTGGATGTCTTCTTCTTGGCGCTGGTCTCCTTTCTGCCCTGATAGAGCCCCGTGTAGTAGCCCGACATGTACCAGGCCGTGAGCATGGCCACAAAGTCCTGCTCTGGTTCCCCATCCATGCCACCGGCTGGTGTAAACATTGGCGGAACTAAAGGCATCGGGGGCATAACCAAGCCAGGTGAAGGACCAGCTGGACGTGCTCCAGCCGTGTGCTTGCCCTTGGACACGGACTTTTTAACGCTCTTGGCACGCTGCTCCTGCTGACCCTCCTCGGCCTCCGAACGCTTGGCGAAGAGTATTTGTTCGCGACGCGCCTTGTTGCCCCAGGTCGGCAATAGATCAGCTAGCAGAACCTCCTGTTCGTTTTCATAGCCCACGTAGCGCAGCACGCAGGTTCCCGCATTCTTGTCAATGGACACCACTGTAGCCTCGTAGTCCAAGCCATCAGTGTAGGTGGCACGCACAAATTCGCCCACCTTGAAAACATGCTCCTGCTCTTCTTCTTGTTCCAAATCTGGTTCTGACGTTGAGGCCGGGTCAGTTTTATTATCGTTCTCGGCCCCATTTCCCTCACGCGTGTTGGTTGAATCGGCGATGCGACGCGCCAGCGTCTCGCGAGCCAGGTTGACAGAGTCATCGTAGGCCTTGATCAATAGGCTATCGTCCCAAATATTTTTGTCATCAGCCATTTTTAATGCGATTTGCGTTAAGCTCTTCCGTGAATGTGAAATTTCGAAATGCAGCCAGCATCTGCATTGGCGTCTGCATTAATCGATACTATCGTTGTGAATTGCGATATAACAACAGAGTTGTCGAAACGCCTGAAGTTGTCTTATAGTGAATGGCACAAGAAGAGGAAGAGCAAAAACGAAAATCATTCTCAGCTCACAATTGTGTTTTATTCTCTGTTAAAAATTAAACATTAAAAAAATGGCTACAGTGGAGGCGTTATACAAGGAACTAACCGCCGAATGGACCAAGCGGCCGCCAAATACGCCCAAGTGCGGCCAACTGCTGGATCAGCTGAAAGTGGCATTGGTCAAAATGTCCTTTCTGCCCACAGACGGCGGCGATGCGCAGAACTCGAAAAAGCAGCTTTTGCTGGCGCGTTCCGTGCTGGAAATTGCCGTGGAGCACAGCGTGCTGAACAAGGATCTGCTCGCCTTCGAGCGCTACATGTCACAGCTGAAGTGCTATTACTACGACTATGCGAAGATCATTGGCGAATCGGACAGCAAATACAAATTGTTGGGCCTCAATCTGCTCTACCTGCTTTCCGGCAATCGTGTATCCGATTTCCACACAGAACTGGAGCTGCTCTCGGTTGATATCATACAGCACAATCAGTTTATAAGGCCCATTCTGGCACTTGAGCAGTACATCATGGAAGGACGCTACAACAAGATATTCCAGGCCAAGTCCTCAATGCCTGCCGAGGTATACAACTATTTTATGGATCTGCTAGTGGAGACGGTGCGCGATGAAATCGGCGCCTGCATTGAGATGTCCTATGAGAAGATATCGGCCAAGGATGCCGCCAAGCGTCTCAATCTCCGTGTCCCCGACGAGATCAAGGCATTTGGCGAAAAGCGTCAATGGAAGCTGGAAAGCAATGGCAATTACAGCTTCACCGACAGAAGCATCAAGCCCAAGGAGCTGCTGCCATCCGAGGAGCTGGCCGAGCAGGTGCTCAGCTATGCGCGCGACCTGGAAATGATAGTTTAAACGTTGTAATAAATAATACTTAAAAATAAAGTAAAATATTTTCTCTTTAATGAGCATAAGAAACATAAGAAAATGTGAACAGTTGCAACGATGTTTTCTCACAAATCAATCGATTAATCGTGTACTGCGCAAAATCGATATTTTGACTCAAGTGCGCATCACTAATTTGTGGGAACGAACGGGTGGAGAAAAATTGTCATCGCTCGCTGCGAGTTATTGTGATAAAATTTGTTAAAAGGCAGCACATATAAGTTGAAAAATCAACACAATGGCCTGCAACGCAAGCAAGACGCACCTCTTGCGCGCTATCGCTGTAAGTACTTATATCATTTGCTGCTGCTCGGCTGCAACTTAACCAACAAATTGTCAATCAATGCGAATTTTGCGTTTGGCCCAAGTCGTGTTACGTAAAAGTTTAAGTTACAATTTTGTTTGTGTTTTACCATGTTTATTTATGTGCTGAATGGCTAGAAACGCGGTTATGCCACCTGCCCACGCCTCGTCGGCGACACTTCGCCCATCAATGTCAACGTTCTCGAGAACAAACTGGTCGTAGCCACAGCCGATGCCTCAGTGCCCGTTTCCCGTGTCTCGATTGTGTTGCGGTATGTATTGATGCCGCCTCCAACCATGGCTCCAACTAATTGCCTGCTTGCAGGGCCGGCTCCCGCTACGAGGCCTACGACACGCTGGGTGCTTCGCATCTGCTGCGTCTGGCTGGCAGCCTGAGCACCCAGAGATCCTCGGCATTTGCGATTGCCCGCCACATTCAGCAGGTGGGCGGCACCTTGACCACCTGGGGAGATCGCGAATTGGTTGGCTATACCGTTGAGACGACCTCGGATAATGTGGAGACCGGTCTGCGTTATCTGCAGGATCTGCTGCAGCCTGCCTTCAAGCCCTGGGAGCTGAAGGACAACGCCAAGACTCTGCACAATCAGCTGGATGCCATCACAACCGAGGTGTGTGCATATTGAAGCCATTTATAGGTTGGACAACAATTCGCAACTCTTGAACTCATCTTGCAGGAACGCGCCATTGAGCTGGTCCACAAGGCCGCCTTCCGTCGCGGCCTGGGTAACTCCATCTATATACCCAGATTCCAGTTGGGCAAAATCTCCAGCGAGAGCCTCCTGCACTATGTGGCCAACACTTTTTCGGCCGGCACCGCAGCCGTTGTTGGCGTCGGTGTTGAGAATAATCTGCTGTCCGGTTTTGCCCAGACCCTCAACTTCCCCAGCGGCGGCGGCGGCGGCAGCAAGAGCAGCACCAGCTATTTCGGCGGTGATGCGCGCAAGGACACGGCCGGACATCGTGCCGTTGTGGCTGTGGCCGGAGAAGGTGGCGTCGCTAGCAACCACAAGGAAGCGCTGGCATTTGCCATACTAGAGCAGGCAATTGGCGGCGGCGCTGCCACCAAGCGTGGCAAGTCGTCCGGTGCCTTGAGCGAGGCTGCCAGCTCCGCCAGCGATGCGCCCGTTGTGCTCAAGGGCCTCAACAAGAGCTACTCGGATGCTGGCCTCTTTGGCTTTGTAGTCTCCGCCGATAGCAAGGATATTGGCAAAACTGTTGAGTTTTTGGTGCGCGCTCTCAAATCCGGCTCCGTCTCCGACAAGGATGTGGCACGCGGCAAGGCGCTGCTCAAAGCACGCGTCATCTCCAACTACTCCTCCGACGGCGGTCTGATCAAGGAGATTGGTCGCCAGGCGGCGCTTACCAGAACCGTCTTGGAAGCTGATGCCATTGTGGGTGCCATCGATGGCATTTCGCTGGACCAGGTGCAGGCGGCTGCCAAAAAGGTTGCCGGTTCTAAGCTGTCCGTGGGCGCCATCGGCCACCTGGCCAATGTGCCCTACGCATCTGATTTGGCTTAAGTAGATAATCTTGTAAACTGTAAATGTAATTTAAACCCTGCCGGCGAGATCTAACGAAATAAACCTGTTGGAATTCACGAAATCGATTCAAAACGTGACGCTTGAACGATCTAATATGGGAAAATGTGGAGGATCATGGAGGATGTGTCGACAGGTAAGGGAGCTAAGTGAAGACTCGGTCTTAAAATCTTTTTCGTATATTTATTAAACAGATTTTCACAGTTAAATGTTGTAAATAAAAGTAGATAAAACTTCGGACTGCCGAATATTAAATGCCCTTGCAGAGATATAGAAATATGATATTTAATATAATATATCCATATAATATAGTATTACAATGTTAATTTATTGTTATCGTGTTTCGCGAGCTCAATATAGCTTCCAGTTGAAATATCTTTGAAAACAATGCAGCAAAGGCAAACACGATCCTTATCCATATCGGAGACAAGTTGGCATGGAAACAGACGGATAGACAACATTACAATAATCCGCAGGGGCATTTGTCGACATTCGATCCCTGCCCTTTGTATATATCTTTTGGATTGACTCCAGAAACATCTTTGGAAAATGGAAAGTGCAGAGAAGCTGCACATAAATATAACATCGAATATAGAACTCCTGTATATGCATATATATCTATATATATATAGGTATGTGTATATGTTAGTCGCAGATTAGTTGAGAATTCGCTGTCCTACAAAAGGATGACCACAATTATGGCCACAAAGAGCGATACTATGACCAGCCAGTAGCCCCAGGTGCTGTCGCGTCTGTTCACCTGGCTGATGCTGCGCGTCTCGCGCTGCACGCCCGACTCCACGCGATCCATTGTATTGGCCAGATTGTCCAATATGTTGTTCTGGTCCTCCACCTCGTCGCCCAGCTGCGTGGCCAGATTGCGCTGACGCGATATCGTGGCCGACAGCACCTCCAGCCCACGATTCTGATGCTCGATAATCGCTTCCTGCTGTTGCCTGAGCGCGGCTATACCTTGCGGTCGACCTGGAACCGCGGCGGCGGAGCCGTTGCCCGCACTCTGCCACACAGAGCTCGAGCTAGCCGGCAGCTGAGCGGCGCGTGTGCTGCTCGTGAATGTGGCATCAGCTTCACGTAGCTGCGACGCGAGCTTATCATAGTTGATGCGACGCCGCTGCAGCTCCTCCGCCGGACTCAGCTCCCAGAGTATGTCGTTGTCCAGCGCCACCTTCAGGTGACTCACATCTTTGCGCAGCTGCTCTAGGCTGGCCTCAATGCTGCTGGTAAGTCTGACGTATTCCGGCGCTGCGGCTGTGCCGCCCAGTTGCCGCCGCTGATTAAGGAGCACCAGAATCTGATGTCGCAAGCGTTCGCAGCCCTCATACTCGATGTCCCTGCAAATGGAGGTGGGCTATCAATAGAATTACTGCACACACGTTTTCCCGCATACCATGAGTCATGATCCACCAGCGACATGTTCGTTTCAAGTCTTTATCGCAGCCAGTTAGAGCATTTGTAGGCGTTCTTCTGAGCGTTGCAAACTGCGTTGTTTTCTTTTTGTTTCTTAGAAGCCAATGTTAATTTAACAGAAATCAGCTGATCGCTTAACAGCGCTGCTGTTATTAACATTGTCCCTTATTAACTGTGCGCGATGTGTTGTGAGCAAATAAACTTCGTGATAGCTTGCTTTATTAACATTTCAGTAACAGCGGCAGTGTTGCCAGCTTTCCACGTTTCCCGTCAGATTTGGCTTTTTATGGCGAAATTGTGGAAAACTATTTGTTTATAACTGACAGGAGAAACTTTTAAACTCCAACTTTTTATATATTTTCTGTACATTTTAATGACACCTCTAAGGCTTAAAGTTGATTAAATAAATAAAATATTAATGAATATTATTTCTTATTATTATTATATTATTTCCTACACGTAGTCAGTTCCAGTTTTGTCAAAACTAGCCTTTTTACCGCTAAAAAAAGTTGGCAGCACGTATCAAAAGCCAATAACAGCTCACCACTGCCGGGTAGCACATGTAACAGCAGTCAGCTGTTCGCTGACTGTCGTGTTTACAGAACTGATTTTCAGTATAGCTTGTGTTTATTTCATTTATGCTCGTCATTAGTCATTACAGTAAATAACTATAATTAAATCGATTTTATAATAAGATATAACATTATAATTTTATTTCAACTCTGCACGTCAGCTCAACAATTGTTTCGAGCATTCCACGCAACCCGCCTTGCTTGCATATGCCGTGAACAGCATACTATCCATAACATTGGACTAGTGGCTATAACAGCATTCGGCGACATCTGCTACTGCCCACAATTTCCAACACTCACGCACACTGTTGTACAACCCAACACTACAACCAAATCATTATTTACGTTAAAAATAATTCCGTGCTGTGCCGTGTGGGTTCGTTGTCATTTCTTTGATAAAATTTGAATTAAAAATCACCGTTACATATATCAGACACGATCCTGTTGGCCAGTTTAGTTAATTAGTCAGTTTTGTGTGAATTGAAAAAAAGACAAAAATTGTTACGTCACATGAAAATTTCGGTGCGGAAAAGTGTTTGTGCGTGTTGATTTCCCCTCAGCAGTGATTGCGGTACCTTTTTATAGGCGACGCGCGCTGCATGTGCTGCAACAAACATATGCACATAAATACATACACACACACACACTTCTGTACGTACATGCATGTGTGATTTTTGAAATGTTCGAGCGTGTGTAAGATAGAGTTTGTGTTATTATTGGAGGACATACAGTAGTCGGTGCTTAGAATTTCGTTTGCATGTGGAACTGTCGTTATTTTTGAGGGGTCTCATATTCACTTGTAATTGTGATTCGTAGGAAGTAAGATCTCTAGTAGTATAAAAATAAAAATAAAATAGTGTAATTTCAACCTCAAATCGGAACGCAACATAAGAAAACAACAACAAGAACACACTCGAACCACCAATTAACAACATTAACCGTTAACCGTCGCGCATCCGTCAAACTTTAACCGTCTTTTACGCATTGAGTATTAAAAGCAAAAAACTAAAGAAGTAACGTAACACCCTAACGTATCAAGAACGCGTCCCATCTCCCGAATCGTATTTGTGTGTCTGCGAATGCAACAGCAACAAGAATCTCTCTTCAAGCAACAAGACATAACGTAACGCTGCATGTAACGGTAAGTGTTGTTCAAGGGGGGGATCCGCTTAAATATTGTTCTATTTTTATATTTGTTTTTTTTTTTTGGGAAAACGCAATTGGTAGGTGGCGGGTACTTCTCTTCATGCAACTCGTTTTTCCAGCAGAACACACGCACCTCTCGTGTGTCCGTGTGTGTGTGTGTGCATGCAGCGGAAAACGTGTATTTGTAAGAAAAACCAGAAAATCGAAACCGGGAATTGGGTCAGTATGTCAAACAAGCAAGGGGGAGGGGGAAAGGTTCTTTGCTTTGGCTCTAACTCTGCTGCCTAAAACGGGTATTAGTCAACACTTGACGCTAGACCGACCGGTGGCTGCCAGCATCCAACTGGGCATTTGTATATCTCTGTGTGTGTGTGTGCACGTTGCTGTCTGATTGTCACTCGCGCGTGGTTTTTCCTTTGCTTGGCATTTCGTTGCGCGTTGTTCGCTCTCTGCCTCTCACTCTCGCTCGTTTTTGGCCATTCGGCTTAGTTGATCTTGCATGGTGGCGACGCGTCGCAGTCGGCTGCAGCGGCAACGCATTTACCTTGAGCGCGCCTGCACTTGTCACGTCTCTCAAATGCTCGAGCGCTCTCCCGCTCTCTCTCTCTCTCGCTCACACTCTCATTGTGCTACGTTTTCTTATTGGATTTTGTGAACTTCTAAAGTGGTGGCAACACCTTTCGAAACACTAACTGGCCAGTTAGGCGCCCTGGGTCCGCTTTTCATGTTTGCTAATAAAATTATTACGATTTATCCGACTGTTGCTAATGCGTTTTAAGGTCGACTCTGTCGACTCTTCATACCAAACTTTTGGCTGCTGACCCATTAAAACGTCTTTCACATGATACGCGCCGCTTACATTTCGCGGTCCATTTAACAGTGTTCACCGCTGGGGGCCTGCCAGACGGGGCGGGACTACTGTGCCTAGGTTAGGCTCGCCGCTGATTTGTGATTTATTCTCTAGAGTTTTCCGTTTTTTTTTTACTTGACGACTAAGCAAATTTATCAAGAGCTTTTAGCGGGGAATAAGTGACTAAGCTATGCTCTAACTTGTATAATATCCAATTGGTATGTCTAGTAAATTTATATATATTTATATATATATTTAAACATTTTGGTTTTAGACCATTACATAAAGTGAAAGATCATCGATATTATGCCCTATGACTTATTGGGTCACATATATTTCCACTGTTTGTTACACATACTTTTGCATAACTTTTATATCGTTATTACCCAATAATAAACAACCAGGAAGAGTGAACAGGCTAGAGAACTTTACACACAGGCAGCGGAGGAAAGAGTGAGAGAGAGAGAGAGAGGCATAACTCACGCAAGACGACATTTGCTCTATTTACGGTTGCTGGCATACTAGTTCAACTAGGAACTGCTTCCTGTCGCCCACGCACATGTTAAAGCTTGCGCTCTCGTGCTCAACGCAGCCGACAGGCGCTTGGGCTTCGTAAGAGCGCTAAAGAGAACCGAACAAAAGCTGCCGCTGCTGCATTGGGGTTGGCTACTCGTCTCCCATGATTTTTGCACTTAAGAGCGAAAAGTGGCTTTGATTTTTTGTGTTTACAATGCTGCCGTGTGGGGTTGGGAGTGAGAGTGCTAGATATGCGGCCCACATTTGCATGTCGCTCTCCCGCTCTGGCAAAAAGCACGCGGGATACAAGCAAAATGTTAACCTATATAATTTTTGTAGTCGCTAATACAACAACAGTAAAAACATGGAGCGCCCAGCGCCACCCCCACAAATAGCGATACGACGGCGACGTCTTCACTCGAGTCAGTTGAAGGTTCTTTTTTTATAAATTAAAACTGTTTTTAGGCGACGACGTGCCCCACGAGCGTCGCGTCGAGCGGCAGGAAGCTTTTGTTGAGCGCGCTGCTATTGCTGCTGCTGCTGCTGCTGCTGTCGACGCTGCTTTGAATTTAATGTTAAGTATACGCATCAGTGAACTCAATTTAATTATCATGATTGTTTTTCTCGCTGTCTTCTCGCTGTGTATGCTGAAAAATTCAAATTTGCCAACTTCGCTCGCACACACACACACACACACACACACGTCCGGCAGTTCGTCGTTCCCAGACAGATTTTCAGCGTTGTGGCCGCTTATGTAATCAAGAGCTTTACAAAAAAAAGTAAAAAACTACGTTAAGTTGATAAAAGCGCTGGCCACAATTACGTGCATACGTTTGTCTGTGTGCACGCCCTTCGCCCAGTTTTTATCAGCGCGTTATTTATGCGCCTTTGCCATGACAGATAGAACGACAGCAGCAGCAGCAGCGCGGCAGCAGAGGCAGCAACAAAATAGTATTTGAAGTGCAGCGTAGCGCAAAGAGAAAATAAAACTGTTGTTGTTACTTTAATAAAAGCCAAAAGCCCAAACGAAAAGCAATTAAGTCGCCATGGCTCATTGCACAATAAGCGAAGAATCAAAAAAAAAAAACAACAAAATTTAAAAAAAATAAACGCACGCAGCAGCAGCGGCAAACATAACTGTGTTTGCTTGGCCAGCCATAGCGTGCATGAACGTCAACGTCGCTGCCAGCGTCACAACTCCAATCGCGTGAGAGTGGGAGCGAGAGTGAGAGCAAGAGTGTGGGAGTTTAAAGCACGAGAGTGTTTGTTGTTGTTGTTGCTGCTACCGCTGCTGCTTAATAAATAGGCCAAATATGTAATATCGCTAAAATGTGTTTATTGTAATCTTTTTCACACACACACACACACACAGAAATGCTCTCGCACGTGCATTGCATCCCTCGTTACGTTTCGTACGCTCACACAAAAAGAGCGCCAAAAAGAAAGGGAGCGCAAGAGCAGAGAAACGAGCGTGCAGCCAATAGCCGAATGTCAAACGAATGGCTCTGCTGGCGTCGCTGCCTGCCGCTGCTTTGTGGGGGCCCAGTTGGTCGCGTTGCTGCGCTCGTGTGTTGGCTGAGTCGTTGTTCTACCGTCGTGATTGCAACACTTCTGCTTCTGCTACACACACTCTCGCCGTCATAGCCGTCGCCAGTCTCGCAGTCGCAACGTTTTTCACGTTTTTTGATTTTTCAACTCAACTACTACGCGTACGTCGACGTCGCCGTCGCAGCAGCAGCAGCAGCAGCTCGTACGTTAGACGACATTTTAACGTGCCCGCTTGTGTGTGTACGTGTGTGTGTATATATGTGTATGTGTGTGCCAGTTTTCGTGCGTTCTGTGCTGCAACAACAACAGTTACCACACCAGTGTCGTTTAAAAATATAAACTGCGTTTTTTTCGCCAAAAAAGCCATAAAAAAAAATTTTTTTTGTAAAGCATTAGCCAGGCCCAGGCCAGACGAAAAGTCAACGACAGCAACAATAAGAACAAGAATAACATTAAAAAAAAACACACACAACACAATTTTTGCCTGGCCAACTGAGCCCAGGCGAGCCGTTTGGCTGTGAGCGACAAAAACAGAAATCAGCGGCGGGCACAAATACATATGAACACACACGCACACACACATGCATGAAAATTGTGTGTGAACGTACTTGATTTTGGTTCTCTAGCTGTTGTTGTTGTTGTTGTTGCAGTTGCCATTGCTACTGCTGCCGTTTGTTGTTGTTGTTGTGGTGGCTGTTGGCGATTTTCAGCAGAAAAAATAAAATTACGGCACTACAACAACAAAAACAACAGCAACAACAGCTAGGCGGCCAGTGGCGGGGCAAAAGGAGCACACTTTAATGCGTGACACACAAAAATTGTTGTTTTCAATTTGCCGTTTGTTGTTGCTGTTGTTGTTGTTAACGCACAGAATTGAAACAATTTTTGTGTATACCCAGCGAGGAAAAAGCAACCCCACCTCCCCTCCCCTAACCCTCCCTCCGTCCCCAAATAGTCATCGACGGCTCTCTCTCGCTTGCTTGTTGTGTGCCGCTTCTCTTCGTCCTCATCGCCTGCCCCTCCTCATCCTCATCCTTAGCCGCTCCATCACGTACTCGCAGCGTCGTCCCTTGTGTATTGCCATTTGCACACGTTGCGTATACGTAACGTAGTGGCCATAAACAACTACAGTGAAAGCTCTACGCACGGATAGCTGCCCATTGGTTGAGTTCATTCAGCTCAAATGTTGTTGCAAATTCTGATCAAGGTCGCAATTTTTCAAAACCAAATTATATCTGAAACTAAAAGAAAGGAAAATATTCTCATTGACTTCCTTATTTTGTTACCTGTGCGCCCAAGCGTGCTTTCACTGTACACTCACACGCACGCTATCCGTTATACCCTAACGCTTTGAAGAGTTGTGTCCTTTATGCTCTCTGCCCCGCTGCACCCCGCTGCCTCTCTCTTCTCTTTATGTCAGCCTCGCATGTAGAGCGCATAGAAATTGCGTTTATTTTCATGTTGGCATTTTGACTGCCCTTTGATGAGTTGATAAACGAGCCAGATTAGACCACCTCCCCTTCCCCTCCCCCTCTTCACACACACACACGCACACACACACAGGCACACACGCACATAACTGAGCGTGGGCAAAGAACAAAATATGATTGAATTGTGTTAAAATGAAAATTTGTATTTGTTCCAAAGAAGTATTCAAAGCGCACGCGTTTCGGTACAACAGCCACAAGAATAATTAAAAAATATTATAAAAAAAAGGTGCTAATATATTTTTAAGCAGCCAATCAAATATTTGGCTCAAATCAAGCGCGACATCAAAATACCAAAAAAAAATTCAAATAAAAATTGTATCAAAATCGAGGAAAGTGGAAAAATATCAACAAGGCAAGCGAAGAGAGCGCAAAGGAACGAGAGGTAAAAAATGTGCTCTATAAATATATTTATATTTAGTTGTTTTCCAAGTCTTGAAAAGTCGCATAAAGTGTGAACTGCGACAGATTCGAAATAACCCACGCGACGGCAGCGAGAATCGTAGAGATTCGTTGAGAATTTGTTGAGAAATCGTTGAGCAAATACACAATCAACAAACTCGCAATCGTTTTCGGGCAGCTCCCTACCTTCCTCCCCCCCTCCGCGACAACCGACGGCGACTGGGAAACGTGTCGCCAGGGACCGAGGCGCCGATGTCTCGCATAAGGGGTGCTCCCAATTTTCATTACTTTAGTTGTGGGGGGAAAACCAAAAAAAAAAAACAATATAGCTGAAGAAAAGTTCGAGGAAACATTCAAATTAAGAAGGAAATCCCTCTAGGAACTTGAGGAACTCGTGGGAAAGGGGGATAATTGGGAGAGGCAAACTTGATGTAGATCCATTTGTGATTCATATGTCAAACCATGTTCATAAAGGACATTGAAATCTGCTTAGTATTAACAAATATATTAAGGCCTTAAACTAGGAATTTGGTAACAGAAACATGAAAGTTTTGGCTAAATGTGAGATGTTCATGGTCAAAAAGCTTGGCCTAATGCATATCTATGCCATAACAATCAGGTCAAAATCATGGCCAAAAAGTGAATCTTCAAATCGGTAAGAATGTCCCAGACACCAGAATTGGCCAAGTTCTGGTCTTGGAATAGCTAGGAAAAGCCCCAACTTGTGGGAAAGGACGGCTCGCCTTTATTCAGATCCAAACCATGTTCATAAAGGACACTGAAATCTACTTAGTATTAACAATAGGAATTTGGTAACAAGAATGTGCTTACAATTTTGGCTAGAGTTCTAACTATGAAAGTGAGACATTCATGGTCAAAAGACTTGGCCCAATATAACATGTATCTATGCCATATTAACCAGGTCAAAATCATGTCAAAAATATTAACCTTTGCTAGAATTGACTGGCCTGCCACTGTAGTTGGCTTTGCAGAGGCTGAGAAAAGGGGGTCTATTTGGAGGGGGAGGGCTTACCTTTATTCGTATCCCATGGCGTTTGCCACCTGCCGCATCAGCAACACCCTGTACATAAATCTAAAATTAAATGCGCCGCTCTGCGGTTGTCTTCAATTTTCATTGCTTGGCGCTGCCGCGTTCCGTACCGCTTCTGTCCCGCCCCCTTAGTTCCCCCTTCGTCTGAGGCGTTTGCATCTTGTTGCGAAATCTGTGTTACTTTAGGAGATTTTCTTTATAAGACTCTCTCTCTCTCTGTGTGTGTGTAGCATATATGTTTTCATTTAATTTTGAGCCAAAAAGATACTTTTTGTTTTTGCGTCTGTTGCCAAAAAATAAGTCGTTCTCGTTTGTCGCCAACATTTGGCAACTGGCAACTGGCAACTGGCAACTGGCGACATTGGCGACAGCTGTTCTGCCGCTGCCGCCGCCGGGCAGTAGTTGTGTGTGTGGGCGGAGGAGGAGGGGTGGGTTGAGGGGGGTTGGGAGGAGCGCCCCCGGGTGTGTGTTGACATAAAAATAAAATGCCTGCGAGCTGTGGTGTTATCGAAACGGTTTCTTTCTTTGGGGGGGGGACTATATATTTGAACATCTACGCAAAATGGCATAAAACTTATGCTTGGCATATAAAGAAAATCTGTGCGCGCGCCAAGGCAAAGGCAACGGGAAAGCCAGAAGCAAAAGCCAAAAACAGAAAATATAAAACAGAGCTAAGGAAAGGCATACATTCCAGTTGTGAATGCCCGACTATTAGATGCCCTTTGAAAAACGAAGTACAAATAAGATAATTTGAGGGAACCCTCCCCAGTTCTCCATTTCGTAAGGTAGATTCTTTGAACGAAATATCAGATGCTGAAAATCGGTGCTTATCGGCTTTGGGACATAATGATCGATAGTTATCCGGTCACGAATGCCCGACTAAAAGATGCCCTTTAGAAATGATAACATAAAAACTGGGTAAGGGAATCCACATTTCATTTGTGTTATTCGCTATCGATTTTGGGACTTGATCGATAGTTATCGGACTGGATGCAGCTCTTGCTTTTGGGAACTGAGAAAGGGAATCCTCTATTTAATGACTTGATCGATTGTTATTGAAAGCGTTCTATTGTGTTCTTGTCCTTAGTCCTTGGTCTCTCGCTCTTATCTAAGACGTGCTTCAAGCTAAGCTCAAAATCTAAGTGAAAACCCGATCTGCACATCGTCTACAGGCATTGGTATCCATTTCCAGCAAGCAGCTGGGTCTATAATTAAATGAAAAGCGAACAACTTTGACTTTCAGCCCGGTTGGCCGTGCTCCAAGCAAAAGGCCAGCACTTCTTGCTTAACCGCATGAACTTCATTTGCGTACTCGCCACATGCCAAAGACTGGCCAACTGACCCAACTGGGTCTCCACTGTAGCGTGGCCGCCCACCTGCCCACCTGCCCAGCGATCCAAACTTTAATTTAAATATATATATATATAATATATGGATTTGATTTTGAGCACGGGCCGTGCACCGTTGCACGCACTGCGCTAGTTTATTTTCCATATTTTCTACAGTTCTTTTTTGGGTCCACTGCGGGCCCTCTTTTTTATGGCCAGATACATGGCTATAGGCCCAATTATTGTTAGCCGACAAGCTCACAATTTCCATTCAATTCCATCTAACGAAGCGCTGAGCTGGGCTTTTATTTTTTACTACACTCGACACACACACACACACACACACATCGAACACAACCACACACTTAGCCGCGCTTCATTCATGCATTCAAACAAAAAGTTAATATTAGTTATCTGCATATTTTCACGGTTTCGACTCGCGCTGCCCACTGGCGGATATGCACACACAGCTACACACGCACACACAGCTACACACGCACACACACGCACGTACACCCACACACACACACACGCGCGCTCAATAGACGTGTGTTGAGAGCTGTGGCAAGTGCCACCAGACGATATTTTCAACAATGCTTAAGCAACATTCAATGGGATTAGCACTTTGTGTATATATATATCTATAGAATATCGAGTGCGGCCAAAAAATGTGCTCTTTTTATTTTCCTCTTTTTTTCTGAATATACTAGATATATAGATTTTCTCTATTTTTGTTGATGGACAGCTGCATCATCATATTTTGCATGTCGCTCGGAGAGATTAAAAACGTGTTTCTCGAATAAACCAAGCAGATGAATTTACTTGAAAGCCAAAATTGCAAACGTATTAGCTATATCCTATATCTTATAATCCTCTTGGCTAGAAATGTCTGTAGTCGTTGCTTGGGTTGCATGAAACTACATTTTCAGATGTTTGTCTCTGTAGAAGTCATGATGAAGTCATGATGTATGATAAATAGTCCGATTTGATACGGTTCTGCAACTTAGTAAAGTATTGTCTTGCTTTACCTTGTCAGCAAAGTCATATCATAGACAGATTTCTGATATATATAGAAAGAATAACATAAAGCAAAGCTTACTACTGATTGTCCCTATAGCTATATAATTCTCATTGTTAGCAGCTGATCTTATAATCGTTTTGTCTTGCAATTAGAAGTCAAAAGACTTGTTCTCCGGCATCATATAGTACAGTAGTCCGATTTGATGCGCCTGAGCCGTATGATAAAGTACTCCACCTTGGTTAAGATCTTAACAACAATCAAAATCTGAAGACCTTTGTGTTCTTATAGGAATCATATGATAAAGTACACCGATTTGTTCTTATAGGAATCGTATGATTAAGTACACCGATTTGATACTGTTTTGCATAGCACATATTATCGTGTTGTGTGATAAGGTAGACAAGAACAATCGAATCTGAAGGATCGTCCCTTTGTTCTTATAGGTATCATATGATAAAGCAAAGTTAACTGATTGTCCCTATAGACTGATTCTCCCTCTAAAGCTGTTTGATAAAGTACTCCAACTTGTCTAAGATCCTATTCAACAATCGAATCTGAAGGATCGTTCCTTTGACAGCTACGTCTAGTTGACCCGACATGCCATCTGCCAGCTTGAACAAGATCCAAAATATATAATCTATATCTCTTATTGATCGAGAATTGTTGTTGCTTCACATGCGTTATACCAGGTTCAAGATAATTCGCCCTTTTATAATATAAATTTATTCTTAACACTTTTCAACAACCATCTATCAAGAAAATGCCCATTTCCGCGCACTCACATTTGCATATTTTTCTGATCTGATTATTGAGTTCTCATCTTTGGCATATAATTCGTATGGTCGCCGCCTTCTCCCCCCCTCTCTCTCTCTGTGTTTCCGGTTAGTCGATTCATAATTGACTTATTCAATTGCGTCTATTTGCGGCTTGTTGTAGTTTTTGTTTTTTTACTTGGCATTAGACAGCTGTGCTAATGACATCCATTGATCTAGCGATGCGATGCCATTGTCTATTCTGAACTCCAATGAAACTGCGTGTAATTAACTTATTTTCCATATTTTTCAACACAATTTTCCGTGTTTTTTTTCTTTCAATTTGTTTACTCTCTTTTTCGACACGAGCAGCTGAATATATACGCTATATACACTCGGCGAAAATGCTAGGAACCTTGGCAACAAAATTTCATACTCCAATGAGAACGTTTGCCATACAAATATTTGCTAGTAATTAAGTAATAAATATAATATGAAATGCATTTGACATTTTCAAGCAGAAAACACGCGCTTTTTCGCAGTGTATTTTGTATATATATATATATATATATCTGAATTATATATGCATATAAATATCTCTCTCTATTTTATGTTCAGTTTTATGACTGTTAACTTTTTGCATGGCAAGTTGTAAAGTTTTCACGCTGGTTGTGTGGCTGCTATGTGTGTGTGTATGTGTGTGGGTGTGTTGTTTTTGTATGTGTGTGTGTGTGTGTATGTGCGTGTGTGCGTGCTTTTGGCGTGTGTGGCTTATAAGTATCTTAAGCTGCATTTAGTGGCTCGCAAGTAATTTGCATAACTTTATTTTATAACAGAAATTATGGCTAGAAATTAAAACGATTTGCTTGTCGCACTTTTGGCTATGAAAAAATGTGTGCCACAGTCTGCACTCGACATGTTGAACCATGATGTGCAAGACAAATAACTTGCCTAATAGTTGAGGCGCATATTTGTAACGAGCCAAAAAACGTGGCCATTTTGTTGTTGACGTCGAAACAAAAGCGAAAATATTGGCTGGGCGTCAGGTGAACTTACCCTCCCCGCCCCCCCGTTAAATGTGTCTACACTGAGCAAAATCAAGCATTCAGTTTTCTTGCTACTCCCAAATACGAAGGCGTTTCATGCTGATCAAATTTGGAGAATTGTGGCCTGCGTTTGCGAGTTCAGGAGTGTTTTTTATACACTGAGAGAAATCGAATATGAATATGGAATATTCTGGCTAATTGAACGAAGCTGAGCGTTTTCGGCGAGTGTAGTTGGCCCATGCTTTAGACGTGTCTGTACATCAACGAGCTGGCAGAGATGCAAATGCAGTCGCACACAGCTGCGCAGTCGGAAAAGCGGCAGAGGCAGAGGCAGCAGCAGAGGCATCGGCAGCGGCAGAGGCAGTTGCTGCAGCAATAGAGAAGAGCAGCAGCCGCAGCCGCAGCAGCTAGAGACGCTTTTGATGACGTGCTCAGCTGCGCTTTTTTCACTTTTCACACACACACACACACACACACACACGTCCACCATCGACACCCACATTGTGTCTATCTCGCTCGCTCGCACACATTGCCACATTGTCTGAATCAGTTTTTTTTTTGCATTTTAATTTTATGCCTTGGCCCAAGGAATGAAAGGCACACAAAGGCAGCTGCATATACAAAAATAGTCGGCAGCCCCACATACACACACACACACGCACACACCTCGCAGTCAACACCACCTCCCTCTCCCCTCCTCCCTTTCTTCACGCCTTGTGTGTCGCCTCTTTGCATAGCCAAGTCACACTTTTAGGCCATTTCTTTGCACTTTATGTTCGCCGTGTTGCCTTTTGCGTTGCTTTCTCGTGATTGCATTTCTATTTCTATTTTTTTTCGGTCTCCTCGTTCCTCACAAACCCCTCACACACCTAACCCTCAACTGTGCACTGATAATTAATTTGCATATTACGCATACGCAGCGTGTGCTGAAAGGAGAATTGAGCAAAGCCCGTATCGAAATTTAAATCGGTTTTTAATGACTTAATTTGGCTCAACATTTAATAGATATTCTAGCTAGGACCCTGACGCTATATCAAATGCCACTTAAATCCTTTGTGGTTGGGCGTGGAGGGGGGCGTGGCTCATCTCGTAGCAACAGCTATCGCTCATACGCAGCGCTGTCTCTCCCTCTCTCTCTCTCTTTCTCTGATGTGGCAATAAATCATTTGCAAAATGCTTGGCAAACTTTATCCAAACCGCACTTGGTTTAAGGGGGGGATGAGGAAGAAAGGGGGAGGGGGGCGGAGCTGTGCGCTTTGCTGGAGGGAGGAAAAATGGATTCAAAGCAAGCCTTCTTTAAGTTGCGTTGCGAAGTCTGTGCAAATATTGAAACCCAAAAAACCCAAATACAAACACGGCACAGTTGGACACAGTTTTTATATGTCTTTATATATATCTGTGTATGTATGTTTGGGTGTGTGCGTGTGTGGGTTACACACACATCAAACAATTTAACGCTGCTGCTGCAAAGTTTCATTGTTTCGCTCAACTTTGCTTTAGCTTTTCACGCACACACACACACAGAAACTTTTTATGCCCTTGTACCCTACGAAAATGGGTATAGAATAGAATAGAACAAAAACCGATAAATATCGGTCAGGTCAGGTCTCGTAGCTTAACCCTAAACTCAATAATTATCGATCTGGAATGCCTTGTCGCATGCTTCATGGCACACATCTCTGCGCTCTTTCCGAAAATTGATAAATATCGATCTATCCAGGGCTTTTTAGCATCATGCAGCTGTTTACAGGATATCTGCTCGTCGCGCATACTCGTGCACTCGTCTTATAATTTATTAATGTTTATATGTCTTTTTGTTCTGACTCGCGCTTTGTAGTTTGTCGTTTCCCTTTTGCTGCTGCGGCTTCACTCGCTGCTCGCTCTGAGGATTATGGATTTTTGTGTGCCACACACACACACCCACACATGGCACACACACACAGGACACGGGTTTGGCAGCCTGGCAAGCCATCAATTTCCCGCTCTTCCACCCACTCATCAGGCCGCATCATGATGATGTTTGTCTGTTGGTATGTCTGCCGCAGTCGAGCACGAGTCCCTCCCTCTCTACCCCTCTTTTCCTCATTCCTTCTCCCAACCCTCCCTATCTTTCGCTCTGTGTGTTAGCTACAATTTCCTTTCACTTGACTGACACCCAAAGCGGCAGCAGCAGCAGCAGCAATGTCCTCGCTCGCCGCACGTCCTGCACACACACTCAAGGATTGTGTAACATTTTTCTGGTCCTTCTTCTTCTTTTTGGTGTGAGCTGAAATGGCAGCCACTTCCGGCGCGCTGTCAGTCAGCAGCTGTGCCTGTGTGTGTTTGGCTGTGTGTGTGTGTGTGTGTGTGTGTGTGTGCGGGTGTGTATTGGTGTGCCATTTTTGCGCTTTCTCGTATTACACTTGACTTGGCTGCTGTCGCTGGCTGTCTGCTCGGCCGCAACTTCAATTGACCTTTGACTGAGTGCAGGTCGCCCCAACAGCACCCCGCCTCTCCCCCACCCTCTCCTGTTCCGTCCTGCCTTGCAAGCACATTTTGGCCAACTTATGCGGCAGCACGCGCACGCAACCAGCCAAGTTTTTAGCTCAGCTTGTTTGCTATCTGGATTTTGCTGCCAAAAAAGAAAAGGCTTAAAGCCTCTTGAGCTTTTGGCTAATTGTCCTTATGTGACTTACATACGCTTATCAGCTTGTTGCCAACAACACCAACCCTCATCCCACCTCACACCTGCTCCTCCCCCTTCATCCTCTCTGTGCTTCCTGTTGTGCTAGTCGAGGCGTTGCTGCGTTTCCTTTGCTTCCTGTGGCTCAGCTTTTATCAGCCTTTCACTATCGCTTGCCTTGGCTATCCTTTCCCCTCATTCTCTTTATTTTGTTGTTCTTTATTTTGGCAAGGACACGCCGCCGGCGCTCAGGTAACTGCCTGCCACAGAGCTCTTGCACTATTTTTATCTACAACTTTTGTGTGTGCATCTCGTGTGGGCAGTTACGTGTACCCCATCTAACCCCTTGGGCGCCTCCTTCTTGCTCCAGCGCTCAAATTTTGCCATTTTAATAGGTCAAATGTTGCACGCGATATTCCTGCTACCTCACTCTCCCTTTCACTCTCAGCATTTCTCTCGGTTGCCTGCACTCCCTGCTGGTTATTTAATAGTTTGGCGCTTACTAATTGCATTGTCCTAATTGCCCAAGTTGCGCTTGAATGTGCCAAAAAAAAAAAGAAAAGTAAAACGTATAAAAGAATGCAGAAAGTAAACAAGAAAGTGGGTTAGCGTTGAGCTTGTAGATACCCTGTAACTATGTCGTTCCTCCTACTTCACATCAAAGCTACCCTTTGATTGGGATTGGGCATCGGGATTGCCTCTTGCCCTTCATACCCTTGACCCATTTGATATGATGTACAGGGTATTCAAGTTGGAATGCTTACATGTTGTTGTGGGACAGCAGCTCCCAGAATTGTTGAATTGTTGCATGGCTGAATCTGATTTCTGTTGCCCTGCAGGCAATCAAATGCCTCACATCAAGGCTAACAACATGAATATGTTTGTGTGTGTGTTGTGTTGTGTTGTGTGTGGGTGTGTGTGTTATGTATGTGTGTGTGGGCAGAGCTGAAATACATTTGCAGTTGTGAAATAAATTTTTGATGAGCACATCAGCACATCAGGATTTTAGGCTTAGCTGTGGGAAAACAGAAAATAATCCACATACATAAATTACAATTTGTCGATAGTATTTGCCGATAATTAGTATAAAATGTTTCGAAATGAAAAGATTTGGTATACAACTTTGGTACTTTGAGAAAAGCAACACGATCTATTAAATCGATAACAATGGTCGATACTTTTAAAACTATCGAAGATATCGATAATGGTATTGCCTTCTATTATTGCAGCAATTTATATCGAAACAATATTGAATCGATTATTAAATCGATACTTTTAATAACTTCTGATATTGTTGATAACAAATATTGATAATTCGCATGAATTCTTATCAATAATTGTAGATACTCTCGATATGGTACGTTCCTTGCAACTATCAATACTTATCGGTTATCGATAATTGGCCTTCCAGTGTTGCACAAATTCATAATTCGATAACTCTCAAAGAAACTTTTAAATGTTACCTGTATACATTGTTAATCGTTAATCGATAACTTAAATGGAACACTTCCCATTCCCTTGGCTGAACGTTCGCGTTATCATGCACACAGTCTGTGAAATGTTTGTGTTTTAGTATTAAATTCTTTGGTGGTTCGTTTTCATTGGCATTACGCGTGCAATTTTCGCACGTGGAATTTTTGCAATATATTGTCGAGTGGTCGCCACAAAACCAGGTGTGCTGAGGCGATGGGCGGTGGGCGGTGGGCGGTGGGTGTAAATTCTCTCGACACGATGGCCGCTTGGCTGCTGTTGATTAAATTCCGCTGATAGCGCTCATGTTGTCATGTTTGCCGTGATTTTCCGGTTGACCTCTGTTACCTCATTGCTGCCGGCTGCGCTCAGCTGCTCGCTGACTTTGCCAATTTCAGGGCCCACTTTTGTGATGGGCATTTAAATAATGCAATTGCTCGTACATTTTAACGACATCTCCCACAATGAGCTGGCGCCCAAGCTCATGTACGCATGCATATAAATAATTAAAGAACTCGCCGCAGAAATTTTCATTCCCCGAGATACTCTGATTTATGTCAGGGGCACACTTAGGTTGCGAGCAGATACATCCGCTAGACGCAAAGCTTTTAGTTTTTCATTAATTACGCTTTTCAAGAAAAACAGAAAGAAAATAGAAAAACATTTTGGAAATGTGACGCGATTTAATGAGAACAGCAATCGCCACAGATATTGTATCTATATCTGTATCTATATACATATACATATATATATGCTATATGGATACATCTTCATGTTTATATTTAGTTCTTGTTTTTATATATATTTCTTGGTTGATTTATGGCCACAAGAGTTGGCACCCAGAAACGAAGCGAGCCGAAGTGAGCAATAATCACGTGTAGATACATTAGCTGACCCACAGACACGACAAACACATACACATACACATACACATATACATACAAGAAGCATACACATACACATATGAAAAGCATACACAGATACGCACACACACCCTAACACACACACCCTAACACACACGTACCTAAACAAACCTTGGTTTTCGATAAAGCGCCACCAATTTGGACTTATTGATTGCTAATGAAATTATAATTATGTTTTTTTTTCTTTGTACGTGTACTTGATACGCGAGTTAGCAATATTCCAGGGGTGTGAGGTGTTAGGGGTAGAGGGGGGAAGGGGGAGGTGAAGGGGCGTGCAAGTGCTGCAGTCGGATTGTGAGTTGAGATACGACGTTGAGCAAACATATTAAAGCTTTTCGCTAATTGAACTCTGCCTCATATTTAACTAGAGCCGAGTACAGTGGTCACTCGCAAAGAAAGACAAACAAATTTGTTCAGCTTTATGTAACTTGAGAACTCCTTATTGAAAGCCTTTTGAAATTGGTTTAGAGATCTTTGAGAACAATTATTGAATTTAGTCTGAGATTCTTCCACGCGGAACCCCAAATATGGAATGGGATCCCACCTGGAACTATGGGAATTATAATAACCTCTTGGAAGTTTGTATTAATTGCTTTTATAGAATTGACCTTTATCTATATCATATTGTATACCAGCCGGCGCAATTGGCGAGCGCACACTGTGAATGTATCTATGCATCTGCTAGATACATTATTTTGGCCATTTTATTGTTGCTGCTGCCGTTTGACAGTCAACTTTGTGTTGTCTGGCCGCCGCTTGTTGTTAAATTTAAACTCTCAGCGCTATTTGGTCGCCGCGCTGAAGGTGAATTTATGGCGCACACATGTGTCGCCTGTGTCTCCGAGCTACCTCAGCCATGTGTCTCCCTCTCTCGCTCTCCCTCTCTCTATCGCTCGCTGTCGCTCTCTGTCTTCTCCTTAGTGTATTGCCGGGTCTCTCGTGTGACATATGTCGTCGCTGTGTTCCGAAAATAGATGCATTTCGAAATGTAGGGGGCAATTTTTCAGGCAAAGATCAGCTGCAGCGGCAGCAGCAGAGGCTGCCTCTGCCTCTGCCTCTGCCTAGCTCTGCCTAACTAAAACGTATTTTAACTCAAATTCTCTCTTTCTCTCTCTGTTTCTCCCTTAGTTTTGGACAAGGCAAACCTAGCATTTCTTTCGTAGAAAACATTAAAAACTAAAAAAAAAGCTGAAGAAAAGCAACAAGAATAACAACGCACACATACAGCAAAAGGCGCTGAGAAAAGAAACTGGAAAACGCAACGACCTGACCTGACCTGACGTGACGTGACGGGACGACGGTCGCAAGCGCCAACAATTTTAATGCGTGTTAGACTAGACAAGAGGAATACAGACCGAACCAACGCCGCGTAAAAGCCGTACGAGGAGCAGCAGCAGGAGAACTCGTAGAAGAGCCAGAGAAAAGCCGGAGAGCGAGAGAGAACTCTCTCGCATACGCTAGCCACCGCGAGCAGCGTATTTTGGAATCGAATTTCTTGCGCCCCCACGTTAAACAAAAACAGCCTCAAGATTCTGCCCTTCGGTGCCAACTTTCGTCTGGAGACGACACCAGCCGAAATGCACAAGATAACAGCCGCACCGGCTGCGGCCACAGCGCCAACCGGTGGACTGGAGGCGCCACTGGCAGCGCCCAAATACGGCACACTAATACCCAATCGCATCTTTGTGGGCGGAATTAGGTAAGCGCTCCGCTAAATAAGGCTGCAAACCCAAACGAGCCGGGCTTCCACCCATCTCCAGTTAGACCTTGGTTTGCAGCCATCTCTATACTCTCCATACTAATCTCTCTCTCTCTCTCTCTCTCTCTGCGCAGTGGCGACACCACCGAGGCGGATCTGACGCGTGTCTTTAGCGCCTACGGCACCGTGAAGAGTACAAAGATAATTGTGGATCGTGCCGGCGTTAGCAAGGGCTACGGATTTGTTACCTTTGAGACAGAGCAGGAGGCGCAAAGACTGCAGGCGGATGTGAGTAGAAATGTTTGTGCACACACAATTTGCTAATGTCGCCTGTGTTAATTTATCGATTAATTATCGATTATGATTTTTCGATTTCTGATGCTTTTTGTAACGGGAAGTCCACAATACCCACACACCAACACACACACACACACACACATACTCACCTTACACTCACTTACAAAAACAGCTGCAAACGTTATAATGTGCCTCCGATCTTTTAGGGCATTACCTGACCCACAGACACCACGCACACACACACGCACACCACGCTTCCATGTGTGTGTGTGTGAGTGTTTGTGTGTGTGTGTGTTTGTGTGTGTGCAAGCAACAACACAAAGCGACGCCGTCAACACACCTGCCACTTGCTGTATGAGCGTGCCACGAAACTAAACGTGTATCGGCGATATTTATCGTTTATCGATTTATCGATGTCTATCGATGACGGTACGGACGGCAAATTGTAATTCTTATGTATTTCTGTATTTCTTCTAATTGCGTTTTTGTTGAGTTACGTTTCCGAGTTACGTTTCCGTTGCGTTACGTTACGTTACGTTACATTACATTATATTACATTCATAATCACACACACACACGCCTAGACACCAACACACATCTACACACACTTTAACATAGTTTTAGTAAGACATCAAATTGCATTTGTTAGCTCGTTAGCGACGGCTGTCCCGTTATTTCTTTGTTATCGATAACTGTTATCGATAACACAAGTTCGTGTTGAGTTCGTTGCACCGTTTAAGATTTATATATTTTCAATAAGTTTTCTCTTTAACCATTTTTGCGCAAATTAATCAAATTAGCTAATTGCCCACGCCTCGGTCTTGTTTATAGATTGTAGATCTTACGTCTATATACCCTAGTGCATTTTTCTTGCTGTTTATTTCGATATTTTTTCGTTGCGATTATTACAACTTATTATAATTTTCTCAATTATGTAATTTGTGGGATGGAACGGGGCGGGGCGGCGCGACTTTTTAGCTGTCACCATAAAAGTTCAGTTGCTGGGGGTCAACCCACGCACCACGCCCTCCTCTCTGGCCCGCCTCTGCCCCTCAGCCCGTCGTCACTTCCCATTTAGCTAAACGAGTTCCTAAATAAAGTCAGCAGCTTCTGACAAGCTCGGCGGGGTTCAGGCTGAGGCTGGCAGAGAGAGCCTTATTAGAAATTGTATTGCATTTTGATTAGAGTGTTGCATAACAGCCAGCTGCTGCTAGTGTTGTGAGCCCTCTTTTCACTCTCCTCCACCTGCCTCTCTCCCCCTCCCCTTCGTGTGTCTTCTTTTGTGTGTGGCATACATTAAGTGAAAAAGTTTTCCACTTGTCATTAAATGTGCATTGTTATTGCGCTGCTGGCGCTTTGCACATTTTCAGTGTGTTGCACACACACACACGCACACATAACTAGGTGTGTTGGTGTGTGTGTGTGTCCTTGTATGCTTACATGCTTTAACAACTCGCCTCTCATCCCCCCCGTTCCCGCTCCTAGCCTTGGGCACAACAATGTACGCTCTGTGGGCCTGCAAGCCGTGGCAACGTTTAACGAGGTTTTAATGCGCACACAACACACACACACACATACACATACACACACACATACACACATATATATATACATGCACACATTTGCACTAATTAAATTTCGTTTACCCAAAAATTTCATTTGTGTTCGAGTTAAAGCTACCGCCCAAATAGAGTTCCCAGCCTTATAGACCTAGTCTCCGGCTATGCCCAACAGCAACCACAACGTGCAGAGACAACACTCATACACACACACACACACACACATACACACACATACACACTCATACATACTCACAAGCAGCTCTTCACTCATCTCTTGGCGTTTACTAAACTCCTGTGTATATGTTTTTTGATAGCGCACTAAATCCACACATTAGAATACATAATTACCAAGGCAACACATACACACACAAGCACACACTCACACAAGCACACACCTACACACTCACACAACGCACACAAGATGCACACACATATATTGAGACAGTCAAGAGCCCGATTGGGCTCCACTTCAAAGGCGCACTCGATAGCTAAATTGAAATGTTACATTGGCCAAAACATTTTGAATGCGTTTATTAATGCGCATGCCAGCTGACCATTGGGATTTTGCGGGGTGGGAGGCGTAGGTCGTTTCTTGCCTTCCACACTTTATAAATTTTGTAAGACACTGGACCAGAGAACCGCCTCTTGTTGTCCTTTTTGTGAGTGTGTGTGTGTGTGTGTGTGCGCGAGAAAGGCAACAAAGAAGGGGCCCAGCACTGAAGCCGTTTGAGAGGGTTCTTAATTAAATTCGCCCAAGACAAAAGTGGGTCGTACGTCCTCCCGAGCACCGAGAGCAACTCTTTTGTTTTTTTTTTTACATCCAACTGTGGGTCGGCCTTTTGTGTTATGGACGCTTATCCTTGTGTTGCTTGACGTCTTTTATGCTTTGAGGGCCAAATGAAAGGACTGTTCTGTTTGCCCTGCAGCGGTCAAAGGATACGGCCAGAAAGAGTATAAAAAACTCGAGCCCTCCGGCCGTTTAACAACTTTAAGAAACGGCAACAACAGCTGCAGGAGCAGCAGCAGCAACAGCAGCTGCTCTGCAAATATTTGCTTAGGACGCACCTCGGCCCACCCAAGCCATGGTTGGGTCCTGCGTGGGTCGCTGGTTAAATGCGAGCGCCCATTATGATGGCTTTTCATGCATTTCAAGTGCAAATTGCTGCGGCTATCAGCGCCTAATTGCCAATTAAAGATAAACTGACCCGTGTAACCGGCCGGACTGACAAGTGGCTCCTGGCACAGAACAGGAAAGCGATTAACGCGGGGAAACCTTATCGATAGCATTTGAATAACTTTTCTTTCAATAAAGGTAAAAGGAATTAATAAAGGGAAACCTTATCGATAGCGTTACAAAAGTCTTTCATAGAATTACAAGAAGTCCTTTCCATAAAGGTAAGATCTATCACGCCTTATTTATGGATTCCCACAATCGTAACGCACTTTCTACTTGGTGGCAACGCCATGAATGAAGTAATCCTTG
Organism: Drosophila kanekoi; assembly: GCA_037075305.1. Taxonomy (NCBI): domain Eukaryota; kingdom Metazoa; phylum Arthropoda; class Insecta; order Diptera; family Drosophilidae; genus Drosophila; species Drosophila kanekoi. Next base: position 13,052,999 of record JBAMCE010000141.1, read on the forward strand.
CACAGATTTGAGCTAGGTGGCAACCCGACATAGTAGTACTCATAATCTCTACAACTAGATACTCATAATGTAGCCCTGCCCAGCTTATAGATATACCTGCCGATAAGCATTGTGCTATTATGGCAACTCCAAGAAAGTAATCCTTGCATAGTTCGACTAGCTGGCAACCCGATATCGTATTATTGGTAGCTTTACAGTCCAGTCGAATGACCAGAAGGCTCAGATTGGATTCGATTAGAAATCATTGTGCGCTTTATTACAAGGCATTTTTACTGGATGGCAACTCTATACAAATAAACCTCGTATAGCACTCTAACTAGGTGGCAACCCTATAACGTATTACTGGTAGCTTTACAATCGAATGACCAAATAACCAGTTTAGAGGAGGCTCAGATTACATTCGATTAGAAATCATTGTGCGCTTTATTGCAAGGCATTTAGCTGGGTGGCAACTCTATTCAAATAAGCCTTGTATAGCACTCTAACTAGGTGGCAACCCTTTAACGTATTACTGGTAGCTTTTAGTAGTACCCAAGATCTCCAACTAACCCCATAAACTCTCATTCTTGGCCTTTTCGAGGTTAGTTTTTGTACATTTTAATATAAGTTTAACTTTACGATTTGGTGTTGGCGTTCTTGAATTAAAACCAAAGTATGATAAAAGTTGTTAATTTTGATTGAGAATTGCGTAAATTGTTGTAAAGCCAAACTGATGGAAGCTTTAATCTTAAACGCTTAGTTGAGTTCAATTATTTATTGTGTGTTTTTTACGTTTGTTAAGAATCAAGTTTTTGTTTCTTTCATTTAATGAGCCGCGCGCAGAGACAAAAAACCAAAGTGAAACATTTCTTCATTTCGACAAATTCCAATCTGAATTGCAGTACATGACATTTTGTAATAATACGCACATAAACAATGCCTAAACTATATACTATATACATACTACTTGATATACATATTAAATGCAAAAACATATACTTTGGCTTGGCACGTGTTTTTCTTCAATCTGTTGGCCACATTTTTGGGCTCTGCCGCTGCCACCAAAAAGAGAAAAAAGAAAAGAGAAAAAGAAATAAGAACTGAAAGTTTCAAGTTGAAAGACAAGCGCCTTTTATTTAATTTTCTTTTGGTTGTTTTTTGATGCTGCTGCGTTCGATTTGAATTTGAATTTGAATTTCCAATTTCCAATTTGAATTTCGTTTGGCTTGTCTGTTGATGCCACACACAACACACACACACACACACAACAAGTTCTTACCACAAAAAAGAATAAAGAAAAAACTATAAAAATTCTCTACTACAAATGCTTTCTCACTCTTCTCTTCCCCGCTGGCTTCTACTATTCTATCTATCTCCCAGGGCGAGTGCGTGGTGCTGCGTGATCGCAAGCTAAACATTGCGCCAGCCATCAAGAAACAGGTGAGTCTCGGCCCTTATATAAAGTATAGCTTGGTTATATTCTATATATAATTTTACTTGCAGCCGAATCCGCTGCAGTCGATTGTGGCCACCAATGGAGCCGTTTATTATACCACCACGCCGCCGGCACCGATTAGCAATATACCCATGGATCAGTTTGCCGCTGCCGTCTATCCGCCAGGTGAGAGATTGAAGGGATTGAGAGAGAAAAGTATCTCTTAGTTTGTGTGCTTTAAGTTAACAATTTCCAAGTTCTTCTGGCTTTAGTTGTGTTTTAAAAACGATATTTTCTTTTTTATATTCCATTTTTACTCTCTTTCTCCTCTTAAAAACTACAACCAAAAACAAACAACAACAACAACACATCTATAAACAATCTATGTAACGCTGGACAAATTAACCAAAACTAGTTACTGACTTTACAGCCGCTGGCGTGCCAGCCATCTACCCACCTTCAGCCATGCAATATCAGCCATTCTATCAGTACTACAGCGTGCCAATGGTGAGTACAACGAACAAAATGCCATATTTATTCCAAGGTAAAAGACTTTACAATAGCTAAAGGATAGCAGGGGTTTCCAGGAGATACCTGAAATGCTTTTGATTTTAGATACATATTGTGGCATATATAGATACCAAGGTAGAACAGATTCATTCAGTATTATGAGGATCCTCTACGATATCATTTTGAAAGAAGAGTTTCGCTTAAATACCAGCTAGGATATGAGGGATCTGTGGGAAATGATAATGCAGAATAGCTTTTGAGTCCTCTCACGCTTTCGACTATCCTACGGCTAACAAGTTTTCCTATGGCCCTGGGGAAATTTCTACCGTCTATTAAATGGTGATCGCCCATCTCTGCTCAATAGATGGCGCCACTTAGAAGTTATCTTTGATACCTTTACTTGTATTTATATTATGGGGTATTGAGAGGATATAAATGTTCTCTAGGATACGATTTCTAAAGAGGGCTTCTAACTGTTCGTATAATTGAGTTAAAATGGGAACGAGTTTGTATATATCAGATTAATGCAGACTGGCTTTGGGATCGCCTGCTTCTGCTCAATAGAGGGAGCCACATAGAAATTATCCTTAAAGGCCTTTATTTGTATTCCTAAAAACTAAAACTCTTCTTCTCTTTTTCTTGTTTTACAGAATGTTCCCACCATTTGGCCTCAGAACTATCAAGGTAATTAGAGCGCAGTGCTCAATTTGTCTCTCTTTTACTTTCTCTCTGCCTAGCGTGCTTTCACTCGCTCTCTCTTTCGCTCCCTTTGCCTGAACACACTTTGTTCTCAGATGCTTGCTCGTATATATCCTATATATATATATATATATCTATATATTTCTGTATTTATCTGTATTTTTGCTGTAGTTCTTAATACACACCTCTTTGTATACGCTTTGTTTTTCTATCTTTCTTTCTTTCGGTTCTTGCTGCACAACCATTCAACGCCGTTAAAAGGTTAAATAAAACCAAACAACAACCACAACTACAACAACCAGAACAACTAGAACAACAACTAGAACAACAAATTTTCGTAGTCGCCAAGATTTTTCGTTGAGAGCTGCCCGAGCAACAACTACAACAACAAGCAGCAACTGCAGATGCAATAACTACAACTACAACTACAACTACAACAACAACTACAACAACAACAACAACAACAGCCACTAGAACAACGCTGCAATTCCCGCATCGCCCTGCAGTTGCAACATACAAAAATTTAGTTTTAATTTTAATTGCTAAATTAATTTAGTATATTTTAATTTAACTCTCACACACACACACACACCACACACACACACACAGCGCTCTAGGCGTCAATTATTAGTTAAATGCCACGCCCCGCCCCCCGCCACAGCTGAGGGGCGCCCTAGGAGAATTAGTCAAAAAAAAGGCAGCAAAAAAAAGTTTATATTTTTGTATATCGAAATATTTATTTTTGTGTTGTATTAGAAACTGCGCCATTTAATTAATTAATTCTTGGTTTTTTTGTTGTGATGCCTGCGCATAACATTGTAGCTAATGTATACATGTAGTAGTGAGCACACACACACACCATACACACACACACACACACACTTACACACAGATGAATATGTTTGAAATGTATGCAAAATGTTCTTCGACTATTTCTTGTAGGCATTTATCCCTGTTAACTTTGAGGATGCAGCAACAACTACAACTACAACTACAACAACAATAACTACAACTACAACAACAAAAATACTGATGCTACTTACTACAAGAACAACAATAGCAACAACTACAACAAAGCATTAATAGAATTTATTTAAACGGCAGCAGCTGCTAGAAAATATTATAATAAATTTGTAGCTACATTTTCTATAGATACGTATAGATACACAGTTGGAAATCAACCAAGGACACGCACACACACACACACACGCGCGCACATACGCACGCACACATACAAGACTCGAGTGCATAAGCAGCTTATGTTTTTAGTTGATGGAGCTTCGGCTAAAGTGCGTGGAAACGGCAAGCGGGGGGCGAGTCAGGCTTGACTGTACTCCAGTCGCAACATTTAATAATGTGCAATTAGCGGAGGTGGGATGGCTGCAAAGGGGGTGGGAAGAGAGGGGGGGAGAGTGCAGGCAACATTGTTGCAGCTGCTGCTGCTGATGCTGCTGCTGCTTCTGGCAAACGGCAAATGAAACACAGAAATAAACAGCAAAAATAAATTTATATGTAGGAATATAATTTTGGGTTATTTAGCACAAATGGGACAGATACCCACACACACACACACACACACCCACACACACACGCACACACACAGACAGAGAGAAGCAAGTCAAGTCAGCTAGAATATTATTTATTGAGGCAGTAGAACGGCAAATAAACTGAAGAGAGAGAGAGGGAGAGGGTAGAAGAGAGAACGCGCAATGTATAAGAGAGCGTGCAACGGGCCGGGCAGCAGAACGAAAGTTGAAAGACATAAATTATGCATAAATATTAATTTATATAAAATACACAAATACACACGCACACACACACGCAACACATACACATTAATGTAAATGTAACTGTAAATGATAACGGTAAATGTTATACACATACAGCGATACAAAGCAAAAGAAAGAAAACAAAAAGCAACTAAATAATTAGTTAAAAAAAAAAATACAAAAAAAACCGCCGCACAAAGAAAGCGCGCAACTACACACACACACACACACACACACACACACATACTAAAATATACATATATACATATATATACATGCGTAAGTTATAGAGAATATTTGTAAGCCAAGCAAAAAGTAAACTGAACGAAATTGTAGTCTTAACGAAGAATAAACTGATGTTAAAACGAATTAAAATACTAAAGGCAAACAGAAAAAATACTAGTACTTAAGCAATGTGAAAAGAGTACGAAAGAAGAAAAAACAAAAAAAAGAACCTATACAATAAAGATATTCAAAATATGCTAGCTAAAAGAGCAAAAAGTATGAAAGTATATACACAATATACCATATACACACATATATATATACATATATACATGCATACATATAAATATATATACTAATTATATGCCTAGTACATAGCGAGACTATTCAAAAGATATAAAAAAAACAAGCAAAATAAATAAAATTAACTAAAGCAATACATAGACACTCAAATAAGTGTGTTACACGAGTATTTAGCTAAATACAATACATACATAAAGTTAAAAAAAAATACAAAAAATACTAAACTTAATACTAAGCGCAAGAAGCGACTGCAAAAAACTTCATAACTGTTGTTTTTCCTTTGTACGAAGCGTATTGAAACCTTTTTTCTGTTATGTAAACATTGTTGAAACTTGGCCTAAAACCAAAATGAAAATTATTTTACACAAACTTGCGGCGCGGCGCGTAAAGGCAACGGCGACGGCGGCTAAATGAAAATTGGTGCGAAATTTGGCTGAAAAATCGATTAGAATACCCAAAAAAAACGAGAATTAATCGAATATATATTTTATGAGTATGTTTGCCTTAAGATCAACTAAATTTGTTTGCTCCCACAAAGTAAAATATATATACATATATATATGAAATAAAAGAATCGAACCCAGAGGTTTCACAAATTACCTGCAAATTCAAGCAGTTGACACGCCCCCGCGCTGCCGTCGCCTCCCCCCGCCCCCAGCCACAGCGCTCGCCAGCGCCGCACTTCAACTTGTTGACAAATTTGTAACGTTTAAAGATAAAACTCAATTGTTGCATAGTTAAATATAAACATTAAACGAAGAAAATCTTTAAAAATCGAATCGTAACAATAATTAGAAATGACAAAAAAAGCAAAGAGAAAAAAAGAACGAAAATAAAAGCAATAATTAAATAATTGATATGCTCTAGTTGAAAACTACAACCACCAGATAAGCCCCCCACACACACACTTACACCCTACACACGAACACATAAGACACTTACATCCTAAACACACACACACACACACACACACATGCATTGTACTTAAGCCAGTCGCGGGTTTCTGTTTCTTAACTTAAAGTACTCAAAGCGAACTAGTTTAGATTAGGAATTTTTATTGAAGTACAGTTATTAATGTCCTGCAATGCCCAACACACACATACAGACACTCACACACACACATACAGACACTCACACACACATGCAGACACACATACAGACACACACATACACACCCCAGACAGCAACTAATAAATCCAAGGCATAACTTAAGATATATACGTGATATTTTGAAAAACAAAAAGCAAAAATTCATAAATAAATTGTTTAGGTTAAATAAAAAAAAAATATATATATATATACATATACAAATGGCATAATTATTATGAACATTTTTGCTGACATACAAATGAAAATGATAAATGAAGAAAAAAAGTTTTAAGATTTAAACTGTTTGTAACTCAATTTATTGTCTGACTCGAGGGCAGAGGTTCTTAAGTTTTTACTGAGCGCAGTTGTCGAAGCAGTAAACAGTAAGCAGTAAACCGTAAGAAGTAAGCAGTACGCAGTAAGCAGATTGTGTCCCATCGTCAAAAATCTATTAAGTTTATACATGCGTATATACATACATATACATATATATAGTGAATATTTATACATAACGTGCATACAAGCATAATATATATATATATATGTACTATATATTTAAATGAACAAAAACTAATAAGAACACAAATTAGTCAAAGAAAAACGCAAGAAAACTGAAAAAATAAAAAGTAATATATATATCATAGCAAAAGGCATAAACTGTAAACCTAAGTAAAAGATAAACAAAATCTATATATATATATATATATATACATACATATTTTAAAGCAAAAATCAACTGATTAAAGTGCGGCTCAAGTTAGGAGCAACGTTTTTTAGCAATTAAGTAAAAACCTACCTAAAAAAATGAATTCAGCAATTAAATGGAAAACTGTTATAAAAAGGAAAAACCTACGCGCAGCTCTAGAGTAATTATATACTAAATGCGGCAAAGCGACAAGATCATCACAATTAACACACACACACACACACACACACACACACACACAGCTATGCGCGAAAGAAAAGCTAAAGAAAGGTTTAAAAAACAATAAAGCAACAGCTACTTAATTATATTTAGCATAAAGATATGAAAGCACACTAGAAACACGAATCTCTTATTTATTTATTCATAATATTTATTGCTTTTAGTTTAGTTACACTTGACGCACAGCGCTTTTGCATATGCGTATGCCAGCCCGAGTCTGATACCCCAATCCAATTCCAAGATCCATTTTAATTTTCCATTAGAAACCCAGCCACCGATGCCGCATCATGCGCCCCCGCAGGCCGCCTGGGAGTTTGATGATGGCAGCAACAATAACAATCGCAACAATAGCAAAAGCAACATCTCCGTGACAAATTGGCGCATGTCCATGTAGTCTCCATTGCCTAGTCTGACAGAAGAACTCAAGAAAACTACGGATAGAAGACGCACACACATACACACATACACACCCACAAAACAGCAACTGGAAGAAAATGTACAAAAAAATATATAATCAGCAACCGCAAAACAAAAGCAAAGCACACAAAACAGAAGAAAACGCAGATGAGAAGAAAGGAAAAGCTAAAGAACAACAACCAGCGCCTGGCCCGCAATGCGTGTCGTTGTCAAGCAACGAGAGAGAAAGTGAGAAGCCAAGACAGAGAGAGTAAGAGGAAGAGAGAGAGAGAGAGGAGGGCAAAGTTCGAGCCACAACTGGCTGGCAGAATCAGAACCAAAACGTTGCCGATGAAAGCAAATGTGGAAAATGAGAGACGAAAAACAATGGAGAAAGAGAACGAGAAAGAAAATATCTAAAGAAAAAACAATGCAGCATTGGTGGCGCCACACTTGAAAATAGTTTCATAATTTTTTCGTTAATTTGTTTACCGAGTGTTCAAATTGTTTCATAGTTTTATGTATTTCGTTTCTATTGTTCGTTGTTTCGTTTCTAAGCCAGACTTTCAAATTGGGCTGCAGTTCGTGCCACAACAACAACAACAACAAAAGCAACAACAAACGAATGCAATTTAGCATTAGGTTCAGGCAGGGTTTTAGCAAGTCGCAACGTCGTTTCCCCCTAGACATCCAGAGAGTAGGCCGAGAGAGAGAGATAGAGAGATAGAGAGAATGAGAGAGAGAGATAGTCGAGACCAAAGCATATCCAAACTTCTTCAGGAATTCTTTCGATTAACACGAATCCCAATCAATCATACAACCAGACCTAATACTCCCGTCTCGAATCTCTTATCATCCCCCCCCGCAAGTCTTGCTACTATCCCCACCCCGGTTCCCTTGTCGTCCTTTGCTACCGACTGTAGCCCTTACTGAATGATACTGAAAACGAATATAGTTATCGTATATAGAGTATCAACGTTTGGCCAAACCTAATTTGTTTCGGGTTCAATTTTGGCGTTCCGATTAGTAGTTCTTCTATATAATATAATAAAGGTCTACAATTTCCACTTTGGCCGACAACAATTTGCAAAATTTTCAACGTTTCTTCTCACATAGATATCTATATGCATTATACTCTGTATTTTTACCATACCTTGCATTTTTTGGCTGATTGCGCGTACAAAATTCGTTGCCCTTTGTGTATATGTGTATATAGAAGTTTTTTCTAAATTTCGAAGTTAGCCAACAAATACCAATTGTCAAGCAAATAAATGAGCCCGAAACGAACTATACATCATATTTCTTTTATTTTCCATTATGTTCCTCTACACTCAACACATACACATAAACACATGAACACCTGCGCGCGCGTGGCGTATACGTAATGTGCACAATAAACTGTAGCATACTTGCAAACGTGCAACGAATCTTAAGCGAGGGCAACTATAGATTCCGTGAGTTATACGAATAGTTGAATTAAACGGTTGTGTCAAATTAGCTCTAATTACTACAGAGAAGAATTGAATACTTCGGCCAGCCGAAGCTTGAATACCCTTGCGAGTGAAAGGAAGACTGATGTTTTGTACGCATGTGACTAAAGCTAGGTATATGCAATAGCTAGCTTCCCATTTGAGCTCACTCTAGTCTAGTTGAATGAAATATCATATGTTCTTTACTTCCGCAAGGGTATATCATGTGGCAGTCGGAGAAAAGTGAATACTTCGGCCAGCCGAAGCTTGGATACCCTTGCGAGTGAAAGGAAGATATATTCCTTGTCCGCTTGTAACTACATCTAGTTATATGTACTTATGCTAGCTTCCCATTAGAGCTCATTCTAGACTTGTTGAAATGAGATATCATATGTTCTTTACTTCCGCAAGGGTATATCATGTTGCAGTCGGGCATCGTCTATTTAAGCGTATGTACATATATACATGCAAATACTATATACTATATATATGCGGAAAAGCAGCCTCTATAATCGAAATCTAAATGTTCAATTATTATTGATTTGCTAAACTTTGTCTCTCAACTCTTCCCGTGCGGCCTGCGGGCCTACAAGTATATCTATACAAGTATATCTATATACATACATAGAAAGATAGTTTATCTATGCATATATATCTCCATATATATGTGTGTGTGTACCGCATAAGTTATAAGAAAAATATCTCGATGGCGTCTAACAAAAAAAGTAAATGGAATACTTATACGATTCATTCAAAAGTACTAGCAAAATCGTTAAATAAGAAAATGCATTTTTTAAAAAAACGTCTACGTGTGAATTGATTAAACCTTATATATACATATATATATATACCAATATATGTATATGCATATGTATATATATACTATATAATACATTTTATCAAATATATATATATACTATATATGTATAGATGTCGAGCAGCGGAAGCATTTTTTATATAACAAACAAAGCGCGTGCGACACTTGGCTGGAACGCACCCTCCTACCCCCCTCTGCTCTATTACGCAGCGCCCTCTAAGGTACACACATGTGTGTGCGTGTGTGTGTGTGTGTGCATTAAAATGTTTTTGAAGTAAAATTTAATTTACACAAGACTGACGCTAAAAACAAAAATTTAATTAAAAAATGTATTAAACAAAAAAAGTGTTTACGAATTTTTCAAATGCCACACACAGGCAACACCAAGGGAGAGGAGGGGGGCTAGTGAGCTGCGGCGAGGGGGTAGCGGGAGGAAGACGAGTTGGTTTTAGTTGGAAATTTGATTTGGAATTGGTTTTTTTTTCGAGTTAGTCGCGAGCGCGTTTTATATATATATATATGTGGTTAATATTATATTTGTATTTAATAAACGGAAAACCTGAGATATACATATAATATGTATATCATGCATACATATATATATTTATATTTACAACAATGGTAAAGAACAAAATATACAGTGTTATTTTTATGATATTGTACTTATTAGTCGAACCGCAAAACGAAAACAAAAACAAAAACCAAAAACAAATTGAAAACTGGGCATTAGAAAGCAGCATAAATTCCAATTGAATAAAGATATCAAATAATAATATTATAATAGAGCAATATTATGATATAGTTAAAACACATACACAGAAGAAAATGTGATTGATTAATACAGACACAACCAATACACACACACACACAGACAGACACACACTCACACACGCACACTCATGTCATTTCGCAATAGAAGTTTCGGCAAACGAGAGACGCAGCTGTCGTTATTATATTGTAAAAGCGAATAATGAATTGAATACAAATTGAATCATTGAATCATTGAATCATTGAATCAACATGCATATGAATATAGCGAATTATCGAATCAAGATTTAGCTGAGACGTCCCCAAAGGAGAGTCAAAGAAACATACAACAAAATACAATAAACAACGTGCAACGAACTCTACAAGAAGTTAGATGAGAAGTAGATGAGAATAGTTGAGAATAGATGAGAAGTCGATGAGAAATAAGTCGATGAGAAGTCGATGAGAAGTCGATGAGAAGTCGATGAGAAGTCGATGAGAAGTCGATGGGATGTCGATGAGAAGTCGATGGGAAGTCGATGGGAAGTCGATGGGAAGTCGATGGGAAGTCGATGGGAAGTCGATGGGAAGTCGATGGGAAGTCGATCAGACTAGTTGAGACTAGTTGAGACTAGTTGAGACTAGCTGAGAATAGTTGAGAATAGTTGAGACTAGTTGAGACTAGCTGAGAATAGTTGAGACTAGTTGAGACTAGTTGAGACTAGTTGAGAGAAGAGTAGATAAGAAAGAAACACTCACAGGTGCATTACATATTTAGCAGGAGAGTTAGAGCGAGATAGCTGTAATAGAGCGGGCTGGGGTTCATGTTTTCGGACACCTCTCGATCGACAGTTAGGGCTTAGATTCGTATTTATATTAAACGTTGTTTAGTTTTAGTTGAAATAACAATAGGCCCCCGCAATTCGAAGAAAAAAACCCAGAACCAGAACGTTTCATATTTCTTTTTATATACAACACGTTTTTTGGATCATTATTGTCAGCAAAGCATTTTTGAGAACCTTCTACACATGTTTAGTATATATATATACATATATAGAAGACAATTTCGATATCGTATCAAGCTGGAGGCAAGTTCGGGTGTGGCAGCAACAACAGAAACAGAAACAACAACAGAAACAACAACAACAACAAGAACAACTACAACAAACATATGGCAAATGGTGAAAGCAACGAGAAAGGCAAAAACTATGATTTGAGTGTTGTAAAACGCGTGTTTTTTTCTTTCATGTTGCGGCGAATGCATATAAAATTATTCAAACGATATGATATATAAGTATATATACAAAAAAAAAAACAAAAACGAAAATCAAAACATATAAATTGTAGCTAAAATGGTTTCAAGTAAACGAAAAAATTGTTGTTGAGTATTTTTAGTCAATGAGAGATATGTGAAATACTCTCGCATACGAAAACAAATGTAAATGGAATTTATTAACACTGGTTTTTTTCTATTCATTATGAAAATTTGTGTATATTTATGTTTTTGTTAACTATTCTAACTATTCTGTTTGCCTTCTGCTGACAAATTAAGTGAAAATTCTGCATTCATCCTTTATAATATAATTTTCTCTCTATTTTCCACCGCCCCCTCCCCCCTAAATCAATCGAAAATTTTCCTGAGCTTGAATTTGGTTTAGAAACTTAACGGAATTGCACACGGTGCAGCTGAAGCAAATTTGCAAACTACATATTAGATACATAGCTGAAGATACACACACACACAGAGGCAGAGACAGAGACGCAGACACAGATACAGATACTCACTCACACACACACAGATACAGATACTTACTCAAACACACACACAGATACAGATACTTACTCATACACACACAGATACAGATACTCACACACACAGATACTCACACACACAGATACTCACACACACAGATACTCACACACACACAGATACTCACACACACACAGATACTCACTCACACACAGATACTAACACACACAGATTTTCAAACAGACACAGATACACACACACACAGATACTCACTCACACACAGATACTCACTCACACACAGATACTCACACACACAGATACTCACTCACACACAGTTACTCACTTACACACAGATACTCACTTACACACAGATACTCACTCACACATAGTTACTCACTCACACACAGATACTTAGAAGTAAATGGCATAAATAGCAAAGATTAGATGAAAAGAAAAACTTCTAGATAAATTATAACTTTTAGCTAAAGGAAAAAAACACAAACACACGAAGAAAACAAATATTGAAATGTATCCAAAATTCTTCCGTGCAACAAATTGAAAAGCTCTAGCTAAAGAAATCTACCACACGATAAGAGTCTATATATACAACAACTACAACTACAACAACTACAACTACAAATACAAATACAAATACAACTGCAAATACAAATACAACTACAAATACAAATACAAATACAACTGCAAATACATAAGATATATATATGTATATGTATATGTATTGCATCGAGTAGAGACAAAAGATACGTAAAGCATATGAGAAATTGAAGCCAACTTTCAAATACACGCAGATCGAGTTCAGGTTTTGGTTCTGGATAAAACACATTCTAGAACACAAAATTGTAAACAAAATAAACAAAGTAAAAGGAATAATTATAGAGTATCATCATGTGGAGACATGAACTAGGCGAACGCAACAAATATACAACTGTGTATAAAAGATCTAGAAGAGTTAAACCGAAGCAGAATAATAATAAAAATAATAATAACTATAAACAAAAGTATTACCAATTTTCGAGCTGCAATATTTTTTAATCAAAAACCAAAAAGTCAACAAAAAAATCGATATATATATATATATATATATTATGGATAAAAATAAAATGAAAATATTTAAAGTAAAATTATTAATAAATATATTTTTCTCTTTTGAGATAAACGAAAAACTGTTTTCGATGTGTGAAAAAACCAAAAAAAAAACAAAAATATGAAAATATGAAAAATGAAAAGAATAAAAATAGAGAAATACAAAAACATATTCCAAGCATCAAAAACCAAAGAAAATTCCAAAAACAAATCGTTAAAAAAAACCAAAAAAAACCGAAAAAAACCGAAAAAAATAAGATTTTGTGTGTACTTTTTCCGTGGTTTTTAATGTGTACAAGTCAAAAAACTTCCGTGTGCAAAGTAAATAAATAAATAAATAAATCATAAATAAATGGTAAACTACACTACACTACACAACTACACTAGACAACAAAAGCAAAGCCAGACACTAAGCCCAACTGAAATTGTCAAATATGAAATCTATATGAATATATATATATATTTAGATAACTATTCTATATACACACACACATACACACACACACACACACACACACACACATATACACACACACATACATACATATATACATATATATATTATATACATGTGTGCAAATTATTCAAAATACATCAAATATGATGCCGAAAACAAAAGGTCTCTATATACATACATACATACATATATTTAGTAACAATTATAAAGAAAGGTTAAAGAAAAAACAACAAAAAGAAAATATAAGAAAATACGGATACGTAGTACAATGGCAAGCGAAATATGAAGTATAAAGCAAAAACATATTAAACTAAAACAAAAGAAAACAAATTATGAAAAAGTTTAAGCTAAGAAAAGGCAAAAAGTAATTATTTATAAAGGCTGTAATTTTAAGTAAACGATTAACTTACGATACGAAAAACAACAAAAAAAGAAAAACGAAGAAAAACGAAGAAAATACAAAAGCAAGAAATAAAGAAACGTAAACACATTTCACCCACGACATGAAGAATTATATTAACTAAATGCTAAATACTATACAAATTAAGTACGAACGATATCTAAAAGGAAATTATAAACCTAAACGTAAAGGCAACACATGAAAACACACACACAAACACACACAAAGACACGCAAAGACACACACAAGCACACACAAAGACACACACACAACACACACAAACACACACCAAGACACACAAAGACACACACACATACATTTATACAAAGTCAGACAGGAAAAGGTAAAGAAACAAAGAAATTAAATAAACATAAATAAATGATATATATGAGAGAACTCAATGTATGTAATAATTATAAAACTAAATAAAAATACATAAATAATTTAAACAGATTTAAGTGAGCTCTATTTCTTATATCCAGGCCTTAAGAGTTATAATAAGTCGAGTTTGATTGAATTGGAGTTCTAAAACAAACTGGAAAGAAAGTAAAGTTGGACTCGGCATAGGTTCTACTTCTACTTCAACTTCAACTTCTACTTCTAGTTCTAGTTCTAGCTCTACTTCTACTTCTACTTCTACTTCTACTTCTACTTCTACTTCTTCTTCTTCTACTTATACTTATACTTATACTTATACTTCAACTTCTTCTACTTCTACTTCTACTTCTACTTCTACTTCTTCTACTTCTACTTCTACTTCTACTTCTACTTCTACTTCTACTTCTACTTCTACTTCTACTTCTTCTACTTCTTCTACTTCTACTTCTTCTTCTATTTGTACTTCTACTCTCCCCTATAAGGATTTAGGTGTAGTTTGATTAAGCCCACGTCTCGCCTTCCTATACCCTAAAGCCATTGAGATTGGGTAAAAAGGGTATAATGTTCGTGTGCAATTGTATGTAAATCATTAATTTTCTAGCAATTGCAAAAGTTTTTGTCTGAATTTGTTTCTTCCAAACGTTTTCGAGATTGAAAATCGTATCATATGGAATACTAATCAATAGGAGTACTATATACAACGACTTTATGGGAAGAATCGGTCGAGAATAAGTTTTTGTGTCAACATTTAGTATTTATATACAGTATGAGAACTGGAACTTTATTATATTGCTTCGACGTGCCGAATAGTTAACCCAGTTTTCACTTATTTTCCCCCATTTCTAACATATCAATTCACACTGTAGAAAACCTCTTTGTTTCTTCATTTACAATAGTATTTAGCTAAGCCAATTGTGATCCCAAGCGGATTCGTTTCAAGTTCACATCACACAGTCTATCTAACTGTGTCAGATCCATTGATTTAGCCCGATCGTAGCATGCTTTCATGTCATGCCCAGGGCCCAATGCGATGACGCATAGGCGTGAGACCCACCCCTATCAGTACCTAGCCCCAGTTTCCATTAGGTAATGAAAACAAATGAATATATATATTTTTTTTGCATTGATTTGTTTTTGTGTGTTTTAATGTGAGGGCATCGCCTCACGGCAGCTCAACTTTGATGGGTACAATAAATACAACTAGTTAAATATATATATATGTATATGTATAACGCGTAAATATAGGAACTACATTATTTAAGGGGGGGCGTGGCAGCTGTTGCTACTCTTTGCCAATGAAACTGCGATTCGATCTCTGCATTCGTACGCTCTGCGGCGCCTTCTGGCTGCGATCAAATTCACAGGTCTTATTGGTCTTCAGCATGCGGGAATCGGGTCCGGCGGAGGTCCTCCAATAGACCGTTTGTACGGCATTACGTCCGGCTATGAAGCGCGATGTGGAGCCCACCAGATAATTCACTTTGTTTGCCGCCGACATTTTTGTGCTGGATTTGTTCTAAGTACTTGGAGTAGCTATCACAGTTGGGTTGCGTCTCTATAGAGCAGGCTCTATGGAGCTTTTTGGTATTTTTCGTGGTATTTTCGTAGTATTTTTAGCTTAGAGCATTTGTCGCGTTTGACTAACAAAACGTTTCTGTCGAGCTGGCTGCCTGCAGCAGCCGCTTTTATAGCTCGACTTCTTATCGCCTTTGTTGGATTTGTGTCTAGTCCGGTTATCGCTTGTAAGTTGACTTTTTTTGTAGCTCTATCAACGCTTTGATGATGGCTATATTAATTGATTAGTTTATGGAATGGGACTCGTGCAACTGCGACACAATTTTGTTTATATTTTGCCCCAATGAACAGGTGCCTGTTGCACTGCGCCAGTTCAGCCTGCTGAAAACTTCCATGTGCGCAGCTCAAAGTGCAAAGTCGTCATCCTCTATACTAAGTATTTAATTTCAATATAAATATATATATACATATATATATGTACATGGAGAGCGAATATCAGCTTGAATGTATGGGGTATAGCTGACGTAAGCGTCGCACGGTTGACACAATTTACGCACAGCGACAATTCATGCGATTTGTCAATCGTCTAGTTGAAGCTGTGGAAGCTGTTTGACGTATTCAAAGAGCTATCAATTAATCTAACTAGCTATCTCTCTATTTATTAACCCACCTATCACTAAATCTACAATCTAACAATCTGTCTATCTCATTCAATAACCCAAGACCCACCTGCAGCTACTTAATATATACTACATATGCTCTATATACCCCAAGACCCATACTAGCTTTACGGCCCTAGCCGACCTATTACATCCTACAAATCGCAAGCGCCCATTATGTAGACTAGAGCTTGAGTCGACAGGTACATTAATGATCAATCAAGAATGCAAAGTATTCTAAAGCAAGTTTTGAAGTCCAGACTCTAGAAGTCAGAATTATATATACTAGGTTATATATATATATACTAGGTTAGGCTATGTGCAGATTTGCTTTTGGTGCTGTTGCTCTAGTTCCAACAAGTCAAAGCAAAACAAATCAATCCGTTTCAAGCAACGGCCTCTAAGTCGAATCATCAACATCAAACAAGTCGCGGCCGCAAATATTAGTATAAACCAGGCGAACACAAATGTAAAGCAGGTAGTTGCATAACTATTTCCAGTGCTGCCCAGCGCCAGGTTAATAATTCTCAGTCCTGCCCAGCTCGAATAACCATTTTCTCAGTGCTACCCAGCGCTAATTGATTTCCAGGTGCTACCCAGCGCCAATTTAATAATATTAAGTGCAGCCCAGCGTAAATAATAAGTTTCCCAGTGCTACTCAGCGCCTAATTTCTAACAATTTCAAGTGCAGCCCAGCGAGACCAATAATTTTCTGAGTGCTATTTCTAGGTGTTACCCAGCGCCGAACTATTTCTAGGTGTTACCCAGCGCCAATCGTTTTCTAAGTGCTATCCAGCGCCAAACATCTTAAGTCCTGCCAAGGGCTAATCGTCATTAATTAAAAACTAATAAGCTCTGGGCAGCACTGAAAATGATTGAATTGGCGCTGGGCAGCACTGGAATTAGTTTTTACGCAGCTTCCATGCTGCTAATTTCTGCTCGCCTGGTGAACTATAAGTTTTTGGGCTGAGATGTGGCTGCGAGGCAACTTGTGGTTTTTGATGATTGATCACAACTGCCGTCAGCACAATGCGAGGCCTTTGTGGGGAAGACGTTTTCCCTATGGGATTAGTGTGGGGATAGTTGCAACTCTTACCAATATTTCCAACTTGCTTCGCTCAAGATATTTAGCTGCGTATTCTATTGCTGTTCGGAGTACCTCAAGTATGACCCCAGCTATGAAAGCGTTGCCTATTGCTTATCTATCGATGTCAAGACCCTTATCTTAAGTATATGCTCTTCTTAATATATGGAGACGATGCTCTATTATATTTTCAAGAAGCACAGTTAAGCCATCTAATTAGAAGAAGCAAATCACATCCAAGTGCACTCCCCTAAGGACACATCCTGTTGTTGTCCTAGTTCAGTCTAGAGAACCACCTATAGACCCCCCCCCCCCCCCCTTCGACTTTCGCCAGCTGTTCGCAGCGTGTTCGAACCTTAGAAATGTCTTGGTTGACAATATGTACATACGTATATATAACTGTACATGAGCCGTCAACGTGTGACGTTGCCTTTGTTTTTGTTTGCTTTTTCTTATCAACAAATGCATTCAACGGGGAAGGGAACATCATCAGGCTGCTTAGTCAAACTGAAAAAAGAAAAAAATAATAAAGAAAAAGCACACAACGTCAAGAAGTGCAATTGTAAAAACTATAAAAAGCGTGCGCTCGAAAGGCTGAAGAGCAAACAATAATAATTGTAAAAATAATAATGCAATAATAAATAATAAGCAACAACAATTGCAGGCACTTCAAGTTCAAGGGTGGCCTCCGATGGGAATCGAATCGGATTTGTGTAGGAGTTCTGCGCGCTCTGATAAGAGATAAGGGTCGGCACGTTGTCTCGCAGTGCTCTCGCACTGCTGTGCAACCGGTCTAAAGATTCCAATCGAAATTTTGGACAAAAATTTCCAGCCGCCGCTTGTTTACGAATCTTTAGCGGAAAGTGAACCTCCGATAATGCCCACTCATATTTTTTTTGGGGCTGATAAGCGGCCCGAGTCGGAGAACTTTGAAGCGGGCGCAACGCTCGGACTTTTACCAACCCCCTCAAGAAAAAAATAACAAAAAACGTATAAAAGAAATTGTCAAGAAAAAGTCAAAAACAAGCATAAAACTCGCCAGACTACGGCCAACAATCGCTTGTTCCATCCACGATAAGATATATTTCGCCCGGATCCGAATCTAACCCAAAACTTGCCGATAAGATCAACTGGGGAAAGTTTCGTATCTGTTGACGGAGTAAGCTTGTTGCCATGGCCATTAATCTTTTGTACTACTTATATCTTTGTAAACAAATGGAAGACGCGAGACTGACTGACTGCGCGATACTCTGCACGCATATATCAACTAGCTGAGTAGACAGCTGGAAAGACTGATTATTATGTAATTCTCATTAATTCTTATATAACTGGTGTATTTATTGCTCGAAAGTCATTTAAATTTTACTTTTGGGCTTACCTCAAATTAAACATTTTTAAATTCTCAGAGCAGCTGGTAAAATGTAAACTTAAAGTATACTTAAGGTATACAGAAATCCGAAAACTTTGATGCTTCTAGCTTGGTTAATCGCAGAGGGTAGCTGAACTTATCGCTTTTGGGGAAACGGAAAGAAGTTAGCGATAAATCGAAGTTATTCTTCTCTAGAATAGTTTTTGTATTAACTGATATCGACCAAGGGATAAAGGAAAGATAGATGTGATTAAGAAGAGAATGAAATTATTCCATGCCTGTTGCATACATTTTCTGGGCACCAATATACCCCGTCTCTTCAATAAACACTGGGTATAGGAACTGTGCTACAAGCAGGGTTCGCATCTCAGGTTATAGTAAAGTCCCAGCTAAAAAACATAGAAGCAGCTTGATAAGCGACAAGCAATATAAATAATATTCGTAATAATGTGCGCTGTTCTATTGGAATTAGCTTTGCCTACTTTTTGGCTAGCGTGGCAATTAATTATGAACGAAATACAACTTAGAAACAATGTTTGTCGCCAGTTGATAATTGAATTAAAAGCGCACTTAACGCCTACATGTATCTAGCCTAAGCCATGACTGTCGGAGGAGAATAGGAAGGCAGGGGGGGAGAGGGGGCCAAATAACTAATTGAGTTTAATTGAGAAGACAAAAGCAATTAAGGCACCGAAACTAAGGAATTGGTTAGACGTGCTGCAACTGGATTTCGTATTGCCCGAGAGTTAAATACTTAACTAAGTCGATTAGGCATAAATTAAACATAGAGTATGGCTGGAATGCGATTCCTTCGCTGTGCTGTCTCGCTGTGCGACTCACTGGCGACGCCCCCAGGCGGCGAGTAGCGGCAACAACAGCAGCGCAAAGAGGCCAACGCCTACACGTCCGGCCCCGTTGCAGACCTTGCGTATGGTTTCCGTGTAGAGTCCACGGCGGGAGAGCATGCTCCGTATGCTGCGCAGCTCCTAGAAATAGGAAAGAGAAGGGTGAGGTGAGTGGGGGGTGAGTAAATACACACAAGAAGTGATAACATAACGACTTTACAATACCCTGTTTACAGAATAATAGGAGATAAGGGATAGATCTAAATGGATATTGACTACGTGACTCTAAAACTGTTAGCCCAAAGGCAGTGACTGTCCAACTAGCAGCTTAGGCAATTAATGGGGCAGAGAGAAGAACTTCAAATGCCTCTGAAACTGTGGCAGATAAGGTAATTTGATATTTTCTTAGTTTCGACCTGTGCGTAGATCATGACAAGAAGAGTTCAAGGGCGTGGTCGCCTTATTTTCGACACACAATTTTTTTTTTTTTAAATATTCCCAATGAACTTTTCATGGAATTAAGATCCCCAATTGCGGATCATTTAGAAAGAAGTTAATAAGCTTGGCTTCAGACAGACAGACAGCGAATATAGCCCCTTTTACACTTGTAAACAGAGTATGGCAATTGGCTGATGCTCACATCGGTGCTGAGGCCCAGGCGATTGCGTGTGAGGACCACCGTATAAATGGAGCTCTTGACGTCGTTGCCGCAGAAGGTCAAGACTAGATGATCGTTGACCGCTTTTACCACCTGGACGGTGCCCGTGAACTGTGTGTAGGTGTTGAGTGTGACCAGAGAGCCGCGCTGATCCCCAATATTGGACCACTGGCCGGGGGCATCTGTCGTATAGTTGAATGTGTATTCCAGATTGTTGTCCCGCTCGCTCCACACCAGACGCAGATATCTTATCCTGTGCGGGCTCTGCGGCTGACGCACATACTCATCGTTGTCACCGTATTGGGGCGTGGTCGAGATGCGTCCGTAATTGTTTTGATTTTGATTCTGGTTACGATTGTTGTAGTTGCGGTAATTGTTGTTGTTGTTGTAGAGTTTGCTGTTGTGCATCTGAAAGCAAGCAATTCTCAATATCGCAATATAGAAAGATGAAAGCGTCAATGTTTAGACTGGAACTCACCTGCTCTGTCACATCGGTCAGGTGAATTATAACGCACGAATCGTATTCGTAGACGCCGGGAAAATCTTGACTATGCATTATGATCTCGCTGCCATACCAAAGGCCCATTATCTGTATAATCGAGTTGATGTGTATATAAAACAACGCTCAATTCATTTATTTATTATATATATATATAATATTTGAATATTTGAAATATTTGTTGCCTGGCTCTAGGTATAATATATAATAATATAAAATTGTTTCCCTGTTTGTTTTTACCAGCCCGGCCTTCGAGCCAGCCAACCAATATTTTATTATTTTTATATATACAAAGAAATTGTTCTACAACAAGCAATTATTCGCCACGTCGAAGATTTAATACCCTTTTACTTATATGACTTACGGCTTCAAGCCTCGAAAGAGCTTGGTGAAGACATCGTGAAAAGCAGAAAACTTTTCCCTATACAAAATGCATTTTTCACCCTTTCTTCCCACAGAGCTATATCATATAGTATTCCGATATTGATTAGATATGTCTCTACGAACAAATAATTCCCTGGTTCAGTCAAGTTATCTTGAACAACAAGAAAGGTTTTCATACAAGGTTTTCCCTGGTTGAGTCAAGTTATCTTGAACAACAAGAAAGGTTTTCATACAATAACGTAATCATCGACCAACCCCTATGACAGCCATATGATATTACGATCCGATCCGACCGTCTCCGAGAGAAATCTTTTGCAAAGTTTTATGATGAAAGAAGAGAAAAGAGAGAGAAGCGTTTGCATAGACAGTCGGATATAACTCCGGTATTCTTCTAGTCGTTACATATTTGATGTGTAAATTAAAATCTCTTTTGAAAGGGTATTAAAAACCTGTCAACATGAAATACATCTGCAAGTGCTTTGATTTGCCGTTGTACCGGTTGTCAGTTCTGGGAGAAAACCACTCAACACGCAACACCCTAGACTTATATTTGGCAACTTCTAGTCTTTCAGTTCTACTCCAACTGCCTTCTACTGCGCACATTTCGATTTTACAATAATTCGAATATAATTGAAAAAGTTAATGTAATGTAGACATAGATGCATACGCATATATATATGTATATATCGCGGCTCGACAATTTCGATTTGCATGCGAGGCACGTACTCGGACTGCCTCAATTATTAGCCCGCATGCAGACGGACGGACGGACGGACGCGCTGACTAAACGACTCGCTCACTGATCGACTGGCTGAGTGTCTGGGAAGACGACCCAGCGTTGACATATGCCCTTTAGTCAAAGGGGTTAATTAGCACAAATCAGCCCTAATTGGATTAGTTATCAACAAAGTTTCGAGCCGGGAATTCCAAGTTTTTCTTTACGAACAACCATATCTGGAGCAGAATCAGTTGCGCAAAATTCGAACCCGAATCCATCCCAACAATAGTTCCATTTAGGTTTAAAAGGATTTGAAAAAAAATGATTGAAATGCATAAAAAGTTTCAGGATCAAAAACGCGGGTGTCGGTCGGAGAATGAATCGCAACAAGAGACAATTCTTATTTGAATACGCAGCATGTACACCTTAAATCTCAATCCCGTATGGCCATCTCACCTGTTGCAGATCCACCGAATGCTGTGGATTAACATTAACGCAACGCATTGCCGCATTAATACGTTCGGTGCTGGTGGCGCCATCCATTGATCCAAAGACATTGTGATCTAAATTATTTCCTGCGCAGTGTGACCAGCACACGCTAAGGATCACAAGATATGCAAATTTTATAAGCATGGTAACACGCGGGCTATCACTGTATGTGTGAGGTGTGCGTGCGCTGTTGATAAGGCTTGAACCGCTGCTGCAGACAACGAGCGAACTGCGCTTAATGGAATGCCGGAATCAACTGCCAGCTGAAACGAGCCAAGGCAAAGCTACAACCTCCAGGAGAGAAAGAGAGTGAGAGAGGGATTGAACGAAAGAGAGTAGAACAATTGCATGAGAATTGGTGAAAGGTGACAAAGAAGGAAGCGACAGGGGGCGGCAGCTGTAAGTGCACTCTTTCGTTCAGTTCGTTGCGTAGCTCGCGCTGATCATTAGTTAATTAAGTTAATTGTTGAGCTTTTGCTGAGCCACTCGCACCCGCACAATGCGAATGAGCCACATCAACCGTCAACTCTTACCCCTTTGCCTACGACTGGCAGTGTCAATTGAGCACGCGTGTGTGTGTGGGTGAATGTGTATGTGTGTATGTGTGTATGTACGCTTGAGCTGACCATTCAATTGCTTGAGCCACAAAACTGAGCACATTTTCAGAATAAGAGGAAGCTTTAGGTTGGCAATGTATGTGTAAAGACAGTGAAGGGAGGGGGTTCGGGATGAGTCGACATGTGAATTAAATTTACTCAGCATCGTTTCGTTGTTATTGTTGTGCGTTTTATTAACATTGATTATGTGCTTAATCTACGTGCCTGGCCCCTGCCCCACCCCTTGGATATAAATAAAAAATATCGCACAATTTTGATAGCCTAAATGTAGGTGCTGCCATAAATATAAGTAGCTTGTGGCAGAGATGGGGTGAGCGCTTGTTGGGGCTTTAACATACATATATAGCTTGTGATTTATTTAAAAGCGCAGCAAACTCTGGTTGATCTTCTCATAGATCCAATCGATATAGTGGCAGACGCGCACATAGACGCCAGGTCGGTTCTGATAGCCGCAGTGCTGTCCCCAGGATATGATGCCATAGAGTGTTTCGCCATCTGCAAGGAGCATAAGGTTAATAAAGTCCGGAAAGCTTAATAGGCTGAACACTTACCCTCATCTGAGCAGACAAGCGGGCCGCCAGAGTCCCCCTCGCAGGCATCGACGCTTTCGTCCATGGAGCCGGCGCAGAACATGCCTAATTAGAGCAGGAATAGAAGAAGGTTTAAAATGATAACATTTGCTTACTGACCAGAGCGATTGGATGCATATATTCATATACCCTTGCAGAGGGTACAATCATTTTGTCACGCAATTTGTTACTCATAGAAGGACATAATAAATATGTATGGAATATGATATAAGTATGATATATGTGTGTATGTATATATATGTGTGTGTATGTGTGTGTGTGTGTGTGTGTGTGTGTATGTGTGTGTGCATTTTGGTATATATGTATGCATGCATGGTTGATTTCTAATACCAAACGCAGATCATGCTTATTTGTCGCGAATTTCTACCAAGAGCTCTCCTCCTCGATTCTCAAAAATGCAAGTAGGCTTTGACAATATTCAACAAGGCAGGAAACGTTCGCTGCATCGGCCTGTGGAGGAGCAGCTTCTGGCGGTGGAGGTGGAGCGGGTAAGTAGATGTATGTATGTAAATGTATGTATGTATGTAAATGTATGTATGTATGTAAATGTATGTATGTATGTAAATGTATGTGTATGTATGTATGTATGTATGTATGTATGTATGTATGTATGAATATATGTATGTATATATGTATGTATGTATGTATGTATGTATGTATGTATGTATGTATGTATGTATGTATGTATGTATGAATCAAAGGCTGCACCCACCTTCAGTCATGGCATCGCCGTAGACATTCATTTGCTTGCACGTCGCATCCGGCAAAATGGGCAGCTGGGCAGCTCTCAATTCCTGGGAGGGAGCTGCAAGCAAAGACGCCAGTTAATACTCCACTGAAAAAGCATTGTCCGCTTTGCTCGTTTACTCACTGGACATGCCTGATTTGATGGAGCCCCAGCCGGAGATGGTGCAAGTGCGATTCTCGACCAGAGGCGCACCACGTTCCGGCAAACAAATTGGCTGCACGTAGTCGCTGAACTTAAGCGGTGTCTTGAGCACCACGACGGCAATGTCGTTGTTCATGTGCGTGGGCTGCCGGAACTGCTCGTGCGTGTACCAGTTCTCAATGAACGCATCCACCTCCGAATGCTCCGCTATGTTGGCATAGTGATCGCCAACGCGCACAAAATAAGCGCCCTTTGGATGGCCATAGAGGCAGTGGGCAGCGGTAAGCAGATGCCGCTTGGAGATGACCACGGCACCGCACCAGTGGCTGGAGATGCCGCCGCGTCCGCGCGTGCGTATCGTAGCCTGCCACGGATGACGGCCACGACGCGCAACGCTGCCCTGCACCACACGCTGTTCCGGATGCGCAAACTCATCGGTTAGATCGTCCTTGAAGATCCCGCAGCGTCGCGGTGTGCGCAATGCCTTGCTCGATCTTTCCCAGAGTCCTATGTCGGAGAGACTAACTGGGGCAGCTTGGCCAACCGATCGGTCCTTGTCCAATGCCTGTAGACGAGTTCGTTGCCGTGACTGCCGCGGTGGCGGTCCGGCGGTGCAACGCAGACCCACATCCTCGGTGTGATTGCAGTTGTGCTCGCCCCAGTTCCAGTGCCTGCACATGTCTATGCTCGTTTCGTTGCCCTGGCATAGAACCTGATCAAGCCAGATGGGTCCGCTGCCCGGACCAAAAATGTTCTTCTCGATTTTCTAGAAGCAAGCAGAAGGAGTTTAGCTTCTCCGCCTTCCCGGCTGTTTATGGATAGGTACCACTTACAGCTGCTCCATAGTAGCCCAGATTGTTGCAGGCCACCTGCGCAGATTTTAAATTGAAATCGTCATCACAGACGGTGCCCCAAACGCCATGATACTTGACCTCCAGGCGACCCTCAATCGGGCTGCGTCCGCCCTCCAGACGGTACTCAACGGGCGCCTAAAAAGATACGCTTTCGTCTAATAGTCTATAATTGAAAACCCAACAGAACGAACCTTGCAAACGGCATCGCTCTCGTCCGACTTGTCCGCACAATCTTCCGTGTGGTCGCAGACAAAAGCGGGCGGTAAGCACTCCTTTGAGGTCTGACACAGCCAGAAATTGTTGGGACACTTCAGCACGGGCACCTTGCAGACCACGCCCACCACCTCATCCACGCCACAGTTGTGCACACCCCAGCCCTTGAAATCACAATCCTTTAGCTGTGTCTCGTTGCCCCGACACTCGAGTTCGTCCATGGCATAGTTGAAGTTCCGCTCGGGTGGCTCATAGTAGGAGTTGCCACGCACCTCAGCAGCGCCCATCTTAAAGCCCAGCTCACGGCAGACAACATCCGCATCACGCAGTCCGAACTTGTCATCGCAAACGTAGCCCCACTGGCCATTGACTGATAGGATAGAAAGAATTGGGATGCCCTACAGTTAGTCATTACATGAGGTTGAACTCACCCTTGACCTCAATGCGTCCCATGTGCGGACTCTCGCCGCCTGTCAGGCGCACCTGATAGCCCAGATGATCACACTGGTGCTCATCCATCCGATTGCCACAGTTGTTGACGCCATCGCAGACTTCGATTTTTTTTACACACTTGCCCCCGCCGCAATTAAACTCGCAGGGTTCATCAAAACCACTGCGAAAACTGATTTGTGGGCTGCGTGGCGTGGTGACTTCCGCATTTGGATTGGGCAGAAAGTCCGGCTCTTCCTCAAAGTCCGGCTGCGGCTCTGGCTGCTCCTTTTGCTTAGGTTGTGGTTGCTCCTCAGTTTTGGTGGAAAAGGGATTGGGTAGATTTGGATGGCTGCTATGGTAGAGGCGGCTGTGCTCGTGGGGATAGTGGTGGTGGTGAAAGTGGTGGTGCGGGTGGTGTTGATGTTGTTTGGGTTGGGGCTGGTCTTTTGGCTTATCGAACGGATCGGGCATATTTGGATGACGCTTGTGGAACTCACGACTGTGACCCCACGTGTGCCAGTTATTGGAATTTGAATTTGGATAGGATTTCGTACTGCTGTCGGTATCCACTCTGCGTGTGCCCCTTTGGAAGTCAGTCGTGTCATAGCCGGATGAGTACGTCGTGGGATTTAGGGTTTGCTCAGTGCGCGCCGTTTCACCCGCATCTGGAACAACAGAGTCATCGTCAGCAATGTCCAAGCTTTCCTGTTCGCCCGCCACAATCAGTTCAACCTCATCGTCCGGCGTCTGTCTACCTCGATGAGGTTCTTTGGTCGTCGTGGTCGTAGTAGGGATGGGAGTCGTGCTAGTCGGCGGCTTGCTAATAGCGGACGCAATGGCGGATTCAGCCCGCTCGGCTAGTGCCTCCTGCGCATTGCCGCTGTGATTGAAATAGGGCCGCAGCATCAAACGCAGCGCCTCACCGAGCGCTACCTTTGAGGGTGTCTCTGCTGCGGGAGCAGCACCTTGTGGTGGATTGTAGAACTGATGGTTGAAGGGCGGTGGCCTCAAGCCGATTCTTTCTGTGGTGGTGGTCTCTGAATCACCATAATCCGCTTCATCATAATCTCCCCTGTCAATAAAAGGGTCAGGTTCGCGGGCACGAGGTGGCACCTTCTGCCAGGAAGCATTCTGTGAATGCGCAACCCCCGCATAGGGCGGACTATAGTGCGGGTGATTGGCTGGATTAGCAGGTGTGGCATTGAACACAGGCGGATAAATCGGGAATGTGCGGAGATTCGAAGTCGTCGAGCTCGTGGTGGGAGTTGTTGTAGTCTCGGGCAGTGATGGGCGGGAGGGTGGCTGCAACCCACCATACAAATTCGATTCATTAGCCACAGGAAGGGGCTGACCACGATAAGTGGGACTGTGATTGGCAGGCACAGAGGGAACGGGAGGAGGAACTTGACGGAAACTAATATTTGGCTGATCTATTGTTGCTTGGGTATCTACATCGGGATTATAGTCGTCCAGGTCTAGTGGTCGCTGTCCTGGTAGGGTACGGGCAGGATTGGGTTGTGGGTGAATTGGAGTAAAGCCTGAGGGCTGAGAAGGAGGTGTAGGCGGTTGCAGACCACCATACAAATTAGATTCAACCGCTGGAGGATAAGACTGACCATGAAAAGTGGGATTATGATTAGTCGGCACAGAGGGATAAGGAGGGCGAAAATGCTCGCGAGGCTGCTGATGCGATCCGCTTGGCAGCTGATCCCTAGGCTCTTCAGCATATCCATCGGGTTCGTAGTCGAGATTTAAAGGCTGCTGTCCTGGTAAACTAGCCGCAGGGTAGCTTCTTTGAGGATTGTATGGTGTGCCTGCCGTATGCCAGTCATTTGTCTGGGAGCGACTAAAATTCTGACGTGACAAGTGGACAGTCTCCACGGGCTGAGCATAGTAAACATTGCTTGTGGTGGGCGCCATGGGCGCCAGTGGCGTTTTATATACTGAATTTGTGGTAGTTGGTTGATAATTACGATTCGGCTGCAGTGAACCCTCCACATATAATACGCTCTGTGTGGGCGCCTGTCGATTGTAGGAGCTCCCGTGGCCAGACCAGCCGTTAGCGACTGTCTGCTGTGCGTCCTGCCCAAAGCCAATACCCGACGGACGTTCCATATTCATGTCACTCCAGCGACTTCCGCCTCTGACAACTGTCGTTTTAATGCCCGAACCACTGCCGTACTGATCGGCACCGCCGTAAACCGGCTGTACGTACGCCTTCGGCTCGCGAGCGTCTGTAAGAATCAGGAATTATTTATGAAATGTGGAAAAATATCGGGTAATGAATGTTAGTAACCGTGACGCAGATCAATCCAACCATAGGAGTTCTGTGCTTGCTTTGACTGATAGTCACATCGATCGTGTGTGGGCACCTGAGTGCCTGGAACACACAGACGCCGAGATACACTGAAAACCTGACCACCGGGACAATCAAGGAATAGCGCCTCCGAGTGTTGGGCTGCACAGCTGATAAATTTGTTTGCCAGCGTCGGATGCTGATAGTTGCCCGTCAAACCAAATGGACACCTTATCCTAACGCTAGTTCCCGCATGTTGAAGCTGCTGCCACCACTCGTAGAAGATCTGCAGCTCGCTTAATAAGTAAACCCGATCGATGCGCTGCACTTGCTCCTGGGGTTGACATCGGCGCTGCGACAGGCTAAAGTGTTGACCGTTGGGACAGCTCTGAAGGCGCGTGATGCCCCCATCACAGCTCAAATACTGCGTACAGTCAAAAGGATAAGCGTAATTGCCCACTGCAGCACGTGGACAACTTATAGCTGTAAAAGGAGAAGATCATCAGGTGTCCGCTTTTCCTGAGTTCTAACGGGCCAACTCACACTCCAACTGCTCTAGGCCAAGATCCTCTGCACCGCTAAACAGGGAAACGCGATCTGCCGCCAGCACGAATTCCGCTGACAGGCAGTAGCCACGCGAGAGACTAAAAACCTCATTGGGCAGGCACTGCCTGATCGTTGTATGTCCCTCATCGCAATACAGATAGCTTTTGGCATCAAAGGGATGTGCGTAAAGGCCATAGACATGGTCAGGGCAAGCCAAACGATAGGAGGGAACAGTGATAGAATTAGGGTTCGGATTGGTGATGGACTTAGCACAATCCGCTTGGGCGGCGTGATCGCAGACGCTCCGTAATCTATTGAAAGCTGTACCGGAGTCACAATCCTGAACAAATGTCTGGCCATTGGCGCAGTTTAGAAACTTGGAGCAATCGTAGGGATGCGGTTGAAGTCCACCAACACCAGACGGACATTGCACAACTCCGTTAACAGACTGTAAATTAAACTGCGGCTCTCGACCCTCAGGCACCGGGTGTTCTTGGTAGAACTCATGCTGCGTCTCCGTTAGATACTCCACTCGATCGTATGCGGCCACCAATTCATCCCTGGCCACGCAACGTCGTTGGGAGATGCTAAAGACCTCACCCTTTTCACAGCTTTCAATAGAGGTCTGTTGATCGCGACAGTTTAAATACTTGGTACAGTCAAAGGGATGCAAATAGAATCCAACTGCATTTGCGGGACAGGTGACAGTAGTAAGGTCTAGCAAAAGGTCAGCTGGGGAGAAAAAACCTATCAGGATCACTTAAACATCCATTTACAGGGATTATCTTACTCGAGAGCTGAATATTTATATAGGCATAGTCCAAAAAGTCATGTGACGTGAGCTGCTGGCGAGGCGCGCACCTGCGAGTTGACAGACTATAAACAGATCCCGCTGGGCAAGGCTCCACCTGCAGCAAACCATTCTGACACAGCACAAAGTGACCGGCATGGAAGGGATAGGCGTAGTTGCCACGCAGATTGGATGGACAGGATTTTAGTCCCGACTGGAAGGCCTGACTATCCGTATAACTGTAGCCGCCGCCTTGAAAGCTGAGCTCCGAAAAGAACTTGACGCGTTCCGCTCGGGTCACTTGTCTACGCGGTCGACAAGCCCGTTGAGTAAAGCTATACGCCATATCCTCTCCACAGCTCAAAATAGACATCACTCCTCCAGCTTCGCAGCGAACATACTTTCCAGCATCGTAGGGGTATAGATGAAGACCATCCGTGCCCGCCGGACAGCGGGTCAGCATCAGAGCTGAAGAGGATACAGCTCAAAAGGTATGCAGACCGAATAATACGAGCTCACTTACAATATTCGTAGCTGATCTCTGAGACAATGTAAGTCACATAGTCGCTGTACACAGATTGTGCCTTAGGCTGGCAATAACCTTTAGATATACTAAAGACGTGACCAGGAATACAGCTCTGGACAGCCACTTTGCCAGCCTTACAATTGAGGAACTTGGTTTGATCGAAGGGATGAACAAACAGACCTTCGACGCCTCCGGGGCAGAGAAGATCACTCAGCCGGGCGGCAGCTGAGAGGATTCGTTAGGATTACAAACTAAACAAGCAAACAATCGAGCAACTGGAAGCGGATGAAAAGCAAAAGATGATACCAAAAACCCAAATGAGAAGCGAATGGAGTAAGCAAAGCAAAACATAGGCAGATAATAGTTCAACTTACAGGAGAAATCAGTTTGGGCAGAGTGGGCTCCAATGGGAACACAAATCAAACTGTGGACATCGAATATTTTACCCGATGGGCATTGCTCAAGACGCGGTTGCACACCAATTCCACAAATTACATATTTATATGGGTCATTGAGGTAGGGAAATTGACCCCGAGCGCCTTCTGGACAAATGAGTCCCCCAGAAGCGCCATTCGTTTGACCTAGGTTCGTGTTAGTTGAGGATGTCTATTAAATATACGAGCCGGACGTACCTTGAGCTGATTCATCAACGTAAGAGCGACCATCACCGCAATCCACCTTGTGCTTGTAGTCGCAAACCAACATGGATGAACTGAAGGCAGTGCCGGGTCCACAGCTCTGGATAAAAGTCTGTCCGTTGGCGCAGTTCAGGAACTTGGTGCAGTCATAGGGATGTGGCTGTAGGCCGTTCACGCCCGCTGCACACTTGGGCTGTGTATTCAGCTGCTGCATTCGGGCCGAGCGACCGGCTTGACCCTCACAGGCTACTTGGGACAGGTTGTCACAAGTTTCCGTTAGGGCATTAAAAGCCGTGCCCGGTGAACAGGTTTGAATAGTGGATCGACCATTTGCGCAGCTGATGAAACGATGGCAATCGTGGGCATATGGCTTAAGTCCTCTAAACTGAGCTGGACAGGCCGTATCCCGTTCATAGATTGGCTGCTCTCGAGCTTGGGCATTGTTGGAATGCGCCGATGTTGATAACCCGGACTGCGCCGACTGTCCATCAGCATAGCTGCCAGGTTGATAAGCGAACGATTCGTGTAGCTGTCGAAGTCGTAATTGAGAACATTTTGTGTGCGATTATTATGGGTTTATATAGATTGAATGGATAGGTAGAAGATAGACTTCCTGTTTATCAAGCATTGAATATCAATTCGTATCAATTAAGTAATAAATCGCCATACTTACAACCAGCACGAGGAGCGCCAGTCCAAGGCACAAAGCTCTCAAGATCATTTATATATATTTTTTATATAAATATATATATAATTTATGTATATAGTATTCTTATTTTCACTCAAACTGATAGCGTTGGCCCGAAAAGTGATACGAAAGATGCGCGAGAATTTCAATTTTAGCTGCCTCTGTCGCTGAGCTTCAAAACTCGACTGAGGAGGCAGCCTCCGATTCTCCAACAATTCTCAAGCTCAATTGGGCTGCCGCCGCTGCAGATAGGGGGATGATGCTGCAGCGTAGCTCCAATTGAATGCCGCCTTATCGGTCGTGGCAATCTCTAGACCTTTTCGTTGTCGCTTATCATTTGTTTTGGTTCCACTTGTCATACCCTGTACCAATAGAAGATGCGTAGGAAAGGGTATCAAGTTATGCAAACAGAAGCTAGCATCTTCCTTATACTTATTCTGAAGCTTTAAGAGCCAGATGCGCCATATTTCCTATTCCAAACGCAGATTAATTTAATCTATAATTAATTATAAGTATTTTTTTACCAATCGGACTAAGGAAAGAAGAGGCACAATCGCCGCCTACAGCGCGCAGCTTGAAGCGTGTCTGTATGAAAGTAAATAGGAATCTTTGTTCCGACAATACTCATCTCGATACGAGGTATCTACTAGTCGTGCACTCAACTAGAGCCCGATTCGTTGTTTACACTTATGTATGTTGTGG
Source organism: Drosophila kanekoi (assembly GCA_037075305.1). Taxonomy (NCBI): domain Eukaryota; kingdom Metazoa; phylum Arthropoda; class Insecta; order Diptera; family Drosophilidae; genus Drosophila; species Drosophila kanekoi. Next base: position 13,085,452 of record JBAMCE010000141.1, read on the forward strand.
GGGGTTTCACACAATTTATTTCTAAGAACGATGATGAGTCTTCATGGATGATGTGATAATTTACAATGGGACAGTTGTCCGGATTCGTGGACTTAGCCTCACGGCAGGCTCTATTTACCTGACAGTTAAACAAACTATTTACATCATAAGACTAGTGGCTCACTTGGTAACCGGCTTATCAGCAGGCGCCTCGTCCAAGAGTCGCGCGCGCCTTTGTATCTTAAGCCACAGCTGTTCGTACGGATGCTCCAGCTCTGTTGGCGTTTTGGGAATGCCCACGGCGCGTCTCATTTCCGGTGAGAGCAACAGCAGATTTTGCGCCAGGCCAAAACTGCTGGAGGCCACCCAATAGACGCACAGCGCCGACGGCACCGTGCAGGCTACAGGCACCATCAAGACGCTGAGACCTCTGAAAACATTGTTGGCTATGTTCTGTAGACGTGTGGGGGGACGCGTGCGCGTCATGGTCTGCAGCTCAACTATGGCCAGATTGATGAGTCCCAGTGTGACGGGCAGAATATAGGAACTATCTACTACAGTAAGATTTGGTATCCAGCCAAAGCCGCCAATTGTCAGCTCTGTGGCTATGATTTGTGCCTTCAACGTTGTGGGATCGGGCAACATGTAAACCAGATTACGCAAAGCTACAGACTGGAATATCCACAACGGTATTTGACCCCAGAGCACAATGACTGTCTTCATGGGATGGCAGTTATCACGCACTATTAAATTTTGCCATTGTTTCTTGATCTGCAAGGCAAACGTTTATATTTGAGAATCTCAGAAAATCCGTATTGAAAGTAGACAAACCGAACGCCTGTAGACAATTTGCGTTTGCTTGTCGCTCCACTTGAACTTTTGCTTGGCCATAGCCGCCTCCCGCTTCAGCTCCTCCACTATGGCCGGCATTTCCAGTGCAATCTGCTCTATCCGCGCCGTTATCTTGTGCTGGTAAATGGTCAGAGGCAACGTGACGACGCTGCGAAACAAAAACGTGGACAGAACAATAGCTGCCCACCACGGCAATCCGCTGTAGTCATGTATTTGGGTCAGGGCATCCTGCATGTAAGCCACAGGTGTGCTGTTCGACAGTGTCTGCCAGAAGCCGACCAGCCCGCCGGCGCTGGCCAGCTGCGATGCTGCCGTTGCTGCTGCTGCGGTTTCTGTAGAGGCATGCCGGCGTTCATGCCAGCTGAGATTTGGTGCACTCGCACGTAGATAACCATATTTACAGGCAGCGGTAAACTGGGATCGCCTGCAAACGCCCAAGAGTTGTGACATTCTACAAAACAAAAGCAGTTTGTTACCACATTATTTACAATGTGACCGTGTGCTGGCTTTGCAGAAAATACCGAAAAAAAATGTTATTTAACAGTCAGTGCGCATGTTAGAGATGGAGGAATTAACAGTGCTGTATCTTAATTGGTCGATGTTGCGTCGCACCGTTCGGTCGCACAAAAGTAAAATTAACGAGTTCAATAAAGTAAAGACACGGATTTATTTGGGATTATATAGTTAAAGTTATGAATATACCCCAATGGCATACAATACCAGCGGTGGCACTAAATCAAATATTCGACTATCTCGATTCTCGAGACCGCAGAGCTGCGGCCAATTGTTGTTGGGCATGGAGGCATCATTTTTTTCAAAGACGGTAAGTCCAACAGAATCCATTATGTACATATGCATGTGTATGTATGTATATAACATGCACAAGTGTATATGTGTATATATCTATGCATGGCTATGTTTGTGGGGATTTTCGCTTTTGCGTCTCAAACAAACAAAGTGCTGCTGCTGCTGTGGGTGACGCACAGCTGTTCTCCCAGATGCCCATCGGCAGGGGCGAGTGTGTGTTTGTCTTTTTGGCAAGCCTTGAAAGACAACAAAGCATTTATTAATACGTGTAATAACAAAACAAAGCGCGGCCATACAAACACACACGCATACAGGCGCACAATGAAAATGTTGCTACACCAATACAAACACACACGCATACACGTAGCCAAACACACAGCTGATGTCGACTTCGCTGCCACAGTGATCGAGAAAAGTTATCGTATAGGTTTTAACATAAAAACAATTAAAAAATTAATGCTAAATGCAAACAAAAAATATGTAATCAGTTATACAGATTAATTATAATTGTAAAATCCAGTCAATGCACAAACTGACTATATACTTATTTAGCTCAGTGTATATGACGTACAACGTTGAAACTGTTTTTGTTAATAGTTGTTTCTTTTTATATTTCTACTTTCGCTACGACAACAGCTATTTTAGAAACTTTCGCTTTCACATCGACGTGGCCCAGGATGACCAACTGACGTTCTTTCATCACAGCATGGCCAATCTGGCCAAGGAACTGGTCATAGTCTTCGATTTTCACAATGCCTTTCACATACAAAAGATGCGGCGGCTGCTCTACAAGTAAGTGCTAACCTATGCTCATTATACTTTACCAGAAATAATAATATTCTAATTGATTTCCTTAGAGCGGCGCGCTGTGATAATATTCGGGCCTTGCGTTTCCAAACCAACAATGTGGGTCTTGTGGCTGCCGGGAATATGCACAGCGAACATCTGGTCGCCATAGAACAGTAGGAGAAATAAGTAAAGCATTTCATTATCCTTGCTGAACCATTATTTCCCATTTCAGGTGCTTTGTGGAGCCACTGAAGTTGATTTTAGGCCGCAAGACTCAGGCGTGTCAGGTGTTGGATCTGGGTGCCATTGAAGCGCTTACCTATTATGGTCAGGACTTTCTCAAGGCCATGGGCAAGCCGCAGGAGCTGTTGCAGCTGACGCTTTCCAGCATTAAATACGATCCTAGTCACTATCCCATACTCGGGCTGGACACCACGCTGCTGCAAAAATGTGCCGCACTGCAAGTGCTCTCGCTGGACTACGACACGCTCAACGATGAGCTACTGCACACCATACAGGTGCTGCCGCTGCGTAAGCTGCTAATTGTGGTGCACGGCCTCGATCAGGAGGAGCATGCAGATGTCTCGGAGGCGGCCTGGTCTAACTTTTCCACGCATTTCACGGACATTGAACTGGTGCTGACGCTCGTCTATGCCTATGAGGCTGTTGAGCAATTGGAATTGCGCATTCTGCGCCGACATATGCCCGTCACGCACATACGCATGCTCTTCTGTGAGTTCATGAACGAAGAGGCGCTCGACTGGATGTCCTTGCACAATAGCGACACGCTGCGCAGCATCTATTACATAGATTCGGTGAGCAAGCATTCCAATCGCATTGACTACATGCGTCAGACCAGGCTTCAGGACCCATTTGTCATGCTGTCCTGGCGCTGCAAGCAGCTCGAGGAGATTGTCGTGCACGGCTACACCATGGATCCGCACAATCTGCTCGGCATTGCACGCCTACGCGGTCGCCAGCTGCGTCGTCTTGAAGTATCTCAAATCGACTGGGAACCCAACGTGGCAGCGCAGCCCGTTTTCAACCAGGTGAGTGTCTGAGTTTTATGCCTAAGTTCTCCAATCAGACTGATTGTTTGCAGGAAATGTGCTCGTTGTTGGGCCAACAATGGAGGCCAGTTGAGCCGGAGCAGTTGCCAAGCGAAGGCTATGGCCCTGTGGACTATGATGTCCGCGATAAGTATGTTTTTGAATTAATGCGAAAGGATCTGAGCCACTGAAGCACAAATCAACCAAAAATCGAATAAACCAACGTCATGCAGCAACAACAACAACAACAAAAACACGACTCACAATATAATACAACATGACACGTGATCAAATCGAGCGCATAGAAATTTGTAGCGTTTAGCAAACTTTTACGTAGGCAACTAAAAAAAAAACAAACAAACAAAAAAAGAATACCCTAAAAGGAAGAGCGATCAATTGAACTTTCTATTAAGTTAAATAAAACGATTTTTGATAGATAATGCAACAAACGTAAATAGTTATAAAATTGGCAAGCCTTTATACAACTTACAATTTTCTTTCGTGCGTTAAACTATGTAAACTTAAAATTAAATTTTGTTCGGCCACACAGCAAAAATGAAAGCAACAAACGGCATAAAAGACTTGAGCACTTCAAATGCAAAAGAAAAATGAAAACGAATTGTAAACAAAAACCCAAAACAAAAATAACAGGCAGTTTGTTGTAAAAAAAAACGTGTAGAACAACAACAAACAGCGACAGATATAAGTTAGGTAGAGAGTGAGGGAATGAGGGAAGATAAACATCATTTTATAAGCAACAACAACTGTGATTTAAACAAAATGCAAGCAAGCAGAAGAAAAGCCAGTTACAGCAGCAGCGGCAGCAGCAACATCAACAACAACAACAAACAAACAATTGTTAAGCAAATTGTCTAGTTAGCTAAGTAAAATATTAAAAACATTTAAGAAAAACAAAAACGTGTTAAAAAATGATTGTAAACCAAGAAAACACACAAAAAAAAAATGAAGACCAATGTCAAATTGTTAGCTCAATCAATTGGCAAAAAAAAAACCAAACAAAACAAAAAAAATTGTTAACTTTTGTAATATGAGAATATGAGAATATGTAATGTAAAGTTGGCGCTCAATTGTGATAGAACAACAACAAACACAACAAATGTAACAACAACAGCCAACAGATCGCACACAATCCGATCCGATGGTCGTTTCGTTCGCCAAGCGCCGCCATTTGTGTAGTTTTCCAAAGTGATATTAGCAGCTTATGTAAAGCAAAGCAACAATTAACAAATGCATATTGTAAACAACACACGTCTGTGTATATACATATATTTAATAATATAAGACACACATATGTATATTTGTGACAGTCCAGTTGAATGGCGTGTGTTGTCAACTTGTTAAGCGAGACATGCGTTAGCCAGAATTGATAACCAAAAACCAATTCAAAACCGTCAAAAACCGATTCAATCAATCGTAACACTTGAGTATTTTGTATTTTCGTAGCAACAGGCATTCATTTATACAATAACAACTAATATAGTTTACTTATGTTTGCACAAAAAAACAAACAACAAACAAACAAACAAAATGCAGCGCAGTTAGTATACAAAGAACACTGTTGCCAGGACAATTGCCCCTGGGCACAGAAGCACCAGCAGCTGAGCAGCTAGGCGAAAAAATATGTAAACATAAATGGTACCTGAAGATCACTTTGAGCATTTACGCGAACAACTCACAAAGAACTTTGCTCAAATTAAGCTAAAACAAATACAAACAAAATATATAAAAAAACAAATCTATTAAATGAAATAAACGAAAGACTGAACAAAAAGCGTTGCAAAGCTCAGCGTCAAGGCCAGCCGAGGGGCAGTTGTCCAAAAAGTACCAAAAATGCAGCAGCAGCAACAACAGATTAAACAAATGCGATCTCAAAGACAACACTGAACACTATCCAACCATATGTGTTATGTACATATATATATGCATACATATAACTTACAAAAACTCAAAGCTATGCATGTATTTTTGTTATTAACTTCAATAGCGAATATTAATTTATAAAAAAAAAGATACAAAAGAGTGCAAATCATGTGTAATAAGAAGCAATCGTCAATGTGTGTGTGTGTGTGTATGTACAACAACAACCACAATGTAATTTAGTTAAGCCTAGTACATACCAACAACAACAAGAACAACAACTGAATGTGATAAACGTGTCATGCTGCTTCCAACAACAACAACAAAAACAACAGCACCAAAGAAAACACACATGAATCTATTAAACAAAACGCAACTGTTCCAAGCTATTCCCTTAATGGAAATTCTTTTTTTAAATGCTACCTAGCAAAAGTCAATAATTGTAGCTGGAAATTTGCAGAGCTTCTATGCAACTGATTTATGGTTTAACAATCCATTCAAGTATTACAATTTATTCACGCAAACTGCAAACGCAAACACTTCCAACGCTGCGTATGAGTAACATTTTATTTTGTATACAAAAAGAACACACAACAAAAACAACAAATAAGTCTATATTTTATATGCCATTTATTGTATTTAAAATTTCGAAAAGAAAACAACAACATTTTTTGTAAATCATTCCATACACAAATTAAGCTAACGTATGTATTAGAAAAAGATACAAAAAAAAAAACAAACAACCAACAACAAGCAGCAAAAGAACAGCAGGAGATGCAATTAAGGGGGAACAGGAGGTATGTTAGAATAGAAGAATAGAAAAGAACAAGATGTAAGAAGAAGAAACAGCCGTGCATTATGAACAACAACAAAATTTATATATATGCAAGTTATGCTTAAAGATAACATAAGAGCAAAAGTGTATAGAAGAAAGCTGTGATAACAAAAAGGCAAACAACAAAACAACACGAAACACAACAACAAAGGGAAGAGTTAGAAGCAAGGAGAACTTAAAGTACACAAAGCCAATGCGAAACATATGCGACCAACCAAAGGTTAACAACAAAACTTTTGCAAAAACAAAACTAAAAGAAAGAAAACAAATCCAAGAAAAATCAGTAAGTGAAAACGTTTAAGAACAAGTAGAAAGCAGAACAGCCAAAACAAAACAAAAATAAAGAAAGTGGCTGGTTCTAAGTTGATATGAAATATGCAAAATAGTTAACTTAGCGAATGAACTTAAAAAGATAGAAAACAATTAAATGAGCACAAGATATGGGAAAACTTTTCAAAGCAAAAGTGACTTGAGAAAACTTGAAAACTTGAAAATTGAATGTGAAAATTGAAGTGTTTAAGCAGAAAAAGCAACAACTGAAAGAAAAAACAACCTGCGAGAAACTGTGCACATTACAAAACCAAAACAAATATCTATGCTAACGGGCATGCGATTATTTTAACTATTTCAAAAAACGAAAATAAAAATGCATTATTTTATTTGCTAGCCTTTTTTCAGTTGTGCAAAGAATTTTACGCTTCTTTGTGGCATACGCAATATCATAAGTTTAAGCAAGTTACACAATAAAAACAAATTATAAACCACATTAAAGAAAAACAAACACGCAAATTTGACAGTAGCAATGGAAATGTATTCTAAACAAAAAATCTAATAAACTTCAATAAACAACGTTTAAAAAGTTATCAAGATATTTGGAATCTTTAATATCATAAAATCTATATATAATTTCCCGGTTAAATCTATCATCTATCTATCTCCTAGGCACTTTTGGCTATGTTTAATGCTATTATTGAAATCGAAAACTTTATTGGTCAGTAATGAAAAACTTGATAAGAATTTATTGCAGCTTCTTGCAGAAAATGAAAGGAAGGAAGTGACAAGGAAGTTGAAGATGCTGAAGATTATATAATGCCAGCTGCTCGTGGAGAATTGCAGATCAACTTTAAAGCTCTCGACCTGGCATTAACCTTAAACAGCACAGTTAAATGTAGTCTTTGGCTAATACAAAACTATATCCATACACTAGTCTGGAGCTCAACTCAACTACCGAGGATTGCGTCCAGGAACTCTAGCTGCGAGCTGATACAGGTAAGTCCTTGCTTACCTATCCAACATTCACTCATAAAAACAATAAGCATTCATAAGCAAAGTTGGATAATAGCTTTAATAACCCGCATGAGGTAAAGTTATGGCCGAGCTGGATAATAAATATGAGATAGGCCACGCCTCCGCTGCCCCCTCCCACCCCTCCTGCCAACAAAGCTGTGACAGTCGTTTCAATATATGTATTTGATTGCCTACTTCAGGGCGCCAGCAGCAGCTGTTACACAATCAAAACATCAACAAAAGGCGCACCCAGCGCACTCACACACACAAACATACCAGACAAACACACGCACACACACACACGCAGTTGGTAAATACTTCCGGTTGCTGTTGCTGCGCGCAGACGCATAAACCGTGAGCTGTTTTCAGTCCTTGAACTTTTGACCTTGTTTTGGATTTTTCTCCAGCTCGGATGTTATGTAAGCGGCAGCAGCTGCGTTATGCAACAAGGCGCACGGCTCACAGCCAATTGCAGTGCGAGTGAACAGTGCTTGTGCAACTGTAAGCATTTGGCGAGCTGATAAGACACATTTAGCCGGCATTTGGGCCCACAGATAGCGACTGTGAATGCGAATTGAATGACTGGGCGAAACTTATCTAGAAATTGGCCGCATTTGTTTGGCCAGACAGACGGACGAACGGATGTTATAAAAGAAAGACGAAGCTGTCGTCAGCATTCACGTAATAGAAATATGATATACATCTGATACCCAACGGCCCGGCTGACGCTAGTTGAATATAATTCTAACGCTCTCTAGCCTAGGTGCGTTCAAATACCGCACAGTTTGAGCGGCACTGACAGCACGGTGTACTGGCCAAACAGTTAGCGCAATGCTCTTCAAAACATTGTATACATACCCATTAATAATGTCTGAAAAGGGCCTATCAGTTAGTCGGGCAGTTGTGTGACACAAGCAAAAGAAAGAGCTCCCGTTACATGTATATATTCTGGATCAGCAGTAACAGACGTGTTATCATATCCATAGGGAACTAAAGGTATAGAAACTAGGGTATTACAATATGTCAGTTTTTAGCACCAGTTTTGCTTGGCACCTTACGAAATATAACAAATTAAGTTAACGACGAGAAATTTCGCATTCAAATTCACGCATAACATACACAGGTGGAAAATACCTCGTTCTTTCTATGCGACTTTCCCACTCCGTCAGCATTGAAAATTAAGGTTTAGCAGCTTTTTCTTAGTATAAGAAAGGCAGCAAAAATTTCATTAAGTTATGAATTTTCTTACTATTAAGAACAAAGTGAAGGAAGATACTCAGATGCTGGAAATGTATTCTAGAGCTGTCTACAGGGTATTGCCTAGTCGCAATTAGAGAAGCTTTCATCTATATGTATTGATCATGTTAGCCTTTTGGCTGCATTTTGCCCTCTAGTCATGATTGATACACACCAAGAAGCATAGAATATTTCAGGCATAACGTAAGCTATGCATGAGTAATGGCAGATATCACAGCAAAGAGTATATTTTATAGAGTATATCAGCACACACACACAAGTTGTATGAAAAAACGCAGAAGGAAAGCTTCGCTGCAGCAGCCGCTAGGAAAGCTAGAGCGTTAGAGAGAGAGAGAGTGAGAGAGGGAACAGTTCGAGCGTCTGCGCGTGCTCTCACTGACGCACACACACTCTCTCTTTTTATAGCTCGCGCTCTTTCGCTCTGGCTCTATGGGTCTCTGTCGCTTCGGCGGTTGAGCAGTCGATTTTTGCACAGTCGAAAAATTGTAAGCAGCAATCAACAGCAAACTGGGAACACAAGAAGCGAAGCAGGAAAAACGAAAACTGTAAAACTAAAGAAAAACCGTTGCATGAGATTTGCTTGTAAATTCAAAGCCGCGTGTGTTTTATTTTCTGAAATAAATGTATTGAGTGCGTTTTTTAATTAAAAGTATTGCATATTCTGTTAGCTGTTGTTGCTGCTGCATTTAAAAACGGACCCATATTTTGATACCTTTTACGAGCAGCTCCTTGGCTCAAAAGCTAACTGATATATATATATATATATATATATATACTCTAACCCAACGTAAACGGTGCTAAATAAAAAACTTAGCTAGCTGCTTTTTTAACTAGCACAAAAGGTGAGTGCACGCAGCGTGTTGCATGCAACATGAACATGCAACGGCAATGTCTGTCAAATTTATGAGTTTTCAATTCGCGCTCTCTCGCTGCCGCCGTGACGTAACTGTCAGTGTGTACGTACGTGTGTGTGCGTGTGTGCGTGTACGAGTGTGTGTGTGTGCGTTAAATATTGCTCATACGCCGCACTGCCAAGAAAAATAAACAGCAGCGCACATCTTTTGCATGCATTTAAATAATAATAAAGCACGGCATGCTGTGCATTGAAAGTTCTCAGATTTTGCGACAGGCGCCTGAAAAAGCTGCCCAAGCTATTGAAATCAATTGGCATCTTTGGCCAATTGCCCAAAAGACGCGACACTCACGTGTGTCGTCTGTGTGAATGCATTTTGGCAAGCGACTTGGTCACACACACACACAAATACACACACACACACTCACTCGCAATCAGTTGTTTATAAATAACTTTTGCTCAGCAATCGAACAAATATTCATGTGTGTGCGTGTGTATATGTGCATAAACAATGCCGGTATTTGCCGCCGCAAATGTTTGCCTGTCTTTGGCTTTAATTGCGACTCTGAACTGTTTATTCAATTTATTTGTTGTTGTTGTTTCTAGCAACAATTTGAACTTACATAAGACAAAGCGCCGGGGCAGATCAATGCAATTGTACACATTTGGTGCACTTAGTCAGCTAATTGTGCGATTTAGTTATGTCAATAACACTATTATTAACCTGTTTTAATCTCTCGTCATTTACAGCAAAAACTACAACAATAAAAGATGTTTGCATTGTGGTATCTAACGTTCGCCGTTGACGAAATACGGTAAGTTCTAAACAGTTTGACAAGCACTGCTGCCAACAGTGTGCCATTTTTAGCTGCATACTTTTAGGCAGCGCGTTAAGCTATGTAAACACAGGCTGTGAGCGTGGGGAAAGCAGGCCGGAAATGTCAACTGTTTGTTTAGGACACGTTGCCTTTGGGGGCTTTGTTTATTTACCGTTAGACACGAGTGTGTTACTTAACGGTTTAGGGGCGTTACAGTTAGCTGGCATTTCTCAGAACTAACAGCTTTACAGTTAACAGGATTACAGCAGCATTTAATTTAATTTAGTTTTATTATTATTGACAGCAAAAAAAAAACGCAAGTGCCTTATTTAATAGACAGAAAACGTTGTAAAAACATGAAAAACATTCAGTCTGTCGGCTATTTTCGGGCAGTTATAGGATTTGTGAATGGTTTACAACGAAAGCGTGCATTTAGCAACAAAGTCAATGTCACATGATAATATTTCACGATTTATATTTTTTTATTATTGTATATATATATATATTTTTTTTTTCCACTACAAGAAATCAACCAATAAACGCAATCTGCACACAATCTCGAGCAACCGGCTTTTTGTTGCCGGCTCTTGATGATAAGTGCAATTAGCGACGGCCACAAACACACGCTCGATTTGAAAGCCCGGCGAAATTTGCGAATTTGATGAGAAGCAAAAAAAAAAGTGTTTTGGTATCTTCTTCTTGGCATTTGCGTTTATTATCTAAGCTCTGGGCCTTTGCTTAATTAGCAAAAATAATAATGTGATAATTGAAGTTTGAAGCATTCGCATCCATTTCATTTACCAGCAAAGCTGTTGGGTAGCAAAGTCGAGGGCGTATACGTAATACCGAGGTACTTAGCGTCTGTATTTGTTTGCTTATCTATTTGCCGTACACGAGTTTTGTATCATTTGTGGCGTACGTGACAATGGAAAAGTTTATGCCGGGAAGAGTTATTGCCCAAATCTACACTTGTTCATTGCCTACTAGCCCTTATATACGAGATATATTGGCCTCTATATTAGGGGTATGTAAATTCCCAAGCTATTGGCTTGTGCAGCGAAGCGTAAATCCATTTCCTGTGAATGCATTCTCAATAGACTTGCCACAGTTTCATTTAAATCAGTTTAACTCTTTTGTTTATGTTTATTCCCACCAAATGCTCTTTCTAGACTTCAAATTTTCCTAACCTTTATTCTCTTCTTCTATATGGGATTCTATTAACAATAATGGTTTTTGTAAGCTCTGGCAACTCTTGCTCCTGGTTATTGCAACTAGGCGTTACAATGTTGCTTATGTCAATGGTATAGAATAGTTCAGCACTTAACATTTATAGATATAACCACCTCATAAAATTTACAGATAAAATTAGCTTTTCAAGATTTTATTTACATTATTTTATTAACATAATGTTATTACACTGTAAATCATAGGCTAACACTGCCTGAGAGCGTTGCCATCTTGTCCTTTAATCAATTAATTTGAGGTCACACTCTTTTCATTTTATTTCTCTCTTTTCGCGCGTGCCTTTGCCAAGCTCAGATTGCAATTTCGTGGTTGTCTATTAAACGAGTTAGTTTAAACACTTGCAAATTGTTTATTCGTCAAGCAATTGTGTGTTTGCAGTTAAAAATAGTTGTGGTGAGTGAATTGCAGTAAAAAATAGGCAAAATGCTTGGTGCAAAGTCGTAGAAAGTTCTGGCAAAGTACATTGGCTATGCGAAGAAGAAGAAGACAGACGCGCACATTTTGCCGGTTTAGCACTTTTATCTTTTAATTCCTGTTCATATTTTGTTGTAATTTATATTGTTTACTTGGCAATTTTATTTATTTTTCTTATCATTTTTCTTCTGTTTTTTTGTTTTTGTTGCATTTTGTTTTTGTAGAAAGCGTTTGGCCTGGCTTTTTAGTTCCAATAAGCCAGCGCAGCCAGCGTTAGAAAACAAACCGACGCCTGCAGCCGCGCCCACACCCTCTCCTGCACCTGCCCCAGCACCAGCACCGCAACCGACTGCGAAACCTAGTCCTACCGCACCCTCGTTAAAGCCTGCAGCAGCGCCTGCCGCCGCTCCATCGAAACCAGAACCGCCAAAGCCTGCAACTCCTGCGCCGCCTGCGGTTGCCACACCAGCGCCTGCAACTTCAGCAGTAACTCCTGTGGTTGCACCAAAGCCGACGCCAGCACCCAGCGTTCCTGCCCCCGCACCGGCACCAAGCACTCCTGCAACTACAGCCAAACCGACAGTTGCAGACGCAGGCGACAAGATGCCAATTCCTTTGCCCAAATCCTTGACCGAGTCCAATGGCACGGCGACCAATGGCAACGGTGTCCTCCACGACGGACTGGACAATCAGCTCTTCGATGCGCAGCTGCCGACCAACAAGGGGCTAAAGGTCGATAAGGAGCAGCTAAAGGATGCCAGCCAGGACTTCATCAAAGGCGAGGCCAACGCCTTTGTGCAGTCCATCAAGGAGGCGCAGCAGGCGGGCACCCGGTAAGCTCCACCCGCACGCTTGCATATTTTCATTTAAAATTCGTTTTTTCTTAGCCTCTTATTTTAAGTTGTTTTATTTTTGTTTTTAATTAGTTTTCGCGTGCGACAACTTCCGCATGGCAGCTCGGCAAGCTCTCCGCGGGCGGGTTCAACGAACTCCGTTGACTTCTTGTCGCTAAAATAGTTGCCATGTGGCGGCACACGTTGCTGTTGCAGCACAAAAAATATGTCTGACTGTAATAATGCACCGCTTCATCATGATGATGGTCATGATGATGATGGCGATGACGATGACGCTGTTTATTTTAGTTTCATGTTCTGTGCTTGGGCGGACAGCTCTCGGCAACTGGCGTCAACTGCCTCTGTGCTGCGCCTGCGGTTGCAGTTTTTTTTTCATTCTTGGGTATTTTGTATACCCTGTACACGTTGATAAGCAAAACGAGGCAGCTCCCCATGAAGTATTTGATCTGCTCAATAAGTGATGAAGATTTATTCTCTGTTCCGATAACAATTGTTATTTCTCAGATATGATTTGAAGAAGAGGCTTACGCCTGCTTCTCCTGATGTGAAGCCCAATGTCTCAGTAACTGTCTGCAGGTAATTTTCAAGTCGTGCGCTCTTCTCCAGAGCACCCATGTTTTTTAAGGGGTTCCTTGTGCTTGTCGCATCTGGCTAAACCCGAAAAAAAAGTATATATCGCCTCTAATTGCTCGCAATTGATTTTCCATTAATATTAATGGAACCTTGCACGCAAGCCTTGCACTTGCCAGGTGGCTCAAGGATGTGGCCCAATCGCCAAACAGAGAGAGAGAGCGAGAAAGTTGCCTTTTGGCAGCTCGCCCACACTACATTTTTAAATGAAAAACTGAAAAAACACCGCACTCTGCCTATGCAAATGGGTTCTTTCTGGCCCGTGTGTGTGGTGCAGTGCGGCGCGGTGTACGATTTTGTCGCCTGTCGTCCGGGTCACATGATCTCCCCCATGCCGAGTTTATATTTAAACGTGCATGTTTGGAGACGCAACGCAACGCAACGACTGTCGCCGGGCAACAAAATAATTTACTTGGATTTATATAAATACACCCTAACCGAGGGTGCCATGAATTTATCGCCATGTGCGTAACGCACTTCGAAATATTCTTAATGGGAATAGGAAAATTCTACTTGCCTAGAAACTACTCAAACTATTATCTAAGACTTCACGGCTTGATATAGTGGCTAACCATATCAGATAGCTTTCATAGGAACAAAGCTAAAGATATTCTTACCAAGCTCTTCAATTACAAGTTATTTATATATTCTTATACCCCTGCAGAGACTATAACAATTTTGTCTGGAAATGTGTAACGCATCAAAGAACTTATCTCCGGCATCAAAAAGTGGATCAGAATCATCAGCCGGGTCGATATACATAGCCATGTCCGTCCGTTCCTTTGTCCGTCTGTCTGTTTCTATGCAAACTAGTCTCTCAGTTTTAAAGCTATCTTCATGAAACTCTACATACGTTCATCTTTCTGTTACGCGCAGTTCATATGTCGGAACCATCTGAATCGGACCACTATATCATATAGCTCCCATAGGAATGATCGGTCGAAAATTAGGTTCTTGTATGGAAAACTTCTTTGTTTATCAAGATATCTTGACCAAACTCGGCATTTATTACTTTAGTTATGTTCCTCATATATATTACAAATCGTATCAACATCGGGCCATTATATCATATAGCTGTCATAGGAGCGATCGGTCGAAAAGTAGATTCTTGAAACTTTTTTGTTTTTCTAGATATCTTGACCAAACTCGGAATATACTAGTCTTATCATGCTCACTACACATGCGAAAACTTGTCAAGATTACACTACTTTAAGATATGGCTAAATAGGAGGAAAGTAGCTTCCATAGAACCAATTGCTACCCAGTTGTATGTCTGCAAGCGTATATAAACTTCGGCACTTGTTTGTTTATTTTTACATTAGCTTGTTGTTTTAGATTTTACTTATGATGTGTGTGCGGCAAATTGGCTGTGCAACGTTGCAGCAGCAGCTTGCCTCCTGCACAGCGCTTTGTCTTAAATTTAGATGGATTCATGTATAATACTACATATTATCTGTATATATTGTATAGAACTAGTCCGTTGGCGTCATGCCTCATCTCGTAATTGCTAGAGTTCGCTTTTGTGCGGCTGATGGACAGTGTCCGTCAAGTCGCTTGGGTCGGTGGTTGCTTCATTTGACGTTAATGTATAAGCCCCCTATACATACAGATATATATCTATATAGATATATGTATTTGGTTCGATTTTTTGGCACACGCGTTTGCAAATTGCTTTTGGCAAGCGACGCTTTTGAAGTGCTGCCAAAATATTGTTTAGCAAACAAACAAAGGCAGCGAAAATCGTATGACAACCTGCGCAGAGCTTTTAGCAGGTTGTATATCTGAAAAATATACATATATCTATATAATATCTGTTGCATGGAATAGCCGCAACTCTGTTCCACACAAATGACGGCCAATTGCCTGGAAAGTGAGAGCATTAATTGAACTCGTGCCTGGCTGCCCGCAAATTGAACTAATTAATAACACATTGCCCAAATGATTTACTAAATGTGTTTTTTTTTTGTTTTCGGCATATTCCTATTTTACTTCCCCCTTTTGCCAGCAAACAGCTACCGTATTTTCATTCACTCAATGATTCAACTGTGCAAACAAACGCGAGTCTTATGCAATTCATATTTCAAGTTCACGAGTCTTGCTGGCACGCCCACCGCGCCGCACCCAGCTGAACTTTCGTGCATGCAAAATGCACTGACATAGAGCTGAAAAAGTACTACATCTAACCAAATTTTCAAAGTACATCCATAACATATTCAAAATGCGCACAAAAGGGCGGGTTCTAGGTTTCCACCAAATCAGTTTTCTGCACTACCAAGTTTTATATATACAAGGAGAACAATTAAAGCTTTATCTATATACTATATGAGGCTCTCGCTACAAATTTACAACTTAATTACGTCCCTTTATAATCCATTTAACAGATTAAGTGCTATAAAACACATACGACTAGTGATAAAGTTCTTGGCATATATAGAAAGAGTCGTGAATCCATTCAATCTAATGACTCATTTCAGTCTGTTTAATGAGTACTGTGAGTATTGCGTGTACTTATGTACAAAAGTACTTTGTGTCTTAGTTTACCCGTATGCTAAGTGCTTGCTTAACTACATGTCAAAACTGCCTGCCAGCTGTAGCAATAGAGAGCATATTGTCGTCGTCAGCTTTTCAAGGTCGATGCCAACCCCCTGCGAAAGTATATACATATGCACGAGTATGTATGGGTATTCGTGTGTATGTATGGGTATTCGTGTGTATGAATGGGTATTCGTGTGTATGTATGGGTATTCGTGTGTATGTATGGGTATTCGTGTGTATGTATGGGTATTCGTTTGCATGTATATGTACTTGTTGTTGCCGATTTTGGTATAACATCTATTGTTCGGGGCCGGCCGCCTTGAAAGCTAGCTGCTGGGATTTACGTAATCTCAGCGCCACTTGAGCAGCAATTGAAAACGAAAGCAAAAAAATAAATGAATATAATAAAAAATGGGAAAATGGGAAAATGTGCAAACGACGATAAAACTGAGGTTATGTAATGAACATCATCCTGTGCCACCTGGCATTGCGGCCTGAGCAAATGTCAGCCGATGAATATCTTGGATTTCATTTTAGTATAATTATAAGAATTAATCTAATTTGTGCGCCACAAAAGCAAAAGCAAAAGTTCTTTTGAAAGCAAGAAATAAAGCATATAGATATATAGATAGGAAAAAATATACTCTAGGTGTTATCTTTGCTTCTTGCTGTTGTTTTTGCGGCTTGTTGCATAAAACTCGTTGGCAACTGTTCAAATATGTATGTGGATATTTTAATTTTTGCCCGTCTAAACAGCTAAAATATGTTCGATACAATATCTAGAACTGTCTGTTTTTCTATCTGATGTTTATAATTCAGGCAGGTTGCCTTTGCTTTTTCTTATGCATATATACCTTGTATATAGGCATGTATACCAGGTATATATGTAAAAGCTTGATTTTGTTTTTCAAAATCAAGTTCAAGATTTTAGCGAAAACTTTTTCAAATAGTTCATATATACAATGTTGAACAGACTTTTTGAATTTATGATACTTATGTTAAATGGCCTGAATAGATGCTTAATTTAACAAATACGCTATTGAGAAAATATGCAAAAACATGATTTCTTCATTTTCATTTTTGTTCTCTATATAAACTCAAGTCTTCAGCTGACCAGTTTCCTGTTTGTCTTTCTTCTTATGATTATTCTTTTTTCAAAATTTCATTATTTTATGTGCCAAAAATATATATTTGTAAAATGTGTTCATATTTCTTATAAAAATGTAGAATATGCGATTTCTGGCACGTCTTCAAAAGACGCTGTTCCCAGCACTCTTCCCAACACTGTTCCCACTGTGATCACATTTGCCAGGCTTTTATTTCGCAGCTCGGCTTGTTTGAATAGAGTAAATATTTACACTTAATACTAGCAGAAAAAAAAGAGCGCAAATATAAATAAGTGTTGTGGTGTGGTGTGGGTTTTTGTTAGCTGTGCCCTGGGAACAATAAATTTCGATTAACTTTGATTACTTTCGTCAGGTTCTCGTCACGGGCGCAGCCCTATAACTACTTCTCATTGTGGCGAGTGTCGTTATAAATTAAACGTACATATGTATGTATTAGTGTTCCTCAATAATTAAGCAATGTTTGCGCTTGCATATGTGTATGCGTGTAAGGCTGTGTGTCATGTGAGGCAGGCACCGTTAACTCTGCTCAGTCAGCAACACCAGCAAGCAGCAGCACGCCCCCATATAGGCTGCGGCTATATAATCCGCTGCCGCTGCCGCTGCAGTCGGCGACAGACAAGCGCTGCCGCCGCTAACTGTACCATAAAATTGTTGTATACGTATGCAGTTAGTTGCAAGGCGCTGCTCACCTCTCCCTCTCGCACTCACTCACTCGCTCACACATACACCCACACCCACACGCATGCAAGTTGCATTGTTGCGAACACTTTCCTTTTTGCATACATTTACACTAGACAACATGGCATTGGCCGCACTGCTTCCACTTGCTGTCTGCTGAGCTTTCTACCGTTACGTATTCGCGCTCTTTTGCGCTCGCATTTTATGAATAAAAAGTGAAGCTTTTTCGTTTTGTCATACGTCACGTCCTACGTCAATTGCCAGTTGCCAGGCTACTAATACACGCACACACCAGCAGCAGCAGCAGGCAGCAGCAACAGCGTAGCAGGAGGCAGGCCTCACACACAGTCACATGAACACATTTGAAATACCACTGCAAAGCTTTTTGCTCGTCTCTCTTTCTCGCTGCCGGCTGCGCTCGCATCTGTCTGTGTGCTGCCTGTGTCGTTGAATGGTTTGAAAGTGAAAGAAGAAGGGTGCCTGCCGCTTGTCGGCGCTGCGCTACTGCTGCTGCCTGCGTCGCTGCCGGTGCCCGACTGACAGCCGACTGCAGCTGAGCCAAAGAACAAAACTTTCTGATCATTGTAACGTTGGACGTTGAATTCTACGGTTGCAAAGGTGAGCCGTTCTCCAAAGAAAATAAGAAACAATAAATCCAAATAAATCCAGTGCATAAGCTGTGATCAAGTTATTAGAAATATTTTTTAAATATACTTATCAAATTAAGTTAAGTGTTGCTGTGGCGCCTGAAAGCTTAGCCAGCAATTGGGAAAGAAAAGTAAAGGATGTGTGACCAGGCAACGTTACGTTCGTGCTGTGTGACCGATTCTCAGTAACTTTTTTACGACTTATGTAAAATTTGAGTCACACAAAAGTGCAGTTTGGCGTTTTGTATTTTGCATGCGCCAAAAGCGCAGCCAAACCGGTTACCGGCATAAAAATCAAGAAAAATATATATCTAAAAGTACGTTCAGCATTTTATTGCTGTATACCCATATTTAGTTGGCAGTAAAACTTTGCCTCTTCTTATTTTGTTTTCCGAGCCGCTTGCAATTGCAAAAACTGGTTTTCGCCCTGAGGGCAGCTTTCCAACAGATACGCAACCGTTGAGCTCTGCTGCAATTTTGTAATTGTACCCCGTAAAATAAAATATTAAAAAAGTAGAAAAATAGCAACTATCTGAAAAGATAACAACAAGAAAAAAACAACGTTAATTGCGACTAGTGCCAAACGATAAGAGCTTATTGATAGCTGTTGCCAAAAACGAAAAAACTGAAATAATACAAATAGAAAAGTTGTCAGCATTTGGCGGTCTTCGCTGTGGCTCACCTGCCACACCCACCTACCCAGCTGGCAACTAGCATAGCAAATTTGCCTTGAACTTGTGTCTAGAAGCGATTCTACTGAACCACAAACAACAGAAAATGTATTTCGCGGTCATTGCCGAAGGCGTTGCATAATCGCTTATCGCACACACAGCATGAAGATAATGTATCTGCTGCTCATTAGCCAAGTCATCAGTCATTAGAGTTCTGCTAAGCCTATCAATTTGTTGAATGAACCCCGTGCACCGCCTGCAATTGCAGTCCAGTCTCGTGTTATGTTCCCGGTTATATAAGAGCTTACAGTTTGACAGCCCCATTCGAAATACCTTTGGCAGCTAAATTTAGTAAGCAGCCGTTGCCTTAGTTGCGGCCTGATATAATGCCGGCTGCTAAAAATACAGGCATAACGAAAACGTTTTCAAATAAACAAAAGCAACGCAGATACACAGCTATACATATGTATGTATATACACATTATATATATGCATCTATAAATTATAGGGCATTTAACTAGGGGGCTAGAATCAATACCTGCGCATATATTTATAGCCTCTGGCGAAATATTATCCAGCTGACAGCTAAAAAATAGAATTTCCTATTGTTTGGGAAAACTTTCAGTTGTGTTGCTTAGTTTATTTATCAACAGCAGCAAAACGCGCAAATTTGTTGTACAAATTGCTGGCCCAGCCGCTGGCACGTTGTTGTTAATTATTCAATTGAAATCCATTAAAGCGCAAATGTACATATAAAGAAAAAACAGCGTATAGCAAACTGGGAAAATTGCCGCTTTGCTGCGACTCATGATTAACGCGTGACAATGCGTTAGATTGGAAAAGTCAAGCGATTTTTCCAATTCTCTCATCGTTAGGCTGGCTGGGCACAAAGCAACGCCGGCTTGAACAAAAGGCTGCTCCAGTTGCTAACTAACTGTCAAGTTGCATAATCACCAAAAGGGGTTGGGCTCAATTTGGCTAGACAGGAAATGAAATTGCACATAGTCACAGTGGGACACCCTCTCTTACCCTCGCTCTCTTCCAACACCAAAACTGCCAACTAGTCAAAATATAAATGTGTGTGTGTGTCGCCTGATTTGATTTGCAATACAAAACAAATAAACAAAATTGTGCGATATCAAGTGAAATGTAAACAAATCAAACAGCGAACACAATATTTTGACCGCTACTGTAACAGTAACAGCAGCAGCAGGCATTGCCAAAAGCTTCCGTGCAAGCTTTTGCCAGCGCAGGACTTTTAGCGTGCTGCGCCACTTTGTGACAGCTTTCACTGCTTGAAAGCTTGCACTGCTTGCACAGCTAACTATGTTAACCCCCAAATGTTATTAACAGCGCTGGGCTTAACAGTTACAGTAACTGTAACAGCGGTAACTGAGCTGTTGTTGTTGCTGCTGCTGTTGTTGTTGTTGCCACAGCTAAATGACTGTCGCGGCGTCTGCCACATTTATTCGTTGATTGTCTTCGCAGACAGCTAAAATTTATAAATCAACGACATCCGGGCATGAGCGCAAATTTCTAGCGAAATTCATTGCCCAATACTTGCCACAGCCCAAGACGAAATAACACATAAACACAGGCCTCAATAATCTTAACCCAGCCCGTACCCGCTCTGTATCTAAAATATAATAAAGTTGCCTCGTTGAGCATTTGCCAAAAGAATTTTAATTAAATTAGCAACGAAATACAACACAATATACATATATTTATATATATATATAGTCATAAATATACAGATAAACAAATGAATAATGCGGGCGAGCCCTGCTCACTTCTCCCTCATATTTGGTTTAGTTTCCCAGACCTAACCCCCCGGGGTGGTTACTATACCGTTTTCTTAAGTATCTTGCATGAGGGTTAACCATGTTTATATGATCAGCATTAATTAGTTAGCTCGATTTTTCAGAGTAAATGCATCAATTGGGGGTACTTTTTAAAATGAATCGAAAAATCTGAACATCTTTTATTTCTACAACCGTTTTTCAACTTATTTTAATGGCTTACTGCGCAACAATTTGCATTAGTTAATAATCCTGGTATAAAAGCAAAATCTAATTAGCATGTTTAGCGTTAGATTACATAACGATCGGCTGCAGATATTGTATAAAATAATACTAATTTGATAGCCAAGTTTCCTCGACTAGATTATGCCATAGTCATATGTCTGTTGGCTGTCATTAAACGGTTTCGATTTGCGACTGGTTTTCATGCAATTTCCCGTTGCATTTGCGCACGTTTTGGGCCATGTCAATGTCGTTGGCCAAAAACACTTTGCGCATTTCAGCCAAGCGGACCGACTGCCAATTTCTTTGTGCAATCGCCTGTCCAAAAGCGCAGCATGGTTCAAAGTTTTGCAATTAAGTCACACACATGGCTTGTTAGGGGGACGGTCCCCCCCTTTGGGTCTCGGTTCAATAACCTATTCGACTTGGCCATAAACTGAAAATTGCAGCAAGCAATTGCATTTTGGCTGCAGCTCCAAGCGATTCTTGGCCAGGCTTTCGCTTTCATAATACCCTGTATAAATTGAAAGTGATTAAAAGAGGGTATATTAGTTTCTTGATCAGGTCGAGTCGTTGTAAAGTTATCACCCGACAGGAGATCAGAGATAATACGCAGAAAATATCTATCCTTCCATTTCTGCCCTTTATTAGTATAAGAATCATATATATTTTAACTAAAGATCGAGGTTTTTAAGCAAAGTTCGAGGATAATAAGAGCTAGAGGCATAAAATTGAGTCGAAATAGATAACGTTCCGGATACTTCCAGCCATTGTCTATAAGGAAACGCTTG
This sequence comes from Drosophila kanekoi, assembly GCA_037075305.1. Lineage (NCBI taxonomy): Eukaryota > Metazoa > Arthropoda > Insecta > Diptera > Drosophilidae > Drosophila > Drosophila kanekoi. The sequence goes on from JBAMCE010000141.1 coordinate 13,107,469, forward strand.
CCTTTAAAGTCAAAGCCTTGTGCTCTCTGGCAACATTTGTGTGCCCTGTCAAAGTTCAATAAATTTCATAAAAATCGGATTACACAGATCCAAGTTATACAAGAAAAAATATACGACAATGAGGAGTGGAGTCGAGAAGAAGGAGCAGAAGCCGCCCTGCTGCAGGTGTATGTATGTATACTTGTATGTGTGTATGTTTGTGTGCAGACCAGGCACAGGGTAGCTGCTAGTCGGCCCCTCTCGACTTGAACCCCTTTTACAGCCTGTCTGGAGAGCGGGCCGTCTGGCCTTTGCCAATTTAGCGACTATAGAAGCACATATTTAGGCACACACTTCGTTGAGTTGGCCAAGTTAACTATCTTATCCGTTTCGCCAGTTGTTTGTCGGTTCGAGCCGGCAACTGCGGCTACAATCTTTGGCGGCTTATCAGCTGACGCCGCTCTTGGCCAACTCTCGCTGGCAATCGCTCACCCTCTCGCTTTCGCTCTCTCTCTCTCCCTCTCTTTTTCTCTGACTGCGTTTGCTTTAACATTCGCAAACTTCGTGCAACATTCGCGTATCACAGTTAACCGTTAACAGTTGCCAATTTCATTCGCGTTAATTCAGTGTGCGCGCGTTCGCGTTATTCGCAATTCCTGGCCATAAAGTAGAGCCCAGCCAAATAAATGTTTGCATATCAAACAATACAGTGAAAACTCGACGCGACAAACTCAACGCAAAGATCTCCTTTTATTTCATTTCTAGAAATTCCCATTTAGTTTCTTACTTGCCTGATAAAAGGCGAACGTTCTTTTAGCTTAACTTTAGTATAAAAAGTTCCTTAAAGAAATCTACAGAATCTTTTTCCATATCTTTGCCTTTGGCTCGACATATTCTTTAAGGACAACGAACTCAAGGCTTGAGCGTTCGCCCGCAAGAGTTTTCACTGTATTGGGCCATGGATATATACACATTGAAACATTCGTGAATTCTGTGCAAAAACAAAATGAAAAGAGAAAATTAAAATAATTACGTTTAAAGCTGCGTCCTGTTTTCCTTTTCTCCCTTTTGCCCTTGCCAGGGCTGTCACGTTGCTCGCTGCCCGTTTTTGGCCTTGAGGGTTGCCGTGTGGGCTTAAAGGAGAGGGTGGGGTCTAATGCAATCAGTTTTTCAATTGTGCCAACTTAATGCGATTTGCTGTTGCTGCTTTTAAGTGCCGCCGCTTGTTGCCAGGGCCTTGAGGACTCTGCCAGCGGGCCCCTTGAGTCGAGTCTGTTTGTGACATGAATGTGTTGTGCCCACTCGAGTTAATTGATTAGTTGCCCGTTAACAGGCCCAAAACGTGGCTATATCAGCTACAGCGAAGGCGACAGCAATTGTTGCACTCGTCAAGTGCTTTACCTGGGGCGTTGTCGCTAAGATGGCGAACAAGCCCGCCCACAATCTAAGAAACCAGTGCAAAAAATAGCTTATCTTTATGTGCCAATTATCACACGAAACGCCGCTCATATGACTCCACAAAGTTTCCACTGCAAAATTCCCGAAATGAGTGACAAACGCAACAAACATATTACAAATTGCTTAAATCGATAATAGATTCAACGAGAAGTGTGAGAACGAAGGGAAATAATCGGAGATTGTGTTCCGATCTTTCAAGAAGAAAGAGGCAATTGACTCGGTTATCTGTTGAAGAGGTTTAAAGGGGGGAATATGTCTGAGATTTGTTATGGTAGGAGCTAGATTCCGGCTCTATACAATCAAAGTGAGAACTCGAATTTAAGGTAATAGATTGAATGAGTTAAGCGAGAACGAAGAAAGATGGTTGGTTTTGGCTCTTAAGATAATGTCCCGAACTTACAGAGGAAAAGCCAATACACGTTTTCAGTTTTAGAGGTTAAAGGCGAATATGTTCTATCTATCTATCTTCTTCTTTCTTCTATCTTTTGTACATAGGAAATAGACTTCGACTTCTTACTGCGACTTTGAATACACCACAAATAGTTTCAGAGTTCGCAGTAAAGCTTCCTAAAACAAGTCTAACTTAATATAAGTTAAGCTACTTTAAAAGCATAATCAAAAAGACAAGACAAGCTGCCTCGAGCTTAGTTTCATATGTTCTGTAAGTTCTGCCTAGCGAGTGATCACTGTAGTGCCTTAGAGCCTCTTCTGACTGAAGATCTCTTTTTAAATTATCTGCATTTTGTGCACATTTCCGTTGACAGCTTGCAAAGATAATGCTGAAAATTCGACAGATAACGGCTTATATATGAACTATACTAAGATAGCTTCTAGATAGCGACAATTAGCTGTACTCTAGTCTATTTATCAGCTTAGACTGATTAAGTATTATTAAACGCGCTGCGTTAGTCACTTTGTGTAGGAACTCGACTCGCCGTGCAGGGGCTTAGTTTCGGAGGGGGGACGGATTGCTGGCCAAATTGTTTTCAATTTCAAATCAATATTCGCAGCTTTGCAGTTGTCGGCTTATTAGTTTGTTCGGGCAGGTGGGTGAGAGAGGGGGGCGAGTGGGCGGGAATTAGTCACTGGAGAGCCGCAGCAATTAGTCACGAGAGAGATTCGCGAGGCTGACTAATCAAATTGGGCAACAGAAAACAAACCGAAAACCTAAACAAAATCAAAACCAAAAGCAAAAGCGAAATGCAATTGCACAAATAATGTGCCACAGACATGCAATAGCCTAGCCCCCTGTCGGCCCCCCTTTCGTTGCGCGCCACTGCACAGGCGTGAAAAGTATCTCATGGATACGAGACTCCGAGTCGAGTCGCGGACTCCCCAGTCTAGACCCGAGTGCACGTGCACTCTACACTCGACTTTGTTCGGAATGCCGCAAGCTGGCCTGGCCGTGATTTCGTGCCGCATGCCACATGCCACATGCCACACGGCACTCGAGGCGTCGCAGTCAAGCCATTAGCAGCCCTCGTTTCACACTCGAGCCCTCACTTGAAGTTGACTTGACCCCCTGCTCTCCCTTCCACCTCCCTACCCTTTCTTAGCCTTTGCATTTTAGGCGCAACAATTTTCAGCTGCCGCGTGCCACAAATTTTATCGATTTGCGCCCAGCCCACCCGCTGCCGCTGCCGTTGCCGTTGCAGCTGCCGCACTGGTGGTTGTTCCTGCTTGGGACGCATCGCAATAAATATATCCTTCCGCATATAATGCGGCGCTCTCATCCGGCAACAGTTTTTGCTGCCTTCCATTTTTGCACGCCGCCGGCGCCTGCGGCTAGGCTATGCTTTCAACCCCGGCCAGGACAACCCTGCCTTGCGCTCTCTCTCTCGCTGAATTCTTAGCTGAATTTGGCTGCTCGTCCTGGGCGCGTCAGTTCCCTGCCCAAGAGAGAGAGAGAGAGCTCGTACAAACTCGCCAGTCTCTGCCCGAGCCGAACCGAACCGAACCGAATCCTGTGACTGCGGCGCATCGAACCCGGCAGAGCCCGTAGCTGTGGGCCCGTTAGTCAGCAGCCAGTTTGGTCCTTAGCACCTTGTAGCACGAGCGCGCGCGTCCTTTTTGCTCCCTAGTGTAGCCTAGACTTTTGTGTAGTAGCCTCTTGTAGTATACCTTTGGGCGCGGCAGCGAGAAACGTGAAAAAAAGATAGACGAAGAAGAGATATAGCAAAGAAAATATCAAATTTTTGACAATTATTCCCAGCACTTAAGACGAGCGAACCACCAAAAAAAAAAACATAAAAAACAATCAAAAATCAAATATTTAACAACAAAAACTTTACCAAAAGCAATACCATTTAAGCGTGTGCGTGTGTGTGTGTGTATGTGCGTGTGTTTGTGTGTGTCTCCGAGTGTACATATGTGTGTGTGAGCGACTACGGATTTATAGAGGAAACAAAAAAAGAAGTAGTTACTAACGGAAGGGAAAAAGCGGAAAAGCGGAAAAGCAGCTGCATTGTGATTTCATTTTACCTGCACCTTTTTACACACACTCCAACAAAAAACAAAACCTTTGTGACCAAGCGACAAGGCCAAATTTTTTACAAAAAGAAACTTTACAACAACAACTAAAAAACTACCAAAAAACAATATAAGAAACGAAAATGGGTTTGTGCGCCTCCAAGGATAAAAAGGAGAAAGTGATCGAGGGCGAGGGCGCCGGCACGGCCAACGGGGGCGAGCCGAACGGAGCCGCCACAGCGGCTGCAGACCAGGATGCCGCTGGCCAGGATGGGTGTGTATACAATTTTTGGGGCTTGTCATAGGTCCTAGACCTGGTTGTGCCTCTGTGCATGTGTGTGTGTATCCAGTGCTGACGTCAGGCTGCCCGAAAAACCCAAGTGGCATACAAATATTATTGCCCTGGTCTCTGACCGGGGCCCAGGCCAAACCGGGCACACGCGGCGCGCATGTGCGGAGCGGGGCCGGGACAGGGCAGGGCAGGGCTTGGCTCGTCTCTGTGCGTATTCAGCGCCAGCCGGCAAAACTGTTGTCAGCAACAACCACTCCACCCCCCACCCACCCCGGGCAACAGCTCAATTGCAGAGCCAACCACCAAGTGCGTGCGGGAGGCGTTTAATGGATTGCTTTAAAATTGCCCTGTCGCGTGTCCAAACCGAAAGCCATTGCCGACTTTTGGGCGCCACAATTGCAATAATACGGAGAGGGACAGGAGGGCATCAATTGGTCAAAAGTACCAAAGAACCATCCGAAACGAGGCCCTAAACCAACCCCTTTACCTTAACAGTTTATGGGCTCAGAAAAGGGGCGCGTCCAAAATGGAATTGAAAATGTTGTTGGGCTAGAATATATCATCGAAAAGAAATAACTTTTATATTAAGTAAATACTTTGATTGGAGAGCATTATCTTGTTTTATGAAAGGTATCAAAAGTAAATCCTTAAAGAAAATGTTCTTGAGGAACATCAAGACGAAGACGAAGAAAACTTTGAGGTTAATTCCGATTCGAAGATCCTATCTTTCACATTTTCAACTCTGAAAATGACATTTTAATAAAGTAACGAACAAAATACATCGCCTGAAAGATAGAAGATCATATATCTCATGATCATATATCATATATGTTAACATATAGTAACAACTTTGAGGTTAAGTCTCAACTTTATTTACACAGAAGGGTCAATCTAAATGCAATTGAAGAATAAAACTGTAAAGATAATGGTCTTAATCTACACATCGCCAAAAGGCCAAAAGATCATAAACTATTTAGATAGATATAGATTACAACTTTGAGGTTAAGTCTGATTCGTAAGCCTTGTAGTATAACAGTAAATAAACTGTTCTTACACTATAAACTAGCCTGTTATATAGCCCTTTTTGAAATGTTTCCAAACTAACCAATTTGTCGTCCCTTTTGTGGCATTCTTTCTTGCAGCAAACAAGACACCATGGTTGACGCCGCTGTTCTCGCTAAACTGGAGGAGGGTTATGCCAAGTTGGCTGCCTCCGACTCGAAGTCGCTGTTGAAGAAGTACCTGACCAAGGAGATCTTCGACAACCTAAAGAACAAGGTGACCCCGACCTTCAAGTCGACCCTCCTGGATGTGATCCAGTCCGGTTTGGAGAATCACGATTCGGGCGTTGGCATCTATGCCCCTGATGCCGAGGCCTACACAGTGTTCGCCGATCTGTTCGATCCCATTATCGAGGACTACCATGGTGGCTTCAAGAAGACCGACAAGCATCCGGCCTCCAATTTCGGTGATGTCAGCACCTTTGGCAACGTTGACCCCACCAACGAGTATGTGATCTCGACTCGTGTCCGTTGCGGTCGCTCCATGCAGGGCTATCCCTTCAACCCCTGCTTGACCGAGGCCCAGTACAAGGAGATGGAGGCCAAGGTGAGCAGCACCCTGTCCGGCTTGGAGGGTGAGCTGAAGGGCAAATTCTACCCACTGACCGGCATGGAGAAGGCCGTCCAGCAGCAGCTGATCGATGATCACTTCCTGTTCAAGGAGGGCGATCGCTTCCTGCAGGCCGCCAACGCCTGCCGTTACTGGCCGTCGGGTCGTGGCATCTACCACAACGACAACAAGACCTTCCTGGTCTGGTGCAATGAGGAGGATCATTTGCGCATCATCTCCATGCAGCAGGGTGGCGATCTTGGCGAGATCTATCGCCGTCTGGTCACCGCCGTCAACGAGATCGAGAAGCGTGTGCCCTTCAGCCACGATGATCGTCTTGGCTTCTTGACCTTCTGCCCCACCAATCTGGGCACCACCATCCGTGCCTCCGTGCACATCAAGGTGCCCAAGCTGGCCTCCAACAAGGCCAAGCTCGAGGAAGTCGCTGCCAAATACAATCTGCAGGTGCGCGGCACTCGCGGCGAGCACACCGAAGCCGAGGGCGGTGTCTATGACATCTCCAACAAGCGCCGCATGGGTCTCACCGAATACCAGGCCGTCAAGGAGATGTACGATGGCATCACCGAGCTGATCAAGCTCGAGAAGAGCTTGTAAGCTGTCCACACAAGCTGTCCACACCCGGACTCCGCCCTGGGGCCAACAACAACTGACGCCCCCACACACACACGCAACATCTATCGGCGGAGACCAATTTAACCCAGTTGGAAATCTGCAGCTCGCAACGTCCTGGAACGTTCCGGCTGTGTTTGCTTTAGTTTGTAGTAGGATTTGTAGCGCTGCGGAGCGGCAAGCGGCGGTTGGGCCCGGCTGTTGTTCCAACCGCATCCGGCTGCCTGCGGCACTCGGCATTTGTCGTCTACTTGGACTCGGAGAGTCGCGGCCAAGTCCGGCTGGAATACCAGGCTCTGCTGCTGCTCTTACAACCACCAAAATCAACAACAACAACACCAAACTGCACACTACCACCCACAACAACAACAACAACAACAACAATGGAAAACTATTTCAAAAAATATTTGCTTAAATTATAAACAAAAGAATGTAAAACATTTTGGCATTTGTGTCAAGCAAAAAACAACCAACAAAAAAAACTTTAAATACTTTTATTTTAAGTCTTAAGTTTATAAAAGAATTAAAATTATAAAAAAAAAATAATAAAAAAAAAAAAAAAAAATTGTGTGTTGTCTTTCGTACCAAAGGCAGGCCAAGCTCATTTGTCGACAGTTGCAAATTCAAATTAAACGAATTTCTACCAAGTGCTCTCCTCCTCGATTCTCAAAAATGCTAGTAGGCCCTGCCGAAATTCAGCAAGGCAGGTCTGTGGAGGCGGTGGAGCAGGAGGCGGCGGCGCAGGAGGAAGTGGGCGGGTAAGTAGTTATGTATGTAGATGTATGTATGTAGCTGTATGTAGGTAGATGTGTGTATGTAGGTGTATGTATGTGGCTGTATGTATGTGGCTGTATGTAGGTAGATGTTTATATGTAGATGTATGTATGTATATGTAGATGTATGTATATGTAGATGTGTGTATATGTAGATGTATGTATGAATGAATATATGTATGTGTATATGTATGTATGTATGCGTATATGTATGTATGTATGTATGTATGTATGTATGTATATGTATGTAAGTATGTATATAGGTGTGTATGTATGTATGTATGTATATAGGTGTATATGTATGTATGTGTGCCGTATGAAATCAGCCACATATATGATATTATAGCCCGAGACAGTTATGTGATAATATAGCAGTCACATCTTTTGCGCCCCAAAATACAAGTCTTTTGCGATAGTCTATTATTTATTTATTTGTCTGTCTTACGTGGTCGAAAAGGAATTGTTAACAAATAAGCTTTACTTTTTTGAACTTGCCTGGCACTCGGCGTCGATCAAGGCGGAGATGCCCTTGTGCATCTCCGTAACGACCATGTACTCGGTGAGGCCCAGACGACGCTTGTTGGAGATGTCGTAGACACCGTCCTTGGCTTCGGAATGCTCGCCGCTGGTGCCGCGCACCTGGAGATTGTGTTTCTTGGCCAAATCCTCGAGCTTGGCCTTGTCGGCGCCCAGATGGGGCAGTTTGATGTGCACGGAGGCGCGGATGGTGGTTCCCAGATTGGAGGGACAGAAAGTGAGATAGCCGAGGCGCTTGTCGTGACTGAATTTGAGCGAATACGCAAGCGACTCGACGCCAATGATCATGCGCTCGTAGGCTCTGCCCAGGTCGCCGCCCTTCTCCATGGATATGACGCGTATGTGATCCTCCTCGTTGACCCATACGAGAAATGTGCGGTCCCGGTTCATGAATATGCCGCGTCCAGTTGGCCAGAAGCGGGTGGCATTCGCGTCCTGCAGAAAGCGATCGCCCTCCTTGAACAGTAAGTGATCATCGATCAGCTGCTGCTGTTCCGACTTATCCATGCCGCTGAGCGGCAAGTATTCGCCACTGTGCTCATTGCATAGCGTCTCCAGCACTTTGTGGATCATGCACTCCAGCTGGACATACTGATCCTTGGACAGGCAGGGATTGAACGGGAAGTCCTTAATGGAGCGAGCGCAACGGATGCGCGTCGAAATAATGAATCGTTGCTCGGGATCGAGATTGGGGAAATCGGAACCGTAGCCAAAACAGGTTGCCGGATGCTTATTAGCACTTTTGAAGCCCATGTGATAGTCCTCGATGATGGGATTGAAGATGTCTGCGAACGTTGTGTAAGCCTCCGGATCGGGCGCATAGATGCCAACGCCAGAGTCATGATTGCAGAGACCCGACTGGATGCAGTCCAACAGTGTGGAGCAATACGACGGCGTTACCTTTGTCTTTATCTTATCGAAGATCGCTTCAGTCATATGCTTTTTCAAAAGCGATTTGGATTTCGATTGGGCCAATGTCTCGAAGCCCGTCTCCAATATCTCGATTATTTCGCAGGGAGCTCGGCTGTAACTTCTTACTGGAACTTTCCTTAATATACCGCGGGCCAAACGATGCGACATCATAATTATGGATCTGAAAATTTTTGAAAATTTGGAACTTGTGGCTATGGATATTTTGGACGAGGAATACAAACTGAGTAAAATATTTCTGACAATGTGGCGTACACAAAGCCTTGGATTTGACAGCTTTGACAAAATTTTGTGTTGTTGTGATATTTATTTCAATATAATTTTCTTCATTTCAATTCCAGTAATGTTTGACGTGCGAATGAACTGAACAAATCCTTTAGACAAATGAACTAAATGAACGAGAATAATTTACTGAGCTGCGGTAAATATGAAAAATAATGGTATTTTTGTAACAGTTCGTTTTAATAATGGGAATTATTCGAATGATTTTCTTGGTTAAGTCTATCTCATTCCCCTTATTCAAACGCAAACTAAAAAATACGTATATATAATGGTACTTATATTGTAATTTCGCTTACCGAATAATTATTATTCAAGTTGTAACCGTTCGTTTTTTAATAATGGGAATTAATCGAATTCAATGAACGCCCCGTTGTTAATAATGGGTTAAGAACTGAACGAACGAACCAAATGAACGAGCTGGTTTCTTCGTTCAGTCGTTCAAACGAACTTGCTCTAAACATTGCGAGACGGAAACACAAAGCCAACGATTTAAAATGGTGCAGGTGTGGTTTATGGACAGCGACGACAGCGATCAGCGACTGGAACACAAGCGGAATCCACCCACCTACTTGGATCTGGCGACGCTCTACAAGAAAACCGGCGTGGAGTACTTTCAGGTAAGCCAATCGGCAACGACCTTGGCAAAGTCGCGCTTATCTTCACGTTGTTTTCCCTTTTGTGCAGATCAATGCCGACGACCATGAGAACGATGAGGTGCTGAAAGATCTGCGCAGCAAGCGTGGCTACACCTACGAGGATCAGGTACGTTCAGCTACAAGGCATAAATATGTACTTACATATATTTCTTTTCCCGCAGATCACCTGCTCCGAGCAGTGCCTGCCGGATTATCTGAACAAGCTGAAGGCCTTCTACACGGAGCACTTGCACACGGATGAGGAAATTCGCTTGGTTCTCGATGGCTCCGGTTATTTCGATGTGCGCGAGTGAGTACACATCCTATATAGCAAAAGTGTGGCCAGTGTTACCCTTCAAATATTAGGGGTAAAACTGGTACCAGTTGCTCTCCTGGATGAACTTTTATTAACAGATTGTTTTTTTTTTTTTTTACAGCGGCGAGGACAACTGGCTGCGCATTGAAGTGGTTAAGGGCGACATGATTATTATACCGGCGGGCATTTATCACCGTTTCACACTGGACAGCAAGGTCAGATTAGTTTAACGAGTTCAAAGCCCGCACTTTACATTTGTTTTTAACCATAGAACTATATAAAAGCGCGTCGTTATTTTATTGGTGAGCCTGTGTGGGCCCCACACAATCGTCCGGCGGACAACATGGACTGTCGTAAGGCTTATTTGGAGCATTTGGTGCAATTGGGCAAAGCCTAACATTTCCATGCATATACATACCTTTGTTATAGCTTAAAGCGAGCAATTAAATACATTTTTATTATTGTAAAAAGATCGACGAGTGAACCAGTTCCAGTTCCAAAAGATCGAACTGACTCGCTAAATTGAACCTCTTCGCAGAGTGACATTCATTTACGTCTTACGTCTAAAACATATGTTTTTGCTAGCGAAGCTTAACATTTGCTGATCTTTTCTTAACAGAAATTGATTATCTTTAAAAAAAAGTCTAAAAATTGGATTAAAATTTCGTAGAAAAAATATGCCAGCAAAATTGCACTACATGCTTCAAGCAATTATAATAACAGAGACTAAAAATACCAGCTGAGCTTAACGGGCCTCTATTTGCTCCTCACATAACATTCATATGTACTGTTAACTAACATAAGGCATCGATACTATTGCGGCCTACTTAAACGCGAACCACCTTCGCTTGCGTCAAAAATTGGTATATTTCGTATAAGCCGTTCGCGGTCACACTACTGCATTTATTTTAAATGTATAAGCAACATTTACAAAAACAACATCGAGCGGGTTGGACGCGCTGAAACGTTGGCGGACAAAAGCACCGTTTAATTATTTTACAATTACGACTTTGTTATTTGTTTACAAACAAAGCTAGCATAACGTAACAAAAATAACAAATTATGATAAACGCGAGTGTTTTACAGGTGTAATGCAATAAATTGCAACGGTTTCCCACAAAGTTCGTGTATGTATGTATGTATATAATTGAATATGCATGTGTTTGCTTTCGAGAAAGGAGTAGTAAACAAATCAAATAGCAATTAATTGTAATACAAAAAATAAACAAAAGTGCAATATTTCTAATCAATTATATGAAAACCATACAACTATCGCGATTTGAGTGCGTGTAAGAAAACGAGAAAAAAATCATTTTTGGAAAGCCGCAGAAGGCAGCCAAGAAGCAGAACGGCCAGCGACGACGCAGCAGCAGCAGCAGCGCGTTCTGCAAGTGTATTAGTGTTAAAGGCACACAGTGTACACGCGTTTATACATACGTGCATATGTATATATAGCAGATAAATAAGCAAGCGTATATACATAAATATATTTATTATATATGTATGTACAAGCGGGCGTGCAATTAAATAAGGCAAATTAGCAAAAGCAACTACAAAAAAAGTGAAATTTCTCAAAGCACAGAAATTATACAATTTTTGTGCACTTCCTCCGTGTGGTTGTGTGTGTGTGTGTGTGTATGTGTGTGAGCTTGGAAAATTAGCATAAATTCCAAGAGGCTGGACGCCAGCGTCGCAATACCAGCAGCGCCCACAACTACAGCAACAACAACAACAACAAGCAGCTTAACGGATTTTCTACTCTTTTTTGCTCTTAGCGCGGTAAGTGACCAAAAAAAACTGTAAAATAACATAGCGCCAAGCATAGTCATCCATCCCATCGACACGCTGAAATTTTCATTACGTCGAAGAAAAATTCAATATGTATGCCTTGGCTTGCCAGCCAGTACTCCCGCCGTACGCCTTGCCCATCGTCGCATCTGCTTCCCCTATCCAATTTAACCTCAACCGGTCTGCTGCTGCTGCGGCCGGCGTCTGCGTCGCGTGTGCATGTCGTTATGTATATGTTTGTATGTGTGTGCGCTGTGTGTTGAGTTCTCGTACTAGTGTGCGCTTGTCACTCGGCTCGTTAAAAAAAACCCTCAGTCGCTGCCTCTGCTGCTGCTGCTAGCGTTGACGCTTACGTCGATGTCAGCGGCTTCTTCGACACTCGCGCACATTATTTTGCAAGCTGTTGGTTAGCGTTGACTTTTTTTCGTCTCTTTTTTCTATATTGACAATTTTTACAGCTTTTACCGTGTTATTTTTTTCCGGTAGGGTAGGCGCTTGGTGTTTTCTTGTTGTTGTTGTTAGGCGTGTGGCCGTCTCAGTGACGCCATGCTTAGGCGCTCGCTTTTATTATCTGCTGCTACTTTTTGTTTTCCTTTTTTGTTTCTTATATTTTCAGTTTGTCGCTTGGCTAAGTTTTTATGTTTGGTTGACGGGGTTGCCGTTATCTATATACACATTTGTGGTTGCCATATCTCAGACTGATGTGGGTGTGTGTGGGTTCGTGTTTTTTAGGCTCTTTTGTTGGGGGGGATTGCGTGTATTGGCTTCATTATGAATGAGCACACAATGTGTGCTTTGCACATTTGAATATTGTGTTAATGAACTTTTTGCTGCAAAAAAAAAAACACAAAGTAATGCCGTTAATTAGTTAATTGCATTGCTTTTGCACTTGCAAGTTTCGTTAAGTGACCCTTAACGTGTACACACACACACTCGTACGCACGCATACACTTGTTCGTCCAGCCTCACTCTCTCGCTCTACTACCTTGCCCCCTTCCACTCGCATGCCCATTCGCTCGCTCTCTGTCACTCTATATCTGTTTCCCTCTCTTGAGCCAACGAACGCATTTGGCAATAGCACGAAAAGTTGCATGCTCCAAAATACGCACACACATACAAGCAATTCCCCTTGCTCGCTCTCTCACACTTGGCGCTTATTATGCTGCCTGCTCACACACACGCATGCACGCACCAGACTGTCGTTAGTTTTAAACTTATTTTTGGCGTTCTTTATGTGCTTGCATTCTCGCCGTCTCGTCTCGATGACGACCCAGACCCGCATTTTCTAGTCGTACCGTTGAGCTGTGTGTGTGTGTGTCAGTGTTTGTGTACGTGTATCGGTGTCGGTATCGGTATCGTGCGTTGTATCATTGTGTGTGTGTGTGAGAGTTAGTATTGAATATTTCTGAGCGGGGGTAACAGCCGAAATTTCCATCATTCAGTTTGTGCAAGTGGAGCGCACCTGTTTACCAGCCGCACACACATACATACACATCACCTGGAGCTAACGACAAGAATCAGAAGACAGACCTAATGCAATAATTTTCCTATTTAGGTTATGAAGGTTTTCTTCTTCTGACCCAACTACTCACCACTTGCATTGCAGTTCCGCTCTTTGGCTCTTGGGTGGAGCTGCATTCCCGGGACGCTGGGCTCATGTCGAGCTGCCAATCACTGCTCAATGCACTTCTCTATATTGCACTTGTTATACACTAACCAAAAAGCTAATACGGGTATAGTGTACAATCGGACACTCTCCCTTCCATACGATTTTAATTGTTGATAGTTTCAATATTCAAGGCAGATTATTAGATTAGGGTAATTTTTATTCCCTTTTGCTTGTTTTTGTTTTCATTTGTTATTGTACTATGGATAGAGTATTTCGCAATCGGCCGTAACTATGCATTTAATTTCTATTTCGTTTGCTGCAAATGCAAACGAATTGTTGAAATAACACACACACAAATACGATACTTGCACGCACACACACATACATATATACACATACATACATATTTCTACACAAGCTCTCTATGTGCAGAGGCTTACAACAACAACAACAAGCAAATGCAGTTTAAAGCGCAACTAAAACTAAACAGAGAGTAGCGCCTGTGGGTGCCGTGTTGGGGGTGGGGGGTAGGGTGATTTGGGTTGTATTTTAGTGCATATGCCAGCATGTGTATGTGTATAGGTGCATTTCTATGTGTGTTGAGTGGATTTTATATCAAAAGTACAGTCGCTTAGCGATGTTGTTGTATTTCATAGTTTTATATGTATGTATGATGAGTGTGAGTGTGTGTGTATGTGAGTACATAAATTGCATGCTCATGCTTCAATAGTTGCATGTAGCGATGCTTCGTCAAGTTACACACACACACACGCGTATGTATAAAGCTAAGCCTAAGCACCAAACATTGTTGACAACTAAAACAAAAGCCAAAGCGGGAGAAACAGTTACACAAAATCATTGCGATCCATTTAGTGATTACATTTTCAAACGCTAGAGTGAGAGAGCGTGTTTAACAGAGTGCTCCCGGACAGCAACTAGATTTAGTAGTCACTCTCTCCACGCGACCCATGTATGTGTGTACATATGTAAGAGTGTGTTTGCGTATTTGCTTAGACTTCCTCGCGCCTGGTGGCAACTTAAACTTAATTGCACGTCAATCGTTTGTCTTTCTTTCGTTCATTTTTATCGATAACAAGTGTCAACAACTGCAGCGTTTAGTCACGATCAGGCCAGATCGCCCGAAAGTCAAGAGCAGAGGGCAAGTTGTCGCCGTTTGCTGCAACAGTGTTGCAAAGGGTCAGTGTGGCTGGGTATACACAGTGCTGCCAAGCGCTGAATTTATTGTTGACTTATTTCAAGCTTTTTTCTTCGGTGTTTTTATGGCCTTTTTTTTGTGTGCGCTTCGCTTAACTCTGCCAAGGCGAGAGGAGAGCGCGCTGCGGCTGCTGCTCTGTGCGTGTAAGCGAGGCGGCATGCTAACGTGGGTGGTGCGACTTGGCTTGGGTGAGTGATGAGTGGGGGGTGGGGTGAGGGGCGAGGGCGTTGGGCGTTGGGCAGCCCGTTTGAGTGGGTTGATTTTGGCTGCTGTCGCGTGTTGGCGAAAAAATCGATTAAAAGACATGAATATATTTCTCGGTATATAAATATGCTTAAAATTTTGGTTTATACAAAAGTGCTAAAAGCCGAAAAACCGCTGTTGAAAATGTGTGGTCAAAGTAGTTTTCTAATCAGGCAGTTTATGGATGAGGTGTGTGCGGTCGGGGGGCGTAGGGACCACTGTCTCCAAAGTGTATGTATCAAAGTTTTTCGGCAGCTACCAACAACAACAAAGGCAACGGCGGCTCCTGCATTAGCTGAAAGAGATTTTCGGTGGGGTAGTCGTTAGAGGGGTGAGGATGGCGGGTGGCTGCTCCCCGGGGGTTGCAGTAGTTGTTGTTGTTGTTGTTGTTGTTGTTTTTTGTGTATTGGGTAGCATTTGTGGCGTTAGTTGAAATGCAGACGTTTTTGCATTGTTGTGTAGTGGGTGGTTCTGTGGCTGTAAAGTGGCCCGAAACTCGGGCTACACATACAGGCACACAACAACACACCAACACGCACACACACAGACACGGACACCCACTCACGCACACAGCCGTCGATGCAGGGTACAGCTGTGTACATGTGTACATAAAATACACACACACACACACAGCTACAGTCGCATGCAAAAGCGGATACAGATAGAGATACATATACAAAACAGGGGTATGCGGGGGGTTGAGAGTGGGGGTGGGGTGGGGTTGGAGCTGACTGTCGCTGGGCCTGGCCGAACTGCTGGCGCTTCCTTCCTCGCATAGTTCAAGTATGCATATAATATCCGGGACTCGGGACTGTCGGTGCCGAAAACGAAGCAGCTGCAATAGCACTGGGGATTTGAGGGAGTTAGCGGGGGCTGGTGGGATGGGGCTGCTGCGAGGAGGGGGAATAACAGCATCCGACAGAGGCCTACGGCGACAGCGACGCGAACAGCATTGCAGCTGGTAGGTGGGCGGGGGTGGGTTATGGGTTGTTCGCTGTGCTTGAGTGGGTTTTGTTGATGAGTGCGGTGTGAGGGGGAGGGGGGCACAGGGTGCGTAGGGGGCGCTGGTCGTTGTCCCTTTTTGCTTTTTGCAGTAGCACAAATGTGTCGCGAATGGAGTCGAGTGGCGGGGCGTGGCAGGGGCTGGGGCGGGGGCATCAGCACCCACCTAGCCACAGGCCACATTTAGTGGGTGGATTGGGTGGTTGCAATAGTTGCGTAATCTATGCGATGATATGCCCATTGTAGCTCTGTGTGTGCTTGAACTACGACCCGTGGGCGGTTATAACGGTTGTATAGACTACAGCCAGGCCAGAGCCCAGATCAGGGCCACGGCCCGGCTCCATAGAAGGGATTGGGAGACAGATTGTTTGTATGGTTAGACTGCGCCTGGCTCTATGGTTGGCTTAGAAACGCAACAACAACAACTACAACTACAACAAAATCCATACAGAAATGCAAATTCCGAATTGTAATGCACACAAATCCGAAATTTCTGCTGCAGTTTTCGGTATAGCGACATATGTATCCACATGCTCACACACACACGCACACACATGCACATGTGTCCATATATGGGAAGCCTTTCAAATTGAAGGGTGGCACTCACACACACACACCTATCTATATGTATTTTTATATATGTACAAACTGCAACACGGCTCGAATCAACTAGTTCGCACTTCCAATCGAAACCTTTTTTCCAATACTATAAAATACCTTTTAAATAAGAAACCTTTTTTCCAACACTACAAAATACCTTTTAGATAAGATTACGGAAATAACGGGATACAATTCAAGCTCTTATGTGGAAACCATGCTTTAAGCTCATTGAAAACCATTTTCCAATTTAGGGAACTCGTTTACATTGCAAATATATTTTGGGTATGATCGTAGGATCCGTCGATATATCGCTTAGTATTACATAATCCTGCCTGTATTCAAATTGAACTCCGTTCCATTCCCTTCTGCTTCAGGAACATGTTTATATATCTATCTTGAAATATTTCTTTAACGTAACCGAATCCTCTTATTTGTCTCCTAAATATAAAAAACCCTTTAAACCCTTTCCTCCTCGAATGAAAAACCTTTATACTCCGTAAATCCATTAAGGTATATCCTAACTTTTCTATAAACGAGCTTTTCCTTATATCTATATCTCATTATAAGAAATTAAAGAGACCCAAATTCAACCCTTTAATATATAATATACTTCTTTAAAGGCCTTTGTGCTTCTACTAAAACCATACTAAAGCCAGCCGCTTGTTGTTACCTGTGCTACCTGTGACAGGAAATTAGTTTTAGCCACAGTTCCGGGCCTAGTTGGCCATTAATATTACGAAATTTTAATGCAAATGCCGCACCAGGACAATTAGTGGCACTTCGAGTAGAGAGTGAAGCGAGGGGTGAAGTGGGGTAAGCCTGTAGAGCGGAGGGGTTGGGCGGGGCGGGTCACTTCACACTGGCATTCAAATATATTCGACAGAAAGCGGCGTATTAATTATGAAATAGCTACGACTAACTACTCCGGCGACTATGAATTGCAAACGCAACTGTACCTGCAGCTGTATGTTTTGGGATTCAAATGCTCGCCCGAAGGTGGGGGTGGGGGTGCTTGTGCTTGTGTATGTGTGTGTGTGTGGAGGGTTGGTGGAGTGGGGTTTGGGAGGGTGTTGCGTGTAGGGTTAGCTGAGTAGTGACTAGGCTACGAGAGCGCTGATGGTTTTGCATGACTGCCTGTGGGTATGTGTGTGTGTAGGCGAGTGTATCTGTGTATGTGTGTGTTTGGAACTTGGCTTCGATTTTGCGCGTTTGGCAATTATGTGGACATGTGTCTTGACACCGCCTATTATATATGTTTGCGTATATATTGTATTTATATACATGTGCCTATACATACACAAATACATACATATGTATGTATATACATACAAGCATGCAGGTAGCGCGCCCATCTCACTCCCTTCTTCCCTCCCTCCTTTCTCTTCCCATGAGGCCAAACACTTACACACCCAAACCCGAGTGTGGTCCCTGCCATTGACGTGGCTGCTTCTTTCGCCCCTGCTGCATAAAATATCTCTAGATACACATTTTTGTTAGGCCAAAATCCAAATTGATGTACTAAGAGATATCCTATATGTGCTTTTCAGTCTCCTCTGCTCACCCCACACTACGCAAAAATTGAAAATTAAAGAGCTTTTTGGAATTGGGAATACGAAAGATACAAGGCCAACAAATTATATTTGAAGATGCCTTCATCTACCCGCTGCAAACATTTGCTTAATTTCATTATGCCCTTTTACACTTTTTCAAAGGGTACAGAGTATGAAAAGGAACACAGAAAAAAACCGTTACCCGACAACGGGCAACTGTAAACGTTTGCATCTGTATGTGTGTGTGTGTGAGTGGGTGGCACTGGTGGGTGGGCATGAGCTGGGCGGCGCCCAAGTCCGCCAGACAAAAAGGCAACTAAAGCCGTTTGCCGCTTTAAAGGCAACTTTAAAGTTTTCTTAGTGCTTTGAGTACCTAAGTAGGTACATAAGTGGGTATATACATATACATATGTATATACTGTGTGCATACATAGGTATATCTACTTATAAGAAAAGTTTCGGGCTGCCTTCACTTGAAGTAACTTGTCGAAGCTTTTGGTGGTTGACGTTTGTGGCTGCGCGAAGGAGGCGAAGCAGGCGAAGGCGGAGAACCAAAATCCCTCACAGCTGTCAAAAAATACAAAAGCAACAACAACTGTAAGCAGCAGACGGCGTTGCCACTTTGGCTGCTCATTTTCAATGTATCTACGGGCATTGCATTGTGACGCTTTTTGCTTACGTTATTTTATTATTGTTTATGTAGTTATATTTTGTGTTGGTTTAATTGCCCTTGCGAGCACACACACGTGCAGAAAATCCAATATGCCTATGCTACTCACACTCGCACTCACACTCTCACCTCGAACTTATTCTTTTGGCGCTCTCGTGCTTACTCTCTCTCTCTCCCACAGTTCAAAGTATCTGCTAATTTATGCACGTTGTTCGGTTTTTGGTGTCTGTGCACAACTTTTTTGATTGCCCATTTTATACTCAATTCAATATTTTTTGTACATGCTTGTATGTCTATATATATATATATATATCTGTATGTATATGTATTTGTTTATGCGTGTGCTGCTCTCATTTTGTAGCGTGATATTAAATTTTACAGCAATTTTTTTGGCATTGCTGTTGCTGCAGTTGCCTAGTCAAAGTCAATGTGGAAGCAGCCACTGCTCAATTTCATTTAGTTTTTTTTTTCTTGTACTCTCTTCTTACTCTCGCTCGCTCTCTCTGTCCGTCTCTCTCTGTCTTCTATTCGTACGCTTGCCTTTTCGCTTGAGGCAATTGACCGTTTAAATGAGTCGATTTTGTTGTAGATGCTGCTGTTGGCATGTTGAATATTTTCTTATTTGGTTTTACTTTTTTATACACCGTTCATCTCACTAAAGCTGAACGAAACCCTTTACCTTTGTTTTGTGCGGGTAGCCACACGGTGTAGAGATAGTGTTGCCACTTTATTTTCAGCGTAGACAAGTTTCAAGTGGAATTGCCATGCAGTTGCCTTTGTTGTTGTTGTTGTTGTTGTTGTTGCTCGTGTAACTTCCTTGTTTCTGTCATTCTCAACTTTGTATGTACACACACACACACGTCTATGTATACATGTTTGTACATATATTTGTGTATGCTTATGTAACTGCCTCGCGGTTTGTTCGCCAGGCAAAGAATGCGCAAGAAACCAGACAGAGCGCCTCACATAAATACATTTATAATTTATATACATATGTATATGTGTATTAATATATGTGCATATATGTATGTGTGTGGCGTTTTTTTTTGAAAATCAAGCAAACGATGCGCTTTACCTTCTTTTGCATTGATCTTTTGCTTCGTTTTTTTTTGGTAAGTTTTCATGGTCGCAGCGCGCTGACTTTGGCTAATTATGATTATCACAGCAACAACAACAACTGCAGCATGTCAATTTACTCAATCGGGTATCTTCTTCTTCGGACAATTTCATGCAAAAACAAAAGCAGCAGCACAAAAAGTGGCAAAGCTGCTTTTTGTTGCTGTTTTCTTTTTTCGGCTTACCTTTTTACCTGTTTACTTTGGCATCTCGCTCGCACACACAGCAAACGCTGCCCATTGTACACGTATACGCGCACACATTCAGCTGTATGCTCACACACACACACACATGCATACAAACGCACACAAAAGTAAACACGCGCGCGCTGGTTACACGTCATTAAGTGCAAAATAAGAACAGCGCATAAAAACACCGTACAATAAACTAGCATATATCAGTTTTTTCCCTTTATTTCGATCAGTAGTAGAAAGTGCTTCAGCAGGCTGTCAATTTATATACATATGCTTACCTTTAGCTATTAAAATTGCTTGTTGGCGTTGGTCAACACTAAATCATTTAATGCAAACATGCAAGCAATATGCATTAAAGTAAACTAATAAACAGTCGTTAATCTTCAGTGATTCATTTGGGTGCCCATCAACAGCAGCAGCAGCAGCAGAATCGGCTCTTTAAAGCAGCTGTGTGAACAAATGCATAGTACATCTACATATACATACATACGCATGTACGTATTTAAAAGTGCCCAACGTATATACATTGTATGCCTATGTATTAAACGTAGTCGCTTATCAGCAAAAGCGCTAGAAAAAATGTTTTCTCTTTTCGTTGTCATTTATTTTTATATGCTATGCGTATACATACATACACATAACCAAGTATATAGGCGTGCATGTGTGTGTGCGTGCATACATTTGACATGCAGTTAGCAGTGAAATAACGCGTGCAAAGCTATTATTACAGGTGCACACACATGCAGACATTAGAATATGTACACATGTGTGTGTGTGTTGGTGCATGCCCTTTTTGGCTTTTCTTTAGTTCAAGGCTATTAATGTCATAATCTATTTCCAAAACTGTGGCCAACAGTTTGACCAGCGCCTAATGCACGTCACCGTAAATACGTATGTACATACATACATACATTCATATGTATTATATAAGTACAAGCGTGAATGTGCAATATAGTTTAACAGGCACTGAAGGCCACTTTAATTGCTAATGAAATTGAAATCTTTCGCTGAGAATTGAATGAATTTCTGTTTTCTATTTTCTTACCTTTTTGGCACTTATCGTGTCGCATTTTTATAAATGTCAAAAGTGTATGTGTGTGTGTATATATACATATATACATATAAAAGTATATAAGTGTATGTGTGTGCGTGAGAGTATCGGCTAACTGGTTTTGTTATTCTTTTGCTTTTTTGTTGGGCGGCCGCTGCCGCTGTGTCAGGGCAAGCGACGCTGACTGCGCTGCTTGCGTCGCTGCTTACCTTTTACGTGTTACTTTTTGGGGTTATTCTTAACAAGAGGTAGAGGTGCGAGGAGAAGATCGTCTCATTTTCATGTAGCATTCAATTTGCTTCTTTTTTTTTTATTATTCCTTTTATTTTTTTATTTTTTCTTGATGCTTTGCCAACAATAAAAGCAAAAACGAAAGGTAAAGCGCAAAGCCTAAAAATAGCCAAAGCATAGCAACGACGTTGACTGCGACTGCGACGCGCTGGTAATTTGCTTGATTAAGTGGAATTTTTCGACCCACAAAAAGTATTGAAATGCAGCCGTGCAAAAACCGTTAACAAAAGTTTTATTCTCAGTTGAGCCTAAAAAAAAATTAACAAAACATTACACCAAGTGCAATCATACACATATACACATTCAATCATATGCACATACATACGTGCAATAAATAGATTGTTGCCTTGTCGATTTTATGTTTGCTATTGCGTTTTTATGTGTTTTTACATTTTCGCTGAATCTTGTTGTTGCTAGTGTGGAGGAGACCAACAGAGGCCAGGCAGGCAGGCAGGCCGGCAGAAATACATACATATAAACACACATACATGCACGCAAAGAAGCACGGTTGGATAGACAAAAGCAACGAGACGAGCGCAGCGCGCACTCTGCTTATGTACTAAAGTCGAACCCATACCATGTGTCCATGTGTGTGTGTATGAGTGAGAGCAAAGCGAGTGTGAGTGAAATATATGTATGTGCATATGTACACACTCCCCTGGCTTATATACAACAATAATAATAACAACAAGAAACAGAGCAAAAAGACAGCGAGAAGAGCTTTACAAGCAGCTGAGCTGCGCTTTTGCTTATGACTGTGTGTGTTTGTGTGTGTGTGTGTGTGTGCGTCATATGCAAGTATGCATGAGTGTGTATATTAAGCAAATATGAAAATTGTCATTGTAAGATTGTGAAATTCGGCTGTCATTGAAATATAATGTCTCAAATTGCATGTTCTTAGCCAAATTGTAATAGGTTATGTACATAATTATGTACATATAAATGGAATGCACATATACTAATGAATACAAACAGTCTGGCAACTTTAAGCATAACTGTTTGTTGCTTCTTATAATGTGGGCTTTGTGCATAAAACCGTTTTATCAGCAGCATCACTTTTATTTCTCTGAGCGTCTCTGCATGAAACAAAGTAAAAATAAAACTAACAGCAACAACAATTAAAACCAGTTTGAAAGCTATTCTGCTGTGTTGTTGCTATGCCTATGCACATGTACATACATATGTATGTATGTGTGTATGTAGTTACTTATGTACACATGCATTTATTTAGTTTGCGAATCGGTCAGCCTTAACAGAGCTGGCAGAACCATCTGCCAAAACAGCTGTAAAGTTGCTAGGCCCAGACCCAATTCCACTCGATGCCACCCCCTCTGTCCTAGCCACTTGCCAATTACTCAGCGCTGCCATAAAAGACAGTGCAAATATGTGTGTCCAGCGATAAGCAGCAAATCCGCACATACAACAACAACAACATGTTAGGTTTTATATATGTACATACATACATATATACACATTTCTAGTTGGCGTAGCAGAGCTGTCGCCGCGACGTCGGCAGAGGCCAACGACTACTGGTAGCGGTAGAAGCAGCGACGTCGCGCCGATTTTTCGTTTGTAGTGCGCGCAATTAATTTGTGTTAAGTTGTTGTTGCTGTTTTTGTACGTAACCCATTTTCTAGAAATGTATTTATATACTTACAAACGTACACATAAACTTATTATTTTTGTGCTGCAATTTCCCAAAGCTTATCCTTATCGGTGCTATTAATAAACAAGCGAGACATAATTATGTACTTACATATACATACATGTATATGTATGTATAAGAACATACATAGCTCAGTATGTGGAGAGATTTGAATTAGCTCACATCTTGATACTTTATATGTAAGAGTGTGTAAAGTAACTGTATTAATAGATTAGAATGACTTAACACTTTTGTGTCATACATTCTTAAATACTTATATACATACATGTATGTAAATGAGCGTAGATAAAGCTTCGTGTTAATTATGACTCTTAATTCTTGTTTGTAAATTAGTTGAGGAGTTGCCACTCTGTTTAAATGTTGTCGGCTGTTAAGCAGCTGCTAATAGTCGTGCGTTGACGTCACTAATAAATTTGAACATTCACCAGGCGCAGCTTAGATTTATGCGCCAGTGCATTTTGCAAGCTGCCTACACCCTACCACCACCAATACACAGGCCAACCCCCCAACCCCAACCCACCATGGGGACGATGATGGTGATGGTGAGTTAATACATATGTACAATGGCCCATGTACAACAAGTCGGCCGCTCTCGCTCGCTCGCACGCGCTCTCAGCGACAGCAGCAGCAACAGCAGCCCACCGCTTTGCTCCTCTCTTCCGTTAGCCGTTGCTTATGTACATACAATGGCAGGCCATAAGATATGCGCATTTCTTATACGAGTATATATGTATGTATGCATGTACCTACTTATGTATATTTGTATGTTTGTTTATTTGTCAGTTTGTGTGCGAAGCTGCTGCGACTTGTTTTGATAATTTTTTTCATTTTATTGAAATGAATTGAATTATTTTGCGTATATCGCAAAAATTAAGGGAATCGATATTGGAGTAGGGTCTGCTCTTAGGGTTTTTCGGATTAGCCGTGGCGTGGGTCACTTGACTTGTATGCAAATCAATAGGTCCGGGCGTAGTTAAGGTGCACTGTGGGTGTATGTATAAAGATATATGTATATGGGTGTGTGTGTTTGTGTGTGCAGGGGGTGGCCAGACAGTTTTCAGTGCACCCCCACCCCCAACCCTAGCCCTACCATTCTACTACTCCCAATTCGGTCGCCAACTGCCGCCGTCTGCCCGCCACTCTCATTTTGCTGTTTGGCTTTGGCTTTGGGCTCGCGTGTGTGTGCGACGCGCGCTCTCTCTTCTGTCTTGCTCTCTCTCTACATCGGCTGCTGCTGCTGCTGCTGCTCACCGCAGCCGCACTCAAACACATTTTGCTTGTTGGTTGCTCTTCGCTTTTGTTTGTGTTGTTGTTGTTGGTGCTGCTGCTCGCTGCGCTATGTACACAACTGTACTTTTGATTTAACCTTATTTCTTTGCTTTTTTGCGTTTGTGTGTGTCGTTGTTGTTATTGCTCGTTAGTTGTGGCATTGCTGTTGTTGTTTTTGTTGTTCCCGTTATCGCCTGGGATGACTCTAATAGTACTTGAGCCTCCTCCACTCGACTCCTAACGACTCGGAGTCAAGGCTGTCCTCCTGGTTCGCTGTCGCTTATCGACGGTCAGTTATCTCGCTTTTAGTTCTAATGTCCGTTCGCCGTTTGTCTGCTTTGACATTTTCTATGGGCAGGTGCCAACGACCGTTAGCTTTAAACTTGAACTTGTCTGTTGCATATACAGTAAAATCTGCCTTAAGTGGACACCTCTTCCAGCTCCAAGATATGCCCGTACACATACATATAAACATGTGTTTATTTTGAATTGATTGCAATTTTTAAGTTTAAAAATAAATAAATAAAAATAATTGACCTGCCAAAGGAGGCAGCACACCATTAGTAGAGCTTTCACTGAACATACGCGGACATGTGCATACATATGTGCAGATCCTATTGACATACATATACACTCACACACACACACACACACACACACACACAGGCGTGCACACAGCTAAGTTTAAAGCGCTAATTGAAACACATTTAGCGCGCTATTAAACACAATTATAACCACACTGAATGCCAACAAAAGTCAACGGCAACAAATCGATATATGACTTTTTTCTAGCGGGGCGAATGTACACCCAATGTCAGGCATATAAAATGCCGGTATTGTATTTATATAAACATTATTAAGAGCAGCTATAAAAAAATTTTAAATGTTTGGATTTCGTTTCTTATGTTTTTTTTTAATATGAAGCAAAATGCGGACAACAATCATTAAACACAAAACACACTCACACATATAAACGCTGTTATTCTCACGCTCACAGTGGAGCAGCGCTCGTAAACTGCGTGTGAAAATAACAAGTGCGACTAAAAATAGTAATTAACTAGGAGCTGCATTAGCTTATTATTATAAATTCTAATGAATAAGTATACTACCAAGAAGTGAAATCATAATAGCAAAGCACAATTTGATTGTCCAATGCCTGTTGCATTCGCAGCACTGTATTTGTACCACTGTACGTCGGCGGCATTCGCTCTCAAGCAGCAATCTGATGACGACACAAGTGTGGAAAGTAACGAGACATTGCCGACAGCTGCTTTGGGGGGAAAAAACGAACGAGTGAGCTATGTGTGTATGCATGGGTGTGTGTGTGTGTGTAACACAACGTATGTGTTTGTGTGCGGCTGCCAACTTTCAAAGCGAGTTAATTTATAGCACGTTGGGGACATTGTTGGCCAAACAAAAACAGACACACACACACACATGCAAACAGCATATAGCGTTTTGCTCGCGTTCTCATCGTGTTTATATTATGTTTGATTCGCTTTTCTTTCTTGCGCCACATTTTGTTGAGGTCGTCTCACGGCGTCTAAGCTTAGCTCAGTAAGCGTTGCCACCCGATGCAAAGCCGCGGTCGCGGTTCTGTGAGTGAGTCTGTGTGTGTGTGTGCGGCTGCATTAATTTCATTTTAATTGGGCTATTTATTGTTTGTATCGTTTTTGCTTGTGTATATTGCTGTTTATTGGCTTTGCTTTCCATGCGACAAGGGGCAGGTGCAATGTTTTTGTTTCAAATATATCTAAGTCCGTACATATGTATGTATGAGTGCAGTTGTTGAAAAGTTTATTCACCTCGCGCTCTCACGTGTCTTTGGCTTGTGCATGTGTGTGTTGTGCTTTAAGTCTGCTAGTTCTGCAGTGTTGCCACTAAACATTAAGCAATTTCCATCTCCTCTCTCTCGCTTCCCCCCTTTCTTTGTCTACCGACTGGCCCGCTAGCCACTTTGTTTCCATGTAAATTTTCTCGTAGCAGCCGCGCATTGTATGCGAAAATTTGATAAAACGAAAACGTGACTTGCTTGCTGAGGCAAACGCCAGTCCGAAATCTAAATGAATGCTGTAGCACACACACACACATGCACAAATGTTTGTATGCATGTGGAATGTGTGTGTATCTGCGATAAAATCTGGCTGGCCTGCGATTTAGTGCAGCTTTCCTTTTGTCGCCACAGAAGCCAGCAACAACTCGGGGCTATCAGTTGACTCAACAAGGTCGTCGCCTAAATGAATTGAAATCAGGATATCTTCATTATTTCCTTGAGCCAACAAAAAGCAATGCAGAAAATCCCTCCAACGGAGATACTGCCAACAAACCGTTAAGCTATTAAGGGTTAGACTCTGATTTCCGCTTGCAAAGTGAATGACAAAAAAAAAGGTAACAAACGGTATCGCTCACCATGCAGCAACCCTTAGCAAGGGGCACAAACGGCAGCCCACTCTAAAGTGCAGTAGACACTCGATAAAACGAACAATGTGCTAAAATTCTCTCTTAACACTTTAAATATGCATCCAAACTTGTTCGAAATGAGTTAACTTAATATGTGGGTGACTTTCAAACTGTAAGCCTGTGCCAGGACTGTCAAACTGTGACTTAGATGAAATCAATTCCTGCGATCTGTGTAGGCGTGGCCCGATATACATAAGTAGGCTTGATCTTTCCTAAGGTAATCAGAAGTCTATTTATGTCGCTCTAATAGCTCCCAAATAATAAATTATATAAAACAATATGCTTTAAATTTGTCTGTGCACTATGCCGAGTGTTTACTGTAGTCTCAATCGCTCAAGCACATACACACATATGTACAAGGTTAAAGAAACACCTTAAATTCAGCTAAAAAATTAATATACAGATTCCTTTTGCCCTATACAATGTATTGTCGTGCACCATATCGAATGCGCACTGTAGTCTGTACTCTTATATGTGTATATGTGTATATGTATTGTAATTTATATGAAATCAAGTAAATGAATGGTTTTTTTTCGTTACAGTTAGGTCAAGATACGACATCACGACGACGCGACGCGCGAAAATGGCCAAAATGGAGGTCGACGATGTGGTCGACTTAAGTCTGAGTTCTGGGCGTGATCCGGCGTTAACCATAACACCGGCTCCGGCAACCACGCCCACGCTCAGCAGCCGCGATCTGCGCGCTTTAACGGCCAACAATACGGGGCTGACCATAACGCCAGCTCCGGGACCCACAACGGCAGCAGGAGCAGCCCCCACGGGCAATAGCAGCGACAGCAGCAACGCTGCAGCCGCCGTCGCCAACAACAACAGCAACAGCAACAACAACAACAGCAGCAACAACAACAACAACAACAACAGCAGCAACAGCGACGTGGCGTTAACAGGCGCTGGCGCAGGCAGCGGGAGCGGGAGCGGCAGCAGCGCCCAGGATGAGAATAAAGTACAACGCCGCGTGCTGCGGCCCCGCACCGAACCCAAATCGTATGCCGAGGCGCCGGATATTGTGCTGCTGCCGGCCCGGACAAATGGCAGACAGCAGAACGGCAACATCGACTCGGAGACGGATGATGAGGAGATGCCGCCGTATGTGCCCATCAAGGAGCTGACGCACGCGGAGCTTAAAGAGCGTGAGAAGAGTTTGCGCAAACTGCGTCAGGATCTGCGCAACGAGGAGACCAAACTGATGCTCCTCAAGAAGCTGAAGCAGTCGCAGCAGGTCATGAAAGAGAATCTGGTCGTCACGCCCACCAGTGTCTCGCCCAACAATCCGCTGGCCGCGATACCCAGCGCCCTTACAGCCAAGGGGTCGCTCAGTGTTACGCCCACGTCGGCATTGCCCATGCCCGCCCACAGCAAAGGGCGCAGCAGTTTGGGCGGCGGAGCGGCTGCCGTTAGCATAAGGTGAGTTGGGGGTGGCAATTGCTTGACCTATTGATAGCATCGATCAAGTGAGACGAATCGATTTAGTTAGATGCTTCTCTTTGTCTAAATGCATCGATCTTAAATTAAGCACAGAAGCAGCTCAGTTTTCCAAAAATCGATAAATATCGATTACCAACTAGCCCTTTAGACTGGAATATCTAATAACAATACCTTTTCTCTTGTTCTTCCCAGCGCCAGCAACAGCCGCAACATGAGCTCGTCGGCGGCGACGGCAGCCGCTGTGGCTGCGGCCGCAGCAGCGCTCTCCGGCTCCGGATCGCAGCGCGGCAGCAGCGGCATCATGGGCAGCAGCGGCAGCAGCAGCAGCAACAACTCGATACTCCCGCCACCTAGATCCTCGCTGGCCGCGGGCACGACGCTGGCCTCCGGGACAACAATAACGCCTGCCACGAACAGTTCGCATCGGTCGAGCGTGCTGCCGCCGCGCACAAATCTGCCGAATCTCACGATAACGCCCTCGGTGACCATAACGCCAACGTCGGCGCCGCCTTCCAGCCTGAAAGCACGCAATGTGAGTTATTGTAATGTCATCGTTGCCGTAAGCGCCGAGTTTTTCCACCATTATCTATAATCACAAATGATATTCCATGCACCGAACTCTGCACACAACACCCAAGAAAAAAACAAACACAACAAACAAATACAAGACATTAACAAATATTTTTTAATTTTGTTATTCGATTGGATTTGTGTTTGGATTTCCATATGCACAAAAAACTCATGAGTGTTACTTGAGCGAGTAACTGTAAAAATAGTAAAGAAAAGCTAAATAAGACATTTTTTCTTAAGGAGAATGTTTATTATGAAAGTTACAAGATAGAGTAGTATCCCGTAGTGATTGGTTTTAGCTTCGAAATGGAACTCGTCTTTTTGAACTTAGTAGATTTCTTGGAGAACTAACATTTACGACGTATCGATCCCAAGATCCCTTATGTTAGGTTCGAAATGGAATTAAATTGTGATCTGAAAGAAAGCTTTCGCTTCAGATTCTAATGAAAATCAAGTGTTGTAAAGCACACAATTAAATTTTAATTGGCCCAAAGAGAGGGGTTTTAGTTTTGAAAGTATTTGATTCTGTAGTTTTCTTATATATCTCAAGGCCTTCTTACACTGAATACTCAAACACGACTGACTCAGACAGAAGCCATTTCTCGGAAGGGAAGTTCAATCAGTTTTTGGATAAAGAATTTGGCGTGAAAGCGTCAAAAGGCGCTCGATCTTTACGCCATGAAAGTCTGGTAGTTAAACAGCCTAGTAGAGTAAGATTAACGGTAAAAGGCTAAGTAACACTCATGATTAACCAAAATTAATGCACAAAACTCACGCTTACCAACACTAAACACTAAACTAACAGCATTTGAATTATCGAACTTTAGAGCTTTCGTTCAGTTATTTTAATCGAATCGAACTATCGAATTTCAGCTCGATAATTCAGTTCAGAACGTTTTGCAACACTAAACACAACTGTCAAAACTGTGTTGCGTAGCCTGCTCGCTTGTATTTAAAAACAATCAAAATAATATATAATTAATAATAACAACTAAAATTCGAGTAGGCTGCGCCGTGTGTAGCCCATTGTCAGCTATATTTTTACCTTTTACATAGCCCAAAATTTAGTTGAATCCAAAGCGCAAACGCTTTTGTACCTTGTTAAGAGAAAAGAAAAAGAAAATAAAAAAATTAAATTATTTTCGTCACAGCTAACTGCCTTGAAACGCAACTCTAATTATTGTTCCACATTCTTATGCTAAAATTTCATAAATAAACAAAAAAAAAACCATACCAAAAAAAAAACCTATTGCCAAACATGCAGCCTAATATTTCGGATAATTCGAAGGTACCTGGGACCATTAGCAATTCCGTATCCATAACGCCGGCGCCGCCGCTCCAACAAACGCACCAGAGTCAGCTTAACGATTTAAAGGTAAGAGCTTTAGACATTTATGTACTCCAAAGATTATTCAATTGGAATGTTTTTTAGAATGAACGCGGCGCAACTCGCGAGGAGACTCAGACGCCCGCCCAGCGTCAGGCAGCCGCCAAAATGGCATTGCGCAAGCAGCTGGAAAAGACTTTGCTACAGGTAAGCGTGTCCCCTCCCCAACTATACAGGGCACAGGCAGCATAAGAGGTTCCATTTGTAACAGTCAGAAGAAGGCGTTATCTAGCCCGTAACGGACCCAGATATTCTTGATCTGTCGTTTAGATCGAGAAGATATAGAAGGCATTAAACTCGGGGAATAGTAAGTTAGAACATTTTGAAATTGAGTCTTTGTATACCATCCGAATCATTTGGTGTGAATGTCATACTTGCCGTAATTAAGTTTTCAACAAAAATCGATATATATATCGATTTCTAGCCACGTTTTTGGAAACTAAGTTCTTCAGTCGTTTAGGCGGGTCAGATAAAAAAGACACCCTTCTCAGGAAATAGTAAAAGTTACTTCAAAACATCCGTAACTCAGTTTTGTAAAACATCGATAAATATCGATTGCTAGCCACCTTATTCGAAGCTTTTAAGTTCTTCAACCGTTTTGATCGAGAAGCTATAGACATCAAGCTCAGGAACTAGTAAAAGTCAGAACATTTTTGAATATGATCCATTCGTTTTCCGTTTTTACAAAATCGATATATATCGATTTCTACCCAGGTATATATAAGTTTGCATAAGTTAGGTTTATTTCACAGTCATGATAGTTTCTGCTCTAAGCTTATAGAAGAGGTTTATAGAAGAGTATTATCAGATGAGGAGTAAGTATCTCCTAGTCTCCTTAGATTCTTAGATTTAGATTTGAAGGCCCTTCATCTATTGTCTCCGCTTGAAGCTTATAACATGCTTTTATTTTCATATCTTATAGATACCGCCACCAAAGCCGCCACCACCAGAAATGCACTTTATACCGAATCCGAGCAACACGGACTTTGTCTATCTGCTTGGTCTGGAGACAGTCGTCGATTATTTGACAGTCAATAAGAAAGCGAACGCCGTGGCAGCGCCCTTCCGCTGTGCCCAGTGCAAGATCGACTTCACGCCCGTCTGGAAGTGGGAGAAACAAAGTGAGTAGCCAAATAGATAACATTTTCTGGAGTATAGACAATAACATATTTCCCTTATCCCTGTCAACGCAGCCAACAAAGAGGCCAAGGTCATATGTGAGCAGTGCGTCACGTCGAATGTGAAGAAGGCTCTGAAGGCGGAGCACACGAATCGACTGAAGCAGGCGTTTGTCAAGGCGCTGCAGCAGGAGCAGGAGATCGAGCAGCGTCTGGCTAGCCAGAGCAGTCCGTCGCCCGTCGAGGCGCATGCCGCCTCCAACAATGCCACCAGCGTTGCACTTTCCGCCGTCAACAGCGTCTCCTCCGCTCACCAACATCAACATCAGCATCAGCAGGCGCTGCAGCGCGAACGGGAACGGGAACAGCGCGAACAGCTGCAGGCGTCGCATGCCTCGGCGGCTGCTGCTTTGGTCAATTTGCCTCCATCGGTGACCGTTATACCAACCAAATGCCACACACCGACACCAGCGCCACGCCCGACGCCACCGCCACCAGCCACACAAAGCCAGCCCACCCCGCCGCCGCCGATGCCGTCGGCCAGCACACCACGTTCCTCGCGTGCCGCTGCCACAGCGGCAGCAGCGGCTATTGCGGCACAGCAGGCAGGCATACTCAGTCCGGGGCCAGCGGCGGCGCATCACCACGAGGCCACCAGCTCGGCGACTGGGCGCTCCTCACGCGCCGAACGCGACCATCACCACCATCAACAGCAGCAGCAACAGCAACAACAGCAGCAACAGCAGCACCAACAACACCAGCAGCAGCAGCAGCAGCGGGAACAGCAGCGCGAGCAGCAACAGCAACAGGCGCAGAGCTATGACAAGTATTCGGCGGCAACGCTGGCAGCGGCAGCGCATCTCAGTGCACTGGGCGGCATGGGCGGCCTGAACATCAACAATCTGGCCAGTTTGGGTAATCTCAATCAGCTGGGCAATCTGGCGGCACTTGGTGGATTGGGCAACTTTGGCGGCGCCTCGACGGCAGCCAACAACCCGGCGGCAGCCCTGGGCAATGCCTCGCCAGCCGCAGCCATGCAGGCCTTTCAGCAGCAGCTCTTCAGAGGTTTGTTCACTTATTAGATAGCAATAATTGTATATATCTAATTTGTTTAATTTGCTTGCAGCACTCGGCCAGGGCCTGGGCGGCAATCCGCAGCACATGATGCAGTTCGCGCCACTTCTCTACACCTACCAAATGGCCATGGCGCAGGCGGCCCAAGTGGCAGGTGAGTTACGATCATGATCAGTTAGGATATCAGGATAAGCTGAACAATTTACAGTTTAACAGAAGCTGATAACAGCTTTTAAATATGACAGTTAACAGGCATACATATGTACAACCATCAGGATTAGCTAGACAATTAACAGTATAAGCTCTTCTTAACATTGTGTCAACAGAGGCTGATAAATGAACAGCTCATAGTATTGCGTTAAGGTAGAAGCTAGGAAAAATATGAAAAAACATCTTTTTATGTCAGTCTAGTTTAGCTTAGCAGTATGTTAAGACAAAATATTTCTGATATAAGTTGAATCTTCTATTTGTTGCCGCCACAGCATTCAACAACAACAACAAGAAGAGCAGCTCCGCGTCCAGCTCATCGAAGAACTCCAGCAATGCAACCAGCTTGGCGGACATACAGCGGGCGGCGGAGCTCCAGCGCCAATATCTGCTGGAAATGATACCGCCGCAGCAGCCGAGTGGACCCAGCGGTAGTCGCCAGAACAATTGGAAGGCCTAAGGAAGAGGCTCTACATGAACAGGAACAGCAACTGAAACTGGAACTGGAACTGCAACTGCAACAGCAACTGGAACTGCAACAGCAACAAAAACAACTATAACTTACTAACTTTATAATTTTCTTGATTAGGTAATTTTATAATTTACGCATGCAAACATAATGTACACGTAAATTGATTATTCTATTTGTAAACAATAATTATTACATAATTAATTATACATAATTATACACAAAGAAAGTAACAAAAGCGCATCGGCAACGTAATTGTTAGTAGTTTCTTTTTTGTTAATACTTGTCGTGTTTCTCATTTTCAAGCAACAGCAACAACAACAAACAACAATTAATTAACTACAATTAACAATAGCAATTCACAAAAACAAAATAAGATAAACATAAACGAATGAACATTTTTAGCTCCTATAGTAATTGCATATACATTAATTGCATATGAATAATTCATGATTGTAGACTTTAAGAAAGATTGCCCCGTTTTTGAAGGGCCAACCGAGCGCCTCCTTCCTTTATCCCGCTGTCCACCCCCCGAAACCTTCCCAACCTCCCCTGAAACTCAGTTCTTTGGGGTTGTACAAGTTTAGTTTGTAGCTTTTGTGGCTAAAACACATTTAAATATATAAAAAGAAATATATATATATATATATACAAATATTTTGTAATCAATTTTAACATACGCATTAGTTTTAGTTGTATACAAATTTTTAGGGCTCTAATAAATTGCAGCAACAATTGCACAATACATTTACTTTGCCGGAATATAAAAGAACTTATAAAATACCATTTAACAATTCACTAGACACAATTTATGATGTTACAATAGCAAGTCCTCCTCCTCCTCCTCCCCCCACTTTCAATACGATACTGTACTGTTATTTAGTTGATTTTAACTCGTTGAAACAGAACCACATACATTATGCATCGAAAGCTCAAAACCTATACCATTTGTACATAAAATATCCACACACATACATATATATATATATATATATTATACATCCCAAAAATAGCAAGACAAAAGACCGAAGGATATCCGAAATGTTCGCAAATATTCATTTTCAAAATGCCTTTCGAATAACTTCAAAGTTTGGGAAATTGTATTGAAGGAGAACAAGATAAAAGTATAAAGCACGTAATATTGACTGAAAATTAGCGTATTTTGTAGTATCTTGAGGAAACACGCAGCATGCTTGCATGGATATATAATTGATATATAATTCGAAATTAGTCACATTTTTCGGCAGATAGGCTTAATATAAACCATATATGGAACGGGAACAGGAACAGCAGGAACAGGTTGAGGATTATATTCAGGCAAATCATTCGGAACACACAAACCAAAATTCATTTTGGGCATGCGAAATCAAATTGTGATCAAAATAAAAACGTAAACAAGAAAAGTGAAATCCATAATTATTTTTAGCTAACTAAGTTTAAAATGCATTGTAATTCGAATTCAAATTAATAACAGCCGATAACGATAAACAACAAAAAAAAAAAACAAAAAAACAAAAAAAACAGCAGCAGCATTCGTTTCAGTGTGTATGTGTTTAAAAAATCTATGCTAAATATAAAAAAAAAATTTCAAGATATGCGTATAAACCCTTTTTAAACCAACCGCCAGTATTTCATTTCAAAGCTCGATAACACAGTGCTCGTGCGATAGTAAAACTTATCGGCTGCATGCATTTATCGGTAACTAGCGCGCCGCCACGTTGAACACGCTACCATCACTAATTCAGAGCGCAACCGAGTCGTTTAGCAACGTCCATCTGCGGGTTAATTTAGCCAAACTAGTTAGCTTTCAGGTCGAATATGATAAGCTTTTTGTTCATTGTCAATCGCGCATTCAGCGGCGCCAGCAGCACGTTAATGGCACAAGCAGGTTCTGGCCCACGTCCACTTGTGCTCTGCGGCCCCTCCGGTTCCGGCAAGAGCACATTGCTAAAGCGTTTATTTGCCGAATTCCCAGATAAATTTGGCTTCAGCGTGTCGCACACAACGCGCCATCCACGTGAGGGCGAACAGCATGGCGTTCATTATTATTTCGTGAGTCGATCGGACATGGAACAGGCCATTGCCAATGATGAGTTCATTGAAACGGCCGAATTTACGGGCAATATGTACGGCACCAGCAAACAAGCCGTGCGGGATATACAGAGCCAGGGACGGGTCTGCATACTGGACATCGAACAGAAGGGCGTGGAGCAGATCAAGAAAACCGATCTCAACCCCATACTGATCTTCAACAATCCACCAACCATCGCCGAGCTGGAGCGCCGTCTGCTTAAACGCAACAGCGAAACGGAGGAGACGCTGCAGAAACGCCTCAAAGCGGCCGAGGTGGAGATTGCCTATGGCCTGACGCCTGGTAACTTTCACAAGATCATCAATAACGTGGATATGGATGTGGCCTACAAGGAGTTCCGTGACTTTGTCGTCGAAGAGCTGAAAAAGCAGCAGGCATTGGGTATCCACTTTAATTAGCTGGAGCTGCAGCTGCCACGGGTGCTACTTAGATATTTGGGTACACATGCTGATGTACATTTTCAGAAATATCGAAATATTGACTAATGGCATTTATACTTATTTTTTCAATTTTATTTATTTTATGTATGTATTTGTCCTCTCACTGTTGTTGTTGTTGTTAACTATAAGCAGAAAATGTGCTGCGGTGCGTGAACAATAAAGCAAACAGTCCAGACTTTTTGCAATTACAATTTAAGTATTTACTCGAGTACACACAACAAGAAGAAGAAGAAAGAATGAAAGGTCAAAGAAGTTATCAATCAATAGGCGGGAAGTGGCTGTGCCTCGACATCGACGCACGCAATCTTGTAATATGCTGACCCCTTATTGTGTGAGCCTTCCGTCTGTCCTTAACTGAAAACGACACGCACGCCCAGCCGCCAGTCCTGCTCCGAACCTTTGTTGGCAATTGGGCATTACGTTTGATATGGATTGGTTTTATAATCGTGATGCAGATGGACGCGCGCTTGGTAGCTTGTGTTACCCGTTTGCATTCCATTGACACGATGCACCACCCGGGCGGATCCATCAACTTTGGTACGGCTATCCGGACTGCTCCACAAGCCGGCAATCGCTTCCAGCGCCAGCTCCGTTTCATCATCCTTGTCGTCGTGCTCGGCGGACAGCGTCAGATCGATTTGGCGACGTTGTCGTTGAGCAGCTGGTGCGGCCGTAGCGCAGCCCATGGCCACGATTAGCATCAGCAGCAGACAGATGTTTAGCGCTCGCATG
Organism: Drosophila kanekoi; assembly: GCA_037075305.1. Lineage (NCBI taxonomy): Eukaryota > Metazoa > Arthropoda > Insecta > Diptera > Drosophilidae > Drosophila > Drosophila kanekoi. The sequence goes on from JBAMCE010000141.1 coordinate 13,143,641, forward strand.
TTGAGAATACACTGACTATACTGACGACATTGACAGATTGACTTGAAACGTTCGGCTCGGCTTATCGCAACCCGACTTAAATACAATCACAAGCCGCTTTTGGCTTTTGTTTTTATTGAATACAATTCAAATGTGTGAGACGAATGGAAAACAAGCTAGTTAATTAGACTTTGGGCTCAAGGATTTGCGCTGGTGGCCAGTCCCATTGCCTAGCTGGTGCTGGCTGCACCAGTTGCTCCCACGGCTTCCAGCCGAGCATTTTGCGCGCCAGGGTTAACTCGTTTTCGGCCTGGACAATCAGCTCCTCGACTTGTCCGCAGCCAACGGACTTCTCCAGTGCACCAATATCCTTGTTCTGCAGCCAGCCAAAAAAATATAAGGAATTATTCCTGATAACATCCTGCGACTGGACAACCTACCTGTGCCACAGCGTCGGCGCGCTCCTTGACCAGCTGCTCGGTATATTTGCGATAACTGGACTCCTGCGGCATTTTGGCAACGGCGCGCAGAATCTTGCCGTAGAGTGCGCTCAGTGTATGGTGTGGATTTGTGGCCACGGCCAGGCCGGTTAAGCCTGTGGACTATAAGGATTCATGCATTAAATCATATTTATCAACTTTTTGGCTCAGACAACCGATGACATAACAATAACAAATGCGCGAAATGCTCTTAATGTAATTGCTAAAAGGATGCCAACAGGTTGAGCTAGTTAAGCACTTACCGCTTTTAATATTTTGGCCATATTATTTACGGAAATTGCGCTATAACTGAGTAAAATTCGGCTAAAATCAACGGCAAAATATTGCCCAAAATCAACAGCCAGGGCTGACCAAATAGTTTACCCAGCAAGACAGAGCTGTTATGTTGTCATTGAGATAGCTAAGATCGCACTCTTGCAAACGCAAGTTATCGATTGGCAATTCGATAAGTTGTAGCGCGCAGTTCATTCATTTCAAATTCAAATGCAAGCCAACTTTATGACTTTCAATTTATTTATCACAATGGCATAGAAATAGAAAAATGTGAAAAGTGCTTTTGTAAAAATTGTGAGTATTTGCCTAAACATATAATTTCTAAAATATCTAATCGTAAATTTTGCGGTTACGTTGTCGTTGCGGGAGCTCGGTCTGCCACAGCAAAGGCTGATATTAGAACATTCACAACTGTTACAATAAATATGCCAATGACTGTGTAATTATTAATTTTATTGGCGCGACATATTTCCTGCTCGTTCCTGATATTGAACCTGCCGTTCCATATAAGTCCAACACCGACGGCTATCTGTAAAGTAAGCAACGAGACGCACCCTCATAAATAACTGCACTGCAAATTTGGCGATATGCAAATGAGAGGCACCTACCTGGAATATGATGCTCACCGATATGAACAATAAGCTGGGATAAAAATACGGATGCTGGTTGCTGGTTTCCAGCACATAACGCAGCTGATTTGCATTGGCCGACAGCAGGGCCAAATCCATCATGCCCTGGGCGAGCGTCTTCTTATGCTGATAAGCATTCACATCTGGTATGGGCGTCTCCACGCCATTGATGTTAACAAAGCCGGTGCCATCATAGCCCGGATACCCAACGCTGCGACGACGACCGCCATTCGGCTTGGGCATTGTGGCTCCACCATTACCACTTTCGTCTCCATTGCCTAGCAGGCCATCATCCACGCCGGAATTAACGCCATTCGCATATGGTCGTTCATCATTGTCATCATCGTCGATTTCGGGCACTGCAATCGAAATATTAGGTGAGATATTTACGGAGCTAATTAGGTTCAGGTTCTTACACAATTGTTTGTTACAGGTACAAAGTTGAAGCAGGTTGGTTAGAGAACATTTAATGAAAGCGCACACAGATAATGATTATATTGATTATATTGAGTAAGATTAATGAATTAAATGTTTACTAACCTGCTCGAGGTATGCGCACCTTACGTCCATCGATGTCGTCTACGGCCTCATTGTGACTAACCTTTTAATGCCAAAAAAATCACCTTCATTAGATCTAGTACTTGCATTAGGTATATGTATAGGGTATATCTATAAGTGTGCTTTTCTCTTTGTTTACAAAGCTAAAAAAATGCAAACTTATTTATTATGCACAACAGCTTCCGTCATGTGTGCTGATAAATACATTTACATTAATAATCTTATGCGATTATGTATGTATGTGTGTGTGTATGTATATGTAGTGCAAAGCTGAACATAAAAATCCCATTGCATGTTTTATAGTTTGATCCGTGACTAATCGGGGCTGTTTTTTCCGGAACCGAATACTTTCCCAGAGTTAAATGATTGAGGAAACAATATATGTGCAGTGCAATTATCAACACAATAATGTACATTCATACGTCTGGCTCCTACACTAGTGTATATAATAAACAATTTGATTGACGTTCTATAAGCCTACTCGAAAAGTAAACAATTTTTTACGCGTTTTTCCCGCGCAACGTTTGTTTTGGCAATTTGAACGTTATTTTTTTGGTTTTTTTTGTTGTTTTGTTGGTTTGTAGATAATATGCAAATACTTGGAAGACCGCAAAAACTTACTTGATTATTAGCTGGAGTTTTGTCCGTGGACACCTTATCCATGTCGAGCGTAATATGCTGTGAGTTACTCATTTTACAATTAATAAACGCGTTTAATTGAGTCTGAAATGAAAATTTTAATGCGATGCCAAGGCAAATGGTTTTTCTTTGTTTGCTTTATCCGTTATGCTGTCGTGTATCTTCAAGAATTTATTTGATAATATCTTTTCAAACGAAAATTCGTGCGCGAATCACAACCGCTTCGCACGCTATTGGCCGAACAACTGACCCAACTCACGGACCCAGACCCAGATCTCAAACCAAGATGAATTCGCGCTGATTAATACTCCCGTTTTTCCACTCTCTCGCTCTCTCTCTCTCTCTCTCTCTCTCTCTCTCGCTCTTTTTGTTGTTGCTTTTTAGTGTCCAGTTTAATAACAACCTGAAATACATTCAAAAGCTCTCTCTCTCTCTCCCTCTCTTAAATTCATATAGTCGGCACGCATTACCACGCTAAATGCATGTCCCCAAAGAAATGCTAACTTTTAGTATGAATGTTTATAGTATATAATTAGATTTCGCAGAGTAAATATGTGTATAATGAACGCAGTTTGCGTGCAATGGCGTTGCAGCTCTATGTGAAAATATAAAATTCACGGGAATAGGAAATTTGGGAATGTCAGAGACTTAGTCATCAGTTGGGGACATACAGCCAGTGTCGCTGAGGCTGCCAAAACAGATTGCCAAGTTCAACGTCACAATGCCAATGAAAGCCAAGACGAAAATAAACATACTTTGTGTTCTTTTGGTACGAAAAACCGGTCTGGAAATCATATGTATGAAAATGTAAATGTGTTTGGCCTGGAAAGTATGCTGCGCGTATTTATTTGCCGGATTTGATGCTGGAGAAAGCTAAACAATGCATTTATTTTTTTTAATGGCCAAATACAGCCGATTTATTAAATTAAAGTAACTATTCAGTTTGCTTCAATTTTATTTAAATAAATACACAAGTAGGCATAACGGATACTTAGATTCCACTTAATCGATAGCTACAATAAGCTATCGCTGTCTTATCAATATCGATAAGTAGCGAATTACACGGCTGCGCAGTATCGTTAACACGCTGTGGTAAGTTTACCATCGCTAGCAATTGAATCACTTGCTAAGTGGTGCGATCGCACAAATATAAGCTGGTATTTCCCACGGAATATGTCATTCGCAGTCCAGACACAAAAAGGAGAGGTTACACGGTAATAAGTCATAGAAGAAAATGGAGGAAGCTAACAATAATAATGCAAATCAACAAAGTGAGTCGCGCACTATACGTGAGGTGCAACAATCTTTTGCTACATCCCTTGGATATTTCAATGAAACTATTTGGGACCTGTGAGTAGTGCGACTTAGTTTTTTTTGTTTTAAATACAATTTAACGTCTGTTAATCATGATATTATGTAATTAAAGCTTATCGCACGAGCAAGCCGACATTCTGAAGGCAAAAATTAGGAATATAATACCTGATCCTAGTATACCCGAGGATGTGGCTGATGACGCCAAAAAAAAATTGGATAAACAATGCAGGGCGAATGAAGATATGCGGGAGACCTTGTTCAATAGCATTTGGGAGCAGCGTAAGTAATCTTGTAAAGTGATAAGCTCTAGATCAGTTGATTCAATCTATGTGATTCATTTAGGTAAATTCACCAATCGCCAATCGCTCACATCGATCTTCTATGTAATGGTTGCGACCGATGAAACCGATCACAATGTGGCACCGGACTCCAAATCTTGGTCCTGCCATCCAGTGGTCCGGACACGACGTTGCGTTTGTAAGTTTTCCCTCTAAATATATCTATTCTGTTTTGGTAAAGTCTCTGCTTACAGCTGACCGCAACGGATACAACAGCCTCGATTGCTGCATGATCTTTGTGGATGAGAAGGGTCGTGTGTATCAGAACTGGAAGGCGTATTTAGCCAACAATGAGTTGCCAGCGGGAATTATGGTGACTCCATCACGAGGTGTTTACAATCTGGTTGGAAACATGGTGAAGCTGGAAGCATGGAGTACGCCGGCAGCGTCGCCAAAGCGCAAAGTTCTTGGCGTACTCGATGTGACCACGGCAATTGGTGGATTCGGAGCGGCTTGTGTGCCGATTGCGGCGCTCTTAACACTGCCTGTCGCCGCGCCAGTTATGGCAGTGGCTGGTGCCGTGGGTCTGAGCTGTGCCGGCTACGCAACGGCTCGCTCTGGCGCACAGCTGGCCGATCGCAGCATTCACAATCAGTCAATCAGTGTAACGGATCGCACGGCGCGCAGCCATTGGCTGGGCGTGATTGCGGGCGCTGTCGGACTTGGTGCAGCAGGAGCTACAAGTGCCATGACAGTGGCTACAAACGCTGGTCGGGAAGTGGGCGCCGTAAGTATAGTACAAGGGCGTGGCCCAACACTAGCCTAATTCATGTTTCTTACAGATTACCCAGATGACTGTCAATGGCATGAACTTCACCACCATTATGGTATCCGGCACGGGTGTCGCCAACGGAGTAGTTGAATTGATTTTGGTAGTATCTATTATTATTTTCCCAAGCTACCTGGGTACATAAAAGATTCTTGCAGAAATACCAGGATGGTGACGATATATCTGCCATGGATGCACTGCAGCTCTCCGCCTCGCTGGTGCTGTTCACCCACAGCGTCTACAATTTTAAACTTGCATCGACCATTATCAGCGAGACCAGCAATAGTAAAATAGGCGCTTATCGCGAGACTCTGAGCAATCGACAACGGTACTCTATCTAATCTATTGATTATCTACCTTTGTGAAGGGTTGTATAAATATGTCACAAGCGCATATATGGAGGGGTGTGCACATGTCCGTCTCTGTGCATTAGGAAATAAGTAATATAAATGTATTTTAGAAGGGGCTTACGTCTGCAAGAGTATTTAGTTTTCGGCCAGCCGAAAGAAACTTTTCGTTTTTGTTATACGACTTGTTATTGTTTGTTTTTTTTTGCAGACGCATGTTCGATAAGTTATCTAAGGAGACGATACGCACTAGAGGTGCCACCAGAGGCAAGCTGGATATAATACGCAATGTGAATGAAATGCCCTCACGGCAGCAGTTCAATGATCTGTACAAGATCAACAGGCAATTGAATGAGAAAGGCGTACGCGCCACCTTTGACTCAAATGGAAATGGCATAGTGTTGAACGATCAGGTCAAAACAAGCGGAGCCGAGTTGCGTGGCAGCGTACAGCACAAAGTAGGCCCCGATGTACTTGGTCAGGTGACGCAGCCAATACCGGAGAGCTATAATGTGGGCGGCAACAATGGCAGGCGGTTTATGGCACCAGCTCGGCTGCTGACACCGAATCCCACTTTGGTGGGTCAGACGGATATGACGAACAGAAACTATGCTGAAGGCGTTGGTCTGCTAAGGCTCAGCAGCCTTATGATTAATGGTGTAGCATTAGTGCTCTCCAAATATGGACAATCTATTTTTGAGCATATCGTCAATGCTGAGAGTTTTGAAACGGTGCTGCTCTCCTTGGCCGACAACTTGCCTGAGGATGTGATGCGTTTCGCACTGGATATGACAGAAATATTCATGGACAATCTTTGGGAGGAACTACATGAAACGCTTCAGTTCTATCTTAGCTCAGAATCGGTGCTATATCGAATTGGTATAAATATTTTGGATAAATATTCTGGGCTTAACGCTGTGCAGCTATCGGATAAGTTTTCTGACATATTGATAGCTGTAAAGGAATACTATGTGTCCCTAAACCCGAATCGTTTTAGGGAAATGCTCACAAAATGCAAAGAATGCGGTGGTTACTATGATATATGTGATTTATAAATTGGAAATGCGTGCTATTGCAGGTAAAATTTGAGAAACGAGTCACAAAGTAAACGTGTAATGCACAAAAAACAATAATAATCAAAATATCAATTTTGTATTTTTCTTATTGATAATCTGCTTGTTAACAATAAAACTTAAAAGCAAACAAGTGATGAACGATGAAGTCTACGAAAATACCCTGTATATACCAAATCACAATGCTCCAGCCTAAGAAATGTGTTTTTTTAGATTTTATGTGTTTGGGAGAGGTATCCAAAAAGTCAAATACTCCCAATCTGTATATACCACAAGAAAGCTTACATGTAAAATTTACAATTTACACGAGATTAATCAAAGGAGTCAAGTAACACGTTCACCTTAGTTACCTTAGTTTTCGGCCCAGAATGCCGAAAGCTTAAAATTAAATTCAATTTACGCGACAAACTGGGGCGCATTATCAGTGAGACGAGCAATAATAGGATAGGTAGGCGATAAGAGCGAGTTTCAAAGCAACCAATGGCGATTCACTCTCCAAAGTGCTTATCTATCGATGCGAGGAGTACAATTAACCTTTCCCAAGATCAGCAGCAGCAGCAGCAGCACGGTCGGGTGACACAGCCAATACGGGCTCGGCCTATTCCAGCTCCGCTGATGGCATCGACGTTCGCATTGGTGGATCTGATGATTACGGTGAGTCTGATACGGTGCAACAGCAGGTAAGTTATGATAAGATAAGAGGTTATAATGAGTGGAGGCTGTGATGAGTTTCATGCTGAATTCGAGAAGAACCAGCCTGAAGGATAATTTGCTAACACAACATTTATCGCCGAGTATCTATCTTTGCTCTGAATTTATCCGATTGTTTTATCTGACAAAGTTAAAACATAATCAACACAAGATAACTTTTAAATAAATATTGAATTATTCAATTTTGTATATATTTGTCGTACATCAACTAATTGTATTTAAATAAAACTTAAAAGAAAAATACATAAGCGCCAAGCTGAAACACACACAAAAACACATCAATTAGTGGCAATTAATTAATTAGTTCTTACGATACTCTAGGATCTTGCTAAGCGATCGGACTGCCTCATTAATAGCTATAGGAACGAAAAAGCGAAATTGTTAAAATTTTGTTTTTTTTTTGTCTCTCTTTAAATCAGTTTCATGCGCTGGAAAATTGTTTATACTTGCTTTTCTTTTATTATTTCACGAAACACAGACAAAGATCCAAAATATATGTTTATATATATATATATATATATATATATATGTATATATATATAGGTATGTATATGTTTGCATGTTTTTGTATGAGTTCTCTTTTGTAACTCGGGTTGGTTTTCTTCTCTTGAGATGCATTGAGGGCATCCCGTCGTATGCCTGATCTTAGTTGATGTGGTGTATGGGTGTGCGTGTGTGTGTGACTGTGTGTGTGGGGGGGTGTGCATGTTGTGTGTGCGTTGGCGTCGTTTCGGTTAGCTATATTTTAGACACGCGACAATTGCTGCAGCAAATTGCCCGGCCAGAATGCCTCGATGCGCTCCTTGAGCAACTGTAGCGGATACAATATCCAGGTAAGTACGGTCTGTGCCAGCAGGCCCATGGGCTCCGGATATTGATGCGTGAGCAGGGCCAGTAGGGCGGTGAACGAGCACAGGCCCGCCGTGAAGAGTATAAAGAAGGGCAACTCCTTTTTCGGATAGACGGAGACCTCATGAAAGGCCGGCAGAAGTTCACGATCGGCGCACTCGGTGCACGTCGGATATGGATAGAAGAGATGTCCGCGCTCTAACGGATATGGCAGCATACGGAATGTGCCCTCCCAAGTGCAGTGCAGGAGATTCAGTGCACCCTCGACCTGTTTCCAGTGCTTTAGATGGAAGAATGCATAGGCCAAGGCCTCGGAATCGCCACGCTTGAGTATATGCTCTGGCGGCAGAATTAAGGGCTTTGTTTCCAGCAAATACTTGGGCACATGCGGATTGAATTCAACAGCCCGATGTATGGCCTCAACAGCGCTCATCTCGGCCGGACTTAGGCCACGCTTCGATGCAATGTCCGGCGAGAATTTGTCAGCGACGGCGCGTGCCTTGAGTAGTGCGGCCGTATAACAAATGGTCGCCGATTTGGGCAGCGAGATGTCATCGTATTTGGCCAGTATTGCATGGCAATCGGCGTAGGCCTGCATCTCCAGCAGGGTCTCGATGAGATTCTCGTGTATGTTTAGCACGCTCATTATCGAGGGTATCTCCTTGGTGAGATCGCGAAACATTTTGGCCGCCTCCTTGAGTTTGCCCAGCTTTCGGGCGCACATGGCCAGGCGGCGTTTAATGTAGATCAGGACATTTGTGTCGCGCCGGTGCACCCCGTCGGCTATAGCGCCCTGGTGCTGTGTTGCCTGCGATTTGCGGTAATTGATTTCGGCCACCTTCAGCGCCGTCTTGAGAATTTTCTCGGCCTCCAGTATGGTCATGGCCTCCTCCTCAGCGAGCAGTATATAGGCCGGTGCGCATTCAGCGTTGATCTCGAGCGCATTGTGTGCGGATTTGATGCGTTGCATTGGATTGCGTTCACGCCACGCTGTCTGCATTATCTCATACTCCTCCTTGCGTGCATCGCCCTCGCAGGTGAAGAACGTCTGATGGTCCTGGGCACTCAGGTTCATATCGTAATAGGTGAGCGGCTCCTTGCTGGTTGCCCAGAAGAAGCGTTGGTATTCGGCGCCACGAAACAGATTCAACGGATTGCGCCATACTTTACATTCGGGTGTCCCGGTTGAGGTGGTTGAATTGGCGCCTGCACCGTTGGAGCCACCACCCCCGTTGCCGCCGCCACCGCTGCTGCTGCTGCTGGAGCCACTGCTGGTGCTGCTGCCGCTGCCATTGTCAGATTGTGCATCGTTTCCATTGATCCAGGGGCTAATATGATTGATCGATACTTGTTCTGCAAATTTGACAATTGGGGGGTAAAAACTCTCAAGCTGCCAACAAGAGCTAAACTCACCAATAAATGAGGTGCCGTATTTGCGAAAATACCACCATTCGAAAATAAGTATGAGGCCTGATATTAAGCTCGAGGTGCCTGTGAGCGCTACATAAAACTTTGGCGTCAATGTGCTCAGAAACATTGACGAGTCCCACATCCTGTCGCAGCCACCACTTTGGGCCAAATTGTGTATTTTGTTTTTAGGCTTTGGTTGTTGTTGTTGCCGCCACGACCGAGCGGTATTCAGGGATTGTCGCTAATGTTAGAATAGTTGCTTGGCTTGCCGTCGGTCTAGTGCTTTCTCTTTGGGCAGCGAATTCTATTTTAACTGACGTGAAAATAAACAAATTGTCCTCTTATCAGCGTTTATCCTGCTGCAGATGAGACTTTTTTTCTATAAAGTATTCATCGGAGTGGTGTGGGGGGTAGAGATTCGAGCTGTCAAACCATATCGATGCTACTATCGATATTTTATTTTTCATAAACGAAAGTGAGTACCAATCGTTACTTGCTGCACCTTGTGATGGGTGAAATGCTCTTGCAGACCAAATTTCCGATATTATAAGTATCGCGTGCGCGTACGAATATTCATTAGTTCTTGCCATGCTCATCACTATAAAATGGCCGCTGTTGCAGCAAGTGCATGAAAAATTGTATATAAAAACTAATTGAAGTGCATAGGAATTTGAACTTTTAAGTGAATTTTTATAAAAAAGATAACCAATTCAAAGGCACTCGGGATATGGCCGAAGTTGGTGACGTAGAATTAGATGCCCAGCAGAAGCCAAAAGTGGCAGCATCGGAAACAAACAGCATCGAAGCAGAAGAAGCAGAAAAAGCGGTCGCATCGGAACCCAAACATGAGGAAAAGAAAATATCCAGCGACGATGCTCTGGCCCACGAACCAAAAAGTGAAAAGCTCGATGAGCTGTGCTCATTGGAGCAGGAAATAGCTAAAATGCATAACATACAGCATGGCACAGAGTCCGGCCAGGAGGAAGAGGAGACGACAGCGCTGCTAAACGCCGTGGTTGGCAGCACAGCCGAAAACGGCAATGGGAGCAGCAATGATGCACTGATTATGGACGAACTGACAACTACGAAGCGTTGCACACCGGTCAACCAGGCGCACGTCAAGGAAGACCCGGCAACAGCAGCTGCCTTAGAAGAAGCCGATCTGATAGCCCTGCTCAAGGGCACTGATCAGGAACAGGAGCAATCAGCTCAGCCAGCGGCAAGTGAACAAAAGTCTAACATTGAGCTGACATTAGCCAAATTGGACAATGTCGGCGTCACAATTGAGGGCGAGGGGCAATACGAGATCATGGAAATCGATGACGGTGACAATGTGAGCGGGCCCAGTCCAGAGCTGACGGCAACAGTTAACAGCAGTCCGACTGCCATAAAGACTGGCGTTAAGTTCTCAGGGAAATCTAAGTTGTCGCCGGAGCAGGCACGTGCTGTGGCACTCGAGCAAATGGCCAATCTGGCGGCACAGAAAACGCGGCGCAAAGAGCCAGCGGCTGCGACAGCTAAGCAGCAACAGCAACAGCCGCTAGACATAATCAGCTCGCTCAACGATGACTGGAACGAGTACGACAGCGGCAGTGACACTGCCTCCAATTCCAAAGCAATACCCGCCACAAAGAAGCCGCTCATCAAGAAGCCCAAGCCAGTCATAGAGACGCCGCTGATGGTGGGCAGCGTGAAGGTAATGCTGAAATCCGTCAGCCAGAAACCAGTGGAGAAGCCCAAACCTGCTACAGAGCAGCCAAACAGCAATTCGGAAACCACAGGTAAGCAAAATATATACAGATAATATAGATAAACTCTTAATTAAACGCACATTTTGCAGGTTTCAAGCGTACGCGCATTATAAAGCGCAAAATTATTTGGGATCCTGATGTGCCTGAAACGCAAAAGTCCTTTGCGCAATACGCAAGTGCAAAGCCCAACGCACCTGTAACTGCAAAAGCAACAGCCGCAGTCGTAGCAGCAACAACTGCAACAACAATAACAACTGCAATTAAGACAATCAACGCGGAAACAGCGCCCAAAAAGCCGCGACCATCCACGCCCAAAGAGCCACAGAAGACGGCTGTCAAACGATCCGCAACACCAGCAAAACTTACCGAATCGAATGCGACGACATCCCCGCCCAAACGACGCTCGCAAACACCGAGTGTGCCAAATGGTGCCGGCAGCTTGACCAAAAAGAAGAAGGTCAGCGAAATTGATCGGCTGATGGGTGATGAGGGCGCCGCCAATATGATGCAAGCTGTGGAGCGTGAACAGCGAGAGCTGAGCGGCGGCGAGGCAGCCAATAAGCCTCTGATGCGCAAGCGTGCACTCACCATAACGGGAAGGGTAAGCTAAGGATCTTCCAACAAGTTTAGTATCTCAATATTTTGTATTGGTTTGTAGCTACAGAAAGCAGCGGTAGCCAATGCAGTTGAGGTTGCAGCGGCGCCCACGAAAAAAGAGAGCCCACCGAAAGCCGGCAAGCGTGCAGCAACAAACAGTGCAGCTGCCGTGGATGCTGTGTTCACCAAGGGAACGAAGCCGCGTGCGTCTGACTCCTGGGATTATGTTTACAAACAGCGTGCCAGCGAGGAGTCTATGATTATGCGTCGACGCTCCAATAGCTCGTACTCTAGCAACGCCTCGGTCAATCGGCTGTCGCTGGACAATAAGCCCGCTACAGTGGCTAATCTGTCGGATGATGCCTCAGATGCGTCCGCGATGGATCCGTCGTTTATTTTCCTAAAGCCTGAAAACAAAGCCAACCAAAGAAGCGATGGCAGTGCACCGCAAACGCTGGCCAATGATTTCAAACGTGGCGGACTGCAGCTCAAAGAGATGAAGGCAGCCAAGGTGGAGCTGGTGACGCTGCACAAGCTGGAGAAGGTCGCGCAATTGGTTATCAATACGCAGCTCTCGAAAACGGGCTACACATACAAAGTGCAGTTGCTGCAAAAACTCACCGAAATGCTAAACAAATTGGCCAAAAGCAACGATTGCAACACGGTGCTGCTTAGCGTGCAGGGTCAACAGTTCTGTCAGGGCATCGATTGCCAGGAGCTGGCGGCAGCCACGTCGGAGAAGCGCAAAAGTAGCGCCACGCAATTGGCCTTAGTTTTAAAGTGAGTGAGCACTTGGCTGAAATCTACTAATTTCTAACTGATAAACTCTTTGTCTTAGAACATATCTGCGCACCTTGGCTACATTCCCCAAGCCCCTGGTGGCTGGCATTGTGGGAAACCTAAAGAATCTGGGCGTTATGCAGTTGCCATTGTTTGACTACGTGCTGGCCGCCGATGATTGCTGTTTTGAGACGAACTACGCTAAGCTTGGCCAGCTGCCGGAGGGCTATGCCTTCTGGCTCAAACACCAGAAAGTCTCCACCCAAGTGGTAGGCCAGCCCATGCACATATATTTGCCAAAAATCCTTTCCTAACCCTTTTTTTTTTTTTATTGCTAGCAAACGCGTCTGTTTTTGCTGGGCGAGCGACTGCACGCATCCGATATGGTTGATTCACCCAGCAGCTTCATTGACAAGCTGTGCAAGTCGCGCAGTGTCAATGATGAGGCTTTGGCGGTTGCCAAACAGATTTCCAGCACCACAGCCGATGTAAGTAAAACTACGAAACCACTTTCTAATCTGTCCTGATATTCTCGCATTTATCCTCTTGCAGCATTATCGAGCTCTCAAGAAGCTAAATCAAGCGGGCAATACGGCGTCGCTGCAGCGCCTGGAGGCTGAGTTTAAGATTATAACCGATCAGTGGTCAACGGCCAATTTTCAGGCCAGCTACAAACGTTACGTTAACGATGTGGAATTTTAAGAAGTTGTTAAGCTCCTGAACTTACCATGCACTTGTGGTAGTTGGTTCTTTTAGAAAAAAAAAATACATATTAACTGCGAAATGTCGCAAATCGTTCGAGAAGGTTGCTCATTTGGTATACCCCTATAATAGTCAGGATATATTTGTAATTTGAATGAGTAACGCTTCAAAGGAAACCTCAGCTCAGATTTGGTCTGACATTTAATTATTCAATCAGCGATAACTTCCGCGTATTTGCATATCTCGGAGATTACAAGAGTTAAAGGCACCAACATTTGGAAAGAAGCACACGCAGATCGTAAGTGTTTCACTTTAATAATAATTTTCCCGTTTCTATTATGTCTGGTTATACCTTATTCGGACTGACTTTTAACATACCGAATATTATTTCGTGTAGTCCATTTGGAATTCTGTAGCTCTATGTATTATCCACTTTCCGCAGTCAAAGTTAACACAGTTGCCGTTTATTTGCCACGAGTGCTTTATTTTGGAATTCTAGAAAAGGTTTCTATTTATAATATAGTACAATTGTAATTGTTTAATGTTATCGTAATATAATGCAACTAGCAATTTAACTACTAAGTACTGAATGTTGCCGCCGCCGTCCATCCCTTCCGATATAGCTGACTAGTGAGTGGGTTGTAAATGCACACGTTCCTGTTCCACAGTCCCACGAATTTGGTGACACCTAGTTACGTTTTTCCTGGTCGTAAAAGGCCGGCAGCTCGGCCTGAAGACGCAGAAGCCGCACATAGCTGACCAGCTTCCAATCGCTGGTGGGTTCATCGTTCGCCTGGACAAAGGTGGACATGTAGGAGACCAATTCCTGCGAACCATCCGAATCGAGATCCGCAATAAGCATCGAATTCTCCTGATTGTTCAGATCCGGCTGGCAGATCATTTCGTTGCGATCGTTGCGACAGAATTGGATGATGTTGCTCTGGGAGGTGTTCTCGATGCGCGTATCGGCGCCAATGAAGAGCACCAAAATAACCGTCTCGGTAATCATTTGCATTTTGTAGTTCTTCATGAGCTGCGACTGACCGGCGTTGGGTTTGCTCTGATTCTTGGCGGGCATGGTGAAGGCCTCGCGCTTCTGCAGCGGCATCAAATGCTCAAAGGCATCGAACTCCTCTTGGTCCGCGGGAAACTCATGGTCCAACGAGTCGCGTTTTAGGCGTTGCTGCTGCTTCTTATGCTGCTGCTGCTGCTGGGACTTTGAGTATGACTTGTCCTTGCTCTTGTCCTTCTCCCGGATGGCATTTATATTCTTGGAGCTGCTGTTCGTATAGTTGTGGCTCTTTTCCACGCTGCTGTTGCCGCTGTTCGACTGCGTTTGCGGCTGACTCGAGGGGCTATGCCACTTCCAGAACTTTATCACAAAGCCCGACATCTTGGATTTGGTATTCTTGAAGTGCCACTGAGCCGGCACCATGCCGTACATGGCGCTATTCGTGAAATTGTGCAGCATGTTGCGCCTACCATCGCGCATTTCGCTCAACTTTAGCGTTACATTGCAATCGGGACACTTGCCGCGATTCTCCACAAGCAGCTCGCGTCCGCTAAGCAGATAAACATTTCGCTGGGCATCCATGTCCTTGCGCTGGCCATAGCGACGATGCTGCGAGATCTTCGATGCGGGCAGCAGACGTCGCCCGACAAGCGATTTGTTCGTAATCAGCGCGTAGAGCTCAGCCAGCGTCTTGGAGCGCTGCAGCTCCGTATTGTTGCGCCAGCAGTTGTAGCTAATGTTGAGCATGGCAGCCGAGGCGGTGCCAGAGACGCCACCTGAACTGCCTCCAGTGGGTGCAGCTGTGTCCAGTTGCAGCCTGGACAGTTTCTGGCAATCGTGGACACGAAAGCCGTCTCCAATAGGCCGGCCTCGGCGACCCGAGAGCAGCCGCAGCACATTTCGTGCCTCCAGCTGTGCTGCAGCCGCTGAGCCCGGCTGCTGTTGGTGCTGCACGAACGTCTTGGTGCGCTGCTCTAGCGAGAGGCTAGATATAAGCAATATGTCCAGCACGCCGTCGCCATCAATGTCCGGCAAGATGAGCGGAAAGTCATAGGCGTCCAGCTTGTGGGCAGCATGATCCTTAAAGCGCCAGTGCCACTCGCCGCTGGCCGCATTGATGGCCCCCAGTTCGCCGTACTCATCGATGACCAGGCAATCCGGCTTCCCGTTGCTGTCCACATCCAGCAGTGTGCAGTCTATGGCTACCGGCTCGTCAACCGTCTCATCGTACCAGGCAACAGCGCCGGAGCTGCCAATGAGCGATATGATGCCATTGCGTTTGTGATTGCTGGGACGAAACTCCGGAAAGAAGACATCGCCACGATAGAGAAATATAAGATTATTTTCCCAGGCACGCAGCCCGGCGACAACATTAACGCCGCCTCTCAGCTCGATTTTGGTATAGTTATTGAGCCAATTGTGCGTCTTTTGGCGATCCACGGGCGCTGGACAGGCGCCAGTGCCATCCGAATTCCCACAAGGTATAATCCAAACAAAGCCAACGACGGCAAAAAGGCACAGCAACAGGGAGGCAATAAAACAGATGCGTCTCCTGGTCGACATCGGCGGGCGCTTTGCCTCATCCGTTTGGTTGCCCAAAATGGCGACATTATCAGCACTCGCGTCATATTCCCCATTGAAATTGGAGAACTCAACGCCAACATTGGCGGCACCGGTGCTGCCCAAATCGCTGAGCATCACCGAACGGAACGTGTTCTGCATGTTGGTCGTGTAGCTGCTTGTCCTTCCGTTGGGCGGTTGCTGCTGTTGCTCGGGGAGCTGCTGTAGCTGCGGTGGCTTCTGTTGTTGCTGTTGTTGCTTTGGCTGCGGGCCGCCTACAATGCGTGTAGCTGTGGGGCGTGTGTGCGGCGATTTTAAAGCTAATGTATTTGGTGGAATGCGGCTGCGATTGCGTTGTTGATGATGTATTTGCAGTTGCGACTGTTGCTGCTGCTGCTGTCCCTGTCGATGCTTATTGGAGTTGTGTATTTCAATCTCTTCATCGGATTCGGAGTCAGTCATTGCCTGACTTAGCGGCGTGTAGATACCTTGATGACTGGGCAACGATTCCGTGTGCAGCATTTTAGCTAAGCGAGAAAAATCAATAAACCCATTTGGGGGTCGGCCAATGCAAAATTGCTTAAGCCGAAAGTGAGGCAGACAGAACTCACCTTTGATTGATTGCACAAATAATTGCTGTTTTCTTGCATCATCCACATAGCTAATGTTTTCGGGCTATTTTAATTATGTGAACATTTAAAAATAACAGCGTTCCGTTTCACCGTTATTATGTAGCTGCCAACAAAGTATCAGTGCTGTTAGTGCTTGATTTGTATTTGTTATCGATAGCTAAACACGATATTTAATGCATTTGGTATTTTTTAATCTGTTTTAATCGGTACATCATTATATATTACCACTTAAGTGCTCGTGCAGTAAAGCATTATATTCCGATTGTATATCGTAATTTAGTATTTTTACACTATTTAGTGAATGTAACATTTTAACAACAATGCTCCGTTGTATTTTTACAGAATGCCCAATCAGGCGCTAGTGTTGTTAAATTTAACAGACGTCCGTTATCGATAGAGATACTAGACTTTGAGAAGCTTTAGTATTTTTGGCACCATCTGTTCACACTGGCCGCCCATCACTATTTCACAAAAACAACAACAACGACTGTAGTGGTTTACGTGCGTGAAAATTAGTTAAGTTTTTATGAAAAAACAGTATTCCGCACATACGCAAAACCTTAGAAATTGCCCTAAATGCTGCAACAAACGGGTAGGCAATTGACAAACGGCAGCACCAGACCGCAGCACTGCTAGACGACGTGAATTGCAAAAGTGAAAACAGTGCCAAAAGCCAAGAGTAAAAGCAAAAAAGCAGAAAAGCAGAAAAGCAGAAAAAGCAAAACCAAAAGCAAAGGCAGAGAAAAAGCTATACATTCATACATGCATATGTACATACACAAGCGGTGCTCGCGGTGCACTTGACGCCCCTGTTCAATAAGTTTATTTACTTGATTTTCCTGTAGTGTGTAGCAATTGCAATTCGTACAGCTGCAACAGCTGCAGCAGCAGCAAACCACAGCCAAACATTAACCGCACACACGTACACACACACATTAACACCCACACCCACAGTCACAACCACAATTCCACACAAACACCCTACATAGCCCGTGTATATTGCGTATTGCCGAAAGAAAAACCCGCAACAGCTCCAACACGCTTCAGCTTCAACGTTTTACCTTCAACTCATTCACACACACACATACATTCACACCCATACACACACATTCACACCCATACACACACACACACACACATCAACAGACTTACACATGTCTTACATGATGGCCAAGACTTTGGAGGAGCAAAGCCTGCGCGAATGCGAACATTATATACAATCGCATGGCATTCAGCGCGTCCTCAAAGACTGCATCGTCCAGCTGTGCGTCTGCCGACCGGACAATCCCGTGCAATTCCTGCGCAACTATTTTCAAAAACTGGAGCGGGTAAGTCCACCAAATGTTCTTTTTAATTTTATGATTATTATTTAAAATAAGTTTGCCATCTGTTAACTTTAATCTGCCCTGAATGGAGCTTGGCTTCCTGCCTTTTGGCCTGCTGTATTTGCCTATTGCAAATGGTTAGGTGCATAATGGTGCAAGAAAACGGGCATATCCGATCCCCTGAAGTGTATAAATTCTTGACCTACATCAACATCTGAGACTTGAATGTCTCGTCTGTTCGTTTGTTGATGACTAGGAGAGCTCGGGACAAGTAATTGATCCAGCTTAAATCGATTTTGAAATTAAAATCACAGCTCGTTCCGTTTATCTTTTTTTTTTGTGAATTTTTGGGAGCATTTTTTAGGCATTTTAAAGTATTCGGAGTATTTTTGGGCTTCTTTTTCTCATCTTTTGTTTGTTTTGTCGACACTATATAATATATATGTAATATATTTCCGAGCCTAAAGATTCTACTCAAATATCAACAAAAGCGAAACCCGCTTTTCTAAATGGTTATTGCTATGTTCAACATGGTTCTTGGTTCTGTCTTGTCCCGCTGTACGTACTACCCTATTTTCTCTGGAGAGTAGGCCTTGAGGGGCCTTTCAATCCGATATGGAAGCACAGAGAATGCCTTATCCGACTTGGAATCAGTTCAACAGCAGCATTAACACTGTAAACAGTAAACAATTGTCAAAAATATAACTATAAATTGTTACGTACGCAATTGAGTATCGGGTTTTCGGTTCGATTTCGATTTCGTTTGTCTAAATATGGCTGTCCCCGTATTGGTGACCAAATGTGCCTATTATAATTTCTTGCGCGAATATTGGCTTGGGTGCTTTGAAAGGGACACGACGCCGCAGCAATTGGTCTGTGATGCATCGGCGGCTTGGCAAGGACTCCAGCCCAGCGAGCGTTTGATGTTTGAGGAGGTTTGTCGTAAGCCCCAGCTTACCCGCCTACAAATACTACTTGTATCTTATATACTCACAGGGTCCCTATATTGGCGCTCGGCTGGCCGTGGATCTATTGTCCAAGACGCCCAAGAACATTGTCGTCCCTAAAACTGGCAATGGCAGGCAGCGCAATTTGAAGGCCATTTCAAGGCCGAGTATCTCTTCAAAGCTGAATTCGACACGTCGCCCCAAACGTGTCAAGAAATCCAAAGGAAACCGCCGCCGATCCACTTAGTCTAGATAGTTGCAGCCCAATTGCTGCTGTCTTCTTGGTGCCTTTTTAACGCTGATATTCTAAACTATTAAGATCTATTTTGAACGTTTATTTACACTACATTACGCTTAACACACATACACACACACAATCGCAGAAGTAAAGAAGTGCCTTTTGGGAATATATAAACTCTGTTCTCAGATTACATTTCGGCCTATTAATGGATTTGATCCCAATTTTTTAATCCATAATATCCACATTCGAATTCGTTTTAAATTTAAGCGAATTCCATTTTAATACGACGTCCTTTTGGATGCCACATCTCATCCCTGATTACGCTTTAGTTGATAATCGTTCAAATCAATAATCCTCTTGGTCTATTTTTGGGGTCAGCAGTGACCACAACGCGGTCATATTTAGGAGACAAAAAACCCGCGTGAGATGCTTCATTGGCTCATTATCTCGCTCTTGCTTCAATACATAAATAAACACACGGCATATGTATGTGTGTATGTGTGTTTGTGTAGGTGTGGGTATATGCATGTGTGTGTCCTGCGGTTTGCATTGGCTTATTGCATTGGCCGCTGTGAGCTTAAAAGCTTTATAATGGTTCCTGGAAAAGGCTGCCGCTGCTGCAAGCAAAGTTCTGCTGTGACTGCAGTTTTAGCTTCAGTGCAGTGCAGTAACGGCACCTGTGGCCGCACTTCAGCTCTCTCTCTCTGTCTCCCTCTCTCTCTGCTACTCCCACCTTTGCGCTCTCTACGCCTGGCTGCCTGGCTGCCTGCTGGTTGTTGCCTGTTGAATGCCCGCGCCGGACTTCAGTTTGATAAACAACCTGGCGCCGTGCAGAAGCGCCCGAACGTGCGGCTCCATCCGCGGCAGCTGTTGCCTCGTCTGTTGTTTTGTTGTTTGTTTGAGTTTTTGCTTGTGTCCTGCCTGCGTTGCTCGCCATGGGCAATCAGCTGAGCGTGAACAGCATTCAGGATGCGGTTATCGATCGCTTTAAATCGGTGGCCCTCACCACGGATGAGAACGGGGCAATGCGCATACGTTCCTTTTCGGAGGTGGGCGTCAGCTATGCAACTGCCCATCATCATGGCAGCGGCAGCTTCAGCGGACGCGGCGGGCGCATTCTACGCGAGAGCAGCATCGATGGCGGCGTTGCTGTATTCGATGCCATGCTGCGTGACGATCATGAGCATCGCCTGAGCCTGGATGCAATGCATCGTGTGCGACATGTGCGCACCTCCTGCACCACCATACCGGAGGAGGATATTGTAAGTTGTTTTTGTATACGATCGTAATGGCAGCTAATGCTGCCCGCCCCGCCCACGCATTCCATTGCAACACCTTCAAGCTGCAGCATGAGTTTATTTTATATTTATGATTAGCCTCAAAGCTTTTACACTGAGGCATCGGCTCTCTTTATCTTGCTATCTCTTTCTCTCTCTCGCTAATGTGTGGGGGGAGCAAAAGCTTTGGTGTGCTTGCTGCTGCTATAAGTGGCGACGCATACGTCAAGAAACTCACCAAAGAAAGAACTTTGGCAGGCCGAAGTTAAAATACCCTATATTATATCCATATTAATTTAAGTTTCATTATTTAGTTGCCCCTAAAATATTAATTTCTAGCTATAGATAGAACGGTCTAATTGGCTATTATAGTTTGCTATTTTTAATATCTGGACGGAATGTTTGAAAAAAAAACATTTATATTCCAACAATATAATTTCGTTAGGATGGATGTAAAATGGATGCTCTTGTAAGCACGCAATATAAACATATACATATATACTTGTTCCCACTCGCCCCACAAGGGTATTAAAAGCCCACAAGAAACTCTGTTTCCTGTCAGGAATATAACAAAAATTCGCACACACAAATACGAACGTAACTTAACATAATATGGTAGCTCAACTGGCAACTGTCGCAACTGGCAACTGTTTACATTGCGCTCTCACTCACTCGCATTATTTGTCAGCTGTGAGAACAACTGAACACACATATGTGTGCGCTCGCACTCACACATACATCCAAGTTGCGTGAGAGAGCAGCTTTTTGCAAGTTTATGGCCATTTTGCATTTGAAAAAAAAACAAGACTCGTCTCTCGGCACGCAACGCAAAATGAAATCAAAGCACAAAGTCGCTGGCGAAGCTTTTGCCAGGCGCCTGATGCTGTTGCTGCTGGCGTCGCAGCAGCGTCCCAGCTTTGTTATTGCTTGCGTGTGTGTGTGTGTGCGCGAAAAGTTTCGTTTTTTGGCCACTTTCCTTGGGCTGTGCGTGTTGGTGAAGGTCATCATGTCGTCGTCACGGCTGTTTACTGTTAGTCAGTTTGCAATCGTTGTCCCTGCTGCTGCTAACTTTCGTGCGTTGTCTTAAGCGTCGCTGCTATTTCCTGCGCTGTTACAGTTATATTTACAGTTAAAAGTTACAGCTACTTGGCATATTGTGCGCTCACTATTCGTGCCGTCGCCGCCGTCCTCTACGGTTATTCGCCGCCGCGTTGCGTGTGCTGCCAGTTGATTGATTTCGTTTATGGCACGCTTCAGACAATTGTCATCATTCACATCGTCAAATCGAACAGTAAATGGCACAAAACTAACGGCCGCAACAGACCCCGTTACCGCTACAGTTACAGTTACAGTTATAGCCAACAACAAATAGAAGAACATTAGCGACAGCTGTCATCGACTTGTTTATTTTCGCCGGCCTGTGATTAGTGTGGCCAATAAATAGTTAAGGCCAACTCATCGCCGTAGCTGTTGACCGGTCTATTGACACACTATTAAAAAGAACACCACACGCAGAAGGCAAAAAGAAAATGGCCACCCCCCAAACAGGAAACATGGTGGGTACAGTTGGCGTCGTAAACGCTGTGTGTCAAAAGAGTTTAATTAAAGATTAAGAGTTAAGAGATATTAAAAAAAAATACATTTTTTCTAAGTGAATTTCGCGCTAAACAGCTTGAGAATTAAATGCAGTCCGGGTTATAAAGTAAATTTGTTTACAATATGTATATATATTCTTATATATACATAATATTTGTTTCCAAGTAAACTTGCACCTAAACAGCCAATTTTAAGTTGAAGCTTTAAGACAGAATGACTTCAATTAAGCCTAAGCTTTTTAATGGAAAATATTATTGAGCAAAGTTTCGATATATTGGATTACTATTTAACTTTAATAGAAAAGACCAGTGGAAAATCGTTCTTGTTCTTTTAGGAAAAGAATAATACATATATGGCTGAGTTTAAGAGTATTTTATGTCTGCAAAAGTTAAAGCTTCCTGTACTTAAAGCTCTTAAGAATTCCCATGAATCCTTTCAAGAATCTGTTTCTCTAACTGCCTATCGTGGCTTCGCCCACTTATGGTATATTTTCCATATATTACAAAACGTTTTTTTGGAGTTTTGGAGCTCTGGGCTATTATTGTAAAAGTTTAATGTTAAGATATTGTACCCTCAATCGACACATTCATTATTTTGAGCTAAAGGTTATGGGGCAATCTGTGGAAGTATCGCTTTAAGCAGCGGATGCGGCGACCTTTTGTTTGGCCATCCATTAAGCGGCTTAAAAGCGCCGTTAACAAGCAAACCAAAGCGGACCAATGGACGGAAATTCATGAATTATTTAGGCAATAAATGAAACAGCACGACAGACTCCATGCGAAGCAACAGCTGAGCTATGAGGCTCAAGGAGCCCAGGCCCAGGACAATGTGATCTGTGAGAGGGAACATTGGCAAAGTTGTTTGCGCTGTATGCGGCGTATACGTAATATGCGCTCCCTGAAGAGCTGTTGGCTGAAAGCGAAGCTAAGCTGGCATTAAGCGTGTACGCTAATTCGGTAATAGAGTACACTGTGAGAAAAACCATCCAAATTCTAGTTTGACTGTGAACAAATGTACAAAATGAACAAAATGTGTCAATCTTCTCTTTAGGAATTACGGGCTTAAAGAAGGTTTTGTTTTCTCCGAGTGTACCCAACCATATATATATATATTTATAGTATATCGATATTATTAATGCCACAACTACTCGGTTCTGTGACGTCAGCACCAATTACTGCTGAGTACTGTGACGACTACGCAGGACACCAAGTTGGCCAGTTGTCAACCAGGAGACAAACATCCGAGCTTCGATATGGAGACGTCGCTTGTGTGGCACGATTTGGTCCAAATAGCTTTTGTTTAGCTGACACATACTGCATGACCGAGGGGGGGGGGGCTGGTGTTGGGGGTTAGGCAAGGGGGTGCTACCAGTTTCATAAAATAATAAAGGAGGCGTGGCAGGGAGGAGTGTGGGGCTCTGCAGCTGCTGGTAACAAAAAGTTCACTGAATTGGAAATTTCGCTTAACAAAGCAGGAGCCCGGAATAGGTGATGCGAACGGCAACTGTAGAATGCGGGCAGTTGGCTAAATTTATACACTGAGAAAAAAAACAAATTAGTAAAAATCGGAAATAAAGTGCAAACAGAGATGGAGAAAGTCTGTTATAGTCCCTATAAAGTAGATCAGTTAAACTTAATTGAATATTGCAAAAGTTGTTCTTGTTATTGTAGAAAATGGAAGTTTTTCTCTCAGTACAACATTACGCTTTCGTTCGCTGCTGGACTGGCAGAGCGGAGTTTGCCGCCGGAGGCAGTGTGCAAAATTTTAATTAATTCGATTATAAAACGCATTCACACACACACACACACACACATACACACATCCACAGGAAACAGGCAGACAAAAAGCTTTTCCGCACTTTGTGCAAAGTTAAGGCCACTTTCCCCACCCCTCCCCCCAAAAACACGTCTAAAGGTAGCTCGAAATTCAAACCCCGTGCCATGAAAAACTTTTACTGCGGCTCTGTGACCCACATTAAACCCAATCTGTGGCATGGCAGAGGCGATTATTATTTAATTTGGCTTTAAAAATATCTGCTGAGCTAAATTTCTGGCTTGAAAAGGGGCCATAAAAGTCGGTATTTAAGAATATGCCCAAATGACATGAAAATTTTGATTTGAAATTAGTAAAATAAATTTGCATTAAGCTGGTTTTAACGCTCATCCGTTTAAGAATAGAATGCCTTAAGACCTGAGCTTGCAAATGGAATGAGATATCTATCAGACATAGGACTTGGGTATTGATTATGTGACACTTTTTACTCTCTCAACCTCACGGCTTTGTCTTGTCATATATATCTGTGTGACGCTTTTCCCTCTGCCCATTCTTAGATAATAAGCTAAGCGATTGCTTATGAGAATCACCTAGAAGGGCATTTACTACATTCAGCCCCTTTCTCTAGCCTTGAGTTGAGCTACAGCTCTGAGTTAATAAGCTAAGCGATTGCTTATGAGAATCGCCAAGAAGGGCATATACCACATTTCGCATTCTATATCAACCCCTTTCTCCGCCCTTGTATCTCAACTTTATAGAACTTAAGGAGAGCTATGGAGATATATGGAGAGCTCACATAGATTACTATATCTTACCTTGTTCCTCTCTCTCACTTCGCTGTTATTTTTCTTATTCAGAGATCGTTTGCAAATATCGCTTATAAGAATCGGCATAAAGCATATATCGCATTTCGAAAATATCTCTTTGTTTTTGCTATTTTCCTATGTGCTCTCTCTCTCTCTTTGTTTCTCCCTCTCTGAATCTATCTTTCTCCCACTCTCAATCTATCTTTCTCAAATGACGCACTTAGTCATGACCTGGCACACACTTGAGCCTCACCTGACGCTAGACTCGCTGGCCTCGGCAAGGTCTTCATTTTCTATAGAGAGACTATAGCTCGGCGCCCCCTCACACATAGGCAGACTTTACCACATGTTTATTTTCCACTCTCATTCTTACCGCATGCCGCACCTCACCTCACCTCTCCTTACCTCACCTTACCTCAGCTCACCTCTCACCACAAGCCACATCCTCGTCTGCTGTCTAATTCTTGTTCGCATCGCATGTTTGGCACAGTCTCGTTCTGTGTGTGTCTCATTCGCATTTACATTGCGCATACGTCACGTGGTGCACGCAGAAATCGTTAAGTCGAAAACGTAATTATAATAAATCATAATTAAATAATAAATGTGTGCTTATATATATGTGTAATTATATTATGTTCCTATATGTCAGACAAACATATTTTTATGGCCAAACGAAATTATAAATTCCACACAGTCGCAATATTTTGATTGTAGCTTGGTTCGAGTATGTAATTATTATTGCTTTCATAGCCTTGTAGAGGGTATTATAGTTTTGCCATGAAGTAAACAACTTGACAATACCGAATGCGGAGCCAATATACCCGTGTCCATCTGCCTGCCTGTCCATGGAAACTAGTCTCGGATTCGAACAGATCGAATCAGGAATCGAGGTGAAGATCAACAAAATCTTAACATCTCGATAACTATGTCATATAGCTATATATCTGCAAAACTTTATCAAATTGGGCTCCTATATTATATAGCTCCCATATGAATATCTGCTGGAAAATATATATATATGTTATGCAAGCCCTTCTGTGCCATGTCTATATAAGGGCATCTTGTGTTCGGCATGCCGAATATATTCATGCTTTATTGTCTTTCTTTCTTTTTTATATTTTTTGTTATTATTTGCTGTGTGGGTTGTTGCTTAGGCAAATATTCGTAAATCGCCCACAATTCTCTGGTCTCTAGCCTTGTCTTTCTCTCGCCCTCTCTCCCCCTCCATATCTCTCTTGTGTCCCGGCTTTGGCTTTGCCTCGAATTGATTTGTTTTACCTTTTTCCATTTGCTTTTGCGGCACAAACAACCGACAAGTGGCCAAAGCTCTAAACCCCAAACCCCTCGCACCTCGCACCTGGCCCCGCCAGCCGCAACCCACCCACCTTTCTACCTCAAGTCTTATGGGCCAAACAATTTCTTGGCTACACTTTGTGGCCATCATTTTGTCATTGTTGTTGTTGGTTTATTAATGTTTCGCTCATTTTCGTTGTCGAGCATGTGTATTTTTTTTTGTTTTGTGTGTTGTTTTTAGATTTTTGCTGGGCAATTTTGTAGCGCTACACTGTGCGAAATTTGTTGATTGAGTTTATTGAAGAATTATTGCTAATTGTCCTCAATTGCTGAACAAATTCGAATTGTTGTTGCTTTTCGACAATGGTTTTGCAAGTTCTGCCCGTTTTTGTGCAGTGTATGAGCACCCGCATACGCACTAACTCTTTTGTATGCTCTGTTCGCATGTTGAGGAGAGTATATTTGGCTTTGAGGAATGTAAGTCTGGTCTCCCTTTACTTGTCTATATGCCAGTTATATTAAGTTTTTGACCCCGCCCACAGGGAGGCAGGCGGAGATCTATGTACCTTACAGTTTTAGAGATACAACAAATAGGCATATAACAGTTTAATAATCACTATTTGAAAGCTGTATACAGTTTGAGATTCACAAACACCAACAAGAAAGGAATCGATTCATCCATAACCACACATCTGGAAAATATATGTATACATTGTTCACAGTTTGAAGGAAACTGCCTTGGACTTACAGTCTAAGAGTCACTAAGCTAAGCTTTTTTTTTGACCCAAGTTTAGTTTGGGCTTACATTAAAAAGAGAGTATTGGTTAGTCGGTTATAGCTGCAAGCTAAACTTTTTGATATACTGTCTCTATCGCAAAACCACAGACTATAGGTCGTGATCACAGTTTGAAAGCCTTATACAGTTTGAGAGTCACCAACACAAATTTGAAAGGAATCTCCGCATATATATATATATACAATTTGAAGTTCGACCCATGTTTAGCCTGGGCTTACATTAAAAACAGTGTATGGCTTAGTCGGCTATAGCTGAATCCAAAATTTTGATTTGTTTTGTCCACAAATTTTTGCGGTGTCTATCGCAAAACCACAGACGTGTTGGGTCGCTCGCACACATAACCCACTGTACTTAACGGTATAATAATCACACACAAGAGGACTGCGGCGAAGCCGATGCTGGCTGCGTTGACGTCGACAGCGACGGCGACAGCGACGTCGACAGCGACGTCGACGTCTGCTCCTCTGCCGTCAAGCTGAAAGTGAATTCGAATTCAGTTTTTAGTTTTCAGTTTTCAGTTTGTGTCGCGCCTCCGTTTTGTAAATAACACGAAAGAAAAAGCCGACAAGTCGAGAGTGCGGAAAAAACAGCGGGTAGACACACACACGCACACACTGTCACACACACACAGTCACACACACATGTCTACCTACACACACACACTCATATACATGTGTCCATATTTATATGCAGTGTGAAGCGCGCCTGCAATTGGATTAATTAGACAAATTAAAAACGGCACAACAAGCAAAAAACTGAATTTATATGAAAATTCTAGTCAAATTCAAATGAAAACAAATTAAATAGGCTGCAAATTTGTGTGACGCACGCAAATATAGAAAATCCGGCCAGATATATGCTATGTATATACACACATATATATATATATATATGTATACATATATTTAGATATCTTTATATAATTCGCTTTCATATTGCGCCAATTAATTGCCGCTGCTCGCTGACTAAAAATCTAAAAATTCTTCTAACCGCGCGTTAAATGTACAAAAAAAATATCTCAAAACTTAAGAGCCCGCAGTTCATATAAGTATTATATACTTATTATATATCTCTTATCGCGCGGTTCTCATTTATCGAATGTTTCATATTTTCATATTTTTTCAACAATTTTCATTTCAGTTTTTTTTTTTATAATATTTCGCTCACCTTTTAGTTTGAGAGAGATTGAGATTTATGTGCGGGCTGCAAAATATGTTTTTTTTTTCTTCTTTTCAATATTTATTTTTATAAAACTTTGACATTGGATTTGTCATTGCTGCTTCTTCTTGTTGTTGTTATTCATGTTGTTGTTATGCGTTATTACGTATACGTACTATATACTTTTTTTTTTTGTTTTTGCTATGTTGTGCCGTCTTTAAACAACGAAAACTTGTGAAAATTAACCATTAGTGGAAACTGTGCTCAAACTCTGAGAAGAATATAGTATAAAGAAATATATATATATATAGAGAAAAATATATCCAAAGTGGAATTTATTTGTGGCCCGTTGTTTGTTTGCTTCTCACGTTGTCGCGTCGCGTTTACATCTCTGATTATTGTTGTTGTTTGCTATTTGCTATTTTTTGTAGTCTGTGCCTCTCCATAAACAGCACTTGTTGCAATTACACACAACAACACACGCACACACACACACACAGGCACACACACACATCTGCAGCCGCTGAAAGCTAAAATATGTCAAAGGTTTGCAAATTCCTTCGTCGTTTGAGCTTAAACTCAGCTGCGCTCTTTTAGTCTCTTTTAGTTGCTTTAGCTTGTTGTTTTTTCTTTATATTATTATTATTATTGAATAAGCATTCATGGCATACACACTCATCAGGCACATTCGTTACGCATTCACACGATATTTTTACTGCACATTTTGTGTGCAATAATTTTCAAAATAAAAATTCTTTGAGTGGATGCTCCATCGACTTTCTCAAGCTGTTCGAGCTGAAAAGCTGAAATAGTCACGCATTTGTTGTTGTTATCGCCTCGTTAAATGTGTCTTTTATGGCACATTGGCATTGATTTATTCTACACGGCTAGAAACAGTTGGGAACGTGCTCGAAACGAGCAAGTCACACATTAAAACAACTTTAAACTAATTGGAAATGTCGCTTCTCAACTTGGCATATATTTAAAGACTTCATTTTGTACGCTTGTACTTGAAGAAATTTTCTGAATCATTGAATAGCTTGTAGTTCAGCAGGGGTTGACTCTTAGAACTCGGCGACTTTTATGATAAGAATTGGATTTTAAGATTTTATGAATCTTTGAATCATTATAGATCAACAGATCAGGACTTGCCTCTTCGAACTCAGCTTCTATTGAGGCTAAAGTGTTCAAGTTTATCTTATCAAACACATATCAAACATATATATATGATACCTCTAACTTCTCTAGCTTAAAGATGACCTCTCTTAACTATCCAACTTTGTACTAGATCCCATAGAAAGTTAAGTAATTCTGTTGCCTACACTAGTTTCTCTCAGTGCAACGTCAGCCTGCAGCAATTGTTACAAATTATTGTCGCTTGTTAAACGTGTCCAAGTCCAAGTCCAGTTTACAATCTACCTGCCAATTCACTTAATCAGCTGGCAAATGTGTTGTCATTCTGACATGACGTATTGATGGGGCTCTTTTTTTTGAAAGTGAGACGTTTGTCTAGATTACACCCCCAATCATAGCCAAGCACACGCACGCACACACACACACACACACACATTTGCAATTTAGTTTGCGTCAGTAACTTAATTTGCAATACGAAATCGATTTCCGTTTAAAATGTCGCCAAAAGCTGAAAAATAAAACGACGCGCAAATGGAAATTGCAAAGAGAAGCAGAGCGGGGTGGACAAAGGGTGAATAAATGGAGAGAGAAAGTGGGAGCGAGTGGGGTCTGCAACTGTGAAGCTTCAGGGCCAGGGCCAGGGCCCGGACTAGTTGGCTGGGCGCCGACTCCGCTGCTGCACAAAGGTCACGGTCATACGCCGTGTGGGCCCGACCCTGGCACTGGCCCAGGCCCTGGCCCTGGCCCTGGGCATAAACAAAGTTGCAGTTTTTCTTTTTTATAGCGCGAGCGGGTTAAGGAAAGAGAGAGAGAGAGAGAGGGAGAGAGGGAGAGTTGGAGTCAACAGGCGACTTTGATTTGTCAGTTTTGCGGCTTTTGGTAATGTGCCTCATTTTGTGGCATTTGTATGCGAGTCGCGCGTTGATTGATTTATTCGCCTGCAGCTGCTGACGGGGCGGCGCCTGCGGCACCTCGCATCTCAGCTGGCAAACAGCCCAAGACTTTTTATTATACCCTGTTCAGAATGACATTAAAGAGTATATCAGTGCTGTGCAATGTTCATCTGACTGAAAGACAGCTTAAACTCCAGCTTAAGACTTGCGAGTTTTCATATATTTATACATAGTTCATGTAAAGCTCTTAAAGTCTATGTGGAAAACTCTCCACGACATCTGATTCAGCTGCTTTGGCACTTTGCAAACAGAGTATTTCGCAGTCGTTCATATTGGTTGTCGGTGTTTTTCTTGGCCTAAAACAACATCCTTATCAGCGCCATTCCATGATCATCTAACAATTTTCTGGCATTCGCTTTCCAATCGCGCTTTGTTTACACTACAAATTGATTAGATTCGTGGCTTTTTTCATGTGATTTTTATGCGTTTCTTCAAACGCCTTTTGTTTAGATCATAAAAGTTGAATTGTTTTTCCCATTTTGTGTTTTCTTGCCGGTTGTGTTTATTGACATCGAAATGGCTTTGTTTATTTTAAGTAGATTGGGTGGGGCGCGAGAGAATTACACTACACTCTGATAAGCTAAACTGTTATAAAGAACTTGTAAAGAGGCCAAGTAAATGCTGAATGTTGTATCAAGCCTTAAATAATAGTTATAGCCGGCCAATTGTTATTTTATAAGTACCTATTTGTAGTTGAGTGCTGTAAACAAGGGTGTTACATGTCTTGTATAACAGTTTAATGCTTTTAAACTGTTATACAATTGTTATAAAACACTTCATTTAGGCAATTTGTTGTTGAGTGCTATAAACCAATGTGTTACAAGTCTTGTATAACAGTTTAATGCATTTCAACTGTTATACAATTGTTATAAAACACTTCATTTAGGCAATTTTAGCTCTAACTACGTGCCCTGCAACTGGCATACCATTCTATAAGGCTGTTACACAGACCTCTTCAGGCTGCCAAGTTTCAACAATGCGATCAGCTGATACACTGTTATACTCAACTGTCACACATAACTGTCGTATCGTTAGACATTAGTATCATGTGCACTTCACGTCTTTCTTGATTAACAAATAGCTGTTATACAAAACGTTATAAACTGTTCTATTCAAGTCTGACAGACATCTGCTGTTATACAAATCAGCAAATTAAGCATACACAATGCCCATATAACAGTTGTTGGCCCTTGTCGACGCCTGAACTGTTCTACGGCAGCTGCAATTGCTGTTCCAATGCCAAAACCTCTCCGCTGACATTTAAATGCAACTCAATCTATTCGCTGTGCAACCAGTTGTGGCAACTTGATTCGCATTGACGTCACCACGAGCAGCAGCAGTAATTAAAAGCTACCGAGATGGGCATTACGTTTTTTTTTTTCGTTATCCGAGTGCAATTCACAAATGCAATTTACTAGCTGCAGCTGTTGGGCGGGCCAGTGCGGACCGTGAACGCGGAAGAGCTTAAACAGTTGCGTGTTGTTTTTTTCCTTCTGTTTTCTATTTGTCGTCCCGAAACGAACTTTGAGCTGCCAAAAATAGATAAACGGGCAGCTGAAGCAATGCTGAAGCTTTAGTTACCGCCTACGTGGAGAGCTAACTTTTGACATATACAGCAGCAAAAGTCAGCATCCATCCCAGATGACGCACATTGCCGGAGTTGCTGGTGGTGCAGTTCGTGGGCGGGCGTCCAGGGCGTGGTCGAGTGCAAAAAGCTTCTATTACAGTTTTAATGAGCGTTTTGCGTGTGCAGGCGGTGATTGTTGGCTTATCATATAAATTGCTTATTATGAAAACCCGTTGCTGTTATACTGATGCATACAAACCCCTATGCTGTTTTATAGACTGTGCAAAATTGTGATACAGCTATACAAAACTGTTATACTAATGAAATTTTAATCAACTCTAATGACCAATTTGCTTATGAAAACCTGTTGCTTTGTAATACCAACTGTTATACTGATGTATACTACTAGTCCCTATGCTGTTGCTTACACTGTTATACCTTTGTTTGAACCATTAAACCAACATATTTTTGGAAAAAACGGTTTTACAAACTATTGAAGTGTGTACTAAACTGTTATAATGTTATGTGAAATGGTGATACTGTTATAGAAAACTGTTATACTTATAAAAATTAAATCATCTGATGCAGGAACAAGTCAAACTGGATGCCAGCAAACAGGTAATCAGCCCCGACGATTGTGAGGATCTCAGTCCAATGCCACAAACAGCTGCTCCACCCGTTCGCAGGCGCGGCGGCATCTCCGCCGAGCCCGTGACCGAAGAGGACGCCGCCAACTATGTTAAGAAGGTCGTACCGAAGGATTACAAGACAATGAATGCCCTGTCCAAGGCCATAGCCAAAAATGTGCTCTTCGCTCATCTGGATGAGAGCGAACGCTCTGATATATTCGACGCCATGTTTCCAGTAACCCATACGGCGGGCGAGAATATCATACAGCAGGGCGATGAGGGCGACAATTTCTATGTCATCGATGTGGGTGAGGTGGACGTGAGTAGCCAAACTGAGCGCTTCCTGACAGAAAATTTCCTGATTTACAAAGAAAATCCGTGAACTTTATAGGTTTTTGTCAACTCTGAACTGGTCACCACCATCAGCGAGGGCGGCAGCTTCGGTGAGCTGGCCCTCATCTATGGCACACCACGCGCCGCCACGGTGCGTGCCAAGAGCGATGTGAAGCTGTGGGGGATCGATCGTGACTCGTACAGACGCATCCTCATGGGCTCAACCATACGTAAGCGCAAAATGTATGAGGAGTTCCTGTCGCGTGTCTCCATACTGGAGAGCCTCGACAAGTGGGAGCGCCTCACCGTCGCCGATTCACTGGAGACCTGCTCCTTTGAGGATGGCGAGACAATCGTGAAACAGGGTGCGGCTGGCGATGACTTTTACATTATTCTCGAGGGCTGTGCCGTTGTCCTTCAGCAGCGCTCCGAGGTGAGTGTTCAATCCTAAAAAAGGACAAATATATATATATAAATAAAAAACAAACTTTAATACATTGTCTGTATTCTAGCAGGGCGAAGAGCCCGCCGAGGTGGGTCGCCTGGGCTCCAGCGATTACTTTGGAGAGATTGCTCTGCTTCTGGATCGGCCACGCGCGGCAACTGTTGTGGCACGCGGCCCGCTCAAATGTGTCAAGCTGGACAGAGCGAGGTATGTAAGACTGACTGGCTGACTGACTGACTGACTGACTGACTGACTGACTGACTGACTGACTGACTGATTAACTGATTGGCTGACTGATTGATGAGGAACGCATAGCCCAATCGGTTAGAGCTGGAAAGCAGCATTTTTAACAGAAGATAGCTTCTACCGAAAGGGAGTAAAACTGTTGGAAAACGTCATAAAAAATGTCTTCTATGTTGTCCGATAGGACTCGTAATCATTTGTGAATTTCAAGTAGATACTAGGCAAAAAAGGACGTTCAAGGTTGTGTTCCAAGAAAAAAGTGTCCTCTTTGTTGATTTACCTACGAACTTAATTACAAAGTGAGGTCGGGTGATTCTTGAAAATGGATGTCACTGAGAAAAAGAAGAGTTTAAGCTGAATTTCTTTATAAAGAATCATACTGTCAGCAAAGACCAATTAAATTGAAACTGTTTCCCAATAGGAAAATGCATGAAAAGCGTCCAGCAAAAATGGAAAGTTAATCAACAGACCCAGTTAAAGCTCGACATTACCTGACTTTCATATAATTTATATATTTGAATGTTTTTATTAATTTGTTTGATTTTCACAGATTTGAACGCGTTTTGGGCCCCTGCGCGGATATTCTGAAGCGCAACATAACGCAGTATAACAGTTTCGTTTCACTGTCTGTCTAAGCTGACAACAGCAACAACAACAACAACAAAAGGCACACACACACACGCATACACCACATCAACAAGAAGAAGATGAAGAACAACAACAACAACGCAGCTCGCATGCCAACAAAAACAACAACAACAACCACAAAACAAACTTAAAACTAAAACAAAACAAATTAAAAAAGGAAAAACCAAAACTTAAATGTATAAAAAAGCAAAACCTATGTAAAGCCCCATTTCAAACAAGTTGCACGAATTCAGATTGAGTTGAGCTCAGCTGTGTGTGGAACGTGCGAATGGGGCCTTTTGGGTGGGCGGGCTTTTGAAAGCGGGCAGGAAGGGGTTAGGGGGAGGGGGGTTGGCGCAAAATACCAATATGTTAATTACGTATATGAATTCTGTATGTTGTGCTGAAAGTTACATATGTATTTGTGTAATTTGTGTGTGTTAATTTGTGTAAAAGTTGCGGCATGTTCCCAACAAAAACAACAAAAAAACAACAACTAAAACAAACAAAAACAACAAAGAAAACCATAATTCGTCGCACTGAGCTCTGTCCAGAAAAACAATGAAAAGAACAAAGAAAATGGAAAAGGAAAACAAACAAACATGGAAACAACTATATAGAAACGCATTTCGTATAACACTTTTCTACGAGTACTGGTTGATATATATATAAACACACACACACACACACACGCACACACATGTATATGTATATATACAAATATATATACAAAAATTCTTTATAAAGGAACATGCTGCCAGCAAAAACCAAAATAAAAAACATTTCATTTAAATTGTCATTGGAGATCTGAATGTTTTTTACAGCAAAAAAAAAAGAAAAACCTAAAAACTAAAATATAAAACATAAACATATTATATATAAAGTTAAGCTATAACACACACACACACACACACACACACGCATGCTGAGTTAAAAAGAAAAAACATCAACAAATAGTTGAAACTAAAGTTTTCTATAATTTGTTTGTGTCGAACGAAAGCGAGCGGGCAACAGATAATTGTTTAAATATAATTAGTAAATTATTGTTTAAAATATCGCATTGAAGTCAAATCAAAAACAAAAAACAAAAACAAACACAACATTTTTCATTGATTAAAAAGAAATCGAAAGTCGTATGTTTGTCATTTATTGTTTGATAACCAAGAGAATTGCCTAGCCTGTACGTTGAATGCTTGTTTAAAACTGTTATACAAACATAGCACAGCATAACCATGCATATTTTAACTGTTATACTCTGTTACACATACGCCGCATAACCAAATGGCATTTTTCTAACAACTGCCACCAAAAAACACACAAAGAAAAAAAAAAAGGAATTGTAAATTAATTTAAAAAAAAAGAAAGCAAAAACTAATTTAACTAAGGCTTGAACACAGCGCGTCGTGTGTGCAGGTGTGTGGGTTCAACTTGCATACACACACACTACACACGCAGACATGCGACACACTACACACACACACACTACACACACAGACATACTATCCACACACAGACATACTACACACACCCACACACACTACACACACACTACACACACAGACATACATAGACATACTACTCACACACACTACCCACACACACACACACTACACACACACACACACACTACACACACACACACACACTGCACACACTCACACACTACACACACTCAAACACTACACACACACACACACACTACACTCACACACACACACACACACACACACACACACACACACACACACACACACAAACACACTGACTACACACACACACACGCTACACACACAGCTGCAGCTGGCTCAAGCGCTAGGAATTCGTTTGTTTTTAGGCGGTTTGCGCAGTGTGCAAGCCACGCCCCCGCGCCAGAGAGCGCGTGCGAGTGTACCCGCCGGCGGGTTAGACTAAAGAGAGCGCAAGTCCAAGCGAGCGACAAAAGCTAAATGCTATGAAATTGCAAAATGAGAGCCGTTACGTGTGCTTGAGCGAGAGCGAGAGAGCGCATACAATTTAAAATAAAATTATTATCAATGTAAAATCGTATGTACTATAAAGAAAAAACAAAACAAAAACAAACAAAAGCAAAAAAAAGCTAACAAAAAACGAGCAAAAACAAAAAGCAGTAATAAATACATTTACATAGATGTTGCAAAACATAGCGATATTTAAGGGGGATCGTAAGTGGGGTAGGGGGAGTGGGAGGGGGGAGGGTTTGTCCTCTTAATAAACATCCTTTTGCCTCTTATATTATAAACAGAGCAAAATGGGGTTCTTTGCTGGAGGATACACAAGTATCCTATTCTATATTGAAATCCTAGGTTAAGAGTTTTGACCACATCTCAGTAGTAGGCCGAGAGTTATAGAGGATTTATTTTTGGTCAAGATATTACAAGAAATATCATGTTTGTTGTACAACAACTTAATTTTTGACAGCTTGTTCCTATGATATATAAATATATATATATATGATGATAGCTTTAAGAGGGGGAAAAGTTGCATAGAAGAAGACATTCAGACATGGCTTCATCGATTCGGGCATTGGTCCTGATCAAGAATACATATCCTTATCAGGATGGTGTTGTCTCCTTCCCTGCGTTACACATTTTCAGTTAGAAATATGATACCCTGTTCAAGGGTATACAAATATCACTTAAATATTTGTTGTAACGAGAACCCAAGCAGCCCTCTGTTCTAATGTTGCTGGACGCCATCATTTGGTTACCCACACTATTCACCTACATTTTGTTCCTGCTCATACTGATCATACTGTTCTTCATCGTGGCCTATGTTAGTCATAAGATCTATATATCCATCTATGATAATCTGCCGTTACCGGCAGCGCCCGGCTCCCGATCCTCGATAGCATTGCGTGAACATTCCCGTGATTTCTCGCGCTTTGAACACTTTGGCACTCAGATGAGCTCGCGCTCCGTGTGGATACAGAATCGGTCAACAATCTTCGAGTCGCCGGTGGGTAAGTAGGAGCATTTATCCCAATGCAGGCCCCGCTCAATTGGCTGCCCCGCAGTGCGCATCACGTTGACTTTGGAGCCCTGCTATCTGATCAGCGTCGATCTGGACATCTACTCGGATCCGCGCCACCGCGCGATTAGCTGCTTGTGCAATTGCAACGAAACCGAGACCAAGTGCACTATGATGGACGAGCAGGCCGAGAGCAGTGTCCGTGTTGTTAAGTTCTACGATGATCTGGCCAAAGTGCCGCGGCTCAAGGTGCTGCTGCGCTGCAATGAGCGCAAGAATATGCGGCTCGTGCTGGACGATGTCATCAAGGATGTCATGCAGGGACGCTGCTCGGACAATGCGTCCGCCTGCCCCACGCCCAGATAAAGGCAACTAGCGGACGGGGCACAGAGCACAGACAAAGAGAGCGTGGGAGAAAGACAAAGAGAGAGAAAGAGTGAGAGAGAAATACACAAAGAGCTGCACAGTGGTTCGCTATAATGGGAACTTTATTTTTGTAAAACTCGTTTTCTCTATACATTGTGTGTTGTTGTAAATGAAAAATATTTCAAGCATGGCTCTTGGTCTTGCCACCAGTTAAACACGTTTATCGTTGTCGCAAAGCCCATTGAGCCGGCGCTTTTTAATACAGTGGTTCGGTTCAGAGTTCGATCGAGCGTCTCATCTTATGCTTTGCTTATTGTGTGCCCGATTTGCCAAAAGAGTCCAAGAAAATCTTATAACTTGTTGTACAAAATACATTTTCTATCAACTGGGAAACATTAAAAAAAAAACCCGCATGACAATCGTACGTACATTTATCGTACATTTTCTAGGTACAACTCGGACAAAAATTCCATGCCTTATCTAATTTACTAAACATTTTTATCAGTCGCTCAGATAAGAGTCGAGCGGTTGGTCGAACCACTTCAGCGACGACCCCCTCCGGCAATTAGATCGACACAAGCCGCACAATTTTTGTTTTTTTTTTACGCTATTCGAATTTTATTGTCAGCTGGCATTTTTATTCTCGGCTCATTTAATAAAGCAGAAACAAAAACGACGTAGATTTAATTGCTTGATTGGCTGAATCAATGAATATGTTTGGCATTCAATGAATGTTCGCTGTACGCATTCCCTGTAGCTAGACAAGTGCCGCGAGGGCGTATTAGTCGATCTATAGATTGACTATCTGATGGAACTCGGCGAGTAGAGGAGTGGGGCGTGCTTTAATTTGATTTCCAGTTGCCCTTGTGATTTACTAAGTTTGAATGTTACCTTTCAATCGGTTCAACTATAGAATCGACCATTGATATAGTTCCTACATAAGAACCTGATTTCATGATGTATCTTGACACAACTTGGCTTTTTATGATCCCAACAAATTTCCTGAACCTTCTCAAAATGGAACTATTTTATGATATTTATGTATTATATTCCATGATATATATCTATATATATATCTATTATGATATATATAGCTCTAATGGAAACAGCTTGTCGAATGTTGGGTATCTAAGCTTCGACACTTCCCTTTTATTTCTGTTTTTAATTATGGTACTGCACTTATACATACTTTTTGTCATCCCCACATGCCGAAATTCAAATAGCTTTTTCTATAAATATTCGTGCTGCATTTACAAATTGAAATATATGTAAAAAACCAACAAGAAAAACGAACGAATAGATCTAGGGCACTTTGGACCAGCAGAGAGAGAGAGGGAGGGGGAGAGTATCTCTCGTATCTGTAGAACAGATTCGAGCTGACTCAGCACATTTTCATAGACTCAATTAAAAGAACTATTAGATTTTGGGGCACTTTGGACCTGGGCATAGAGTATCTGCACTTCGAGCACTCAGCTCTCAACTTGTTTTCCAGTGTAAAATATATATAGTTATAATATTTTAATAGCACGATGTGCACAAAGTCGGGTGCTTGGATGCAAACCACTTCGACCTGACCCTGGTTAATGTGGCAGGCGGCCTGGCCTCTCATATTGGAGAAGCGAGAAGCCAATAAACGAGTTTCAACAGAATGCTTATCATAGAGCGAACGAGGGCTACGCGGCGTATACGTAACACAATGTTCTATTTGAAGTCGAGTCGCGGCACGCCAGTGTCTGGCCTCAGTTCAGGCACAGGTGTCAATGCACACGGTACGGAAAGTCGGCATCTAGATATATACTTAAACGTGTGAATTTCAATATACATATATATATATATGTATGTGCATATGTGTGCGACATTTAATTAGCATACGCGTTTCACTTCAGTTCTGTTTCGGTTCGACGCACTCTCACATACTCTTTTTGTCTCTCTGCTTGGCCTGTCTCCGAATTGAACAGAAACAAAAAACAATACAATACAATCAAAACAAACACAACTTATTGAAACTCTCTAAAACATAATGCTGGATCCCATATCGGATACTCCGCTGGTGCTGGCCTACGTATTCATGTCGCTGCTGGTGCTGATTGTCTGCTTTATACTATTCAATGTGGTCCACAAGCTCTATCGCGGCATGGGCGCTGATGTTGGTGGTGTGGGCGTGTCAAGCAGCTCGCTGAAGACAGCTATGCTGGAAGTGGATGTGATGAAAACCGGTTAGCTGGAACAACAACAACAACAACAATCACAACGACGACAACAACGCTGCTCGGCGAGAATCTCAACAGCAACAGCAACAGCGAAAGCGACAACAACAACAACAACGCTGTGGCTTGTGGTTCAGAGCAGCTGCAACATTGTACATAAAGCCACTGTTTATAAAAATAATAGCATTTTAGCCTAGCTGTAAACTAGTACTTATATATACATATACATATTCCAGATGACGGGGCGGGTTTGTGTCAGGCAGTCTAGTCATTTAATTAGCCATAGCGTATAGCCCATATTGTGGGCTAGTTAAAACGTCTTATGTCCGACATTGATATTGTAAATACAAATAAAAACAAATCGTTAAATACAAATAGAAATTAGTTAAGCCCATGTGAAGCCCTGGCCAAGTGCAAAGCAATTTCTGTATCGCATGATCGGCCGTAAAGCCTCGTTATCATGATTGCGCCTTGGTTATCTGTGGGCATGGCATGTCATCAATAATAATTGAAGGCATTGATTAAAATGCCGCGTTAGTCATTGATTTATACATAGGTTTTATTTAAAATAGCGTGTTTCATCTATAATTTCTTTCTTTCTTTTTCCTCATTAGCAGTTTGTGGCCCAGTGCACGCTTTTCTTTAGTGGTGGCTGCTGCTGCTGCGGCTACGGCTGCGGCTGCTGCTCCTTTTGCTTGTTGTGTGCTGGCATATCAATCCGTGGGATCGCTGTCAATGGAATTGATGTTTCTTGATTGGTTGTATATTTGCTTGTGGCTTGCTTTGATTCTTACCCCGAATAGGTCTTGGGGTGCTGTGACGCCAAGTCCTCATCCTGACTGCCCAGCGCCTTTTTCACATACTGCATTAGTTGGAACAAAAATGTTTAGAAATTCATTTATGCTTAGATTTGATTTCTGTTCTTACCATGGGGTTCAATATGATCTCCTCTTCCATTTTGTTGATTTGTTTCACCAAATCGAGCACCTGCGTTATATTCGTTTGCACATTAAGAAACATGTCCGGCAAATTGTATTGCTCTGGATCATCCTTGAACAGCACCATGCCATCTTTCTGATTGATGCTCGCAAAGATTTCGCCCGATTTGATCTATACAGCAAAACATTAGATTAAGCATAATTAGAAGAAAATGAGTACAGCCGCAAACGAACCATGTTCAATATATAGCGCTCCGCTTCAACGGCACTGGGCAGCTGGACGCGGCTAGCTACGTCGCTCAGGGAGAGCGTGAGAAAGGTTTTCGTCAGACGCTGTATGTTACGTTTGTAGAGGGATGTCGCGACCTGCTTGGCCAGGCCCATGTTATTATCACGCGTAAATGCTTCACTGTATTTGAGTATAATAATGCGCAGCTCCTCGCTCGACGAGTTCTCATACACATTGACCAGATCATGATAATAGTTGGCCAGCGGCTTCATAAAACGCCCAATGACCTGTGCGTTCTTTGGTATATACGATATCTGCATGGGAATCAAGGAATTAGTTAATTGAGCAGCTGCTTAAAGTTGGCACATTTCCCACCTTGCCCTCGACAATCAGTGAAACCATGAGAAACTTTTTGTATGCCTCCAGCATGATGTGCGACATGGCCATCGCGGGCGTGGTGATGCACACCTCAAAGAAATACAAGGCGCGCTCATAGTTCTTAATTGCCGTATAGATCATGCCGCCATAATAATAGTACAACAAAAAGTACTTGGCATCGTTGTTGGCATCCTGCAGAGAGAAGCATGATTATGAAGTTCGTATTAAAGATTCGAGTGCGATATCGTACCAGCGTATGCTGCGGCTGCTGTTGTTGCTGATTTTTGCACTCGGCGGCAACGGTGGAGATGTCTGTTATGTCCGTATCCAGATAGGGCAGTATTAGATTAAAGTTTTTTGCCTTAAGGCTCAGCTGGCAGAGATCGGCGTGTATGGGCGTTAGCTGTGTATCCATTTGTCTAATTTGCTCAATGGCACGCGACAGCACCTTAATGCCCAAAATGCTTAGGTTCTTCTGCACCAGAAAGTCCGTAAACAAA
This sequence comes from Drosophila kanekoi, assembly GCA_037075305.1. NCBI lineage: Eukaryota > Metazoa > Arthropoda > Insecta > Diptera > Drosophilidae > Drosophila > Drosophila kanekoi. Next base: position 13,184,810 of record JBAMCE010000141.1, read on the forward strand.
TGACAAGTCTCGTAAACTGTTGGCCGAGGAAACAAGGCGAAGGCGGAACGAATTGATAAAGCAAAGCAGGAAAGTAAATGTCCATAGTACACTTACAGGGGCAGACGGCAAAGCGGAGCTGCTCCACATTGCTGCGCTGCACAAATTCGCGCATCAATTGGATAATTTGTACCGGCTCCGGATTTGCGGTCGCGGCGCTGTGCAGTTTTCCGAGCAGCACATAGAGCACGCCCAGTGTGTGCTGTTGCATGTCTAGCGTTTCGAGCACATTGTCCAATATGCTCCAGTTGCGCACCAGCAGCGACAGCGATTCGGGCAACTCATCGGCCAGCTCTCGGTAGCTGCCTGCATTAAACAAATGATAATAATAAAACAAAAACAAATTCCGTGCGAATTTATCAGTTTTGTTCGCTTGCTGCATACCCGGCGCATAGAAGACTTACCCGCTGCGCTTAGTGTGCGCACCTGATTCACATAGTTTTCCAGCGCGCTGCCCATATTTGTTATTCCTACGCAGTCCGAGACTATAGCGTTCTGCAGATTTATCGCTAAGAACTAATAAATTAAATAAAATTATAAAATTACTTTTTATACGCGTTCGCGTTTTTCCTGTTGACAGTGTGACCGTAAGCTGACAGCATTTAAATACCAGCACACCGACTAGCTGCAGACAGTATTGTAAATAGGTGGCAAGGCTTAACACCTTAATTATTTGTTATTTTCTTGTGATGTGCGATACTTTTGATTTTTGTAGCAGCTTTTTTGGCGATTTACAAATAGCTGTACATATAAGGTTTTCTTATCCCCTGTCAATGTAACATTGTAAGCAGCCCTGTTATTAAGGGCCATAGACATGGACGATACGTGCTCAAGGAAAACTCTGTCTCTTTCAAAGCAACTGTTAAATCCTAATTTTAACATTTCAACAGAATGTTAAGTTACTACCGTTACTGTTAACTAAACAGCTGATGATTTTCTGTCGAGCCGCTCAATTGAAATAAGTTTAAGGCATTTGTGTTCGGCTTGCAATGGAGCTGCCTCCGCGTATTGTTTATGTGTGTAGTCTGTGCCTGCGGCAATATGATTTAGTGGAGGATCTTCGTGGACACATGATGTTATACCACAAGTGTGAGCCGATAAAACCAACGTCCAGGCAAGGTGCGTTGGCAAAGCAAAATGCCAAGAAAACGGAGTCTCAGGATCAAAATGAAGAGTCCTTGACGCCGCCGCCACCTGCCGAGTTGCAGCCACTGCCATTTAGAGACTTTCGGGTGGTGCTGCATGCCAAACAGCAATTGCCGTAAGCTGCTTCTGACTGTCAAAAATAAAAGTTCTAAAGTTCTAACTCTATAATCATAATCAAGTTGCGATGCCAGCAGCGCCTGCTTCTATAAATTTGAGGACATCCCAAAGCTGGCGATGCACGGCAAGTGCCACAAGGACGCCGGTTTCAGTTGCAGCGAGTGCGGTGCGGACATGCCCAACTGGCGACGCTGCTCTCTACATCTGTGGAAGGTGCATCAATTGGATGTGGATCTGCTGCAATGTCCCGCAATTGGCTGCGACTACAAGTCGCCTATCTCGGCGCTTGTCTGGCGGCACATGCGTGTGCACAGGAGATGGCGCGCCAGGGTCATGCGGCGTGAGCTGCTGCTGCGTCGGCGTGCCCAGAAGCAGCAGCAGGAGGAGCAGCAACAGCAGCAGCAGCGCGAGGCGACAGCGTCTCACGCTCAGCCACAGACCGCCACAGCTAAGAAGAACAAATATTACGCGGAGAAAACATGCGAGATTTGTCAACGCAAATTTGTCAATGGCAAAACGCTCTCCAAGCACGTGAAAACCGTCCACAACAAGATAAAACCTTTCATATGCAATGTCTGCGGCAAGAAGACTGCGCGCAAAGCTAGCCTCATAGTAAGACATCACATCTATCTCTATATATATAAAACTGTTTGTCCCGATTGACTGACTGACTGATTTACTGATTGACCGACTGAGTGACGGATTGACTTATTAGTTATCAACGTGCAGTCCAAATTCTAGGAGCAGATATATAATACTAATACTAGTTATATGATTCTATTGGTTCTAACTACTTGCTTGATTGAATACCTGGATGACCAACTGATTGACTGACCTATTGATTGATCAACGACAGCCGAATCTTAGGAACTATATGTTCAATTCTTAACTGTAAGGTAACTTGTGCGGTCAAAACGCCTGCTAAAGGGGATTTCAGATTTCATACGCAAACGTGGAAAATGGATGGAAATCGATTGATTCAAAGTTACTGTGAAAATGTTACTCTCTATTGTCCGATATAGACAGAGGTCAAAATATCCCAACCCCACAACTTGGTAATATCTTTTTCGATTTTCACGAGGGTTGGGTCTTTGATCATGGTTTGGCCTCTAGATCAATTTGGCATTTAAATCTGAGATTGTTAATCTTCTTGATAGGTTTTGTCCGAGTTGCTTCAAACTGTTTATAGAACAAATTGTACTGAAACAGAGTTCAATGTAGATAACTTGGACGCGGCAGGCCATGTTATAGTTGTTCTTTAAGTAATTGTTCGCAACTTCCCACCCCCGCAGATACACATGCGCCAGCACACGGGCGAAAAGCCGCTAAAGTGTGAGAATTGCAAGTTCTCCACGCGGGATCCCAGCTCGCTTTACAAGCATCGCCAGCGACACGGCAGCCAGCCGGCTGCTGCTCCAAATCCCAGACAGTTGGAGAGCCAAATGAATTAGATGCGGAACTGAAGCTATATTTAAGTAGTAAGCGGTAAACAGATTTGATTTGAATTTAAATGTTCATTTATTGAGTTTACGTGTTTTCCATTTAATGTTAATATCATTTTAGAATCTGATATGATTTTGGTTTTTTTGCTTTTGTTTTTGTTTTGTTTTGTTTTTACAACATTTGAATTTAGCTTATGTTGGTTTAAGTTTTTGTTTAGTTACGGGTTTATCTTTGTTTTGGTTTTTAATTTTCTTTGTTGTATGTTTAAAAACTAGTTTTTTAATTTTAAAAATCTAACCTTATGTGGTCTTTGCAATTTCTGACGCTCATCCGGGCTTCTTTCTGGCTATTTGCCAGCATATCTTTGCCTCAGTCCATTCAAATGAGATCGGCGCACACACACATATATACATATACATACATATATATGTGTGTTTATATGTGTGTGTATATATGTGTGTATATATGTGTGTATATTTGTGTGTGTGTGTGTATATTGAATTGTATTTGCCTAATTGTATTTAACTGATCAATCTAAATAATTTGTTTACTTATGTTTGAGTTTTATGTTTAATGTAATTGAATTGAATTTAGTTTAAGTACTTTCTTTGAATTGTTTTCAATTGTTTTCAATCCGACGATTCCGATCTCCCAGAATCGCAGATATATATATATATATATACGTGTTTGGATGTATGTATGAAGTATTCGTTTAGTTGCTCAAAATCTTGTTAAATGAAATATGTTTTGTATTTTGTTTTTGTTTTTGCTTTTTTTATTGTCTGCGTTTGATTTGAACATCAAAACATTTTTCACTATTTTCGAGTGTATGTAACATAGGCATTTGTTTCCGTTTCCGTTTCAGTTTTCTAGATAAATGTTGAATATGATAGATAAATAAAAGGCGTTGTGTAAAATTGTAATACATTTGAAAGTTTCTATTTGTTCACGTTTCTGCTTAATATTTACATTAACTTTTAATTTGTGTTGTTGGAATCAATTGCATTTAAGATCGTGGAGTGAGGCTCTGACTTCTCTCTCACTCTCTCACTCTGATCTTTCTCCCACTCTCTCCCAATCTCTCTCTTTCTTTCTCTCTTTCTCTCTCTCGCTCTCTGTCTCTCTGTCTCCCGCCAGCCCAGTTGCGCATTTGTTGTTGCTGCCAAGTTTTAGGCCTTGGTCTCAGCCGTTCTCTTCGTTACCAAATCAAACGAATATTCAGCAGAAAGAATATAAAATAGAGAATTATCGAATTTTAGTTAGCTGCCACAGAGCCCAGAGCCAACATATTACCATGCAGAAAAAGAAAACGATTTTTGATTGTTCTATTATATTTCTTGCAGGATGTGTGTGTGTGTGTGTGCGCGTGTGTGTGCGTGTGTATGCTTGTGTGTGCGTGTGTGGGGTTAGGCAGGCTCTAAATGTGAATTGTGAGCTATGAGAGCGAAACTGTGCACATTTTTTTTGGTTTTTTTGGAGACGAACAACAACAACGAGAACAACAATGAGCGTGACTTGGGGCGTGACTTTTAGACTCAAAATGTAGTTAGATTCGATCCGAACCGCATTCAACTCGATTTATATAGTTATTATGGTGATATATAATGCATGATTGGCTACGTCTATGAAACGACTAACGAATTTTCACTAGTTTCTAGTTTATATTGACCTAGGCTGCAAGGGGGTTTTGCCCAACGAACCGGTTCAAACCTGGCTAACACGATTTTAGTTGACCATGAGCCGAAGCCTTAACAGAATTGGCTACAAAAATAAACGTGGAAACTGAAGCAAAGGCTATTTTTGAAAATTTTCTCTAACAACATAATCCAGAACCTAGGAGCCTAGTTTCATGGACTAAGAGTAGGCGCTGGTTCGAACCGTGAACCACCGTAACCGTAACCATGAGCCTCAGCTTTAACAGAATTAGTTACAAAATAAAACGTGATAACTGAAGCAAAGGCTACTTTTGAAAATATTCTCTAATATCCTAATCCAGAACCAAGGAGCCTAGTTTCATGGACTAAGTGTAGGCGCTGGTTCGAACCGTGAACCCTCTAAAATGTTGGATTGCATTTGCAGCCATGATATTGACATATATCCGATCTGAACGATCGGCCGACTAATTGTTTAGGTTTACGCTGCGATCAAGTCAAAATCTTAAATTGTAAAACATTTTCACTTACGCTCTACTTGGATTATTTTCTTTACTATCTGCTTCTTTCTCTTTTTCTTTTGTGGAATTAGTCAGTTTTTGGTTTATTTTTTGTGCGTCGCATAATAAATGCTGTGGTCGGCCCGACGTGGACTTACCAGAAGAAATATTGCTACGAGTACTCGGTTATCGAGTTGTCCCCCGCCCGCCACTAACTAAGAGTTTATTCTAAGGTTTTAGTACCTTGTTTTGTTTTTTTTTTGGCTAGTATGTCGTTTTCTTAGAGGCTATTAGGAAACAGTTGTATCTACATAGGTCTATGAGCGTTCGGTAATCTTTGTAAAAAAAAACCTAGCGGAAGTTGATTATACTCAGTTTTTCCTCTAAATGCTGCGTGATGTACGCGTATTTATGTACAGTGTGTGGAAAAAGTATGCCGACAAAGTCAACAACCGAGCACAACTTGCATGGAAAATGAATTTTAAAGTTAGGCCTAGAAAAATTGCTTATAAAACAGCTCGTTTTGTCGAGTCTTACCCACATTCTATATGTATATAATCTGTATAAAACCGAGTTCAAATACGAAATAAAACCTTTCTCTGATTTGGTTTTGCTTGGTTTTTTTGATTTAAATGCATTTTAAAAACAGGTGAACGACTTTTGATTTCGGTATTGAGTTCTGTTTTTTTTTGATTTGATTTTTTTAATGTCGAGCATATTATATTGCCTTTTGATTGCGATTTTGTTGCGTTTCGCATCGTGTTCAGTTTTTAGTATCGATTTCAGTTTCAGTTCCGGGGCACAATTCTGCACGTTAGGGGTCGTCGGCAATCAGACCGTGGTCACACGATCGATCTCAACGTAACGCACAGAATTGTCGCTTTGTCAGCAAATCACCTCCTTTTCATCCAGGACCGCCGTATCCATCGAGCTGAGCGACTTGAGCCGCGTCTGCAGCACCGAGGAGCCGCGCAACTTGCGTTTTATTTTTCTAAGGAATAAATAAATGAGAATATAGCTTGAATATGTGTGTAAAGAGGGAGTAGTTGTCTTCGGTGTGCCGAAGTTGAAATACTCTTGCAGAATTATGTGTGAACTATTTACATATGTATATATATTTATTTCTGCCTGCCTGTTTATCTGTCTGCCTGTCTGTCTATCTGTCTGCCTGTCTGTTTCACTGTCTGAATGCCTTTCTGTCAGTCGGTCTGTTTGTCAGTCTGTCAGTTTGCAAGACTGTCTGTCCTGTCTGCCCTGTCTATCTGCCTGTCAATCTGTCTGTCTGTCTGTCTGTCTGTCTGCCTGTCTGTCTGTCTGTCTGTCTGTCTGTCTGTCTGTCTATCTGCCTGACTTCCTGTGGGTCTGTCTGCAATTCTGTCTGTCCTTCTATCTGTCCGCTTATCTGCCTGTCTTCCTGTCTGTCTGTCTTTCCGTCTGTCTGTCTATCTGTCTGTCTATCTGTCTGTCTGCCTGTCTTCCTGTCTGTCTATCTGCCTGTCTATCTGCCTGTCTCCCTGTCTGCCTGCAAGTCTGTCTGTCTGTCTATCTGTCCGTCTATCTGCCTGTCTTCCAGTCTGTCTGTCTGTCCGTCTGTCTGTCTATCTGCCTCTCTTCCTGTCTGTCTATCTGCCTGTCTTCCTGTGGGTCTGCCTGCAAGTCTGTCTGTCCGTGCATCTATCAATCTATCTGCCTGGCTTCCTGTCTGCCTGCAAGTCAGTCTGTCTGTCTATCTGTCCAACTGTCTCTCTGCCAGCCTATCTGTCTGTCTTTCCGTCTATCTTCCTGTCTTCCTGTCTGTCTGTCTGCAAGTCTATCTGACCTTCTGTCTGTTTGTCTGTCTGTCAGTATGTCTTTTTGTCTACCAGTCTGTCCGTCTGTCTGCAACTTTGACAGTCCATCTGTCCGCAAGTCTGACTGTCAGTCTGGCTGCCGTTTTGTCTGTCTGTTTGTTTATCTGTCCGTCTGTCCGCCTGTCTGTTACTAAGATATCATCATCTCATATAATTCTGATTTTCACCCTTATGATATAGTAGTTCGACTATGTCAGGATCAATTTGAAGCTTGCAACTGAAGAGTTTTGCTTGGGTTACATCGAAAATTGGAATAGTTATGTATGCAAATACTATATTATCGATAAACTGTTTCAGTTTAATGATAAAGTAGTTCGATGTTGATGAAATTTTGCCTTTATATTGGGCATATATTTAATATTGTAAGTCCCAAGCTTGAAATCTTGCCAGAGAGAGAGCTCTGCAAGAGATCTAGACACATATCCGACTAATTGGAACGTCTGCAACATAAGACGGAGCTATGCAAAGCTTGCCTTTATATTGGGCATATATTTAATATTGTAAGTCCCAAGCTTGAGATCTTGCCAGAGAGACCTCTCCAAGAGATCTAGACACATGTCCGACTAATTGGAACGTCTGCAACATAAGACGGAGCTATGCAAAGCTTGCCTTTATATTGGGCATATATCTAATATTGTAAGTCCCAAGCTTATGATCTTGAGAGAGGGAGAGAGCTCTCTAAGAGATTTAGACCAATGTCCGACTAATTGGAACGTCTGCAACATAAGACGGAGCTATGCAAAGCTTGCCTTTATATTGGGCATATATTTAATATTGTAAGTCCCAAGCTTGAAATCTTGCCAGAGAGAGAGAGCTCTCCAAGAGATCTATACACATATCCGACTAATTGGAACGTCTGCAACATAAGACGGAGCTATGCAAAGCTTGCCTTTATATTGGGCATATATTTAATATTGTAAGTCCCAAGCTTGAGATCTTGCCAGAGAGACCTCTCCAAGAGATCTAGACACATGTCCGACTAATTGGAACGTCTGCAACATAAGACGGAGCTATGCAAAGCTTGCCTTTATATTGGGCATATATCTAATATTGTAAGTCCCAAGCTTATGATCTTGAGAGAGGGAGAGAGCTCTCTAAGAGATTTAGACCAATGTCCGACTAATTGGAACGTCTGCAACATAAGACGGAGCTATGCAAAGCTTGCCTTTATATTGGGCATATATTTAATATTGTAAGTCCCAAGCTTGAGATCTTGCCAGAGAGAGAGAGCTCTCCAAGAGATCTATACACATATCCGACTAATTGGAACGTCTGCAACATAAGACGGAGCTATGCGAAGCTTGCCTTTATATTGGGCATATATTTAATATTGTAAGTCCCAAGCTTGAGATCTTGCCAGAGAGAGAGCTCTCCAAGAGATCTAGACACTTGTCCGACTAATTGGAACGTCTGCAACATAAGACGGAGCTATGAAAAGCTTGCCTTTATATTGGGCATATATTTAATATTGTAAGTCCCAGGCTTGAGATCTCGCCAGAGAGAGAGAGAGAGCTCTCCAAGAGATCTATACACATATCCGACTAATTGGAACGTCTGCAACATAAGACGGAGCTATGCGAAGCTTGCCTTTATATTGGGCATATATCTAATATTGTAAGTCCCAAGTTTGAGATCTTGCCAGAGAGAGAGAGCTCTCCAAGATATCTAGACACTTTTTATAGAGTGTGACGGTTAAATTATATATGTCTGCAACATAAGACGGAGCTATGCAAAGCCCGAGACACTTGTTGGCATATAAAAAGACAGACAGCCAAGGCCAAGGCCAAGGCAATAACAACTCAGCTGTTGCTGATGGCTACGGAGAGTATTTCTCCTGTTACTTACTTGTAGGCAAAGGCGGCGAAAGCACAACACGAGAGCACAAAGATCAGACAGAGCGTGGCGAGTATTTCGGCGGGCAGTTTCATCAGAGCGGAGCACTGGAGGAAGGCCTCATCATCGCCGGAGGGACAGTGGATGACGCCATCGCACCAGACGCTCGCATTCACACAGGCGCCCAGCTCCGCGCACTTGTATTGACAATCCTCTGCGAATTGAAAGCGGAATGTGATTAAGGTTTCTTTGTTGACGAGTCGGGCTGGATACTCACCAGCTATGCTGAGCGTGGGTCTGGGCACGAGTTCCATCCAATTGAAGGTATAATCGCCATTGCTGGGTCGCAGGAATTCCACGCTTATCGCACGGGAGTGATTGATCAGCGCGAAATTGGGTCGTTCGTTCCAGCCGGAGCTGAAGATCTCCACGAATTCGTAGGCGTTCGAGTCGGGACTCAGCGGACAGGCCACAATGGTCAGACCTGGATGTGGGATATCGAAGTATGCTTAAAGGATTTTCTGACTTTTCCAAGAAGTCGCCGCTTACCCTCCGATGTGGTGAGCACTGCTCGGGCCTTGGTCTCGCAGCGCCAGCTGTTGGTCTCCAAATGGGTCGCGTTCAGGGTCTTTCTCGGATTGTGTTTGCTCAGGAAGATGGCCTTGAGTCGCACATAGAGAAACTTATTGCCATTGGAGGGTTCGATTAGCCAGGGTCTGGAGCGGCATTCAATCTGCAAAGGACACAAGTGAAAGTGATCTAGTCGGTAATAAATTACTCTAGAGATGAGCGGATTATGATAAACGGATTAGAACAACTGCAATAGACCCTGTAACCACAGGTCTAGGTTCAATGGACTGTTGTAGAAGGGCAAGCAGAACTTGCACAGATCGTAAATCATAAGTCAAGTCGACTCGAAGGCGTCCTAGTGGGAGGTTGTCCATGGTAGCATTGGATAAGCAGCTAATTCGAGCGACGAAAGGCTCAATCAGACCTTAATGGGATAGTGTTAAGGTCCTTGTACCGAGCCATGAGGTATACCAGACACACCTATATCTGGTACCATGAACCCCATTTGCTGCCGACTAAAATGGGAAGTAGGCACGACTACGTACAGTCCACGAAAAGTGTTATTCGATACCTCGGCTGGCCAGGACCCGGGATACACGCCACATTTAACAAATATAGACTTACATCACCGAAGGTCATGTCGATGGTGCCGCTGGGTCCAAACTTGCGTCTGCCGTCCTTGCAGCTGGTGGGTGCCTTTACGAACTCGAACATGCCCTCAAAATTGGCCGTGTCCGGATCATCCAATGTGGTCATATTTTGTGCTATGAAGTGCACCTCCACATCGCGTCCCGTGGAGGTGTACTCAATGGGCAGGTGGGACTGATTAGAGGAGTTGCAGACACAGCCGCGATGCAGCAGAATGGAGTCCGGATAGGGACGCTCAAAGATCTGTAAGACAAATGTGGAAATTAACAAGAGATTCTCGCTTTAAGGCAGCTGCAACAGACCTCAACGCGCACATTGGTGTCGCCATAGCAGAAGGAGCGATTGATGTCCTCGTCCAGCCGCGAATAGCAATTCCTGTTGGAGGTGGTCACCTTGCGCAGCTTGATGCGCACCCGCTCCCCGCGCAGCGCCTCGAAGCGGTAGACACACTTGAGATGCCGCGTGCCGCCGCGGCCAAAGAGGAATATGTTGCGCACGCTGCGAAAGATGGCCGGATCCTTGCGACCCATCAGGCTGCTGACAAACTTGCGATTGCAGTCCAGCTCGCCGCCGCCCTGGGGCAGGCCATCCTGATGCAGATCAATGAACTCGTACTTCAGCTTGAAGTCGAGCGGTCTGGAGAGAGAGAAAGATAGAGTGAGAGAGAGAGGGAGAAAGTCAAAGGCAGTCTTCCATTTCTTCCGTTTCTTCCATTTCAACAAGACAGAATTCACATTCGCTCATTTATAGATTGAAGGGACAGCTCACCTGAGAACCGTGGACTCCGTGTTGCGCAGCTCCAGCGTGATCGCATCGCTGCTGGACACATAGCTCTCGGAGATGGTGCAGGGACGCGCGAAGGTCTCATTGATGTTGGAGCGATCGCAAGTGCGCGGAATCGTGCCGCGACAGAAGCGCGCAATCACATTCGTCGAGTTGTGCGCATAATGACCCAGCGCATTGTAGCCGCTCGGCTCGCTGGCACTGTAAGGAGGAAGGCAGAGCTGAGCAAGGTAACAGGCAACAGTTGGTCGGGGCAGAGTCACTCACCAGTTGAGATCCTTGCAGACGGGCGCATCGCGCAGGGTGCCATCCCAGATGCGCAGCATGCCGCTGCAGTCCTCCTGCGTTTGCAGCACGCCAATCGCGCCCACTGATGTCTCATCGATCTGGCCGAATTCCGGATCCAGATTGAACTTGAGCACTGAGATCCAGACCTTGAAGCGGGACAGCGGCTGATGCAGGCCGGACTGACTGTTGGTGCGACGCGACAAGCTCAGATGGTCGAAGGTCTTGAAGACGCCCATGCCCTGCAGATGGTACAGGCACGTGGAGTTGGGGGCCAACGAGTGTTTGGGATTCTCCAGAATGCCGCGTCCAGCGCCACGTATCCAAAACTCACACGGTTTCTTGTTCTTCGAGTATGTCGGGCTCTGTATGTCCACGAATTGCACCTCCACCTGGACGAGATTGTGTTGGTTGTGAAAAGTGCGGCAGGCACAGAGTTGTGGCTACTCACCTCCAGTTGGAAGCCGTAGAGCGGCAGCAGCTGCGACGAGGTGCCCGTAAAGGTGCCAAACGGCGACGTGCTGAACTCGACCAGCAGCTCCGGGCCACTGGACACGGCTGCGGGCACCGCCTGACCCCCGCCGCAAAACTTCAAAATGATGGGGTCACGTGTGGTATATCCATCGTATACGGTCACGTAGTCCTGCGGTTTGGTAAGCCACAGAAAAAGCGAAAGAAGAGAGAGCGAGAGAGAGAGACAGCGAAAAAGAGAGAAAGAAAGAGAGAGAGAGAGAGAGAGAGAGAGAGAGCGAGAAATGTGTGAGGAGCGCAACGAAATGAGTGAGAACGAAAAACGAGCGAACGACAAATGTGAATGGAAATGTTGTTCCATGTGCCGCAACTAGAGACTATATAAAAATGTTCAATGGGGGCGTGGGGTTGGGGTAGCCAAAATGTGCTACTACAGAGAAATACACTAAGAGAGAGCTAGAGAGAGAGAGAGGGGGAGCGAGAGAGAGACAGTGAGGGAGAGAGCGAGTGGGGCTAGCTGTGCGTTTATATTTATTACCCGTACTTAAAGCCCATTAGGCGTATACGTGATATTTGTCCGTTTTAATGCTCGTTAAAGTGCCCAAAAATAGCTTGAAATACATTTTTAGCTTCTTTTTTTTATAATGATTTGGCCTTGATTTAAAGCGACTACTCATTGAAGAATTCTCAAGCTCTGCTAGTTGAAAGTAGGACCCATTGTAGGAATTATCTATCCGAAGTTCCTGAGCTTTGAGCTACGAATAAACATGCTTGGACTTCTCCTTTCAAGTTTGAGTGCGTATTACTTTAAGTTCAACTTTAGTTAAACAATTTCGAAGTTTGTTTCTATTGCTTTACCTTGAATTCATGAATTTGTGCAGCACATAAACCAGAAATCAGCTTGTTTCTGTGCTTGTGTGTCTGTGTGTTTGATTGTGTTTGTGTGTATGTATGTATTTGCATTTCTGTTTACGGCATTTTTGCATAATTTCATGTATTTTAATTGAGTTGGCCCTCAGTCAGTGCCTGGCCATGGCATTTGGTATGCAACCCCCCAGCCCCACCCACAGGTGGGTAGCAGGTGTTTGCCCGGCGTGGTTTGGCTGTATTCTCTACCATTTTGGCCACGCATGACAAATTAGTTTTGCGGCTGGCGACTTTTACATTAATTTAGCTGAGCTTACAGTCGGAGGCCAACGGGCCCAGTTGCTGCTGGCCACAACCACAACAGGATCAGGTAATAGAGAACCGCAAATTTATTGAAAGCGTGGCATTTATATAAATTGTTGACGGGGGGTTGGGTGGGTGTAAGGGTCATTGAGTGACTAATGAGTGGGAGTATTCCGTTGGAATGTAAATACACTTGGAGAAAATTGCGGCTTTAATTGGATTGGATTAATTCTCTGATTAAGCACAAAATACTTTTAGTTCGAATTGCAAAATGTGCTCAATGAAAGTACAAAATAACTTAAACGAAGCATTTTATGCAAGTTTTCTATTGAGGAATTGCGGAATTAGATGAAACGGTCTAAAACGAAGCACGAAATACTTGTAACAAGAATTTTGTTGCTTTAAACGTGCTCAATGAAAGTACAAAATGACTTAAATGAAGCATTTTATTCAAGTTTTCTATTGAGGAATTGCGGAATTAGATGAAACGGTCTAAAACGAAGCACGAAATACTTGTAACAAGAATTTTGTTGCTTGAAAAATGCATAAAATGTGCTTAATGAAACTAGAAAATTTCTTAAATTAAGTACGTGAAGTGTTTATTGCAAGTCTCAGCTTAAGAAATGCAGAACTTGTTCCTGATTTAACCACCAAATTCTCGGAACATACATTTCCCGAGTGTATGCATGTGTGTGAGTGTGTGTGTTTGGTTGTGTGTGTTTGGGTGTGTTTGGGTGTGTGTGTATTCAATGGAAGTTTAGCGCTCGGCTTTCGTCTGCTTTCCGGCGATTATTCACACATGCCGCACCAAAATGGCCAACACTTTAGACCAGGGCTGGCTTAGGAACGCGACAAAAAAGAACAGAAATAAAAAAAAAACGTGGTGCAGGGAATGAAAAGGACAATTTGTAGGCAGCATGAAGTCAGCTCGTCCTGTGCATTTCTGCACGCCATTTGTGCGGATTGCCGCTTCCAACTGAATGGCCAAAAAGTGTCCTCCGGTCGCCCGGATCTCCGGGATTTGCCAGGCAATGCACGCTTTGCGGGGCACAACGACCATTTAATGGCGACAGCCCCAAAAAGGAATTAGCCAACGGTCACGAGCGAAGGATAACGAAATTGAATACATAGTTTGTCGGGCTAACCAAAAAAAAAACCTTGAAGGAAATAAAGCGTGTCCAAAAGTGAACGACTAGCAAATACCCTGTGTGCAGCACTTTCTTGACGCACCATCTGCATGGGAAATGCCTTCTTGAGTAACTTCTGTTAGCTCCAAAAGTGAACGACTAGGAAATACCCTGTATATACTACGCTCCAGCGCCTTATGCGCCTATTGCCCGATCCTTATATATCGATAAGCATTTGGTATAGGAAAGGATTAAGTCTCTAGATCATTCCTGATCGGAATAGTCTCCTTCTGCCTATTCCATTAATTTCCATCTAAATATAATACCCCTTTTGCCCATTTGCAGTGGGTATGGAAAAGGCCAAGCACTTGCTTGGCGGATGCAGTCATTCGCGCCGGTCGTCAAAACATTTTATTGCTAATTCAAGGCAAATAGCACGTCGAGTGTCCTTCGCGGCAAAGTAAAGTGCCGTGGCACAGGCTGCCCAATGCCACACTCAAGTGCCACAAGGCGGTCGCTTTAAGAGTTTGGACCGGAAGTGAAATTCATCACAAACGCATCTATATAGCTATTCATGAGCTGGCCGCCCAAGGCTGGCCGTGGGTGGGGGTGTGGCGAATGTCCTGGCGTGCATTAGATGAATATCCTGCGGCAATAATTTACACACAATTTACATAAGATGAGGCCTTGCTCGTCTACTTTTGCCCAGGACAAGCGGCCAGCATAATGTACTCAATAGCTGAGCTAGCTCTTCCCCTCCTTCCCCTCCTTCCCGCCCTAACCTCAGCATAACTCCAGCTTTGTTGTGCGATTTATGATGTGCGTGTCGAGTGTTCATTTATATAAATCCGACTGACGAATTCCCTCCTCGCCCCCTCACTTGTTACCTGTCCTTAATGAATATATTATCTATCATTCGATGAATGTCCTTTTTGGTTGCCAGGCTGATTAATTGTGCGCCTTGGCATAAGATGACAAACAATTGTTGCAAGAGATTAGATATAATAAAGGGGGCGGGGGTGGGGTGTATTATGTGTGCTGAGCTGGGCATGAGCGGGTGTCTGGGTGGGAGGGCAGGTGTGGTGAGGGGGGCGGGTGTGCCTTTGGGTGATTAGTTAAGGTGCGCGACTACGACTAAATTAGTTAGGCGCTATGTGTGAAAACAAGAGAGCAATCGATTTGTTCTTTTTTTTTGGTTTCTTTTTGGTTTTGTTTTTTTTATAGCGTATCTAGAGAGAGATTCTTTACCGTTGATTTCCATTTGGCCTTTACATTTTCCTATTAGAGAAAATATATACACATACATAATATATGTAGCAGAGCGATAAAACACAATTGATTAAGGTGCATCTCGGAGCGAAATGAGGTGTACAGAGAGAGAGAGAGAGAGAGAGAGAGCGAGCGAGTGAGATAAAGAGAGCGCGAGTGAGAGCGAGTGAGAGAGAGAGCGAGAGTGAGAGCGAGTGAGAGAAAGAGCGAGCGAGTGGAGCGAGTGAGAGAGAATAGAGACTAGAAACTGAGGCAATATGCCTTGGGATACGCTCTTTCAACTGTCTGAAGAATCTATTATATCTTCAAAGAATAGATACCTCTTAAAGATTCATATCTTTTCTTTCATCTTATATCTTGATTCAGAGATAACTTTATCATCCCTTGTAAGCTTTTTTCTTTGAGAAAACAAACTTTATCAAAGATTTAAAGAAGTTTAGATAAATTTCGAATAATATCTGAATAGTTTCTTGCTAGCTTGTTATGATATTCCACTCTCTGCCTGGGAAAACTCACATTTTACAGTTTTCCTGCATTTTCCTATCTATCTCTTAGAGCTTAGCTGAATAGCTTAGTAGAATATATAATCGAACTATAAGTTAAACAGTTTATTAGTTAGTTATAGTTATAATTAACCAAAAACTGTGAAATCCTTAACTAATTAGACTCTCATAAGGTTTCCATTCTCCTTTTTGCTTTTCTTGTTTGTTTTTCCCTTACACTCTTAGTTGGGAGCCTTACATTTCCTCTTTTTTTTTGCTAGGCTCCTTTTCTTTGCGCTCGGTTCGCAATGACAAACAAAGAGGCTACGAAATTAACACTTCCCACAATTTCGCACTGAAAGCCTATCGAAGCTCAAGGCAATGTCGGATTTGGACGCAGGACTGCGGACCACGGACTACGGACTACGGACTGTGGACTACGGCCTGTGGACTACGGACTGGTTAGTCGGACGTGCAGCTGGACAGCTGGATGTGGGCCACAGTCAAACACAATGCGAGGGCAGGACGGGGGCATGGTTGGGCCTGGTTGGGTTTGGTTCTGGTCTGGAATGCTGCAAACAACAGATTTTTGTCGAGTTTTGCTCATTTCTTTCATTTTCAATTTGTCGTTTTTTGCGCATATTGCAGGACTCGTTTGTCCTGTTTGCCGGCCATTGGCCGAGCTGGGCATATAATTTTTATGCCCGAGCCGCTCGTTAAAGTTCCTGTTGTTGTTGTTGTTGTTGGACAAGGACAGACAGCGGGAGAGTCTTGTTGGATGAGTGGGAAGAGGAGTCGCGGGTGTCGCCGGGCCGAAGACTGAGTAAAGTGCATTTAAAGGCCATTTTAATTACCTGAATGTAATCGCAGTCATTCCATGTTTTTAGCCTCGGCTCCAGTTTCTTATCCTTGTCGCTGGCACTGGGCGGCGGCGCCATTTTGTTGGTGGATGCCGTCTCCTGCGTGGATATCCAGACCAGATTCCCTTTGGGCTGTTTAACTAAAATCAGCGCATGCTTGCCATGGGGCACATCGTGCTGTGTTAAATCAAAGCAAGGCACAATTAAATGCAAATTAATGAACTGCTCTCGCAAACTAAATAACAGCCAGCTGCATTGCACATTTTAAGTAGAATGGGCAAAGCAAAGCTTCCCCTTCCCAAAAAGGACTAGACGAGCTGCATCTGGTTTGCATTTCCTCATTAACAAGTTTGCAGCAAACTTAACTTCTTGGTCTCAGTCTCGAGTCTTTAAATAATCTTTTCTACAATAAATGGCTTTCGAATCCGTTTTAGCCCTGGCAACTATCTTCTATTCAAGTTTTTGGTCTGGATTTTTAGCTAATTGAGTTCAGAACTTGAACGCTTAAAGTGCGCAGGAAATATCTTTCAGCTATATATCTAACAATTGAGTTCTTGGTTTAAGATTTGCTTGTGTTCCAGTGTGCTTGAACTTAACAGACTAAGACTTCAATTAATTGCAATTAAATTAACAAATTTTGGTACATTCTTGAACTTGAAACTTCCTTTTTCCAATGAAAGTTTCTTATTGACAAGTTCTGGAAGATTTGCTTGCTTTAATTGATTCTCGGAACAGGAATATTCCGATTTCTTCTCTATTGTCTTAAGTTAGACGAAAGTATCTATGTATAAGAAAATTGTGACTACAAGAAAGATCCATTCACAGTTCTTCTAAACGCACCCCATAAGCCAAGCGAGGTAGATAATAATTAGATAATCTTTGTTATCAGATGGCATATTTATATCCGAGCTGTTAGATACATTCATTAGATACATTGAGTAAGCATATGTAGGATAGCCTAGATAAAGGTCTTGCCAAATATTTACATCTTAAATTAAGCATATTTGAGAGAATGTTTTTCCAACTTTTCTGAGAAAACGTATTCGAAGCTGAAGCTGAACTCTATGCTAAAGTGATTTTAATCGCTTTCACCTATATTCCAGCCGCAATCAGAAACCTTCCGCCTTATGGACACACATAAATATTAGAATCTTGAGTCTTTGGCGTCCAAGACCTGCATAATAAGCACATGCTGAGTACAATAGACTTTTTACGGCTCGGAATAGCCGTAAAGTGCTTGACTCCGGCTCGCTGAGTTAATTATAATAAAAAAAAAACGCTATTCTATTTTGGAATGTAAATTGCTTTAAAATCGACTCGCTGTCTCGACGACCTTTGAACTTTGTCAATCCCCAAGAAATTTAGCGTATAATTTTTGTTGTTGTTATGTGACATTTTTATGAGCTAAGAGACAAGGACAAAGCTCGAGTATAATGCGGGCGGTGTTAATGCGCTCAGCAGGGGAGCAGAAGGAGCAGGAGATAGAGGAGGAGAAGGAGGAGGAGGGGGTGGAGGTGGCAATGGGACATATAATGAGGCGCTAAAGACTGACAACCAGCTCTTCGGGGGCTTTGTGGGCAAGTTGGTTGCGGGGTGGGTGAATGTCTAGTCTCGTCTGCTTACCTGTCGCACCGCATAGTAGCAGGTGAGATTGCGCGGATAGATGCCCGGATAGTTGGGCGATTGCAGGCGGCAGGGCTTCTTGTCGCAATCGCTGAAGATGCGCGAGCAATAGGTGCCCGGTATTAGGTCGCCTGTGAAGTGGGGTTCAAGTATAAAAGTTTGGGTTTCAACTTGCGACCCACTTACCCAGATAGTATTTGGGCTCGGTGTAGTTGTGCTCGTCCTTGGGCAGCGGCTTCTCCAGCGAGTCCATGAAGGTCTTGTTATTCGCATAGGCACTAAACAGGCTGAAATCCTGGCCATAGCGATCGGACCGAGCTCCACTAGAATTTGTAAAGTCCTCCAAAGCCTGCTGCTGCTGCTGTTGCTGTGGATTGAGGAAGCTGCTGCGATTGTGCCACTGGCTGAGCTCTGGGCAGTCAGAAGAGAGAGAGAGAGAGAGAGAGAGGAGAAGAGAGAGAGCGTGAAGTAAATGAAATCCTCTGAATGGGCTTTGTTCGTGGATTTACCTGCCAGCTTAATGCCGCCGTAGCGTGTCACGGAGCTATCCTTTGAGAGCACCTTGTACCTAATGCGAAAGTCGAAGTTGTAGCCGCTTTGATCCCGGGCAAGTCTGTGAGTGTGGCAAGAAATAAAGCTCATTAGTTGGACACGAACAGTTGGCACACACCTTGGCTCACCTGTTCAGCTTGATGGTGAATATCAGGCTGCGCGTTTCGCTGTAGAATAA
The DNA here is from genome assembly GCA_037075305.1 of Drosophila kanekoi. NCBI lineage: Eukaryota > Metazoa > Arthropoda > Insecta > Diptera > Drosophilidae > Drosophila > Drosophila kanekoi. Next base: position 13,203,408 of record JBAMCE010000141.1, read on the forward strand.
AACTGGTCCCCACGAGCTGCCGCACCACATGCCGCCAATTGGAGTCCGGGCCGATTCGGCAATTTGCATGTACCCATCCGGGCAGCCCTCGTGCACGTAGCTGGTGAAGCGGCCAATCGTGAAGCTGTCCAGTGTAACCTGTGTCCATGGCGGGGCGAAAGGGGGTCAGCAACAGAGTTGTGATTGAATAAAAAGTCCAGCAAAAACAATTAAGAGTGCTCCAGTTGATGTCGAACGACTACGAGATACCCTGTACTCAGCTCCGAGCTGCCCTACGTCTATATATCTACTTCTATAATGGAGCTATCGATAATATGGGATAAACAAAGTCAAAAGGGAATCTGCACGCCAAATATAATCGATGAATCGATATTTATCGATTCTAGATATAAGAGGTCGAAGGTTAGTCTACGTTTGCGAAACGAGAATCTACGTTCCCAAGATTAGGTCTCTAGCTCTTCAAGTCTGCGAGACGTGTATAAGAACTGCAAGCGTTCAAATCGATATTTATCGATTAAAGGCAGGTTATCGATAAATTGTCTTAAATTGAATCTATGTTAGACAAAGGGAAATGCCATATTTGGGTGAGGTTATCTTCTATATATAACGATTGCAATTGCCTTGTGCCGCCTTTCCCCTCCATTATGCCCTTTCCTAAGCATTCTCAATGTGTACAGGGTATACAATGCTGCTTGGGCCATAATAAACCTTTGGCCAGTTGCGTATCTGTGAGTATATATGGATGGCAACGGCTTGTTGGCCGACTCACAGGATGCTCCCGGAACGCACTCGAGCGTGGCAAAGCAGTTGGCCGGCCAAGTGCCCCCGGCCAAAGAATAAGGTGTGAAGTGGCGTAATAACTAACAGGCGCCGGCATTGGCTTCCTGTAAGGAGCTGGAGCTGCAGCAGCTGGAGGAGGGATGTTCCGACTGGCCTGTCAGTTGGAGTTACGCTTCGTTCGGTGCACGCCTTTGGGATTGGGATTTGCGATGCTCCACTGACTGGCTTTGAAATCAATATCGAGCATTGTTGTGGTTGTTGTTGTTGTTGTTGTGGCTTATCTTTTTAATGGCATACTTTATCCCACTTGGCAAATGAATTCTGAAAGCCAGCTGCTGCTGGAGGGGGGAGGGATGTTTACTCACCTGCACCACATCACCGTGCTGTCCACCCGCTGCCGTAAACGTGAGCACACAGACAAAGGGCACCCGATCCTGTTTGGGTCGATGCAGCTCCAAAGCGTATGTCTGCCCAATGTCTCCGTAGTAGGTGCGATTACAGCCTGCAAAACGAGGGGCGTGGCAAATAAAGCGCGCCAATAATTGTTAGCAGCCCATCAAAACATGTTAAACGCAATTAGCTTTAGACGCTTGTTGTTTGTTTGCCAAGGCAACCGCGAGTCCCTCTCACCCCACCCCCAACCAATTATCAAGAACCGCGCCTATCGAAATGGCGTTGGCTGCGCCATTTTGTTAGGTGCCATAAACAACAGCAATCTGCTAATTGCATGTTGATTGAACAGCAGCTTAACATGCGAGCTCACAAAAAAAATGTAAGCAAAATGAAGATAAGCCCATTTTCTGTTAAATGTATAAAATCTCTTTTAAATATAGACGGTAACATTCTTTTTGCCTAAGCCTGGCAGCACAATTACCAATCGATACCTTAGATCAGTCTGGCATCACTAATTGCTCGGTCAAGGTATCGATATCAGTTGCTAATCGTGCTCTCGCGCTGCTCCGTTCAAACTTCGCTCGCTCTGTGTTTCAATAATCCGTATAAGCCCAGTTTGTGAATAATTATTAAATTGTTGTGTTATATATAATTTACCAAGCATAGTTTACATGTGTCCAGTGTTTGTTTGTGTTTATTTGCAGCTGGCAGCCATAAAATGCAAATCGTATGTGTGTGGTAAGTGCAAGCAACAAAAATTTTTCATTTTATCTCTTCTTCCATCTCCTTTTCGTCCGTTTACCGTTTGTTGCCTTCCAGTTGGAATGCAAATTTCATGAGATTTTATGTTGTAGAAAATCCAATAAGCAATACAATTTGCATGACAATTGTCAATCTTACTGTTGTTACAAATTCCTTTTCAATTAGTATTATTAAAAATGCATAGGATTTGTGTTGGGCTTGGACGGACAATTGGGTAAATAGATTTCCATTCAATTTGGCTGCTAATACCTCAACTGAGCATCATTGTTGTTATGGTTGCCGTTGCTGCATTCAATCCAATCAAACAGGCAGCCGAGCGGCCATCAATACTCAATTAGATAATTATGCGTGTAATACGAATATGCATATGACATGTGTAGATATATACACGCATACCCAGCTCCAAACGAATGTACATACATACATACACATATACCTACATATATACATACAGACAAATTGCACTGTGTAGCGGCAACAACAACAGCAGCTCTGAATTTTAAACGGTAATTGTTGAAATTGTTTTGTTAGGCCTTCCAGATCAAATTATGCACCTATTTGGGGCCTAACTGTGCGCCTTTAATGTGTGCGCTCGTTTTTCAATTAAGCACCTACGCGTTGTCCCTTATTAAATTTTGTTTTTTTTTGTTTTTGTGTTATTTCTGTTCTGATCCTCTCTCATCGAATGTCATTGAAAATACTTAATTATATTCATCAACGCTTGACATGTTGTGCCCCCCCTCTCTCCCTTGACAATGACTGGCAGCTGAGAGTGCGCCGGGCACACGGTTCCAATGGGCAGCCAATTGGCAAAGTGAGAAGTTCACTTTGCCGCCATTATGAGGGCTTCAGCCGTTGTGTATATATGTACATATGCTGTGTGTGTGTGGGTCGACATATGAACGTGTGTGCGCGTGAGTGTGAGAGTGCTTAATTACATTTACACATGACGGCTGGTTGCATGGCGGGAGAACGTTAAGCGGTGAGAGAAAAGTGGCTGCTCGCTACACTGCGGCGAAAAAAGACGCTAGAGCATTGGAAGTTTTACAGTTATGTATATGCGAAATAATTATCAATTTGAATGGGTTTGGAAAGTGTGGAGAAACAAAAAGACACAGAAAGGGGGAGAGAGAGAGAGAGACGCAAAAGGGCATGCAAAACGAAACTTGAAGCGTCATGCATAATCGTATGATCTTTGCAGTCTTGTGATATTCATTTACATATACATAACTGTTAACTTACAGTGGTGGCTCGAAAATTGTGACTGATTAATTGAATTATGTATAAAAGTTAAGGGCTTTGGCTCAAATTATCGAGCGTTTACTGTCTTCGCCTTGCTCTTGATTAACTCAGCTTCGTTCATTTTGTTAGTCTTATATGAATTTGAATTTTATGTTGGTTTCTTGCAGTGTAGCTAAGATTAAATTTGCAGATTGAAAGCAAAAGAGTCAGGGCAAAAATTTAGAGGAGGATATCAGGAGTCTGTTTTGTTTCCCTTGGCCCGTAAATTAAGCAAACAGAAGAAGCGTTTCCTGTTGCACACACAGGTTTGTCGTGCGGCTAATCTCTTATGACAGCTTTGCATAATTGGCTCCCTTCCCCCCTACTCACCCCCTTTGCCATCAATACTTACGTGTGCAGAAGCGCGGCTCGTCACTGCCATCGCCGCAATCGTTGTTGTTATTGCAAAATTTGCTCAGCGGAACGCAGCGTCCATTCGAGCAGCTGAACTCGGCGAGGGAACAGCCCGAACCGGAGTTGGAGCCGGTTCCGGAACCAGACAAATTGGCAGGTTTGGCAGCGTTTGATGTGGAGGCGGCGGCCGCTGCTGCTGCAGCTGTTGCTGTTGTTGCTGCAATTGCTGCTGTTGCGGCCAGCGAAAGCAGCAGCGTCAGCGTCGACGTTGACGTCGGAAATACGTGACGCTGGCGCTGACGTTGACGTTGACGTAGCTGACAATGGCCGCTGTTGCAGCTGGAAGCCTTAATTGCATGACATTGTGTTGCCATTGTTGTTGTTGTTCTTCTTGATGTTGTTGTTGGCACTTGCAACATTTGCGTGACAGTTTTGTGGCGCTCATTTGACTGCCAATTGCTGGGGCTGGGCTGCTCCATGCCCTCACTCAGTCTGAATTGTTTTGTAGCTGTTGCGGCAGTGTTTGTTCCAGTGTTTGTTGTTGATGCAGCTGTTGTTGTTATTGTTGTTGCAGCTGTTGTTGCATTTATTCGTTGTTTCAGTTTCTTTGGCCTTTTTCTGCTTTTGTATTTCTGGCGCCATTTCAATGTCATTATTGTGTTTGTTGTATCTGAAAAATAAAGTGTAATTTATTTATCACTATTATGCATAATTACTTTTATAGCCTGCAGGCCTAAAAGGGTATCATAAAGTTGTTTAGGCATATAAAACAAGCAGAAGGCGGCAACTCTGAAACATACATATGTATGTATATTTTGAATCAGCATTAGCTAGTCGAGTCGATCTATATAAACGCATCAATATCGGAGATAATAAGTGATAGAATATAAGGTATACTCATATGAAACTTTTGCAAGCATCGATTACTCTCTCCAATTTCTCGAAATCGATATACATATATCGATTAGCAATTCAGGTTTTACATCGGTTTATATCGCAGATAGCTGGAGATAAAGCCATAAAGTTTGGTATATTGGCTGTCGTATAGCATACATAGCTCAAGAATGCTTCACATCTTTTGTCCTTCACTCTTCCAAAATAAGTTGAGTTCGTCTGTTGTTTAGTCTATATGCACAATTCCATGCTTTGTTTGATTCCACAATAAATAAAAAAGTTGTTCAAGGATTCAATTTACACCATGTAGGGCTGGGGAGCGGAAGGAGAAGCACAGCTGCCACAGTTAGTGTATTACCTAGTCGGCTACAAGCGAATTGAAATTTAAAATTGATTAAATATTTATAATTCAATTTCGTATTCGTTTTGGCTTTATCTGAATGCTTATTATGCATTATTTGTGCCCCTTTGGCGCACTTTAATGAATATTCACGAATTCATTTTTGTATTCAAATAAAATGACGAAAAAAAGGATTTGCATGCGGCTCACTTGGCGATTTATATGCCAAATTTATGGCCAAATATTTATCGCTCGGCGCATAAATTGAAATAAATGCGCTGCCTGCGTCGCTGTCGCCGTCGACGTCGCCAGCGGAATCATAAATAATTTTTTGCAGCATAAACAATTTTTATTTGTTGCTTGTTTTTTATTTTTGCAATTTTTTGTATTTTCATTTTTGTTTTTCGTTTTTATCCTTGCGCGAATTTTCCTAAGGACGAATTTTCACGCGCGTTGCACATAATGTGCAAAAATGTGTGTTTCGCGACGGCTTAGCGACAAGAAGGGGGCAAGTTGTTGTTTTTTTTTTTTTGGCGTACGCCAAGCGTGTAACGGTACTTTCTGTGGCACAGCACAATGGAAATATATATGCGGCCGAGCCCAGAGACCAAAGAGTATAGAGCAGACGTTGTATAGCAATTGATTAATGTGTTTTTTTGTGCATCGCTCGGCACGGGCTGCTGGAGGGAAAGGGGGAGGGGTGGAGAGGCGGCTGTCGATTGCAGCAGTCAGTGATAACGATGCGAATGAAAAACAACAGCCACAGCAATCAGAGCAAAAGCGAGAGAGTAGGATAAAGTGAGCGAGTGAGAGAGAGAGAGAGAGAGAGAGAGAGTGAGCGGGAGGCGGGAAAGCGGGAAAGGGCTGCCCTATTGCTGCCTCGCTCTCTGTTGATGATTTATTACCGTTGTTTGGGGCTTGCAACGCGTGACCCCAAAACAGCAGCAACAACAACAACAACAACAACAGAGCCGGCAAGTCAATGAGTGCCAGTGGGGAATAGCAGCATTTAGGTGGGTGAGGGGAGGGCGGACGACTAGGGGTTGAGCAAAAGGGTACTTGCAGCGAAAGCATAACAAAAAAACAGTTGCATAATTTTAAATTAGATGCACAGACATGGAACAGACGTGGATACCACGACGGATGGACCAAAATGTGGGACAGACAACGCCGGCAACGGCGACGACTTTGGCGGCAGACGGCAAATGACGTCGACGTCGACAACGAACAACAACAACGAGGACGACGACGACGACGGCGGCGGCGGCACGGAAACTGCTGTTGCTGCTTTTTTGCTTTTTTGCTGCGGCTGCTGCACAAAACAACATGAAAATTGTTGAGGCTAACCGAGTGCAACAAAGTGCACTATAAATGCCCTTTTAGGATAATTCTCTAAACCAAAAATTTGTTACACTTAAAGCCCTAAAACAAACGTTTACCAGAAACAACATGATATATATTTTGCTGAAGTTTAATAAGTTCTATCAAAGTTATGTCTAGCAAAAGTTGTGAATAATACGTGGAGATGAAAAAGTTAAGAGGATAATTTTATGCAGTTTTCCAAAGTTTACCCAAAGTTGTATGTGAAATTTTCGAAACTAAACAAAAAATGTTTGAAATATTTAATTTTGACGTCTTCCGCATCTTAAATCCTTGCAATTTTAAACTTACAAAGAAGAGTGTCTCCTGCATAGCCCAACTTGAGGGCCCTTTTCTGGCGTAGTGTATAAAGTAGAACTAAAAACATGTTGTTTTTAACATATCCATGTCAGTGTTGGCCCCCCTCCCTCCTGTCAACCCTTGGCCCTTGGCTCCGCTGAAACTGCAACTGTTATGGCGTCTGGCGTCAGTAAAATTTGCCACAAAATCGAGCACTTGCCATGGTGAGAAGCTAGAAAAGTGAAGTGAAAGCTGGACGGGGCACTTTGTGCGCTTTGTGCGCTCTGTGCTTCTGTGCCTTGGCTCCTGACTAGTCGTGCATTAAATTGCTAATAATTTTTGATATTCGAAAACTTTGTTTTCGTGCCATAAAACGTAATTTTCCCTACTCGCAGCTCGTGCCTTGTAAAATCTGAGCAAAGTGCATTTTCGTTATGGTCCAGTGTGAAATGGCTTAAAGACTTTCCCAGACGTGCTTCAAGTAAAGTAAGCAGCAAAGTAAACAGCAAAGTAAACTTGAAAACAAAAGCACGGGGTGCACAGGCAGAGACGGGGAGGGGGGAAGGCGGCAACGCCGTTGGGGACGGGCACAGCAATGAAGCAATGTCAAAAACCTTTCAAATTTGCACTTGTGCTGCTTCTTCTACTTCGTCTTCTTCTTGCTACTCGTCTATTGCGGTAGTTTCAATAACACAACAACAACAAAAACGAGTACAAGTCATCTCTAGAAGAGGGTGCCCGACTAGAAATAACTCCTGTACCTTGTAGCAAATCGTCTTAACTAGACGAATGTGCTTTTCTTCCTTAACTACAGACTTGGAAAATTGTATCTTCAAAATGTATAATTTGACTTGAGAAGAACGTTTGACAAACCGACATGTCCAGATCAACCCGACTCTTAATTTTGATCAAGTTCAATCGATTTTACCTGTCACATACATTCGCCAAGCAACAATATACCCATTCTAAGCCATTTTCAATGGCTTAACAGGGTATCAAAACAACAGCAACTTGTTTATCGTGGCGTTTGCTTTCTTATCAACACTAAAGCACACACACACACACACGCACATCCTCCCTAACACACACAGATAGCCCTCATATCTGCTTACGAAGCAGAGGACAGAGTAGTTGGAGTTGTAGATGATGATGGTTAAATGTAAGCAGAAACAGCAAGAAAGCAAGCAAGTAGCAAGCACAGCTCCCCCACACGGAGAAATGGCCGACCTTAATGGCGCTCAACGTGGGGAAGATATATGTACATACTTATATACATACGGTATCAGTTACGACAAGCGCTGAAATCTACGACCGCCATGCTCAAGTCAACGCAGCAAACATCAATATCTCGGCAACCTCAACCGCACACATTAAAACCACACCACGCACGTATGTGTGTAAGTGTGTGTGGATTTTGAAGAGAAAAACTCCTTACTTTGTGTGTGTTTGGCGTATGCAAAATAGTTGCATATAAAAAGTGTTGAAAGACATGTACGTCGTTTCGCTGTAGCCAGCGGCATTGGCAGTTGTTGTTGTTTTTATGCTCTGTTCATAGAGTGAAAACGAGTCTATTGATTGGGTCATATTGTTTTTAGTGACTATGAAATTTAGTTGCTTCACTTCCGTTGTCTAAAGTGTAATCTAGGAAGCGAATCAGAAACGGAAAAATCAAACCAAACTTGACAGGAAGATTATATACGGCCGGTCCGACTGCTTTGGGGTAACAGTTTGACAGTCAACAATCAAAAATCTAGTTTTAGTTGTTTTTGCATAGGAAACAGAGTATTGCGTAGTTGGTTGCATTCTACTGCAGTTCTCTAACGGTTGGTTCTTCATCATCACAGTTAGAGCATCTAACTGCATCATCATTATCTTTATCACTGTAATCATCATTATCATTGCCATCATCATCATTATCACCAACATCGTGAGCAACTGCCAGCCGGAAGAGAACTTGACTTATAGCATGAAACAGTCTCTCGTCTACACCCTTCCCTAGCCATTTCCTAGCTAACAAACTTTGCTCAGGCGCCGCAGCGGAAAGGGAAGTGCAGTAAAGTCTCCCCCTTACACGCCTACCCCCCACACCCTCCCCTTACTAACATATATGAGCGTGTTGTGCCTTTAAATTTAAGTAAATGCAATTGCATAGTTGAAGGGGATTAAGCTGCGACTCAATGCGAATGCATGAATGCTCTGTCTTGGCTCATTAGCGCAGGGAATGCTCTCTAAGAAAGGGCCAGGGAGGTGGACGAAGAAGAAGAAGCAGGAGTAGATGTATAAGAAAAAGAAGAAAAAGGAGGGAAAGGAGTTGCCTTTAGAAGATGCGCACAAAAAGCGGAATGATAATTGCGACAATTTGCCAAATTTAACCCGAGACAAATTACTTGTATCGCTACAGTCGAAAAGTTGTCGAGCCAAATTGCTAGCTGTGTATGTTTTCCGGCATGGGAGATAAGGGTAGGGGGGGTTGGAGGCGGACAAAATGTGGTGGAGGGGTGGCTCGTCAGGGGTAGGGGTGCTGCACAGTGAACGCGAATTGCAGAGCAGAAAAGTCGCAATTCTGTTAGATTTGGCAATAAGGCGAGTAGAACACATACAAGTGTGTGCGTGTGTGTGTGTGTGCTCATGTGTGTGTGTGCCTAAGCGTGTGTAGTTATTCCCTAGCTGACAAATGAAGGCAAATTTCCCTTGGCCCTGTCAACGTAGTCGTCAAAAAGTTTTCTTTTACTTCAGTTTCAGCGTGCGCTCTGTGAACGGCATAAGAAGCGGAAATGCCACACACATTTTGTGCACACACACACACCGCACACACACATGAAGCACACTCGTGCGTGTGTGTGTGTGGATGCAAAAAGGGCGTCAAAGTTATTTAAACGCCAAGACTTTGCCACATTGACAAGGCAGCTACTGAAGCATCTCAGGCAAAGTTCCTACAGTTTGCATTTTATTTTTTTCGGCTTTTTATGCCTTGTACCCAGTGAAAATGTGTAAAAATAGGGTATTCTGTAGCGGTGCAAATGTATGTAACAGGCAAACGGAGACATTTCCATTCATATACTAATCGAAGGATATATACACAGCAGAAGTGTTTGATATTTTAAATAAACATGACGATTATCTGAATATTATATGATCAAATGATCAAATTATATAGAAGTTATTTATGATTGAGGCTGAAAGATGGCTGCCGCCTAATGTAAGTTTTTTGTATAAACGCGATTGGAGGTAACAGAAACTCGGAGCTGGGTACAGGGTATTTTCTGGTCGGGCTTTCTCTTACTTATATTTGCTTTTGTTATTTGCATATTTGCACATTCGGAAAGGACTTTCACTAAGCCGCTTAAATCGGGCTCAAAGTGCGTGCAGGCAGCAACTCGCGTGTGCCGCCCATTGCGTGCGAGTGTGTGTGAGTGTGTGTGTGAGGGTAAATGTGTCTAAGTGTGTGGGGGTAAGTGCGTGTGTGTGCGTGTGTGTGTGCTTTATGTAGTTAATGAATTTTGAGCGTTGCTCGCATTTTAAACATACTTTGGCTATTCACTTTGGCTTCGCACGAAGTTTTGGACGAGCACACCACTTTATTATGCCTTTTGTTTCTGATTGATACTTAAAGTAAATTATGGTTGGTTAGTTATGAGGATAATTAGGTGATGGTGAAGGGATAAAGGGGACACTTAAAGATATCAATTGAAGCTCAACTCATAGAATTAATGACCTCTAAAAGCATTTGCCAGAGCTCTTGAGACATAAATTGTAGATTTTAATTGCCTATAGCTGAGACAATTTTAATCTGGCTTATCAATAACTTTTAATGACCTCTTATGTCATTGCTAATATTCTAAATTAGTTCAATTCCTAATGAAAAAAGAAGTGTGAAGAATTTTAAAGGATACAAATGCGTTTCTGGTATACATACAGAAGAGTGTTTGTTAAGCCTCTCACCTTGAAATTTAGGCTCAGTTTCCTTTGGCTTTTCCTTTTATTATACACCTAGCAGTCCCCAGGCGCGCGTTTTGTAAATGAATTTTATTTCATGGGCATTACAAATGCCGCATGATTAAAGCAGACGAAATACTTGAAACTTAATTAAATTTATTGCTATTTTTGAAGCGCCTGTCATTTGCAACAACTTTAACCCGCCTTCTCGCGACTCTTGCCCGCCCTTCTATTTGCTTCGCAATTCCCATTTAACAATTCGGCACGTTGTCCGAGCTGCCATTGCATTGTTTAGCCTTTGATTCATTGATTCATTCAACGCGACTCTAAAGTGTATTTTAATTTGATTTCATTGTTCGCTGTCACTGGCCGCCATTTCGAATGGCACTCGTTGGGCGCCAAATGAATATGAATTGAATTCCCCAGCCAACTGTCAGCTACTTGCTCTGATTTTTGGTTGGGGGCTGAACGTTTTTTTTCTCTCACTGATTTGTGTAGCGGGGGCTCGAGCGCTCATTCATGACATTTATTCGATTAGGTGGGCAGCTCTGCGGGGTGGGCGTGCCATTATGTGACGTCTGTCTGTCGGCCTGCCCGATGACATGGCATTTTAATTAGTTTTTAGCGTCATTTCTGGACAGATCGGGAGTGGGGGAGAGAGCGAGAGCGAGAGAGAGAGATGGAGGCGCATCTGTTGGAATCCGAGCTCAACTGGCTAATTAATATGACAGACGCAGCCAGCGAATTTGCAAATTTGAATTTCATTTGATACGTTTCGGGCTTGAGGCCCAGCCCGAGGTAAATCACAATTTTGCGATTGATTGAATCGTGATGGGCAAATAATGCTAATGGCTGCTCAATGTATCCAAACATTGAACTGTGCTGCCAATCAAAATTAAAATGTCTCTGAAAAAGTATCATTTTTTATATGTGATATCAGTTTCTGCTGGTTACCCAGTGACAGTTGTTTTCATGAGCAATGTTTATGTTCCGTAAAATGAAAATAAATGTTGCAAATTGAGATATATTTAAACTCAGATATGGGGACAATTAGTTTAATACAAACCTACTAAAGAGAAACTCTTTTGATTGTAACTTGTTTTCCCAATTTTAATTAAAAGTGTATTGTTATTAAAACCAAATTTTAAGCGTGCCTCGCACGAGCACGCTTTGAGTGCAGTTCACATAGCAAATATTGCGTATACGCAATGTGCGCCGCACCTGAGTGATGGCGATTTGAGTTATTTATTGATATGTGCATGCGATATGCACCCTTGACTAAATATTGAAATTGTGCATAACAAATTGTCGAATTGCCGGCAGAGAATTTGATTGATGCGTTATTAAAGCGATTCAATTGGTCACTGAACACAAATCAAGAGCAAAATCAACAACAAAATTGAAATTGAAATTCAAAGAGAAATGTAAGCAAAATAGTCAAAAAGCTGTCACTCCTTGCCTCAAAAATGATACGCAAGTCATTAATTTTGATGTTCAGTGGAGGAAAATGTCGAAATAAGGAGTTCTTTTCAGGCTGCTGACGATCAAATACCCTTGTTGATATGTGTTGAAGTTTATCATATTGAACTAATCTATACCTATCAATCAAAGCTTATCAATCAAAACTTTTCTTACCTTAGACTTCGACTAAGACATTCCTCTAATACCCTAAGTTCGAGCTGAAGTCCTTGTTTTGGGCCAGCTTGAGTTTTGACTGAGTTTCCGCACCTTATGCTTTATTTGATTTGAAATGTCTTCTTCTTCAATAATTGCCCTTTGCATTTGAGATTTATATAAAAGTGACACTTCGCTTGACATAATTGTGATACCCTGCGCAAGGGTATATAAATGTCTTCAAAAGAAATATGCCACTGTCAACATTGTAAGCTCGTCATCAGAGCATCCACACCCCCTCGCCCACGTCCACCGTGCACATCTCCGACTTATCAACATGGTTTGCTGTACACATATCAAGAAATTTCAAGATATATCAAGGAATATCAAGAAATTTCAAGAAATTGTGTGCGTTGATTCTGCAGGCGCGCAACGCTTGAATTATTTTGCCTTTGTTGAAAGCAAACACAATGCCTAAACAAGGGGGAGGGGGCGTTGGTTTGGGGACATGCGTGCCAGGGATTTGCAGGCTGTGAAATGTTCAACGATGTAAGTGTGTGTGTGTGTGTGTGTGTGTGTGTGTGTGTGTGAAATACAAACAAAACTCTATGTGACCAGGACAAGGCTGGCAGCGACGAAAAGAACACGCGACATATTTGCAAAACATTTGTCACATCCTGCAGTTGCCAGGCTAAGCAAATGGCAAGGAAATCATTATGTATCTGTGTGTGTGCGAGTGTGTGTGTGTGTGTGTGTATCTGTGTGTGTGCGAGTGTGTGTGTGTGTGTGTGCGTGTATTTATGCGAATTTTTTCGCTTCGTTTTACTTAAATCGAAAATTGCTTTTGCCTCAGTAATTTGTTTCCTATGCAAATTTTTTAAAACATTCTAAACAAGAAGAAAATAACAAAAATGAACCTTTATCTTTTAAGTGCAGAAAATTGAAATACCCTAGCAAATATTTAAGGGACAGAAGATGTAGTATATATATAGATAAGTTTGTTATCTTAACCGATTAATTGGAAGCTATATATATGGTATATGCTATATTATGCCAACTTTGCTGAGGATACTTCAGGGGAAAAAAGTTTTCTAATAAGTACAAATCAATTTTTGGCTAAATTTCTATCGAGTCAGGCAATACAGCTTGATCTACGCCCAATCTTATCAAAATACCTTTAAGATCGAAGATCTACGTTTTATATAAACACACTTTATGGGGTCGAAGCAGGTTCGTTCAATGCTTAACACATTTCGTGACAGTATTATAATTTTGCGCGGCAAGAGCACAAATAATTGAAGCAAATTTCTCAAAGAAATTGTTTACTTGTTGTTGTTGTTTGTTTTTATTGGAGCAGTTTAATCGTGAAAGAGAAAAAGTTGCGAGCTGAATAATGCAATTACAAAGAGCTGAGACGAATTGCTTGTTCGATTGCCCCATAAAATGTACAGTAAAAATGTATGCAAAATCTCGCGTTAGTCACTTTTTTTTTGATTTTTGTTGATTCCTGTAGATTCGCCCTCTCCGCCCTGCTGTGCTGCTCCCTTGCTGCTCCCTTGGTGCTCGTTCTCAAGTGGCACTCAACTTGTACTCAACTCACAAGCGAAGCGGCGAGAAGTGGCTTCAGCTTGCCCCCCCGCCCTTGGCTCTCGTCAGCTCTGAAATGTTGCAACAAATCGAAATAGAAATTGCAAAAAAGTAGAAATAAAAAAAAAATCAAATTTTAAGTGGCGCACGAAGGCGCGGCAAAGAGGCGTGGCAACGGCAACTCAAGAGCTATTTGCATAATGCGGCTGCTGCATGAATAAACCATGTCTCGATGGCACCTCGCCGCCCCCCGCGTCTCCTCCGGCCACCCACAGAGCCAGCAAAACGTTTAAATCAAATCAAGTCAAGGCAGCGCATTGAGAGAATGGGCCTAGCCTAGGCAGAGATGGGGGAGGGATTGGTGGGGGTAGGCTATGTGGGAGTCAGGTTATGACTGGGCGCTAGGCAAAAGTGGATATGGCGGCGATAAAGCGTCGCACTCGCTTCATTGAGCACATTGGAGCAGCTTAAAAAAATTCAGCCAAAAGTGCTTTGGGTTCAAAGAAACCGACCAAGAGATACCATTTATGTCCAAGATTCAACAGAAGTTACTTTTGGATATAGCCATATAAAGGTGGGCAGGGTGTTACCTTTCGAAAGGGCAGAAGTGAAATGAAGAAGTGTAATGATGAAACTTGATCTTGAGTATCTTGGAGAACGTAAGGCATATATGTAGATAGACATGGCCCAAGATCGAGTACAAAGTATTTATGTGATATAAGCTGGCTTATATATGCAATATGCTCTCCTCATAGACATTTTCAATGGGCAGCGTTAGCAAAAATATGGGATACTTTATCTTTGGAACGGCACAATTTTATGTGGCTTTAAGGCGACGCTGTGGCACTTGCAACTTTGCAGCCGCAACGTGTGGCAGCTGTCGTCAGTCGCTGCCCGCATAAGTATGCTATGAAATCTGTGTAGCAGGCGGCTGCCCGTTCTCTTTTTAAATGTGAAATGTCATTGACAGGCGGCCGGCCACGTAAAACTATTTTCAGGCTGCGTACCATTACATTCTGTGGCAACATGCGCAGCTCTTTGCAGGGGTTGAATGCGAGGAGGGGGGATAACTGGTGGCTAAGGCAAACTCATAAGCCAGACCAAATATGAAATAAATCACTGGGCGGGTTATTGACACGTTTGCAAATATTTGCGCCCGCACACACACACACACACACACACAGAGAGGGGGGTGGGGCTGGGGTCTGGTTGCGCCTAGTGTCAGCTTGGAATCAGGCATCACTCCACACAGCCCCTCCCATAACCCTTGACGTGTGGAATGCAAAGCAGCGCACGAAACTCTTACGAACTTTTCAGGCACGACCTGGGCCACCTACAAATACCCCTGCTGCCCCCACCGTCCGCCGCATTTGCCGCACATCCCCAGACAACTACGTCAACAGCAAAGTCCACTTAATCCAAATTCTGTGAAAAAATTGTAAGTTGACGGCGGTTGCGGTGCGGGTGGAGCGCTTGGCAGTTGCTTCAATGTTAGTTCAACCTTTGCCAAGTTGACGAAGACGACGGCAATGTCACAACTTCTGATGGGTGTGCATATGTGTGTGTGAGAGTGTGTGTGTTGTGTGTGTGCCCTGTCATCAATTTCGCCTTGAATTTGTTTACCCTTTCAGCGCGAGGCGCTGTCATATGCGTCGACTTTGACTTTGTTGTGGAAGAGACAGGGGGTGGGGGAGGACCCCTTTGCCGCCTTTGTTGTTGCCTAATGTACAGTGAACAATTTGTGGCACATGCGTGTGGCATAACAATAATGCATAAAGCTGCTGTTTATCTACGTCTAATTAGGGGGCCGGGAAAGGGGGAAACTGCTCTGCAAAAGGTAGCAGCAAATACTTCCACTCTCTAATTGGGGCTTAGATGAATTGCAACTGCTCCGGACATGACTTGAGATGCTGAAAGGATTCTAGCCAGGCTTAAGCAAATGCTACGCAGCTTACAAGTACAGTAGACGCACGCTAATTTCAACACGCTTGCAGGAAATTGCAGTTTTAACTACATAGTTAGCTAAACTAGCAGCAAAATACATTACATATATTCAAAGCTATTGTCGCTTCTAATTTCTGATAATTCCTTATGTCGAGCGTTCACTGTAGCGTTAGGCATGCATAAATTACAAGACATATTATTGACTGCATTCCATTGCCCGCTCAACTCGATGCCTTGGCAAACGCTTCTCGCATAGCCTAAGCTGAACGTATCCCCAACCTATCCCCAATGTATCCCCAATGTATCCTCCATTCCGTTGGCTGGCTCTGCGCTATCCATAGTTAAGTGATTGCTGAAATGTATTTGCATAATTTCTACAGATTTTTCAATGGTTGTCTGCGCTGCTGCTGCTGCTGCTGCTGCTGCTTTTGCTGCTGCCACATAATGCAGTTGAGTTATTCCTGTAATATCCCCCCCACTCCGCCCCAACCCAATATCACTCGCCTCTCGCCCGCTTCAACAACTTCACCTGGCACATGTGTTGGCGAACATGCCAGTTAAGCGTCGACACTTTACATTTTTATTTTTACTCTGGTTTTGCAAATTTTTTCCTCTCGTATTTTTCTTGTGCTTTATTTTTACGGTTTTGCATATGCGAATATTTTATGCAGATTTATGTCAACTTTTCTGCTACGTGTGCTGCATCCTTGGGCCAGGACCAGGACCAGGACCAGGACCACGTGCGCTTATTGAATTAGTGTGAGTCAGTGCTGTAAAGTGTGCTGTAAAGTGTTGTAAAATGTTGTTAAATTTTGGGCATCAGTTTGCGTTGACAGCAGACGGCCGAACAACACAGTGAACAACAACTTGTTTTGCCCTACTCACAACTGAAGGAAACACCCATCCCACCCTCCCCGGCCCGTTGTTGCCAGCCCCCTGCCTTGGCCCAGACACTAGGCTCTGTCCTCGCCTGTCGTTTGAGTCTGTTTCCTGTCGCGCCTGAGCCTTCATCGCCCACTGTTACGTCTCCTGGGTCCTGAGACCGGGACACTGACCAGTTTTGTATTTTCTTCCTTTATGCTCTGTTCACAATGTGTAACAAGAGTATATTAGTCGGGCAAGAAAATAGCAAGATTTATTTGAATAATATTTCATATCTCCTATAGTTTAAGGCCCGCCAAATTCCATTTGCATATTGCGATAAATTCCTTTAAAGATCGCTGCAATAATATTCTCGCCACGCCCAGTTCTGCTCCCATAAAGTACATTTACTCACAGTCACAGTTTGACAATCACAGCCTTGGGCCTACAGTTTTGGAGTCAATTCTTTGGCTCTGCATGCTCGACTAAGTTTCAGCTGTGTTAAAACTGTGAACAGAGTATGGGGCAGTCGTCAACCATCGATTGCAATGTTTCTATTTGTTTTCCTTCTTTTTTTTTTTAATGAAAAGAAAACTTATCTTCAACTTTATGATGATTTCAAAGCAACAACAGCAACAACAACTTGACAAGACGAACTACAGGAATGAGCATGAGAATGTTTTTCCCACTTCACTTGTCGCACGTTTTTATTTTTTTTTGCTGTTGCTGTGACTGTAACTCGTATTTGTGTGTGTTTTGTGCGCGCTACTTTTTCATTTCCTTTGTTTCGCTCTGCGCTTTTCCTTTTCCTCCCCGGCTGCCTTACTCTCACTCGCTTTATCTCTGGCTGCTACTTTGAGACATGTTTGCCAAGTCAGCTGAAGGCCCCCATCCGTGAAGTAGGACAACACTTAATTTTGTGTAAGTACTCACTCAGCTCATTAGGCTAGGGTATTGCGAGCTCAGCCTCGCCGGGGGAAATTAAATTTTAACGAAAATGCCAACAGGAAAATCGTTTAAGAAGTTGCGCAAGTTAGTGCGTGTGTGTGCGTGAGTGTGTGCGAGTGTGAATCCAAATGTGAATCCGTATAGTTGGCACAAGTGGAGCCATCAATCAGGAGAAGAAGCAGAAACAGCAGCAACTGGCATAGGAAATGGAGCTGCTGCTAAAACTAGACAGTTGCTCCAAAATGGACGCACGCACGCATGACGCCCCCCCATCAACTCCTCACCCCTCACCCCTCACCCCTGACCCTGGTCGGTTGCCCAAGTCATAGCTCAGCTTGTCGCCTGCGGTTGATGCAGCCAACTGCAGCTTTGTGGCTTGAATTATGGCAACCAAATGTGCAACAGCTCCCCACCCAAACTTTTCCCTAAGCTAAGCCTTTTTGTCAACGCATCATGTTGCTTAAATCCGGCGGTCAGCAAAAAAGGCGTCCACAACCAAGTCCAGAAAGTCCAGAGTTCAACTGCAACGCTCGATCTAGTCTAATGAGCTTGGAAAGGGCATCAGGGCTTTTATATGGACTATTGAAGACATCGTAAAGAATATATATTCAAGTCCGATTATAGTTTTATGGAGCTTACTTGGGAAAAATCGGAAATTGAGATTTTATATGAACAATTTTTGTTTTTCAAGATATTTCAACTACACAAATACCCATAGTTAGTCTCTGGCCCAGGCCCTCAAGGATATATGCGGTAATATGCATATAAAAACTTCTCTCTTATTTTGCTTCCTCTCAAATCCCCTGCGAATCTGCGTAATCCCTATCAGACTTAGCATTCATAGCTTCTTCCTCATGAGCAATTGCAAATGTAGCTGCAGCTGTTCTCTGGGGCATGCCGCAACTTTAATGCTTTTCAGCGCTTTTCAGCACTGTTTGCCAACTCTTGACCCCGCTGCCCCTTTAACAAAAACCACTTTAAATAATTACAATGCACAAATAGAGCAAAAAATATGGAAATATATTCGCAAAAAAAAAGTAGCACAGCGCAATATGGCAAATATGTAAATATGGAAACAGCACACACACACCCACACACCACACACGAGCACACACACTTTGCACTTAAATTAGAAGCGAAAACAAAAAAGAAAACAACAACAAAAAATGGCGGTAAAAATAAATATCAGGCCACAGGTCCAGCAAGAAGCGCCACGATTCAGGGAGCAGCCAAGACAATAATATCTATGTCAGAGCTGCCAACAGCAACAACAACAACAACAACAACAACAACAACAACAACAACAACAACAACAACAACAACAACAACAACAACAACAACAACAACAACAACAACAACAACAACAACAACAACAACAAAAATAGCAACCACTGTAACCGCAACAACAATGGCAGTGCAACCACGCCCCCATGCCCCACACGCCGCCCTCGCTCACCTCGCTCTTACTGCGCATTGTGGGCAAGCAGCCAGGTAAAACTCAACTCGAAAACTTTAATCTCTATGTAATATTTTTCATAAACTCGGGACGCAGGCCAAAGGGGGCGTGTCACAGAGCTGGCCACATATTTAATGCCAGAAGTTGTTGAAGTGTTGGAAGGGGGAGGGGGGAGTTGTGCCAAGGGGTACACTGTGAGAAATATTTACAATCAAATTTACTTATTGAATTTACGCTTGTTATAAGAATCCCGAAATCTGAAGAAGAATTTAGAATTTCTTCAGCTGAATGTGATAACTTGTGTACTTAGCTATAGGTAATTTCTCAGAGTGTAGACAGCAGCAGCCGCTGCAGCAGCAACTGGAGCATGTGAAGCACATCCGAGTGGGTTGGCAACTCTGGTGGCTGTAAGACCCAAAGGAGGTCAGCTTGCGGCTGGGGGGTAACAATGGTTAAAAAGGCAGCTCAAACGGACGCGCACTTTGGCCGCCAGATAAGCCCATGAAGAGAATGGATAGTAGGAGCCCGGGCTAAAGCTAGAGCAAGGCGTTGCCAATTAAACGTGAGGATTAGGCAAATCGAAGCAGCTGTGCAAGCAATTGCAATTGACGGGCGTCTAGTGGGCGTGGCTTAAAGCTGCACACGCCCACAAAGACAATGCCAAGTCGACAGGGGGGAGGGGCGGTGCTGTGCCTTTTGTCTGTTGGCATCTTCAGCATGTGTGAAAGAGGGGGGGGGGGGTGGCAACACGACGCCCAGGACGCAGCCCAGGACGAAGACAATGCCAGCACAGCTGCAGCTGCTTCTGGGATAGCTTTGTGGCGTGGCCCAACTGACGTCGTTGCATGAAAAATGGCACTTGATAAGGCGAAGAGCGAGGCGCTAAATGAAAGGGGATCTGCCTGGTTAGCTGCTGGAGTCATCCTGTCAAGCAGGAAGTGTGAAGCAGCAGCAGTTGCAGCGGGATAAGCAACTGTGCTGATGAGTTGGGGCTCTTGCCCCGCGGGCTGCCATTTGTCTATCCCATGTCCCATGTTCCCTCTCCTACCCTCTCCACGCTTGGAGCTCCCTTTTTTCCGCTGAGTAAATAGCAAAAGGCGCGTGTCGAGGATTTTGTGCGAGTCTGCGGCTTATAAATGTAAGTAAGTGGCTCTTGGTTAGTTCGTTTGCCGCTGTTGTTGTTGTTGTTCTTGTTGTTGTTGCCTTTGCCACTTCCGCGTCACGAAGGACCCGCTTCGGGTGCAGCTTCTGCTCCAGCTGCGCATGGCTGTGGCTTTCGCCAGCTGCATTTGTCCACAGTCGTGTCCTAATTTGGACACGCTTCGCTCCCAATTGGCACAGCGGGCAAAACAAACAAACAGCTGTCACTTGCTAGCTAAAATCGAGGCGGGTCAGAGGGCAGAGGGCAGTTGGCCAAATAAAAAATGATTGCGGTCATTACGGGTGTTGAGCGCAACAATTTTGTTTATTTAAAGAAAAAGGAGTCGGTAGGGAAGCAGAAATATATCTAAAATATATATTTAAGTTTGAAATGAGAGAACAGACTTCTGCAAAGTGACGAAGTTCTAATACGCTTTAAGATGTGTGACAACAAGCGAATATTTTTATACTAGGGTGCTTTAGACTAACAATTTCTTTACTCGTCGTTGTCACCTTTCTATCTACTTAAAGCTATCCCTCTGGTAACTCCACAGATTGTCAACGCTTCTTGCAAGTGGCGACACATATATGCACGGGAATCTTGCAGTCTCTGGCTAAATAGACAAAATCCATGTTAAACGTTAAGAGACAGACAAGTTCAGGCACTTTCCTGTTGCACTAAACCTTGTAGTCCAGTGTCCCCTAGCCGGTGGCTCCCTTGTGTGAGCATCATAGTGGTTTCAGCCCTTACTAACTGGCCTTATGTCTAACCAAACAGTGTACAAATAAATATTGGTACCGCAAATGACATTAGATGGTTCTTAATCCAGACCCAAGATGCTTTATCATGTGCATATACGAGACGTATATATATATACAGTAGTTGATGTACAGCTATCATGTACAGGAATTGATTAAATCAGAAATCGGCCTCTGAAGAGCTCAAGAACTACAAGCAGTGACCCTTTCACATTACAGTGACCCTTTCTCATACTTGTGACCTCAGCTCAGCACCACAGTGCCTCATTTGGATCTGCCTTTTGTCATTAAACTGTAATTTAGCAGGCGCTTCAACCTGCTCCCTCTCCTTCACTCGGGTTCCGTCAGACTGTCGACCCTTCTCGACTTGCCCTTGCGGTTTCGGTTTGCCGTAGGCACACGCAAATTGCTTGTCCAGCTTAAGGACCGTCTGGGGTAATATTAAACCCTTGTAGCCGACTAACGAACGAAGAATTCTGTTGATTCCGACACAAGACACCTTGCATGGCAGCTGGACAGAGTGTCAATTCGATTGGTAACTTTTAAGGTCATCGCGTGCGCTGCAGGAAACTCATTGTGATGCCTCAATCAAAGGCAAACGGGTGGCTCCTGGTGGATTCTGGCGTCCTCCTGCCATATGCTCGTCGTATGGGCGTCCTCCTTGCGTGACTGCACTGCCAATCATCGTAAATCAGCGTTAAATTAGCTCATCGATGACACAAGCGCCAATGGAGAATGCAGCTACACTCGCTCCAGTCTTGGGAATTCTTGGGATAGCAGCGGGGGGAGCAGCATGGCCACCTATTTGCCTGGTTTTTGCTTGCAGTGCACGTTGCAAATTAACTTAATGTTGAATTGTAGCTGGGGGTAAGGCGGGCGGGCGGGTTGACTGTGTAGATTGTGCGGGCTGCTGGCAAGAGTTTTGCTTGCTTTGCTCTTCCTGTCAGTAGCCGGCAAAAGTGTCCTTAAGTGTTGCTAATGCTCCTGCACAGGAAGTTGCTTACGAGACACGAACTAACACGCACACACACACACACACACACACAGAGACATACACTCGCATACGCCTCATCTAGATAGCTGTACTAATGGGCTTGGCATTGCACTTTTGCAGCCACTTGGCAACTTTTTAATAGAATGAAAATGTTACCCGTCTTTAAAGGATGCCCCTCACAAGTGGGCTGGCTGTTCAGCTGGAATATGCGTAGATAACTTGCCACATGAAAACTGAAAACATCAACAAGCAATTGAAGTCAAGTGCTAAGTGCTACCCCAAGTCCCAACTCCCTTTACTTTCTTTACCACACACACGCGCTCTCCCCCTCTCTCTCTGTCAGAACGGATATTATAAATTTGCAATTTCGTATCCTTGACGCCTGACTTTGGCTGCAAGTTATTTTCGCAGCGGCTCTAATGAGTTTTTCACTGGCCTTAAAATGAAAATATGTTTGCCAACAGCAGCAACTTCCACTTGCAACTCGCATCCTGTGCATCCTTTTACCGCCTGCCTCTACGCACACGCCACACCACACAATGCAATGCAATTCGATGCGTTGCGTTTCAAGTGCTGAAGTACTTTTGCCACGCCTGCTTGCCTTCTTTTTTTTTTATGCCGTGTACACCATGAAAATGGGTAAGTGAAAGAGAGAGAGAGAGAGAGAGTATACTAAATCTTAGGGAATTTATGTTACAGGCAAAAGTTTTTATATTCTTGATCTGCCTCAAAGAGGTTTCATCAGAGATTTGTGTGCGATTACTAGTTCAATTTGACTGTTCTAGAAATCGATAACTATCGATTTTAAGCCTAAATTGTAAACCGAATTAGGTATTAAGGTTCTCCCTTTTCATAGTATAAGATACAATGAATTGTCATCCTCAGGCAAAAAATGTGAAGTATTATGTAAGGTTGGAGAGTTCGTGCCATTATACAGGATATCTTCTAGTCAACCACACTTGCTTTTCTTTTTTAAGCCCGTTGAATGGATTTTTTTGTTTTAGCCCTTTGTTTTACCAAATGCCGCGAGCTCAAGTGGCATTCTACCTTTCGGTTTTTTCTCTGTGGGTGCTGAGGCGTGCCTTAAAGCTGGCAAAGCTCGCAAAACTGCCTCGCGCCGCGAGTTGATCCACTTTAGTTCTGCATATGCTGATTGCGGTTTTACATTTTCCATTTTCCATTTTCACAGTTTTATTTTTTTGTTGCAGCTGCTTTCGTGCGCTTTGTTTTCGCACTTAACATGAGTCATGTTTTAACAACTATTTCTGCGCGGTTCAAAGCTATTCATGAGTTTCCCAGAGATCATAATGAGCGCTAGCACATAGTCAGCAATCATTATGGTTTTGTGTGTGCCAAGAAAGGCAGCTGCTGCACTTGGATTTAAAGTTTTTAAATTTCACTGAATCTAGTATAAGATTTCAAGCACGATATCTTGAAGGAGACACAGATACAGAAAGGCATACAGATGCGGGCACAGTTGGGTTGTCTTAGCTGAAGTTCGCAGCAGGCGAAGCTGGCTTGAAAGTTTATAACTATATCCGATACTTATCTTATGGATAGTTAACAGTAGGTTTATCTTGAGTTAGGTTAAGTTATGAAAGCTGTTTGACCTATATTTCGATACGACTTGGGAGCTTAATGGACTGGTCCTTTTAATGGACTGTGAAAAGGGGCGGGCAAATGAAGAAGTATTCAATTATGAGGTCTACAATATTAGCTAGAACTCCTAGGCCAAGCAAGTTGGGCAGTTTTTCATTCAAACAGAGGCCTTAATCTAATATGTATTTATATATGTATATTTACATCCTTCGAGCAAATAGTTCAGATTTGATCAAAGTTGAGGAAAGTCGAATAGGATGTTGCTAGAACAATATTCTAATAACGACATAACGCACTTGAGATCTCTTGGAGTCAGATTATTTTGCAAAGAATCCTTACATATATATTAAAATTCGATGGAGAAGTGGATACCTCTAAGGATACCTCTGGATACCTCTAAGTATTGTCGATTGGTGATATTTTCATCAGAAACTATTTGTAGATTGTAGATTGCCAAGCTTTTCCAAGAAACTTGTTTTACATTCACAACTTGTGTATTACATTTGGAAATGTTGCCCTGTTTCCACGTAATCATGCAATCCAAAAAGTACAGTCAGGTACAGTTAATACTCCTACATGAAGAATCTGTTAGAGGGAACATTGCGTGTCATTTGGCCTACTTTGTTTACCTATCAGATATGATGTGGGACTAAGTGTAAGCACTGCCCGACAAAATTGTGTGAAATTAAATCACCGCATACTTTTTAATAGTTATGGAAAGGCGTGGAAAGCAGTGAGATGGAGAGAGAGGGGGGAAAGGGAATTACTGTAAATGTAAAATGTCAGCGTGGCAAAAACAGAAAGAAAAAAATGTCAACGTAACATGCAACAACAGGCACCGCAACAACATGCAACTGGTAGATCGGCAGGGGGATGGGCGTGGCAGTTGACACAGATTCAACCAACACACACACACAGACACACAGACACACACACACAACACTAGAAAACACAACACAACACATGCTGCGACACACGCAAAATTGTGGCCATAAAATAAGCGTTTTGCATACGTTTTTGAGCCTGCATTAAAAGTAGGCGGACGTGGCTTTAGTGGGCGTGGCTATGTGTGCGCTTTTGAGAGTCTGCTTAGATGAGTGCGGAAAAATGCAAGCGATTTGGCCTGAATCGATTTTGGATTGGCCATTATGCCATAGCATAGCAGGCAGGCATTCAAGAGGCCGCTCATTTCGTAAGCAGCTGACCCAAATCGAGGCGAGATTTTTCAAGTGGGTTGAATAAACCCATCGATGGAACAGAGAAGCTCTTTACGTTGAATGTGGACTGGTTGTGAAGTTGAAGGTGTAGCATTTAAGTTTCTGCGAAATATCAACAGAATGTGCCAAGTCCTTAACTTTAAGTGTGTCGTGTGTCAGGTTTTGGGGATGGACACGAGCTTGATTCTTTAGAAATTATTACACTTTTGTCACGCAATGTGAACTTCAATCCGTTTGTTTCTTAGCAAAATAATCACTCAGTTTCCGAAACATTTCATCATCATGAAACTTGGCAAAGAAATGTACTTTTCTAGCAGGTTTTTACATATACGGAAGTAATCCGAACCGAAGCATTATATCATATGAGTAAAAGCATTTGCAAGCCACATGACTACAACGGGTATTTAAGCTTCGGGTTGTTGGATAATATTAACTCAGCTTGGCAACTTTCAACTCCGCCTTAGTTCCAATTACCATAACTTCGGGCAACTGCATCAATTGATCGATCACAAAGCGATCTTTTGTAAAATTCACGCGCATCTAAGTAGATAAATAAATCTGCTCATCCGCCAAGAGCTTAGTGTATTTGGATAACATTATACGATATTAGAATCTAGCTTTTAATAGCCCGAAAAATTGTAGTTGAACGTGCTCGTTTCACGTGGAAAAGCACGACACGTGCTCTGCGCTAAGCTGGCTGCTCATTAAGACCCGCCCGTGGAGCTGCTCGTCAGATTCAACTTCCTGGACAGCAGGCGAAGGCGAAGGACTCCCGGCGGCATCTGTTGCCACTCGAGGCGTGTGCAAAAGTTGAATTTTAATTTGAATGTGACCAACTTTATGACTTCGAAATGAGTTCAACAAGCGAATGTTGCTGTCTCACTCAACACCTCTTCCCCGCCCACCTTTGTCTTTCTCTCTCTTTCTCATCTTCCCTCTCTCTCTCTCCTTAACAGCTGCTACGTCAGGCATTTATTTTTTATATTTTGCATATTTTTCTGCATTTGTGCAAGCAATTTAAATGCAATTTTAAAAGAATTTTTTTGTATATACAATATTTCTTTTTTTGCATTTAATTTATGGAATTTCCGCTATTCGATTTTAACTCAGTAGAGTTTATTTTTTGAAAGGCAAATAAATAGAGTTTTAACTCGACTGGATGCCATTTGTTGTTGTAGTGAATGTAACCATAAATAAAAGTAAATTGCGTTTGGCTATAAAATCCAATGAGACTCGAAAGAACGAAACGTAAATAAAACGCACAGAGAGCACAAAACTTGTTTATTTGCTGCACCAAAGGACTACAGGATATGCAGGATAAAGCTGTTGCTGGCGGCAGCTTCAACTCCAACTGCCTGAGAAAGAAGCAGCAGGAGCTGCAGGAGCAGCAGCAACAGAGACAAAAGGCAGCTGTATGCGAGCCTGATTATTACAAACTTATTACAAACGTGCCAAGTAAAGGAATGCCAACTCCTGGCTATATGTTCCCATATATGCATATATCTATATATATACACACACCAGGATAATAGGATGTGCGTATAAGAATAAGAATACCAAAGAATTGTTGCCCATTAAGAGCGTCCCATTGTTGCCAGTACAATCGAAATGAAATCCTCACGTACGGCGAGATACAAGTAAAAATGAGCACACAACGCAAGAAAGGACATACAGGACACACACACACACAGCCAGTCAGGGGCGGTGGAAAGGGGCGTTTGTTATTTGCCTACGCTTGTCATATTTCATACACAACACAACAATTAAATTGAATGTACGTTGTGAGCACGCGACTGACAGCGAAGGACTTCGTTGATTTAAGTACAATAACAATTTCAGTATATTTGTATAAATTTGCAATTGCATTTTATTGAGCAGCAGCAGCAGCAGACGCATAAAATTAACATAAGCAGTTGTGACCGTGTGTATACGAGTGTGTGTAAACAGTTAAAGGGACAAGTTTACAGACAGGCAGACATAACGCATACGACCTGTGGGCGAGGCCATGCAATGCGAACCGAGTTCTAGCTAACCTTTTGCTTGTTGAAGTCTTATGTTTAGAAATGTTTCGAAATAAGATTCTTCGTGCACCGAAAACAACAAGAATTGCAATGTTCTTCTGTAAAACAGTGTTGATAAACGTGTTTAATTATCTTTTATACTGTTTGTGAAGCAATTCACAACTAGTTGTATCATAGATATGACAAAATCTGATATAAATCCAAAATCACATTGAAATATCAGCTTTAAGAATTATATTTGACTATAATTCCCAAATGGTTTTAGCGTAAAACTTGCCTCGCAACATTTTTTAGATCCTCATAAAAAGTTTAACGACGTTTTCTCGAGTGCTAAACAAAACTTTCGTCTTCCAGCTGCTTTATATATCTCTCTGAAATTCAAGGAATGTTTCGCCGGGGTATTTTTTCTGTAGCTCTGCTTTCTGCTTTTAATTAAAACAACGACTCATTACATTTTAATTTGCCAACTTAAGAGCCTTAAAGTTGTGCACTGGCAATGCGGCTGCTCTCAAAACAATTGCCGGCTTTAACAAGAAAAACTAGCGAAAGAGAAAACTGTTGACAACAATTTCATTGACACAGTTCTGTTTTTTATTATTGTACTTTTTTCTATTTTATTCCCCCGACAGAGACAAAAAATGTCAGCGACAAAATCGATGCCCTGAAAAGGCAACGAAATAAAACAAAACAGCCAAAAGCAAAAGTCGCAGTAAATTGCACACAATGTGCACACAAGTGTACCCGTACCCCCTCCCCTCTCCCCTGTTGGTATACCCTGCCAACAGTTGTACGTGTCATTTGGCTGCAGTTTTATTTGGCGTGGCATAATGCGAGTTTATGTTTATGGTAGCAGCTTCTGCAGGCCCTGAAACTGGGCTGATCTTGCACTCGGCGAAGCAGAAAACAACCAAACTGAAGGCCATAATGAATACGAGTTTTTTAAATACCCTAAAAGCTAAAGGAATTCCTTAACATTTTTTCGCGTCAATAAAATGCGGTTGCGGGGCCTGTCTTCTGTACTGTAGAATATTTTGCATGATAACTTTATATTTGTAAGGTGTAACAGTTGGGGGCTCGAGCTTTGAAATTTTAGAAGGTATCGATGATATTGAATTTTGGTATTTGATGTGCTTTCCACAGAAACTGACAAGAGTCTTTACCTCTTTCTCAGGCAATCAAGAAATTCTAGGTATTCTACGAAGGATTTAGATGAATTTAAGTTAGTTTTGTTCGAGCCTTAGCTCATTTGCAGGGCATCTACCAATTGAGCTCAGCCTGATTAGTGATAGCTACTTAAATAGCCAAGGATTAAAATTAGCTCGCACAATTTCCCTGCCAATTATGAGGGTATTCAGAAGTTCAGCTCACCCTACACATTGTCCCAGTGACTTTCATGACGTTGCAAATTCTTAAAAATAGATTCGAGCCAGGCATTTCAGGACACGGCCAGTTACTTGGGCACGTCCCGACTCTGCTGTCGAGCACTGAAACCTTCTAATGCTCTTTGTAAGCGGAAGGGGAGAGGGGAGAGGAGGGGTGGCAACAGGGCTCAGTTGCATGCCAGTTTGTTTTTATTTTGGTTTTTTAGCCAGCCAGACAGACAGGCGACAGTTTCGGGGAAATATAAAAATGGAAAGTTTGCATAAAAAGTAAATAGGGAACAGGAAGAAAAACAGCAGGAAGGTAACTAAAAACGGAAACGAAAGCAAAAGCCAATTCAGCAGCAGCAGCAGCAGCATCAGCAGCAAATACCAAATACAAAAGCAACAGAAGTTAAAGAGGAAAAAGCGGCTGCCAGCCGAAGTAAAACCGGAGCAGATGCCAGTTGAAGAAGCTGCTAAATCAGGTCAGGGATTTGGGCGCCGTTTTACGCTAGATTTTCATACCATATATATATAATATATATTTTTACCCTGCAGGCAAATGTAGGTAGGTGTAGGGGTAGTCGACGCCCTGTAAAATGAATATATATATATATATTGGTAATCAGATCTAGCCATAACCATATAGCCATATACTACTCAAGGGAATCTTTATTCATTAACACCTTTTCCTACTCTTGCTATAGTTAACTGGTAGCTTATTTGAATCTCCAGTCACAGGATCAGGTTTACAGGGTATCTCCGCATAGGTCACTCTCGTCTCTAGCACATAAACTTGTTTATAGATGCTTCGGTTTTTGCTGCTGCTACTTTGTGCCATTTGTTACGCTACGAAAAAGTGAAATTGCGCATACGCCGCGTGGTTCTCAATGCTATTTGTCAGACGGGCATTAATTTAATTACAAACTGCACAAATTGCGCTCAAAAAGACGCACAGCAGTAAATGCGAGCTACCGTGTCCCGCAACACCAACGACGGACTCCTCACCCCTCGGCTTTTCAACTTTGTGTGTCACTGGAGCAGTGCAGTGCGGGAAAGACAGGCAAGTCGTGTTGGGAAGTGTGAAAGGCAACTTTGGCCGACAACCGCAAGCTGCATTTTTAATTGCGCACACGTGCGAGAAGAAGCAGAAGAAGAAGAAGAAGATGATGACGGTGTCTCGCTGTGGGCGTGGCCCAGCCCAGCAGCTGTGTGTGCGTGCGTGTGTGTGTGTGTGTGTGGTAGTTTGGCGGCTGCTGCTTGAACTCATTTAGCGTGGAAATTATGGTACGCTCAAGTGGATTTTGACAGGACAAGCCCAGCACAAGCACACACATCCTTGAATCCTTTGAAAGTTTTGTGCACGTTTTGCGGCCCATGACCCCTCCGCCTAGCCAGGACAACGCCTGCAGCTGTTGCCACAAATTGGGGCCATTTCAAGCTGTGTGCCCCAGGGCTCAGGACCTCCTGTCTAATTGATATGCAATAAACATTGAACGCCAGACAAGCGTATCAATGAAAAGCCCCTGCATATTGCCCAACTGACAGCCATGACAGGCAAAAGCTTTGCCAGCAGGCAGTTATTTGCTATACTGCCATATTGCCCCACCCCAGCACTCGCCCCCTTTGCCTGCTGATGCTTGCTACTTGCAACATTTTCGAGCAGCATTTCAACTTTTGTTTTGCCTGAGTTGGCCGCCTCCAGCTCCAGCAGCAGCTCCTGCTGCTGCTCCTTGTGGCCTGTCAAGTATTTAAGTCTAATACGCTTAGTTGTAGCTCTTGTTATACCCTGTACGCATTTGGTCGGTTAAACGGGGGTATATTGAAGCTGTGCAAAAGTGAAGGAAGGCCTATTGTTGTACCTATCTATATATATCTACCCTAGTATCAGAGTCTACCAGAGATATATCCGTTTGTCTGTCATTCCGTCTATATGAACCTAGATCTCAGAACCTTAAGTTTCAACTCGCGAACTTTCTGTTTAAACGATATATTCATTTCCAGCTACGAGTTACATGGTATTTCCTAGTCGTTCACTTTGACTTATTGTTGTTTTTGTACAGAAGCATTTAAGTAAATTGAATTACAATGATATTTCTGGTAAACTTTACACAAAAACTGTTGCCAGCCAATTGAGCTGTAAGCTCTGGCCATTTTCTGATGCAATTTAGGTACAGTGCGTATACGCAATATTGATTTATAATCTAATTGAATTAGGCTTTAATTGAGCAAGCATTTGCTGGCAATTTGCAATTAAGCACTTCAGAGCGCATTAAACTAACAATTAAACAGCCAACTATGTACTTAAAGATGGATCATGGGCATAACTCGAGCTAAACACAAAATATACTTACTCATTTTGCCATGCGGTTGCGCGGTTAACACTAATCACGTATACGCCTAGTAGCGCATTTTGCACCCTTGAACACGAAAAGTTATTGTTGTTTCACACTCAACGCGATATCGTTGCGATAATTTTGCCTATCGCTCAGCGTTCTTTCACTGCAATTGTTGACAACGTGTTATCGATACAGATACAGCTAAATATTTATCTCTTATTATTTATTTAGCCTTTGCATATTTCATTTCGCACAAATTTTGTCATTCAATTTGGCCAATTTCACAGCTGGCCAAAACCTTTCAGCGACGCACAAATGGAAAACCAATAAACACCCGCAAATTAAATTTGCTTCACTCATTTAAAATGTTAATGTAGTTATGCATATTGTGCACGCATTTTACGCTTCTCTTGCAATTTTCGCGCTGGAGTGTGGAGAGAGAGATTTCGAGGAGGAAAAAGAGAGAGAGAGAGAGATAGAGAAGGGGGGGGGGGGGGGGGGCAGCTGGGATACTTTTGGGATTGAGATTTACTACGAAAATTTCCGAGTCTGGCAACCAATTCGAAAGTTCTACTATTAGAAAATATATCCCTTCTTTTATTGTCCTGTTATCAACTTTCTCTACTCTACTTTTCTTTAGCTAATCTTTATTTTACATGCAATTATTGCTGTTTTTCTCTCTAGCATTTTATGCACCAAACAATTTAAATAAACCCTTTATTTGTTGCACATTATTTGCCAGCTATTATTAATTACTTTTGCCTTTAACTTGAACAGATTTTGATTAAATTTATATAAGCTTTTTTTACTCTGAACCCATTAAAAATGGGTAAAAAGGGTATATTGTATTTGTGCAAATGTAGGTAACAGGCAGAAGGAATCATCTCCCAACCCATAAAGTATATATATTCTTGATCGGCATCTGTTCGTCTGTTTGTCCGTCTGTCCGTCCGTCCGGCCGTCTGTCTGTCTCTCCGTCCGTCCGTCTGCCCATCTGTCCGAATGTATGAACGCAAGGATCTCAGAACCTATAAGAGCTAGGGAGCTCTCTAGAGGGGAAGAGACTTGAAATTTCAGCTGTAGGTCCGCTTAGTGCTCGCGCAGATCGAGCTTGTTTCCGATATTCGATAACTTGTCCCGTTTCCAAGCAATCGATAAAAATCGATATCGAAATCCTGTTGCTAGAGACACCAAACTTTATATGCAGCTTCTAGAATAGTATACATATCTGCATTTGGTGTTGGAAAAAGAGGGATCAGGAAGGGTATCCTCTAGTCGGCAGCTCCCGACTAGAACCTTTTACTTGTTATATATGATTTGTACAAGTTTTATGTTCTCTTCAATTAATTAATTTTTCTCATTCTCTATATCTGTTTTTCAGTTAATGTGAAGAAGAAAGTGTATCAAGCTGTGCTCCTATACATATATCTATTATTTCTTTTTTTTTTCTGTTTTTAATTGTGTTGCCGCGTTTGCTATAAAATGTTAAATTTTTGTTCTAAGAAAGAAAAAGTGTTTAATTCATAATTTATTATTTTTTTCTAATTTTTTTTCTGTAAGCCATAAATTTGTTGAATTGTATTTTTTTCTGTTTTGTGTTAAAAAGAATGTTTCCTGTCTTTGCCAAACGAAGCTGTCTAAACATGAATATAAGAAGGTAAGAACAACAATTTGTATTTTTATATTCAATTTAATTCGTAAACTATAAAAAATATATATATATATAATCGAACATTTCTGCTGAGTTTGAACTGGCGACCAGCCGTTTGTTATTCCAACGCTCGAACAAAGCTAAGCTAAGGTTTTTCAAACAAACTCTGACAAAACTCTGACTTGAGTGTAATATTTCCATAAATTGGCTTTCTTTGCCATGCAATTTTCATTGTATACATAAATGGGCCACGTTCCGAAGTACAATTAGTTCGCGTTCCTCAAAATAACAAGAGAAAACCTTTTTCGTTGGGCTTAACAAATAACCAAAAAAATGAGAACCTTGCTGAGTTTTCTATTTTCAGCATTTAAAATAATTAAAATGCCATATAAGAAATGTTGTTCCAAGGGGCAGGGTAGCCCTTTTTTATGGTTATAGAGAGAGAGAGAGGGGGGGGGATGAGCAGCTCTGACCCACCGCAAATATTACGAAGCAGAAACAAAAACGTTAGACGGCTACAAAAAAAGGGCCGCAGTTAGAAAATGTAGGCGCTAAGCAAGATTTATGAGCCCCTCAGGGTGTATGTGTGTGTGGAAGAGGGGGAGGGGTGTGCAAGGAGGGAGTGGCAGCAAGGCTGGATTGGGCCTATGGTTGCGGTGGGGTGTTGGGTGGGGGCGTGGCATTGGCATTGCTCTTGTATTTGGCCATTTGGCCCGGCGTCCCATTATTTGTTTTAACTGTGCGCTTTTACAGCTAAGTCTGCGGCTACATGTTTCAATAATTTCAAATATTTGAGCATTTTGTGCGGCATTTCGAGGCAATTTGCTTAATGGTGCCGCATGCCCCGCCCCCTCCGAATTGGAAGCCCAAAGGGTTCGTGGCATGCTCATAAATAAGCCAAATGTCCGAGGCAGCTGGGTAGCACATCCAGCTTTAAGATGCTGGCCAAAAAAGGGGACGGGGGGTGGGGGGTTAGCTGATGGCATTTGTGGCAATTGCAGCTGCTCGTGTGCTTGTGTGTGTGGCAAAGCAGTTCAAGGCCGCGGCCCAATTACGCAAAATGCTGCTTAAACCAAAAGCAGCTTTCACACTACAAAATCTGCGGCAGCCCAATGTATCCTAAAGCGACCTAGAAAAACTACGGGGGGCCATCTAGTTGCAGCTGCAAGCGCTGAGCTCTGCTCAAAGTTGGCGTGTCGTGAGTTGCTTGTTGATGCCACAAGCCAAAGCGAAAGATAAACACGCCACAAAATGTGCCAATGCCAATTGGTAAGGGGTAAAAAGCTTGGCTGGCTATGTGGCTTACTGGCTGAGGTTACTGTATCACATAACCGCAGTTAAAACACACACAAACACACACACACCGACACTTGGGATGCATAACGTTCAAGGACATGTGGCGAGAGCTGCCTGCATGCGAGTCAAGGGTCTCGGGTTTTTTAGTCGCGGCAGCGCCTGCAGGTTATGCAACACCTTTTTTTTGTTGTTTGTTGTTGCCAGCTTTTAATTTGTTTGGCTAATTTTATAAATTTGACAGCGCCACGGCAAACACACATGAACACTCACACACACACAAACACTCGTACATACACAGCATTCGTGACGTCAAAAATGTTAGCTCGCTTTCTCGCTCTCTCTCATTCTCGCTCACACTTTCTCACTCTCCCCTCCTGCTCGCTCTGGTGCGTGCGTGCTTGAGCAGCTGTGCGCTGTATCTGTATCTGTATCTGTGTCTGTATTTGCTGCGTGTTGCGTATTGTACATGTATTTGTAACTGTGCGTGTTTTCACTTTCGCTTTTCATTGATTTTTGTGAGCAACGCGCGCGTGTCGCATGCCACATTTGTTGTTACTAGTTGCGGCAATGCTGGCGCCTTTTGTTGCCATTAAACAGCCTCCGTTTGTTAACTTATTTCACTTTCATCTAAGCTCACATACACACACACTTACACACACACCGCTTGTATACGTTTCGTTGCGCTGCCGTAATGTCGTCTCCAACATTGGCTGCATACGTCGCACAGCGCTCGCTGCCAAAACTAAACTGAACTCGTGCAACGCTGCCACATCGCATGTGACCAAAACGCTGCCACGGCTTGTGGCAGCAACAGCAGCAGCAGCAGCAGTAGCAGTAGCAGTAAGAATACTGGTAACAGTTTTTCACAACATCGTTGGCGGCGCAGGCGCACTTTTCCACAGCAGCAGCATTTTCCTTCAGGCATTGTCACAGTTCACGTCACACTGTTGCTGCTGCTGCTCTGGCTCTGCCTCTGCCTCCATCTGGCACACCTCTCAGATTTTTGTTTACATTGTGTGTGCAGCATTTTTAGGCCTCTCGAGGGGTGCCACCAGCAGCACCTTGCAACATTTGTGTTTGGCGAACGTAAATAAAATTACGCATACGCCACGTGCTGCGACAAGTTGCTCGACAAGCTTTTAGGCATTCATGAGAATTAATGATACTTTCCTGTCGCACAATATGGAATATCTACAACATTTTAAAGTCTGCCCACGCGTAGTGTGAGCGCTGCAATTGTCAGGCGACCAATACAAAAGCTCGAGACGTGAGCCAAAAGTTCGACTCAATTTGCTGAAATTGAACAAAACAGGCCACAGCACAGTCCCAAAGCCAAACACACACAACAATTTTTACGCTGATTGGTTTGAAGTCACTTTTACCCCAGATCTCTTTATTTTGTAAGTTGCTTTTCTTGTATACCCTGTAAACATTGGGAAAGGATTGATTGACGCTGTGCAAAATTGTGTGCGTCATCTAAAACCCATTTGATGTCGGCTCTTTTGAGGCGAAGAGACAATTCGACAGAGAGACGATAGAAGAGACAATGCTTAACTGTGTACAGAGTATCTCGCAGCTGGGCATCCGCGATCAGAGCACTTTTTGACGAAAAAGTCAACGAGCCAAAGCCAAATGCCAGTTACCCCTCTGCTCTGCATCCCATTCCCCCCCTCCTCCTCATAGACTTGATTCCGGTCAGTGTGCCGCCTTGAAGCGCTTTTGGAATTTAATAACGAAATAGCCTCAATTTCATGCAACGCCCCGACCCGCCCCGCCCCGCCTTGCCACCGGCAACTGCTCGGCACAAACAATTTTCAATTTTCCATTATGTGACTTTCCGTTGATAAATTCCACAGAAAACAGATGATGAAAAAACTTTATCCAAAAACTGAAAAGCTGCAACTGAAATTGAAAGCGCAGTTGCCAGTTGCAACTGGCAATTGGCAGTTGGCATTAGCTGATATAAATCATTCGATTGCCAACATTGCTAATAACTAATTAAAAAGTTGCACCATGTGAAGGATAAT
This sequence comes from Drosophila kanekoi, assembly GCA_037075305.1. NCBI lineage: Eukaryota > Metazoa > Arthropoda > Insecta > Diptera > Drosophilidae > Drosophila > Drosophila kanekoi. Next base: position 13,238,621 of record JBAMCE010000141.1, read on the forward strand.
TGAATTGAATTTAATTTAATGCCATTACGAACTTTCATTCGATTTAATTCATCTCCAAGCAGGCAGCGTTGGAACGGAATAAACAATAAAAAAAGACAAACAAACAAACAACAAGAGGAACAACAACCGCAGCACAAACAACTGAGTCACTTCATGCCTCATTATGGGACGTACGCGCGGGGGCGTGGCCATGAGGCATTGCGAGGCAGCCTGACATTGATTTTTATCAATGGGCAGCCAATGATGAATGACAATGGTGGCTGACAGCGTGAGAGTGTGTGTGCGGGAGTGCGTTTGCGGAAGTGTGTGTGTGCGGGAGTGTGTGTTCGAGTGTGTGGGAGTGTGTGTTCGGGTGTGCGAGTGTGTGTGCCAGCTACTTATATCCTGCGCACATAAAAAGTGGCAAGTGCCAAGTGCCTTTTCCAGCCAGTTCATAACTGAATCGATTTACAAGCGGTTTTCCCTGTGATTTTTCGCTTTTCCCGAGCCTGATTTGGCATTAAAAATTGATTCAGTTGTTAAATAAAAAACCAATAAAAGTTTCCCAAAATCCATAGGAAAAGCTTTCCCAGGCTTACAATCAATTTTCATGGCGGTTGCCAATGTGAAGTTGTTTTTGGCATCTCGATTGATGCGGCAATTTTTCACTTCGTCTTTTCGTAAGCCCAAAACTTTGACTTCATCCCAAAATACCTAGTTTCTACCTATTTTGTTGGTTTGTTATTCAATCTAGCTTGATTTCGTATTTACAATTTATATCTATCTAGAAATAAGTTTTTGTATTTAAAGGTACTTTTCCATAACTGCAATAATTTTCCTGGGCGGGTCTTGTTTTAATCTCAATATTGAATATGCAGCTGAACTTGCGGCCAATTTATTTTTCCTGCTAGTTTCGGTAAATATTTTTCTTGCTTCAGAGAATTTTCGAGGCCCGAGGCTGTTTTTATCGGTTCGTCTCTTTTATAGGGTCACACTTTGGCAATTTGCGGCACGTTCGCATCTTTATGGCATCGCTTTATCAACAACGACTATGTGGCAAGTGTTGTGGCAACTGTTGTTGCGAGTGCCACTGTCAGCTCTTTAGCTGAGGACAAGTTTTGCTATCTTAGCCGAGATGCTCATTAGACGAGCACAAGTGGCAGCTGAAAGCTCGCACTTGAATTTATTATCCTCTTTGATATGCTCACTCCCCCTCGCCAGCCAACGGAGTGTGTGTGCGTGTGTGTGTGTGTGTGCGTATGTGTGTGGCGGGCGCACTTACACCTAATTGAATCCTGCGGGCAAAACTCTAAGCCCCGTAGCATGCGGCATGCCAAAGCGTTTAGTGGGCAACCGCCGCCCGCAGTTTTGTTACCCTGTCGCATCTTCTGTTCTGTTCCCATTCCTGCTTCTCCTGCTGCTGTGGCTCCTTCTGTTCCTGCTGCTCACATTCCACATCCTGCAGCGCCTCTAATTCAATTAGCAGGTTCAGCGCCAAAACGGCAAATGGCTCGTTAAACACGCTGTGTGTTTTTGCAGCTAACACCGCCCGCTGCTCACCTCCACAACCCCAGCCGCTGCAACTCCGCTCCACTTCAGTTGTGTGTGTGTGTGTGTGTGTCTGCTTCGTTTTTAAAACATGTTTTATTAGATTTTCTTTCCTGTACTTTATTCCCTTTTTGCCTTAACTGGCGTCATTTTTATGCAAACGGAAGCTTTCGCACACACACACACACACAGTCACAAAAAACTTGGCTCCATTGTGTGTGTAATGAGGAAAATGTTACAAATTGCCAAAACTCTGCCCCGCATCAACTGGCAGCCGCCCCAGCCTTGCTGTTCGGTCAGCCTTTGTTCGCATCGTTTGTGTTTGCTTTTGCAGATAATGCAGGAAAAATCTTTTGCACTTGAGCACGCAACGGATGTGGCCAGTGGTCAGTGGACCGGCGACCAAATGTTGCCCCATATGAGCTGGGGGCATAATTATGAGCAATGCAAATAATGTGCCAGCACCCGCCAAATGACACCCAACTCCAACCCCAACCCCAACGCAGGCATCCCCACACGATAATTCGCCCTGTAGACACTTTGCGCGCTGCCCTGCGCATTTCCTGATTTAATTTTTACACAAATAACTCGGGCAAATTGTTCACTTTGCTGACCAAATGTGCTCCATGTGAATCCTTTTGGGACGCGAAACGGGCGTTTTATGGAAACGAATGAAAAAAGCGCTTGTCAAAAGCTTTTATTTATAAACTGAACCCATTAAATACAACAGAGCAGAACAAAATCAATGTGCAGCTAAAGATGCTTTAACTGTTGATGAGAAACTCAGCAGCTGTTACGTCGCGCCTCTCTTTGCGCTTCTCATTCGGTTCAGCTAACCATAATCGCCTTTCCTTTGCGCTGCGCATATGGCCTCCGTTAACAGTGCGAGTGCATCCTGTTGGTTCTTTGATTTTTCCCCTTTTGCATTGCCAATGCCCGACCTTTGTGGCCCTGTGCGCCATATTTTTTACAGCTTCCTTTTTTCCAAATGCCGCCCATACTGCCTCCCCTTTTCTCTTATTTTCTGTTTTTTTTTTGTGTTAGTTTGCATTGCCGCTGGCTTGGTCAATTTTGTACTTTTGGTCTCTTCTTTTTGTATGCAGCGGCTGCAACAAAAGTCCATTATCCGTTTTGGCGTTATCGGTAATCAATTTCAGTGGCCGCTTGGCGAAAAAAAAGAGGAAAAGTTTTGCGCTGCAGCTTATTTTTTTTTATAACAGCTTTTTCGACCAGCGGCGCACAAAAGCGACGTCAGCGAGGCAACAACAACAACAGCAGCAACAACAACAACGAGAACAACAACAATGGGAATTGTTAGTTTTGAAATATGCACGAAGCGACGGCCTCTCTCTAACAAGCCATGGCTTCATGTGTGCAGTCCAACAAATGCTTTTGAAGTGTTGTTTGTTGTCGTTGTTGCTGTTGCAACAGTTGTTGTTGTTGTTGTTGCTGTTGCTGTTACTGTGAGTTTTATAAGCGCGTTTCGCTGTGCAGCAACAACAACAACAACAACTGCGGCAACAACAAATAATTCAATTTCAATGTACAAGCAATTTTGCTGCTCTTGCAGTTGTTGTTGCAGTTGCAGTTGCAGTGGCAGCTGCAGTTATTGTTGTTGTTGCCACTCACTTACATAGTTGTCGAGTTGTTGAAAAAAACTTTTCTTTCCTCTTTTCTAGTTACTTTTTTTTTCACATTCGCAATTGGCTTCAAATTGGCTGCTCGTCGAACTAGTTGTGAAATGTGTGTGCGGGGTGTGGAGAGAGGAGTGAGGGGTGCAGCCTTGTGCTAGATTTCAATTGAGGGGGCGACACAGTTGCCAGCCCACCCACACACACACACATACACACAAATCTAATTACATGCTGTTATCTCCACAAAGTAGGCAACACAAATTGCCAGCGGAGTCCTTTGAATAATGCACCGTGTTTTGGCTAAGGGATGGGAAGGGAGGGAGGGGAATTACACATGAAAACAAGCTGAAATTGTTGCTTACTTTGGCAGCACTAGAATCAGTTTATTTTGGCTTTCGTCTCCGCTTTCACTATTCAATTAATTCTCCGCGCTCCTTGTATGAAAATCAAACCACAAGCTGGCCTACAAATTTGTGGTTTCCTGGCATACCCAATTGGCAGCTGCTCTGGCCGCAGCTGGCAAGTTAGGGTATATGTGCATGAGGTGTGCCGTTTGGCTTACCCTCAGTTTTGAGTGCGGTTTCGGGCTTTGGCTTTTTCTATGTGGGTCACTGCAGCAGCTGTTGGGCAGCAGCTGTTGGGCGCTTTTGCCAAATCACGTGACTATTTTGAAACAATTGTGGGCCAAACGATACGAATGTGGGGCGAGTGTGTCGATTAGCCAAATTGAAAATGACAGAGCGCTGGAAAAAAATGCAAATGCAAATAGAAAAAACAGAAGAATCTGGAACACAAGCGGCTTATGAGGCTGAAGATTCTGCCAGTCCAGCGTTGAGAATTGGGTCAACTGGCTCAGCACTTAGCGGCTGCGCGAGGGGAAGGGAGGGGGGGTAAGGTATGGATAATGATGAGATGGGAACAAATCAAAGTGCACTAGTCGAGAGTGCACGGCTTGTAGGTACCCTGTAATCTGCTTCTCTTCCCTCTCTCCCTTCTCTCTCCTTCGCTCCGACATAAACTATTTAAAATTCGCTCTTGAATAAGTTTGAAGTTTACTGTATAAAACATTCCGATCAACATTTGAGAGATTTTACTACTATTTTTCGTAAGTTCATAAAGGGGGCATTCTGTATGCAACATGAGAGCCTCTTTGCTTGACTAGGACAAAGATTGGCTCAAATCGATATCGATTTCTGGTGAGATTGGGTAAAGCTTTAACTATAGGAGATCCTACATGCAACCTCTATCTCAGAGATCAACGGGATTAGCTGGTATCTCATTAAGCATATATATATATAGTATATGATATCTTTTACCTGTTACAAACACTTGCACAACTTACATTTGCCCATTGCAACACATTCCCAATGTGTACAGGGCATTGGAAGAGGGGTGTTGGAATCCGCATTCGAACTGGTGCCACTCGGCGTATGAGTAATTTTGTGCTAAGCGGCTTATGCACTGTGCCATCGAGAATCCGATATGCGATTTATATTTGGTTAACTGCACATCCAATAAACTGTGAGCAATAGCTAACGTATTGGGTGGTTCGAGGGGGTGGTTGCGGGCGGGCTGACTGGCAATATGTAAATATTGACTCTGTAAAATCGAAATCGTCAAAAATGTTCATAAACGTCCAATGAAAAACGTTTCAGAGCTGCAAATATTTAGACCAACTAACAGCCAACATGCCAGCGCGAGTGCGAGCGAGATAGCTAGAGATAAAACAGAGGGTCGGGAAGTGGCGGAGAGTGAGGGGACGGGGTGGCAGAGAGGACAGTGACTAGAGGATATGCCAATGTTGGCAATGACCAGCGACAGTTTGCTGTCCGTTCAAAATCACAGCGTATAAATAATGAAAGTCGATTCAACTTTGAACAGCTGCTGGCTAACATGGGACGTGGACGTGGGCGTGGGTGTGGGCGTGGCTATGGGGTAGTCCACAAAATGCGTCAACTTAAGCTCTGCGAATTAGTTGCTTGATTTACGCTTAATAAAATGCTTTAATGTGTCCTTTAGCTGGGCTCCATGGCATTCAAGTCGTTCGTTTATTAACTTTGCTTTGGTTTCTGCAATTTCCCTCAATTTCCCCGAAATTGCATTTTTTTTTTTTCGTATCTCATCTCGGCCGTTTTGCTTTGCACTTCATCATATTGAGAGCTTTTACGGAAAAAGTCTGGCAAACTCTCTCTCTCTACACAAAAGGAAGAGCAGAATCTTTAAGGCAAATAGAGGGCTTTTTAGATTGCATATAGAGTATTGCGCAGTCGGTTACAGTTGCTAGCAAAGTATTTATATTTCGGTATATTTTCTCGACATAAGCCGCATTTTATTAGCCTTGTCTGTTATTTTGGCCACAAATATAGATATATATGGAATACGAATTCAATTAATATGCGCTCTATAAAAATGCGGCTATCTAAATCGCTGTCATAATTGGCCATAAAACTTGGCCAACAACTTTTCGCTTGATTAATTTCGATTTGGCCAACCACAACAACAACAGGATGAGAAGCGCCTGCAGCTGTTTAAAAATGCAGGCAGCACAAAAGTTTTGAACAAGGATCCAACAAGGGGATGTGGGACAGGATACTGTGGCACTGTCAACACTTACAGCCAAAGTTGACATTCATTAGAGCCAAAGTTGTAGTTGCCAAGTACAACAACAACAACAGCAGCAACAACAGCAACAAGGAGATTGTAACAGCTGAGACAAAAGCTGGCGGGCAGCATCCTGTTGCAGCTCCTGCTGCATGTCCTGCTGCATCCTTTTGCCCCTGACAATAGCAACAGGCGCTGAATTAGCAGCCAGCCAGAGCGGAAGCTCCGCTGTCCTGTCTAGTGTTAGCTCTGTGCCGCATTGCCCCTTTCCCGGCCATCTCTCTTCCCTCTCCATTGCTGGTTGCTTCTTGTTGGTCCTGTGTCCACTTCTTTCGTCGTTTGCCTCATCAAAAACTCTTTGAAATGAGTTTTTATTAGTTTTGCTCGCTGCCGTTTTTTCCTGCGCCGTCCGTCACTCATTGTTGTAGCCTGAGTGTGCGTGTGTGTGTGCGCGTGTGTGTGTATGTGTGTGCGTGTTAATTAAATTTCAAATGCACAAAAGATGCAATGACACGACCCCACACCACCCAACCCCCCACGCTATTCCACCCGCTTAACTCAGTAACTGAGCTGCGCGCTCGGAATTTATAAGATTTCTTTTCCATTTTTTTTTCTCTGTTGCCATATCCGTTTTCAGTCTCGCGGCTTTAATTGCATCTAAATGCCCAACATGTGTGTAAATGAGAATGTTTTTCTATTTGTGCTGCACTTTAAAGCACTCGGGGCGCACGTTGGGCGCCAAGAAATTGTCGGATGAGCGCCAAGTTTGGCAGCAAAATGTTTGCTGGCTTTGCTTTGTTATGGTTTTAATTAAGTTTTTAACTGGCGCCAGAAAGCCAACAAAAAATGCACCACAAAACTAAACACTAGAATGGTCTAAAGGGGAGGGAGCGGGCGTTGGGAAACAGCAGGAATCCTTGGCCGTAGACCGGACAGCAGAAACGGACAGACGACGGCGTTATAATTTACATGAACGAATGAACGCCAGAGTTTTGCACACGGAGGCAGCTTTCGGTTTCGCTTGGCTGCTGTTCCAGCTCTTGCACCAGCTTTTGCTGTTTCTGCTGCTCCTGCAGCTGACGGCTAAATTGATTAATGTGCCGTCTAAATGGCGCCAGGCGGTTTAGCTGGAAGGCAAGTTGGCTTGCAGCTTGATAAGAGGGGGGCTGGGGGGTCTGTTATGGCCTCGAAACTATGCAACAACTGCAACAGTTCGAAAATTGTTGCGCCAAAGTGTCGAGTGCAGTTGTCTCTAAGATGAAACGCATATGCAGAACGTTCATCAGAGCGAGAGGCAGACAGAGAGAAAGAAAGAGATAAAAGAGAGAGAGCAAAAATGAGAAAGAGAGAGCGCGTGAAAGCCATTAGCCTGGCAAAATTCTTGATATCCTGCCTTTGTTAATAGGCTACAAAATAATTAACAGCTTTGTGTCCGCATTGCAACAATTTTCGCCTGGAAAAATGATTTGTAAGCCTCATAAATTTTGTCTCATCGCCTCGTTGAAAATTCATAATGCGAAAGTGAGTTGGGTTAATGTCTTGGTCGCACTGGATGAGGGGTGAGGGTTGCGGGGCACAAAATAAGCACAAAGATGAGTAAAAACTGTGACAGTTGACTGACGAGAGAATTCTCTATAGTGTAAAGCTAAGCTACAGGTAAAGGCTGGGTATGCTGAGACCGTTCAGAGGCGGGGATATACATTTAACCGAATTACAAAAGTGGATACAATTGTCGCTCACTGTGAAGTCATCAAAAGCAGATTCTAATTTGCAGATAATTGTGTTTTCAGAATGTATTTCAAGTTCCATTCTTTCATAAAGGTGCAGCTCTTAAGAGATAATATCCTCAATGAGCTAGTCCTCGAATGCTAATGCAGGTTCACATAAACGAGCGATTACTGTACCTATGTAAACAGAATTTTGGAACATCTCCAGGTGAAGCTTGACATAAAGCTATGCTTGGGCAGTTAATAGACTAAACATTTAAAGGTCTAGCTTAGTTAAAAGTAAGATTAGAGCCGTTGTCTTTCTATTACACAGTTCAAATCTTAAGTGCAACTTTTCGATGGCTCTTGAAGTATATTTCTCTAAGTAATTTTTAACCTAAAGCAATGAATTCATTCGGAACTTTCACAACACTGTGTAACGCACTCATCATCCTTCTCGATATGCTTTCAAGGGCAAACAGAGTCGGTTTTGTAGCTGGCAAAATGTTCGCAATACCCTCGAAAATCAACAATGAGCCAACAAATTGGCAACTCTCAACCCGTTGACAGGCTTATCTGCTCCTTCCTTTCGCATCCTTGCCATTTCGTTTCGTTTCGTTTTGCTGCCATCCATAATTCATGCCAAGTGTTTGTGTATGCCACAACAACAACAACAATAACAACAATAACAACTGGGGCCAATGTCAGCTTAACAATATAATAGAAGCTGGCTGGCATTACAGCCGGCAGCCACGCCCCGACCCGTAGCCCCGCCCTTGGCCACGCTTTATGCGGTTGAAATGGTTGGCAATAAATGTAAATTGTCGTAACGCGCTCTTATGTTTTTAGGTATTACGTAGCGACGTATACGCAATTTTTTTAACGCGAACTTTTTGCAATTTGCAATTTTGTGCTTTAAATCAACAGTCGGCGGCAAAGGGATTGGCGATGGGCGGGGGTGGGTTGTTGCTGGCCGGAACTGGGCGGGGATCAGGCAGAGTTTAAAAGCGTGACATTTGTTTGGTTTTCATTTCAATATCGCCGCATCAAAGGCTGCCATGGCAATGCAGCGCAGCAGTTCTGACATTCTATTAGCCCCACAAAGAGATGAAGAGATGCAAGAAAAAAAAAAAAGAAATGGATAGAAGGGAAAGGCATCCGAAAAGTCCAAGGGGCCAAGGGGAGCAAACAGTTGCAGCTGTCGGAATGGCAATGTTAAAATTGAAATATGGCACGAATTGCAGCGATGCACCGAGACCTAGACCAAACCCTAAACATTCTACCCGTAAGCAAATAAACCGACCCCCCCTCCCCGCTGCCGCTTGCCTACAACCGACAGACACACGACGTGCAACTATTTAATAAACATCAGGAACCCCCGAGTCGGGATCCCAAGCGATGCGGAAGCGAATGAGGCATCTACAAATCGAGGCAACTTTGATGTTTCGCTCGAGTGCATTTAATAAGTCGACGAAAGTGCGGCATTTGTTCAGCCAGAGTAATGTGTGAAGAGGGGAGAGTGAGCGAAAATGCTTAACAAGCCAGTCAGGCATACGTTTCTACGAGGGCAAAAGGTGTTGCCCGAGGGGGTCAGCAGCTATGCTCTCTGTAGTGCCAAAAGTTCAACTCATTAGACTAAACGGAACTAATGAGAATGTGTTTTGGTAACTTGGGCACCCGAAAATATGAAATGTGTAACAATGGTAACATGCCTTGCAGAAATGTGCCCAAATAATTAGCCAAATAATTAGTCTCCGACAAAACGAATAAGGAATGCAATGTTAACTAATAAACATACTCGAGCTTTGATAGTGGGGGGTGAAAGTATCCGAAAAAGTACCTTAGATAGGAATTCAAAGTACAAGAAAAGTAAATCCGTGTCATTTGAACGCACCTTACTCCCCCCTTAACAGAAGATATTTGAAATATTTTACCACTTGTTATAATTCACATACACTTCACAAAATTAAAATGCCAATCCCCATTATTTGCTCCAAGCACATGCACACACGCATACATGGCCAATGAGAGAAAGACAGAGAGGGAGAGAATGAAAGGGAGGCAATGGCAGATCCCAAAATCCTGCCAATTGGTTGCATTTAGCAACGCTTGGGGCAGGGACGTGGCTTTCGCTTGGGACAGCATGGCTTCTTTTTCGGCTTGCTGCATTTCTTTGGCTTGCGCTTGCATGTGGGCCTTGGCTTGCAGCACACCTTCGGCTTGCACCTGCGCTTTGGACGCGGACAGGGCTTGGGGCAACAACGCGGCTTCGGTTTTGGCTTGCAGCAGTCCTCAATGTTAACGTCCTCGGCGCATTCGACGCAACAAACGGCGCTGCAGCTGGCCACGTTGTCGTCAATCGTATACACCAACATGGGATGCTGTAGGCGGGCGCAATGCGATATTTGATTAAGTTGCAAACGACTTTCTTCAAAACGTCGTCGTCTCATTTACCGAATTTAAATTACAGGCATTGATTTGGGCCAAGCCAGCGCCAAGTTTGCTGCCGCCGGGCGGCAATAGGGCATCAGCCGAAACGGTTTCCTCAGAGGAACACACGCTCATTTCTCAAGAATTTCTCGTTCACACGTTCGTTATGTTTTTATCAAAAATTTACTAAAGATTTTAATAAATTTAAAAAAAATTCGAGTTTATTCGTTTCGACGTGTGGAAAGCAACTGAACATTCTCGTATTGCTCGCCATGAGCTACAAAATTACCGCCTCCTGCGATCAGATTATGAAATATTTATTTAAGGGCAATTCTTGATGAAAGATTCCATGGAACGCCAAAATGTCACGGCGACTTGGGCCTCTTGGCCTCTTGATCATCTTAACCTGACAACATTGTGGCCGTAGGTCGTTATTCATATGGGGAAATTGTTCCCTTAAATATCCCATACAGATATAGGTCAAAATTTCCCACTCCCATAACTCGGGCAAATCTCATTAGATTTACACGAGGTTTGACCCCTTGTTCATGGCTTGGCCTCTTATGTATATAAGTCTCCAGCGACTTTCGTTCGATTTCCTCGATTATTTGAGCACAATGCACAACTTTTTGCTATCGCTGTCAAATTAAGAGCTACTTCACAACTGTTTATATTCATAGCTCTCGCAAGAGGTTCGAAATTTTCATAAATCGTTACATAATTTATGTGCTTGGTCAGACTTTTCTACACCTTTTGCGGGCGCTGCAGGCGAGTTTATTTGGACATTTGAGTAAATAGGAAAATACGAAGGCATGCGGCAAGTCTTTGTTAAGGTTGGTAAACAAAAATGCTAGCCAAATGCCAGGCAGAGCTCAGTGTGGATGCTGGAATTGGCTAAGCGCCAGCTGCTTGTAGCAGGACGGATGGTTGTGAGAGGGGTGGGGAGGGGGCAAACTAGATACGGAACAGGCGGGGTATAAAGGTAGGCAACAATAAAGTAAAAACCAAAAACTATTTGCACTCAGAGGCAGCAAACGGAGTCGAGGCTGTGTGGCACAAGCAGGCCATCGATTCCACCAAGTTGCAGATGTTGTTGTAATTGTTGTTGTTCTTATACCCTGAACCCATTGAAAATGGGCTAAAAGGGTATAATGTGTTTGTGCAACTGTATGTAACAGGCGGAAGGAAGCAACTCCGAACCCATAAAGTATATATATATATCAGCATCAATAGCCGAGTCGATCTTACCATGTCTGTCTGTCTGCCCGTCTGTCCGTATGTATGAGCGCAAGAATCTCAGAACCTATGCGATCTTTAGCTGTACGTCCTACTTCTGCCTGCGCAGATCGAGATTGTCATCAAACTTGATAATTAGCTTCAAGAATAGTATATACATATGAGGTATCTTTAAAGGAAGCAGATGGTTCAGGGTATTCCCTAGTCGTGCACTCCCTATTAGAGCATCCTTACTTGTTGTTGTTCCAGCTGATGTTGCCTTGTGCCAGTTAACAGCCTTTTTTGCTGTTGTTGTTGTTGTTGTTGTTGTTGTTACTGCTGCTGCTGTGCAAATAGTAGGACGCTTTGGCATTATATTTACAAGTTGTGAATTGTTGTCATCTGCCTCAGTTGCTGCTGCATGTGGGCTGCCAATCTTTGCCAATCTCTTGGCCCGCTTTTCATTACCAATAGCAACCGTTGCACATGCCCGCTGTCTGCGCCCGCCCAATGTGGTAATACACTCCCCCAAACAGTCAAACATCAATCAGTCTGTATTATGCAAATATTGTGCACGAATGTTGCAACAAAAGCGCAAGGAAATGCATAATATAGAGAGTAGAGACAGAGAGAGAGAGAGAGAGTGAGAAGATAATCTAAATAAGACAACAAAATGGGTTACACTGGGAGAAAAAGTGAGAAGTGAGAAATGTGCTCAACGTCTGCCCAAGCTCTAAGATTCTTAAACTAAAAACTAAGTTTGTTTGGGAGCTCCATTTGAGCTCAGCTCAAGACTTTTTGTAGTAAGTAAACATTGATTTCGTTCATAGTCAAATTGAGTACTAAGTTTTCTTCTCAGTGTACGCTCTGTCCCGCTGTTGGCTGCTGTCAGCTGCCAATAGTTTGACTTGGCTTGGCAAGGACTCGGCGCTCCTTGCTGGAATTAAACGATAACGAGTTTTGGCTTTCGTCGCCTGCGCTGAAGGATGCAGCAAGAACAAAATGAAACCGACTTAAAAAGAAACCCAAACAGCAGCCAACTTTTTATTTATGCGTATTGTTGCACGAATGCCAAAAAGTATAAAAAATGTGGGAGCGGGGGGCTGCTGTGATGGGTGGCAGCTGTTGCAGCTGTTGTTGCAATGTCTTAACCTTAAAGCCGCACGCTGTGCTTGCAACAAATTCGTATTGCAATTTGAATGTCTTGCGCTACAAAGTTTTTGGCTGCCGTGCAAGAAATTTCGTTTTGGATTTCAACTTTCAACTGACAATAAACAAAGCCAAATCAAAAAACTTGCAACTAATAGTTGGCAGGTGGGGCGCCGGATGGCTGGCAGGGTGTGGCCGGAGGGGATTCATGTTGCAGCTAGCAGTTTGTTTAGCTGCGTGCAACACTTTTGTCGGGAAACTTTGCTTAAGAACTTGGCAGAGGTTTTTTTTTAATACCCTAGCAGAGAGTTTCATCGTTTTGTCGAAGACGACAATTGCGAGTGCAAAAAGTAGTTTTTATCAGCATTAAAACTGAATACAGATCCTCTTTCTGTTGCTAGAGGAACTTGTCTCTCTGTCTTTTAGATGTCATTATGAGACATGACTTAACTTTATACTTTTTCTGTACGCGAGATCATCATCAGATTGGGACAGAATTTGATGCATTCAATATCTCCAATCTCCAGCATATCTTATATGTCGAACTATAATCCAGTACAACTTCAATCGGTATTCGGTATAACTATCCAAAATCGACTACGAACAGCTAAATCGTAGACTACATAGGTTAACTCTAAGCATTGACCAGTTGAGGAATCTAGGAATATTTCTTTCTCAGACAAAGTTGTTGAAATACAAGTTGCACTTATAATATCTTTTCCACAACGAACTAATTGGTTCTCTTCTAACAAACATAGAAGATAGTTACCCTATGGCTAAGATATCTTTTAAGATGTCTTGAAAGAACTCAGCTACAACTTATACACAGCCTATTTCTTATTAACATCGAACTGCAATAAGGAAAGAACAATCTGTCGATAAATGTCTTTTAAGATAGTTAACGTGTGAAAGGGTATTTAAATGTCGGCATTCAGTAGACATCTCTTGCTGGCTGCTTTCCGTTCTGTTAGTTCTAAGGCAGCCAAATAAAAGAAAAGCTTGCAAATTACTTAACAACAACTAGAACAACAAGGGCAACCGGATTTTACTTTGCAACGTTAATTGCAAAACAATTTGCAATGCATTAAAAGTTAAATTCGCGTCTTTAAAGTTGATCGCTTTTAAGAATTTGCCTAATAACTGAATAATATGCTGGCTCACCGGCTCACTGGCTCAAAAGGCTTTTAAAAGCGTGCCAAAAAGTTTCCGCTTCGCAAAACTTAGGAGTCACAACAACAGCAAGCGCTAGCTGCCCCCAAATCGCGCCACACAACTTTTGGCGACTCATGCTGCAAGCTATTTGGCTTGGCAATGAACACTTTAATTGGGTTGGCGCTTAGATTCCAAGCTGTATTCGCTGTTGTTGGCTGTTGCTGGTTGTAATCAAATATGCACAAACAACAGCCACAACAGTCTAATACACACACACACACACACACAGGGGCATGCAAACAAGACGCAGGCATGCGTAATTAAATTTACATGAATTGATATTGAATACACCAGCAGACATGAGACGCACACACACACACACACACACACACACAAGTACACACACTCCCTCCATTGTAGCATGTAATTATCCTTGCCTGCTCTCAAGAACTTTCCTGTCTTTGCTGTCTTCACTCGGGCGGTGCCGCGAATTTCTATTGCCTACTTTTGGGCGCTGTCTGGGGAATATGGCCAGAATGTGACTCCGCCTGCTTCTCTGACACTCGCAAATTGACAACAAACAAATAAAAGTGCGCTAGTCAAGAGTGCGCAACTAAGGGTTACCCATTAGACAGCTCCGATCTGAAGTAATAGGAGGCAAATAACACGCTGCAAGCTGTTCAGTTTATGCTGCAGCTGCGTTGCTTTTGCAATTCTCAATGACTACTCATCGATATTTATCGATTTTGGTGAAAAAGTGAAGCTATCGATCATCATAGATCAACTTTATCATTACTCTAGCAATCTCTCTATGCCCTTTTCCAATCCAACATGTTTCCGAGCTCCGTTCACAGAGACTGAGGCTGGAAATCGATAACTATCGTTTATGGGATAATGACTATCGATTATGGGGATATAACAAAGCAAGACTGAGACTGGAAATCGATAACCATCTATAAGGAAAAATGACTATCAATTATGGGTAAATGAACCTTTTTACCCATATGAAATAGCTACAGGGTATATCAAGACAAAACAAATGTAACGTTTATGACTGGTGTACACATGTGACTCACATAATACACACACACGCACACACTCACGCACACACACAAGTACAAACAACACAATACACACACACACGCACTCACTCTCGCGCCTGACTCAACAAAAGTTCATTTGGGCATGGAAAAACTTTGTTTGGCATTGTCTCCGTTTCGTTTCGTTTCGTTTGTTCTGTTTCCCGCACTTTTCCACAAATTGTCTTTTACACATGAAGGGCCCCATCGAAATGAATGTCTAATTTTCACAGTTCGCGCTTTTCCAGTTCATAATAATTAAAATTACGCGCCGGCTACAATTTATATGACATTGCCTGTTGTTGTTTTTGTTAGTCTTGTTATATGCATTATTTATCACTGTTGTTTTTCCCATTGTTGTTGTTGTTGTTGCTGCTGTTGTTGTTGTTGTCGGCCAAAAAGTTTGCCCTTGTAACTTGGTGCTGACTTTGCTGCCAACTTGTTTGGCATTCATCAGGTTCTACTTCTATTTTTGGCCTGACATCTTCATAGAACATTATCTGTCTCTCACTCACTTTCTATCTCTCGTCCCCTTTCCCTCTCTCTCTCTCTCCCTGTCTCTCTTTCTCTCTGTTGCTTTTGCTGCTGCCTGCCATATTTGGCTGGATGATAATTGCGCTGATGGCCTCTTTTTTTGCTGGCCATAATGAGCCTGAACGTTTGACCAAGCATGAATTATTACTCAAAATTGCAGCTGAAAATTATTTTTAATGCACAACGAGAAAATGAGAGAGGGGCGAGGAAGAGCGAGAGCCAGAGCGAGAGTTAAGAGTTAAGTTTTGATTAAAAAAGTTAAATGCTATATGAGAAAAAAAGTTTTGTTTAACTAGCTGCAGCCAAAGCAATTGCAATGCTGGGAAAATACCCTGTAAAACTTAATTGGAGAAAATAACGGATAGGAAATCTTTATGAAATCGTATCCTTTATATGCTGAAAAGTGTTTTTTCTACAAATTTCGGTCTTTTTTTACTTTCAGCAGTTGTATATTATTATTCTGTTAAAATAATTCGAACTTGTGCCATAAAAACCTTTAACTTTTCAAATATGTTGCATGATCTCTGCAATTATGGGCTGAATACTAAATGCTCTTTCAACTGTAGATAATTCTCATCAATATCGGTTAGATATATATTGACATAGCTTCCACACGAGGAGCTTCTTGAAAGTTAAGCACATCCCGTATCTGCCGTATGTTCGCAATTCTATACAACCCGTCAACCCTTTGTTACTGCTTGACTTTTTGCAGGGTATCTTTGGCACTCATATGCTGTCAGCAATTTTGCACTGTTGCTGTTTGTTGTTATTGTTGGCACTCTTATTAATGTCAACACTTTGTGCTTCTATCTGTTTGCGCAAAGGCTGATTGTCTTACTTCTTCGCTCCCCCTCATATAACACCCCCCTCTCTCTCGCTCTCTTTTTACCCCCCTCTCACTCGCAGTTGCTGTATGTAAACACAATGCGATTAATTTGTTTTCATTAAGCATTCGACTTGCCTGTTGCCTGCCGCCCCGCCCCTTTTTGTACGCCCACTCAGTGATGCGTGTGCTTAACTCTTAATTTGGCTTTAAGCTGTATCCCACGCTGAGCACACACAATAAACATTTCTGACATGCACTACAGCTGCCAACACGTTTAATTGGCCCAACAAAAAAAATAAAAATAAAAATACCGCCTCCTCGCAAACAGTCAAGGTGACACGGTTCAAAGGCCAAGGCCACAATCAGCGGCCGCCAGACAAATCTCTCTGCTCAACTTTTGGCAGCTCGATTTGTGCTCATCATTTGGTTCTGTGGCAGATGTGAGCCTTGGATTAGTGGACACTGACCGCAGAGACCGTTGGGAGCGCTTTCAACTTTATTAACTGAGTCCACAAGCTGATCAGCATGCATGTAAAACACAACCAGAAAGAGGGGGAATGGGGGGGGTGGGGGGGAACTGTGTTAACAAGCTGCAACTGGCCTAAACAACCAGCCGAGAGTTAACTTATGCGCTTGGGTCCACTGCATAAAAGTTGCCCAAAAGCATTTTCTTGTCAGCCTCAAAGTTTTTATGTGTGTTGTGTGCGCTGTTTGTGTGTGAGTGCGTGTGTGTGTGCGTGTTCGTGTGTGTTGCGTGCGTGTGCAAAGCCATGGACCAGCCTTAGCCTTGGCCCAAAGCAGCGCACTCTGTTAGAGCGCTGTTAATGCACTGTTAACTGTCTGTTAACGTGCGGACCACGTGCTAAACAGCTCGTCGCGGAGTCTGCGCAGTTGCTGCTGCTGCTGCAACTGTTCCCAGTATCTGTTGAGGTCGTAGCACGCTGCGTATGATTGATAAACCAAAATAAATATTTAGCCAGACTCGCAATGCATAAACGACAACAACGACAACAAGGGCAACATCAGTTGCTGCTCTCGATAGCTGTGCAAATGTTTTCGCATTTCCATTTCGATTTTGCATTTATATATATAGATTTTTTTTTTATTTTTAGGCGTTGGTGGTCTTTAGGCTAATACGGCCAGAGGCTCGCAGCGGGCGGGAATAACATCTGTGATACACACGCACACACACGCAGGCAAATACTGACAGCATTGACCTTGAGCTGGCTGTGAACTGTTGAAGATGAGTCTCAGTGCTGACGAGTGTGTGTGTGTGTGTGTGTATGTGTGTGAGTTTGTGGCTATGTGGCTTATGCAACACTTACCTCAGCTGGGTTTCTACTTGAATGCGGGGGCAGGGGGTTATTAAAAAGCCTTGGCCAACAGTATTGCTGCACGAGAAGGGAAGATATCTTCACAAACAGAAAAGGGTAGCAAATGCAACGGCTATTTATAACCTGACCCTCAGTGGAAGAAAATCCTTGGCACTGATTCTTATGCCATCTTATTCAATGTTATCCTTTTTATATCAGCAACTGCTGATGATATTTACTTGGGATGAATTTCGTCTGAGCCATCAATTTTATTTGTTGTAATGCGAACATGTGTGTTTTCCTAGGATTAGGTTTACATTGAGTGAATATTGATTGCATATATTTAAGCTAGACCATTTTGTGGCGCGACCTCCGATACAAGTTCGAATAGAACAGACTGTGTTTATCAGTATGTGAATGTTGTAATACTCGAAAACGTGTCGCACTTCTCTAACAGCAACTTCTTCGTGCCTCTTCTCTAATTTTACACTCTGCTTCAAGCCTTTTTGTAAGCGCTTCCCTCTGCCCCTCTATTCTTTCCCTTCTGTCATTTGTTTCTAAGTTCCACCCCAGCTTACCCCAGGATACTTCGAGCTACTTCAAGCACCTTCTTCTAAGCTTTTCAAGTCCATTCTTCTAGCTTTTCCTTTAGCCTCGTTCTTTAAGTCCTTTTCTTCTAATACTCTTTCATTCAGCCCCACGTTAAACCCTCTGCTTCTGGTCTTAGCTTCCTTAAACCACCTTTTTTATTCCCAGTTTCTTTCTACTACTTCAAGACTCTTTTTCCAGCTCTTTCCTGTTGCTCTTATTTATAGCTGTTCGCCCCAGTTTCGAGCTGTATCCTTCTTTTAAACACTTTTATTGCCCCATTCTTTTGGGTTGCTCTCCAACTTCTTTCTTCTATCCTCCCTAATTCCCGTCCCTATTTGCAGCCTTAGCTTTTTTTAGCCCCTGTTTCTTTCTGATTCTTTCCCTAACCTCCCCTTCCATAATCCTCTGCAGGCAAAAGCGGCTGTCAGTCAGCTGTCAATTAAATTTACTCAGCGCACACACAGGACACAGGACACAGAACTGAGGACATTGAGCGTTGCCAGTGCTAACTGTGGTTGCATTCATTGAATTGCAATTAAATTGTTGGGGCTGCCCAGCCACGCCCCACTCTCTGCCCCTCCCCCGCCTTATCCTTGCCTGCTTGTTAGCCATTGTTTCGTGTTGGATTTGCAGCTGTCAAAGTGACAAACATCGCCTGCTGCTTGGCAGTGTCAGCCGCCCCCCCTCCCTGCGCCGCACAGTTGCACACTTATTATGCCATTTGTGCGGCCACCACAGCCGCTTCCCCCCAGTCGCCCGCCCCTCAAAGCCCTGTCACATGTCAGGTGGCGCTTTGTGTTTTGAGGAGTTGCAAGGAGCAGGACTCAAATGTTGCCTTGGCCTGGCCGCACACATAAATTGCTTTTGACATGCTCCGTTTGCTTTTATGGCGAACATTGTCTTGGCCTGACATTCAACACACATTCTGTTGCAGCAGCCCCTTTACCCTCCCCCTGCTTGCCCCTGCTATTGTCTAATTAGCGCAGAGCGGGGGCACGGGGGCACAAACTCTGCAAGATGCTAACTTTGACCCTGTCTTCCGCTCGCAACGCCCAAATAGAAATGTTCAAATGTTGAAATGTTGCAAACATTTCGCAATGGAGAATTTTCAAAGCCCCCCTCTACCCCCTCTTGTCCCGCTAGCTCCTTGCTACCATAAACAACGTTTTGTGTTGCGTTTAGGTTAAATGCGCGCGAATTGTTTTTGGCCAGAAAACTTTGTTATTTAACTTTAACTTTTGTGTAACTAACTCGAGAAGACTGCCAAATATTTAAGAGCAAATAAAGTTTTAATACTCAGCTGCTCAGGGTACATTAGTTTGTGCATAACGTAATTTTATTCTAAATCTTGTTTCCGTCAGTCTCTTGATATTCGGATAAAGGCCTGTTTAAAGCCACGTACCTTTAGCTGTGGTAGGGGGGTGGAAGGGGGGTTATATAAAAGTAATTTCTATCTCGCACAGTTTTCGAATTCCAGACACCAAATTTGGCTATTGCTGCTCCGGCCTTCGGCTGAAGATGGTCTCAAAACTATTTGAATCAAGCAAATAAAAATTTGTCAAAGTTTGAAATCTACTGCCGGCGGATTACAGTTTGAGTATAACTATCCAGTATTTATTAGCTGATCATCTTCAACAACTTCAAGACAGAAATGAATCTGTACAGAAGCAAATCTTGTTGCTTTCCTTTCGTAGGTTCAATTGGGATACTCTGGGTCTCAATTGGAATGAATCCTCGTATGCGGTTATCGTCGTACTCCAATAGACTTCTTAAGACTAATCTTTCTTCCCTAGCTAGTTATAGAGCCGTGATGGATTACGAGTGAAAGCGACTCTTCTTCGCGGACTAGCCTATTAAACTTCTCCATCTCTACTAGTCTAATGCGTAATTACCTTTACATCTTTATCTCTAATCTCTCCACTGGCTCCTCTGGGATAATTATAACAAGCAATTTAGACTATTCTCCTCTGAGTCTGTCCTTCCCCTTATAAAGTCATCTTTTCCCAAACTATTTAGCAAGAAGATAGGCTTATTGTCGTACTTTTGTACCTTGCTGCACAGATCGAGTCATGAATTGCCCTGCCATGCCCATTATAGGTGCCAACTGTTTGAGAGTCATTGGGCTTTTACAGTTTTGCATTGACTAAACCAATTAAGAAGGGGGTCTTCCTCAAGAGCAGAGTATGTCACATTCGTTGACAGCCAACTGCAACGTTTTAACTTATTTTCTTCCTCTTGTTTTCGCTCTTGCTCTCTTTTTTCTCCCCCATTTCTTATTGCTTATTTTTGTATTTTTTTTTTGCTGATGCGGCTCCTTTAAATTTGTGCATTCAGCAGTAATGAGTAAATGTGTGTGGCCCCTGTGTCCTGGCAGTTGCCTTTTGTAGCCTGTCAACTGGTTTCCTAGTCCTGAAACGCAGCTAACGAGCATATTTTTGCCAGCTTGCCCAACCACTACACTACCTCTCTGCCCTTCCCCCTCTGCCTCTGCTATCCCTTAGAAATTAGCAACATTTTATGCTAACCTTTTTATGCAAATTACCAATTCCTGCCAGTTACCACTCAACCCCCTCCCCCCTCTCCCCATCTCTCTCTCTCTTAGTCTCTCTCTCTCTCTCTCTTTGTCTCTGACAAGTGCTGCGAGTAAACGACACATTTGCGGTTTGCTAAGCAAACACGTGAATGCTCTGGCCTAAGCAAACGCAAGGCCTGTTTACAGTCCAGGACTGCAAAAGGGATTGGGGGAGAAGGAGGGGTTGAAGGGGCAGGAGAAGGTGATGCCTCTGGCATGTGAGTTCGAGAATGTGAACACTTTGTCTAATTTCTAATCAGTCTATTTGTTTAGGAAGAGCCCAACACAAATGAGCTGAAGTCCTTCCATTTTTTGTCATCCAATATTTAATAAGAGTGCACCAAAGGAAAAAAGCTCTTTTAAATTAAGTTTTCTATAGGTCCTGCAGCCTACCAGGACATATAAATATGCATAGATACTTCCTGCAACATAAACCAAACCTTGCTCAAAGTACATTCTCCCACAATGAACCTCTTGAAATGTTCTTGTTTCAAGTTAACTTTTTAGCTAAAGATAATTATTTGCCAATCAACTTGATTTGAGTCTATTTTCCATTGAGATTTTTTTCGCAATTTCCATTTCTTGAGTTATTTTTATCGCTGCTCGCTTTTTGATCTTTCGCTTCGTTTGTTGCTGTCACATTTCAATAATTTCATGGACATTTAATTTGAACACAAATAAATTTACTTTTAAAGCATTTTTGGTTTATTTGCGTTTTGGCAGCAGCAATTGCAACTGTGCCTGTGCTCTCTTGCCATACCCTGTAAAGCGAAGTTATTGGGGTAGATGGTTTCGCAGACTCTTGAAATCATTGTTGAAAAGTTTCTGAATTCTTAACTGGATTGTTTTGATGCTTAAGGAGCTTTAAGCTTTCAAGCTTGGCCAAGAATTCTGTCTGTATTTCGATATTTATCGATTTTTGAAAGCTATAGATAAATGCGATTAACAATCTGCATTTCTTCTAGATTTGTGCACGGATACATATCTTCTTCTTATCTTCTCTTTTCGCAGACAAAATACTGCTCTCCCCTCTCCCTTTCTCAATTACAGGTCATCGCTTAGTCGTGCATTTCAGCTACTTTCGCATGTTTTTCCTTCAGCTTTTGAGTAAATATAGAAATTTGCATGAAGCCAAAAACCCAAAACGAGCTGCCAGCAAACTTTGCCCTCGGCCTCGGCTGACCAACAATTTATTACAATTACGTCAAAATTCATTTGAAAGCCGCCGTTGCATGGGCCGAAATGAGGGGCGGTGTTGGGTGGAGGGGGAAGGGGAAGGGTAGGGGACCAGCTACAGCAGAAGGTCATAAATTGGTAGCTGCAATGCGGCTGATAATGGCGAGCAGCCCGGAAAGGCCAGAGCTGCAGTCAGAAAAATTGAGTTAGAGATTCCGAATTGCAGCTGGAACAGAGAGAAAACTTGCTCAATTGAAAAGCCCACAGATTTTTGGTCAGCAAGGGTGAAGCTGAGAAGGCGGCAGCGGAGTGGAGTGGGAGTGGGTTGTTCGCTTTCTGGGTCAAATGCAAATGGGTCAAAGGCGGCGCGATTAAGAGGGAGGGGGAGCTGAAGGGAGCTAGGAAGAGCTGAATAAATCACAGCGAAAGTTGCCCAGCGGAAAGTGAAAATGCTTTAAATATGATTAGCGAGTGCAGAGGAGAAGTGAGAGAAAGGGAGAGACTTACAAAGAGAAAGAGAGAGAGGGAGGGAGAGGGAGAGGGGAGAGAGAACCTGCCCGCAATAAACACTCGCAAATTGACTTGTTTATGCGACGCATTCGCAAAGACGTGTCTAAGCCAATTCGATTATTTAGTGATTTTCATACTAGACGGACGCCAGCTGTGGTAAATGTAGGCAAAAGTGGCCGGGGAGGAGGAGAAGGAGGGGGAGGCGGGGCGCTGTATCGTCCAGTCTGTTTAGCGCTAGATGCCAACACAAGCAGGCGTATAATAAAACAAGATTTATTTAGTTGCCCGGCATTAACTGTTGCCCTTTGTAAGCAGCTCAGCTCTGCAAAGTGTGTGTGCGTGTGTGTGCGAGTGTGTGCGAGTGTGTGCGAGTGTGTGCGTGTGTGTGTTGGGCCAGACTTCACCCTAGCCCAGTCGACCACACACACACACACCCGCGCACACATAAAAACTCGAATGAGTTTTCTTTTCATTAAAAGCGGATTTACGCACAGGAAGCGAAGTGTGAAGAAAAACTGGGAAAAGGAAAAGAGAGAGCGCCAGAGAAAGCTGGGCAAAGCGAGAGGGCGAAGCGCTGGTAGCTTATTGTACAATAAACACGCACACACGCACACACACACACACACGCACACAAGCACACACGCTCACAAAGCAACATCACAAATCTGCTTGTGCTGAATCAGCTTGTAAAAATGTTCCTTGCTTTTCTTTTCGCTTTTTCTCGCACTTTGTGCCAAACGTTGCTTTTCGACGGCGCTAACGAGTGTCACAACTGTGTGTGCTAGTGTGTGTGTGTGTGAGTGTTTGAGAGTGTGTATGTGTGTGTGTGGGTGTGTGCGGGTGTGTGCGAGACCTACTGGTCAATGTTGTCCCAGACAAGGAATGTCAACAAAAGATAAGCCATTCATTTTATTCATTCATTGGCTTCTCTCTCTCTCTCACACACTCACTCCACTCTCTCTCCGTCTCTCTCTCTCGCCCTTATAGCTGCTGTCTCTTTCTGCACAAAGTCCCTAGTTAACTATTCCGTAATTTAAGTCCTGTTTGCTGTCACTTGAGACGAAAATAATCGACTTTGTTGCCTCTGATGTCTTGGACTTTTCCCATAACTCCTCCCCTCCCCTCCCCAACCCGCCTTACATTCCTGCTCCCCCTCAGCCGCTCCCCTCTTCCCTCGATTCGAACAGAAATGGCTATCAAAGCGCGTCTCAAATTTCATTGGCAATAACAGCAGCAACAAAAAAGTTGTATTCGCCTTTAAGGGGCAGCTCAGAAAATCTCTCGCATTTAATTTGAGTGTGTGAGTGTGCGTGTGTGTGAGTGTGTACATGTGGGTTAAGCAGTTAATGTGTGTGTGTGTGAGTGTGTGTGTGTGGGTGTGTGTGTGTGGGTGTGTGTGTGTGGGTGTGTGTGTGTGGGTGTGTGTGTGTGGGTGTGTGTGGGTGTGTGTGTGGGTGTGTGTCCGTGTCCGTGAGCAACCGGGCAATAAATGGGAATACCTTTATGCGCTAATTATGCCGCAAACTCTTGTTCCTGTCATACTCTCTCTCCCATTGAACAATGGGGTATATTAGTTTAGCTGTTCAACAATTTAACTTAATCCTTCTCCTGCTACAAATCGAGTCAGATTTGTATACATTAACGCGCCACGCCCACCAATCACAGCCCATTCAGGGAGAACAGCTTGAAGATAAGATAATCGCGGTCTCACTGAAAGCAGAGTATCGTCCAGTCGGTTGCCCAACAACCTTTGTTGGCAAATCGCAAGCAATTGGCAAGTCAAGAAGCTGCTGCAACTGCATCCGGAAAACTCGTGTCCTTCTGGTCATGTTGTTCGCCCTTGCAACAGCTGCTCCTTTTTGTTGTGCCACCCGGCTGCGAATGCATTTTTCAACAGCTGTTGACCGGCGGCTAACAAAACCAAGCTACAAACCAGACACGCCCACGGCAAACACGAAAATGTTGCACATTTGGGGCAGCTAGCCATATGTGTGTCTGTGTGTGAGTGTGTGTGTGTGTGTGTGTGTATCTTTGGGACACTTTGAAGTGCCGTTTGAGTTGCGTATAAATCTAATTTACAGTTACAAGCGACTCGACGCCTCATGAATTTTAAGCAGCTGCTGCCACACACACACACACAGACACACACACACACGCAGACACGCACGCACACCCCCAAAGAATTGGGGCGTTGCAACATTTGGGGCGTGGCCATGCGCATTATTTTGTGTGATAAATGCAACACTTAATTGTAATTGTGTTGGGTTCATAGAAAAATCTTTTGGCATTTACAGTAGGAATTTCCTCTTGCTGCTGGGAAATTTGTTTATTTATTGTCGTCGACTCTGCGACAATCTGCGCCAATCGACTGGGATGTCCTTTGCCTGTGCAGGTCCTTTGCCTGCGCCTTTGATATGCAGCTGCTTGCATGTATGAAAGCATGTGTATTTACAGTGCAACGTCCTGCTGCAAGCTGCACACCCACACACACCCACTCACACACGCACATTCATAGCTACATTCTGCCACAGATTCTGTGGGCAATGTCCTGGGCATCGATTGCGATAAGTTTTCCTTTTTATACCACGTGTCCAATTGGGGAAAAAACCAAGGGTATATTGCAGGTAAATGCAAATTTTTGTCTACATAATATTCTCATCGAACCTGGAAGCTTTCATTTGATAAGATTTCGATGAGGTACGAGCTAAGCTACTTTTACTATCAATAAATATCGATAATTAGATTGGTAGACATATCAATGTTTGGTATATTCATGTATGCATATGATGTCTTCCCCCGCTTCACCCATCAACACCGGAAGTTAAGTTAAGTTAGATGTGGTTTGAACTTATCTACTTTTACTATCGATAAATATCGATTTGAGGATTCGATTTTTAGACATATCACGGAGATTTTAAGAGCTGAGCATAGGAAATTTTTGTATGCAAGTTTTTGTTCAACATTTTATACATTTATATAATATTTTCCAACGTTTCCCACATACTATGGTAAATGTTGGGATATAGCTTTGTGTTTTTCTTTATATTTTATCTCTTGTCCCTCAATCCAAAGATTTTCCTAAAAGTCATTTGGAACTAAGGAAGATGAACGAGTAACTACTGCTTACAGGGTATCTCCTAGTTGGGCGTTGGCAAACTGGCAAAATCCCCCTTTTTTTTGTGTGTTTTGCCCGCATTTTTCGCGTTTATTTATTGCACATGTTTTTATTGAATTCTTTGTGCTCTTCGGGCTCTGCCGACAGATGTGATATAAATATTTATGCTCCGGACGTAGAATATTGCCGGGGTCGAGACCTTTTGCTAGCCGCTCAAACAAACCAACCAACCAACTCCTCCCCCTCCCCCATACTTCCCCTCTCATTCCATCCAAATACATCCCTGGACCGTGCTTAACTTATTTTAAATTGATTTCGCTTCCGTTCATTGTGCAGAGCGTGGCAGCATTTGGACTACGCTTGTATCGGCCATTTATCTATCATATTGCTCCAGGGACTCTTTTGCTGCTTAACACACACACACACACACACGCATATACAAATACACACAACAATGCATTGTTGCTTGTCCGCACTTAAATAATAATCAATTTTCTTCAATTATTAAGTGAAATTCCAACGAATCGTAGCTAATTGTGGGGCGTTTCTCTCTCTCTCTCTCTCCCTCTCTCACTCTCTGTGTGCGTGTGTGTCGGGGGGGCGTGGCAAGGGCAAGTTATTATTACAGCCAACAGCTTACCGCTTACAGCTTACAGTGTCGCCCAAAAGTTTTCTCATTTCACTTGGCTTTGAGTCGCTTTTATTTATGTTTTCACTTCTTGTTGGCGTCGTTTGCTTTTTCTGTTGCTTTTCGGCCAACGGGGTTATTATTGAAATTATTGTCATCTTTGGGAAAAGATGGGGATAAATAAGGGAAAGCATGAGAATGCCGGAAACATATGGCACATGTCAAAGTAGCTGTTGCCCGTGGCATTTTGTCTGTGTGGCATAAATCAAGCGCTGGCTCTATGAATAAATTACCTGCATCACTTTAATTGGAAACATAAAATAAATGTGCAAAAAGAGTGTGATATTAGCAATGAATTTGAATTGCATTTATTATGCATTAACTGCCTCAACAACTACATGAATATGTTACATTTGTTGTATTTATATATTTATTTGCACCGACTTTATTTACACAGCCCAGAGGCGACCCGCAAGTGTGGAAAATAAGTGGAAATGAACGTAAAAATAAACATGATCTGCGTATTGGGCCTTTAATAGCTTAGACAACAACCGACAGGGGAAAAGTATCTTAAAATAGGGGGGTTCAGCACAGAAAGAAACCATAGCTAGTTCACCGATCAATCATTCTCAGCCTAAGAGTATGCAGCAATTTGAATGCATGAAAAGTGTTTGGCTGAAGCAAAAGCTACGGTAAATAGGTGGAGAAGCACTCTCTTCAAGAACACAATTTGGCCCAGGAAAATTCAGCTAGACACTAGTATTTATAGCTTACCATAAAACTTAACTTTGGTTTAATAGGCCGTCTAATTTAAAAGTCCAAGCACGAGATTAGCAATTTCTTTAAGGCATTTAACATGGCTATATTATAATGCAAACATCAGTTGCCATTGAACAGAACGCAGAACTCAGACTACAACCAGTCTGAAATGCCTGCGCGCCTTGAGCATGCCAAGCATCTATTTAAGCGCACACCTTAAAAGTATGCAGCAAATTAAATGCCAGCAGCTGCTAATTAAACGGCGCTCGGCTTGGCTTAGTGCAGATAACAATTTTTATCCGAAGCAAATATCTCAACTACAATTTTTATGATTTTTTTTTTGTGAGCATGCAACACAAAAGTGTGCGCCATATTAAATTCCTCTGGTCTCAAAGAAACGCACAGTGAGTTAAAGATAACTTTGCCAGCACTCTTTAAACAGGGAAAGATAATATACGTTGCATACTTCACAGCATGCAGCGGAAAAATATGCAACAGCTTATACACGCTCAGACAACAACCAATCTGAGAAGAGATTCTATAAATAAGGGTTCAGCACAGGCACAAACCAGTGTCCAAGCTGGTTAACTGATCAACAATTAACAGCCAAAGAGTATGCAGCACTTTAAATGCTTGAAATGTGTTTGGTTTAGACAACAACCATTTCTATGATCTACTTTAAGTGCGTTTAAGGCGTCCGCTCGAAAGTATGCAGCCAATTTAATTAACCAACAAATTCGAGCGCATTCAACAACCACTGTTAAATGATCTATTTAATGCGTACGCTCGAAAGCAGGCAACAATTTAAATGCCAGCAAACACAAACAGCGCGCTGTTAAACGCCCACTGTTAACGCGCTTAGCAGAAACTCAATTTAAAAACTTTTTCCGCGCAAAACACAAAGCGAACAAAAATAACAAAAACAAGCAAAAAAAAATAAAATATATTTATGCAAATGTAATTCGCAATTACAGTTTAATACACGGACACGCACAGAAGCAACAAAAACATAAATTGTTGTTATTTATATCTAAAATGCAGGCGCAGATCAACTTTTAATGAGTTCGCATTTTGTTTTTCCTTTTGTTTTTAGCACGAAAATTTAATTTGCACTCGAGCACAGTTTGTATTTAATAGCCTTGCTGCTGTCAATGTCCTCGCCACGCCTACCCCTTGACCCCTAGCTGCCCTCTCTCCCCTCCTTCCATCCCTCTCTCTCTCTCGTCAGGGTAAACTTTGTGCGCTGTGAATGCGGTTTGGAAATTATTTTGTAATATTACAAGCGATGCGCTCAGCTGGAAATTGTTCAGCACACAACATTCCATAACTCACACACACACACACACACAGAGTGGATGCTATGTGTGTGTGTGTGTGCCATTAGCAACAGAAGCGGGCGCTGGCGTGGGCTTGGGATAGCTGGCAAGTGCCTTCACGCAGGTAATAATCGGATGTAACTAATTGAATAAAGCGACGCACAGGACAACACACACACGCACACACACACTTGTACACTCCTGCTCCTGACAAGGCTGCGCATTAGCCAAATCCGGCGAGTGGCATCCACGCAGTTGTTGCCTGCCCCCAGGCGGGTTTGAACCGCCACCCACACGAATGCACCCTCGACCTCGCTGCTTGCATGTCCATTGGGACAGAATGTCCTGTGCGGATGTTGCAGTGGAGCGCATTCGCCTGCCACAGGATATTGCTTAATGGTCGCAGCTATTTAAATTTTAATTTTAATGCCGTCCGACAAGAGCTCAACTCGCAGTTCGCAGCTCGCAACTTAAAGCCGACTGCCATTTCTCAATGCCCGATTTGTCGTTTATTTTCATTAGGCGACAATTTTTCCGTGTTTATTTTCCCTCCGTAATCCTGTACACATTTGGCATATCACGTAGGGCACAAAGCCGGGCCAAAAGGAAAAGGCAAATAAACATGCGGCTTGTCGACCTCGGCTTCTACCTGTGCCGTCCGCCCGCTCTCTAAGCCCCGTCTTTAACCTGAAAGTGTACGTCGTCTAATTGCAATTGTGTTCCGCTCTCCCTCCCTTTCTTCACTTAGTGTATTTTGAGTTTCGTGCATGATTAATGGCAACGCATGTGTTTCAGTTACAACAACACAAATTGTTGTTATTTATTTGCCATATCATACATACATATATATAGAGAAGTCGAGCTGCAAAAGCCGCAGTTAATGCCCTCTGCCTGATTGATTTGTTGTTTGACATTTGTTGGTTAATTGTTAACTTGAATGATTGGCCAAGATTTTCATCCAAGCCGCAGACGAACTTTAAGGCGATTTCCATGGTGACTAGACAACAGGAA
This sequence comes from Drosophila kanekoi, assembly GCA_037075305.1. Lineage (NCBI taxonomy): Eukaryota > Metazoa > Arthropoda > Insecta > Diptera > Drosophilidae > Drosophila > Drosophila kanekoi. Next base: position 13,267,465 of record JBAMCE010000141.1, read on the forward strand.
GTTTTAGGGTAACAAATCCACCAACTAATTGCTGGGGAAAACACAATGAGACTGGCTTAAACTGTAGGTTGATCCATTTGAAGAGAGAGAGAGGGATAGGGAGTGAGAGAGAGAGAGAGAGAGAGAGAGAGAGAGAGAGGGAGAGAAAGAGAAAGCCACTCAGATATAGAACTAGAGCAAAGTTGGGAAAGAGTGCGTAATATTGTGTTTGCAGAGCTTCAAGTTCATATTAAAGCTTTCGAAAAGCTTAAACTTGCTTTACTTGAGGCCTTAAAGTTTTTTTCACTGCTGCTTTAAATTTCTTCTGTCATCAAGCTTTAATGTGCTTGTGAAGTTGTTTACTTCAAAGCTTTTCTGTCGCTTAAACAAATAGTCAAATTTTATCAATCTTCTGCGAACTTTGCAAAGCGAAGACTCTTTGACTCTTGATTAATGGCATATTTATGGGTTTTCATACAGCTAAAAGCCTAAAGCTAGTGGGTTACAAGTGGTTGGAAGAACTTCTTCGATTAATTAGCAACATTAAAGTGAAATTTAGATGCTGTGAATTCTGTGCTGAAAAACAACAAACAGTTGTCGAATACGCTCTTCATAAAAGCTCATTAAAAGCCCGGCCTAGCTTTATTCAGCTTTAATCGCAAAGCTTAGCTGCCAATTTAAGCTGTTTAATTGGACTACCTTAAAAGCTCCCTGACTGCTTAGCTTTATCAAGCTTTAGTCTGGTATAAAAGCTACAAAAGCTCGATGAAAGCGACTTTTAAAGCTTATATGCCACTATCAGCTTGTGTCATTGGAGCATATTAAAAGCTTCCTAATTAAGTTTATTATACAAGCTATAAAAGCTCGATGGAAGCGGCCTTTAAGTTCCGCTTAAAACCCCTTTACAAGCCTAGCTGCCACTTTCAGCTGGTGTCATTGGAGCACAAGCATCGCTGCCTTAAGCCTATTTAAATGTACATACATAAATGTGGCCAAAATCAAATCAAGTTCAACTAAGTAGAACATCGGGCGCCAAGGCTCAAATTGATGCTACAGCTTTACGGCTCAATAGACCGTCTAATTATCTACGGACATGGACGGAGGCTTAGGCCATTTAACCAGCAGCCCGTCCAGCTCGGGCATCTGATAGATACGCCAGGCAGATTAACTAGCCAAAAATGAATAACCAAATTTAACGCTTGATTGGCCAGCCGAAAAGTGAACTTTGCTCGTTTCGTATGCCGTTTGCCGTCTAAAGCATGAAAATTGGCAAATATTTTTTATTGCACTTGTTTTAAAAATTTGTTGTTCTTTGATATTTTCGCCGCAGCTGCATGAAATATGCAAGAGCTGAAAGCCTGAGCGGCATGTTGCAACAAAACTGTCAACTGGCAACATTTCAAGCCCCTTGCCCCTTGCCCCGCTTGTTGCCTTGCCCCCGCTTGTTGCACGCTTATCGCGGCAACACATTGTTTTTGTCAGTTTGGTTCGTTTGGTTTTCTCTTTGCGCGTTGACAATTTTTTAATGAAGTTTCGTTTCAATATTGTTTTTTCTTTCACATTTTTTGCAAAGTGTCAAATTAAAATAATCAGAACATGACAGCTACCGGCAGGCGCGGCCACGCCCCAAAAGCAGCAGCTTTAGCACCGAATCCTGCCGCAAAACCCACGCTGAAGCCAGAAATGGAAAGAAAAAAGCAAATATGAAATGAAATGAAGAAGTTTTTAAAGTTTTAAAGTTCGTTTCATTAGCGCGAATTTCGGCGCATTTCTTGCAACTTATTTTCATGCGCTTCATTAAAGCGACAAATCCGATTAGGCCGCAGCTCAAAGAAGCGTCCAAAACTTCAGCTACCCCCCCTGTGCTTAGCCCTGCAAGCGGGTAGATGCGACTAAAATAAATTGAAAATGAAATCGAATGTGAACCGCGACATGAACATTAGGCGGCCAGCGACTAAGCATTCAGTGTCAACCTTCACAAAAACCAAACAAAAAATGCCCAAAAACTTGTTCTCAAGATCCCAACAAAGAAGAAGAAGAGGAAGAGGTGCAGGGGCAGGGGCGGGGGCAGGGGTAGAGCGAGAAATGAAATATTGGCAAATAGACAGCAGAGCGCATTTTGTGTGTACCCTACTCAAGGCGAAATGAAAAGGTAAACTTCCAAACAACTCCCACACCTCTCCCTCTCCCTCTCTCTCTCTCTCTCTCCCTCTCTCTCTCTCTCTCATTTTGGACTGCAGCCGAAATTTGAGATTTATGAATTCCCAGAATGATTTTCGCCAAAAAAATGTCAGAAATTAAACTTAAATCTATATTCATTTATTTGCTGGCAGCTAACAAATTAACATTGAAATGACAAAGCGAAGCGAGGGAAATTGTTTGGGAACAGGGAGAAGAGATTAATTAAGAGATAGTCAGAGGGGCTTATTAGCTACTTAAGAGCAGTTATTACAAGGGTCAAAGGACACGCTCGTGAGTTTGTATCTATAAAGTATTAGATGGAGTTTCTTTTGATATAATGCAATCTCTTCTTATCATATTTTGTTGACATGGAATGAACTATAATTAAACTAAACTAAAGTTAAGCTAAGATATCTTTATGGGCAGATAAATGCTAAAATTTCTAACTCTAGCATCTAGTTCTAGAGTTCAGATGGTTTTCATGGACAGACTAAGCTGGATCTTTTCAGTACAGAACTTCTTCTTGAAAGAACTTCTCTGTGAAACTTCTTCTTGAAAGAACTTCTCTTTGAAACTGCTTCCTAAAAGTTAAAAGTTAGCTAGCTTAACGATTTGGGTTTTAACTTTTTACATTTTCTTAGCTAGAGGCTAACATATTCTTCTCACTCACTTTGTGGCCCATTGAAGTTGACTTCCGTTATACTCAGCTCAGCTGCGAAAGACAAGTCAATAAAGTTCCGCGATTTGTTTCCATGCAAATTGATTCCTTAGTTCGAAAAGTATCTTACAGAAACTTGACTTGACTTCACTTGAAGTTTCGTATAATTGCTCATAAACCGCGCCATTTCATATATGTAGCTGTCATTGGCACCTATCGAAAATGCTTTTATAAAACATCTTTTGGGTAGTTTCGAATAAGAGATACCTTATGTTTATTGTGCGCATAGCTTTATATCTGTATCATATAGTTCATATACATATATCAATATCTATAACATATAGCTCCTAGATATGAACAATAGACCTAGAATTTAGTTACATCTCACATCTGTTATGAAGGCAAGGGTATTTTAACTTCGGCACTTCCCACAAAAGCTCTCCATTCACGCCCTAAGCCATATAGCTGCTTCTTTATATATCCGATATATATATATCTATTCCATGCTTCAGCCCTTGAAGTTTACAGCTCTTAAATTCTCGCACAAGTATCGCGTTTGGGCTCAACTTTTTGCTGCGGCTGCTTTTGCTGCTTTTGCTGCTCTTGCGGCATGGTTAGCCGCAAGCCGGGCAAAGCCGCAACCCCTGCAGCTGGCACAGGCATTGCCTAAGCTCAGTTTTAGCTATGCAACACCGCGCAAAGCCCGCCGCTGCCCCACCTAGAGACACAGCCTTAACTATGACTATAAAGTCGAAGATAAACAAATGTTGCATGCATCATGTTTGGTTATTTAATACATTGCATTGACTGCAGCCGGCTGGCTGCCTGCCTGGCTGCCTTGTTGGAAACACCTGGCAAGTGGCGTTAGTTGAAGGCGGCGCCAAAATGTGGCAACTGTTGCTGTTGCCACACAGAGCACACCCCCGCTTGCCAGCCACAATTGTTCGAGTGGCCCTACAAATTGCTTCCTCATTGGCCACCAATTAAAAGTAATGAAAAGTTGTGCGGTGCCCACAAAAAGTTGCCTTGCCCCAAGCTTCATTCACCACTCGCCGCCTCCCGCCTGCCGCCTGCCATTCACATGTGCAGCAGTTGCTGTGCCACCGGCTGTGGCAATGTTGGATTTGTCGGATGCGGTGCTGCATTCAAGTCCAACAACGGTAATTATGCAAATTGCAAATGGAGCGCAAGCAACTGCAACAAAAACAACAACGACAACAACAACAGCAACGGGAGCAGCAGACGTTGCATCAACTCAGTCAAGGCACTGCCCCATTTCTATGGCCAATTTCCATGCAAGAGTCGTATTCGACCGCAAGTGTTGCCAGTAGGAAATCAAATTAGCGCGCCACGTCGCACAGCCAGCACAATTCCAAGCAGATGGACGCTCGATTGTGGACACCGTGTGGAGTACTCTACACGGACAACGGACACTAGCCTCGACTCCTCATAGGTTGCATGCTACTCGTTCATGCCACACGCATGCTATGCTACCCGTACTTGATTATGAGTTGTGAACTGGCCAAAGAGCCAAACGAGAAAGAGGCCAAACAGACTGAAAGGTGCTTCAGTTGGGTATAACCAACTTGAAGATATCCTTTGACTATGCTAGTATACTAGAAACTAAGGTTATGTTGTGGAGAAAAATCGTGAGAGAAGATATCCGACTAGAAGATAACACTTTCAAAAACTTAAACCTAAATAACCTAATTAGGATAATATTGTGCGTGAAAAGCGTAAGAGAAGATATACCTAAGAGAATTATGCGTGGTATGCAAGAAATCGATATTTATCGATAGGCAGAGAGCCAATTATCGAGCCTTGAAACAACGTTTCTTACAACTCTCTATATTGATATTGATATTGATATTGATATATGCATATCGATTTCGGGGAAGCTTGAGAAGTTACCTCTTCCATGCATTTTCACCTCTTGAGCATACCCTTTTCTTACCATTTGCCCTCAAACATCTACAGGGTATTAAAAACCGAGCTTGAATAAGTTTTTGCTATTTGCCACAAATCGATTGTCCAGAAGGGGCCTAAAGTAGAGGCAGGGGCGACGGGTTGCTGCAACGTGTGACTAATTGACATTGACGACTTTTTGCCATTTGGGCCGCTTAGCCACAATTCGTATTGGCCATTCGCATTCCCAACATCTTTGGGCCATAAACTTGAACTCGTTTCAGCTGCAACTGCAACTGCGACTGTGGTGCAATAAACTGTGCTGAGCCACTGCGACTGCGACTGCGGCAGCTAGGCTAAGTTTTATGAGCCGCTGCCTCAGTTGCTGCCTCAGTTGCTGCCACCGCCTGCGGCCATGTTAAATAGCGGAAATGGACTTGGACTCAAAAAAGCATTAGAATTGGTGCCGGCATCTGTGGGCAGCGTTTGCCTATTGAGGTGTTGAAAACGGTCAGAACCTATTCGCTCCCGCGCTTCCCTTCCCACCCATGCTGTTAGCTGACCCTACCATACCCCCCAATACCCCTACTTTTTCAGTGCTCTCTGTGCGGTCTCTGACAGGCAAGCTAATTGCAAAGAGCCATAAAAATGCGCGACATGTTTGACTTTTGGGCATGGCCATATGCTTACACATATAAACAGGAACAAGGGGAGAGAGAAAGAGAGAGAGAGAGAGATAGAGAGGAGGAAGGCGGGATGAGAGAGCGAAATGGAGAGGGAGGGATTGAGTTAAAGATAGAGATAGAGAAGGAGATAGAAAGAGAGAGAGAGAGAGAGAGAGAGATAGAGGGGATAGAGATATGGAGAGATGGAGAGCTAGAGATGGAGATAGAGAGAGAGAGAGAGAGACAGAGAGAGAGAGAGAGAGAGACAGAGAGAGAGAGAGAGAGAGAGAAAGAACGATTTTAGCATGATTTCAGGTATATTGAAAATAAGCATTAAGCAAGAGTCTTGAAATTCCCAACTGGGAAAACCCCAGAGCTCAGCACCGAATTAGGGTATCGATACTAATCGATACTTTTCGATTTAGTCCCCAGGAGCCATCGATAATTTAAAGTTAACAAGATCTGGGATATAAGCAGAGTTATGTTGAAGTCTCTGTGATTGGACAGACATGCAGACAGATCGACTCGGCTGTTAACACTAAGCAAGAATATATGCCTTCTTATACCTATTACATATTTCGACACATAACCAATATACCCTTTTTAACCAATTTTATTTGTTAGAGGGTATAGAAATGTTGGCGCAGCTAAGAGAGACTTTCGCCAAGGAAAGCTGCCCCTCAGTAGAGATTTAACAATATCAAGAGTTATGGCTAATCCTATGTGCCATAGTTATCCCCAGCTTAACCCCCTTAGCCCCCTCTCGAGTTGCTTACCCCGCTTGGCCCCTCTGCAGCCATCGTGTTTTTGGCACACTTGTTGCACTCGTCCAAGCTCAACTCTAACGTCTGACAAGACTTGGCCCGCTTCTTGCCTTCGCATGTGTTAAATTCTAACGTATGACAAACTTTTGTTCACTTTACCCTTACCCCACACCCCACACCCCGCCCCCCTTCTTCTCTTCACTTGGCTATGTCTCAAGTATCAGTCGCTTAATTGGCATCAAATCGCTTGCATATTTCAAACAACAAAACAAAACGAAAAAAAAAAACAAAACAAAAAGAACGCGAAGCAACAGCAGCCAAAGACACATCAATACAATGGGCCAATTCTCTAGATGCTTTGCCTCAAACCCCCCTTCTGCCTCTTTTCCCTTCTCTACCCATCCCCCCCTCCTCTCTCCGCTGGCCGTTCGATCGCTTGGAGAATTTTTCAAAGTCCAATGCGCGTTAACAAAAATCCTTTTGAACATGTCTGTGCTCCTAATCAAAATTCCAAAAGTCATGAGTTCGGCGCAAGGCAAACCCGCTCTCTGCCCTTAAATCCCCCCCTCCGAATTTCCCCTCTTACCCAGCAGCTTAATGACTACTGCATGAAATTCTTAAGCCAAGTTTTTGGCTCACAAACAACGCGCCGCGACTACCACAGGGGGATAAAAAGGCTGGAAAGAAAAAAACAGGAGACGAAATGGATTTCTTTAATTTATAATTTATTGATCTTACCGCAGTATCGCAACTGTTTCTCTTCTCGTTGTTGTTGCTGTTGTTGTTGTTGTTGTTGTTGTTGCTGTTGTTGTTGTGCACAACACAATTGCTCATTAGCTGTGCATGCATTAATCAAAGTGCCAGCCGCTCTGGCACGTTGCATGCCACTCGCGAGACTGCCTCAAGGTCGGGCTGTGGCCCCCAATTAACGCCCCCGCCCGCACAAATATAGCTCCAACTTATTATCAAACAGCTAATTATCAACACATTTGATAAGCAGCCGAGATTTGGCAACGGAAGTAGCTAAACTTTTGTTAGCCCCTAGCCCCGGCCACACCTCCAACAAACAACAAAAATGTTCTAGTTACGAGAAGCCGACTAAGAGTTACCCTATAACCAGCTCAGAGCTCATACTTAAACATAAGTTTCCTCTTACAACAGCCTGTCCCTCATTATGAAATATGAAATGAAATAAATCTGTATTGTCCGATTGTTGTGAAACTTGTATTACTTCAAATCATGGGAATACCCCTAACATTGTAGCTTGTGGAAAATATAATCCAAAAGTGAAATAATTGTCCTGTATATATTATCAACGATCCTGTAAGCTTAAGTCGCTGTCCATGTCGCCTAAAATTTCCGTTATATTCTAATCGATATTTGTCGATTTGACACCAAAGAAGCAAATATCAAAGAAACATCCCAAGGAATGCCCTACGCATTCAATTTGTTGATACAAGCTCTCAGATACATTCGATATTTATCGATTTTCTTAAAGAGGTCACTTTTCGCTCAATGCATGCTATATGCTAATCGATATATATCGATTTGACAACATAAAAGAAGATATCGAGCAACGTTTAGCTAAGGGATAGCCTACTCATCAAATTTGCTGCTATAATCTCCAAAATATAATCGATTATTTTGATCGATTTTCGGCGATTATCGATATAGAATTTTGTTATGTGAGTTAGCAGAGATCAAGAGAGCGATCTCCGAGATAAGCTCAAATGACCTGCGATTGGAATCGATATTTATCGATTTGGGGAAAAAGCGTAGCTCTAAAGATCTTAGTGTCCAGAGAGGAAAAGAAAGAAATATTGATATTGGTCAAGTTGTTGGTCAAAGATTCATATACTTTATGGTCATATACCCAGCACCTACTAAGACCCCCTTTAAGCTACGCTTAACGCCAACAGGGTATTAAAAGAAAACCAATTTCGATTTCACATCAAAACCAGCAACGCCCCCAAACAACGCCCCAAAGCAACTACCGACCAAGTGGCCCAGACGCAGCCTCAATCTGCGGACTCGGCCTCCAACTGCAGCTCCAAGTGCAGCCTCATCCTTGGGTCCATTTCACAACTGTTTGTTCGCCTTTTGCTGCGTATCTGCGTAGCTGCAACTGCAACGCAACAAAAAGTGATTAATTTTTGATATTGTTTAAGAGATAAAGTGAGAAGGAGATGCTAGAGCGAGAGAGGAAGGGGAAGGCGAACCTTTCACATGCCTCTGCAGGTGCCTGCGTCCGACTGCGCAGACGAAGGGCGAGACTGAAACAGGATACGAACTGGCCGCAGGTCTCGGCCCAGAGAATTGAGAGACTCGCTGGTTCCTCAAGCCAAACTTCTCTCTTCTCTTCACCTCTCTTCTCGTTTCTCGTCTCGTCTCGTTTCTCGTCTGTCTGCCAGCTATCAATCAGCTTTTGACATTTTTAACCGGAATTTCTTGAAAATTTATTCGATTTTAAATTAAAAAATAAAAAAGCAAGCAACCAAAGCATTCGATAGAGAAATGAGCGGAATTCTGATCCTGATTCAGTTCGAGTTCGAGTGGGGCGCCTAAGCATTGAGTGAAAAGCAATTTCGGGAATTTACATAAAAATCGTTTAACGAGCTGTTCTCCTGTTGTTTATGACGAAACGAAGAAAACAAATCAAATCAAAATAAAATAAAGAGACTTTTAAATGGCAATTTAATGAACTCAAAATCCACGAAATGAATAAACAAATCCCCCAACAAAAAAACAAAACAAAACCGAACCGAACCGAACCCAAGCCCAAAAACTCGAAAACCCATCAAAATTCATTTGCACTTCGCGGCGCGCAGCTGTCAGACGGAGAGGAAGCTGAAGAGTGAAACATTTCGAAGGGATTCTTAAGCTGCTTAAAACATCAGTTGATTGCGGCTGATTAATCAGAGTGCGAGCATTTAAGCTGGCAATCAAGCAGAGCGAGGGCGAGAGCGAGAGGGAGAGTGAGAAAGAGACAGGGGGAGAGAGGGAGAGAGATGGACGACTTGCGTGTTTATTTCGCCCATAAAAGTGTCATTTATCAATTTTGGGAACGCGAAGAAAAATCTCTGTGTGTCAGCCACACGCAGCACCCTCTCTCCCTCTCTCTCTCTCTGACTCTCACTGTCTCTCTCTCACTCTCTCACTCTCACTGTCTCTCGCTTCGTTCGCCACCTTTCGCGTAGGCTCTGCTGATAGATTTAGCTTAATTGGCCGCCTTTTTAATGTTGTGACATCAATCAACAGACACTCATTGTCTTTGATTTGTTATTTGATTTGGTTTCCTTTGGCAGAGTATTCCAATCTTGTCACGAAATATGTGACGCATTATTATACATATACTCCTGATGCAACAGTTGAATCGAGATATATATAAATACTCTCAGTTATAAAACTAGGTAAGAACTCCATTCTATGTTGCTGGCATAACAAGGCCTGGCCTGGCCTGTTGAACTGATATATATTGCTATGACTATATACAGAGTATATATACTCTGATACCGATACATAGATGGCATACTAATGAACTCGAACTGGTACAGTGAAAACTCGCTTGGGCGGAAAGCGAACGTCGGCTAATTCTCGGTAAACAGGCAATGGGCTTGAGCTGATTCTCAATGTTTCAGAGGAGTTTCAAGAGGAGTTTACTTCCAGTAGGAGAATCTGTTAGAAGTCGTTTTCACTTAACTCTAATGAAGTTTGAGATACTTTTGATATCTGCCAGTGTATACAATATGCGGCCAACTCTAGCCAAGCAATTTCTCGAGCTCTTCTTAATGCTCTTCTCGTCGTTTTTCATTAATTTTTATGTTGAAATTTAATTCACGCTTTTTCATTTTTGTGCTCTCCACAAAGATCGCTTTTCCATTTCTAGCTCGGACCCTACTTTAGCATACTTTATTTCCAATTGGAATTGGTTGACCACACGACAAGTGCTGGCTGCCATGGGCGGTCAGCTAAGAGGGGGGGATTAAGGGGCGCGGCACTAAGCTCAACCACAACACCATTAGTCGTGCAAATGGATTACTTTTGCTCTTGGGTCAACAAAGCGCACACACGCATGAAAATAAACTCTGATAGCGATACAGCTACAGATACAGCTACAGCTACAGATACATATACAGATACATATACAGCTACAGATACAGATACAGCTACAGATACATATACAGATACATATACAGCTACAGTTACATATACAGCTACAGATACACAGGCAATGGTATCCCTTTGCTGTCGCTACATCAACCCCATGCCTCGAATCTAGCTATTTTTCGATTTGTGTCCTAGACAAACGCATCGAATTCGTGTCAATATTTGCATTAATTCAGTTCTCTCAGCTCCACTCACGCATCGAGCATTTGCTGGACGACAACCAACAGCTGCTGTGCCAGTGTGTGTTCTGTGTGTGTGTGTGTGTTTGATGTGTGTGTGAGTGTGTGTTTTGTGTGTGGTCACAGTCACGTTCCAGGCACTTAACAACGCCTATGGCCCCAGTGAAGCGCCCGCTTTGCGGTGCCAAATGACTTTTATTAGTAAACTGACCCTAGAAAAAGTTTTGCAGCAAGCGTTAAAAAACCCACAAAAAATATATATATATAAGTTGGAAAAACAATTTATCATACATTATACCCCAGCACACAAACAGTGTGCACAGAAGTTGGGTAAATGTTTAAAAAAAAACCCCGATGCTGGACTTGAAATACCCAGCCTAAGTAGGGTCTATTCTCTAAGGATATCTTTCGCAATTGAACTGGGGCATTGTCAAGGGAACGCCTGCCAAATTTGATAAGTGATCTCTTACGAGCCTTCGACACGTGTACTTTATTGCACCTCTCAATTTGCAACATCTCAACTCTTACCTATAAGCATGCATTCTCTATATCCTCCATTTTTTCCTCCTGGCGGAAATGGAGTTCAAAGATTTGTTGGATGACGTTTCGCGCTCAAATACATTTCACACTTTTTGCAGAATCCAAGCTTCTTCGGTGGAAATGATTCAAGCAGAAGCTCTTCAGTAGAGCTTAATGAGTTCGTGATTCAGCGATTCGGGAAGTTCCACCCGCAACGGTGGAAACTTTGCGGAAAACGTTTGCATGCAACTTTTTTGTTTATCATCCGATCCACCTCAAACTCTGGTTGGCAAATGCGTGTCAAAGGCTTAATAAAGATTCCAATTTTGCACGAACGTGTACTTAGTGGAAAGGAATCTTAAATTCTGAGCACAAAACGTTCCACGGGCAAGGCCGGGCAATGTCCGCTAGTCCCTACTATTCAAGCTGGGCCTGCCAACTTTGTTATGTGATCTCTCGCATGCCTTAGACACATGTTTCTTAGTGAACTTTTCAATTTGCCGCACCTTAACTTTTCCTCTTAGACATGCTTCTAATTATATTTAATGCAGGGTATCTCTCAGTTGTGCTTTGTTTTCAATGTAGCCCTGCTGCTTGTTTTACTTGTTTTCGGCTGCTTTGGCAACTTTTGCCGGTTGGGTCACAACTTTTTACCTTGTTGTGGTCGCTCTGCTGGCCCAGCTCGACCTCAACCCTAACCCCACGACCGCCCCCCCCCCTCCTTCCCCCTTTCTCTGCTACTGTACTTTGAACTCTTGCAACTTTTTTCGTGCATAATTTTTCATTTACAATTTTGTTGTTGTTGTTGTTTTAATTTATTTCAATTAGCAAACGAATTTGTGTTGGGCTGCACGACTGGCACATGGCAATGTCTGTGCAGTCGATACCACGCCCCTGTGCAACATCCGCTCCCTCGCGCCCTCCCTTTGTAGGGGCAGACACAAATATCACGCATACGACGCGTTGCTATTGCTCTGCATTCTTGTCAGTTGTTCTTGTTGTTGTTGTTGTTTCGCTTGATTTTATGGCGCGTGACAATTGTCCACAGTTTCCGCCGCTGCCCCTCAACCAATCCCCCCTACCTTCCACTCCGACATTCCCCCCTTAACCCCCTCGCACACACACACACATTTTATTGTGCTGCAATTGCATTTAAATTTTGCCAACGCATTTTTTAATTAACGTTCCAACTGGCAACGTTTACAACTGGCTTGTGCTGTGCCTTTCTGTTTGTATTGTGCTGTTCGTACCCCATGCCGCATGCCCCATTCAACTATTTAAAATGCATTGTGCCCATTGGCTTTTGTCATTGGCACACGTAAATCCATTGAAGCATGAACAACGAAATGAAAACCAAATGAAGATTCAGCCATGGATGAGCACCTAGCTGAGCTCTGGCTCTGGCTCTGGCTTTGGCTCTGTTAGGGACAGCTCTCGAGATATATTTTTGAATATTTCAGCCAGCTGAGCAAAGCATTTTTGAATGTCCCGACTCTCATGATTCGTTAAACTTTGCTCAACAATTTTTGTTTGAACAGTACACGAAAAGTCTATGTGTGTGTGTGTGTGTGTGTGTGTGTGGGCGGCAAAGGATAGGGATCTGACACTGAGGCAAGGTCCAGGGGATATTTTCTGCATTGTTGGCACAAAAGATATGTTCATACTGCAAGCACAATTTGGTATGCTGCAGGTAACGAGAAGAGTTGGACGACTAACATAAAAGTAGCTGTAGCAAGTGTGGCAAACGCCTGACGACAGCTCGAACGGAATCGAGAGCGTAGCCCGCATCGGGAGCCTTTTGTTGTTTGTCCAGGCTCTGTCCAAATATTAAGCTCAGGCATGACGCAAGCAAAACTCTGGCGGCAGATCAAAAAACAACACAATGCCACAAAACAACGACAACAAATAATAAAATATGCTCAGCAACGACAAGACAAGACAAGTGAAGATGAAGTTCTGTTGTGGAAGTTGAGGATTGAAAATGAAATGAAATGAAATATTTTATGCTCATAACATAATGACACCAACTTCAGAGCCAGAGCTACTCATAACAAGACATCCAGGCGGGGGCAAGGCAGCCCCCAAACAGCAAGCGCCAAAATGTTATAAAATGGTGTTGTATATGATTATGATGAGGCAGTCAGCCAGCGAGTCAGCCAAGCAGCGAGCCAGCCCCCAAAATGTGTGAACGAAGCTGCAAGTTTATGAACTACTAAGCAACATCTGCTGCTGGCTGGCTGGCTTCGGAATTGATTCAAGTGCCCCGACAAAACGCGACGCGTCTCATAAAAAAGACATCAATTCTGACTTTGTTTGAAATGTACAAAGTGTGTGCGGCTGTGCACGACTTGGGCGATACCCTGTGCGCACTAGACTCGAACGTTGAGGGAAGTGTGTTGAAAAAGAGAAGATGCAGCATTCCTCAGCATTGTTTAAATATCTCTCTTACATTATGTGAAGACTGGAAACCCAGAGTATATTGTCGTAGTTCGGTTCACGGTTCGAACCAGGCTCTGAAGCTAGTTTTCCCCATGCTCGACCCAATGCAACCCTTTTTTGGTAAGATGCGTGGCAACAGGGTATAATAATTCCATAAGGCGCGGCATATAAAACTCCGAAAACGAAGTCTTGAGTTCATTAACAAATTGATACAACAAAATGCTGTAATTATCGCGTAGAGAAACGAAGGCCAAACAGAAGCAACAGCAGCTGCGAAGTGGCAAGGGGAATAGCAAGTGGAGGAGGAGCAGTGGCAGTGGGGCAGGGGTAGGGGAAGGGGCAGGGGCAAGTTCCACATAGCTCGAAGCTATTTTCAGCAGCGTTCAGCAATTAAACACTCGACTCGAACTGAAGCTGAGAATTGTAAGGCTGTAGAGGATTTTGCTGCTGTTGCGGGTTTGAACCTTGTTTTGTGGCTTCTTCCTCTTCGCGTTTTTGCAGTTTAGCTGTTTGCCATTATGGTTTATAATTATAGGCGCTGGAATGCTGGCCAAAGTGGGCGTCAGAAGAAAAAATAAAAAACTGACTTGGATGTTCTTTTTCTTCTACCCAGTTCTTATTTAGTGTCTTTGTGTGTTGGCTCGCAACGCCCACTGTGCGAATAGGCACTTGAGGCCGTTGAAGAGTGGGTTCTATATGAGATGCAAACCTTCAGATACCAGAGCCCAGAGCTACCGCATTTAGAAGTAGCTCTGGAGAAATAAAAAACAAGAAAAGAAAACGGGCTTTGCTCTTCCACAGAAACATGAAATGGCACTGAGACACTCGAGTAGTTGCCCACTGATAAGGAATGGAAAAGAACAGAAAAAGAGACCTGAAAATCACAATGAAAATGACATGAAACGGAACGGAACGGAACTCTAAGCCTTATAGACGAGCTCTTGACAAAAAGTTATGTAAATGTTGTACTAAAGCGCAAACAAATTCGTTGGAAAACAATATAAATGCGGCAAGGCTGGCGCTGAAAGGTGTGTGTGCGTGTGCGTGAGTGTGTGTGTGTGTGGAGCTCAAGTGCGTGCCACAAGCAACAACAACAACTACAACAACAACAACAACAACAACAGCAACAACAGCAGCGTCAGCAAAGGCAACGCCTGATTAATTTTAACTGATAAGCGCGTCATTTGCCTTTGTTTGCCTCCGTGATTGTTGTGCGTGTGCGTGTGTGCGTGTGTGTGTGTGTACATTGTGTGTAGGCTGTTGCGCAGGCGCAAACATTTACCAGGTCATACGCCCCAACACACCGCACATACACACCGCACACACACACACCTGGTACATTCTTTATCTTTATCGCATGTTTTTACTCATGTTGTTTGTTTTCTGTTGATGAAACGTCGCAGCGCAGTTGCCGTCATCAGAGCCACGTTCAAGAAACAATTACAAACATAAAAGCGGCCATCAGCGGACCCATCAGCCATGCCCCCGCCCCAACCCCCCAATCCCCAGCTCCCAGCTGCCAGCCACAACCAGGCCAAGTGCCCAGCGATAAGCATCGCGCCAGCAGCGGCTGGCTTTTGTCTTCTCTGTAGTTTTGGGACACGTCGCGCAAATTTCGGCGTAAATTTGTTGCGGCCGCACGTCCTAATCAAGTTGTAGAGCAGCAACTAAACAGTTGCAAGCTGCAGGCACAGATTTGGCTCGGCTGCGGCGCAGGAGGGAAGTTGCAGCTAATCGCTTGCAGCTGCAACAGCCGGAAACGGCAGCAGGGTTGTCAGCTTTTGAGCAGAAAAAGGAAGTTAATTACTAACTAAATAACGAAAGGCCGAGATATACCCGCTTTTATACTATATAGAAATCGGCCAAGATTTTTCACCCTCATAACTCAAACAAAACTCATCCCAATTTCTTAAGCTTCACGGCTTTTTGTTCATGGTTTAGCCTAAAGATCAATTTGGCATCTGTATCTAAATCTGCCAACATTATTTTTTGTCGAAATTCATGTGAAAAGTGTACAAATATCCTATAAAGATATATGTCAAAACATCTCACCCCCACACGGTCCAATCCCATCCTAGCTCTTACGGAATAGGCTGTGCGTTGATCACCAATCAGTCAGTCAGTTAGTCAGTCAATCAATCAGTCAGTCAGTCAGTCAGTCAGTCAGTCAATCAGTCAGTCAGTCAGTCAGTCAGTCAATCAGTCAGTCAATCAGTCAGTCAATCAGTCGGTCAATCAGTCAATCAGTCAGTCAGTCAGTCAGTCAATCAGTTAGTCAGTCAGTCAGTCAGTCAGTCAGTCAATCAGTCAATCAGTCAATCAGTCAGTCAGTCAGTCAGTCAGTCAGTCAATCAGTCAGTAAATCAGTCAGTCAGTCAATCAGTCAGTTTTATTTATAGAGATAGATGCTTCCCACTACTTTTTGCTCTCTTAAATATACCCAGTTTTTTCCCATTTTCAATCTATATTAAATGTCCAGAATTGAGCCAGAAAAAGCCAAATGGGCAACACTGTCAGTCAGCACACACACACACATACACACACACACACACACACACACACGCACACAGATTGCGGGGCAGCTACACATAAACATAATTTAGCTGCAGTTGCCACATAAACTGCAGCAGCAACCTTTAAGTTATGAGCCCAACGCGCTGGCAGCCGCGAGTTCATTTTGCAATTATAGACAAGAAACTGAACCCCCTTGCCACTCTCCCCCGCTACCCCCGCTACGATAAACCTCTGGCATGCCCCTGCGCTGCTCCTGTTAGCTGCACCTGCTGCGGCAGGCAACGCAGCGCCTTGTCGATCGTTCGGCTGCACCACATAAATTCCGCTGAACTTGCAGCGCTTGGATGTTGCAGCAGTTGCTGCTTCTGCTCTCGGCTGCTGTTGTACTAATTTATGGCTTGCTGCTTGAACGATTGACTGACGGACTGACTGACGGACTGACTGACTGACTGACGGACTGACTGACGGACTGACTGACTGACAGGGGGCAAGTTATTTGCCTGTGTCTGGGCCATTGGGCTGGCCATGTTTTTGGAATCTGCGCTGTGGCATTTTGCTGGCGTCCAAAATTGGTTGACAACGAGGCACGAAATCGGCGCTGAGGCTGGGCCAAAAACGATAAGCATCTTACAGATACTTTTTGGGCACGCATTGACGAGCGTGCATCTGAAAGATACTTTTGCGTACTTGCTGCCATGCCTTAAAACAGCTTGCGGCCCGCACTCGTGTAATTTGCGCCTGGCTGCCTGCTCTGCATATAAATGAGCTGCATTCTCGCCTAAGAAAACACAAACTCTCAGATACTTTTGTATCTTGCTTGGCTTGGACAGCCGTCAAATCCTTTAAAACAACTCCGAAAAATTCAATTAAATTTATGATTTTGCATAAATAACTCGCTTGCGATACATTTATATCTAATGAATGCGTTCGGCTACAGCTCAACCGCAAATTAAATCAATTTCAATGGGCTTAAAGTCAAAGTTGAGATACTTTTATGTAGGCGGCGCCAGTTTGAAAAAACGAATGAGCTACCCGTGCGTGTGTGTGCGTGTGTTTGCCACTGGTTTTTTAAGGCTTTTGTGGTTTTCAAATTTTGATGAATGACCCGGAAAATCAAATGCATGCGACTGAAAAACTCAAGACTCAAATCCAAAGACTCGAGCCCCAAGCCCCTCTCGAGTTCATTAAATTCTGAAAAAATATACATAAAATATGCAAAGGCGTGCCAGGGCCAAAGAGATTATCTAGAAGAGAGGCAACTGACTTTTAATATATGATAATTAATTCATTATCGATGCTGTGACGTGAACAGACAGACAGAGAGACATAGAGACAGACAGGCAGACAGACAGCACAGAGATGGGGCGCAGGACAAGGCTGACAAGGATTTCACTTGCAATTAAAACGAACAAGACACAAAAATTGCCCAGGCCACAGCCACAGCCACAGCCAAAGCTGAAGCTGAAGCTGAAGCCGAGGCTGAGGCTAAGCAGGCAGCCTCAACTGGCCAGGTTAAGTCCAGAATCCGGGCAACAGGCAGTAGCATTCATTCATTAAAGCGCGCGCCCAGCTGTGAGCGCCCAGCTCGACATGGACTAAAAACTGATTATCTGCATATAAGCTAACTAAAAATCACAGGACGCAGAGCGAGCGAAAAAAAAACAAAAAAAATAATTGCCCAGAACTGTTTAACATATCAGAGTGGGAGATAGGAGAGGTATGCCGTGAGACGAGGAGGGGTGGAGAGGTAGCGAGGGTAACTCCAAGTCGAGTGAGTGTTTTATAAAAATTCAACAACATGTCATTGGCAACGGCGTCGACGTCGTCGTCGTCGTCGTCGTCGTGGCC
This sequence comes from Drosophila kanekoi, assembly GCA_037075305.1. NCBI lineage: Eukaryota > Metazoa > Arthropoda > Insecta > Diptera > Drosophilidae > Drosophila > Drosophila kanekoi. The sequence continues at coordinate 13,285,283 of JBAMCE010000141.1, forward strand.
CAGTGCTGCAGGCACCCTCAATGTCGAAACGTTGCCTCTCCTGGCTGTCTGTCTGGCTTGCGAGTGTGTCTGTGCGCCTTCCTGTGCGACTTTGACTGCACAGGACATGGACGTGGACATGTCAATGTCTGTCTGGCTGTCTACTCGCCTGCCCATGGTAACTCTCTGATCCATATCGTTAAAAGTTAACGCTTTAGCGGACCTTAACATGGCTTTTAGCGTTAATTAACAACGAATTTTTTCAGAATGCAAAATGCAACAACAGCTAACAACGGCAACAAGCAACAACAACAGCAACGGTCGAACAAGTACACAGAATGTTAAGTGACAATCAGCTGATAAGCCGCAACAACAGCAACAGCGACGGCAACGGCAACTGCTGTAGGCAACAGCAAACACGATAAGCCAAAAAGTTAAATAAATATAACGTCGAAATTCAATGAAAGTCACTGAATATCACATGCGAGCTCGTTGTAACAGTGAGAAGCACAGCGAACGGCTGCAAATGTTAAGCCAAATAGTGCCAAATGGTGTCGATGTTGTTGAAGGAACTGTAGCAGTAGAAAGCGCAGCGAACTAGACTTGATAACAAGGTTAACAGCGTGCAGAGTGCAGAGTGTCAACAAAGATTATCAAATTACTTAAACTGTTAAAAGCGCAGCAAAAAGCCCAATGCTAGGCTGAACGGCTTGTGAACTGTTGAACTATTGCTGAAGTAGCGCAAACAATATGTTAGACAATTTAACAGCGCTCACAACAAGTAAAGAGAGCCACGTTAAAGTGAGAAGCGCAGTGAAAGGCGCTCAATGTTAATCATAAGAACTGTTAACAAAGTCAATGAAGAGCTATAAGAGTGAGAACAAAAGTGATAATCGATGTCTGCAAAGTTACTTTAACATAACTCTGAATGCCACAGATAACTGTAAAGGCAATAGAAAGCTCTGTTAGTTGCACTTAACATAGCTTTAACAGCTATCGATATAAATAATAAAACTAGAAAGCATTGTTTGTTTTATGTTATTTGATCTGATTTTATTCAAGCAAACTAAAAATTAACAAAATTGTTTAAACATTTCTTAGATTAAACTAAAAGATACAATTATATTCGATTGTTATATACACACACATACAGATGGCGACAAACCGGACTGCGCAGTCGCCGTATCTGCGAACTAAACTGTGGATCAACTTAAACATAGACTAGACCATTAATTTAACTAAGCTAATTAGCTTCAATGGAAGAGTGCACATAACGCTACAAAAGGAAGCACTTGGAAAGTGTTGAATTGTTGCAATTGCATAACTTAAGCGATAATAGTTAAAAAATTGGATGATTTTTGTTTTTGTTTTTCTGGAAGGCAAGTTCTTTATCATCTTATGAATGTCTAGGAAGCACAACTTTCGAGTTGAATTCGATATAGATATATATATATATATATATTTATTTACAAAGAACCGTTCGTTCACATCAGCTGTTATCGATTGTCTGTTATCGTTCATCGTTCATATTCGCATACTTAAATATTAAATCACAGTGGTGAGATTTGTTTTTCTTTTTTCTTTCATTTTTTCTTATACGTTTTTTCGACGTTTGCCGAAATTGGGTTCAGAACCGCAACGCCTGCAACAGCCAAGGGGAGCCTGAAGAGACTCCCGATATATCTATATATAAGTTTTGGAGATCCTACGTTGAGTTCTATCTGGGCGGGCAGAAGCTAAAGTAGGGGAAGAGTTGACAGTGCAGCGAATAGAAGCGCTTGGGATCGGCCTTCAGATCGAAGCCATCCACCTTGATCACATTCCATTGGTTCTTCATGTGCGCATAGCTGAAGGATACCTGATCCTGGAACGTATCCGAGCGTATTAGCTCCATGGGCTCCAAATGCGAGTGGAAATTGTCGACCACGGTCAGCGGTACCTTCAGCAGATGCTCTGCAGAGAAACAGAAAATAAACCAGAGAAGGGAAACAGTTAATATTACGTCTCAGCGGACTCTGCCCGTTGCTGCCAGCCACTCACCTATGATAAAGCCCATTGTGACATCATCCGGAAAGCGTATCTTGTCGCCGATGCTAATGAATTTGCCACCACCTGCTATGGGCAGCATCTTCAGAGTCAGGGCGCGGCTGAGGCAGAAGCCAGCGCCGCCAGTGGCAAACCAAAAGGTGATCTTCTTGTTGGTCGTCGTGTTCTTCTGCAAAGGGGAGAAGATAAAGGAGAAGTTAACGGAAGAGCTGTATGAATGAGCTGGGCAAAGGATAAACACAAATAAAAATCCATAATGCATACTCTGTTTGTAAGAGGAACAAAGGGGTATACGGACTGTGTGCAAGGATTGAACTCTCGCAGCTCGAATTCGGCCTACAGATTCCTAATAAAGTCTTTGTTGTCCTTGAAAGTTATTAAGGTTCGATATGCTCTAAATATACATATAAAAAAGCTACTTAAAGCCAATTCCCTTCAGCCAAACCCCTTGCAATTGATTTTTAGTTGCTTTTACACATTGAACAGAGTATTGTTTAGTCGTTCACAACCGTTTCCAATCAGTTTGGCACCATCTCAGCGCAAATTGTTGCCCAAAACTTAAGAAACTGGTCCAAAAAATTAAACCAAAGAAAATAAACTTGATTAATTGACCATGTAAATGGGACATGTGCGTTGAGGAAACTTAATACGGATACCAAACCAAGCCCAGACCCAAAACCGAAACTAAATCGAATACCGAAAAAAAGTATGGAGACTCGACAGCAGCGGCTCCTCGTGACCTAATGAAGCGTTAAGTTTTTGGGCTTTCAATTAGTTTGTGGCAAGGTTCAGGCTCGGCACTCGATTCGCCACGGCGCTGTGTGGCATGCGGCCAGCCTACCCAAACTATTGGGCCATGCAACAACAGCATGCATTGCGGGATCAGCTGGCCATATTTCAAATGCCCCAGCAGCCAGTCGGATTGAATTGGGAACGGGATCAGAGAGAGACGGAGAGCGGGTGATAGGGGAGAGGGGGAGAGAGCCAGCGTCTGAGCCAGATCATATCGGTTATTAATGATAGCCTCCGCTGGCAGCTGGAAGCCAAATGGCGGCATAGACAAATGGCCACAGTCGGGCGCATAAATAATGCAGCCCGTCCGCACAGGAGAAAGGCACAGATCGCAGCTATATACCCAGAGCTATGGACATGGCCATAAACACAGAGTCATGTAATTATGTGTATTGGAAAATATGCAAAAATAAAATGAAAACCAGTAAGCTCTAGGCGAGAATGCGCGACTAGTTGTTACCCTGTAACTAGCGCGGAGCAGGGAAACTTTGCAGATAACTTGTCTTTGTCGCCCGATTGTTATGATGTATTTAGACCTCACGGTTATCAAAGCTATATATCTTTCATATGTTCAATTTCGGAAGGAGAAAGTTACTCGAAAATTTAAAACGTAAACTACATTTATGATACGCAGATCGTTGGACCAAGCTCTTATATTCTCAAGTTTCTTTCAAAATCGATATAAACTATTGAAAGCAGCTATCGAAAATATATCAATATCAAGTCTCGTATACCCACCCTTACCATTTTCATTCAATACAGGGTATACACGAAAAATATTAATAACAGATATTTGCACTTACATTATCCAAGTGTATCTCCAGCGGCGAGGATATGCTCGGCTTGCCCAGATACCAGTCCACACTGGGACTATACTCGTCCAGCAGCTTCACCAAACGGGGCACATTGACATAGTTGTCATCGTCGAAGTGACAGAACCATCTGGAAAGAAAAGAAGAAATCAGTTTGTTATAAAAATTCAAGACGAGCAAACAACACACATCTGATTCAATTATACAGTTTTTCCCCAAAGTATTTACAAATATCTTATTTTGCTGTTTGTTCTAATTAAACATCCAAAGATGGAGCTGACGCTGGAGCAATTGGCACGCATCGCGCTGGGCGTGCCGGAGATGAATCATGTGAATGTGGCCGTGCTGCACAGCCTGCTGGATGCGCTGATGAAGAAGCTGGCCTGCCAGCAGGATCTGGTCACGATCGGTGGCTTCGAGGGCAAGTGCTTGGAGCGTTTGCTGGAGCGCTCGAAACTCTCGCCGCTGCCCTTCGATGTGGCCACAATTGAGCCCATTTCCACGGAGCTGGCCAAGGTGGAGGCCATGGAGCAGCGTCTGGCCACGCTGGAATCAAAGATGAATGCGCATTTCCAGCAAATACGCATCTGCAACAAGGTCAACACGAAAAAGTATCACAAACAGCTGTGGGAACAGTATGCTTCGCCCTGTGAGGATCTGTGTACGGTTTGCGATGAGGACAACAAAATTGCTTGCAGCCTGCTCCAGAATATGGACTTCATGAAGAAGCTGTTGCGACGCATCGCCTCGCCCATTATCGATATGGTGGAGCAAATCCAAAAGGAACTCGACAAATTCTACGAAACTCTGCGCGAGTTTCTGCGCAAGACCGAGGAGCTATTCGAGCGACTCGAGCTGGTCAAACAGTGCGTCATCGAGATTGAGAATCTGCGCGAATTGGTCAAGGAATACAATCTGACCTTCATTGGCACCATGGAGGAGGTGCAGGACATGCTCGACAGCAAGCTGGACAAGGTCCATATGCCGGCGCTCAAGAAATATATACGCGATCGTTTCGACAATATCGATCAGCGCCTGTTCAAGATCGAGGACAAGGACTCGTGCCCGCGTGCCGCCGGCTTCATCAATACGGGCATCCGTTGCATCTCCTGCGGCAATCAGCGCATCGGCGTCGATGTGGGTCCACTCACCATCGGACCCCTGCCCGATGCCTCCGCCAGCAAAAAGAGTAACATAGCTCCTGCCAACTGTCAGAAGACCTTAGTCTATCGCACCGTGGACAAGGAGCCGACGCTGATGGTGCGTGTCCAGAATTTGGATCTCAATGTGATTGCCCAGCGACTGAATCGCACCAACAACGGCAAGGTATGCAAACTGCCCGAGGCCAATGACACCATTTACGGAGTCCGCAACTCTGCCTTCAACGGCTAGACACACACTCACACACACACACACACACACACACACACACAAAACATACTCGATACCCGACCCCCCCTGCCAATATACACTATTTACGTTCACTCAAAATCGTTACGTTTAATAAAAACTCTCGCGACTCGGGGCTGTTTTCTCCATACAAAAAAAAAAAGTGCACTAATTTAAATTGTAATTACCGGTAGTCGGTTCTTTAGCCCCTTCGGCTGTCCACACACCGCTGCAGCTGGGGATTAGCCGCAGTGACAAACGATCAACCGTATCCGGTAGCCGGCGCGTTCGGCCTAATGATGCCATTAAAATGCAGCCGAGGCTATCGAGCCAACGGGTTCCCCTCGGAGTCGGACTCGAACTCGAACTCGGACAACTAATGGGGTAACATGAATCGGTCATCAGGTTTGCCAACCTTCTGGAGAAATCGACTAAAAGCATTCAAAATTTCCTTTAATAACTCAACTCTGCAACGGCTTTGGTTATCAACTTAAGTGATTCGGGCATAAGTAGCTCTCATTGGGCGCTAAGCAGAGGGAGAGAGGCAGTTGAGGCAGGGGAATTGTCATAAGCTATGATTGGCTACTTGGGAACCTTTAAGTTGGGAATATATTTCTATATAATTTGTTTACCTTATTGTGTATATGTTAAATATATTTATTGTGCTTTATTTTCAGTTATTTTCCGATATGGAATATCCTATTGCTAAACCTGAAGGAATACCCAACGAATGAGTCTTCGGGTAAGTATCCAAGATATTTACAACTCTTTGATTAACCCGATTTTGGTTCTGTAAAAAGTGATGTATCTAGGCAACGATTATTTCTTTAAAATGTCCTAAGAAACCTTATTCGTTATACTATCCCTCATCAAATGTATCTCCAGCAAAAATTCATCACAATTTTCTTTTGAGAAATCAACAGCATTTATTGAACTATGAAAGAATAGAAGTTCTTCATTTATATTACAAATATTGCTGTAATCTGCAGAGTCTTGTATCTATATCTTTATCATAAGCTGATTTCGTTATTGAAAACTTCCCATCTTTCGTTTATATTAACACACATTTAACTCTGAGTTAAGAACTCGCCCAATATATCTATTTCGGCAGTTATTTTCCCATCTGGCACATCTTTAAGGTGCCAAGATTCGACAACATTGAGCAGAATTCATTTGCCCAAGTCTCTATTAAATCTGTTGCCAGATCTATAAACATTTTGCCAGCGGGATGAGTGTAACTCAAGAGTAGGCCCAAGTCGTGGCTGCCCCCCCCTCTCCCACTCTCACCCCCTCTCCCTCACTTGCTGTCTGGCCATTGGATATGGTGAGGAGTTCATAAGTATTCAATATAATCGAAGCGTTTGTTGGCGTCTCTTGGGTAATTTAATATAATTTTTATTGCATAAGCCGCGAGGGGGAGTAGAGGGGCTTGGGGGCAGCGATAGCGGGTAAGGGGTCAGGGCATGGTTAGTGTCTTCACTTTTCTAAGCGCAGAGGCAGCTAAGCTAATCGCAGTTGTGGCATTCATAAATTGCATGTTGTTGTTGCTGTTGTTGCTGTTGCTGTGGCTGCCACATGCGATACCTGTGCGAAACGGCAGCCAAGTTGTTGTTGCTGTTGTTGCCGTTGTTGTTGCTGTTGCTGTTGTTGCCGTTGCCTCTTTAGTCGCTTCGTGTCGCATAAATATGCGCTTTTAATTTCACTTAATTATGTGTGCCGCAATGTGCGTACACTCTGAGAAAAACTCAACACCAAATTCTAGTGTGCAACAAATTTGAATCGATAAACAATAACTTAAGCAGATTTTGCAAATATGAACAAAATGAAGAGAATTGATAATCCTGATTAAAATAAGCGTAAATGTACGCAGAGCAAGAAAATGAATCTTGAACTAAGTACCAAAAAGATAAGACAACAATTTGCCTGAAAAGTTCGTAAAAAGTGCACAAGGCAACTGCAAGGATAATTTCCTTGATTATACAAATATCTTTGTCTTGTATTGAACATAAAACTATTCTTGAAATAAGAACTTTGTTCTCAGCTTAAGAGTTTTCAAGTTTGGCAGCAATTTGTCAACGTTTGTGCCTGATGCGGTAGCAAAACTTGAGCTTGTTTTTCTCTGAGTGTAGCCTCTTCCTTACCAGCCTCTTAACTGCCTTTTGTCACTCCTTTTCTCTTTCCCCCTTTCTCTATCTTCCTCTCTCTCTCTCTCTTACCCCGCCTTTTCTCGCATTTACCAAATTGAAATCTAGCTGGCATTTTATGTGTTTGCCGTCGTTTAATTAACGCGTTCCTCTATGCTTTTTGGCTTCTATTTGGCATTTTATGAAAATGAAAATGTTTTCATTTCGTTTCGGCATATCGAAAACGTTCGATCGTTGGTTTAGTGAAGTGGCGAGTGGAATGTGTAGCGCAGGGGCAGAGTGACAGAGGGAGGGGGAGGGGCAAACGATCGCTGCAGCTGGCCAACAACGTTGGTGGCTCAAATGCTGCTGCGTTTTGTTTGTTTGGTTGGTTTTTGGGTTTCGTCTGTTTATCTGGCATCGCATTGCAGCAGCAGCTGAAGGAGCTGTGCCTTCTATGTGTGTGTGTGTGTGAGACGCAAAACGAGTGCAAAACTTTTTTTGTTGCTCAAGTTAGTTTATTTTTCATGGCAGTTTTCCAATTACTTGAGCTGCTGCTGCTGATGTTGCTGATGTGGGCAGATTTCGAGAGCAACAGCAGCAGCAGCTGTTGCCGGGGCGTTGGCAGCGTCGTCGTCGTCGTCGTCGTCGTGGTGGACTGCAGTCAAAATGAGTTTATGTCTGGAGCCATAATAAAAAATGATTGACGGGGCACTTCGCGAGCCGCCAATGCAGGCAGTCTTAATAGATTTCGCATTAAGAGTGAGTCGGAGTTGGACTCGGAGTCGCAGTCGAAATCGGAGTCAGACTGGCTGATCAGTAAGTTGGCCGGGCACAGTCTGCGTTAAAAGTATTTTGACAGGCAGGCGAGCAAAGGCGGGCGGCGGCGGCGCGCCAGATAAGCGATCGCTCGAAAGAGAGTGCCACAAAAAACAAAATAAAATAAAATGAAATAAGGAAAAGAAATGAAAAGGATGACGAACTGATTTGGTTTCGTTGTGTTTTGTTCTGTTTGCTCTGTTGTCTGGCTTTGCAATTAGCAATAAGTCAGCTGTCAGGCGTCGAATGTATCTTACAGATACATTATTTGCGGATTGATACAAATCAATGTGCCGTGTCAGGGGCTCAACAACAAGATATTTACATTAAGCGGGCACTTAAATCAAACAACAACAACTCGGCTCATTAACAACAATAATAACAATAACAACAACAACTGTTGCTGCAGCAGCAACAGCAACAGTTGCTGCAGTTGCATTCGCTGTTGCAAGCATGAGTCAGAGATTTATGACCGCCAGCTGCGCGCTGTGGCCGTTCATTTTTTTTTTTTTCTTTGTATCTTGCAGATACACAAAAGCGTTTACACGTTTTGCTTTGACACGCTCACTGAACAATTGAAAACAGCGGCGACAATTGAAACGCATTTGTCAGATACGACGACGACGGCGACGGCGACTGGCGACGATGTCGCTGGCGTTATGCCTGACAGGGCAATCAGTGGCTCTGAGAGCAGCAGATACAAAATGTATCTTGTAGCTACACGTCTGGCAAATTGACGCCAATTGTCGTGTGGGCGACTCTAATTGAAATGTAGAGCAAGCGATTTGCCGAACAGCAGCAGCAGCAGCAGCAGCAGCAGCAACATCAACACTCGCTTTCCGCCGGATGTGCAACTGCAGCGACAACTGTTGCTGCTGCAACTTCATTTGCATATGCAGCGAGCGGGAATTGTGCATTTCCGTAGGATTAAAACTAAAGCAGCAACAACTTCAGATTGCGACAATGTCAAGCGGCTGGACCCCTCTCTCTATATATTGGCTCAATTGAATAATTGACTACAGTTTTGTGGCAATTGTTGTTGCTGTTGCTGCCACAAGTGGCAAATAAATGAAATTGATGCGTTGGGCTGCCTGTGCATACTTTCCCTCCAATACGCTGGCAACTGTTGCTGCTGCTGTCGTCGCTTCACACGCCGGCTGTTACTGCCCCTGTGGCCGCAAAAGGAAAAATTTTCTCACAGCAACAACATCTGGTTTTTCACATATGCGACAAAAATGCTTATGATGAGGTTTTCCAAGCCGCAAAGAAAAGCATATTGCATTGCCATAGAGCGCAGCGACAACAACAACAACAACAACAGCAATTAAAATTGTCGCAGCGACGACTTCAGTTGAGCCTCAGATGGATTGGTGCAGTGTGTGTGTGGTGTGCATAATATTGTGTGAGTTGCTGTTGGAAAATGCCACAACTTCCCTGTTTTACCAGCTCCCTCCCTCCCCCTCTCTTCTCTCTCTTCCCCCTGCCTGTTGAACTATTATTTTATGTGGGATTAGCTGCGGGTTGATTGCATCGGGAAAAAGAAAGAAAATAAAAGGGGGCAAGCAAGAGTGTGGCACGTCTGGGAAATAACATTGATGGGGCGCAAAGAGACGTCACCGCAACGAGCAACAAATTCCCACGCACTTTCTTGGCAGCGCCGGCAACAACTGTAGCAACAGCAACAACAGCGGCACCCACCCAAAAGTTGCAGGCAACAATCGTTCAATGTATGTGCAACAACAACAACAACAACAACAACGGCAACAATCAGTTGATGTTGCCCTTTTGTTGTGAATCCTGTTTTTGGTACGCTTTCCTTGGCTCCATTTGGCAGTTGATGCCGTGAATATTACGCATAATACGTGTCGTAATTACAAGAGGGCAGGCCGACAACAACAACAACAACAACCACAACAACAGCAGCAACAACAACAGCAACAAAAAAGGTAAAGAAATGCCGTTATAATGTCCAATAAATGTTGATTACGAAACGTGCCGCAACCAGCTGCACCAGTTACAGATACAAATGCACAGATACAGATACAAATACTCGGATACAGATACATTCAACTATCTGCGTCATGACAAGGGCATGCGCCCGTTTCGCAATTCAGCTAAAAGATACATTCGCACAATGTTCGCTTAGTCGAACGCGGCGACATTTGTTTATTAGGTGTGGCCGCCACACACGGCACGATCAGGCTATACCCAAACACACCCAAGACTAGCACACACACACACACTCGCATGCACACACATTCGCATGCACACACACTCGCATGCACACAGCAAGAGATAAATTAGAACTTGAAACAAATGAATCGAAAAATAAAAAGTTGAAAGCAGCAACAAAAACAAAAGCTTAAACAAGAAAACAATTTAAAGCGTGGAATTTGCGGCCGCTTAATACAAAAACAAGCCTAGTCAGAGACTGGCCGACTAGTAGATACCCTGGAATGCTGAAATGCTTATTCGGGAATACTGGACTGCCTATTCGTAATGTCTAACAAATAAACTAGACTAGTAGATACCCTGTTAACACTTGGAATACTTTTTCGTAATGTCTAAAAGACAAACTCTACTTTAGGCAACGGCTGTGCTTCTTCTTCGCTCTATGCCATACTTCATTTTGTATCTTTAAATAACTTTGGAGTTTGGGAATAAAGATAAAACTAATGGAGGATTCTTCCTTAACAACGGTATTTAAGAGGAAACTTCGATACAAGTTCATAATGTCTTCGAGATTTGCTACCAAAAAGTATATCGCTTATCGATATTTATCGATTGTTGAGAAAATGGAGGGGTTTATATAATCAATCATAATCTGCGTATGATATAAGAGAACTTTACACAAAATTTAATAGGCTCTTGGATCTAAGAACGAACTTGTATCTGAAATCGATAATTATCGATTGTGGAGAAATTGAAGAGCTGTTCAAGAAGAAAACTTCTTTTGCGTATCACATACGAGAAATTGTAACACAATTGGATCTAACACACAGACAGAAGAAGACATTGCTAAATCAACTCGATTGTTGATCCCGATAAAGTGTATATAATGCCTTATAGAGCCGGAATCTGACTTCCTCTGGCTGGTATATAAGCGTGAGCAGAGCTTCATTAAACCCTATTTAAGATATTTTGAATGGGTATAGGGCATATATAAAAACAAATTTATAATAAATCCATATGTCGCAAGAGCTGCAGAGGCGGAGCCGACACCTTATTGGCGCCTCAACATTTGTGTGTGTGTGTGTTATAGAAATTCCTTTAAACCGATTTCCCTGGAGCTCATAATTAATGATTGCATTAAGCTGGCGACGTCGAACTAAGGGGAGGGGAGAGGGGCGAGCGTAACGTTTCAAATGCAGGCTGATTGACGTGCCAGGTCGAGCGGTCAGTTGTTGCCTCTGACTTGCAGTTGTTGTTGCTGTTACAATTGTTGCTGCTGCTGTAGTTGTTGCTGTTGTAATTTTAATTAAATTGCACTAATTGCTCGGCTTTATAATAGACACTCGCCGCGTACTGCAATTAGCCAGTCAGCAGCAAGCAAAAGGCGTCGCTCGTCTTGAGCTGCCGGCAACAAGTTGCTGTTGTGCGCGCCACGGCAACTTTTGCATTGAATATAATTAAAAGAAAGAGATAAAAGAGAAACATGTTCATTCGAACTGCGCTGCTTGATTTGCATTTAATAGAACGGACATCCCGCTGCTGCGACTCAATTTTAGCAGCAACAGCAGCATCAACAGCAGCAGCAACAGCAACAGCAACATGTTGCTGCTGTGCGTAGCAATGGGTCATAAAAGCGCAGCAGCAGGCAACTGAGCGCCATAATTGCCAGTTTCAGTGCACGTTAATTAACCTCTTTCCATATTTTGCCAGGCATTGTTGTTGTTGTTGTTGTTGCAGGGGGGTTGCTGCTGCTGTTGCTGTTGCTGCTTTGCACTTATTCCACAGCAAAATTTAAGCGTTGCCAATCAACGGCCACAGGAAACTGGCTGCGCCCGGCTGTGCCACCTGATACCATTTCATATTGCCTGCAAACAGCAGCCGCAGCAGCAGCAACAACAACAACAACAGCAACTCCTGCCGCAACAACAACAACAGCAACTGTTGCTGCTGCAGCCGCCGCCTCATCTTGATCATAACTGCACATTTAGCTTGGCTGCCATTTATTTTGTTTTATTTTTTATGGACCTGCTGCAAGTTGCTGGCAACAATTTGTTGCCGCTGCTGTGACTTGTTGTTGGCAGCAACTGTTGCTGTTGTTGTTATTGTTGCTGCTGCTGCCGCATTGATTGCATGCTCAGTGCTTTTATAATGACAGTTTCAAGTTCTAAGCCAAAACGGAGCAGTCGCAGGCGGAACACAGAGAGCGAAAGAGAGAGGGCGAGAGAGAGTGCAGAGTGCAAAAGCAACAGCAGCAGCAACAGCAACAACAACAACAAACTTAACCACAACAGCAACATCCTACTCAACGCTCTTCATATTAAGTCGAGGCATGTCCGAGTTGTTCTAGATTTGCTGCCTGCAATACAACAATTTGTTGTTTTTGTTGCTGCTGTTGTTGCTATTGTTGTTGTTGCTGCTGTTGCTGCCAGTGTAATTACAAACGAGCTGAAGAATTTCTAGGCAGCTCCTTTGGGCGCTAGTTGCAGCAGTTGAAGTGTCTTTTTAGCTTCAGCTTTTAGTTTGTTTTTTTCTTGCGGTTTCTTCTTTTTTGCCGGACAAGTTTTGAGTGGCTGCTGCAACAGCAACAGCAACAGCAACAACAAGAGCAACTGCTGCTGCTGCTGCTGCTGCGTCTTAATTGCGCAAATTAGAACGCATCGCAGCTGCAATCGAGGTCCAAACTGGGTGTTTGCTACGCTCTTATAGCCCAACTCGGATGGGTTGGCTGGAATGGATAGATTGCTGTGAGGCCGGCTGCCTGAGATGTTGTTGCTGCTGCTCCTGCTGCTGCGGTTGCTTATTAAAAGCATTAAAATCTACAATTACAATAGCAACAGTCGCAGCAGCAACAGAAACAACAGCAGCAGCAGCAATGGAAGTCATTGCACTGGTCAATGTACGCGCAGAGAAGGAATTTTTGGTCATAAAGCTGGCTAAGTATGACACGGGGGCATGGCCAAAGAGCGCAGTGTTAATGCGCATAATGCTGCATGAAATTGAAATTGAAATTGAAAAGCATATGTGAAGAAGAAGATTGAAGTGCAGAAGCTTATATAGCCTTGGCTTATATAGTCTTGCAGCTGGGGGATATACATATATAATGTTTACCAAGAGATGTTTTAGAGCTTAAAATTCAAAACTAAAATTAAGTTTTCAATATAGATTTCTTGCTTTTACTCACTTTTTGCCGCTCTCGAGAAAGATATCCAGCTCCGCGGACATTTTGCAGCACAGAGCCTTGCGAAAATGGCCCTGCGAACATTTCGTGTTTATAAGATGGCCCTCTGTAAGAGAAAAAGAGACGGAAAGAGAGAGTGAGTGAGAGAGTGAGTGAGTGGGGGCAAAAGAGAATTTGGTAAAGATTGGTAATTAAGCAAAATAACAACGCGCCAACAAGCCACACATGTCCGAGGGGGGGGGGGGGGGGGCGAAGGCAGGGCCGGGGACCAGCAGCCACGTTCTATGTTAATTAACTAAAAGGCCGAAAGCTCATATCAAAGCTCCCCGAAAAAAAAGAAGAGGCAAAGAAAAAGGGAAAACAGTAGCTTGTTAGTCGAGAATGCCGCTCATATCCAGCGGATGCGTTTTGTAGCTCGTTTGACAGACGCCGCCGATAAAGCGGGACAGCGAGACATCGCAGGGAGCGGGGACAATGGCAGACAGTGGCATAGAGGGGGAGAGGGGGATGGGGTAGAAAGGGGTACATATAAAAAGCAAAGCAGCGCAAAAACTTGTGCGCCTTAATTGGATGAAAATTGTTGAAATATTTAAAGCACACACACACAAAGTTTTGGGGAGGGGGGCACTACAAGCAGCAATATCCTTTGTATGCCAGACAGCCAAGAAGAAGCTGAAGCTGAAGAAGAAGCAGAACAATAACAACAACAACAACAACATCAGGCACACATAACTCAAAAAGCGCTCTCGATGCGTGTTTAGCAAAAATCCTTTTTGGCTCTAATCAAAATGCCTCCGAACCCAGCCCAAGTCCGAGTCCCAGTTCCAGAGAGGCTGTGAAACTTGAGATCTTTGCACGTCTCTAGAGCGAGAGAGGGGAAGAGAGAGAGAGGGGGGAGAGAGCGAGAGACTAGGGGTATGCAAAAATGAAATACACTTTTTTATGTTGTATTTCTTTTCTTTGCATCAAAATTGAAATTTGAACTTTTTTTAGTTTTATTTTTTAATTAAAACTCTCGAAACTTGATGCAGCTGCACGCAAAATCGAAGCACGAAAAGGCTGCAATTCAATTAAAATGCGGGTGAGCTGCGCAGGTAAGCACACACACTACACACACACGCACACACACGCACACACACATACGCACAGACACAGCCTAAGCTTATAAACTTTAATCGGTTTTGTTCTCCCGTCAGACAGTGGCCAAGATTAGGCGTTCGCCGGGGCGTGGCCGCGTCGCTGATGTGAAACCAAATTGAGGACAGACACACGGACAAAAAACAAAACTAAAGAAAAGGGTAAGAGGTCGACAGGTAGGTTAACTCCTCAGCCCGTGATAAATATGTTTTAAGGAAACACAATTTTGTTTTTGATATTATAAAGTTTTTTTTTTTTGTTTTGTGGGGTGCGCTGAACGAATTGAAAATCGAATCGAAATGCTAATCGAAATTTTTCGCTGCCAATGCAAAATTTAACTTATGATCTTTCAGTTCCTTTTCGGGCCTATATATATATATATATATGATATATAATATACTCACTTGTCTTCTCCTGATAATAATGATCGTCCGTGTCTGTAAAGAACCAGGTCTGAAAAGATAAATATAAAATGTGTGTGAATATGATATCGCAGCTTAAATGATGTCATCAAATGTTGTAAATAGCGCAAAAGATGAGATCGTCAGATGGGAACAAATGTGTTTCTAGAGCTAGCCGAAGATTGCATACCCTAGCCAGACATTGGCTGATGTGAGATGTAGGGCATAAGAACTTTCTAGTTGAGCGTTTGCTTTCAATTGATATGCATATATATATATATATATATATATATAAATAAGATTTACACAAACAAATTAGATAACGAATCAGATAAAAGCTGAATATATATGATAGAGGAGCTAGATTATAATGAGATTTAGACAGAAGGCTTAGATGCTTATCAAAAGTCCTTAGTTCGACTCAAGGCCTTCGACTCCACTGTCGCCTTTTGATATAGAAGTCCGATCTGAGCAACATCTGTATATTATGTCCTCTTAAATCAAGCTATCTTTAAGAACTGAGCAATTTTTTAGCATATGAAAAGATATAGGGCCATATCGACCTGCCCCTTAGAACTGATCAAGTACATACATATTCCCTTTGGGCTTTCAGCAAAGTCTGGCTTAAAAAAAGTTGTTATAGTATCAGATTTGCATATATATTACAATCTAATCACAGGGCGAGTCATGGGAACATAGATCTACTTTGCCAACTTCCTCACATTTAGTCAGTCTTATATATACATTTAGGTTCGAAGCGCTAATCTACATATAATTATGCCACCGACTGCTGTTGGCCCTATATTCTTACAAGACGCGCGGAGACAATCAGATAAGAAAAAAATTCCCACACGTTCGCTGAAATCAGACCAAAAGCAACTGGGGGAAAAAGGCTGACTAGAAACGGGTGGAAGCTTTAAAGAAACAACTGAAGCAAAAAAGACGCTCACAAGTTCAAGAAATCAGTCTATAGCTTGCCACGTCGAGGGGTTAAATTGTGGTTGTTGGTGTTGTAATTGCTGCTGGTTGTTGCTTTATGCTTCGCTGCTTGGGCTAGGGGTTCCATTTGTTTTCACTTGACACGGACTCCACTCAGAAACTTTTAGTTGATATGGCCAGAGTAACGCTTAAGTAATTTTCGGGTTCCAAGCAGAAAACTGGGAATTGCTCTCCCTTCCCTTTACACCGAACAGGCAATTCCTACTTGTCATATTCGCTAAACCTAATTGCCCAAATGACAGACAGAAAAAAGTTCCTGCGGCTATTTGAAAGTCTGCATCTGGCTGCGCTTCTCCTTAGCTGCCGCTTCTCTCTGCCCTCCTCTCTGTGTCTGGCTGTGTCGTCTTCTACAACTCAATTGGTTTTGCCTTTAATAACTATTTCTTCGCCTGTGTCAAATCAGGCGATAATCGTTTTAAACCATTGACAACAACACGAAGCACAACAGCAACATGCCGTTGTTGTTGTTGTTGTTGTTGCTGTTGCCGCATGTTGCTGTCGTCGCAACAGCAACAACAAGCACAATACTCCCGCTGCACAAGCATTTGGACAACTCGACTCTTTAAACAGTTAGAAAGTCAACGTTGCCAACGTTCAAGTTGCTGTCTTTGTTGTTGTTGCTCTTGTTGTTGCTCTTGTTGTTGTTGTTGTTGTCGCAGTCGAGTCGAGTCGAGTCGAGTTCTTTATAGCACACAACAGCAACAACAACTGGCGCAGCAGCAACTGCTGCAGCTGAAAACTTTTCGTTGTCGTCTGTTGAATTTTCATGGATTTTTACGAGATTTTATTTGTACTCTTTCACCCTCTCTCCCCCTCTCTCTCTCTCTTTGTCTGCACTCTCTTTTGGCACTTTTCATTTTTGGCTGCTGCGGGGCAAAAATTGTTAACACCATGTTGCAGCTAGATATTGTTGTTGGAGCAGTTGTTGTTGCTGCTGCTGCTGCTGCTGCTGCTGATGCTGCTGCAGCGGTTGCACTCGCACTTGACTAGCATTTAATTTATGTGACTGTTAAAACTGTTGACAAACAACATTACAACATGTTGCAAATTTATGTGGCAAGTTGAGCGCTCTGATGCAACTGCCACATAAATAAGCATAGGCAGTGTCTGAGCGCTGACTGAGGACGATTTGGAGTTTGGCTATTCGGTATTTGGCCCAGTTAATTGCTGCTGCCACTAACAAGCCGCGGCTGTGGGTGTAGCTACACACACCCACTCCACACACACACACACACACACACACACACACACACACACACACACACACACAGGTACACCCACAGATACCCAGACGCTGCCCCACCCAACTCCAACCCACTCGTAAAGCACAGAAATGAGCAGCAGCCAATGGAGCTATGTAATTACCTAGCCTCGAGCAGCTTCATAATTGTCAACTTGATATAAATAAGAAAGCTGTCTATACGCCAGAGCTCGACTAGTAGTTACCCTGTAGAAAAGTTCTAAAACTAGCTTTAATCAATTGTGAGATAAACTGTTTCCCAGTTGAAGTATTCCATAAAAATTCTCAGTTTCACTCTTTACAAGATTTGAAATTCGCATACTCTATCTGATGCTCGCAATACATATTTAGAGATACCCTGTTTTCCTCCTCTCTCCTTTATGACCCTGCTCCATGACATTACCTTCGCCTTTCTGCCTGTTTAGTAATCTCCTAGACATTTAACACCAACTTTCAACATTTACAGGGTATAAAAACGTTTAAATATTGCCAGTGCTACATATTTTAAGCAATTTGCTACATATTTTAAGCAATTTGTACGGCAATAGCCTAGGGTTGGAAATACATATCTACATTTGCACATAGGTTCATCAAGCCCTATGGAAGCAATCGAGCATTTACAGGGTATATACGGTTCGAATATATCAAGTGCAATGTGTATTTATGAGCTGAATGCAAAAAGTTGCTACAAAAATACACATATGCGTGGCCATAACCACTTTAAGCATTTGTTGCTTTACAGGGTATAAAACGTTTGAATATTTCAAGTGCATAGCAAGCGCTTTAACGACAGAGCGAGAGAGAGAGTTAGGGAGAGGCAGTGACAGAGAGAGTCCATAAATTTGCCAACATATTTCGCTTGGGTCAGCATTAAATGCAAAACAAATTTATCATGAAAGCTGCAGCTGTGACTGGGTCCACGGTCCGCATTGTTTGTTTGTTGTTGTTGTTCGTTTACGGATTTGAATTCTGATTCGGTTTTGGGTAGTTTGCGCGAGTTGCACGTTGCAAGTTTGCGGCCAAAGTTGTGGCGCGGCATGCATTCAATTGGAACGAAGCGATTGCCACAACAATTCGTTATGTTTTCGGCGCCCAAAGAGAGCAGCCGAAACAGGCACAGGCACAGGCACACACAGCTGGCCAAGAGCAGTCAACAGTTAACTGACTGTCGCCGGCATAGACCAGCAACAACAACAGCAACAACAACAGCAGCAGCGACAACAACAACAACAATGCATTTTCAATGGCGTCTCTAACTGCAGCTGCAGGCAAAAGGCGACAGCAACTGCGGCCCAAACAACCGAAGCATTGCAGCATTTTGGCGGTTTGTGTTGCCCCTCCTTGCCATGACACCACCCCACCCCCTCCCCCTTCTTGTGCCCCCCGTTCCACTCAATACAATACACAGCACGTGGGGTGCGGTCGCTAGCCGGCAGCTCCTCGAGCGCTGAGGCTGCGGTCGGACGGCCTTTCCATGTGCTTGCTCGCTTTCTGTATCTGGCTACAGTTTGGTCTGTGCCTGGGCCAAATAATATTATTATTAACTATGGATGGGGGGCGTGTGCCTTGATGGCCGCCAACTGGACATGCTTTCCAATTTTGACCAGGCCAAAGCCAAGTGAAAGTTGAATTAACTCTTAAAGCTAATCAAATCAAATTATTAAGCGTGGGCATTGCATTGAAGAAAAGAAAATATCATAAGCTGAATGATATGATAGATAAAACACAAATTGAGGAGAAATCGGGGAGATTTTACTCTAAGCAGGAAAATCCTGATCTAAATGCCGTCAAGGGGATATATAAAGTAAAGGAAAGTTGAGCTAAGTCTATTTAGATCAAAGCATTTGAAAACTATTTTGAAACAAATAAATCAAATTTAGATATAGGTAAAGCCTAATCAAAAAGTTCGAATTCCTGAGAATCTATGCCGAGTTATTGAGTTCTTAAAATGTTCTCTCTATAACTCGAGGAACGCTCAGAAATGAATAATTGTTAAGCCAACAAAAATCGTTGTCCGTCAACTTTAATGCTGTAATTTCTTCATCTTTTTTGTTCAAATTGAAATTTCGACTTGATCGAAGCGGCCACAAAGTAAACAAATTGAGGGCGTGGCCCAATTTGCGTAATCGCAGTTCGGCTATTTTGAAGTCCGGCAGCCAGAAAACCACAAAAGGTTCACATTTTAATTATAGGCTGTCTTGCGCCGTGCCCCCCACCCCCGCTGACCCTGCTGCCGCAAGAAGCTAAACTTCTTCAGCAGGCCCAGAGGCAACAACAAATGTTTCGGGGCGTGCGTCAAATGTTGAGATACTTTTTCGTTAATGAGGCGTCGTTGGGCAAAGGAGTCCGAAATGTATCAATTAGCTGATTTGGATTTGATTGGTGGCTCGTTGAAATCCACGAGAAAGAGATAGACATTGTGTGAGTATCTATAAGATATAGAGATACTTCATCAGCAACAGCTAAAGATACATTTGTATCTGATACTGAAGAAAATAATTAAATTCTCCTTTCGTTAAGCAAATATGCGGCTGCTGCTGCTGCTTCTTTCTCCCTCTGCCACTTCTCCCTCTTCCACTTCTTCTTGTTGTAATTGAGCGCATATTAAATGGACAATAATTGGCTTAAAAGTGTACGCTGCTTATTTGCAGGCACTGTGCAGGCAAACGGCATATAAAATGATGCAAAAATGTGCCCAAGCGCGCACATTAAAAAGGAAGTTCCATGCGGGCCCAACGCGCGCGGGGGGTGGGCGTGGCAGTGGCAGAGCACATCAAAAAATTGTGTCGTTTGTGCGCACAACAAACAACAATGGAAAATATTTCAATTTATTGCGAATTAAATTAAATTGAAGCGCATTGAAAAGGCCGCCAAAAAACACGAAAAACCCAAAGTGAACGCAATCAAAAGCGACGGCACGGGCTGAATGAGAGAGAGAGAGATAGGGAGAGAAAAAGAGCGCATATGAGTGTGTATGAGTGTGTGTGATTGTGTGTGAGTGTGTGCGTTGGCGGCACACTTTGGACGTGCTGTCAATTGAGCTTTAATTGCCATGCAGCTCATCGCGCATACGCCGCGTGAGTCCCAAGCAAAACAGCAGAGGGAGAAACAGACAAAGAGAGAGAGAGAGGGGAGAGAGGAGGCTGCTCGCGTATGACAACTGTCATTTGCTCTGTTCATATTTATGAGCCGCTGACAAGTTAAAGCCTAAGCAGAACTGGCCTCAACTGCAACTAAAACCCGGCTGCAGTCGCAGAATCGTGCAGAAGTTGCAGCTAGAGCTGGAGCTGGAGCTGGAGTAGGAGCTGGAGTTCTCGCTGAGCCTGTCAACTTGCCGCAAAGTGACTCAGCGCTGTCTGCTTGACAGCCAACGGGCGTGCTGTGGAGATGGGGCGTGGAGCGGGGCAACTAGCCAAGGCTATGAAGCCGGCTTAGCCAAGTTAATGAGAAAAGGAGCCGAGGCCTTAAAACGGCAGTCAAACGCGCTGGACATGACGCATTGCGAGTACAAAGCGCAAATAGGCCAAGACAGAGCGAAAAACAAGTAGGAGCAATCCAGTCGGCCATAGCCGACTAAACAATACTCTGCTCTCTGTGTGAAAAAAAGAGAGCTAATTTGTGGACTTAATGCAAGTTTATGTTTAATCTAGATGCTAAGTGTTGGTCATACTTAAACTGTGGGCGGTGTAGACTAGGCGTGGCTAGCAATTGACTGCGAGACAGATATTGTAAACAAAAAGCCATATACCCCTTTTTACTTTGCGAACGGAGTATTAAGTTGGAAGGGGGTTAGCCACAGCGCTTGTCCAGTGAAAATTTAACGACATTTGTGCTTGTTGTGGCCAATAAAATGTGAGCCGACACACACACACACACACACACACACACACAGACAGACAGCACATAAAGCATTAAAAAAAAAGTGACTTGGTACAAGGCGAGCAAATGTTTTCCGGGAAGACATTTCAGCAGCTGCTGCTGCGGCTGCCACAGACAAACGCTCAATAAGTTCCAGCCCGGCGCATCATTAAAAACTTAAAAAAAGCAGAAAGACAAAAAGCAGCAGCAACTGCGGCAACTGACAATCGAACCACCCACTCGCAGAGCCAGTGTCAACCTGTGTCTGAGATTTATCTGCATAAAGTCCGAAGAGAGTTTCCCTCGACATTTGACATGCGTTCTGTGTTGTGGGGCAACAAATGTGCCAGCAGCAGGCAGGAGGCAACTTGGCCAAGAGCAAATCTGATGCTAACAAAGCGAACTGCCAGACGGGCTGACAAACCTGCCAGACAACTGCCACACACACTCGCACACACTCGCAAACGGTAGCTGCATCGTCGCAATTTTCCGTATTTTGCATATTTGGCGAAAAGCGTTCAATCAAAGTCGAACCATTGCGGCGGCAACTGTCAGTAATTTATGCTCATTTGTTTGTTGCATGAATAATTTGAATGCCACTTGAGCATTTCTCAACTGGCAACTGCCACAGCAAATGCATGCGAAATTGTCTTTCGACCATCTAAACAAGATTGAACTAACAGCCATTTTTGATGTGTGCGAAAGATCAACTTGAGTTCATGTAAGCCACATGGAAACTTAAATGCCCTGCAATGCCGTCAAGTCAAGTCTAGGGTATACTAAGCTGATCTGGTCAAGATCAAGGTCTTCATCAGATCTGTTGCAATCATCCCCAGTTCGCATGGATTATTATCTATGATAACTAATGATAACTAAATGATATAGTTAACTAATGTGATCGGGCATAATACATATACTAACTGTCTTAGGATAAAGCAAATGTAGTTTGAGCAGCAGAGCTTCGGGCAACACCTAGCTCACATAGCACAGACAATATTGATTGGACTTCATCTATATTGCAAATGCGTCTTATGAGAGCAGATCTTGCCTGTCTTGACTGCAAGAGTTACGGAGACTGTGGAATACCCTGTATGCAGACAAAGAAGCGGATAGATACCTTCCCCATGCGCCATTTGTAGAGCCAAAAGAAATACCTAGGAACTCTCGAGTCAGGCTATCTATATATATATGTATATATATATAGAACTATTGCAGTTATATTTGAGTTAAGTACAGAGTTTTGCTCAGAGTGTATGAACCAGTCCAGTCCATTCCATTCTATGGATCTTCGAAGGCTTTTCTCTGAGTGTACCAATCGATTCTATGGATCTTCAAAGCGAACTTGTTTGCTTGCAGTTGTTACATATCGAGTTAAAAAGTTATTATAGTCTCCTCATCTTCTTCTTTCACTTCTTCATCTTATGTCTGATCTATAGTAAAAACTGACCAATGCACCCAAGTTAAGAGCTCGCTCAGTTGAGCTAAGCTGAGCTGAAGACTCGTTGCTGTTGCCATTGGCCTTTTAAGGCGAGCAGCGGGCAGGGGGCAGCGGGAAGTGGAATGAAGCTGAAAGCTGTGCACCAAGAGGCACATTAATCAAGCGTTTATAATGTGCAACAGAGGCAGCAACATGGAGCAGCCAACAAATAGTTTTCAAATGCAGCACAAACCAATCAAATTGAACGCATTTTCTAGATGTTGTTGCTGCTGTTGCTGCTGTTGCCTGTCGCTGCTCCACATTGCTGTTGGTCGCATCAAAATAATTGGCTGCCTGCAGCAGCAGCAGCAGCAGCAGCAACTTGAAGCAAATCAAACTTGCGAGCCAATTGTTGCATGTAGCCTTAGCTGTCAGTGGGGCATGTTGCTGCTGCACTGGCAACAGTTGCTGCGAATTGCTGCTGCCTGCTGTTGACCAGCGACCAGTTCGGGCCAAATGCTGCTGCCAGCTCCTTTAATAGTGTGAAAACTACAACTCGATATGGCAGCTGAAATTGTCTAAGGCACTTAAAAGGCCGCCACCCCCCTCCCCTCTTTGCAAATCAGCCCCCCGTCCCCGTCCCCCTACAATCGCCAATCAAAATAAACACTGACTGCAGCTCGTTGCACGTCTGCCCCGAACCGTTGCAGCATTGCAGCCAAAGCCTGAAACGTGCCTGTCGGGCATTTCAACAATTTTGAATAGTTAAAACACACTCGCACACACACACACACACACATACACACGTGTGCGGCAACTTATTTATTTATGTGGTTTTTTGTTTTGTTTTTATTATTTTTTCCTCTTTTTTTTTTTTTGGTACTTTGCCTGCAGTTCCCTGTAAACAATAACAAAACACATTTGTGACGCGTGATTTTGCATAAGTTGGCACAAAAAAGTCAGCGAGACGAAGCGACAAAAGCAACAAAGCAACCAAACAACACAACAACATACACACACAAACACACATTGACATGCACATATATATACACAAATATCCGTCTATGCGAATCCTAAACCTGACTTGCTGCAAGCAAAATGAATATTCAAGTTATCTACAAAAAACAAACAACTTTTTATTCAAAAACTCAATTTACACCCGGTTGTTCATTTGTTCATATTGGAGCTATACGATATAGGGCTGGGTTGTTGATAAGTTGGATCGCGATATCACAAATATTAAAGCTTTGTCTATGAGAATTCTCTCTTTGCGAACAATCGATCCAATGTCAGCTACATGATATAGCGCTTCGTTGCGACCAACTCAAATAATAATCCTGTAATCATAGCCAGTTGCTATGTACATCATGTGGGATCATATTGGGAGAGTTTTTGCGACTTTACTTGCATATATTATTTATTAACTAAAAAAATGTCTTAATATAATTCAAATGAAACAATTCTGAGGACAACAACCTCGTTCCGAGCTCTATCTCTCTCTCTCTCTCTATCTCTCTCTATCTCTCTCTCTCTCTCTCTCTCTCTCTCTCTCTCTCTCTCTCTCTCTCTCTCTCTCTCTCTCTCTCTCTCTCTCTCTCTCTCTTTCTCTCTCTATCGCGCTCTCTCTCTCTATCTCTCTCTCTCTCTCTCTCTCTCTCTCTATCTCTCTCTCTCTGTCTATCTCTCTCTCTCTGTCTATCTCTCTCTCTCTCTCTCTCTATCTCTCTCTCTCTGTCTATCTCTCTCTCTCTGTCTATCTCTCTCTCTCTCTCTTCCGTATCTGTTCACGACTTGGCTCTGATCTATCGATTATCGATAGTCCATGAGACTATAAAGCTTTATATAGCATAAATTAATCCGATTAATCTTTTTTACTAACATATTAAGATTTAGATACCTTCCAAAAGTTGAACTTCAAGCCTTAAATCAGTTTATATTTCGTATAATACTGATAACTTATTTACTCGATCGATATTTTATTGCTTGCTTGGAGATGAGTTCAAATATGCCAGATCTATGCATCACATACATATATGACTTTCCAGCGGCATATAGCATTCACATATGTCAGTTCCATCTGCCATAATCTCTGAGTTCACTTAGTCAGTCGTATTAGCCTAACTTAAGTAACTCCAGCTGCCATTGACAGCTTCTTAAACAAGAGCTTCAACAGACTCGTAACCTCCCTATGCATGCTACTCACTACAGGGTATAAAAGCCCATTTTAATCATCAACATTATTTAGTTAAGCTTGTTTATTTGCAAGTTTTTTCTTTTATTTTCTGGCTTATGAAGACATTTTTATAGCCAATTAAGCGGCGGCCACAAAATCATAAATCGTTAAAAAGCGAATTCAATTCAAACAGCTTAAAAACTCATTATGCAAATGTGCCAAGCCCCAACAAAAAAGAGAATAAATATATATAAAGAGCATAAATAAAATTAAGAAGAAAAAAACAATTCAAATCGCAGTCGAAAACAATCGCAGCCGGACAACTTAGATCTCAATCGGATCGCAACCTTTTGGTTGCTTTTCGCTCATTTGCCAATTGTCGCCCACGCGAAGCTGGCAAATTGCTCGAACTAACTAATCGACCTGTCGCATCTGGCTAATTGCTGGGTAAGTTTTCGGTGCTTTTGGGGGCTTTCGGGGTTTGACCTCACCTGATCGCGCGCCAATTGGAACCACGTCTTGATGATCAGCGCCAGTCGCGTATCGTGATAGTTCTTCGTCGTCTTCACACTGATGAAAATGTCATCCAGCTCCGTCGTCGGCGGCTGCGGCGTCGCTGTCACCGCGCGCTGCGACAGATCGTGTAGCAGCTCTCCGTTCCGGCTGCGCCGGGCGAGCTCTGTCAGCAGCGCGGCGTCGGGTCTTTCGCTGACCTCAATATCGCTGAAATTGAAGCTATGTATGTCCTTTCGTATGATCAGCGAGGGCGTTATGGGCGAGGCCACCGCAGCAGCAACCGGCGAGGAGGCGGCCGGTGAGGATGAGGGTGAGCCGGAGCCGGAGGCAGAGGCAGAGGCAGAGGCAGCCACAGACTGTGTGGGTGGCAGCGAGTGGAGCTGCAGCTGCTGTTGTGTGGTCGTTGCGGCGGCAGGTTCATTGCCATCCAACTGCGACTGCGGCTGCAGCTGTAAAGAGAAAGAGAGAGGGGTTAGAGTGGGGGTGGGGTGGGTTAAAATTTGTTGTGTAAATCGCGCGCAATAAAAATTTGAAGAGCTGCTGCAGGCATTTTCACCTGGCAAACAAAGGCGAACTTCAATGGTAAACAACAATGGCAAACAAATGAGCGACGGCACAACATACAACAACAACAACAAGCGAGTGGCAACAACAACAACAGGCAGAACAAGAAGAAGAAGCAGAAGAAGCAGAAGCAATCACAGCGCCATAAAAATGCTGAGTAAGAGCAAACAAAACCAAACAAACGGGCAACATGATAGAAAAAACAACAAAATAAAGATCGGCCCGACTTGAAATCCAAGCTTCGGTCTGTGTCCCCCCCATTTGCCAACAGCCCCTGTCCGTGCGTCCCGTGTGCCCGCCCCTAAGTTCGCTCCTGGCCCTCTTGATTAATTTCCACTGATAACAGGTTCATTTGCTTTTGTTGTGCGGCAATTCTTCAGCTGCTTTTAATGGAGCTCCTCTTTGGCCGCCCTCCCTCTCCCTCTCCCTCTCTCTGCTGAGGCTTGGAAAATTTGGAATCTGATTTGAGTTTGATTGAAGTGAGCTGATAAAAGGCCTTTCAAGCCGCTGACTGAAGTGTGGGGCCGAGTGAAGGGCAAAGAGTGGAGGGGGAAGGAAAGGCTGCAAAGTGTTAATTTGGTCGAACTTTTCCGCTATGCAAATCAACGCGCACAGCAGGCACTTCCGCTGCGCCTCTTGACCTTAACAAATACCCTGTATTTGTTATAATTGATTAAAAACGGTTGTATTAACTGCTTCTGCAGTGGGCGCAATTCAGACAAAGGTATGCGCTGTTGCCTTTTATGTTATCATATGGTATATGGTTATTTCTACATATATATATATATATAGTTATATGGTATATGCCATATACTATATGGTTATACCTCCACGGGGAGATGTGACTTTCTGCATAATTTCGCAGGGGCTTAAGTCTTTTTTATAACGACGGAGATACATCTTGCATAAGTATTTTGTTACCCTGTAAATTCAAATATACGTTTTACAGAGTATCTTCTAGTCTGTCACTCTCTCTCTCTCTCTTTATCCCTCTCCCTTTCTCTCTCTCCCCCTCTCTCCCTCTCTCTCTCTCTCTGTAGACCGTTATAGCTCTGTTATAGCTCATTCACTAAATCTGAAAATGGAAACATTTCTACTTTAAGCGCTGACTGCCCCTCCCCCTCCCCTCCACCTGTCTTTTTATTACATGGTAAACGGGTCTTCAGCAACTGTGGCTGCTGCTTCACACGATATTGTCTGCTTGATAGAGCTAAAGACTTGGCTCATACATTTTTATTGCGGCACGATCGAAAAACGGTGTTCAATATAATGGGCCAACTATCTGATAGTAGGCAGACACACACAGGGCCAAGAGATGGACAAAGGAGGAGGGGTAAAGGGGAAAAGGGAAGAAAACTCTCAGAAAAAGCAGAAGTTGAGCCGATGATGCGGCAGCAACCGCCTAATGAGCCGCAGTCAAAGGCAGACGTTGACAGGTGGCAAAGTAAGAAACTACGAGACGAAAGTGATTAAAGAGAGCTCGAAAATATTAATTAATTTATCCCAAGCAGCGGCGCGATAAGCAAAAGTCGTGACCCGAGCCGAGCAGTGAAAGCGACTTGCAAAAAACAGAAAATCTGGTTAAGACCAAATCCGGCTAAAAGCCAATTGAGTCAACAGCAAGTTGCCAAGGCGAAGGTATGGGCCTTGCATAGATTAGAATGTGAACCAGTTGCAGCTGATGCAACTGCAACTGCAACAGCAGCAGCAACTGCAACAGCAACTGCAGCTAATGTATGCAAAAAATACCAAAAGAGCCGGGCGGTGGGCGGGAGGGGCGAGGCCTTAACAAGCTCGTCGTCGAATTAGTCGAACGTGAACTGCGCCAAATGCAATTGCCGAGAGAAGCTTGGCGACACGTGTGCCTACCTCCAGATAAATATCTATATATGTGTGTGTGTCTGCGTGTGTGTGTATATGTGTGCGTGTGTGTGTGTATATACCAACTGTCAAGCACGCCTGCGCACACACAAAACAAATACAAGATACAAGATACAATATAAAAGATACATGCTCGTTCACAACAGCAGCAACAACAAGCACCTAAGGGTGCCTCAAGGCGGGCGTGTGCGACTCTAGCAGATACCCTGTAAACAGCTGCGCGCTCAAGAAAATACAAATAGAGGGTATCTATATGTATATCAAACATATTTTGCCAACACTTCAATCCACTCTTAAGGGCCCTTCGACGTTTACTTTACTTGACTATTTACGAACTGCTTTCTACTGCATGTTGCATATATTTACACCTAACTATCATACCCCTTTTCAATGCGTACAGGGTAGAACAAAAGGTAAAAGAGTGCGCGTCTCGCGCAGGCGTTTGTTGTCATTGTCGAAATTTTACACACACACACATCGTGCACCAAGCGGCGCAGCAATTGTGTAACGCTTCATTATGGACATGATTAATATGTTTATAAACAATTGCCAAGTCAATTAATAGTACAAAAGGCAAAGGTAGAGACATAGCGGAAGGGGAAGGGATTGCAGGCGCTAGATTAATGAAAAGCATATCGAGCTCTTCGATTCCATTTGCCACGTCAAGTTGAGCGCATGTTGGCGCGTTTAAATCTTCATTAAAACGCCGCTTTAACAATATTAAACTCGAAGATACAAATCAACGATAAGATACAAGAGCACACAAACTCACATGCACCGAAAGGCAGCTCGTTCGGGCGCTGCTCAATTAAGTAAAATGCCGACCACCAAAGACCGGCAGCAGCGGCGACAGCGACAGCTACTCAGCTGCTCAGCTGCAGATACTAAGATACAAAGATACACAGAGTATCTGAGTATCTTTCAGATACATTTCAGCTGCAAATTTTATCAGGCACTTGCTGGCGGCTTAGTGTCGTCAACTTTTTTTTTTTTCGGTGCTCGCAACAAACTGAACAACTGATTATGTTGTGGCAGAAGAGGGAGGAGATAATGGAGGAGGGGTTGATGGAGGATAAGTTGGAGCAGCAGAAGGAGGAGGAACTGAGGCAGGAGGAGGAGCAGCCACAGCAGCAACAGGCAGCTGCAGCCAGCGGCACCTGCGCGCAAACAGGATTCAAAAACTTTGAGAGGATTTCATATACCCATTGATAACTTGGATATAAACAAAAGGGTATATTCATTTTGGGAAAATGTGTCGAAATATAGATAGAGAGAGAGAGAGAGAGAGAGAGATGGACTAGCCATAAGGAATTGTCAATAGACTGTTTTATGATGTTGAGGAGGACGGGAAAGAACCTTAGATCTGGATCTGGATCATGTCCTGCAGAACTTCTCAGAGCCAAAGATATTAAATTGGGACTCTTTGCCCTGTGTCCAATTGACAGGGCATGGCTTCTATAATCAACCTAACGGGTCATGTTGTAGCCAAAATTGCTGAACTACTTTTGGCCAAACTAATGAAAAAGCTTGTAGGGTATCTACACGTGTGTGTGTGTGTGTATGTGTGTATGTGTGTGTGTGTGAAATAAGCACGAATGCATGCTGCAGCCTAACATGTCGCTGCGTCGTACAGGGTATCAGCTAGTCGTGCATGCTCCAAAAGAGCACTTTTGTTTCGTTTTAAGCGTTTTTTTTTGGGCTTTGTCTTCGTGTTGCCTGTTGATTTGCATGCGAGGCAGTCATGAGTTGTTTGTTACGTGTTGCAATTGTTGTTGTTGTTGTTATTGTTGTTGTTGTTGTTGTTATTATTGTTGTTGTTGTGGTGTATTTAGGCATGCGCAGAGCGCACCACACGAATCAATCAAAGACCAGCGAAAACGCGCACATTCGTCGCGCCACTTTAAACAAATTCGCATAAACAAATTCATTTATCGATCATATATTTATACATTTTTTCTGTATGATTTATGCGTCAGCCACACGCGACATGCTTTTGGGGTCGTGGAGTGGCATGTGCCCAGCGGAGGAGTTAGAGTTGAGAGGGGGGGTGGGTTTTAGTGGGGCGGTCATTCGAGCTGTGGACAATGCGCCGCTTTTATCGGACCAAGCCCAATTCAAAAGTCTTTGGCCAGTCGGCTGCACAAGTTCCGCGAAACAGTCAACAACAACATCAAAAGTTTGCGCAACATTTCGAAAATATTACAAAAAAAACAGCAAAAAATAATTATAATTATTTCTACATCACATTGCACATTTTGTGGTCACACAAACAACAACAACAAATGAACTGACACAAGTCACAGACCTCAACGAGCTGCGACTTCAATTGAAATCCAAGAACAGCAACAACAACAACAACAATATTTAAATAAAATCCAATTCAGCATTTGGACAGAGTCTTCTATATGAGAATACCAAGTATTCTACATGCCACTCATTGCGGCCCCTTTTCCGGTTAGTCAGCGACATAAAAATGAACAACAACAATCCGAACAACAACAACAATCCAAGCAACTTGGTCTACATTAAAACTTCATTAGGTTGTTAATTATTGCTTAAGCAAATAAACTGACCAGTTAGCCAAGACCAAGAGCCAAGAAACTCTTGAATGTGGCCATAAGGGTTTTCAAGCATTTCCCAGCCTGAAAATGATTCATCCGACAATTGAAATAAGCCACAAGAAGTTTTAATAAATAATAAAAGCCTGCATTTGCATGCGGCTTTTTCTAATGAAGTCAGAGGCAAGCGGGCAACTTCCGGGCGAAAAAATATAGAAAATAATATATTCAATAAGCAAAATGACAAACTTGAGAATCAGCTAAAGCTAAAGAAATGTTGCCAAAACATGAACAAAATAACATGGAATATGTCAGGAAGTTCGTTTGACAGTACCGAAGTTCAAATACCCTAGCGAACTTGGATGTGATTGATGTGATTGATGTGATTGATTGATTGTTACATAGATGATTGATTGTGTGATTGTTACATAGTAAAAAAGACGATATTATGCTTCGGTATTTAGGCGAATATATCCCATGATAATACTTCTAGTAATCCGATGTGAGCAAGAAACGAATTTCAAGCGTTAGTTCTTCTGTCAGCTATATGATATAGTCATCCGATCCAGCTGACTTTACATTGCGAATCTAAGCCCTGTTTCGGTTTATATTGTTATAATACGCTTCATTCCCAAGTCAATATTGGAATCTTTCGAGCTGATTCTCGTACATATAAGCAAAGTTAATCTCAAGGATTATTTCTAGAGCAATAGGTGATCCTCTAAGGGATCACATGTTTAAACTCAAGATTGTAAAATCCTTTGACATACAAAAAGATCCAATTCCAGCCCAGGAACTGGAATCAAGCACATCAACTAGAGTCTGGACAACATTTTAACGACAATTAACAATATATATAGACACATTCATGTGTATATAGATACTTTCATATGTACATATATAGATACATTCATATGTATATAGGTACATTCATGTGTATGTATATTCACATATGCGCTCTTCCAGTCGATTCCGACCGAGGTCTGTCTGCATTCCGTTGCAGCTCTTGTAATATTAGCGCAGAATATTTTATTACACAGAAATTTATGCAAAACCAAAAACAAAAACAACAATAAACCGAGTCAGGAGCATATGAAAAAACAAAGGCAAAGAGGGGCAAATATATGGGGTGGAGCAGGAGGAAGGGGCGGCAGGGCTACACTGAAAGCTTTGGCGACGCGCTGCCGACGGCAAAAAAACAAAAACCAAACAAAAAACCAAAAAACTGTTTTATATGCAAGGCAAAGAAGAAGAAGAAGCAGCAGCAGCAGCAGACATTGGCAAGGGCGCAAAAAGGTTTGTGAAGAAGATGAAGACGAAGAGGAAGCAGGAGAATCGGCGAGGGACGCATGCGCAGCTGCAAACGTCGCCAGCGTTGATTTATGAAAGTGCACGAAACGGAGCGGGCGACGGGGCGAAAGGGCGGCAGCAGCAGCAGCCGATTGAGCCGGGGGCGCAGAATCATGCAAATGCCAACAGAAGTGGGGTGTAGGGGAGAGGAAGGGGTCTCAAGGGGCAATGTGTGTGCTGCGTATGACAACAATTTACGAGCTTGCGACTGCCCGTTTGTGGCGACACCCACACAACGATCTGTGGCAGCAACAGAGCAACAGAGGCACAGAGCAACACACTCACTTGCAGGCCCGGATATCCGTAGGCGCTCTGATAGAGCAGAAGTGTCATGTAGACGACGGCAACGGCGAGTGTCATCGCTTGCAGGAGGCGTTTGTAACGTTGCGGCAGCGAGACAACAGTCAGGCTCATCATATGGTGGCGGCCACTACGCGAACATCGATCGTGCGATCGAATCGATAAGCGATGGACACTATTAGCACGTCAGTTTAATCAATTTATCTCTTTTTCTCGAATTTGCGTACTTCAGTTTTCAGTTGTTTCACTTTTGAAAATTCACAGTTAGCGTTTTTTACGAAAACTCACGTATTGTGCAAGCGACACGCGCGCGTACGTCTTGCTTGGGGCGAGTTTGCTAGGCAACTGACGACGAGCTCAGCTTGGCTTTCCAGCGAAAATCGTAAACAAAACAAACGCAGCGAAACCTGCAAGACGACCACTCGGCGCGAGAGCAACTGAGCGTGCGTGCGAGCGAGCGCGCGCGCTCACACTCGTCTGCTCCAATTGGAAGCGTTGTGCGCATGCTGCTGCTGCGCAACAGAGATAGCAAGCGAACGATCAAGCGAACGCTCAACGCTCTCTCGCAGCAATTGCATTTTTCCAATGGGAGCACGAGAGAGCGGTCGGTTGGGTTTGCTCGTTGACTGGTTAGTTCCGCCTCGGCATGTGCCACAGTAGCTGCCGAAGGCGATGATCGGGTGTAACGCAACGTGCGCAAATCGTGGGCGTTAGCGCTGCTGCACTGCGTCGTTCTCTCTCTCGCTCTCGCTCTCTCTTTCGCATTGCCTCTTGTTTAGCTGATATCCTGCTGCTGGCACGTCCTTGCACGCGACCTGCAGACATAAACAACAGCGGCAGCAGAGCTCTGAGTGCATATCTATTTTTGCAGCCCCCGTGGCTTACCCTTCCACCCTCTCTCGCAGCCCATGAGCCGGCAGCCGACGACAATTCCATTAAAAGTTGTTCGTTGTCACTTTGCGTTCTTTTATCTGTGGAGCATGTTGTGCGATCGCATTTTTATTGTCGCCATTGTTTCGGGCCTCTGCCTCTGCCTCAGTCGCAGTCGCAGTCGCAGTTACTGCCCACACACACACTCACACACACTCACACTCACATGCACTTGGTTCGTTCCGTTTTTGTCGCTTTTCTTCACTTGACAATGCTTTGCATGCCATTGCCCCCGCACCTTTTTATCCGCCTCTCTAGTCCACCTCCCCCTGCTCCGCGTGGCCTGTCATATTCCATGTTTGTGCCGGCGACAAAAGCTCTTGCGGCCGTGCGGCTGTGCGGCTGGCAACGTTGACGCTGGCTGCGCTGCTCGCACAATCAGCAACTCGGCATCTTGTTCGCTGTCCCTTTGTGCGCCTTTCGCCTGAATTGCATTTAAAGAGGCCCAAACCCGACCTGCTCCGCGCTGCGCCTGTCCCACTGCCCGGGCGGGCAACCTTGTTCTGCCAACTGGAGGGAAAAAAAAGACATCGTCTACCCGCTCGCCCGCGCCGCGCGTCTCGCTCGCCAAAAATGCCTGTTAACCAACGTCGTTGCTCCTCATGCCTCATTTTTAATGTGCAATTTTTATACCCTGTACTCGAAAAATTGCTGCAATGGGGTGTTATAAGTTGAGTTAACGTATATTATAGTTGAATAAGACTTATCTACTCTCCAAATAAGCAAAATAATAGTCTTGTTTTTTGGTATTTTCATTTATTTAATAATTGAAAGCATTTTGAGGTGCGTACAGAGTATCTCTTAGCTTAGCACTCTCCACTAGAGTGCAACTTTACTTTACTTACAGTTCAATCTGTCGCTGTATACAGGGTATCTTTTAGCTTAGCACTCCCTGCACAACATTCCTTTACCCCGTACTCAGCTCAAGCTGTCTCTGTATACAGAGTACCTTCTGGTCGTGCAAGCTCCACTAGAGCACCACCTTTCTTGCCGTCTTTGCAGCCACAGAACCACTGCAGCTGTGTGTGTGTGGTTTGTGTGTGCGAGTGTGTGGCTTGTGTGTGTTTGCATAGCTGCTGCGGTTGGGCATGTGCCATGTGCCTCGAAGTCCACTGACTCTAGTCCTCGGCCTGGCCGAGACATGGCGCGCCGCTTGCTGTGGCCAGGTTTATCGCTGGCCTAAACCTTGTTAGGATTGTAAAATGTAAACCGAAGGCGTCGGTTGCCCTGGTTGCAGCCTCAGCTTACCCCTCCGCCCCTTGCCAACCCCTGATCCTCTCTGGTTGCAGCTAGAGATTCAGCTATAGCCTGCGGCCTGGTCGAGAGTGCACTTCAGTTGGCGCTGCGCTCGACTGGCACACGCTGCAGCTGCCTCCGACGTCGCTTAATCGAAAACGTTCGCGCAAACGCCCTGCGGTTGCTCAGAGAGGTAGGTGAAAGAGGAGGGGTGGGAGGCATGGGGGACGGGTTGGCACAGAGTCAACGACTGCGCGCGTGCGCCAAAGCGTTCAACGTGTTCATTTCTGGGCTCTACTTTGGGAGCACAGGCAAAAATGATGCCCGGTAGTCATGCAACAACAGGGGGAGGAAGGGAGGTACGGCCGGCATGTTGCAAGCAATTGTTGCAAAGCATTTTGGACTGACAGATTTGCGAGCAAGCGAGTGAGTGACTGACTGACTGACTGACTGACGGACTGACTGACTGACGCCTCTTGATTGCGTCTACGAAATGCCAACCAAATCGGAGGGAAACAATCCTCCCACCTTGTCCGAGAACCGAGAGCTCCAACAAACATTCATCAATATGGTATGTGCCCCGATCTACGGCCGGAACGTGTTGTCTTCCCATTCTCAATGTTCGATGCGCATATTGATGGTGCGCACGGCTCGACACTAAGCAGCCGCAAGATTAATGGACCCCGAATTAGTCAGTGTCATTTAGTGGAACACTCGCTGTGCCTCAGCTGATGGGAATCGTATTGTTGAGGAATGGTTAGCGTATTCAGACGTCGCCCACTGGCCATTAGACGGGCTCTTAGAGTCAAAATAAACGTAAATTACACGAGCTTGGCCCAATTGGCTGGTACAAGTTCATTGAAAGGCTGCAAGAGGCGCAATCAAAATTAATTTAAGCATTGTGTTCTTTCGATAACATCGATCAATAACTGTCAACACAGCGTACGCTTCTCTGAAGACGAAGTATATCAATTTGGGAGAGTGCTTTGGCACGTTTAATGTTCTATTACGTCTTCAAAGCATTTGAGAATCGCACAGAAGGGTACACCCAGTTTAACTTACAGCCTTAAGCTTAGAACATACAAATGTTAGCTTGCCAAACTCGTTGAGAATTGCATAGAAGGGCGGCTCTACTTCGTCAATTGTTTAACAATTTTCTCATATTAGTATATTATATAGTTTTTTATCCCTTTCCTATCCCACTTTTGGATATAGGCAGGCAATTCGCTTAGCTTTTCATATAATTCCTTAGCTAAATGTATGTTATTAAACAATGAGAATCACATAGAAGTGCAGTAAAAGTGCAATAGGCTGTTGGGGGAGATTTCGCTTGGCAAGAAGTTTGTATTAAAGCAATGAGAATCGCATAGAAGCACAGTAAAAGTGCAATTGGGTAGCAATGGGCAGTTTTGTGTGTTTTCCCTTGTAAGAAGCCTGTATGAGAATCGCATAGAAGCGCAGCACTAGGTCGACTTAAGCCCTAACCATGACTTTAGCCAATTCTTTATCTGGTTAGCTGCTGCTCCCAAAAATTGTAAAACGAATTTCGTTTCACCATTTTTTACAGATTTTCGATTTGAGATTTTTTAGATTTGTTTTGTGGTGGCAAGAAAAGAGGAGACCACCTGGCGTCAGCGGAGGCTAATTGCATTGAAGGCAACGCTGGCACAAAGAAATGTTGCCAGGTGATGATATCAGCATGATCAAGCACTTAAATAAGTACAAATAATGGATACCAGGCCCTTCCCCGCGCCGTAGCCTCCTCCCTGCCCGCCTGCCTGCCTGTAAGGTTTACAATTTGTTGATTCAACGCGGCATGAAATCGCTTTTCAACTATGTTGAACTTTAATTAACCGATTTTTTTTTTCGTTGGCTCTCGCCCCCATTTGCCCTATGGTGGGAAGACATAGTGGAGCTTACTAAGCCCTGCGTAAGTTAAATTACATTTAAGCCGATTAAATTTAAGTTTGCCAAGCGTTTCGATTTTTCTAGTTTAATGTTTTTTTTCTTCTGGTTGGCAGCGGCATTTGAAAGGTCATTAAAGTAGACCCGGCTAATAAGTTGACCAAACAGTGGACTGTCGACTGCGCATAGTTCTGTGCTCAGTTTTTTCCCAAAACCTAATTTTTCAATTTACCAAAGCAATTAACAACAAATTTTATTGGCTTTTAAGTTGTGCAAACACTCGGCGCGCATAATAAAATGTATCTGTGAGATACGCACAACAACTACAACAACAACACACACAGTTTGCCGCTATTGATCAAGTGTTTGACGACTCTTCAAGATTTGTTTTATATACCCTGTACGCAGTGAATGTGAGTGAAAATGGGTGTGTTGTTTAGTGAACCAGGGATGTAGCTTTGATGTATAGAATATTTTAGTTTAGTATCCATTCCACTTGCATTTCCTTAGCAAGAAGTCTGTTATTAGGCAATGAGAGTCGCATAGAAGCACACTGGCTTTTCCTGAATGAGAATCGCATAGAAGTGCAGCACCAGTTCGACTTTAGCGCAAACCATGAATTCAGCTAATTCTATATATCATATTAATATAGATATAATTCTGAAATTTGGATTGTGGATACTTTTCAAAGGCATCTTCAAGTAACAATTCGGGTTCAGTTTTCAGAGTTTTCGTCTTTTGAACCATAACTTTTGTAAATCCATCGATATTCGAAATGTTTGCCAATTTATAGTAGGGATCCGTACGAATTAAAAATGGTATAACATTTCAAAATCGGACATTTTATGGCCGAGATATTAAGAAAAATGATCAAAAAAGTTTAGAATTTCGAACCGACCCCGATTTTGACAAAAAACGTGATGTAACCCCTTGCCATTTTGGTCGATTTTGGTCAAAATTTCGATGTTCTATTTTTTGATGCCAATCGATAGTACTGATACTTACGAGTCCAAAATGGTATAAAATTCTAAAATCGGACATTTTTTGGCCGAGATATTCCAAAAATCGTCAAAAAAGTTTCCATTTTCGAACCAACCCCGATTTTGAAAAAAACGTGATGTAACCCCTTGCCATTTTGACGATTTTGGTCAAAATTTAGGTTTTCACACTTTTGATGCCAATCGATAGTACTGATACCTACGAGTCCAAAATGGTATAAAATTCTAAAATCGGACGTTTTTTGGGCGAGATATTCCAAAAAATCATCAAACAAGGTTGACTTCACAATCGAATCGCTTTTCGAACCATAAATTTTGTAAATCCATCGATATTTGAAATGTTGGAATGCCAGTTTATAGTAGGGATCCGTACGAATTAAAAATGGTATAACATTTCAAAATCGGACATTTTTTGGCCGAGATATTAAGAAAAACTGATCAAAAAAGTTTTGAATTTCGAACCGACCCCGATTTTGACAAAAAACGTGATGTAACCCCTTGCCATTTTGGTCGATTTTGGTTAAAATTTAGAAGTTCTATTTTTTGATGCCAATCGACAGTATCGATAATTACGAGTCCAAAATGGTATAAAATTCCAAAATCTGACATTTTTTGGGCGAGATATTAAGAAAAAATGATCAGAAAAGGTTGACCTCACAATCGAATCGCTTTTCGAACCATAACTTTTATATATCCATCGATATTCGAAATGTTGGAATGTCAATTTATAGTAGGCATCCGTACGAATTAAAAATGGTATAACATTTCAAAATCGGACATTTTTTGGCCGAGATATTAAGAAAAAATGATCAAAAAAGTTTTGATTTTCGAACCGAGCCCGATTTTGACAAAAAACGTGATGTAACCCCTTGCCATTTTGGTCGATTTTGGTCAAAATTTAGATTTTATATTTTTTGATGCCAATCGATAGTACTGATACTTACGAGTCCAAAATGGTATAAAATTTCAAAATCGGACGTTTTTTGGGCGAGATATTCCAAAAAATCATCAAACAAGGTTGACTTCACAATCGAATCGGTTTTCGAACCATAAATTTTGTAAATCCATCGATATTCGAAATGTTGGAATGCCAGTTTATTGTAGGGATCCGTACGAATTAAAAACGGTATAACATTTCAAAATCGGACATTTTTTGGCCGAGATATTAAGAAAAACTGATCAAAAAAGTTTTGATTTTCGAACCGACCCCGATTTTGACAAAAAAACGGGATGTAACCCCTTGCCATTTTGGTCGATTTTGGTCAAAATTTAGCTTCTCTATTTTTTGATGCCAATCGATAGTACTGATACTTACGAGTCCAAAATGGTATAAAATTCTAAAATCGGACGTTTTTTGGGCGAGATATTAAGAAAAAATGATCAAAAAGTTTTGATTTTCGAACCGACCCCGATTTTGACAAAAAACGTGATGTAACCCCTTGCCATTTTGGTCGATTTTGGTCAAAATTTAGCTTCTCTATTTTTTGATGCCAATCGATAGTACTGATCCTTACGAGTCCAAAATGGTATAAAATTTCAAAATCGGACGTTTTTTGGGCGAGATATTCCAAAAAATCATCAAACAAGGTTGACTTCACAATCGAACCGTCTTTTGAACCATAACTTTTGTTAATCCATCGATATTCGAAATGTTGGAATGCCTGAATGCATGGAAAGAAGGGACTGCCTGTTGTGTGCATTCATAGAAGAAATCATAATTGCCTGTTATAGGGTATCTCCCGCTCGGTCACTCTCGACTAGAGCACATTTGTTTGTTGTTATTGTTGGCTGTTTACCTGAGCACTGCAAGTAAGCATTTCAGCCTTTCTTTAGAAACTGTGCAGCGAACCTGTTTGTTGTAGCCACACACGCGCTCTCTCTCCGCCATTCTCTTCTCCCCTCTCTGTCTTTCTCCAACTCTCTTTCCATCCCGCTGTTTGATTATGTGTTTCATTAATTAACAAACCGAAGCTGGCTCTTGAAGAGTAACTAACGCCGCGTAGTTGATGCGATTCGATATGTCTGATTGTCTGGTTATGTGAGTCCACAGCGTGGCAGCTAAAATTCCAATTCCTCCCTTACCGCCCCCCTTTATCCATCTCTCTATCAGCCGCTTGACATTCATATTTTATACCAAAAAGTCATGTGTAAATCTCTGGGATTGACACTCTCCGTAGGTGCCAGCTTACATGTTATGTTACCGACTACCGAAATCCTGCTTTTGCCTCCTCCTGGGAGCCGCTGCAGGCTACCCAATCCCAATCCCAGTTTCAGTTCCAGTCCCAGTCTCAGTCTCAGTCCCGGGGCCAGGAAGACTGTGGCGACTGTGGCCACGTTTTGGTCGGCTACAATGTGCCATAAATTTATGACACTAGTAAAAGTGCTCGCAGTTGCTGTTGCGATACGAGTAAATGGTCGTCGTACTATCTGTGGTTACGAGCTGCCTGCCCCCCCAGCCCCCTCTCACTCCACCCCTCTGGCTGGTTACATTATGTTGCCTTTGTTTCTGGTGCACATTACATGACACCGGGAGTAGAGTAGAGTAGATGCCATTTAAAAGCAGATAAATAAACTTAATGCCAACTCAGAGGCAGCCAGGAAAACCAGCGGACGCCTCTCTGTGACATACGCAGCCCGCAAAGTGTCGTCTTCACATATTTATTTATGTTCTTGCTCGGCTGTCCTGTCCTGTTCTGTCCGCTCTGAAGTTACCCGGCGTCCCGCGGTGCAGCTGGCACTACAGGGCTTTAAATAAGCCAGAAATTTGGCTAACCAAGGCATTTCCTAAGCCTATTGCGCGGGGCGTGTTTCGAAAGAAAAGGCAATGTCCATAACAAGTAAATCTACCAAAACTATTTAAGAACTGCCTGAAACTTAAAAAGAAGTTCATTTAAACTATTCAAAGTCAAAGCTGGAACTAAACCAAGGGAATGATTTGTATAACAGAGCTGTCTGAAACAGAGCTGGGTTCTTATATGGACTATCAATGCCCCAAACAAATGCCCTACGCTGGACTTTTTTTTAATCCCAGTGCAAACTATATCCAAAGTCAGACGCATCATTATGTCGAAATATTTCATTCGCGGGAACAGTTAGGAGGTATCTGAAATTGTGTTGCGTGCTGTAAACAACCATTTAAGAAGTCTCCGTCTCCGATTTGGTTTAGCCTCGCGAAAGAGCTGCTGCCTCTCGCAGAGGAAGCTATAAATAACAATTAATTGTATTATTAAACTAATTCGAACTGTTGCCCAAAGACGAAAGGCCGTCAGTCATGCAATGCATGCTGGGCACAATAAATTTTGATCTGCCCTTCGAAATGCCCGTTCCTCTATCTCTCTCTCTCTCTCTCTCTCTCTCTCTCTCTCTCTTCCTCTTCCTTTTGAACGGGGCAGCTAATTTACATTTTTTGCTTGTGCAAGGGGCAAGCAGCTAAAGTAAAAGTTCGTGGCTCGAACGTCGTTTCTAAAATTGTACCCTCAGGGTACCAGGGACCAGGACGAGCAACGGACTCCAATCTCCAGCACAATCAATTATTGGAATCAGTCAACGATCAGCAAGGAGCTGTCCTGCACGCAATGCCCCCAAAGAGAGACGCGAAAGTTTCAACAAAGATGCAAATAATAACAACAAGAAGCTGAATTCAACTGGATCCAAGCTAAAGTTAAATGTATTTCAATTGGGTCATACGAAAGCTGACCTCAAAACACGTCTGTGTCAATCCTTTGGACTTCCTTCGTAAGCTTGGAAATAGTTTTCTGTGTATCTTCCATTAGATATGGAAGATATCTTCCAGATGAAACCTTAAGATATTCAATGACCCCATTATTCATTTGAGAAAATTCTCAAATCATCTATCATATTGCAAAGCTCACCTTAAGCTTTCTAGCCGATAAATAGATTTTTGCTTAGAACTCATAATTCATTCACCTCTTGCACCTGTCAGACATATAGCTGAATTCGAGCACATAAATGAATACATAACACATAAATGATGAAATTTATTGCTTGCAAATAATTTGGACAATATTTTATTTGAGCTTGATACCAAAGTTTTTCGCACTGTTTTCAATGAATGGTTTCACATAGTTGACATCCGTGTAGACGCCCGGATATTTGGCAGAGGCACAGCCTATCCCAAAGGACACAATTCCGCATAGCATATTCTGGTTATCCTCCTCGAAGACAAAGGGACCGCCCGAATCGAATGTGCACGCATCCTTCTTACCCAATGCGCCCGCACAGAGCATACTATCGGTTATGGGCACTGTGTTCGGATAAAAAGAGTATAAATGAAGGATAATCAAGGTGTGAGGGCTCAGGACAAAATAACCGGAAGCTTACATGCACTTTTGTAGACTTGCTTGCATTGATTCTTCTTGAGGATGGGCACCCTGACGGATCGGACATTCTGGTGTGGATTGGTTGCGTGAGGATCAGATAGACCCCAACCGGATACGGTTAGCTCCAAACCCTCAAGATGTGTCCTGGAGCACAGCTTAATTGTGGAAATATTTGGACCCTTTAAAGGTCTCCTAAGCAACACCACGGCTACATCCATGTTCATGGTCTCCTCCTTAAAGGTTGCCGGCACTACAAAGTCAAGTAGCTCCCCCCTTATGCCGTTGTCATTCAGCCTGGAGATGCCGCCCGCGATCTGCCACATATACGTCTTCAAACGACCCAGAAAACAATGAGCTGCCGATACAACAATGCGCTCATCGATCAAAGTACCACCGCAAACAAATTCGCCCTCATAATACAGTGCCACAAGGTAGCCGCCCAGCTTTTCAATCGTTGTGGCTTCGCCGCCAACCACACGGGTTTGCACTGCGGGCGGCAGCACAATCTTGTCTAGACTGGGAAATTCGGCGGCTAAATCCTCGCTCTTGGCCGTGTCCTGAACTGGTTCCTGACTGAAGCCCAGCTGTAGCAGCGCGAGAAGCACTAGTAACGCCTTCATTGCAACAAACGTTCTAACTGTTTCGAATGGCATCGACACACATATAGCTCCTGGCATTATATAAGCCCGCTAAAGACCCCTAACTGAACGATTCGACACAGTTCTGCCATTACGTAGGAGCTCTGCAATGTTATGGGAGTTCAGCGCAAGCGAGAAAGTCAAGTGGAAAGTTTTTTTTAAATTGGTTTTAATTGATGTCAATTGGAGAAGCGAATGCATATTTATCAAATGTACATGGCAAGATCTGAACATCATCTGATCTTCAAGTAGTTGGACGTCCCCTAGGAGAAACTTAAGGGTCGGACCTCGGTGAACAGTGTCCGTATGTAGTAGATCAATTTGGGATCACGATTTCGCAGATCTGTTGCCTGGGGATACATTGAGTTAATCACCTGATGCAGATCCGAGTAGACCTAGAAGAGAGTAGCGATTAAGCACGTGAAAGAAGTGATACCTTCGACCAGCCGAAGTTTGAATACCCTTGCATTGATCTGGCAACCCTTGTTATTATGGGGCCGGATCAAATGTCTCTCTGCAAGGATATTAATAATAATCCTTTATTCGTACGCCAATGTTGCGCCAGGTGAGCTGATAGTTGAGCTTGATTATTTCCAAATTATCCGAGCACGGTTCAGAGACTTCCACAAATGTTGAATTGTCGGGCGTTACCCGGACAGTGACACCCGCACCGTCGTTTAAGTCCTTCGGATTGCGCAGACAGAGGACAATATTGCGCCGCGTAGCCAAACGATTCCAATCGCTGCGATAGAACTTTATCAGCTTGCAATGGATGGCAAATGCATCGTAGACATGCAACTCGGTCGCCAGATGCTTCTCCGAGAAGTAACCATTCTCAATATAATAGCAGGCATCGTGCTCTGCAAATATATTGATGTTCTTCTCGCAGAAGCGCTACAGAGCAGGATCCCAAATTAGACAGAGCTCTTTAATACCTTGAGATCCAGTTGTTTACCCTGCGCAGCTCACGGTAGTCGGATATGGGTTCCTCGATTTCCAAGTACTTGACTGGCCTAGCCGTATACTCGGTGGTCCTTTTCGTCACATAGCCACGTATACCAGCATTAGTTATATACAGATATACGCTCACATGGAAGGTGTCCAATTTAAAGATGATCTCGTTGTTACTAGGGGTAGGTTAGGAAGGTGGTCAAAGGTGGGCCTTTTATCTAATGGGAGATACCCTCTACCTAGACTCTATAACAATTGTAGTTTTCATCGAAACGAGGCAAGTTATCGAATTTGAAATCTCCCGCCCTTATAGTAGCTGAGATCGACGGGTTGTACAAAGGTTCCCAGAGAGAAGCAGACGGAAATGCCTTTAATTGCCTAGGAGTTGCTTTTTTCTACATACAGTTACACAAAACCTTTACGCCCCTAAAGCCCTATTCCATTCCATCTACATACAGTTGCACAAAACCTTGTATATCCGTTTTAACCGTTTCATTCCTTCAATGGGTTCAGGGTATAAATAGAGCTTACTTACTCCTCATCGTTTAACTGCAGGTTCCAATCGCGGAAGGGAAACTGCTCGTAGCGCTTGTAGGCAAAACCAAAAATACCCAATCGATCCGTTTGGATCTTGATCGTTAAAGTCTCTGGCTCGAATACAGTGCGATTTATATACTTTGTTGTCCAATGCTTGACTTTGGGTAACTTCTTTTCCGATTCCGATTCCTCGTATTCATTTGATTCCACTTTCGATTTTCTCATGTTCAGCGGGAAGGGAATGGATGAGATTATGCTGTTTGTTTCGCTATCCATATCCGTGACCATGCGTTGACTCGCTTCGGAGAATCGGGCATGAGATGGGCGTGCGGACTTTGATGGTGAAGCTATTTTGCTGCCACTGGCCATGGAGACGTGAACTGTGGCCTTCGGGCGACCAGTTTGTACGCTCTCAGGCGTTTCTAATACTGATAGGACTCGGGCGCTCCCTTTTACAATAAATTTGGATTGTTCCAACATATTCTTTGGTTGTGCCTTGTACTTATCTTGGATTTCCTGTAGAGTATTGAGGACGCCATATATGGTTGGCTTCTTGGAGTCACCCGCTTTAACAACATCGCTTATTTGATCGACTTTGACAATTTTGATTTTGAACGTGCCCTCAGTCTCTAACGACGTCTCACTCGAAGATGATTCTTCGAGCAGCAATCGCTCGCGCCAGTCAAAAATGGGGTAAAGTCTTTCAGGTGCTTTTTGGTTCTCAAAACTAAAGTCCTCTGGCTTCTCTTCTTCTTCGTGCTTTATTGTGTCCGCAGCATGTCGCCGTATTAGAATGCAGCCGCGCGCCGCTTTTTCGGCCTGTTCTTCGCTTCGATCCGATCGGAACTCTGTGGGAAACTTGAAGGAGGACAAAAGCCGAGGCAGGCAATGCCGCTGTAGATCGCGTGCTTGCATGTTGGTTAGCGGCCTACCAGTTAGCGGATAGTTATGCAACTGTACGCCGGGCAGCATTGCGGTCCGCAGAGAGGACAGACGTAGCATGCTAAGGACGGAGCGACGATATATATTCTTTGGGTTTGGATTCGTTTGTGTTATGTTCGACTGCCAGCGTCTGGGCAAACTACTTATGATATCCATAGGACTTGCAGTGGTCTTCTTGCCTTTCTCATGGACCTCATCTGCTGACTTCGTGTTCGTCAGTACGGAACCTGTTTTTTTTGACGATTTCTTTTTCTTATTTCGATATTCTTCAAAATCAACCG
This sequence comes from Drosophila kanekoi, assembly GCA_037075305.1. Taxonomy (NCBI): domain Eukaryota; kingdom Metazoa; phylum Arthropoda; class Insecta; order Diptera; family Drosophilidae; genus Drosophila; species Drosophila kanekoi. Next base: position 13,329,745 of record JBAMCE010000141.1, read on the forward strand.
TTATCAGGTGTTCCGGCACATCCTCCTCGATTTCCTCTTCGATGAACTGGCAGGCAACGGGCTCGCCAAATCTGCACAGATGCTCCGGAAGCTCAAAGGACAGACAGAAATAGGGTAACTCGTTCGGTTCCAGCTGAAATTCTTTAAGGTCGGGTCCCCCCAGAAGAATTTTATGCAACGACGTTGAGGTCAACCGCACGGAAGCGGCACGCGACATTCTTGTATAATCGTCCTCATCCTCACCATCATCGCCCACATCCGCACGCACCTCCTCCAAGATACGTAATATGCGTCCATCTTCATGCAGCGTTACATTGAACTTTTGAAAGTCCGTGTGCTTCGGCTTTTGTACAAAGTTCAGCGAATAGAGTCCACCCAGTATACAGTAACGACGTAAATTGACCTATTGAAGACACAAATCAATTCTCTCAGAATCAGAATCAGATTCAGATTCATTCAGGCCTACACACAAATCAGATCTCTTTAGTATCATTACCTCATAAGGTTTCAGGTGCATGTTCGCTGGATTTAGGAACTCGTCGAGAAACTCCTGGAATTCGCGCTGTTCCTGCTCGAGAAATGCGTTATACGGATCGGGAATCATGCCCTCCGGAAGTTTTGCAGGCTCCTTTAATACCTTCTGTTTTTGCGGTTCTTGTTTTTGTTTTTTTTTTTTATTATTCTTATCAGCTTCCTTCGACTTGGGTGCGGCTGCCTTTAAACTCATATCTCTGAGCGTGTAAAAGATGTTTTAAAAAGATTTGACAACTGCACAGATGAACACACCTCAGATATTCCTCATACTCGATTAGCTTCGTTTCCACCTGGGTTATTACATTTTGCATAATATTCACCTGCATCAGCCACTCGTTAATCAGGCAATCCTCAATGTCCATCATGCCCCCGCTGATATCATCCGTCGGCTTATCGATCACCTGTTCGTAGCTCTTGGCGCTCTCCGAATAAGGATCGAAGAAGGTGTGAATGCAGCGCAGCGTCAGATTGTCCTCAAGCACACTAATTGGCATCTGTATTTTAATGCCCACACAGTTCAGATCGGCCAGCATTAGGGGTAGCCTATTAATAGGCAATTCAATTTAAATCTATCCCAACTAAATGGAGCTCTATGTCAGCTTACTCCAAATGCGGGAAACGTATCGGCACATCTCTCAGCCACCACATTTGAAAGTTGTAGTTGGCGCTCTCGTAGCAATAGGTTTCCCATAACCCATCGAATCCGCTGGGAATAGTATAAAAAAAAAGAGAGAACTCGACATTTGAGAAAACATTTCGACTTTTTTCCTATAAGCTTGTATATATTTGCGCTTACGTTTTGTAGGAGCTCGGCGCACAGACGATGCGATAGGCAAGTTTGTCGAAGATCACTTCGATTTCCTGGTTCAGTTCACTACGCAGCTACAAGGGATATATGTATTATGAAATAAGAATTCTCAGCTTTAATAAGATATATACAGCTATCTTTCGAAAGGTCGTTAGAAAAAGTGTTGATAATATGAACGTAGAAAAGGTAGTTCCACATTTTTAACACATCTTTCCCTTTCAAGAGATCCTAATGGATGGGCTAACTATGCTCCCAATACAACTGGAAATTCGTTTGATATCAGAAATTCTTCGGAGACAGCTTTCAAGGGATAGATCAATCGGAAACAGACTATATGTAAATGCCAAACGGAAAGGAACGTTTATATCGTAAACCTGCAAGGATATTTAATCTTCGGCAGATGGAAGCTTACTCTGTTCCCTTCGTTGATTCTAACTCAATTGCCACTTCTCAGACACTCACTGCTGTTATTTCCAAGGCCCGATCTGCGGGCAGATCGGTCATGTCATAGTCGCTGGCTAGCAACAGCTCAATGCGATCCAGAGTTGTGAGAATGCGCTGCACATACTCATCGTAGATGCGACCAATGTTGGGACGAAAGTTCTGTTCGAGAGTTTTGCGCGTCAGATCGGTGCGGAATATGTTCTGAGTGAGGACGCTTTTCTCGTCCACGGACAGCTCCCAATTGATAACAGAGCTAACATGCTTGGACTCAGAGTGTCGCATCTCGGCAATCATGCAGCGTATCTCCGGCGGATACTGCACCCGAGGCAGGCCATCGCAGGCGACATAACGATTCCAATGTGTCGAATGGCTCTGCTCCACCAGCAGCTCCTTATAGTCCGCTATGGACTCTAGAAACGGAACAATATTTAGTATTCAAGCCAGATTCGTTTCGATGCTCTACTACATACCAGCTATGAAGCCCAGGCACACTCTGATATCCTGGAGCCGCTGCTGATGACGAAGCTCGCGGGTTTTCCATTCCTCCTCGGTGATCAACGGCATATGGCTGATATCGTTGACAGCCTGTTTACCTTTGTCCGGTTTCTCTGGTTTTCCAACCGTTTTAGAATTTGTCCTTTTTTTATCCATTTTATTGGTATTCGTATTTTTTGTTTTTTTTTTTTATTATTATTTTTTTAAATTGTTTTTCTATTTCATTTTTTTTGTATTTTGTTTTTTTTTTTTTGGTTTTTATATTTTTTAATTGTATTATGTGTACATGTGTGCGCGTGTGTGTATGTTGTGTGTTATTAAGGCTTTCGATTTAAATAAAAAAAAAACTGACAGATATTTCTTTCAAAAATTTTAATACGTATAAACTTACTGAAAGCTATACAAGATTTTACGAAAAACTCATTACATGAAGTTCGTTAAGTATCCGCTTGACCTGATAGAGCAACATTGGGTCCTTGTTTCTGACATCCGTGGCATGGGGATTCATCGAGGTGATAGCCTGATGCAGATCCGAATAGTGCTGTAAATATATTTGATAGTATTATAACTAACCTAACCCCTAACCCCTAACCCCTAACCCCCACTCACGCTGATGTTGCGCCACGTGTTCTTAAAGTCCAGCTTTATGACATCCAGATTATCGGAGCACAGCTCCTTTACCTCGACAAAGGTCGCATTATCGGGTGTTATGCGCATCGTTACCTCGGAATAGTCGGTATTATCCTTGGCATTCTTCATGCCCATCAATATATTGCGACGAGAGGCCAAACGATTCCACCCGGAACGATAGAACTTCATCAGCTTACAGTGCAGTGCCATGGCATCATAGGTGTGATTCTCAGTGGCCAAATGCTTCACCGAAAAGTAACCATTTTCTATATAAAAGCAGGCATCATGCTCTGCAAAGATGTTGATGCTCTTCTCATAGAAACGCTGTGATTCGCTTATCGATAAATATCGAATTGGCAATCGATAAGTGCATAAGTGCATACTTACCAGGCGCAGCTCACGAATATCGGAAATCGGCTTTTCTATATCCAAATACTTTACCGGATAAGCCACATAACCTTTGGTTATATCTGTCACATAGCCTCTGACGCCCTGAGCCGTAATAAAGAGTACGACACGGGCATGAAACGTATCCACACTCAGTATAATTTCCTCATTACTAGAGCAAAGAGAGGGGGGAATCAAGGAGAACTAGTTAGTTGGTTAGTAATTTTAATGACCCTTCCAGACTGCATTTGACTAATTTGTTGTTGGGGTAGGATAACCATCAAGTAAAATGGACTATCAGTATATGGAAAACGAAAATGATTATTAACCTGCTTCGAATTTGGTACGAAAGTCTATGCTTGAAACCTTTCAGTTGCTATGTAACATCTAGCTGCAAAGAGGCTGACGGACATGTCTGAATCGAAACGAATTGAGGTCCTCATCAGATACATTCCTTGGGCCATATAATGGAATACTAAATATATATATATAAGTGTCACTTACTTCTCCTCGCTGGGTTGCATGCTCCAGTCGCGAAAGGGGAAGTGTTCGTAGCGCTTGTAGGCAAGCCCAAAGATGCCAAGTCGATCGGTTTTGATGGTCATGGTGCGTGCCTGTCTATCGAATTTGGTGTTCAAGATGTGCTTGGTGGTCCAGCGTTTAACCCTTTCTTTGGGCTTTTCCTCAATCAACTCTTCCTCCATTGGCGTAGCCTCCTCCGATGTCCGGACGTCCTGCGTGTCCGTTACTCCATCATTTAAATTAAGACGGCTCGAATTGCGAAAGTTGCTCATTTGTGAGCTGGAAATGGGCAGCGGACTATGGCTGCCCCGCATTGAAGAATTCCTGCTCCCAGTTCGCATCGTGGACTTCAACTTGGGCATGACCGATTGAGCCCGTGTGTCTAGGCTGGGTACTACTGTCTTTTTTGGTGGCGTCTTTTTTATCATAAAATCTGCCTGATTCATGATGTCGCGATGTCTGGAAATGTACCTGTGCGAGATGTTATTAAAGGTATCGATCAGTCCGTAAATGGACTTCGGATCTATCACTTTCTGTATGTCCTCCTGATCGTATCTGACATGCTCGATATCTTGGAAGGTGGGATAAACGCGTTCGGGCGCCTGCTGTATCTCATAATCGAAATCCAAATCGCCGACAACAAAATTATTATCCTCAGCCTCGACACTGCGTCGACGGATCAAAATGTTTTTGGCCTTCGGTCGTTGTTCCAGCTCCTCCTTGACCTCCAGAGGGAACTTGAACGAGGATATGATTCGTGGCACACAATATCGTGCCAATTGCCGCACCTTCAGATGATCCAATTGCTGCATCAAATGAAAGTTTCGCAGTGGCAGCACACGCTCCCCGGGCAAAATTTGTCGACTCTTACGCAGCAGGCATATCAGCGTGGGACGAAATACATTTGAGGTTGGTTCGCGACGGGCTATTTGTGTAAACTGTGAGCTTTCATTCCAGCGCAGCTCGGTATGCCTAGCTAAAGTCAACTTTGATTTCCTCTTCCTGGACACCGGCTCTTTTGGCTCTTCTGTTAACGAAATTTCCGATTCAACCGTCTCCATGCTAGATATATATTGGCAGGCCTTCGGCTCACCCCACTGGCACAGCTCACGGGGCATTTCAATGGTCACAAAGAAATAGGGCAAGTCATCGTCCTCGATCATAAGGTTCTTACCCTTGTGCTCTTCCATATTCATGTGTAACTTGGATCGACGTGTCGACAGCCGGGAAGCTCGTTCGCCCGGTGGACTATCATCGTCCCACTGTGGGCCACCGATATTGGCCACAATATCATCCATGATGTGCAACACTCGCCCATCGTCGTGCAATATTATGTTGAACGTCCGGTAATGCGTGTTCATCGGACGACGTATGAACATTAGCGAATATAGGCCGCCCAGCATAATGTACTGTCTCATATTGACCTGAATGTGGATTATCATTAAAGAGAAAAGAACATATACATGCATATATTCTAGGAGCAATTCTCCAACTCACCTCGTCCAAGGCTAGCTTTAGTTTAACTGGATTGTAAATGTCATCGAGCATATCCAGATACTGCTGCTGTTCGCGTTCGAGAAATGTGCTATAGGCATCTGGTAGCATCCCGGGCGGCACCAGAAGCGCCTCCTTGGGTGGCTTGGGTATAAATATTTTCTGGGCCTTATCCCCATTGTTCTTCTTCTCCTTGTTAGCCTTCTCCGTTTTCTCCGCAATGTAGCGCATAGTCTCCTCATAGATTTCGCGTTTCTCGAGCAAATTACCCAACAGCTCGGTCTGTATATCCAGCTGCATATACCACTCGTTGGTCAAACACTCCTCGATATCCACAATGCCGGCATTAACTTCCACCATGCTATCCGGTGTAATAGGATCGAAGCTCTTCGCGTACTGCGAATAGTTGTCAAAGTTCGTGTGGATGCAGCGCAAGGTGAGGCAATCGTGGAGCACGCTCAACGGCATCTGGACTCTGACGCCCACAGCATTCATTTTGGCGACCATAAGCGGAGCGCTATTTTTTTGTTATAATGAAATTTAAAGGAAATTTAGACATCAACTTAGCCTTGATTGGGTTTATAGACTTACAGCATTTCTTTGAAACGAACGGGCACATTGCGCAGAGCCCAGAGATCTATGGCAAACTTGGGGCACGTATGAGACCAGGTGGCCACAAGGGCGTTATCTGAGCTGCGAAACAAGTTGTAAGCCCGAGCAATTAACAAACTGAAGTATTTTTGAGTAGAGTGCGCGACTAGGCTATACTCTGTAGATAGGTCAGAGCTACTCACAGATACTTTTCCAAAAAGTTAAACCCTATCTTTCTTACTGACATATCTTTTGGAACAATGGAAGTAAAAGGAATGTATATTTCAATTTTCAAGTCTTTAGCAGGCGGACGGACTGGGCTACACATTTACATACATTATACCCTCATTTTCAATGGTTACAGGGTATGGACAACTACACCTACTTCATATAGACGCCATCCATGCGTATTATGCGATAAGTGAGACGATCGAAAACTTCATCGATTTCATGCTCGATTTCACGGCGCACCTATCGAAATCAAAACGAAAAGTTATCGATTTTTCGGTTGTATCGATCAACCGTCGGCACGTACTTCCATGATCTCTAGTTTACGCTGGAAATCCACACGATCCATTTCGGCCGCATTATCAAGCATACAATCGATCTTGACCAAAGTATTCAAATACATGAATATATCCGCCTCATAAAGATCGCCAATATTTTCGGTTAGGTTCTCTTTGATTGTGTGCCGTGTGCGATCCGTGCGGAAGATGTTCTGGTTCAACACTGAGCGCTCATCCACGGACAACGTCCAGTCCACGGTGTGGTCCGCATTGAACTGTTGATAGTGACGCTTCTTGGCCAGAAACGTGCGCATCTCTGGCGGCAAATAGGCGCGTGGCAGGCCATCACAGCGCAAATGATGCTCCCAATGCTCGCGACGTGTGCTCTCCTCCTCCAGGCGTGCGAACTCCGAGATGGAATCTTAAATCGATAAGTTATCGATTGATTTGATACCCGTTTTTGGCCGCTTACCCTTCATAAAGTTACAGCTAACGCTAATGTCCTGCAGACGCTGCAGATACTTTTTCTCCCGTTCCTCCATCTCTTGGACGCTAATCAGATTTGTGACCTTCTTCTCGACTTTTGGAATGCCCATCGTGTAACTGGTATGTGTGTGTGTCTTTTGAACAATAATACGCTCGAGATTTGGTGTTTCTTGTCTGTAGTTGGGATTTCATGACAGGAAAGTCATGATCAGGTTTCCTATACATGATTTGCCAGCTGCTCGAACCATTTGTCAGCCTTCTGGCCAAACTTCTCGCCCCTCGCAACTAAATTGCATTCGCATCGAAAGACCTTAATCGAAAACTCAACTCCAGACGCGTGTCTTTGTCTCCAGCTCTGGCCATAACTCAGGCGGCGCATGTGGGTGCGGTTGGTCAGGCCAACCAAACGCCCCACCCCTTCCCTGTCCTCCAAAGAGATGGCCCGCGAGACTCCGCGTCCTCGGCTGCTATCTTTGTGGATTTATTTGGGCTCCGTGCCAGCAAACTTGTGACTTGTTTATGTCGCTTGTGCGATTTTCTATTGCAAATCCGAGTGGAGAAAGTGTAGCTGGGCGCTGAAACTACAAGATGAAAACCAACAGGAAAAGGGAAGCTATATCCCGGGTGCCGAAATAATAAATACTCTTGCAGTGCAAATTCAAATCAGCTAAGTAGATAATACGATTAGTTAATACTTAATGGAATCTTGCGCTGTCGAATTTCAACTAATCCAAAAACTTGACAAATTTAAGGCTCCTTTCAATGGGTTGATTGGGTACCTAGTTTGAAGAAGCATTTTTGAGGGCAAATAACTCGAGATTCTCAAGAACTTTGTAACATCTAATCATATCTGTAAGTCTAAGCAAATGGTTGGTGATGCGGTTCATGGTTTGAACCCGCGCCCCGCCTTTAGCTTCCATGAGAATAGCTTCTGCCAAGCCCTGTTACGTCACATTGTATATGAAAGTAGGCACTATCTAAAGTAAATAATTGTGTAAACGTCTTCACTTACGCGTTGCACATTTCATGACATAATTAAAATGCCCTCGGCAAGAGTGTAGCTAAGGCAAAAAAAAGAGCTGCAAATGCTAAGACAATGCCTCGTTCCCAATAAATTGATTAAATTTTATGTCGCATTGTTAACCGAGCTATTTACATACGCTTACACGACTCGGAGTTCATGTCAAAGCAGCTACGTCTGATCGATTACATTGATGAATGAATTTCAGACCAAGACCAAAACCAAGACCAAGACGAAGACGAAAACCAAGACGATGACGATGACGACTCCTACACAGAGCCACAGAGTCTGCATTCCAATTGTCTATATCGCATCTGTAGGCCTTGGTCTCTCCCAGCTTCCATCTCTATCTATCTCTCTCTCCCCCCTCTATCTCTCTCGCTCTCTCCTGCGCTCTGTGTCTTTATCTGTGCGCCATGCTGTGCTTACAATTCTCTTGAAATTTATTTGTTGCCAGTTGTCTTTTAAATAAATTTCTTGTCAAACGTTCACATTCAGGTCCATGTACATGTCCACATCGACGTCCTCTTTCGTTGTTATACCCTGTACCCCATTGAAAGTGGGTTAAAAGGGGTATTATGGTTATGTGCAAAATGACAGACATCTCAGAGACTATAAGAGCTAGTTATTAAGTTATTTGGCATATGCATTTACTTGAATGCCTTGGCTTAAGCCCTGAAAGAATCTTGCAACAATTTGACAACAAAGCACAGCAGTTATTTGGGCATCTATTTGCCACACTTTTTGGCTTTACAGGGTATCGGCTGTCGCAAAGCGACCTCTAGTCGGCTGTCATTGTTGTTGGTCGTAACATTCATCAGTTGTTTAGGCTCTGGACTGCGTCTGTAATAAGTCACTTGGCCTGACAAAGACAAAACATTTGAAATAATTTAATGAACTTGACGGACATTTTCGGGGCCCATTTGTTTCAAATGCCTCAGTTCCTACTTATTTATTTTTTTGCTAGCCGTAATTGAAAATGAGCGCCAAATAGTTTTGACACCTACTGGCAGGCAAATCAATTGATCAATGGGTTCAAAATAATCCAAATAACAAGCAGCCAAGTGGAGAAGTAGTTGAGAGTTAATGACTAGCAAATCATTTTGAGCTGGCCATGCAATCATTCAATTATAATCTGCCCCATGTTGCTGCCCCATGTTGCCTATTGCCAGCTGCCTGTTAGCTGCTGCTGCTGCCTGATCCAATCCTTAGCAATTTCTTGTAGCCAGCAATTGGATGACTAGATGACTGAATGACTGAATGACTGGATGACTTTACAAAGAGCCACCTCACGTAGTTGACGCTGGATTGCTCTCTGTGTCTGTTTGCCATGTGGCATGCAACCTAACGATGTCTGCAGCTCGTTGCAGCTCCAGCTTCATCGATTTGGAGCTGCAATTTGGTTCGCTGCAAAGCCAAAATTGCTGGCGAAAATAATTGACAACTGTATAAAGGAAGTTTTGCCATTTGATTTGCGGCTCGGTGGCTTAGTGCTCTGCTGTTGCAACAATCGATAGCTGGTTAACAAGTGCAACAGCAGCAGCAGCAGCAGCAATTGTCCGGCTCTTGTCCGACTCTTGTCCGTTTCACCTGTCTGTCGTTATCTCTGACCGGCTGTCCATTTTTCACCTGCACTTCGCTGATTGTTGCCAGCGAGTGAGAAATTATGCCAAAATGAAATGCTAGTTGCAGCTGGGAAAGTGCCAGCTGAATTGGTTTTTTATTATAAATACTCCCCCCTTCCCCTGCCCACCCCCTCCCTCTTGCTCAACACTTGCCGCATAACTCTGCCGCCTTATCGGGCGCAGCGATTAGAAAGCGCTCAGAAATGTTGTCCATGTTTCACATTGACAGCAACTTGTTTACCGTTTTTGTCCCTCTGCTTCTTCTTCTCTCTCTTCCAAAATGTTTAAACAATGCAGCAACTTTTGGCATTTACATGAGAATTGTCAGCGCAAAGATGTTGTTGTTTACAAAAAAAGAAAAAAAGCTGAACACAATATGAACATAGAATCTGTTCAGCAGTCGCAGCAACTTATTGAGTCTAATTAATTTGCAGCAAACTGCATGGGCAACTTTCTATGCCCTACCTTATGCTAGGGCATATCACATTTAACGGGCATCTTAATGTGACAATGGAGGCTGCTCTTGCTGCTTTTATAAGGACATAACTAACCATGGAGTATCATAACTAACAATGTTAAGCATCTATTGCTGTGCTCTATGAGCTATAAATAATGTGACCATGGAGGACATTCCATTATAAGCCTCATTCAATGATATGCCACGCCTTGATATTAGATTTATTCCTCTGTAAATGCCACAGAACATCTTTTGATGGCTTCTGTCAGTTGTGAGCTATGCTTAAAGTGACCATGGAGAACAGCTGAACAACTGTACAAACTTACACTAACTATTGCTATGCTTAAACACTATAACATATATCTAGTTATGTACATAAATTTGAAATATTATTGGGTTTGCCATGAAGTAACAGAATGTGACCATGGAAGACATAGGTATATCCCCTATGTTGGTCCCCTCAGCTATAGGGTATAGACCCAGCTGCTTGGCCAACTAAATTAATGCCGCTTGTTTCGCTTAACGGTAGATGCATGTTTGTGCTTAAACAATGCACCAGCAGCATCTGAGAAACTAACAACAAATTTGTTTAGTCTGAAAATCTATGCAAAGCAATTTGAATGGCCGAAACGAGCAGCGAGCATTCAGCTAATGCCTCAGTTATGTAAATTACAAAAAATTCTTCTTTGCCCAGTTGCCAGTTGCCAGTTGCCAGTTGATTGGCTTGGTCCAAACCGGGGTGAGGGGGGACCCCGGGTCCAGTCTCTTTTCCTCTTTTGTCTAATTGCTGTCTCTTTCGCTCTTCTTATTTTCAGTCCAAATTTACATACATTAAAAGCGCGCATTGTTCGCCGGCGCAGCAGAAGCTACCGTCGATGAAAAGTGAGCGTGGAAAACGGAAACCAAAGAAAAAACCAGAAAGAAAAGAAGGCTGCATATCAGATACCCTAACAGACTCAAAGACGAGGTAAGTTAATGTTATATATTATATATGTAAAAGCAGGCAGAGAAGGTTTTCTATAGGATCTATATGATATGAGGATTCGAAGTTGATAAGATCTTCCTTTAGTGTGAACAACTAGCTAAGAGCTTAATGTATGTACGTTTGGTAGGGATATCTAGAAAAACCATAAAGCTTAGCTGACAAATGCTTTCTTTACGAACGATAGTTCCTATAGCATCTATATAGGGCTTCGTTTCGACATAACTTCGACCATATTTTATCAAAATATTTTTATAAGTGGGGCCTATCAGTGGGAGATATCACATTGTGTTCAATATATATACTATATATGTATATAATGGCCTTTTTTGATAATCCTTGTTCGTTACGTAGGGCTACGATCCACGAATTGAATGTATTCCCCGACATCGATACCTCTAAACATATTGCACTGGCTTGCTTATTATCTTATCGTTATATATATATCTCTTTGCCTTGATAACATTCACATTCCAATTCGATTGATTGTCTATCAAGTTTATATATTTCATACTATTTTTTTTAACTATTTGCTTACATGCGTTACACATTTCGTCACAAAATTCAAATACTCGCCGCGTGACTATGAAAAGTATTCAAAAACCAATTCCAATTCCAATTTATTTCTAAACTGACAAACTTTTTGGGTTTCTGTGCCAGCTAGAGCTTGAGCTATGTGTGGGGGGAGGGTCTGGGGGTCTGGAGGTCTGGGTATCTGATGGGAGGGGGTTGCACGGCATCATATTAAAGTTCGCCCGGCCGGCTGGCCACACCTAAAGAGACAGTTGCCACCGCTGCTGGTGGCAAAAGGCCTCAAACGCCGCCTTATCAACTGACAGCGGACAGCGCTCGGAGCAATTTGCATGGCATGAGGCAGTTGCTCCGCCGCGGTGGCAGCTACTTATCGCTGGCATCCCGAGCTCTCGCACACGGTGCTCATTACGAATGCGACTGCAATGCCTGCAAACGAGTTGGCATTGCTGTCTGTCTGTCTGTCTGTCTGTCTCTATCTCTCTGTCTCCGTCTGTCTCTGTCGTGCAACAACAAGTGGCAGGCTCTGTGCTTTGCGGCAAATTGTGCTGCCACTTTTAATTGGCAACTTTTGGCACGCTCGGCAACGTTGCCTTTATCGATTTATGATGACGACAAACGGACAAACGGACAAACGGACACTCGCCCAGACGGGCAGCTTTTCTAGTTTTCCCCCAGTTTTCCCCCCTCCAAGTTGGGCTTTGCTCAAGCTCTGACAGCAGCTCTGATTGTTGCTGCAGCTGCTTATTCCGCTCAATATTAAAATGCAAATTTAAGTGCCCAATGAAATAACTCAAAACTGGAACTGGAACTGAAACTGGAACTAGAACTGGAACTGGAACTGGAACTCATGACGTGGCCCAGCCGGTTGGGCAAATAAATGTTATTATTTCAATAGGGTTCGCCATTTGCAGCGGCAACTGTGCTTACATTTAATTATGCTACCAGTAACAGGCATGCTAATGCCTGTAGAATACCCTGTAATTGTGAGGCTCATCAACTGCGACCCTATTTCTGATCAAGTAGAAGACGAGTTGTTCTAGCAATATCCGTATGTCCGTCCACCTGTCTATAGGAACGCAACTATGCAAGTTCTTTTCAGTTTTTCGATATCCAAAATCGATAAATATCGATTTCCAGTTATTGATACTCAACCATATCTTAAAGAAAGCTACCAGGTTAAGCATAAATCTAGAATATAAACTTTATACCCCTAAAATTTATCAATGTGAGCTTTTCAGTAAAGTGTAAAGAGTTGAGTACTCGCAGCTAATTACAGGGTAACTCCCAATGGGGTATGTTCGATAAGAGCTCTTTTAGTTCTTTATTAGGTACTCTGTAAAAACGAAACACAATCAGAGCTTGATCAAAAATCAATATAATTTCGTGTCGAGTTTTTAATGAACCATTTTTTAGTCACAATCAAAATAAGCAATTGTCATGCAATTGCAGTTGAAATTTTGCGGTGAGTGGGCACCGAGCTTTTGGCCCCGTTTGGTTGGAAATTCGCAGCCATGACAAGGCGTTGGCTGAGTCAGGCTCGGTCTAGTTGTTGGCCAGTTGGCGGCGGCCTGCTGATTGTTAATAAGTGCGAGCAGTTATGCTTTTTCTAGCCGGGCTTGGAACACGCCCAAAAGCAGCTGCAGCTTGTTAGACAAGTTACCAAAAATAGACCAACAACTGGCTGAACTTGGCTCGCCGAGCCGGATCTGGCTTAGATTGTAATTGCCCGACCGCCCGATCGCCCGCCTCTCTCCCCCATTGAGGGGGCGTTTATGGGCAAAACTGAGGCGTAATTCATATTCGACTTTTATGGCAAAGCATTTTTGCATTCGCCGCGCAACTGCAGCAGCAGCAACTGTTGCAAGTTGCAACGCGCAGCTGCAACATCAAATCACAGCATTTTATAGGCCACAATCTGGACACTTATTAGAGCTGAGGCCTTAATGAACTTGTCTCTCTCTTTCTCTCTCTCCCACTCTCCCACTCTCCCTCTTTCTATCGCTCGCTAGCTGACCAGCTGCAGCATTTGCAATTTATGGGATCAACAGATCCGTTAGTGCCAAATTACAAATGGACTGCACAGCAAAGTGCAACATACTGAGTGATAGAGACAGGCAGATAGAGCGAGAGCGTGTGTGCGACAGAGACAGATAGAGACGTGGCAATAACCAACAAGACATTAACCCGGCGCATGCCTGCCACAGCTGCATGCGGCCCGGCCTTAGCTGTAATAATGCTGCATGCTCAATAATTGAACACAAACATACATATGCAGAGCCCTCCCCTTCCCCCCACCTGGCCCCACCTGCCCGCTGCAACCGACTAAACAGCTGCTGACTGCGCGCTTGCAACAAGCTGCAAGCGAGCTGCTGGAATCAGAGCCCGTCGGCGATTCAACAAGATACGAGCCCAGTTGCCAGCAAAGCCCCCAAACGACCAAAAGTCGATGCAATAGACCCAACGACCCGTCGCCCCCCCTTTGCTTTGCCGGCCACAAAAACATAAAACAATAAAGTTGGGCGCTGCGCAAAAGAATAATCGCATAAATCATGCGGACTTGCGGCAACGCGCGGCGTCTAAGCTCCACTAACGGGCAACGGGCAACGGCAATGGGCTACAAGCCGAACCGCAACAAACAACAACTCAGTCCAAACAGTACGCACAGTGGGCTGAGAGCAATTTGTTTGCGAATAGCAGGCAACCATACGAGTTAATATGCCATATCATTCCAGCGACAGACTTCAATTTCAATATGAAGAGTTGTGCTGTAAGCTCTTGTTATCTTTGGCAAATCGAAAGCCAATCGATAGGCACAATGCCATAGAATGTTTATCATGAAGGCAACTTTTGTGTTTTCCAGCAAAAACCGCTTCTCTCCTGGAAGATGTAGTTGATGGCTATCCCTACGTCCTAGGTACATATATCCTACCATAGGTATAGCTCTTAGATACATACCTCAGGCGCCGAAACACATAATTTCGTTATCGATTTCAATCGAATGCTTGGAAACGGGAAACAAGCTCTCGATTGTCAGAAACAAACAAACAAACAAAACATTATATCCTCAGGGTATAAACAATAAACGATATCTAAATTTTCAGCCATTCTCAAATGCAGCTTCCGGCACTCTTCTAATTAACACTCACAGCTGAGCCCAAAGCTGAACCAAACCATGTGAAAGAAAACTTTTACACATTCAGTTTCGACAGACATCGTACCACTGTGCATGGTCCAGACAGCTGCTGCACGGCAACACTTTTCTTGCCTTAAGCTAAATTTATAGCGATCTAAGTAGGTATAAAGCGCTCATTTTGTGGCAGCAACGTTGACTTCGTTACGTTACCAAGGAGTGCCCCACAGGAGTAGCCTGTGGAGTACAGGGTATTAAGAGGCAGAGGGTAGTGTAAGGGGGCTAGGGCACTTTTTGGCTTTGTTTTTAGCTGTGCTCTCTTCTCGTTCAAGAACAATAGAAATTGCATTGCACGAAAGTTCGGGGCGGTTCGGCGCTTAAATGAGGGAAAGGCTCTGTCGGAGTAGGAATCGGAGTTTCGGTTGCCCGAAACGTTGACATGGCCGCAACGGGTGCGGCTGCATATGGTTTACCGTGGAGGGGGGAGGTGCGGGGGCCATCTCTTTGTGCGCACTCGTGCGCGATTTACAAAAAAAAAAGCAAACCAACTTCTTGACGGGCTTTTGCTTTGCGGCCAGCTGAACGCCAGAACCAGGGGCTGCCCAAAGCCTTTGTTGTGGTAAACAGTTAGCACAGCAAAGCCAAGTGATGGCGGGGGGTGGTGTGGGGCATAACTTGCAACAAACTTAAACTCAGGAATCAGCTTAAATCATGAGCGCCAATGCGATTAAGCAAAAGTTGGTCAAAATCTGCGATGCGGGCGCGGTTAAAACCAATAACAGTACCTCACACACACACACACACACACACCGCACACCTTGCCGCACCTTTGCAGGCGCACAAATGACATTCTAATGCCAGGCAACAAAAATCGCATTTATCACGTATGGATGACAAAATGCGAGGCAGCCAACGTTGCAAAGTGGCAGGCAGCAGCACACTATGCCAAGGGGAGGGGGTGGGGGCAAGAGTAAAGAGCGAGAAGCGGGTAGATGCAGTGGGGACTGCGAGCCTAAACAAGTTTGCTGCCTGCCTCCAGCCTCATTATTATGCGCGCATTGTGCGTGGCCCGGCAACAGGAACTGAGCATGGACAGTGGCGGTTAACGAGAGGAGGAACGACGGGCGAGGGGAGCGGGCGAGTTTGGCTGCGTCATATAGGCATAGGAATTTGTGTGGCTGGGCAAGCAGCATGAAGCGTGCTCCGATTCTCAATTTCAATTGCTGCGCATATGCCTCCAGGGACAACTCCGACTGCAACTGCGTGGCAAGGAGAATGCGAATCCGAGAAAGGAAACCAAACGAGGCTCCACAATTGCAGCTCGCAATTAAACAAAGCCCCGCGTCCAGACAGTCGCAGACAATGCGCCGGCCAAAATGGTAAAAAGTCGCTGCCCCATGTGGCAGGCAGCCTGGCAGCCAGTGCAACAGTGCAACAGCAGGCACTCGCTACAAGGATTCAAAACGCATTTCCGCCAACGCGTCGTCGCGACGTGCGCTTTTTGCCTTGCTTTGGGTTTATGCAAAATTCGCCTATCAGTGCCCGTCAATCGCAGCCGAGGCAAAAGGAGCTGCACGAGAAGAAGAAGAAGAAGCTGCAAGTACAGAAGGAGCTGCAGTTGTGGAGCAGGAGCTGCAGCCAGCTATGCCATATGTGGAGGCAGCCTGTCCGGAGCGCTTGTCATATTTAGTTGGCATAACAAAGAGTTGGCCATAATCGCTTTTAAATCGTCTGATATCGCCAAAGTAATGCGCAAAGGGGGAGCGAGAGGAGAGCGAGAAAAGGAGAAGGTGAGAGAGTACCGAGAGATGCGCCTTATCTAATGTAAGGCAAGAGAAAGCGAAAAGAAGGAAAGAGAAACGGAATATTAGAAGCAGATCGAGGAAGAGAGAGAGAGAGAGAGAGACAGGCAGACGGAGGACCGAATAGAGGGAGAGAGAGAGAGAGACTGAGAGTCTTAGAACCAGGGAGAGAAAAGCGGAGACAGTCTTGGAATCAGAGAGAGAGGGAGAGAGCGAGAGAGAGAGGATACAGAAAGAGATAAAAAGAGAAAGAGAAGACAACAGTCTTAGAACCACAGAGAGAGAGAGAGAGATATAGAAGGAGACAAAGACAGAGAAGCAGAAAGTAATAGAGAGATAAAAAATCGACCAGAAAGATAGAACTGTTCATTTGAACTAGTTCACGAACACAACAGTACGGCTTGGCAACCCTGACAAAAAGACAGGCAGAAGGCGAGCCAGAGAAAGATTGAGAAGTAGACAGACAGACTAAAAAGCAAAGAGCAGGAGAGAGAGGGAGCGATAAAACCGACCAGAAAGATCCAGCTGTTCATTTGAGCTAGTTCATGAACACAACAGCACAACAGCACAACAGCTTGGCAACCCTTAGCTGTAGCATAAGATCAAGGGCACATCCTTCTCCACAGTCCACATTGATGACAGTCCAGTGCCTGCCCCAATTTCGCTTTAAGCATCTGCACTGAGGCATCGCCCAATTTCACTGGCCGTGTCCACAATGCAAATGAACTTCTTTCAACGCTCCAATCGGAGCTCCATCGAGCTGCTCCATCATCATCATCGCCAGCATCATCAAGTGGACGCCTTCGTTTGTTGTTGGGCACATTTAGTACACACACACACACACACAAATTCAGTGAAGCGTCAACTTGGGCAGGCATAAATTTACGGCAACAAACCCTCGCCTCCCCACTTGCCGGCGGGCGGAGCCACCCCTCGCCTTGTGTCATCAATGTGCGCCTTAATTTTCCCTCTTTTTCTCGTGCAATTTTCCTGCTCTTTTTTTTGGATTTTTTCGGGCAGCAAAGTTGTTGAAGCGAAAAACTTTACAATCCATCAAATTAATGGTGCAATGTGTCACAAGGGAACCTCAGCCCCGCCCTCAGAGGCGACTAGGAGCTGGAGCTGGAACTGAAATTGTAGCTGGAGCTGAAGCTGTAGCTGAAGCTGAAGCTGGGGCTGCACTGGAACTGTTCAAATATCATCAAGCAGAGTTGATTGAACAAAGTGCATTTTGTGGCGAATTGAGGACTTGAGACAGCCTTGATTTGTGTCAACTAGCAACAGTTGCCGCTGCCGTGCTCACCTGTTGCCCCACGCCTGCCTGCTCCTCGCCAGCTTTTAATATATTCCTTTCACCGGGAACTGCAATCGCATATGGCCTCATATGATATACAATTAACAGCAGCCCACATGCAGGAGGCACCTTTCACCAGCAGCAGCAGCAGCAGCCCATAATGAAAGTCCTCAGCAAGAGAGAGAGAGAGAAGGGAGAGATGCGAGAAGGTGGAGAGAGATTCAGGGAGAGTGGGGAGTTGGGCGATATGCAAATCTCGTCCCACTGCCATTTGCACGTACAAATGTAACGTACATTTTATAGACTTATCACGCGACACTCACAGACGGCGACAGAGCGAGGGCCATAAATCTAAACGATATGCCGCCCACTCGCCACTCTGGCAACAGAAGACGCATGCGGCATGGTGCAGGCGGCAAGTGGCAAGCGGCAAGCGGCAAGCAGCAGATCGAGCTGCAGCCATCGTCACGAGTGGCAGCAATTAATTTTCATACGCAGACGCAGTTGCTGCAGCCGATGCTGCCGATGCTGCTGCAGTTGCTGCAGTTGCAGTCCCAGTAGCCCAGCTTGCCACACGTTGCAAGTTGTAAGCTGCAACAACAAATTGCGCATCGATGTGGCGACTTGTGGCATTCTAGGAAAATAAATTTAAATAAACGCAGACTCTGCAACCAGATTCAGCCTGACCAAACCCACCCAAGCCTCCCTAGTACCCCATGTGCCTTGAACTGAGAACTGAGAACAAGAGAGAAAAGAATTCTCTTCGGCTTGCCAGAACTTAAATACCCTTGCAGACACTTGAGACTTTAAAATACACAAGCAAGAACATACTCTTTCTCCCTTTGGCAGCTTGATGACTTGCCTGGAATAAGATGTTACCCATATGTTAAGAGCACAAAGCAGCTCTTAAGGGGCGAGACTTGGAATAAATTCTTCCCTATGGTATATAGCATATTTAGTAGAATGATCCTGATATTCTATAATCCTTAGTGA
This sequence comes from Drosophila kanekoi, assembly GCA_037075305.1. Lineage (NCBI taxonomy): Eukaryota > Metazoa > Arthropoda > Insecta > Diptera > Drosophilidae > Drosophila > Drosophila kanekoi. The sequence continues at coordinate 13,348,480 of JBAMCE010000141.1, forward strand.
AGCTCGTAAGCTTAAGAGTTTGGTCAAGGAATGTTGAAAATGTTTAAACCGTAATTGAAATGAAAACTCACAGAGTCAATCGTTGGGTGGATTGCTCCTGTAAGCTATATATATGATATGATATATAGTTGCTCAATGAAGAATATTCTATATTCCATAAATTGATCATTTTGGTCAAAAGACATCTTTAGAAACCACAACAGGGATATGCTTATATATGTCCATATGGACTGAACTAGTCAAGAATATACATATACATACATACATATGTATACGGAGCTAACTCCCTCAAGGGAGTTACGCATTTCGTGCCCACTGCAAGGGTATTTAAATGCAAATTTACACTGAAAATAAAAACAGTAGAAGAACGTGGAAAGTGCTGTTACGGGGGTGAGGGGCAAGTTGTAGATGTAGACCTAAGCCGTTAGCCTGTGTTTGCCGTGCCGCAAGTGTTTTAACAATGTTTGCAAGGCGCATTACGTGATTTGGCCAACGCCTGCTCCCAGTTGCAGCCTCTGGCCCAGCACACAATCACACCCCGTCACCCGAGCCCGAGCCCCTCGCATGTTGAAATTTGAATAAAATCAAGGCACAGGCAGCCGGAGAAGTCGGCTCTGCCAATGCCCCACGCACACACAGACGAGTACTCCTGACAAAGTGGCTGGCAACAGACGCGTTTTCCATCCGGAGGTGATTTTTTGACTTCTTTGTGGCCTCTTTGGGGCGGGGCGTATCATTGTCGCCCGTCGAGGCGAACACTTGCGTCGATAACACGAGCTGCGGCAACCGGAATCGGGCGACCTGCTTGCGGCGACATTTTCTCGCATGCAGCTTTGATAACGTTGCAAGCTTGGCTGACGCGATAAATTAGCGCATGCAACTTCATTTGGCGGCCAGTGCATTAGTCACGGTGAAAGGTGGCATCCCTCTGCCATCTCTCCTCTGCTCTCTCCGGCGCCTGCAACTGCCCCCACCAGTTGCCGCTGCTGCTGCTCCTGCTGAGTCATTAGAATCTGCAGCTGCGTCTGCACTGGCGGCTTAAATCCAATTATGCGCATTGACCAATCCCCAAAGCGACTGCGCAGTCGCAACTGTGCTGACAAAAAGAGAAGTTAAAGAGAAGCTGAAAAAGCAGCTAGGAATTGTTTTCAAAACAAGAATCAAAAAGATTCTTCAAAGTTTATTTATAAAATATACAAGATAAGTGAATTGAGAGATTGTTATTGCTTCTTGGTGCCTATCGTCGCGTAAAGCGTTAAAATTCACAACGAGTTTAAGCTTTGAAAGATGCTTAAGTCAGACAGACAACCTGCCCGCCTTATGTTTATCTGTAGCTTGTTATACCCTTGCATAGGGTATTACAGCTTATCTCGAAATATGTTACGCTTAGTAGACATCATCGACCTCATAAAGTATATATATTCTTGATCAATATCAACAACCGATTCGGTATAGTCATGTCCGTCTGTCCGCCCGTCCATCCGTCCGTCCGTCTCTTTCCCCTGTTCTGTTGCACGCAGAACATATGTCACAACCAGCTGGATCGGAGCATTATATCATATAGTTGTCATAGCTGCCATCAACCTCGGATCAGTTTTTTATATAGCTGTCATAGGAAAATCTAAAATCCCTGCAGACGCATTGCGAAGAAAAAAGGCCACATTTAGCGGAAAACAAGCGATAATGGCAGCACTGAGCCGCACACACGTTGAATAAGCTGGACACAGGCTGATCTGCAATTTGGCCCCGACAAGAACAAGTACTGCGAGCCTGGCCAAGAGCCGCTGGCCAGCATTGTCCAGTCAGTGGGCACTTTTGCTTTATTATAGCCATGCTTATACAGATTAGAATAAATCAACTTGCGCCCTGCAAGCCGCCCATCCTGCTGCCCTGACCCTGGCCCTGGCCAGCGATCAGCAAACGCTACCGGCAACAATCTAGAGCTGCAATTGGAGCTGCGACTGCGACTAGAACTGGGACTGAGACTGGGACTGGGACTGGTTACAGACAGCAGCTGCATTGCACTGGAGACTGGACACCCCACACGCCTAGTTGAAGCCCCTTATTAAGTGGCCAAGAGGCCGAGAGGAAGTCGGCACAGATAAGCAGGCAAATGGCTTGGCTTATGCCGCAAAATGGGTATCAGCAATACGCTCAAGGGGAAATGCAAAACCTCAAGACCTGCTTGAGTTCAAAGAGCAGCTGCAAATGGAGCATAGAGAGACTGGGGCGGTGCATCAAAACTTAATGCCAAAACAATCTTAGAAGAGCAGGAAAGCAGAAACGAGACAAATTTATGCAAGTCGGAACTTATTTATTGGGATTTGGGTAATTAAAGTAGATTTTAGATGTAGAGTCTACAGACTAGAACAAGAACAAGATGTGGCATAAGCCAGGTTAAGCCTATGAAGATTACAGACCGAATACTTTGATCTCTAGAAGATCTAATTTGTACAATTGGCAAAGATTGGGTTTCCCCTTCAGCTTGGCTGCAAACCCAAGTTGATTAAGAAAATGACGGGAATTCCATTCCAGGCTCAATTTGCTGCTCTGTTAATGAGGTAATCCCATGTCTCAGTTGCTTTATCAGCATCCAGTGCGGATTTAAGCAGCTCCCGTCCCCTCCAAGTGCACACAATTGCAGTCGATAGCAGGATCAGTTAACATATTGCAGATGCAGCTCGAAGTCAGAATCGGAGATTCTTGTGCCGATTCTCATGTCTCTACATGCGATTCAACACTTGAGCGAGGGACAGTTTGCGACCCGGCGAGCTTACAAATTAAACGCATTCAAGTGCAAGGTCCAGGAATTTTGATTGGGTCAACAAAGTCAGAGCTGCGCGCGGTAGCTGAAATGCCATAACAAAATGTGTCAAGTGCCAGACATAAATGCCGAGCCAAAAGGAAACGGAGACGGAGAAAGAGACGATGAAGGAGCAGGAGTTGCAGCCAGCCGATTGCCTTCGTCTTGGCAGACTCCTGCATCCCCTTCATCCCACCTTCGATTGCTCTGCCCGCGGCCTTTTTGCTGTTTGCTCTGGCCATTCGACATGCAGCTCAGCTCGTTCGGCTTCGCTTTTTCAGCGCATCATGAGACAATAAATTTTCGGTGCGTCACATGTTTTTTTTCTGTTTCCGATCGTTGTCCATTGGCTCCAGGCTGCGGCTCCTTCGGCTGCTCTTTTCATATACCCCGCACCCATATAGCTAACAAGGGTATATTCAATTTGTAATGGAGGGAATCAATATGATTCTCAATCAGTCTGATCCAATCATCGAAAATGAAAATTATCGATACCTTCACGCATCGTTGCGGTTAAAAAGCATTTATTTGTAATAAAATGTCATCTATATGCACTCCAAATCAAATCAAACCGATCGGACAATAAGCACCGATTTAAGGAAGGCGTTTTACATGCGGGAAAACGCACAGCCGCTTATAATATTTTTTATTTAATAATAAGTATTATATACATTATATACATATGTTTGAGTGTGTGTGTGTATGTATGTATGTATGTGTGTGTGCTTGTGTGTGTGTGTGTGTGTGTGTATATATGTGTGTGTATTAGTGTATGCATGCATGCATGTTTTCTAATAACATACTTGGTCCAAGCCTATTTGTCGCTGTGCTGCAAATTTAAATAAAACGAATTTCTTACAGGTGCTGTCCTCCTCGATTCTCAAAAATTCTAGTAGGCCCTGCCGAAATTCAGCAAGGCAGGCCTGTGGAGGAGCAGCTGTGGAGGTGGCGGTGGAGCAGGAGGCAGTGGGCGGGTAAGTAGTTATGTATGTAGATGTATGTATGTAGATGTATGTATGTAGATGTATGTATGTAGATGTATGTATGTACATAGATGTAAGTATGTATGTACATACATGTATGTATGTATGTATGTATGTACATATGTATGTATGTATGTATGTATGTATGTATGTATGTATGTATGTATGTATGTATGTATGTATGTATGTATGTATGTATGTATGTATGTATGTATGTATGTATGTATGTATGTATGTATGTATGTATGTATGTATGTATGTATGTAAGTATGTATGTGTGTATGTATGTATGTGTGTATGTATGTATGTATGTATGTATGTATGTATGTATGTATGTATGTATGTATGTATGTATGTATGTATGTATGTATGTATAAAAATGATTTTTCGTATAGGTCTTTGGAAATGAATGTCACCCACCAAATCTTTAACACCCATTCTTACCAAGGAGTGATGGATTTTTCAACTACAAGTGCAAAACACTCATCACATGAATTTTGACAAAGCTCAAACAATGATTTTGAAGCCGATCGAGTGGTAAGTAAAAAAACACATTTATGCAAACATTTTTCGATGTTTTTCCACACATGCAAGTAAAATTTCCCGAAACCTCGTCTTAACGTGCACCTTTAACGCAACAGTCAGTCAGTCGCACAATCTGTCAGGACAAAATGTTATATATGCAGAGAAGTTTAATAAGTCCTTATAAAAAGTCGTTGCTTAGCTAATTACAGGGCATCTCCTAGTCGTACACTCGCCGAACAGATTACTTTTGGTTTTTTGTGTGCGCTTTCCAATTAAAAATGCGCACAGTTTTCGTCGCAATTGGACTTTGCAGTCGCTGCGGCTTGTACTTATTTGTAAGTTGCACGCATGCTCCTCGGAATTCAGCGCCACAGACGGCCACCTTCCCCTCTCTTCCCTTCTTCCTCCATCATCTCCTTACATATGTCTGCTGCTCCTGGTGCATATCTGCGTCGATCTGGCAACCTTCTGCTGCGCGCCGCTCGCTGTTTTCATTAATTTACATAAAAATATCTTAATTGCAATGCGAAGAGCGCGTTTTTTGTGCTGTGCTTGGTTTCCATTTTTTTTCTTCTTATGCTTATCAACGGCATGTCATGTCGCCGACGCCTGGACGCCGCGTCCTTGTGCTGCCGAGCAACTGCCTCCGGCCGCTGCCCATCATTGTGTCCGTCTTTGGCTGACAAATTCGGTGGCGGCACGTCAAGATCGACGTGAATCTCTAAAAGCCTGCTTCAATTCGTGCCACATCCGCTCGCCAGAGTCATCGGAGCTGCCAAGCGTACACATGTTCTGCGACACTTGGCCAAAGCTCCATCCACCTCTCCCCGCTTCCATTTCATGCCATTTCGAGCGATCCCTCGCTGCATGCTCCATCATGCATAATCGCTGATAAATGCGCCCTTCAGTGCTACAAAAATGATTTGTTGATAATTAATGCAGAACCAAAAGCGAAAAACCAGTTTGCCGCGCGCTCACCTCAAAAGAACAGCAAATTCTGTTGTTGTTGCTGCTGCTGCTGCACAATCAGGCCTTAAACGCAATCAACGCACCGTAATTCATGGCTGCAGCTCGGGCTGACAGGCTGCAACGACCCCAAAAGCAAAAAAAGAAGAGGTAAAATGGCCGCAACTAGCCGGCAGCTAATTGACCGGGGGGAACGTGGAGGAGTTGCACATAACAAGCGCACAATTAATGCGCTGCTCTAGCTAGTTACATCTTGTATTATTATTCTGCGATCAAATTGGCAGAAGGGAATAATAAATGGCAGCAGTGTTGGCTAACGCGCGAGTGCTAGACACGTGTCGTGCGAGCAGCACTCAGCTGTTAACGGGGACAACATAATGTTAAGCTCTTTCTCTATCTATTCTCTGTGCTGTTGGGCTGGTTGCTTGGGGGTCTCTCTCTCTCTCTTTCGCTCCCTCTCAACCTCACTCTTCCTCTTTGGTCTTGCAAGAAGATTGCACAGTTCCTTCAAAGCTTTCTTTGAAAGGAGATAAGTAACGTTTATCAACTGTAGCTTGCTGACATTGCTCAGCACTGTAATGCTAATAAGAACGTCTATACAAGCTATTCTCTCTTCCAATAAGAGGAAGAGGCAACGATAGTTTTAAGAAGAAGCAGCAAAGGATATGCAATGAAAAATCAGTGTGCAACAACACAAAAGCCCTGGGCACACTTCAAATAACTGACGGAATGACATTTTAGAAAACAACGTGCTACAATTTGAACACATCTAGTCTTTGCGTGCAAATCAATGTCGTTCGACAACATGAACTCTCACAATATTATAAAGGAGCTGCATGTTATCCCGACGACAATCAAAATCGATGCCCTGTCCTGGCAGCAGGGTGTCCTCAAAGGCGGTGAGCAAATGAAACTTTATGCCGAGCTGTGTGCGAAAATCTTTGAGAGCGAGAATCAATTGAACAATGCGAAAACATCGCGCAAATTGCGGCATGCGAAAAAGCGGATACATAAACTCTTCAAGCGCCTCGATAAGGCCTACAACCAGATGAGGCACATTCTGGAAACGCTGAGCGAAATCCGGCTGAGAACTGAGCACATGTGGAGACGCGTCCGCCTCTGGAACGATGATGAGTTGATCAGGGAGCATTGCATTACCTGGGAGCTGACCACGTCCAAGTTGTTGGAGTTTCTGCAGTTTCTAACGCAGCGCTACGACTGCGAATGGGAAATCAAGGAAATGGTCATAAGTGAGTAGCTGACCTGTATAAAAGGAGCCACGAGCTAACCTCTGAAACCTTTCCAGACGAGCTGGAAAAGGTGAGCGAAAACTACGATGCGAACATCCTGTTGGAGGCCTGGCTTGATAATAGTCATGCCGGCGGCGATGAATTCGATCGCAAGCTAATTGCATTCTACAGTTCGATAGGTCAACGTCATGCCACGACCCAATCTTACGCCAAATACGCCTGAGCCAGTGTCGTTGAGCTTAAGTGTTGATTAACTGACAAACAAAACAATTTGTATTTGATTTGATTTTCATTGGTTTTTCTTTTTATTGTAAAAATGTGTTTTCTGCACTTTGCTTGCGGCGATGAACTCGATCGCAAGCTAATTGCATTCTACAGTTCCGTAGGTCCCTGGCCTGAGCCAGTGTTGTTGAATGCCGCTAGAGCTTTAGTGTTGATTAACTGCTTGTTGAAAAGAAAACATTTTGATTTGAATTGATTTTCGTTTGTTTTTCTTTTTATTTTTTTTATTGGAAAAATGTGTTTTCTGTACTTTGTCTGCTTGCCAAAAAACCTTTATAGTTTATAAAGAACTTGCAAAAAATTATTTGATTTACATATATATATATGTATATATATATATATATATATATATCTATTTGTTTTTTGTAATTTAAATTTTAATTTTTTTGCTTGCATTTAAAATTTGACTTGATTTTTTATTGATTTTCACTATTTTCGACTCACCCGGTAGCAAAAACAAAACTTCATTTGTAATTTGACTACAACAACATTTTGTGTTCGTGTGTGTGTGTTTGTCTGTGTGTGTGTGTGTGTGTGTGTGTGTGTGTGTGTTTGTCCGTTATATAATTAATTATATAATTATTATAATTGTATATAATATGCAATTCTGTAGCTAGATTTGTTGTTTGACATACATTTCCCCCTCCGCAGCGCATCGTCGTCTAATTATGTATATGTATGTATGTGTGTATGTATGTATGTGTGTATGTATGTATGTGTGTATGTATGTATGTGTGTATGCACGTTTTCAACGTGCGCCCATTTGTTTTAGAAACAAATGCAAACGGTTTTTCTTTAGTTTTTTTGTTTTACATTTATCAATTGCAATTTTTGGTTTCTTATCTTAAATTTTGTTTGTTTTGCCGCCTAAGTATAATTTTCAATTGGAATTTGGCCTATGTGCACACACATGCATACACACTCATGTGTGTGCGTGTGTGTGTGTGTGTCGTGTCGTGTCTTGCCGTAAAACTAACCTCGACCTAACCTTAACAAATTTAACTTAATAATTGCATACTTTTAGGCTAGGGGCTGGGCTAGTAAATGGTTTTCTCCGCTTAACTTCTTCATCTTCATCCAACGCTTAATGCACTTATGTAATCTTTGTTGTTGTCTTTTTTTTTAGTTAATTCTATATTTGCTTGCCTTAAATTATTTTAAGCCTTGCATTGTCACTTAACTACTTTACAAATGTTTTTGCTTTCATTTCGCATATACATATGCATGTGCATGTGTGTGTGTGTGTGTGCATAATTTTTGCCCTTGTTTCCACTGCGAGCACATTGCGTTGCGCTGCAGTGGAAACGCCTGCAAAACGCATTTATGTTTCTTATTGTTTTCTTAGAAAATTGCTTAACTCGTAAATTGAGTTGGTTTTTTTAAAAATCTGTTCCCTCCATTTTGGTTTTAATTCATTTTGTTTTTTTGTTTTTTGTTAGTTAAATGAATGCTTGTTGTCAATTGTTGCTTTATGTGAATTTGTTCTCTACTAGTTTTTCATCTACTTCCTCTTCTTCTTCTTCTGGCTGATCTGTGTGTGCGTGTAGATTACAGTTAAAATTATTGCTATTTATGTATTTGTATGTACTTTGCTTTTGGTTTGCTTTTGCGTGCTCTTCGTTGAGAGCTAAGAGATAATGAGAGAGAGAGAGTTAAGAACTGAAACCCTTAGCTAGGAAATATTTTGTATTTTTTCTTCTTGTTGTCTTTTATGCATTCTCCATCTCCTGCTCCTCCTCTTCCTTCTCATTCGTTTAGTTTTTGGAAAAGCTAGAAATTATTGTAAGCGTTTTTTATGTACAGCGTGCACCTCTTGTTTCTCTCGAGTGCCTGTTTTTTTTTTAGATATGAATGTTCCGTTATATGCGAACGGCAACTGGAGCGAAGAGTGGAAACCAAAAAGAACAGACAAATGCAATGCGGTATTTAAATACCAAATTGACTGGGTATTTTTTTTATGTTAAGGGTTTTCCCCCATTTGAAATAATCAAATGTATAAAATAATTGCAAATAATTGTTGTTTATTACACAAAAAAATAGAATACTAAAATTAAAAACCAAACTACTTAAAAGTTAAGCATGTGTGTGTGTGTGTGTATGTGTGTGTGTGAGTGTGTGTGTGAGTGTGTGTGTGTGAGTGTGAGTGTGTGAGTGTGTGTGTGTGGTAATTACTAGAAAACGTCTTTGTAAATGTAGATTTTTTGTTGTTTCGCTTTGTTTTTGTTGTTGTTGGTTGTTGTTGTTGTTGTTGATAAATTATGCTAATTAAAATACACAGGTAAAAATAATTTCATTGTTTAATAATTGTTTTCTTTTAATGTAAACTTAAGTCTAGCGAAAATCCGTTTTGTTTTCAATCTTTTAATGTGCAAAATCAATTTGTTGTATGCGTGTGTGTGTGTGTGAGTGTGTGTGTTTGTTTTTGTTGAAAGCTTTTCTTTATAACCACATTATGTTAATTTGTACACATTTCTTTTAAGTAATTCATTATTAAACAATTGGCTATGTGAGTGTCGTGTATGCAGGTGTGTGTGTGTGTCTTCGTGTGTGTGTGTGTGTGTGTGTGTGCAAAGTAACACAAAACACAATTTTTATAAAACAGTCCCTAACGCTCAAACTACTTACTGACTTAAAATCCCTTATACCATAACATTCCCTCCCTTCTCCATTGCCCCCCCCCCCCATGTACACCCCCTCCCTTCCCTCCACTGCTACTTCGCTCAACATCTGCGCTTTGCGACCAGATATATGTATGTGTATATATATATATATATATAATTGTTATATATGCATGTACAGTATACCGTTTCCTTTTGTATATGTCTGTGTGTATCTGTGTGTGTGTGTGTGTGTGTGTGTGTGTGAGAGAGTTTTCGCTTTAACATTAAATTGTATTTGTTTTTATAATAATTTAAACTAATTCTCGCTTTGCACAAAAAATTTACACAATTTATTAATTTAATTTAGTTTTAATTAGGTTTTCGCTTGTTGTTGCTACTCATTGTATAATTATAATTTTTCTCTTAATTCTCTTGTTGTTGTTGTTTTTATAATTATTGTTGTTGTTGTTGTTGTTCTTACTGCTTACGGCAAATTGGTTGTAAATATGTACAAATTTCCTTTTTACTTAAACACTAAAAATCTTTTTCTTTTTTCTTCTTTAAATCTTGCGTATTTGTATATGATCTATGTATATAATATATATAAATATGCCCCTAATGTGTGGTTGGTTTTTTTGTTTGCTTGTTTGTTTGTTTGTTGTTGTTGGTTTTTTCATTTTGTATATGTATAAATATTAAACACTAAAACGAACGCCAGCCTAAAAAACAATTCTTGCACTATACACAATTCTCAATTAATAAATAGTAATGCTGTTTTTCTACTCTCAAGACTTAATCGGTTCGGTAACCGTATTTCGCTTAATCGAATCGAGAGCTCAATCTCTCATCGCTCATTGCTCATTGCTCATTGCTCATTGCTCATCGCTCATCCATCTTACTTTCATCATCTTCTTTTTACTTTGCACACCCTGTGTTAAGGCTGTAAGGCGGCGGCGGCTGTTTTTACAAGGCTCTGTTTACGCTAACTGTGCGTTACTCTGTTAACAGTTAAAGTTAATATTACTTTTACTGTTACGGCTGCTGTTAATCTTACTGTTACTTAACTTCTCTTGTTTTTTTTTGGACTGTTAACTTCAGTTGTTGGTTGCTTGGTGTTTTATTTGTTGTTGTTGTTGGAGTTTCTTTGTTTTGGTATAGCACTTGTGGATATTTTGCTATTATATGGAAGTACAGCAATTGGAAGCAATCGACTGTTACTGTTACTGTTACTTTGTTACTCTGTTACTGCTAATGTTAATTCTCTAGTGTTGTATATTGCTTGTTGTGACTGGGCGTTTATGCTATCGCCGCCGTTAAATAGTATAAGTCCATGAGGGTCTGCACATTGATGGGCAGACAGGAGAGTCGGTCGTGTGTATTGGAATCGAGGGCCAGCCAGGAGAGCGCATTGTAGCCCTCAAGGACAAAGCGCAGGACATCGGCCGTTAAGGTCGAGTCCAGGGGATGATCATTTGCCGACTGATGGGCATTGGTCGAGTTGAGTATATCGTCGGCTATCTGAATGTTGGGCACGTGCAAATGCAATGCGGTCTTCAGGAAGACGGGACACACATCCTCCAGATGCGGACAGGCGGACCAGAACCAGGCGGGCATTCGACCCGTCGGCGCTGTTGACACCATATAACCCACCGAAATGGGCTGCTGATTGAGGGAGCCCACCTGGAATCGAAAGACAGACAAATCTTGAGTAAGTCAAGACAAATGGATAAGCTTAGTTCGTGGTCTACGCACCTCCTCGACCTCCTGTGGTGGCGTGCATTTGAAATTGTTGCCGCCGGCGCTCTGCCAGCTGCGATTGTCTTCCATGCGTCCCGGGCTGCCGTGATTCGAGACGCGATCCATGTGAGCTGCTGTGCAAAAGATAATCCGTGAGACAAGCGATCAAGGATAATGCATTTTGTATGCGATACTCACAGTCCCAGAAGAGGTCGCCGATATCGGCATCGCTGAAATCCTCGTTGCCCTCCTCCTCGCCAAAGATGAAGTCGTCGTCCACCTGCGGCTCGTTCTGGAATTGTCGTGTGAAGGACTGCAAGAAAAAGTCGAGTTGAATTAACAATCGATAAGAATTATTGTGGAGGTAATCGATAAAGGAACAACGCTAATCGTATTTCGATAAATAACCGATATTAACAGAGTTCTTTCTTTCTACTTGCAGCATATATAGCACTCGTGGGAAAGGCCAGAATGTGTGTACGGAAATTAAACAATTATCGGTAAGTATATCAATTATTAACCGATAAGTTATCGGCATTAAATACTCTATTAACCGGTAATTACAGAGACGTTTCTGTCTATTTACAGCACATACGGAACATGCGGGAAAGCCCGGAATGTGTGAGTACGGTAATCCGCAAAAAGACAACGGACATCGGATATCGGTAGGCATATCAATAATTAATCGATTACTCGATTAGCATAGATTTCTCCTTGTACTTACAGAACATACAGCACTCGTGGGAAAGATCGACAAGCAGACAACGGAAATCGGATACCAGTAAGAATATCAATTATTAACCGATGAGTTATCGGCATTCAATAATCGATTAACCGATAATTACACAGTTCTTTTTGTCTAGTTACAGCACAGACGGCACTTGTGGCAAAGGCAAGAATGTATATATGGAAATCGTGAAGGAGTCAATGGAATCGTATATCGGTAAGCAACTCAATAAACCGATCAGTTATCGATAATAGTTACTAAGTTTTCTCCTTCTACTTATAGCACAGACGGAACATATGGGAAATCCCGGAATTTGTGTACGGTAATCGTGAAGGAGACAACGGTAATCGGTTATCGGTAAGCGCATCAATTAATAACCGATTAGTTATCGGGAATTAATAAACGATTAACGGATAATAGAAGAATTTGTTCTTTCTACTTACAGCACAGACAGCACTCGTGGGAAAGACCAGAATGTGAGTACAGGTCACATCCTGCGGCGTAGACAACGGATTCTGCATGGAGATCTGCGAGAAGCGCTCATCGGGCGTAAACTGATCGGGCATAACCCGCAGCTTGGCATCCGGCTCCAGGGTGACCAGACAGGCGCTCAAAATGGTCGGCGGGTACATCAGAGTGCACTGCTTACACATGTCCTTGAACTGTTTGGAGGCCTTTTGCAGCTGCTGCTTGCTGAGCAAGTAGCTCCAGGACTTGAGCTCGCTGTGCCCGATGCGTCCAATGCGTCCGATGACCAGACGCCACATTTGCGACGTTTGCGAGATGAGGCCCATGACGAAGTCCATGAGCTTGCGCAGGGCGACATAACGTGCTGGGGCCTTGCGTCTGCGTGCCCGATTCGGCACATCGATATTGATGCAGACCTTCTCGAGGAGCTCGCCGCGCTCATCGGTGGCGGTGGCCAGCAGCCAGGACTGATCCTCGCTCAAGCAATAATTGCAATACATGACCGAATAGCGCGTCTCGTTCTGGCCGTGCATGCTGCCGGCGGCGCGGGAGAAGTCCGTCTTATCGTTGCGCTCGTGCATCGGGGCCAGGACAAAGGGCGCCGTGTACATCTTGTAGGCACGCCGATTGGGCTCATCCTTGGTCTTGAGAAACGCCTCCATGTTGGCGGCGGTGCCGAAGCCCGTAAGACTCTTGACGGGCTGCGCATGCACCAGATGCCGCCGGCACTGCGAGAATATATTCAGTGCCAGACACTTGATCTCATCCGAGAAGCGACGGCGATTCCCGCACGGCCCCAGCTCCATGATAGCCTCCAGCGAGATGATCTGGATATTCATCTGGGCGCGCACAGAATCCGGCACAGCTTTGAGGAGCTCCGCATAGCAGCGCAGCAGCGCGATGAGCGCGAGTCGCTCCAGCTCAAAGCTGTCCGAGGCGAAGGTAAAGGGATTCACCACGTAAAGAACTATGGCCGATGGATTGATGTCCTCCAGCGTTTCGCCCATGCCCAGTGGATCGCCCAGCACGAGGGCGGGCTTCGATTCACCACCCGCTTTCGCATCCGCCTTGCTGTCCTGCTCCTGGCCGCCATTTCCGCCGCCGCCAGAGCTGCTGTTGCTGCTGCTTTGCGTCGCCGGCTCCGTGCCCGGCTCCAGCTTAATGACGGGCTCATGCGGATGTTCGGCAGCTGCAGGAGGAGCGCCTGATGCCTTGGTCGAGTGGCTGCCACTGGTCGAGGCATCTGGAGGATTGAGCAGCGTCTTGTCGTTGGGTACACGGCTCAGATACGGAGCCAGCTGGTAGAGAAAGGCCACGGCATAGCGTCGGATCTGCTCGGCCAGCGGCGCATGGTCCAGGGTGCGCAGCCAGTCGTCGAGCGGCGTCAGCGGTGCCTCCCGTTCGGTGCCCACCTGCAGCACGCCCTCCCAGCCGCGGATGGGCGTGTGCCTGCCCAGCTTGCACATCTCGTAGGTGCTGCTCAGCTCACGGAAATAGGTGCGCGTGCTGGCGGCGACATGCTCATTGTCAGGACACACGACCACGTAGACCACGTCCCGGGCATACGAATAGGGTTCGAGCAGAAACTTGTCCCAATAGTGGATGGAATGCGGCGCAACCGAAATCCAATCCTTCTCGTAGCCGACCACAACCGAGGGTATGGGCTGCGGCTCGCACTGGCCGGAGGCGCGTCCGGCCAGACGATGGAACTGACGCCAGGTGAGCGGACCGCTGACCGTATTATAGGAGCTAGCATCCTTGGAGCCGGCGGCGCCGCCGCGCGACTTGCAATGGAAGGCGCTCTGCAGCATCGGCTGGATGGCGTTCATCGTCCGGACGATCTCCTTGTTGCTCCTCGTAAAGCCCACGGGGAGGTAAGGCCATTTGTGCACCGTGAGGCGACTGCTGCCCAGCACGAGGAGTTTCTGGCGCAGGGCAGGCGCCGCATGGAATGCCGTCAGCTGTTGCGGCGGATGCTGCTGCGGATGTTGCGGATGCGGATGATGCTGCTGGTGAGGATGATGAGGATTGTGCTGCTGTCCATGATGATTGTTGTGTCCAAATTCGAGCATGTTCATGTCCATGCGCTGGCTCTCGAAGGCGAGCCGGGCCTGCTCCAGCGCCAGGCTGACCACGTCGTGCGCATCCGTAAACTCGAGCACGTTCGCAATGGAGGCCAACGAGGCGCTATTCTGGCCAAAGAGTCGACGCTGCCGGGACATGCGACGGCGATGCGACTGCAGGGCCCGGTGCACCGAGCTGCTCGATGTCTGGATAATCGAGCACTGATCCAGCAGCAGATCGAAGATCGCATGCGCCAGCTGCTCCAGCTGCTGCTGCTGCTGGGACGTCGTGGTTGTCGTCGTTAGCTTCTCCAGCTCCTTGCCAGCCGACTCGCCCGACTTGTTGTTGTTGTTGTTGATGTTGCCCTTGCGGCACAAACTCTGAATGAGGCTCAAGAGCGTGGGCTGCTTGTGCCTGGCTGGATCGTCCACGATGCCCGTGATCTCCAGCTCATCCTCGTAGAAGAGACCGGCGCGATGCGACAGCCGACGATTGACCACGGCGCTAAAGCCGCAGGTGCACTCGACGGGATCGTCGTCCACGTAGCCCGTGATATGCGGATTACTGCTGGGCGGAGTGCAAGACGAGGAGCTGGAGCCGCCGTTGGGTCCGTGGCCATGGTGCACGGAGCCAGCTCCGGACAGCGCGGCCACCGGCGACGAGTCCAGCCCACCGCCAAAGGCACTTATCATGCGCATTCCCCCGCCGCCAACCGCTGCACTGCCTCCAAAGGGATTATAGGACGTGGCCGCGGGATGACTACCGATGCCGCCGTTGAGCAGACGCTGCGCCGGAAACGGATTAAAGCTGCTGCCGGGCAGCGGCACATAGAGACCCGAGTCGGCGCCGCGTATGTTGCCGATCTTCTGGGTATCCGCATTGCACACACAGACGCTGCTACTGTCGAAATTGTGATCCCGGAACACGTTCAGCGACGTATCGTAGAGCAGTATATTGACCAGCACCGAGTTGACCTCCGGCAGTTCCTGCAGCAGGCTCATAGCAGCTGCTGCTGCTGCTGCGGCGGAGGAGGAGCTACTGCCCAAACCAGTTGAGCCGGCGCCGGAATATTGCATCATGGCCAGCTTGGAGCCATCACCAGATGGCATCATACCAGCTCCCGCTCCACCCGCTCCTCCTGCGCCCGCACTCATCGGCCCGAACATCACATGATGGACACTCTGCGGCGTGTGCGGATGACCCGGCGGCTCCTGAGAATTGTACTGCTTGTTGAGGTACGAGGACGTGGACGTCGCCGGACTGGCAGCGGCCAGCTCATACGGATACGGCGGCGGCGGATGCGTCGGCGTCTGCCGCATCCCTCCAAGATGCATCGGACTGCTGCGCGGAAAGGGCACTACGCCCGGCCCGCCCGGAGACGGAATGGGCGACATCCCCGCCCGCTGCATCAGTTGCTGCATGGAACTGCCGGGCGGCGCTTGCGGACAATTGAGTTGATTCAACAGCAACTGGCTGCCGCCGCTGCTCAGCGGCTGCGGCACCGTCGTCGTCGACGGCGAAGGCATCGCTGCATTCATCGGCGTCCTCGGCCCAGCGGAGAGCAGCTCGTGCAGCTGCTGATGCTTATGCTGTTGTTGCTGCTGCTGCTGCTGTTGCTGCTGCTGGAGCTGCTGTTGCTGGAGCTGCTGCTGGAGCTGTTGATGCTGCTGGATGCGCTGCTGGAGCTGCTGGTGTTTCTGGAGCTGTTGCTGCTGCTGCTGTGCGGCCGCCGCCTTGGCGAGCGTCGCGGCCCGCGACTTCTGGCTGTGACTCCAGGTGGGATTGTAGTAGCAGTTGGCAGGGATCTGAAGCGGCGGCTGCGTCTGGCTAGGCAGGTTGGTGAGCGGGGCGTAGCGCGAGGAGCCAACGAATTTCTCCTGCTGCGGCGGCCTGTACACGTAGCTCCAGTCGTCGATGGGCTCCTCCACGGGGCTGCCCAGCTCCACGCTGTACTCCTGCTTCACCATTTTGAGAACCACGCCCAGGCCCACACCTACGCCCACATTTGTAGTGCTGGTGGTGTCCACGCTCAGATCGGTCATGACGACGTCCGTTTGGCAGGGACTCGAGTTGGGATGCTGCTGCTCGTGGGATGGAGGCGTGGGAAACATTTTGGTTAGATCCTCCGCCTGAATGCTGCCCGCACCGGAGCTGGCAACGACGGCGGCAACAACGGCGCTGGCCACCGCCGTGCTCCGCTTGAGCTCGTCAATGGTGTTGCTGACGGCGCTGCAGCCGCCATTCGAGGGATTGTTGGAGTCGGGCGGCGTATGGATCTGGACGCTGCTGCACTCGTCGTTCGAGCTCGTCTCGAACAGCTGCTCCAGATCGTTGAGCGAGGGATTCAGACCTTCGGCGGTGAATAGATTGTTGCCACCGCTGCCGCTGCCCGCGGTGCTCGTCGACTTGGATTCCTTGCACGGTGAATGCAGGCCCGGCTCCGTCTTAATGTCCAGGCCCTGGAAGAAACTGTTGCTGTTGCCAGTTGACGCAGCCATGCCCCCGCCGCCAAGCGCATTGTCCGCCTCATCCGCGCTGGACGTGCCGCCGTAGGCACCTCCTCCTCCTGCTATGCCCACCAGCCCGCCACCAGAGCTGCCCTCGCCGGCTGCTCCTAGCGCCGCGGCGCTGCCTTCGATGGAGAGCAGCGGGCCGTAGACGGAGCCGGGCGAGGGCATCAGTGGCTTAAAGTGCGTGTGCCCCTCGTACAGGTTCTTTGCGTAACGTGGTCGTCGCTGCTTGGCGGACTCGTTCAGCTTTGGCCTCTTCACGGGCAGATTATCCCTGCGAACGAAAAGAGGGATTAGTTGGGAACACGTGAAGATCGAGAGAAAGAGAGACAACTCACCAGGTCTCCTGAAAGCTAAAATCGTAGACATCCTTGAGCCATTCCTCGTCATAGACGCTGTCTCCGTCCTTGAGCGTCAGCTGCGGCGGCTTGTACAGATTGTAGAGATTTGTGACCGCTTCCAAGGCGCTGCTCGCCAGCGGCACCTGCTGCTGCTGCACTTGGGTGATCCGTCCCAGGCCGGGCTCCTGCTTGATGGCCAGCACCTGTGGCGCCTGCTGCTGCATTTCGAGCTTCTTCACGCTAATCGTGCCGCATTGTGTGGCACCACCTGTTCCTGCTCCTGTTGCAGCACCAGATGACGCAGATGTTGTTGTTGTTGCACCTCCTGTTGCCGGCGTGGGCGTCGCTGGCTGCTGGGGCACACTGCCAGGCGCGGCGTTCAGAGATTGAGACCCGCCGCCGTTGCCGCCCGCGTTGCCATGTTCCGCATAGGTGGGCGGCTCCACGCTGGGCGTCTGATGGACATACGGCGAGGCGGTTATGCTTTTGCTGTCGTGCTGATCCGTCGGTGTCGGCGCCGGCGTATTCTTGTCCAGCAGATGATCGATGGGCGTCGGCGGCTGCTGCAGATTCGAAACGGATGTCGGCGCATGTGGACTCATATTGAGCAGCTGCAGCGGATCGGGGTAGCGGGAGCGGAGGAAATGGAAACATTAGCATTATAATATTGGGTGAAATAATGGACAGTCGTCACTTGGACTCACTTGCTCAGCGGGCGGCACCGAGGTCGGCTGTGAGTGCGCCGAATTGGAGAGCGGATGCGGCGAGGGCGCCGGCGTTGCGGGCGAACCCACCGAGGAGGAGGCGGCGGCGACCGGTGGCATTGAAGACGGATCGCCCAGCGAGTTGCGTGAATATGTCGAGGCGCCTCCGCCTCCAGCATGGCAGGGCGTGCTGCTGCTGCCGCCGGAAGATGCGCTGCCAACGTTGAGATGTCTGTGCGGAGAGAGGAAAGAGAGAGAGAGTGTAAAAGAAAATGTTGTGATTAGTTTTGATTTGTTGCAAACTAACAAGCGGGTCATGCTTGTGGGTTATGTACAATATTAAAAAAACAACTACGAATTATTGTGGCTAATATTCTAAATAGTTAATCGATTAATCGAAAACGAGAGTAAAATGGTAAGCAAAAAAATAAACACCACATCCAAAAGACAGAGAGCAAGAGAGAGAGAGAGAGAGCGCGAGCGAGCGAGAGAGCGCAGAGAGCAGTTCCAACTCAAAAACCAAAAAAAAAACCTTTGCAGATGCCGAAATAAGAATATACATACTTATGCAAATGTACTGGTTATTTACAGCAATATATATATATATGTTCAGTTGTTGTATGTGTGTGTGTATATGTGTGTGTCTGTTTGTTTGTTATTATAGCGGGCAGCTGTAATCGATAGCACGCACTCCGATAACGATTAAATGAGCGAATACTCGCAGACTGCGCGCCTGCGTGAATGGCAAATATAACTGTATCTCAGTTTATTTACAATATGTATGTGTGTGTGTGTGTATATATATTAATTAGCTGTTGCTGTGGTTGCTGTTGTTGTTACACCATTAACCGCAAGTTTAGAGAATAGAAAATAATAATTGTTACTGAGGTGGAGGTGAATATGTTGCTGTTGTTGGCTGCGGAAAAGGGCTGCGAATGTGGCGCCGTTGCAGCTTAGTATATGTACGAGTAGGTTTATGTGTGTGTGTGTGTGAGTGTGAGTTGACTTTCAAATAGGTTTAAGAAAAACTTAAAATAACCAACCAACAAAATGTTAAGAAGTTAACAGAGCGTGTTGTGTTGTTGTTGTTGATGGCGAAAAGAGAGCAATAAAGAGAGCGCATGGAAGTAACAGAATATAAACAACTTAAGGGAGCGTGTGTGAGTGTGGTATGCACATGTGTGTGAGTGAAATATTGAGCGTAATAAAAACTTTAATAAAAAATCAAAGAAAATTAAAACATATGGCAACACTCCACACACACACACACACATACACACACACGACACACAAACACACGTCTGAACAGCGACACAAACCTTTGTTTTGGTATATTGGTGTCTGTTGTTGTTGTTGTTGTAGAGGAAGTTGTGTTGTTGTTGTTGTAGTTGTTAGGTTTAAGCGCTGTCTGAGTATTGAGTAGAAAACGCTGGTGAAACGGCACAATTTGTCGCTTGAGGCCAACAGCAGTGTAGGAGGAGTAGTAGGAGTAAGAGGAGGTGATGCAGTTGCTGGCAAAGTAGCCAGCACTGGAACTGGAATGATGCGTCGCTGCCGCTGCCCGTTGATGTTGCTGCTGCTGATGTTGTTGCTGTTGTTGTTGGTAAAGCTGAAACGTTGATTTGCTGCTGCTGCTGCTGCTGCTGGCGACGCCGATCGCAGCACGCAACGCTGGCGAGCCAATGCCGCTGCTGCCGCACTGCTGGCGTTTGCCGCTGCCGACGCCGCCGCTGCTGCTGCTGCTGCTACTGCTGCCAGTGTTGCTGCATTGTGCGCTGAAATTTGGTGGGTTTTTGTGTTAAACTTTAAACTCAACTTTCAACACATTTTCAGGAGCGCGAGCTTGACGAGCTGTGGTGAGTTTAAGTTAAACATTTCTTTATCGCTTTGCTGTAAGCGTATATCGATAACACATGCAACGCTTATCGATAAACACACACACACACAGTTAATATTACAAAAAAAAACTATGTATATATATTAGAGCTGAGTTGCTGCAAACTGTTTTCTAGGCATGCCTTTAAAGCGGTTTCTCTTTCTATGACTAACAAATTCATCACAAAAATCACACATACTCCAAGAAAAAGAAAAAAAAGGTAAATAACAACAATGCAGAGCACACAACTCTCTTCTGTGTGCTGTGCAGAGAGAGAGAGAGCGGGCGAGAGAGAACAAGAGCTTAAGAAATACAAGTGGAGCAGGGAGCAGGAGGAGCAGTTGAGAGAGCGTAACAAGTGTGGGTGTGAGAGAAAGAGAGAGGCACTTACTTGGTGCATATGCAGGGCGCCTTTTGCATTGGGTCCACAAAGTTCCAGAGCTTTTGTAGCTGTTTCTGCTGCTGCTGCTGCTGTTGGATTTGCTGTTGGACGTGCTGCTTGGAATCCGTTTGTTTATTCTCCTCCTCATCTGCCGCTGCTGCTGCAGCTGCTGCCGCTGCCGCCGCCGCTGCGGCATCCACGTGCAGCGTATTCATGATGCAATCCTGCCAGGCACGTTCCGGCATTTCGATGGCCGCCGTGGCGGGAATATGAGTATTATTTGTATTGAAGGTGAAGCCCGATGTGGGCCGCTGATCGTAGTAGGGCTGAAACGTTAGACGCTCCAAGGCGCTGATCGCTTGCGTTGTCGCTTTCCTTGAGTCCTGCGCTGCTGCCGCGGCTGCTGCTGCTGCTTGCGTCGCTGCTGGCGTCGCTGCCGCTGCTGCTGCTGCGGGTGCGGCCGCTGCTGCTGCCTGATCTTTAGCCTTGTGCAGCTCGGCAAACTCCATGTGCTCCATGTCGTCCAGATCCGTGACTAGTACATAATTCGTGGGATGATACATCTTATGACCACCTGCGGGCACAGGAATCAAGGAATACAAATAAATATATATATAAAAAGACAGAGAGAGGGAGGGGGAGGACTCACCCGACACCACCTCAACGACGGGTGGCACATCCGTGTTGTCCTTATTGCACAGCGGAAAAAACGAGGCCCAATCCTCGAGTATCTTTTCGGCCATGGGATCGCTGGCCTTGTAGCTGTTGCCGGTGAGTATTGCCGCAATGCCAAACGGCGCCAGCATCACTTTGCGCGCCTGCGTTGGCGTCGGCGTCGCTGCCGCCGCCGGCTTCTCTGCCGAATCCAGCAATGGCGAGCCGGCGGGCAGCGAGGTTGTGCTGCAGCCGCTCGGCCCACCATTTGCATCCTGCTGGCCCCGTGCCGTGCCCGACGTTTGGCCGCTGGCTGCGGCAAAGGCAGCCGCCGCCTCCGCAAGATGCTCCTTGGTCAAGGGTCGCACGGCGGGATGCTCGCGCAGATCTATCGAGGCGCAGACCGTGTCGCCATGCACAAAGAACGTGAACGAGAAGGACAAGTGCTGCGAGCTACAATAGAGAGAGAGAGAGAGAATACAAATTCAGATTCTAGCCAATCCTTACAAGAAATCTTCTGTTGGAAATGTGCCTGGAAGAACGATGCGACCGCACAGACTGCAATGCGGCCGCACAGAGTTCCAGTCTGTAAGCATTTAATCTGGGATGCACGCCAGGACGCCCAACGGAATCAACTATCAGCAATTGGGCGCCATTTGCGGAGCAAGTGCATCCCCTTTCTCTAAAACACAATTCCCTTTGGCACTCACCTGCGTCCAAACAGACGATCGCTGGAAGTGCACGGCTGCACAAACCATTTGCCAAAGCGTACAATGTCCTTGGTCAGCACGAATCTGCAAGAGGCAAGGATGTTAGCAAGGGATTCAAATTGACAGGTGTTTTTTCTTTTACCTCTCCATGAGATTGTGCAGCGCCTTGAAAAGCAGCGAGCGGCACTCGTAGGTCAGCTCGCCCTTCCACGTGCCGTTCCAGAGCGATTGATTGGCTGGAAATTAACAAACAAAAAATACCGTTAGATTATCCTGGCAGTTTTATTAAATAGATTATAGATTACATCATTCTACTAAATAGTTTTCCTTTTAATTAAAGCTTTAAAACAGTTGGCAACTGAGCTTTTTAATATAAAAGCTTTCAAATACCCATTTTGTTGTATTAAAGCCCTACTTTAGGCTAAATTTCATTTACTGCATACTGCGCTTCAAGTTCAAAAGCTTAGTATTCAACTGCTATTCAACACTGTCTCACTCAGTGTGCTGCTCAACACTGGAAAATCAATTGCATTCCATTGTAAACACAGCTTAAAGCACTCGCTACTTCCTTGAATTCCGTTTCCCATAGAAAAGTTAATTGGAAATCGTTCCAGTTTTGTTTATTTACATTTCCAAACGTTCCATTTTTTTTTTTCAGATTATAACTGGAACGCATTCAGAAGGCGGAAAATAACTGAATCGCAAGAAACGGACGCGTGCTTGTCTACAAATACATATATGCACATGTGTGTGTGTGTGTGTTTTAAGTGACAACACATAAACAATGAGCAATAACAACAACAACCACAGCAGCAGCAAGAAGAACGCAAAACATTCAACGACGCGCTGCAAATTTAGGCAGCAAAAATTTAAGCGACGCGCGCTTCGAGAATTTTTCAAAAGGCCACTTAATTTGTTATTGTTTTGCGACGCACGCAGCCCAATGACAAATGCCACAGAGAGAGAGAGAGAGAACGAGAGGGAGGGGGAGAGGCAGGGAGGCTGGATTAAGAGAGGCAGAGAGAGCGCGCAAGCACACATAAGTGTTATTTACAGCTAGTGCAAGCAGCGAAGAAGAATAGGCGAATATGTATGTAAATGCAAGAGAAGGAAAAGAAACCATGAAAACATGAAGAAGAAACAACGGTCCCCAGCAGCAGGCCGAAAGGCAGGCAAATCAAAAGCGGAAGCGCAAACAAAATGCCACTTTAAAACAAAAACAACAACAAAAAACAACAAATCGCCTATTTACTATGCGGCGACGAACGAGCAGAGGGAGGGGGGAATAGTCGAGTAATTTTTTGGAAAATTCCAAGCATCTCACACACACACGTATTCGCACAAGCGACGCCAGACACCTACACACGCAGCAGCGTTGGCGTCGGCAACAGCGACTGCGGCGTCATCGACAATTACAGGGCGCAGCAGCGCCGGTTCACCCTCTGCATGGGGAAACACACACACACACAAACACACACACGCACACAAGAGGGAAAAATAATAAGCAAAAGAAAGAGGCCAGCCAGAGGCGCAGACAAGGCAACACCAACAAATGTTGCAAAGATAATTACGTAAAGGTAAACAACATTATAAATAACAAAACACAAGCAAAAGAGAAGAGCAGCAACGCGGGCCATTCACACTCAAAGGCAAAGAGTGCTGCGAGCAGGCCGGCGAGTGAGCGTGAGAGTGAGTGGAAAACGTATAAAAGCAGCGAGTACCGCGACGTTGACAGCAAAACAATGCAGCGGACAGAGGCAGAGGCAGCAGCAGAGACAGTGGCGTAGGCTGGGCTTTGGATATTTATGCTGTTGGTGGATTTTTTGCTGTTGTTGTTGTTGCTGCTGCTGCTGTTACAAGCCTGCTTGTGTATTTCATTGTTTGTAAGTGTTGTGTGTGTGCCTTCTTTCAATGAGATCAGCGTAAATTTTTACCAGAGGGCAATGTACGATTATATGTGTGTGTGTGTGTGTGTGTGTGTGTGTGTGTGTGTGTGTGTGTGTGTGTGTGTGTGTGCATGTGTGTTTAGGGCATATGACTGTGTATGTATGTGTGTGTGTGAGACTGTTAGTTTTGCCGCCGCCCAGTCGGGGGCCATAGCCGAAACTCACAGCAAATGTCAAAAGCCCGCACAAGCATGGACACATAGAGAAAGAGAGAGAGCGAGCGAGAGAGAGGGATAGAACGCAAAAGGGTAGCAACAAAACTGCTGCAGCTTCTGAGCTTCAAACAAAAGAGTCGAGGAGTCGCAACGAAGCAGAAAAAGGAAGGCAACAAACAAAAATTAAAAAATCCCAAGCCTACAAATTTACAACAAAATACAATACAAAACAGAAATTTCCGACGCGCCGCTCTTTAGCCGGACTTCGACTTCGTCTGCGTTCGAATCTCCGAATCTCATTCCCGGCCATAACAGGAATATGACGACGGCTGCTCAATGCAAATTCCAAATACACACACACATACACAAATACAAACAGACAGACAGACAGACGACAGACATACCTACTATGTATCTGTGTTTTTTTGTAGCACGTGTGGTTTGTGCACATGTTGCTGCCGACAGCGACTCACGCAGCGCGACAAAGATAGATATGAAGAGCGCAGGAGACAGATAGAGAGGGAGAGAGCGAAAGAGTGGGTGAGAGTCCGTTGAAGAGTGCCTGTATCTGTGAGAATGTAAATGTATGTACTAAATATGCGCAAACATTCGCTGTTGCTGCCCGCTCGTAAGTGAGTAACTGAGTGAATGAGCAAAAGAGTAAGTGAGTAAGTGAGTAAGCGAGCGAGTGACTGTTCTTTGGGCAAAAGTGCCGCTAGTTTTTTAAAGCATGCACTCGTTCGGTCAGGCGCTCTCCCACACACACACACACACACTCGCACACACGCACATACAAGGTGAGAGAGCCTTTCGCTGTTGTTGTGCTTGAAACGCTATTTTAGGTTAAAAATTTGCTACCACAGCAAAAGAGGCGAATAAAAATGACGTGCAAACGGGCCAACAATGACAAACGTGCGAATGCATGTGTGTATATGTGCGTGTGTGTGGCTAATTACAATGCCTTGATATTATTTTACAAGCGAACGCCATAATTTCACAACAATAAAGTCTGTAATTTTGGAGCTTGTTTTCGAAGATTGCGTGTGCAATGTGCAACAAACGACAGGTGAAATGGAAAATCAAATACACAACATTTGCAGTTGTATTTATTTACCTAATCAAGGTCAATAATCTATGGCTCAGCAACGCAACGGGCTGTGGTGAGCACACATTGAAAATTGGTTAATAAGCACAATAACAACAACAACAACAACAACAACAACAACAGCAACAGCAGCAGAAGCAGCACGTAAAGCAGCGGCAAAACGGAGGCGAATGCAAAATTTTGCAGCAACAACAAAGCGCATTGTAATTAAGCTTAAAAACCAGTTTCAAAAACGCGCACAAAAGAGAATAAACGAAAAGAGCGCACAATCACACACACACATACAGATTCACATGCATTAGCGCTGTGAGCTCATAATTATTAGCCCCAATTGTGGAACGCGCTCACACAAATAGAGCGAACGAGCTGGAGGGTAAGATAAACACACATACATATATACACACGCGCACGCACGCACACGTAGAATGTCAAAGTAGCAACAAAGTGACAGCTGTTTATGGTAAAATGAGCAACAATAACAGCAACAGCAACAGCAATGACAACAAGTAGCGACAAGTTATTCGATCTAATATCTAATCGTGTTTCTCGCTATACAGGCCAAATATCAAGGAATTGCTAATTTCGAGTTCGTATTGTTCTAGGCAACCGTTATAAACAAAATTGGAAAGCCAAAAAACACTCTCGGCAAGTGTTGAAAAGAGACGCACTCAATAAAGAGCCGCTAGCGGTGTATGTGTGTGTGTGTACGATATAGTGACGTCTGTTTTTTGCGGCCCAAAAGCAACAAAAGCTGTGGCAAGTTGTACAACGACAACAACAACAACAAATACAGCAATATCATTACTTTGCTGCGTTGCCACTTTTCACTGGGCAGCAGCAGCAGCAGCAGCAGGCACTTACGACGTCTCTGTCTCGTCTCTCTGGTTTCATTCACACGCACATACACACATATATACACACAAAAAAACATTAACATTCGCACACAGCTGCAAAGAAAGCGCACAGCTTTTTGTTTGTTGTTTGCGGCAAAGTAAAAGGCTATAAAAAGAAAAGAGAATTCGCACACACACAGACACACACACACACAAACGCGCACATCGAGACAATGTAATGTCAATGCAATTAGTCAATGTCCTTGTCATTAAAGAAAGAAAAAAAAACAACGCGACGTTGACGTCGGGGTCATCAACAATTTCACCACAGCAGCAGCAGCAGCAGCAGCAGCGCATTCAACTCTAAAGCCGGCGTCATCGTCGGCAGCAGCTAACTGTAAAAGTCGAATGGCCGCAATATGACGTCGAGCAATCAAATGGGGCGGGATAACTACGTTACGATTACGTTTACGCTTACGATTACATTTAACGTTGACGTATGTTTTGGCAGTGGAATTTGCCACTAGAGGGAGACACCAAAAATTTAAAGAGATAGCCTGATAATTTGTGGTACCAGATAGTGGCATGTGTGCGAAGCAAAAGGCAAAATTAAATATAAAAAAAATATTAGCCACACCGCAAAAACTACTGATAAGAGCCAAACAGCAGCAGCAGCAGAGGCAGTGGGAGCAGTCAGCAGTAGCAGTGGGAACAGTTCGAGGCCGTCAACGTTGGCGAGTGTGAAGAAACAACCCCTTAAAAGCAGCTGCAGAATCGCCAAGGCGGCCGAGGTAAATACCAAGAGAGCGAGAGCGAAAGCGCGAGAGGGAGAGCGCTTTAAAGAGCGTGAGCGCGCCCACCATAAAGAGAGCCGAAACGAAACAAAAACATTGCAAATGACACAGGTGGCGTTTCAAGCGTGGGCTGACCACAGCGCTGTGGGCGGCATCGAGGGGGAGGGAAGCAGAAATCGACGTCGTTCTGCTGACAGACGATGAGCGCGCCATGTGAATGATGTGTTGGAGAAACAACAGCTACAAAGCACACACACACACGTACACACGTACATTTATTTGATAAACGCGAGCGCGCGCGCTCTCGTGTGCGTGTGTGTGTGTTGTCTGTGTGTATTGTTTTGGTTTGTCTCATGGGTACAACAAATTTTTTGCTGCGCTGCACGCGCTGCGGCCTTGAAGTTTTATTAAATTTATAAAAAGCTCATAATGTAACGGACGTTCTCAACATTTTGCATTACTTATGCATGGACACACACACAAACACATGTATGTATCTATGTGTATAGATACATGTGCAGTTATGTATATACTATTTCTTCTAACTGATGATCAATGCACAGTTAAAACTGTTAGAGCTGGGCACATAAATATTTCTTGTTGTGTTATTGAACACTTAAGTAGGGTGTTGGTAAATGCTCTTCGAAAGGGTGAACAATTGGTTGAAATCGAAAGTTTATTGATTTTTTCATGTGAAAATCTCTAAATAAATTCATTTCACCTACAAGCGTGACAAATATTCGGTCAAGGAAAGGTCAAGCTTTACAAAAAGAGGCTAACCTTTTTTTTTTTGAATTTAAAAAAATATGCTTTGTTAAATCTACAGTCGTGTCAGAACTATTGTATCTACATCAAAAGACGTGGTTTGAAGACTTGCAACAATCCACCTCTGGGGATGGAAAATAGGTGGGAATGCGAATTTGATATATGAATTTCTAAGCATTGCGTCTTATAACTGTATTTATTGGTTTTCTTATAACTTACCAGCTATTTTCAGGAGCTCCGCATCGACGAGCTCACTAAGATCCGGCTCCTCGCCATACCAGAAGATCCAGAGCTCCTTGGCGGCGGCCAGCGATAGAGGCGGGTGTACAGTGGTCGATGTGGTAATCTCAAAGTTTAAGGCATTCGGATCGGTGTTGTCCTGCTTGGTGGATTGAACGCGCCGCCAAACGCACAGCATATCCGCCTGCATGCATCGTGAATAGGAGCGCAAGATCGGATCGGCGAGTGGATCGCTTGACGCATTCGGCCGTTCGCCATTAACGAACTTGCGCCATTTAATTCCACACAAATCAGTCTGTTGAATGAAAGGAGAGAGAGAGAGAGGGAGTGGGGAAGAGTGAGTGCTTGTTAGTTGACTTGTTGTTATCATTTATTGCTTTCATTAATATAATACAATATCGAGCGCGATAAGCGCGACCAGAGATATATTACGAAATACATACATATATTTATATATTCATGCCATTGCACAATCGATGGGTTGGCCAAGTGTTTGCATATTGCCCCGACCACAGTAGCTATTCGATAGAATAAACCCTTCCCACTACTAACTTATGTTCAAATTAACTGCACATGACTAACTGACGGTTAAATGTGCAGCGATAAGAAAACAGACAAACAGCTGTTTATGTCTTTGTTTACATTTTGACAGCTGCTTTGTTTGTTTTGCGTTAATATTATTCTGCTTAATGTAAAAGGCTCCTGAGTCGCGGTTGGGTAAATAAAAAAAAAACAGCTGATTTCTGCATTTGCAGTGTTGGTAAACTTTACTGGCGCTTAGTTAATGTGACGTTGATAAAGTCAAGACATATAACTGTAAATAGCTTCTCCGGATCGTTAAGTTGTGTTATGTTTAGTAAAGCGGCATCTTAAGAGCATGAATCACATGAATATAAGATTTTGTTGAACTAGATTGGTTTATTCCATAAATTCGATTTCCTCGCAAAGGTATATGCTATGGCTTAGAAGGTATCTTCTTCTGCACACTATTCACGTTCATTTCTACTGAATCTTTACTGTATTTAAGCATTTGCATTTAACTAAACCAACTCCCACAGTTTGTTTACAAACCCTACGCAACGATTTCCAGCAAAAAGCTCGCCATACAAATGAAAACAACTGTGCATGGCAGTGTTGCAAAATGCGGTACACACACACACACACACACACACACACACACACACACACACACACACACACACACACACACACACAGATTTCACACACACACACACACACACACACACACACAGATTTCACACAGTCACCGATGCTGCACTTGTAACAGAAAACAGAAACAGAAAAAACAAAAACGAAAGGCTTAACGCAAAGCTCAAAACATGAGAAGAGCCCAAAGCAGAAGACGGTGAATAAAAGAAAACCTAAGCAACAACAACAACAACAAAAAGAAAAATGAGAGAGAGAAAAAAAAGACTAAAGAAAAAACTGGCTAGGGTCGTGTCTTTGGCTCGTCATTGGCGGCTTCCGTTGCGAGTTGTAGCTTTGGAACAAGTTGTCGTACTAGTTGTTGTTGTTGTTGCTATTGTTGTTGTTGCTGTGGCAAGCACAAATCAATGGCCAAAGACAACACAGCACAAGAGAGCCTCAAGCATAACAGCAACAGCAGAATAAAAATTCAAAAGACTGCGCGCATACACACACACATATAGCAACAAAAAATGGCCAAATAACTGCACCTCACACACACACGCACACACACACAAACGCGCGCGCAGACAGAGCAGCCGCAACAATAACAATAACAACAACAACAACAACAGCGCAAGCAAGCAAAAGGTATTCCCCAAACCACGAATGGCTGCCGACAACGTCGACGAGCGCGTCGCCCCCAACATCAACAACAACAACAACAGCTACAACTACAGCAACAGCAACAGCAAAAGCAACACAACAACAGTTCGTTGCGTTCCACATTCTTCCCTTGATTTTCGTATTTCGTTTTGGGCATCGCGATTTGTGTTTTCATTTTTCGCTCTCGTTTTTATGCTACTCGCTACTTCGCTACTTTGTTGTTGTAGTGTGTGTGTTTTATTTACATACGTATGTATGTATTGGCAGTTACTTTTGACTGTGAAATCGCATTCATATATTTTCCCTTCTTTCTGCCTAATTAAACTAATTTAGCATCTGGACGTTTTTCAACATTGTCATCAGCAGCAACAACAAATTACGTTCAGGTCGCTGTCTTTTATCTGCCGACGTCAGCGTCGTCTCGCTGCACACTCTCGCAAACATACACACACGTGCATACACATACACATGTGTATCTTTGCAATTTTCATGCTCAATCGAAACTCTGCATGCGCTGGCGGCTACGCTGCTTGCGCTCGTTCCTAGCCTGTGGGCCACACAATATCTTGGTGCGCCTTTCTCTCACACACACAAACACACACATTCACACGCACGCTCTCTGCATGTGCTTGTTATCATTCTTCTGACACGCTTTGCTAGTGTTTGTTCACGCGCGCGTGCCTCCCAAGTTCAAGCTGACTTCTTTTGCTTTTATTTTATCTCTCTAATTGGGTCCGCTGCCTTAGCAAGCTCTCTCTCTCTCTGCCGCTCTCGTTGGACTTTACTCGCTCAGAGAAAGTTTTGCGCGTTTGTTATTGTTTCGTTATTTCGTATAGCGTTCGTTGGCGCGTCGGCCTCTGTCGCAGTCGCTGCCAGCGCTTCTGCTTCTTACAACGTTATGGGCCGACGGCGGGCGTGTGCAGCACGTTGACTTGTCTACGCAGACTGCGACGTCGACGTCACCGTCAACGACGCGCTCAAGCGACCATTTGAGCTTTTCTTAAGCGTTTAACTGGTGTCTTTTACTGTTACCGTTGTCTTGTCTCTGAGCGAAATTCATTAAAGAAATATGCCACTGGCAGCGCCGCTTTTATGTGGAAAAAAGAAACGGCGCGACCCGGCGGCCAACTAGACGCCGCAGAAGAACCTGTTATGGCCGGCCAGTTGTCGCATACACATATACACATTCGTACACACACACATATATTCATTTTTATTGTTGCTGCCTTTTCTTTTCTTTTATTTTCTTTGACTTGTTTTGTATCTATGCATAGTTCCGCTTTTGTGCGTGAAAATAACGTTATATAGAGCGCCAGTGAGTGTAAGAGAGCACGCAAACGAGAGAGAGACTTAATCAATGGCCACACTGGCCGTGTGTCTATCGATAAACAGCTGTCGATCGGCGTGTGGGCGGGCAAAACAACCTGAAGCACCCTGTGCTGCATTGTCACTGACCTAGATCTAAGCAATTGGCAAAGAACGGAAATGGCAAAATGGAAAGAGAGAGTGTGATAGATGAGCAAGGTGGGGGGTTGGGGAACACTTACCAAGGCATAAAAGTTTGTATGGCAGTCCTCCAAACTTGCGCCGTTTGTCTGATGATTTTGATGCGTCATAGTTCTTGGCTTATTATATTTGCACAACAGCAGCACCTCATTTTCTCAAGATGTATGTATGGGTTATTGTGTGGGAAATTTTATAAAATATATATGCTCACATATATATGTTAAGTATTTTGTATGTTGTTGCACATTTGCTTTGATTGGATTTTGCTGCTCTTGTTGTTGTTGTTGATGTTGTATTGATTCTTCTTATATGACAATAGATACAGTGAGAGTGAGAGAGAGAGACATACACATACACACGGACACAGACACGTACACAGAGACACAATTTGCTTTGCTCGTTGTTGTTGCTGTTGTTGTTATTTTGAGTGCACTTTTATTTTTGCTGTTGATTTTGCAGCTGTTGCAGTTTGCAGCTACTTAAAATTTTTGGCGTTTTATCGCAGAACAAAAACGCACATTTGCAATTAATTATAACACGTATTTTTTTTTTATATATAAATTTGTATTGCTTTTTTTATTTGATGTATTTACTATCTATTTTGAATGCACTCAGCACACACACACATACACATATTGCGGCACTTTTTCATTTTTCGTTGTTTTGTGTTGTGTGTGCGTTTTATTATTTACTGCACTGAAATAGAGAGAGAGGAGAGAGACATGAAGATTATTGCTATTTATGTTGTTGTTGTTGTTTTTGTTGCATATATCGTTTAGTGCGCGCGTTTCCGAACCGAAAAACACGTTCAGTTAAATCAATTTCGAAATCAGCAACATCATCGCCGTCAAGTTTATAGCAGAGCGCGAGCGAACCGAGCGAGAGAGACTTGGCCTGCGAATTGCACTCACAACAGACACACACTCACACACACGCACACAAACACGCTCGCATACGACAATGAAAAACAATTTTGTATTTTTAACGTTTTTGTCTTATTGTTTTTTATGAGGTCTGCTACTGCTTATTTGTTGCTGCCACTGCTGCGCTCTCTTGCACACACACACACACATACACACTCACACACATGCACGTAAATGTGCGGCAATTACAAGGGTGGACGGCCGCAGCAGCACACACGTTCATCTATGCTCCACTCACCGACGCTCTCTCAGTTCATGGAGCTGAACCACTGTCCATTCATTCGACACAGAGCGCCGCATGACGGCAGTGCGAGAGAGCGAGGCACACACACACTCACACACACACATAATAAAAATTGACTTTTTCAAGGCGCGCATTCGACGTGACGAGAACGACAACGACTGGGCTACTTCTATGTGTTCGTGCGTGTGTTGTGTGTCAGCGAAAGAGCGAACGAGTCACAACACACACATGTATAAACACCGACGCATGACGATGAAAGTCGTCGAGTTTTCGTTAATCGTCGATGTAGACAAAAAAAAATGAAAAAAACTAATATAGGTAGTTTTTTAGCTACAGTTTATACAAATCGAGTAAATATGTATTCTTCTTTTTTATATATATTTTTTAAATGCGTCGTTTATAACCGTCTGTTGCAGCTGGTCGCATATAACGGTGTCTTGCTGTTGCGACGTTTGCAAAAAAAAATGCATTTTAAAATACATTTTTCTGTATACATTTTTGATATTTCGATTTCGATTTTTCACAATACAAATTGTAAGTTATTTGCGGTTTGCGTGTTCCGACTCTTTCTGCCCGTCTCGCGCACTCTCTTTGAAACAGAGGTAGGAAGCAGCAGCAGCAGCAGCAGATGAGTAATAGTAAATTGTAATGAGCTTGTGCTTAAAAAGGAACTCACAAACACACACACACACACATGCATGCATGCACGCACGCACACATACGAACGCACGCACACATACGCGTACACAGAGTGTTGAGTGTTGACAGCGACGGGAGATTCGATTGAAATATTGTTAATCAATTTGTATCGAGAAGTTGCACCTTGCACTGCCTTCTGTGCCGCGTGAAATATATATTATTTTTAATTTATTACTCAATAATATATGGGCATACTTATATATATATACATACATATATGAATATATATTTTGCGTTTTTCTCGCTTTTCGCACAACACCAAATGACGAGTCAGAAAATTTTAAACCGACTGCGAGACCGTTTCTGTTTCTGCTGCTGCTTCTGGCTGGCAACGACAACGACAACGACGACGACGACGCGACATCGCCACACACAATGGAAATTTCGCTCGTCTAGCTTTGCTTTTGCGTTGAGTAGTTGCCAGAAGAGAGCAACAACTACGGGCAGCAGCAGCAGCAGCAGCGAGTAGCGAGCAACAGCAGCAGCCCACTCAAAAGCAGATTTGTGAGTTCTCTCTCAACGAATAGCGGCGTTTTGCTCATTTTGCAAGTGAGCGTCAGGCAGAGAGATTGAGAGAGAGAGAGAGCGTGATAGAACCGCGCGTCCAAACAAGTTTGTTTTCTTATGTATGTGTGTACATGTTTATTATACGGACGCTCACTCGCTCTCTCTCTCTCTGACTTGCTGTCTCTTTTGTGCATCGCCCTCTACTTGAATGCTGCCTGCTTAGGGATGCAACTTTTTCAAAACCGGAGAATAACCAGATCGATTTGCTCGACTGTGGCGCAGACAAAATGGCCAGTTGGTCGTTTTGGCGAATGAAGAATGCCTACGGTTTTTTGTGTTTGTAGTGGGAGGAGTTGCGGCGGGTGTCAATGATCTGCCGCAATGGATTAAAATCAGACAAAAATTTCAAAGAATCTGAATTCAAATCTGTGTGCTTCATGTTTTATGCACTATACAACACTATGCACACACATATACATCTATATGCATATAGAGTGCGAAACGTGATACATAGACAGCATTCCTCTCGCATTCACACGCACACACACACACTCGCACTCGACTGGCACAACCATGGCAAACGCACCTATGTGTGGATATACATACACTCACTCACACATTCACATGTAGCAGTGACGCGAGCAACCACTTTCGTAGGTTTTCTTTCAAATGTGTGGTACACATATCTTCTTTTTTTTTAATATAAATATATGTACATATGTTCAATTCTGCCAAGTGGCCGTTTTAAGTTTTCAATTTTTTGTATTTTGTATGTAATTATTGTATTTTTTACACAAATGCCGCGACTTTCCTCTGTTCCTTTCGTTTGCATACATACATATATAAATATATGCGCACTCACACACACGCACTGCACGGCACTCACTCACTCACACACACACGCACTCACAAAATGATCCCCTTCTCAGCGGCAAGCATTCCAATTATTAATGCTATTGCGGAAATATTTAAATGCAGTTATGTAGATAATGTATAATGTAGGTAATTATGCTGGATTGTTAAACAGCTGCACTGTTATTTATGTATATTAATTTTAATGTGCTTCACTCATGGCTCTGCCTCTTTCTCGCACGACACACATACGTGCATATGTATGCGAACGTACATATGTATGTATGTACATATTTTTCGCATTTCTTTGGCTTTTTATCATTTACATTTCTTGCATGCTGTGCCACTTTCTATTCACTTTTCGATGAAACATGCACTTCTTAAGACTAACCGGCGCGTTACTTCGCCTGCGTCTCTTTTACGTACACACTTGGCGGTTTTGCAGCAATTTTAAAATTAATTAAAATTCACGGAGCAAAATTTTTCCAGCAAACTGCCGTTTTCTTTGCGTTTCTACGTCCGAACGTCGCGACGGAGTGTTGGCAAGCGCCGCGGTTAAGCGTTGCATTTGGTTGGTATTCAGCTGTTTGCACACGACTAGTACGCAGCTCACACAAATGGATTGCAGACGCAAATAATAAGCAATTTACGCATTGTGTTACTATTGTTCACGAACAAGTGTAAAAATAAAACAAATATCAATTAATATGGATTTGCAAAAAAAATATTCATTTGATAAATAATAACTGTTTGATTGCGGTTTATGTGCGATGATCTTGCTTGGCGCTGCATACATAGCGCGCGATATTAAACTATCGATACCTAAAAATACAAAACTGTTATCGATATAGGGAGATTTGTGTTATTAGCTAGCGATAATTAAGTGTTTAATGTTTTTATATATAAAATGGCCACGAAATTAAATGTAAACATTCGAACGCTGCTGGCAAATTGCGAGGATCTCGCCAAAAGCGAGGACAACTTTTGGCGTCTGCAAAAGTTTCTCAAATCCCTTGACACCATGGTTGCCGAGCTGGCGGCGATGGACGAGTGAGTGGATTTTTGCGTACGTGAATCTCATCGAAATATATTAGACAATCTCCCTCCTCCTCCTCCTCCCACTCCTTCTGCACAGTCCACAAAGCGCGGCGCGTATACCTATCTATAAGGAACGCTTGGCTGCGCTAAAGCTTACCACCGGCTACACCACAAACAACAATTCCAATGCAACTTCCAAGCGATCGGATTCGGCCAGCGAAATTGCGCTCCAGGAGATGCGTCAGCTGCAGAACACAGCCCGGCACAACGAGCTGCGCAAGGATCTGCTGCAAGGTAGCCCAACACAGACAACTCCAGGCACTTATTAACCTTCTCTCTCTCTCTCTCTCCATTAGATGCGGACACGCTGCGCCGACGACGTGGCGCTGATGAGGCATCGCCTGGCGAGGCGACCAATGGGAACAACATGAACGAGGCTGTCAAGTATTACAACAATGCGCAGGAGAAGATAACGGAGCACATGCTCTCGCTGACGCGCAACCTGAAGGAGCAAACCGAAACGGCAAATCGAATCATTAAACGCGATACGGAGGTGGTGTCCCGTTCCACGGGCATGGCCGATCGCAACATCAATTCGCTTGGCAAAGAGGCGGACAAGCTGGAGCAGCATTCCCGGAAGGCCTACAAATGCTGGCTCTGGCTAATGATTGTCTTCGTGATTGTCGTCTTCATAGGTGAGTCATCGCGAGTCGCTTTGATTGCAAATCCATTCTTCTCAACTTCTCTTCCCCCCTTTCCAGCCATGGTGCTCTTTATGAAAATCATGAAGAAGAAAAAGACGTAAGCGGCGCGTTGCCGGCTGCGCCAGCGTATACATTATCACGGTTCAATAGGTTATCCCAAATGCTGTAAACAAAAACGGAAAGCATTAAACGAAAGCGAGTGCAAGCCACAAAACGTTTTCCATGCCCTGCCAAAGGGTCTTCCAACTTTGTCACGAAATATGAGACATCTGCTAGCAGACATAGTGTATATATATATATATATTGAAAATATCTGAACAGCAGCCGAGTTGAAAGACTCGCTTATTTCTGTTTCTATGCAAACGCTTCTCTTAGTCTTAAGGCTGACTTGTGGCAAGAACTTATTCCGGAGGCAATCGGATCGGCTTACTATATAAATTATCAGTTTCTTGACTGAACTCTATATATTATATAGCTCGAAATATCGAAATATCTGAGAATGAATATCCACACAAGGTCGGATAACTAAATCCAATAGCAGCCATAGGCATAATCGGCCATTGACTGAGTTGAGCCTGAAAAGAGATGCCAAGCATAATTTTTAAGTGCATTTAACCTTCGGCAACCCGAAGATAACTTCTCTCTCGCTCTTCTCTGCTATTTATTAACTTTTTAAGCACAAGCATTATATATAGTATATAGAATATATATAGTGTATAAGTGTATGAGTTTTCTATTGAGCTGTTTAACAATATCAAAGTCGGCTGTTCGCGCTGGCTTACTCCGCCGGAATGAGCTCCGTAATGCCATTCTTTGTGATTAGCTGCAGCAGGGCGCCCGTTTTGGGGCGTTCCTGGTCCTGGGTCCATTTGCCAAAGAGTTGGGCGACTTCTGTTAGGGGCGTCCAGCTGCCGAAATCAGATTTTGGCATCCATTTGCGATTCATGGGCGTGTCAAGGGTGACGGGCAATATGGATACGACAAGTGCATCGCTGGGCAGGCCGGAATTCTCGCCGGCCAGCGAGCGTGTCAGCTGATGCACAGCCGCTTTGGCCATGCCATAGCCAATCATGCCGGGCGTGCCTTCCAGTGCGGGCTTGGCGCCAGTCAGCGCCAGCAAACCGCCATCCTTGAGATGCTGTGCGGCCAAAACGGCCGAGATGCTCGAGCTCCAAACGCTCTGGCGCCACATCAGATCCGCGTTCTTCGCTAGATCTACGCAAGCACGGGTTTGTTAGAGATAAGCTGCTTATTTATTTGGTGCGGTCGTATGATGTCTTACCCTTCTTGGCATTGCCACCGGCCCAGCCGCCGGCCACACAGATGACAGCGTCCAGCTTTTGGCCAGCCAGGGATGCACCCACTTGGCAAACGACAGCGGACTCCTGTTCCTCCCAGCTGGCCTCGCGTGGCACCACAACGCTGGCGTCCGCTTTCTCGTTTTCGCTCAAATCAATGCTGCCAACCCACTGAAGGTTATATATTGAAACAATGGAGTTGCAATTAAAAGCAAATGAAAGTGAAAGGCTTGAGACTTACATAGTTATTGGCTTTGAAGTAATCGACGCAGGCGGAGCCCAGTGCGCCCTTGCCTCCATAGATGACTACGCGACCTGCGGACATGATGCGTGATGCCAGTTTGAAGCTTTAAACTCAACTGAACTGAAAAACCACTTGTTAAGTGAGCGGCAAAATGACTCAAAAACACGTCGAGCCAAGCTTTGCTGATTAAACTGTTGCGGGTTTTTGCCCTCAAATCAAGTTATTTCTTGTTGTTGCTGTTGCTTGTATTTTTATGGCAAGCTGTAAATTGACAGCAGCACTTGTTAATTCAGGTATTCTGATTTAATTAATTGAAAACAAGAACGCAAACTTATTTGTTAGCAAAGCAACAAGTGCCAAAAATCAATATTGTGGTATTTTTGCAGTATTCTGTTGAAATGTTAATAACATAACAGCATTCACATTGCCAGAATTGTTCTAACAGCGGGAAAATGAAACGAATGTTTGAAAGTAAAACAAACAAAAATGTGATTTTTGAAGTTAAATGAAAACTTTTAATTGAAAGCTAAAGCAGTGCATTTACTTGCTGGAAGTTATCAAATGAGCTACAAATTTGAATTAACAGTTCTAGCGATTAGAGCAGTAGGAAATGTGGTGGCGTGTCGATAAATTGCCAATCTGTTCAATGTGCAGTAATTGCTGTTACTAGTATAGTTAAGGGCTAACTTGTAATACACATTTGTTAATTGAATCTTGGTTATTAAATGGCAATTACAATTTGGCACAGCGTAGCGAAGACAGTTAAAATTAATTGAAAATGTTTCGGTTAGGGTATATTAACAGAAACATCTGGCAGCGCCATTACCATAATGTCCATTCACCGTGCACGATAACGATATGAAAATTGCCATTCACAACGGTCAATGTACACGTACACTCACACTCACACACGTACACGTACACACAATTTTGTCGTGATTTCTTTTATTTGTTTAAAAATAATAGCTAAAATACTGTTTAAATGTTTAGCTAAGATGTGCAACAATATGTTGAGTGTTGAAAATACGTTTGCGCAGAATTTGGCGCAATAGGCAAGCGAATTTTCGCCAACAAACGCAAAAGACAACAAATTGTTCGCCGAGAGAGGGAGAGAATTTTATGCGAGCGAGTTATTTATTTCATAAGAAATTGTTAATCAAACTGCCAAAATGGAGCGGCGCGTCAAGCTAAAGACCATCAATCCGCATATAACGTGTAAAATCTGCGGCGGTTACTTCATAGATGCGACCA
Organism: Drosophila kanekoi; assembly: GCA_037075305.1. NCBI lineage: Eukaryota > Metazoa > Arthropoda > Insecta > Diptera > Drosophilidae > Drosophila > Drosophila kanekoi. The sequence continues at coordinate 13,386,978 of JBAMCE010000141.1, forward strand.
CAGTGACGGAGTGTCTGCACACATGTGAGTTGCCTTTGCTGTTTGCTAATTGCCAGTTACACTTTAAGTGGAGGCAGCACCTGCACCGGTTCGCCTTTGCTTTTACGCGCAGTCATGTTCACCCGAATCGTCCGGCGGGCACGGGCACGGGCAAGTGTTACCGTTATTTTCAATACACGCTTACGCCGAAAGCTAAAGCCAAAGCTCTGTTATGTTCTGCGCTGTCAGCTCGGAAACGTTGCCGGCTGATCGCGTGGGAGTTGAACTCTTTGTGTGTGGCAAAGCCTGGCAACGCCGAAACTTAATCCTACGCTTTTTTTTTACATAAGCAAATACAACGAAAGAATGTTAAGGAACCTTGCAGACTCTACATGCATATGTACATTTAACTCAATCACAAACACACACATACACCCACACACACATATGTATATAATATGTACGTACAAACAAGTGATATATATTTTCCATTGTCCCGTTTAACAGTTTGCAAGAGCTGTCTGGTCAAGCATCTGGAGGAGAAAAAGACATGCCCCACCTGCGACAACATCATACATCAGTCACACCCGCTGCAGTATATCAGCTTCGATCGCACCATGCAGGACATTGTGTACAAATTGGTGCCAAAGCTACAAGAAGGTAGCGACAACTAACCAATAAACCAAAAATTTGTATTTAACTAACCCCCCCGCCCTCCCTCTTCAAACTGTAGATGAATCGCGGCGTGAACGTGACTTCTACAAGAGCCGAAATATGCCATGCCCCAAGGATATAACGCAAAACCACGAAGACGATAACGAGAAGGTGATGGACGCGCATGCCGAATCCGATTTCCATCGTCTCGACGAACAGGTCAATGTGTGCCTAGAGTGCATTAGCAATAACTTTAAGAATCTGCAAAGACGCTTCATACGCTGCAGCTCGCAGGCGACGATAACGCACCTGAAAAAGCTTGTCGCCAAGAAGATACTCAACGGCATCGAAAAGTATCGTGAGGTGAGCATCGATAAATCGAAATTTCGATAGATTCTGTAATGATTGCGCTTCGCTTACAGATCGATATACTGTGTAATGAGGAGCTGTTGGGCAAGGATCACACGCTGAAATTTGTCTATGTTACGCGTTGGCGTTTTCGAGATCCACCGTTACGGCTGCAGTTTCGTCCTCGGGTCGAGCTTTAACACAAACAACTGTGTCAGCACAACAGCAAAAATGATCTATATATATATATATTTTTTATAATTTATTGACATAGTGCTCTATTATATATATATATATATATATATATATATATATATATATACATATATAAATATGAATCTTAGGAGTTCCCCTAGTGTTAATTCTCTTTAAACAAAACAAATATATATATATATATATATATATATATATATGTATATGTATGTATGTATGTGTAAATGTGCATGTATAAAGTCGGCATAAAGTAGTCGTTAAGTTGAACGTGATTAGCCTACTCCTCGTGTGACTTTTAGTTGCGACATTATAGCGCCTGATTTAATCAAATTGAAGACCCCCATACCCCCTCCTCCATCTCCCTCTCCCTCTTTGCTAGCAACAAGACCCGTTCAAGAAATGCAATAATATTTTTGTATGTTTTTTTATTAGTTTCATGTGTATTATTTATTAATTTAATGTACAAAACACACACGAATGTATATAGCAGTTGAGTAAATAAATTTGTAATTATGTAAAGTTTTCAAATTCAATTCGGCGCCTGCCGATCATTCCTATAGCTGTAGCGCGGATGCGGCCGGAACGGACCAGCTCGGTATCGAAATGGCGGAGGTCGCGCATAGGGCGCAAAGTATGGAGTCACTGGACGAGGCTGCATCCCAAAGGGCAACGCTCCATACATGTGATTGAAGTGTGGACGCGGCGGCGGCGGGGGCCAGCCCTGCAAAAAAAGGGAGTTGATTAATTGATAATCTCGATGCGAGAGAGGATCTTCGGCAACTAACGTAGGCATACGAAAACTCTGCAGCAGGCACTGGCACGGGCACCGTTATAATTCGCGGTGTTCGAGAGCGACTCCGACTCCGACTTCGGCTGCGACTACGCCGGCGACGCGAGGAACTGGACGACGTCTTATGGCGACTCTCATAGCTACGGGAACGTCGTCGCTGGCGCTGGCACCAGCTCTTCTCCGCCGAACGGCTTCTAGATCTTGGACGCTCACGTTCACGTCGAGACCGTCGCTCTCTGGGCGGTGTTGGTGTGCGTTTCTGTGTTTTCAGATTGCGCACCCGATCTCGTTCGCGTACTTCGTCTGCGAAATATGGCATCTTTTCCCTTTGCCGTGGACGCCGCCTTGTATCTACATGCAATACATATTTAAAAAGGGCATTTTCAGTATTATGCGTTTGGCTGGGCTCGATTGATGGTTGACTCTGCGTGTTGCTAAGTTTTTGTCCATTTCCTCTTCATTAGCTCTTGCGTCTGCGTTTTGGTTACGGAAATGCTTCGTTTGCGCGTCCATTTTGCGTTCCATTGTAAATCACTTTCACATTTTGTCACTATAAAAAAAACAACAAAAATATTGTATGCACAATATGCTTAATAATGATATTAAACACAATACGGACCTCTTGGTGAACGGGAACTGCTGTCGGCGTCCATATTTTATAAAAATAAAAATTTGACGCTATTTGCGCACTTGCAATTTACATAAAGCACACCAAGGCCAAGGTTACATGTTGCGCCGATGCACATTGCGGCTCATGCATGTGACGTCACACATTCTGTGTTTCTAGTTGTCTATATCTCTTAGAACTTTGGTTTTCTATAGCTATAAACGTATTTTATTTCTTATTGCAATATTAGTGCTATATTCTTTGAAATTTAAAAATGTTTCGAAAACAAAACGAAATGCATCAAGTGAAGTGAGAGTTAAAAGTTGCACACTCATTGACAACCTTGGATTCTCCTAACCACGAGCCCGGCTGCATAATTGAGATGCGAGACTGCCGATAGACAGTGTATCGATATGTTATTCAAATTCATTACCAAGAATTATCGAATTTAAGCAAATTTTTATATTTTTAATAGTATTTTACAAATGTATATTACATACTGACATAAAATTGGAGCATTTTAACGCTTTCGCCATTTTTTTTAAATTTGGATACTCAAAGGTATACCGTGTCTTCTGCTAAGCCGTATTGCGGTAATGTGGCTGAGGTTCCTACGACTTTCGGCTGCAAAAGAAATTGATGTGATGATAAACAAGAAGGAGGAAATTGAAATTCTGCTACTTACGACAATTTCCCAGAAAACGTTAGACCACTGTGAGCCTTCTCCATATGGCTCCGACAATAGTCGCTTCGCGCAAAGGTTTCCACACACCATGGACATTTATAAGGACGTTCGCCCGTATGGTTGCGCATGTGCCTCTTGAGATTGGTGACCAGTCGAAAGGATGTCGGGCAGAGGGTACACGCATAAGGACGTTCCGTGCTGTGTGTCGAGATGTGTCTTTTGAGCAATTGAACGGTTGGATATTTCTTTTCGCAGATGGAGCATCGGTTGCTCTTTTTGCCCGCTTTGTTAACCTTTGGTTTGGCTATGATCCAGGCACTAGACTTGGTTTCGAGGTGCCATCTGTGGATCATTCAAAAAGATTCATGTGAACGAGCAGGAATGGGCCACATTTACTCACTTCTTGTGCAGGCTCAAAATGCTCATATGGGCGAATTGCTTGCCGCAGACTTGGCACTTATACGGCTTTGGGCTAGCCTCGCTGGGCGCCTCCTCAGAGGTTCTGGGCTCTGGTTCCTGCTGGCCGCCGGCTCTTTTCTGCGTTTCTTTAGACTGATCTTTTTTGGTTTTGTTGGGCACTGGCACGGGTGATCGAGAGCGACTGCGTCGTGAGGATGTGGTCATCCTTTGACGACTGCCACTGGAACGTCGTGGGCGCTGGCTGCAGTTGGTCGTGGATCTTGGACGCTTCAGCTCATTTCGTGGCGGGCTGGCTTTGGTCGGCGTTGGTGCGCTTTTCTGGCTTGGATTAGAGTCAACTTCGCTAGGCGCTTCGTCGGCTGTCACCTCTTGTTCCTGCTTGATGCCGACCTTTGTTGGCGTTCCATTGGATCCATTGAGCAAGTTGCATTTGGCGTTGGCCACCAGTTGCCGGTAGCTCTCCTCGCACGTGCGCTTGAATCGGAATGCATTTTGTGCGCTCAGTATGCAGCTCAGGCAAATGTGTTGAGGCAGTGTATCATTGGATTTGATGTGACATTCGGCGCACTCGTTCAGCATGTCCGCCAGGGTTGGCTCCGGCTTGCCCTTGTGAATTTGCTCCCGCTTGGCGAAGATGTGCACAAGCGTAACAGATGAGTTTAAGCAAATGCGACAAATCGCACTGTCCATGCTTTAAAAGAATTGTTTGGCTTTTGCGTTGGATATTCGCGTGCCGCCAGTGTGATCGCACGCAACGCACCTATCGATAGTATTTTTTTTTAAGATAGTTGTCACCTCTAACCACGCAATGCTTTGCACGGCTGGTGATGTCACGCTGTCGCGATATATCGATAATAAGATAATCAATCTTCGTTGTTAAAAGAATAATTATTTATTTTCAACATTGAATAACATTTAAAATATATATATCATATCATTTAAATGTGTAGTAATACATAGTGTGTTTGCTTTAAAATGTTTTGATTCTTGATTTACATCCGTTTTAAATGCTTAGCTATTGATTGAAATTCAGGTGGTTAGTTTTTTTTGTTTTCAACAACTCTGTAAACGTTATATTTTGCGATTAAAAAGACGTTGAATTTGAAATTGGCGGCACTTTGGTCACAAGGCAATCCGTTGCGTTTATGTGCTATCCACATATCCTGGTCATGGCACGATAATTGAGTGCTTCTTGGTTCTGTATATATGTATGTTTGTATATATTGTATTGTTTAAATCGTGCCAAAATGCAGTAGTTGGTTATTTTAGTTGAAAATAGAATTATAATCATTCTAAAAGCTCATCCGTACGTTTGGGTACTTAATAATATTAAATTAAAAGTAATTTATGTTATTACGTCTGGTGCAATCATGATCAATTGAAATACAAATTAAAAGTTTCTCGTCTTGTCCTTGTTTTTGTTTTTGTTGTTTATAAATACACTTTCTTTCTGTTTTAGCGGAATGTGCGGCAAACGGAAATTGTCAGCTTTTGGTTTTGGCTTAACTGCGGAATGTGTGTTGTGTGTGTGTGTTTGTGTGTGTGTGTGTGTGTGAGAGAGAAGTTGCAGCGTCTACATGTGCCTGGTGTTGCCAAAGTTAATGCCCGACTGGGTGGCGCCCTTATTGGAGCCGTACTGTAGGGAGATAACATTCTGGCCGGCGCGCAGCTGCTCCTCGCTGAAGTTGCGCACATTCTTGTCCGCCTCCTTGGGTCCAATCGATGGCTTGTTGAAGTTGGAGGCCTGTTCGGAATGTGGACGTGGCATTAATGGAAATCAAAATCAAAATCTATGGCTGCCTTCAGCTCACCTTGCGACCCAGCGACTGCAAGCAGATGACGACAGAATTGAGATTCTGACGTTCCCAGAGATCGACACTCTGGAAGGTCTCCTGTGTGGGCACACCAAAGTTTTTGGCACACTCGAGGAATGCCGAAATGTTCTCCATGCACTTGAAGGCCATTTTGCTCTCGTTGATCTTCTTGATGCAGCCAGGCTGCAAGGCATTGGCCAGCTTGCACAGGATGACGCCATCCTTGAGCACCTCAAAGAAGTTGTCCGTGTCGCCGGATGTGTTGATCGGCTCGGCTGTCACGGCCTTAATCCATTCCAGCGACTCCTGTGCCAGCTCCTCGCTGTACTTCGAATTGATCTGCAATCAAAGAAAGAAATCTTTAGTTAAGTATTTCATATCCTTTAAAATGTCCCGCTTGGGCTGGGATCACCTTGGACTGATATGACATGTTGACGGAAAGTGTGCTCGGTTAGACTAAGGCCCACTTCGCAAATGCAATCATGTCCAACCATATATATTCTTGCGTTATCTGGGCCTTATAGTTCTAGATAACGCAACCTATCGCTAATTGGCCATAAACAAGCTTCGAATTGCTGCACGGCAATAATTCAAGTTTGGATAAGGATAAGATTGCAGTTTCCGAGACATTGTCGCTCCCAAATAAAACAGAAAAAAATCCCACCAAAATCTACTTTTTCCATAGATCAATTTAAATACACAGCTCGAAAAAAAGGCGTTTCTTTGATGAGCATAGTTCAAAGAATCCCAAAAATCGAGCTAAGAGTACTTGAATTATTTATAATTCCCACTAAATTTGAGATCCGTTCGAAATGGTCTTGAAATTAGTTGACAATTTATTGAATTAAGTTTTTTTTTTGTGAGAAGTAAAATTTAAAGCTTAACATTTGCTGCAAATAAGTATGTGAGTTTTGGATTGAGACCAAATATAAACTTATTTCAAGTTTTAAAAGAAATTCTTTTGAAGATTATAAAGATTTTTTCTGCTTGAAATAAGTTTGTCAGTTTACAATTGAGAACTTCTAAAAACTTACTTCAAGTTTTAACAAGAATTCTTTTAAAGATTAAAATGATTTTCATTTAACTTATTTTTAAAGTCAGTTTCTTTTAAGAGTAAATTGTGCTTAGTTTAAGATTTGTTTGATTAAGAGATTGAAAGATTGTAAGAACAGATTTATCTTAGTTTAAGATTTGTTTGATTTGAAGTTAAGAGCCAGCCAGGTTTATCTTTTTTAAGTTAAAAGTTACATATTTTATCTTGAAACAATATTCTGACTCTCTATTAAGAAATTCTGCTACTTTTAAGCTCAAACTGGGGATGGTTAAACTTGATTTAAGTCAAAAGTGCGCAACAACTGGACTTGATTTCAATTGAAATCTAATTTCTTAAGGTTTTTTTTTTTGGAAACACAAATCAAGCGAACACGGTCTTGATTTGAGTGTCAAGTTCTTAACATATGTCTTGATTTAAGTGTAAAGTTCTTAACATATGTCTTGATTTGAGTGTAAAGCTCTTCACATATGTCTTGATTCGACTGTAAAGCTCTTTACATATGCCTTGATTTGAGTGTAAAGTTCTTAACATATGTCTTGATTTGAGTGTAAAGTTTTTAACATTTGATTTGCCTTGATTCGAGTGTAAAGTTCTTAACATATGTCTTGATTTGAGTGAAAAGTTCTTAACATATGTCTTGATTTGAGTGTAAAGTTCTTAACACATGTCTCCAAAAATTGTCTGTCAGTCAAGTCACGTTCTCAATCTCAACTCAATAACCATATTTGCCTATGTCGAACTGTTGCTGCTGCTGCTGGTTGTTGTGTTTTTGGCCATATAAGGTGCAATAGCTTATGCCGGCTGTTGTTTGGGCGTCCTTCGCACCGTTTTGGCTTTGGTATCGAGGCCCACCTGTTGAGCGTTATTGGAGTGGACATTTGGCTGTGGCGCCAGTTGCGACAAAACCAAGCCAAACCACAAAATGTTGTCAATACTCGCGCTTTGCGTGTTGTATTTCCATTTGGCACAAATCATGGGCGCCCATTTAGCAGCCAGTTATTAGTTATATTTAATTGAATTGCTGTCGCTAACCGATTTCAGATAAGCAAACATTTATTAGTCTCCCTCTCCCCCTCTCTCTCTCTCTCTCTCCCTCTCTCTTTTTCTCCCTCTCTCTGGCCCCTATTAAAATAAATGATCTCAGAGACAAATGTTGCGCCAATTGAAGTGGCTTTTCGCTTTGATTGCGCCTCTTTTTGCAATTGACATGCGAAAACAATTGAATGCGTTACAGACGTGTCTGCACGACTGCGCAATACTCTGTTCATTGTGTAAAAAGTAGCTATGAAATAATCTTTTCGTTTGTTGTTTGGTGACTCTAAGACTATTAGCTTAAGTTGTTCTCTTCGCTCTTCGGAGCTCAAGTCAAATACTTTGAAGCTGTGATTGGCTTCGTGACTCTAAAACTGTACGTCCAGGTCAATGGCTTTCAAACGGTGGATGACTTCGTGACTCTAAAACTGCAAAGCCAAGTCAATGACTGTGATGTATATAATATGTCAGCTTGTAAGGGCGCACGTGGGCGTGGCACGACCTTCAGAGCAACTCATCAGTAATTTACCTGATAATTTTCAAAATTTGCTCAAAAATTGTGCACTCTAAGGTTTTTCTCGATTATTCACTGCAAGTCGGAAGTCTACTGGTCACCACTCAAAAGCCGTATACCCCTCTTGGCACTTGCTAAACAGAGTATTAATATTGTTGTTCTGCTTGTTCCTTATCGCATTGGCTGCCCTCCCCTTAAAAGGGAAATGCACAGGGGCCGCAGATGGGGACGCGAGCTGCAGCGCTGCAGTGAAAAAGTGAAGGTGAATGCACTGCGGTGGGCCGCAGCCAATCGCAACGGTAGTTCGTTCTCATAACGATAAGCAAATTTTTATGAGCTGTTCATTGCAGGCCAAACCCAGAAAATATTTAATGGGCCGATCAAGTAGCCGAGATGCTGATAGATGTATACAATAAAGGTCGTTAAAATGTAAATCAACGATCAAACCAAAAAGTTATTATGTGTTTGTCAACATTTTGTTATTCTATTGTTAAGCCCTGTAGCTATTGGATAAAAGGGGGTATAATGAAGTTTTGCATGTTACGGGCAGCTGGGGGCAACTCCTGTATAAGAACTAATATAAGAACTTATTATAAGAACTTAGTATAAGTAGCAGAGATCTTGGCAAAATCAAAAATACTGATGGCCAATTGCCGATTATTGAACAAATCGGAGCGTGTTTTCCAGAATGAAACACCAATCTATTGTTATCGCAGCAGGGTACAGGGTATCTTTCAGTCAGGCTGCCTCGACTGTGCCAGATTCATTTGTTTAATATGGGTTTGCATTGCTGTTGCTTTGCTTTGATTTTTGAAATCCGCTTAACAGCCGCAATTATCGTTAATGTTATAAAAATATACTTAACAGCAACAATTATCGATAATGTTATCGTCGCCAAGAGTTGACTATCTTCATACTATACTTAACAGCCGTATTTGTCGATAATGTAATCGTTGCCAAGAGCTGACTATCTCCAAAATATACTTTACAGCAACAATTATCGATAATGTTATCGTCGCCAAGAGCTGACTATCTTCATACTATACTTTACAGCCGCAATTGTCGACACTGTTATCTTTGCCAAAAGCTAACTATCTTCATATAATACTTAACAGCCGCAATTATCGATACTGTTATCGACCGTTTCTTGCAGCTTGTGCAATTATCACAATTGGAAAGCTGAATTTGGCATAACGGTTAAAAGGTTTAACAACCTGCTCGGATCATTAGATAAAAACTGTTAACCCAAAAAAAAAGAAAAGAAGAAAGAATGTTGAGAACTAACAAAAGGTTTGAGCTTTCGGTCAATTTATCATGATTTTTCAAAAACAATTAATAAAAATCGATATTGATTGACATTTTCTCGAGACAACGACGACGACGACGACGATGATGATGAGCACAACGCGCGTTGATAATTATGATGATGGCAGATAAATTGACGCCCTCGAGGCGATATGAATAAATTTTGATTAAATATACATAGATTATGGCAAAGAGATTCTAAGACTTGGCTACAGTTTTATGTATATTTAAGCACATAAATAAACCGCCGTTAAGACATGTTAATGAATTCGAACGATTTCTTACACATTTGCGGTCGATGCATAAATATTTATGTATTTTTGTTCTTGTATTTATTTATTTATTTGTTGGAATTGGGAATTGGCAAACAAGTCTTACAACATGTGATAACAAAGAGAGGTTCTAGTCGGGAGCTCCCGACTAGGGCATACCCTATACTTCCAGCACCAAATGCAGATATATATACGATTCTGGAAGCTACTTGTCAAGTTTGCTCAAAAAACTGGATTTCGATATCGATTTTTATCGATTGCTTGGAAACGGGGCGAAATATCGAATATCGGAAACAATCTCATATAGGTTCTGAGATCCTTGCGTTCATATGTACATACGGACGGATGGGCGGACAGACAGACAGACGGACATAACTAGATCGACTCGGCTATAGATGCTGATCAAGAATATATATACTTTATAGGGTCGGAGATGCTTCCATCTGCCTGTTACATACATTTGAACAAATACATTATACCCCATTTTTACCCATCAAGAAATCGAATACAAAAGAAAACATAATTCAAAATGAAAAATGGCAACGAACAATATTTTCTTCTTCTTCTTTTAATTTAAGGTGTTTGTTTTTTTCTTTTTTCTATATATACAAAATATTTGTAATGAGTCAGCAGCCTCTGAACATGGTTTCGCGATGAGGTCGCCGCGAAATTTGACGACGTGAATGTTTTTTCTCTCTCTCTCTCTCTCGCTCTCCCTCTCTCTGTGTTGAAAGTACAGTAAATAATTGAATACGTGTGTGCATGTATGTGTGATATATAGAACAATGTTCTGGAACGTAAGTGTGTGTGTGTGTGTGTGTGTTGCCTTATCGAAGAGAGCGCAAAAATAATGTACTTTGTATACAGAAATAAGTGTCGCGCCGGGCGGGACAACGGAATTCGCTTATCAACGTGTTCTCCGTTTGTAATCAAAAGCAATATTGTATATTTTCTAGGCCAGACAAACTTGGCTCTAAATGGTCAACGTTGGCCACGTTGTGAAAAGTAGTTAAAAAACATATCGCCAAAGTCGTCGTCGTCAGCGCATGCGGAACTGCGGGCGCATACACTCAGAAAAAAGAAACCAAGCGAATTGGGCTTCTTTAGCACTTCTTTATTTAACGAACTTTTTTTATGTTCCCAAAATGCTTTTCTCCATATATAGGAGCTCAGAGAAAGAAATATATTTGAATGTAGGAAAGCATTTGCCTTAAAACGCTTTCTTTAAGCACACAAACTCTTGTTTGCCAGAACTTTTTACTTAAACCAAGACTGATTTTCATACTTTACATTCTAGGAAATGTTTCATACATACATATCTTAATACATACATACATACATATCTTAATCTTAACCAAGTTTCTTCTTATGTTTGTAACATTAAGGAACGATTTGAAAGTAGAATCTGAGAAATGTTTCAAACTAATATTAGCTCAGCTAGAGCTTTTTTCGCCCAGTGTATACAACCTATCAGAGACGACACTGACATTGAGGACAGACCTCTGACTGGGTCTGTGGGTCAGTTGATAAATGAGGCGCGATTACGCGCAATTACAAAGCAGCGCGACAATGCAAAACAACTGGCAGAAACTAATTATTTTAGTTTTTTTTGGAAGTATTTGATGGAGTTGCCAGATACGCTTTGCTGTACAGTAAACTAATATACATAGGTACGGGTGTTGTTGCTGCCCGCACACGCAAGGCACACGCATTAGCAAGGGCCAAGCCTGAAAGCCTCTTCATTAGCTCGAAAGGGCTTTTAGTTAAATTAAAAGTGCCCCATTCAGACAACAGACAGTGTTTGCTGTTTACATACAACTTGCTAAAGACCTGCTGATTCCATTCCCCCGCACAAACTTTACCCGCTCGACCAAAGACTACAAAGCTGCGGGCCACGAAACCGGACTCAAGCCTTCCCCCCAAACTACTTGTCAGTGTTGAACAGCGCCAACGCGGCAAAGGGAATAACAATACAAAACTCATCATCGCAACACCCACTGCTAAAAACTAAAAAAATTGCAACGACAAAACACAACTTACAGGATTGTGAACAATGAAATACCCTTGCTTTTTTAGAAAAACTGAAAGTTTTATTATCTTTCTAGATTACTTTTATTTTCAGATGTCCGAATTAAGGTTTCGACTGCACCAATGCAATTCAAAAATACGTTATCTCGATGCAATGTTTATCGATATATTCTACATTAGATATCGATAGTACTAGAATTTCTAGTATTTACATTATTCACGTATTTAGTATATCTATAAATATATATAGATCGAAGATAAGCCTTTGTTATGATTTCATGCTTTATGCATAGCACGTTTCGTGACTAAATTGAAATACCCATAGGAAGAGTGTAATCTATGGAAATAGGTAATTGCCAGTCAGCAGATGCTGTTGACTGACATGCGAGGCTTCAAGGAGTATACAAAAATATATGTATATACATATGTATGTGTGTGTGTGTGTGTGTGTGTGTGTGTGGATAAGGGGTGCCAACTGCTTTCTGTCGCATAAATCTAACAAAAGCTGACGCAAGTTTCCGTTTCAAGAAGTCGCGCGTAATGTATAAAATATTTATGTATGTATGTGCATCTTTTGTTTCATTCGCACTCCAGCGATTAGCGGCGAGGCAACGGATCATTGCGTAATGATAATGTGGCAGGGATACACAGAGTTAAAACGATCGAGCAGATGATGTCATTATTGAGTTTGAGCGTAAGCAATAACTCAGCGTAAAATGATTAGTTAAGAAAAAACTAAACAGTTGACGCATAGCAGAGCATGCGTGTGTGCGTGTACATGTGGGTGTAACTGTATATATATGTCTGTGTGTGTGTGTGAGGTATTACGTGCAAATAAGCGGCGCTTAAAAAAGAAACAAAAACTATCGTCAATCTGTCCGCCACTTGCGCGATTATTCATTTTCGCTTTCTTTTCGATGTGTCACGGCTGCTGCTGCTCGATGACAATTACAAAGCTTTGCGAATGACCGATATTCGAAAAAAAAATAAGCACTCGAGCTTTGAATACCGCAAGTCAAATAAACGAGGTCAATTATGTGTCTGTTTTTCTCTCGATTTTTGTGTTTAGTTTTGCCAAAATATAAACATTGCACAACACTGCACAGTGTCACAATGTTGACAAAATGTTAAAGGTAAGCCAGGCTTATTTCAATTCCAGCATAAAAATGGGAACTCTTTTTTACTTTGGCATTCCGAGTTTCACCGGAAATCCAAACAACATTTGATTTATGATTAACTATGTTGCCAACACTTTTTATGGCTTATCTGAAAATGAATAACTACAACAATTATTATTATTCGTAGCTCTTCTATACGCAGACAGTACATCTAGGTACATCATTTTTTTGTTTTTGTTTTTTTATAACAACGGGCCTGGAAGAGCTCGGCAAGTTCCATTTGGTAAACTGATACCGATGGGTACTTGCTGCGGATGTATTAATGTGACCATATCTATGTTTGCATGTATGCGTGTATGCGTGTGTGTGTGCGTTCCAGTGATTACTTTAGGTACGTGCTAACGCTTCTATGGGTACCCATATAGAAGACGAATGGGCGAACAGACAAGCGAACGACTAATTAATGGCAACATGGTCAAAGCGGGGTCGTGGAGGGGCGCTAGGGTTACGGACTTAGGGTTTGGTTAGAATGTAGAATCAGGGTAAATGGTTGGGGTATGGAAAGGGGGGGGGGGGGGGGTTGACTGTTGCGCCTTCAATAGTTGCTCGATTTTGCTGAAATTTGAGTCGTTGCCATAAAAGTACACAAAAATAACTGGCAACTGAATCGACTCTCGCACACACACAAACACACACACACACAGATAGATAGTCAAATGGACAAACAATTTTTAAAAGTTGATTCAGCGGCATGTTGTTTTTGTTTGCTTATGCCACACACACACACGCACACGCACACCTATTTACACACTTTTAAGTGCGGCGCGCATTTGTGTTAGTGCGTCAAAAGGTACTATCGCTACGTGGGGCGCTTTAGATACCTTTAGCGAAGGGTATACTGATTTCGTCACGGACTCTATTGTATATTTCCTCCATTGTAGTATATTCATTAAATAGTTCAGTATATAGTAAGAAGCCTCGGTTTACTAGTGATCACTCTCAGTGATCAAATTTGGCATAGATATATAATATTGCTACTTAATGCTTATTTCTCTACTACTTATCTAGTGAAAAAGGAAGAGCATTCAAGCTTCGTCAAATCGTAGGTAACTTTCTTTCTTTCGGTTTCTTTAATATTTTTTGGAAGTTAACGAAGACGGGCAGCTGGCAGGCAGCCCAATGACATCATCGCGCTCTCTCGCTCCTGCGAAGCCGTTGATCGCAACGAAAAGGGGGAGAAAATCAAAAAGGGGCAGAGGCGCAACAAGCCACGCGGCAAAGACGCGGGGAGACGACGCTAAGGGAATGTCCCTCGTTTGGTGCCTTTGTTTCTGTTATTTTGCTTGGCCAATGCTGTAACTGTAGACTGTAGTTGTTTTTTGTTGTTGTCGTCCATTAGCGGACTGCACTTAATCCTATCCCCTCCCGCAACGACGCACAGCATATACGATTTCAAATTTCACTCACGTCTCTTTGCCTTCGGCGCTGCCACAGGGACAGTGCATTGCGTAATTGCCTAAGGGGGCCGGCAGAGAGACTGAGTGACAGTGAGAGAGAGAGAGAGAGTGGGGGGACTGGGATACACACAAAGCCAGTTCCGTATATACATATGTAAAATGCTGTAAATAAGCGTCGCTAATGTCAAATTAGTTTAAAAGAGATGCAAACAACGAACGAGGGGGCCTTGCGGCTGCTGCGATCCCTTCGCTCGCTGCAGCTGAGCGCGAGGCGCATAGCAACTGGCACACATTGAGCACAGGAGTTAGAGAGGAAAATTCGCTCAATGCAACATATTGAAGCTCAACAATGCTGTAGTTAAAGCGCAATCAATTGCTTAATTAAGTTTACGCTCAAACCAATGGATTATGCATGCATGGCCAGATACTTAGATACACACGCATACACACACACACACACACACACGCAGTCATGCATACTTAAAGATGACTTATCAACGCGCATTGCGAATTTGGAATGAGGTCATTTCTAAGACCATTTTTAGTCTTGTTTTTGGCGCGCGAGAGCAGACGCAACTCGGCTTTAAATGCCCAAATAAAGGCAATGCAGCTTAACAAGCACATATACACACACACACATACACAGGCATTCAACAGTATATGTTTTTTTTTGGCAAAAATTTGGTTACCTTGCGCTGCGCTTCGGCCGCAAAGCCACTCTTTGGAGCACGATTCGACGACATGTTAATGTTTGTTGTTGCTGCTGCTGCTGGGTTATAGGCTGGAAACGGGTTTGTAGGGTGCGTTATGTTGGTCAAAAAGTAGCTTAGCGTTGCACTCTGGCCAATGGAATGTTTATCACAATTGTTAAGTATTAATTTCTTGTTTCTTTTGGAGAACGCAGCGTATAAAACACGTCCGCACACAGCAAATACTAAAAGCGCTTTGAGCATGCCAACAAAACAGCCAACAGAAAGAAAACTTGACGCGTTAAGCAGCGCTGTAATGTTAATAACGTGACCGGTCGGTTAGTGAGAGAGCGGCAATAACAGTGCGAGAGCGTACAGTTAGTTATATTGTTGCTCTCTCTATTTATGTGTTAAAACGAGCCGCTCTCAAAAGCTCAAGCTCAGCTGCTGCTGCTGTAGCTGCTGCTGCTGCTGCTGCTGATGATGTCATAATGCACATGGCTTTTAACGGCTGTTTGAATGTTTGTTTTCATGGCATTGAAAGTGAAGAGATATGAAGCCTGTTATTAGTACGCAGCTCATGCCTTATCCTAACCACAGCATACCAATCGTGACCATGTCATTGCCTGATAATTCTGGCGGACAACAAAAAAAAAACAAAATCAAGCGAAACAAACAAAAATTCTTGCGTTTTATGCTTTAGCTTGCCATGAGAATTAGTTACATTTTATTCACATAAATATATAATTTGTTATATGTTGTTGTTTTTTTTAGTTGCTTTCAAGATAAGAAGAGAATTTCATAAGTTTTTCAGTGTTCAGTGTGAGTTTTTAATGTGTTCTAAATAAATAAAGGGAATTGCTTTTATAATTTGTTGTTACATACATATATAATTGTAATATTTAATATACATAGCTCTAAGAATATTTTTTTTTCTTCTTTCGTTTGTTTATTTTCACTGCAGCAAATATATTTGTTAAACATTCTCGTTTGTCTTTTGATTATATCGCCATTTTAGGTTATTCAACGTAGGAAAGCATTCCAATTAACTAGACAAAGTTGCATAGTTATTGCATTATTATTAAACTACATTTAACGGGATAAATGGGATAGTTTTCTTCTTCTTTCTTTTGCTTGCTCTCATGCATGTTAAGGCCCTCGCGCTCAAGTACAAGTGGGTGTGGCACACATACATATACATTTGTGTGCGTGTGTGTGTGTTTGTGTGTGTGTGAATTGCATTTTATAGACTATGGCTTAATGAAATGTTATTTCGCTTTCTCTTTTTCTCTTTAAGAATCTTTTTGTGGTGCATGCTAAATAATTTGCTAAGATCAATTAAAAAATAATCATAATTTATTTTGCACATGGATAAATACAAATTACAAATATAGATGTATATATGTATATAAAAAAAGATTACACAAAGAAAAAAAACTATATAGATATGTATATAATTTGACGCAAAAATAATATACAGAGAGAACACACGACTACAATTAAAAAATGACATAAGCATAATCAGAATTGACGACTCGGACTTTCTCCTAAGCAAGTCCCTTTCATTAGATCCTTTCATTAGTTCCTAGGTATGTGTGTCTGTGTGTGTGTATGTGTATGTGTGTGTGTAAGCACTGATATCTGATATCTGTGTTTGTTTTTGTTTTTGTTTATATAGTTCTACAGTTACACTCTCTGGACATAGGGGACAGTATCAGCAAATAATTTCAGACAAATTTTCTTAATTCTTGTTTTTGTTTTTTTAATAAATAATACCTCACGATTCGTTGGCTCAACGGTTATTAAACTTAACTTATAAAACAACTGTGCAAAAAATTGGGCAATCAACACAGGTGGAGCAGGTGACGGCAACGACGACGGCGACGGCGACGGGAGGGGTCAGCTCCTAGCATTGAGGTCCTAATCAAATGGTATCTCCTATCGCGCCTTCAAACTGTTATCGAGGGTATTGTAAGGTTTTCTCGCATTATTTCGCTTTCTCTTCACTAAATTTGTTCTATATAATTTTCAATTATATATATATATTTATATAACGCTGCGTCGTCGTCTCTCGATTCAAGTTGGACTCGAAAGTTGCTCTCAAAATGAATTGGAAAAAAACTTTTGAAGCGATTTTGTTTGCTAGCCACAATACACATTACATTAGTTAGATTATTATTAATTAGAAAATGTTTTAATTAAATGAGAAACGTATCCGTATATATTTTTGGAACATTGAACATATCGAATTGCTTTGCAATAAACGCGAGACGCTCCACTCGGCGGCCAATGATTCGGCTGTGTATCAGGCATTATCTTTTAACTTTTATCTTTTTATCGTTTATCATCAATCTTTTATCATCAATCTTTTAGCAGAATTAGCGTTCTTCATAGAGATTTTGCATCTCTTAGTTTTTGTCTTAGCTCTTAACTAATATTACATGCACGCATCGCTTCTCATTTCCCTCTCTCTCTCTTTCCCTTTCAGCTTTGCCTTACAATGTTTAGCTCATCTTTATGTTTTTAATATATATGTATATAATAGGGTGTATATAGTTTTTATAAGCTTTGTTGTTTTCCTGTTTGTTAGTATCGCTAGTAACCATAATTTGTTGCCTTCCTCTGCACACAAGTTCCACGCTCCAAACCAGACATCGCGCTTGGCTGGTTTGTTCTTTTTTTTTTGTTGCTTTTGTTTTTTAACTCGATCTATAAATAAATACTCCACACACATTTAGCTATATATCAGTTTTTGTTTTTGTTTGTTTTTCTCTTTCCTTAGTTAGTTTAGAAAACAATCTGGTTTGGTTTTCGTCAACGAATTCACAGCAGCGATATATCTGGAGAATGAAAAGAAACAAATATATATATATAAATATTTATTGATATAATTTGTAAGTTAAGTGTAGGGGATATTACCTGGCTTTGGCCGGGTCTACAAATTACATTTAACATTGATATTGTTGTTAAAATCAGTTAAAAGCCGATTGCTTATTTTTCTCAATTGGAATGAACATAAAGATTCTTGGTCTTGGCAGAAAGTACTTAAAAAGCAAGTTGAATAGGAAACCAAAAAGTTGTATACTGCAATATTTTGCCACTTGTTGGCAATACCCAAAGTCGCGTCTTACTGTACACATACATTACGTTAAGTACATATATATACATAGTTGTAAGCCAAGCAATCGGGCATTACAAACGATTTTATATG
Source organism: Drosophila kanekoi (assembly GCA_037075305.1). NCBI lineage: Eukaryota > Metazoa > Arthropoda > Insecta > Diptera > Drosophilidae > Drosophila > Drosophila kanekoi. The sequence goes on from JBAMCE010000141.1 coordinate 13,405,168, forward strand.
TGGTATATAAACGGACTTTTAGATGGATTACCTTTATTCTCGTGACTATCAGCAGTGACTAGCGTGTTGTTTGCCGCTGTGCTCGTCAGCAAGCTGTTGTTGTTGTTATTGTTGTTGTTGTTGTTGATGTGTAGATCTTGTTGTGACTCAATGCTCAGATCAATTAGCTGTGTCACAGCCGGAGTCACTGCGTCCTGCAGCAGATTTATGTCGCTGCAACAATCAAAGCCTTTATTTTAGTTTCATCTTATCTTTATCTTTAAGCCAACGCATTCACACTCACTTCTTGTTGTTCACATTCTCGATATGGCCATTCCCGTTGGCCACTGCTGCAACAGCAGCAACAGCTGCTGCTGGTGTTGTTGTTGTTGTTGTTGCTCCAATAGTTTCCACATGCAGCTTGCCATTGCTCACCTCAAACTGTTGCAAGTTTTTGGCATTCTCATCGATAATCATATTGGCGAAGCTATTTATAAGCGAGTTCTCCTTGTCTAGCACCGATTGCTCATACATGGCCTGACTATTGGGCGGCTCCGATTCCGTCTCCGTCTCCGCTGTGGGCGCGGGCGCATCATTGATGGTGCTGCTGCTGCTGGGCGAGCCATCGGTTGAGTTGCTGCTGCTGCTGTTCACATCGTTCTCTTTGGGCGCTGACGACGCAGCCGCGACAGCCTTGGCGTCAGCGGATTCCTGTAAACGATCCGAAGTGTAAATAATTAAAGGACAAAACCGAACCGGCGGCTGCCTACCTTAGCGGGCGTGGTAGCAGTGGCGCCACCTTTCCGTGTGCGGGACATGATTGCCTCGACGCGCTTGCGTCGCTCTTCGCGCTCCTTTTCCTCGCGCTTGAGACGCTCGGCCACCTCGACGCGCTGCTTCTCGGCCTCCTCCTTGGCCTTCTTTTCGGCCTCTTCACGCTCGATGCGCTGGCGTTCCTCCTCCTCGCGCCTGCGCTGCTCCTCCTCCTCGCGCTGCTGTGCCTCCTGCGAATTGAGCGGACAATTTAATTTACACTTCATTACACTGGGACTCATCATCATCATCGAGACACTTACCTCGATGGCCTTGCGTAGACGCTCCTCCTCGCCGCGGCGCTGCTCCTCCGCCAGGCGTGTGGACTCTTCTTCAAATAGTCGCTGGCGTTCGGCCTCCTCCTCCTGTGCCTTGAGCTCGGCCAGACGCTCGGCCTCGAGTCGTTGGCGCTCCAGTTCCGCCTGTCGTTCAGCCTCCTCGCGGGCCAGGCGTCGTCTTTCGGCTAATGCGGCCTTAGCCTCCTCCTCAGTCGTTATCTTTTTTGCTATCATCGATGCGGTCATCAAATCGTTGCTGCTATCGACCGATAAATTGGCCGATGGGGGTGTCAGTTCGCGCACCTCCGAGTTCTCCTTGCTGCCATTACGTAATGCCTTTTTCGGGACACTTATAATGGGCTCGGCTGTAGCCTGCACTTTCTCGTTGCCCTCGTCTGCCTTCTCCTCCACGCTGAGAGATGCAGCTGTTGGCTCTACGGCAACAGCAGCTGGCTCTGGCTCGGGCTGAGGCTCAGGTTCAGGCTCAGGTTGTGTTTTGGCCTCGATTTGCACCAGCTCCTGCTCCTGTTGCTGCTGCTGCTGCACTTGTTCCGTCTTGACTGTGTTCAATGCCTCTTTGTCCGCCTTACTGACAGCGGCCAAAGCTGCATCAGGAACCGGCACCAGCTCTTCTGGCTCTTTGGCCACACCATTTGCCTCTGGTGTGGGCTCCGGAACGGAGGCAGCTGCTGTTGTGGCGCTGAGCGTGCTGCTGGTAACAATCATGGACGCACTCATCGCTGACGCTGCACCTTTTGTTGTGGATTCCTTCTGGCGTCGATTGATGCGCTCCATGCTGGCCGTGCGGCTGGGCTGTGCCCTGGAAGCGGAGGCAGCCTTCGGTGGCAGCGTTTCCTAAAGAACATTAAAAAAAAATATAAATATATTAATAACTGTGGGGGAGAGTTTGTTGTGATGTGTAAAATGCTTTAAGGTTGCAGTTCAACTAACCCGCTTTTGGGGCGTCTTCTTTTCGGCGCTGTGCATTCGCGTTGAGCTGGAGGTCACGATCATTGAGGTCGACATGAGGTTCGGTGTTCGTTTGGGTGTCGTTTGTGCTGTAGACGTGGTTGGCGAAGCGGCGGTTGTTGTTGTTGTCTTCATTGGCGGCCTATTGTCCCGCTTCAGTTTGTTGATCTCTGCGGGAATACGAAATGGAAACATGAAATTCAAGTGAAACAGGAATAGTAATTATTAGTGCTTACCGTCCAGGGACATGCCAGTGCCGGCTATGCTGGCTGGCCTGGGCTTGCGTGGCGCCGTCGCGGGACGCCTGGCCACCGGGCCGGCTGTGGACAACGTTGTGGATGTGGACATGGCGCTGCCGGGACGTGAGCCGCTCAAATGTCCATGGCCGCCGGGTGTTACATTGCCGGAACGCGAGCCTAAGGCAATCAAGATTTCAGACAATTAGACATGCAAGCATCAATTAGCCATCGGAGCAGCTGGTTTTTATAGATATATGAGTGGGTGAGCACCAAATAAAAACATTGTGATATATATTTTTGTGAATTGTGACCGTCACCAGAGTTTGTCATTAGGTAGAAAAAATAAGAAGTACACAACACAGGAGAAATTATTATAAACCAATCGAAAAGAAACCTAAAAATTTCAACAAAATACCAACAAATATATATTAAGACACAAATACGTAGAGAGTGGGCAAACGGAAAAGACACAAAGCATTAACCAAAGTAACCTATGAGATTGCGTGTGCGTGGGTGGGTGTGTGTGTGTGCGTGGGGTGTGTGTGTATGTGTAGAGGGGGAAGTGTGCACAAAGGGGTCCATTGAGAACACACGAATTGAACATACAAATGGCGATGCTCAGCACACAATACGGACCCAAGGAACTCGAAAATCGATAGTCAACTTGTTGATGATAATTATGATAAATATCGATTAATAAGCTATCGATTTGTACAGTAAGTTATTGGCAATAGTCGGTTCAGAACAATCGCTGAATATTTTCGATTGATAAATATCGATTTTATCACATAATGATGATAATCGATATGTTGCGTTCTATGATCGGTTATCGATATGCTTAATTCTATGATCGATTAGCGATATGTTGTATTCTATGATCGATTATCGATATGTTTGTTATAGGTAGTGTTGGGTATTGAATACCAATTTTTATTTATTGGATGGGATTACTGAAGACACCCGACGGATAAATAAGTATAATTTGTATTTAGAGATCGTGTGTTGCTGACATGAACTGAAAATAAAAGCTCAAATATCAATAGTTATATATATCATGAGCTGATAGCTATCGATAAATTCTCTTATGTAAGTCGAAATCTATCGATCTAATGCTTTTTTTTTGGAGAGAATGTTAACAATTTAAATGAATGAAAGATTAGAACTGGCAACTTTTATGATTAAAACACATGGCCTTGGGATTGCAGCTGAAATCTATCGATAAGTTTTCCGGGTTATGAATACTCTACAATATGAATTAACGATTAGAGCTGAAAAGAATCTGTAAGTTTAGCTAACGTTATTGATAGTAGGAGTATTCCTGACATTAGAATGATTATTTTGAGAGTTTTAAGTTTCAGCTTTAAGTGATATAATCTTGCAATCGTGTTATATCGTATTTCTACAAGAACTATTGCGCTCTATGTGTGTGAGGCTGTGTATATGGGTGTGTGTGTGTGTGTGAAGTGTGCCTCGTTGTTCGTCTATTGTGTGTGCATAGGGAAAGAGAACCCGATAACTAGTTCGAATTGGGGTTTAATGTTACAGAATTGTGTGTTGTTGTAGATATGTATGGATCTCTATGATAGCCACCGCAGGAGTACAAATAGATAGGAGATGTGTGTAAGTGTTTGAGTGTGTGTGTGTGTTGTGTTGTGTTATAGATTGTTGTTGGATGTTGTTGATCGCACACACCTGCATTCACTAACAAACTAGAAGAGTTCATGAGCAACAATGAGTTTGGATCGAGGTCGTGATAACGGTAGTAGGGGTTAGTAGTAGAAGTTGTGGATATCGCATATTGCTGCTGGGCACGCCTAGACGCGTTCGCGGACGCTGTCGTATAGGATGCGTTGTGGGATGAGGCAAATGATGTTTGAAGATATTTTTTAGTTGCGGCAGTTTGCAAGCCAAGATTCGATTGGCGTTGTTGCTGTTGTTGTTGTGGGTTGTTGTGGTGGTTGTTGTTGTTGGTGCTGTTTGTGTTCGACCACGAATAGCTTATCTGTGTCATGCTCTTACTGGAGTCGCGCGGTCCGCTGCCCAACGGCCGAAAGCTGGTCGAGATGCCGCCACCCAGCGAATATTTGCCACGATCCCGCTGTCCCCCCGCCAGATGGGTCATGCTGCGCGACATAATGCCGGCGGCGCTGGATGTGCCGCTGGCCCCAACGCTCGCGCTGCCCGCACGCTTGCCACGCAAATGGCCACGGCGACTGCTAGCTGTGCTGCCGCCGCCCAGTGAGGATGTCTCGTCCAGCATTTCCAGTTCACGTTCGCGTCGCTCCCGTTCCAGTATGGCGCGCACATGCTCGCCATTGCGACGAATCGGCTGGGCCAGCTGATCCAAGCGGTTCATCGAATAGGCGCGTCCTGATGTGCATTGGTTGTTGTTGTTGTTGTCGTTGTTGTTGTTGTGGATATGTAAAGTGGAAAGTGGTTCAGAAAGTGTTCATGAATCAGAATCATTTTTGGTTTGTTTTGTTTTTAGCTGTTCTTGTGGTTGTTGTTGTTTTTGTGGTGCTTGTGGTTCCTTATGCAGCTAAATATATTACAGTAGACGGCACACTAATGGGCACAGAATTGGCTACGATGTGGTTAGGTGGGAGGGGAATTGTGAGTTGTCGAGTTGTGGATATGGATGGGATATTCTTTGGTGCTTGAAAAGTGGAGCATATATGCATCTCCTGTCTGCAGCTTAGCGAAGAATCAAAGCAAGTGAAAAATAAAATACGCCCCGTCGCAGGGCCAAATCTCTCATGGTCACAGCGTTCGTTGTTGGTGGAACCTACGAAATGGCTTACTGAATACGTTGATGATGAAATAATGGCATGGCATGGAATATGATGTGTATACAATTGAATGAGACTGTTGATGAGCATGTTGATTATGATAGCTGTCGCGCCCGGGGCGTTGAGCTGTAGAATTTTGTGGTTTGGAATTTGGGGGGACGTGTCTTACCTGGGGTTCGGGGCGTCGTGCTCAATGAGCTGCGCGAACCGTAGTGCCCGTCTCGAGGGCTGGGTATTGTCGGCATGAGGTCCGTTTTCCTGCGGTAAACGCTTCGGAACATCATGTTCTGTGTTGTGTCAACGTTATCTTCTGCAATTGTGGTTTGGGATTTTTTGGATATTTTTGTTTCTTTGGTCATTTGATAAAAAAATTGACTGAACTTGGAACTAATGCAAAATGTATCATCGAGAAACCAAAAGCAAAGGCTAAAGCAATTACCATGCTAAGAGAGAGAGCAAAAGAGAGCTACTGAAATCGGGTAGAGTAGAAAAACAAAACATAAAACTCGGGCCCGCCGCTTGAAAAGGGGAAAGGAGAGCATTACATAGAACGTGGCATGTTAGGGCGAACGAAACCTTATTACAGGAGCATTAGACTTATCGATAATAGTAGAAAAGGTATTCAGAGCTTTCCCTAATAAAGGTATGCTCAATGGCTCTGAACACAGTTAATACTCTTATCGATAATATAGATATATTTCGATAACTAAAATCTACAGGTGTAAGGAACTATTATCGAAAGCCAGCGATAACAGTTATTGATATTAATCGATATCCGCTATTAACACTTATCGATAACTGCAATCGGTGTTTTTCGATGACAAGAATCGATAATATAAATATATTTCGATAAGCGATACCAATAATTGATATTAGATATCCGCTAATTAGTACTTATCGATAACTGCAATCAGTGTGTAACGATAACAAGCATCGATAGTCCTTTTGTTCGTCTTGCAGGATTTATTTATAGGGTACAATTATTAGATCATGCAAACATGGGCGCATGCCGGTTAAGAGCTTTTACTACAAAGAGCTTTTAGAAAGGTTAGGGCAACAAACAAATTAAAAATGAGGATATACATAGCAAAAACACGAACGAATAGAGAGAGAAGAAGAGTAGAGAAGAGGAAGCCTCACCCTTACGATATGAGTTATTGTTGTAGTTGAAGTTGTTGTTGTTGTTGTGGCTTGCAGTTGCTGTTGTTGTATATTGTCTGTGCGCAGTTGTGGTTGTTGTTGTATTATTGGAAGTCAGTATTTGGGCGTTGTTCTTAATGGGCGCTGGCCCATCAATATTTATCTCGCTGCCGGCTATCGATAGCGAAAAGCGCTTCGGCGGCTCATCATTGGAATAGCCCCAATTGAACACCTCGTACATGGACGAAGACTTGCGGCGATGATCTGTGTGGTGTAATGTATATAGATTCGGAGAGAGCGAGAGAGAGAGTACGTGAAAGATGGAAAGTTAACAAGAACTGAAGCTGCGCAGTGATTGGATTAGGGATTAGCATTGACAGGTGGCTAAGTGACTATATAATAAATCATATAAGTACAATATTGTACATATTGCAAATAAAATCAAAGGGGGTTTTGTTGTGGTGTGGGGTGTGGGCAGGTGTTTGAAAACAAGTTAATAACTTTGCATACAGCTGCAACAGTTCACAGGTACTTGGGAATTGGGCACACAGAAGAGTACATATAGAGTATATATATATATATATTATATAGAGAGATTGTCACGTTAACAAACAGAAAGTTTAGAGGTTTTTGTTGTTTGTTTGTAAATTACGAGTAGATTGTCTAAAGTAATATCAACTGCAAAATAAATAGTTAAGATTAAGTGTGGTTGTAGTGTGTTCCGTGTGTGTGTGTTGGTGTTGGTGTGTATTTTCTGTGACAGTTCGACCGAAAACTGATGGGAAGGGGAGCGTCTATGGGCTACTGCTAACTCACCATCATGTCTGTCCGTGGATGAGGAGGCACGCTTCTTAGCACCACTGTCGGCTAGTTCACGCTCGGAACTGCGACGTGAGAGCGAGGCGCCTGCCACGTTCGATATAGATGTGGATCTGAAATATATATATAGAAATAAACTTAACATTAGAGAGTGTGCCAAGTGTGGGATGGGGGCAACTCACCGTCGTTGACTCCAAAAGGTGCTGGGCGATACCAGACCATAATCCGCCGGTACATCGAGCAAACGTGGCGTTGACGAGCCAAAAGCAAAGGCAATCGAATTTCTATCGCGCCTCTTTGTCTCTATTCGCGATTCGCGTTCCTATCGAGTGAAAGCCAAACGTGAGTTGGGGGCAACAATTAAATTGAAATGTGTGCATAAAACGCACCTGATTCTTTTTGAGTATAAACTCGCGTCGCTCCTTCTCGGCCTCGATGATGGCCTTTTTGCGCTCCTCAACCTGATGACGCTTCTCTGTATCACGGACGCGTATCTCCTCGATGCGTCGACGACGCTCCTCCTCCTTTTGTTCGCGATATTTTTGTGCTGCCTCGGCCTGGGCGCGCAGCTCCTCGATTTTTTTCTGTCGCTCCTCGTTCTGTCGATCACGCGCATATCTCAGTTTTTCCTCTCGATCTTTGGACGCTGTCAAAAACAAAAAGAAAGAGAGTCATCCATTAGATTTGTTTATTGACTGTGATTGGGGATGCGGGGGTGGCAGGTGTGGCAGCTAAAACAAATACGAATGCTCATATTTCACATGTAGATGCAAGTTTTAATCATCATAATTGTTGCTACCTGTGGCAAAAATCGATATAGCTTCATTCACAGTTCTGGCTCTTCAGTTTATACCCTGTACTCCATGAAAACGGGCATAGCGGGTATACAGTATAGGCATTTTGAAAGGACATACAGATTTTAATATTTAAGGTTGTTTTTAAAGGCTGAACAAGGCTTTTTCTTTTTTGGCAACTCGTTTTGTTTTTCAAATACGATAAATATCGATTACGTTTTTCGGAGCTTAGCCGAGTTTACCAGAATCCGATATAATAATGTTTTGTGGGTAATTTCGGATTTGCCATTAAACATAAAAAACCTCAGCAACAACATCATATATACATAATCCTATATATAAATAAGCTATGTTACCTACAGGGTATTCTACAGTCGGGCAATCTGGACTATGAGCTCTTACTTGCTTTTTTTTGGCATTTGCCGGCAACTACAGCCGCGACTTTTACAGCGCCTGACGTCATCGTACGCTCGCTTTGTATGTATGTGGGTCAATTGACAACAAAATACAATAACAATGCACACACACAGATATACCACACACACATACACACTCGCACACACATACAGGTCGCTGTGCGATGAGCAAATAAGGCAAAAGAAAATGTAAGCGCACAATTTTTATTAAAATGACATTGGGCCGCTGTGCAAAATAAAAGCAATAAATAAAAAACTATAATAAAAATGCCAGACAATTGGCCAACTCGCAATTCTTGGTCAACTAACTTTTTGTGCGCATTCATTGTAATCGGCAATCGGCAAATCGACCGATAACCGCACCGATAACGCGTTATCGTTTCAAGTATTTATGGAATTTAATGACGTAATTAAATGCAAATTCGAACAAAAGGCAAAGCAAAGCAAAGAAAACCCCAACTGTAAACTGCAACAACTGTAAATTGAGGCAAGCTGTTTTTCGTTTACAAATTCTGCATATTCGAATTGGTATACATATATCCATAACCATGTTTAGATAACGCCCGCTTATCAGTTGGCGAATGCCTGTGAATGATGATCATGCGGCTCGGCTGGCGCAGCAGATGGGCGCACACGGCAGAGCATGTCAACAACCTTGAACGCCGGCAGAAACGTTGGCAGAGACGCTGGCGTCATCTATGTGCCTGGCGCCCACCTCTGAGCATTGCGGATGGCGTTCTTCACCAGCGAGTGGGCTGCAGCTGCACTCGATGCTGGAGCTGAAGCAAGCCCATTCGCGCACAAGAATTTGCTATTCGCTTTTATGCCCTTAGCAGAAAGTATTCTGATTTCATCATCAAGTTGGTAACATATCGAAGAAGGCATCTGCGTTCCTATCAAGCTAATTATTGATACTCATTTTGACGCTTTTAAATCCCGAAAAATCGATGGATAGTTCCCTATTTTTAACCCAGGTATAACACATGTTTGTCGTAGAATGAAATAATTTCATATATTTGAAGAAATCTAAACTAAACTAAACTAAACTATAAAGCTACTTCTTGATTATCTTGTCTATCATTATGAACACAAACTAATATCTCATTCTGAAACCTTTAAATCCTGAAGAAACTATGAATAGATGCCTATTTTTGCGTCAGCTAGTACATATGTTTGTTGTAGTATGATATCATTTTATATTTTTGAAAAGTTCTTAACTTAAGCAACTAAGATTCCATGACTTATATATATATATATATATATATATATATATATATATATATATATATATATATATATATAGATCTAGATTGATCATATAGCTTTATCATATACGTATATCCTTAGGGTTCAGTATTTGCAGAAAAGAAGCAAGTTCTTGAGAGAGATATTGCGATTGATTGATTTCTTGCCTTGTTTGTGAGCAGAAAGAGCGTGCGATAGTCGTCTAGGACAAATTTTATGTAACAGACACACACACAGTCAGACACAGCATACACATAAATAGGTTCATATAATAATATTGTGTACTATATGAAAGGCTGTCTTACCTTTGCGTTCGGCGCTCCCCTCGCGGCTTTCGGGTCGTTGGGGTATGTTTTCCACTGTAAGTAAATAAAAAACAAAGCAATATAAACACTCGAGTGTTTGTGTTTTGGTTTCGTAAGAAATTTTGTAAACGTGCGCTGTAAAGTTCATTCAGACTTGAAATTTTCAAAGTTATTTTCACCATTTTGCACAGTTTTCTTTTTTTTTCGCAAACACTCACTCGGATAGAGTCCAAAAACGAAATGAAATATCAGAATGTGTGGAAAAAAAAGAAAATCAATCGGCTTCTGTTTTGCACTTGTAGGGCAAGGTAAAAAACACGCATTTGATTAGTTGGCGGTGGCGTCGGCGCGGGCAGACGGGGTGGACTGACAAGCACACACATATGCACATACACATACACACACAAACAAATGTTCAGCTGCAGCGCAGCTGCTGCCTCACGATGACTGTGAACGGCGGCGGCAGCGAAAATGTTTTCCTCTGGAAACTTTGAACGAATTTTATTTATAACTCAAAACTCCGGTTGACGTTTTGAGAGGGGGTTGGTGGGGATTAGCGGGGGCAAAACAACAGGCACATAGCAGGAACTCGAAAAAACACACGGGGGCAAATTTCACCCATATGAAGCAAACACTTCTTCTGGCTTCTTCTTTTTTCACATCGTTCGCTTTTTGAGTGTGAGTCGTCGCCGTCGCCGTCGTCGTTGTCGTTGTCTTGGTTGCTGCCCATTCGACCAACAATTTTTTTTGGGGCTTGTGAATCTCTTTGTTACGTTTATTGTTGGCTACATTTTTGCACTGGTCATTGACGCGCACTGTTTGAAGTTAAATTTGTTGGTCGTTTCACTTTTTTTAATGCATACCTGCTGGGTTATTCGAATAATTTTCTTGCTGGCCCTCAAGACTCGCCATATTCTCACTATATTTTTTTCTACATCTACACTTATCGATACTGAGCACACAACTATCATGCGCACCGATAATGAGTACTCGATCACAATTACTCGATGCTTTTACGCTCGCAAAGTTGCTATTTCGATAGCATGGGCAAGGGAAAGCTGCTTGCCCTAACACCCACCAGTACGATATGTGCTAAAAAATACCAAATCAATTATTAAGCATCCCGCGTTTTATACTTGCGAACGCCGACAAGAGTTGTAATTTGTTTTATTTATTTGTTTATTTAAAAATAAAAATGCCAGAGGAAATGGAAACTGTTGTGGTCGACAAGCGCAACAATTTGCCTTGGATTGAAAAGTACCGACCTGTCAAGTTCGATGAAATTGTGGGCAATGAAGATACAGTCGCCCGTTTGTCCGTCTTCTCCACGCAAGGAAATTCACCCAACATAATCATTGCGGTAATATTTGCCCATATCAGAAGATTGAAACACACTTAAATGACCTAATATAATACAGGGACCGCCAGGCGTTGGCAAAACAACAACCATACAGTGTTTAGCCCGCATTCTGCTGGGCGACAGCTATAAGGATGCAGTCCTCGAGCTGAACGCCTCGAATGAGCGTGGAATCGATGTGGTGCGCAATAAGATCAAGATGTTTGCCCAGCAGAAGGTAACGTTGCCGCGCGGTCGTCATAAGATTGTGATACTGGACGAAGCGGACAGCATGACGGAAGGTGCACAGCAATCGCTGCGCCGCACCATGGAAATTTATAGCAATACAACACGTTTTGCGCTCGCTTGCAATACCAGCGAGAAGATCATTGAACCCATCCAATCGCGTTGCGCTATGCTGCGCTTTACCAAGCTGTCGGATGCCCAGGTGCTGGCCAAATTGATTGAGGTGTGTCAGCTGGAGAAGCTCAAGTACGATGAGGATGGTCTGGAGGCTATAGTGTTCACGGCACAGGGTGACATGCGGCAGGCGCTGAACAATCTGCAGTCCACGGCGCAGGGCTTTGGTGACATAACGGGAGCAAACGTGTTCAAAGTATGCGATGAGCCGCATCCTATGTTGTTGCAGGACATGCTGCAGCATTGTGCTGCAAATGATATACATAAGGCATACAAGATTTTGGCCAAGCTATGGCGCCTGGGGTATGCACCCGAAGATATCATTGGCAACATATTTCGCGTCTGCAAACGCTTGAATGTGGACGAGCAGTTGAAGTTGAACTTCATTCGAGAGATTGGCATTACACATATGAAAATTGTCGACGGCTGTAATTCGCTGCTACAGTTGACTAGTCTGTTGGCACGTCTATGCATGGCTGCTGAGTCTCATTAGCGTTCACAATTCCATCAAACATTTAGTGTAGCTCGTTCTAAGCCTAAGATACAACTTGTTGAATAAATGCGAAAATACTTGAATTCGATTTCGATCACAATCGATGCAATAGCGCAAAAATGAGTCGGTGGCTGTGAAAGTTGCGCAAGTAATCGAGTAATCGGAATAAGGCCCTGCCGATATGTTGATGTTTAATGTAATCGATTATGTCGATACACCAGTGTATTTCTAGTTGAATTTTTTTCGCGGACGGTATAACAATAAAATAATAGAAAATTAGAGAGCAAAGCGCACAATAATGCAAATGCAAACGTACAAATTGGTTGTCGTCGGTGGCGGTGGCGTTGGAAAATCAGCCATAACGATACAATTCATACAGGTGAGCCCAAAACTAGAGCTGGTGACGTCGTCGTTGTCGCCGTCGCTGTCGCAGTAAAGGCAGTATATAGCAACAGTGCTGCGCATTGGCAAATAACGTGATTTTCAAGTCGCAATAACAGTATGTTTTGGCGGTAACACATAGTCACGGAGTTGCGAACGTAAACGTTGCTCATCACTATGGCGACGCATCGGCAGAGGGGCGCGGCGCGACGTAACAAGTGGGTTGGACCCTTGTTTTTGGCAAAAGCAACAAGCGAGGCACCAAACAAGTCGATGTGTTTGGCAATGTTCGCGTGTGCTACATATTTTCAAGCATAGATCATCTTCGGCGAAATCAACTTGAAATATGTATCTATCAATAGAAATGAAATTGAACTGGAAAATCGTCATATTTAAAGGGCGTATCCCACTGGAGCGTCCCAAATAGGAGTTACGTTTGCCGTTTATAGGTGTGTGTTTGTGTGTTTGAGTGTATGCGCAGAGCTGAGGTCAATCCGGCGGCGGGCCGCTCGTCATGGTCACGACCACGGTCTCTTTTTCGTCCGTCGTATCATTCACAAATGTGGCAATGCTTGGCGGCCGTTTTCTATTTATTTTTAGTTATTTGCGTCATCTTCATCTGCTGCTCATGCCACAACCATTCATATGTATATTTACATATGTGTATATGCACGCATACACATATAAACACATTTGTTTTTATGTATGCAATAGATTTTCTTCATCTTACGAGTATAAGACTGTGTGTAAACAAATCAAAATATGCTTCAAGTGTATCCACTTAACAATTTCAGAGCTATTTCGTGACAGACTATGATCCGACCATCGAGGACTCCTACACAAAACAGTGTGTCATTGACGATGTGCCAGCCAAACTGGACAGTGAGTCCCAAAAAACATTCTATAGATGCACATACCCATATATGTTGTCTGTATATTAATCTATGCCCAATTGCAGTACTGGACACAGCCGGTCAGGAGGAGTTCAGCGCTATGCGTGAACAGTATATGCGTTCCGGCGAGGGTTTCCTGTTGGTGTTCTCCTTGAATGACCATTCCAGCTTCGATGAAATACCAAAATTTCAGCGTCAAATCTTGCGTGTCAAGGATCGCGATGAGTTTCCCATGCTGATGGTTGGCAATAAATGCGATTTGGAGCATCAGCGTCAGGTGTCGCTGGAGGAAGCGCAAAATACGAGCAGAAACCTATTGATACCCTATATCGAGTGCAGTGCCAAGCTGCGCGTCAATGTGGATCAGGCGTTTCATGAGCTGGTGCGCATTGTGCGTAAATTTCAAATAGCCGAACGACCCTACATCGAGGAGGGCTACAAGAAAAAGGGCAAAAAGAAGTGTTGCCTGATGTAAGAGCCATTTGCGAATCTCCACAACAACAAAAACAACAACAAGATGAATGTAACGAGTATAACACCAAATTTTTTAATTAATAAACACGCGTCGACTGAGCTATACAGACTTCGATGTGCAACCAGTAATCCAGTGCCCAGTGCCCAGTGCCCAATATCCAAGATCAGGCAACAACAACGAACCCAAACGAAGTGCATTTTATACCAGTAGAAGCCACAACAGAATCGTATAAGCTCGCGCCACGCCCAGCAGCTCGCCAGTTAACTAACTAAAACAACAACTAAAAAAAGCAAATTTTAACTCAATAAGTCCCCGCCAGAAGAGCACACACACAAACATACATAATGCTTGCATAAATACATAGATACATGGAAACACATATATACATATATACATCTATGAACAGACACACACACACACACATATATATATATATATTTTTGTAATATTATTTGTTGGATCGATGGCAACAATTAAGGACAAATGTTTTTTATTATTATGATTAGAAATTTGTGAGAAATTTTTAAAGTGTGCAAACGCCATGTGTTTAATAATATTAATGCAAATAATTGAGCCAAGTTTTGAATGTTTGTTTGTATTTTTCGATTAAGCCAAAAGTAATGTGTTATTGTAATTTGTATTGTTATTTACTACTAATATATATACATATATATATAGACGATTCGATTTTGTTACGCGTAATCAAAGATTGTGTTGTGTTTAATAACAAATTGAGTGCCTCGTTCTCGTTGCATTTAGTCAGCGCATTGATAACAAAAAAAAAAATAACAAACACAAATAAATCAAAAGCAATTGAAATTGTTTTTTGTCATAATTTGAGTAAGATGTTTATGAAAAAAACGATAAAACGCACAATACAATAATATTTGTAGAGCTCGATAAATAATTGAAATTGTTCTTTTTATACAAACGTGTTTGTGAACTATGTGTTCTTTGTCTTAACTCTACGCTGCTTTATTTTAACGATTCTTTATTATTTATATTATATATTTATATAAATATATTTAATACAAATATATGCGCAATTCTAATAAATACATACAAATCACAAATGCTTCCAAAATCTCGAGTACTTACTCTGCGACCTCGGACATGATTTTCGGCTCGGCTTTGAGCGTGTCTTTGTGTGTGTTTTACGTTTGGGAATGTTGTAAAGTCTTAATTTTTGTTCATTTTGAAATGATTTAAAAAACATCAAAGCCTTTGTGAAACAGAAACGATTGCCAATTCATTTTGCTTGAGGATTTGGGGAAAAGTGTGATGAAAAACTGTAAAGCTGAGCCTATCCAAACGAAGAGGATCAAAGACCTTGTTAATAATATCGTGAATCAAAATCGTTTCCGGTGTGAAGAAAGTTGAGTTTGTCTTAGTTTAAGTAAGCTTTAAGTCTCGGCAGAGGCTTTCTTTTACGAATTCCGCAAACTTTACAAAGTCAACATTTTTGATGCCCTTAGCATACAATATTACAGAAAAATAGATCATAGTCTTTTATACTTTTTGTTTAAGAACTTAAAGAAAGGAGAATTGGATCTCAAAATGGGATCTATTGTGTTTAAGCTGAGAAGCACAGAAGATCTAGAGCCTAGAATTGGCCAGGTCAACATGGAATAGAACTGCAAAACAGATTAACTGAATATCACATTAGTTTTGAATAAGTCATGGAAGTGAGAGTAATATGAAGTACATTCCTTAGGTCCTTAAAGGATCTTCTCTTGAGCCCCCCGACTAAACACCTCCCAGCTAGGACTCTTGCTACCCGGCTACAAAGTCTGATTCATTGATACATTCATTAGCAATGACGTCAGAGAATCTTTGTCAGTCAGCTGCGCAGCTGTTGTCTGGGCCACAGAATCCTTAGAAGTGTGAAATTAATTGGACAGCAAGTCGCAATTGGCCTTTTGTTGGGGTATATAAGCAGCTGCGACTGGGTCTAAGGAACACAGAACACAACATGAATCCCAAGAGTGAAGTCCTGATTGCCGCCGTGCTCTTCTTCCTGCTGGCCTGTGTGCAATGCCAGGTAAGTCGAAGCGAAACATTGAGAGAATTTGCTAATAATATTGCCCATACTTTCAGCTCACTTTCTCGCCGGATTGGGGCAAGCGTTCGGTGGGCAACGGAGCTGGAGGCGGCGGCGCCGGTGGCTTCTTTGAGCCGCAGCAGCAGGGCAACTGCAAGACGTCCAACGAGATGCTGCTGGAGATCTTTCGATTTGTGCAATCGCAGGCGCAGCTATTTCTCGACTGCAAGCACCGCGAATAGAAGGGCCCAAGGACCACACGGAACACACACAACCAGGCTCGTGGCATGTCCTCTGGCCTGTCTACCCTATGATTATAATGTATATGCTATATAGTCCATATTCGATGTGTAGTATATGTTGCATGTTGTCTGTACGAATACACGAGGTAGTCGTAGTCGTAGTCGGCATTTAGATTTAGAGCATTTTCCGTTTCTCGTCTCTCAGTGTAACAATTAGCCATGTGCCTAACTGAAAGCCAAAAGTCAATAAATAAGCGCATCTGAAATACGTTTTGAAAAATAGAGCTCGACTGGGAATGCCCTATGCCCAGGCCCGAGCGGCCGTTACAAGGATTCATCCTCTTCAAGGATTCTTCCTCTGCTTCTTCTATGCCTTCCCCTATAGTAAAAGAAAGAGCTTCTTGAAACCCTTCGGTGCTTAAAGTCCGATCTTCTTTAAGTTTCCAGTGCCTAAGTATGGCAGCCAAATGTATGTAAAAACACTTTTTCTTTCCCTTTTATAATTCGTTTATTAGCCAATTTTTTGATACTATTCTTTAGCATCTTAGCCTAGCTTTACAATAAGGATATTATCATGCTTAACATGCGTTGTTTGTTTGTTTTTTGTATGTTTCAAATTTAGCTTATATCTATGCAAGTTTCCTGTTTGGTAGATTGTTTGGGTGAATCCTGCGCAGTCTCCGTTGCTTTCTTTGTGCCAGGATATTGGCGTGAGTAGAAGAACGGATCATTTAGTTGTCGTAGAAGGTCCCCGATCAAAGGAATCCTTTAGGTCCCTTGCTAAGACCCGGTTGTGGATGTACCAGTTCTTAGTCTGAGCAGCTTAGCCTGGAAGGGGTTTTTAATAGAGCAGGGCCTTCTTGCTCAGAGAAAGCTTTGGTGCTTTCTTTTAAGAAGTCATTTGCTTTAACCATCAGTCAGTCTGTCAGTCAGTCAGTCAGTCAGTCAGTCATTCCGTCAGTCTGTCAGTCTGTCAGTCAGTCTATCAGTCAATCATTCAATTCGTCCTATATACATACATTTCTATATAGATAATGGGCGGCATCTGTTTAGACCTTGCCCAGCTTAAAGCGCTTTCCGGCTTGAAGTTCATCAGGTGCTTTACCTTTTTGTTCAAGTTCAAGCGAGATCTGTCATCGCCGGCGCTTTTTTGTTTGTCCACAAATTTAATAATAATTTGATTTAATTTCGAAAATTGCAACAATTAAGCCATCATAAATATTATAATTGCTGGCATTTTTATATTCTGCTTAGTTTTCATTTCAGTGTCCATTTTGAGGGGAACGCGTCAGCAAACGGATTGGGAAACATGTCTAAGCCACAAAGTTGGACTGTCAAATTTTGGATGTACGCAGTATGGATCTGCTATGCTGGGAATTTTGTGAACTGTAAGTTACGTGAGATCCAGTTAAGGCAAGTAAGAGGAAACTAGTCGGAAGTGGCCGACTAGGCTGATACCCTGCACCTGTTTTTCTGTCTGTCTGTCTTAGCTATCTCTCTTTCTATTTGTCTATCTATCTAACTGTCTGTCTATCTGTTTGTCTATCTATCTATCTGTCAAACAATCTGTCTATCTATCTATCTGTCTATCTATCTGTCTGTCTATCTGTCTATCTGTCTATCTGTCTATCTGTCTATCTATCTATCTATCTACCTATCTATACAGCTATCTATCTATCTATCTATCTATCTGTCCACCTATCTGTCTATCTATCTATCTATCTATCCATCTATCTATCTATCTATCTATCTATATATCTATCTATCGATCTGTCTTTCTATCTATCTATCTGCCTGACTATCTGTATTAACTTCGGTCCCTATAGTCCGATCTTTATGAAATATGTTTTTCTCCAAATTTGGGTGTAGAATGCAATCAAATAGTAGAATATATACATATATTTCAAATTGCAAGTCTTTAGCTTTTGTACTTTCCGAGATGGACGCGTTTACAAAACGTGAACATCGTGTGCGAACCAAAACTAAATACTATTAGCAATTGCGATCGTGACAAATGTTGTTTGTTTTCAAAAGCGCCAACATAAACAAATCAGACAAATTATAATGATGCCTGCATCGTTGGACTCTATGGAAATTGTGTCATGTAAACAGCAGTTAACACGATCTCTGATAATGCTGGACACAATCGGATGTGAGGCGTCACTGGCCCAGTTATTTTAATTTTCCCTTAAACAAAATTAACAAACCATATCAAAGAGTGGGAATTAGTATAACTGCAAGCCAAAAACTATAATTTCTCAATTGGTTGGCCTCCTGATATATGTATGAGACTTCTCTTTGAACTGAATCAAAATTGTGTTGTAAAGTTTGGTTAGGTTCAGGCTCGAACCAGCTTGCAGCCTTGTTAGTGATGTTGGCTTGACCCTTTTTCAAATATGTTTCGGTTTCTTGAGCTGTAAGCTTTGGTTCATCTTAAGAACTTGGGTATTGCTGGCTCGAATCGGTTCGCTTCATAACCGGTTCACTTGATTGCAACTGTGTTTCACATCCAAACGTTTTCTGTTGAAATGTAGTTCAGTTCTCTTCCGTTAAAGATCCGGTTCATCGGCATGCATTGCTGACTCGAACCGGTTCGCTTCATAAACGACTTTCCCTTGCGTTTATTATTTCCGAATAAAACCCGTTTCCCGCTTTGCTGCTGAACCGGCCCTGTGCAATGCGCTTCCGTTCTGGAAAAACTGCAAAGCGAAAAGTCAACAAAACGTGAAAATTATAATTATAATTCGAATAATTTGATGAAATGTCTATTTAACTGGGACAGTTTGATCTGTTGTTGGCTGCGGCCAGTTGGCTGGCAACATTTGTGGCAGCTGCACGGATATTGAGATTTTTTGTTGTAGCAAATAAAAATGCTGCTGGATGAGTTCTGTGTGAAGGTCTATTTCTGGCCATTTCTGTCGTACTTGGCCAGCATTAAGGGCTGGTGTCCGCCATATCCGCCAGGTTATTACACCTTCTATCCATTGCCCCAGCCGCCCATAGTGGCATTAACGCCCACATCCACCTACGCAGTGTATCCAACGTTTCAACCGACGCCGCCTTTGCCGCAGACGCCGCCAACGCCACCCTTTCCCACTCCAGGCAGCACATCCACATCCACAACAACAACAACAACTACATCGACTGCGAGTACATCATCATCGGCAACGACAACAACAACAACAACGGGCAGCACTTCGCCGGGCAGCACGTTTCCAGCACCCACGTGTCCATCGTCGCCATTTGTGTGTCTGCCCGGCGGCGTGCGTCCATTGCCGGATTGCCCCTGCATCGATCCCAGGCAGCAGCAGCAGCAGCCGCCTGTCATCGGTTCGGATATGATGGTCTTTATGCCACTGAATCCAGGTCGACGTCGTCGTCGCCGGCGGCGTCATGCCCTAGCATCCAATTAGATCAAGCACAGCCTCGCAAACCCGATTTCCCATAGTTGTAGTTGAATGAACGCAAATAAATTATTGAGATCAAAACCCGAATTGGCAATCCCTGCACCTGCACATCCGCCCAACCCGTAGTTACGCTCCCTCTGCTCCTTGTTTCAGCCCAGCTGCAGAGCTGCCAGGATGCACGCGGTCGCGCCGGCAGCTGTGTGCCGTTGGGCAGCTGCGCCCATCTGATCCAGGAGTACCAGGCGGCGGGCACAGCCGGCAGCGACTTTCAGTCGTTTCTGGGACAATCCATTTGCGGCTTCGATGGCGCCAGCTTTCTGGTAAACCAGCTGCTTGTGCTCCCTTTTATGGAACTTACTCAATGGCCGCCTTTCCAGGTCTGTTGCTCGTCGTCACGTGCGCCCCTGGTCAGCAGAAGCCCCAAGGAGTATGTGCTGCCCAGCGCTCCACCGATTGGCGCCTTTTCCTTCTCTTCGCTGGGCGCCGCAGCCACGCAGCCAGCCGGGCAGCCTATCGCGGTCTTTCAGCCCACGCCGCCTGTCAACCAAGGTCCAGCTCAGGTAATTGTTCCTGCTCCAGTTGTCGCCTCGCAGCCCAGCGACTGTGGCATTGGAGGTGCCACCACAAATCGCGTGGTGGGCGGCTTGCCGGTGCGCAGAGGTAAGCCTTGTCCTTGCTTTGGCCTCCATTTGTAACTAATCCCAGCTGTATGAACAGGTGCCTATCCCTGGATTGCGGCGCTGGGCTACTTTGAGGAGACCAATCGCAGTGTCCTGAAGTTTCTCTGCGCCGGCAGCCTGATAAGTGCACAGTTTGTCGTCACCTCGGCGCACTGCATCAATCCAATGCTGACGCTAGTTAGGCTCGGAGCACATGATCTGTCCAAGACCGCGGAGCCAGGTGCCATTGATTATCGCATCCGTCGCAGCATTGTTCACGAGCAATACGATTTGGCATCCATTGCGAATGATATTGCGCTCATTGAGTTGAACGGAGAAGCGCCATCTAACAGTAAGTAGCGCAGCTTACAATTTATTTTCAGTCCTTGCCTTTAACTTGTGGCGTCATCTAGCGGGAAGAGGCGACATGACTTGTTACTTTTAGCATTTTCCTTAAACCTTTTTGATACTCTGTTTACAAATAAGACTCGGGTGGATTGATTTTGTGGTGTGTTCGTCTCGGCTGTTGGTCTGTCCGTCCGTTTATCTCTCTACTATCTAACTCTCTACATCTACGAATTTGATGTCCTACTTTGCTCTCAACTCACAGTTTGAAGGAAACTTGCCCTTGGCCTTACAGTTTCGGAGCCACAAATCAAAGCTCAAATAGAAACAAGTCGTTTCTACTCGCTCTTAGTCTGTATATAGAGTATTGCGCTGTCGCTAAGACTTAATTTCAACGTTTTTAATTATTTATTGTTATTTGTTTACCAGGCGATATACGTCCCATTTGCCTGCCCGAGGCGAGCAGGTTCCAGCGCGAGGATCAATTCGTGGGCATGAATCCGTTTGTGGCTGGCTTTGGGGCAACCAAACATCAGGGCGCCACGTCCAATGTGCTGCGCGATGCACAGGTGCCCATTGTCTCGCGTCAGAGCTGCGAGCAGAGCTACAAGTCTGTCTTCCAGTTTGTGCAATTCAGCGACAAGGTAAACAGGATAGAAGAGCCAACTTTGGCATGCCGACGATTAAATGCCCTTGCAGAAATGTTGCTAACGGCTTTGCCGGCCCTTTGCGCTTGGCTTGATTTACGACTGTGGCAGCTAAAGGTAGTCGGGCCAGGCTGCTTTCGAGGAAAGAAGGAGAAACAGACAGCTGGACTTGCCTATAAAGACTCGGTTCTTGCTATACATATACATATCTTAAGACAAAATAATAATTCTCTCTGCAAGGGTATTTAAATCTTCTTACATCATCTTCAACTCGTGATCGTGATCATGATCAACCTGATACTCATGCGTAATTGTCTTTCGATTTCTTGCAGCTGATCTGCGCTGGCAGCTCCAGTGTCGATGCCTGCCAGGGGGATTCCGGTGGACCACTTATGCTGCCGCAGGTCAGTTACACACGCACACACACACACACACACACACTCAGATCGTGACTCATTGAACCAGTTTTTGGTCTTGATTAGCCGCCGAATCCCCCAAGGTAGTTGAGTTTGTTGCCACCGGCGGGGGGAACTCACAAAACCAAAAGCCGAACTCTTACAATCGTTTCGCTTGTCACAACATTTATAACACCTCTTAACTTTTATGTTCGTGTTATATTTTCATTTCGTTATTTTTTTCTTTCCAGTTGGATGGCGGCATCTATCGCTATTACTTGCTGGGCATTGTTTCCTTTGGCTATGAGTGCGCCAAGCCAGGTTTTCCGGGCGTCTATACGAGAACCAGCAGCTACTTGAGCTGGATACATCAGATCTTACGCAGCGTTTCCAGGGGCAGAGCGCGACGATTTGTCACGCACAATCTTTGACTTGGCTTAAATACCTGTTTCCCAAAATATACCATTTAAACGCAAATAATGACTGTTTTTTGTTGAGTTTATTGCAAAAATTCTTAGTTCGAATTAAAGTGAAGTAACAGTTGCAACCTTCAAGTATTATATCAAACTAGAATATAACTTGTGTTCAGACGTGAAATGCTTACTTAATTAACCTACTTCTTATCTTACATTACAGTACATTACATTACATTACTTACACATATCCATTAATTGGCGATGCAGCCTTTAATTTATCTATATCACAAGCAGCAAAGGATTTAGAAAGCAGGTATACCAAAAGCCGGATAAAATAGGTAAATAACTGAGTGTATAAGATGGAACACTGTTTAAAGGTTATGGCTTACCTATCAATAGATCTTTTTTAATCAACGCCCGACAAGCTGTAGGGCTTACTTGAATTCATGAGAATCGCATAGGAGAGCGGCGCAGTGGCAAGCCAATTGGGTTTACACATTAAGATACACATGAATACACACAAAAATATACATAAGCTAGCCTGCAAATGGAGGGAATAGAGGGGAGATAGAAGAGAAGATAGAAGACAGACAGACAGATATGGCATAATCGACTCAGCGAGTATTCAAATAACATTCTCTATTCTCCATATTCAGATTGTCCACATTTCGACATTTCCAATACATATATATATATATATATGTGATATACCATATAAATAAGCTCAAGCGTGTAATTAATAATATACTTATAATAACCCTTCTGAGCCAACCAAAAGTACCCAATATAAATACCCTACGTTGAAATTCGAATTAAAAATAAACTCTCTAAACATGCGAGTATTAAAAGTCGGGTATTTCCGAAAAACTGATGCATGTATATATATATATATATATGCACTTGTGATTGGAACCTTTTTGCTTTGAAGATGAGCTTAATTTGTGAGCTTACAAATATAACGGCAGGTAGCGTGACTTTTCGCCCAAGCAAAAACAACTTGTCCGAGCTGCAATCCGAAAACCACAAAATCATTAATCAAGCTCAATTCGTGTTAACAAGCAGCTAAGTAAGGCTCAAGTGCAGGTACGCAATTAGAATTTTACGACAGCTCGTGGCATGTAAGGTTTATTATTTAGGCGGGGGGTCAAGTTGCAACAGGTAGTGGTCAAGCCGGAACTGGTCAGCAGGAGCAATCACCCGAAATTCCCACTACTGTGGCCGCCCGCTGGCACCTGAGCGACATTCTAAAAACGCCATCAATAGCCAAAGCTTACTCATCGTCATCGGGCCTATAGCATCAATATGATGTTATACCCCAATCGATTGCATTCTACGCATAACAATTGGCTTCGCTTTTGGACAGCATGGCAACTGCTAAGCATTCCGGGCAGATTCCAAGTCCGCTGCACGCAAATACACTGCGAGAAAAAGTCATGGTAAGCAGTTTCCTATACAAATTTTGGGTTAATTTCGTTTTCTAAATAATATAAAAGAAATCCAGAAATCAGAATTTCCTTCATGGCTAAATACATTTCAAGTACAATTATGCCCCAATTTTGCTGAGTGTAGCGCGTATGTCATCGTTTGACATAATCAACCTTTTTGAGCACAGACAATGCAAGTCGCAAAATAGAATCAAACTCTAATCTATCGATCGGCATGAGCTTTTTACATCAAATGCATACGAAACGCTCGTCTCTTATCTCCGGACAGATCTCTGGACGAGAACCAGCTGGGCGAGCTTCTGTAGACAGTTTGCTAAACGTGTTCTCAGCGGCAATTAGGCTGTCAGAGTACAGCTTAATTAGGGGGACTTTGGTGTGGAATGCAGTATCTAAATCCGTTTCTTAATATGACAAGTTAAATAAACCACTTGACTCACTTCTGAATTCTTAAAAGTCGCCAATGACAAACTGGCGCCAGGCCGACAACAATTTCTTCACACCTGCGCCTTGGCTCCAAGCAAACTTTAACTAAGCACAAACAATCTGAACAATATGAATATTTGTATGCCCTAACAGAGTGTTTGATAATTGCTGTCTAAGGCCTTTCAACAAATTCTAATTGCTTACCAAATTTGAAATATATACTTAGTTGAAATTGATCAAATGTGCCAGCATTATGCCATATTTGGATGGGTCTCATTCAAACACTTTCCTGCGAACTGTGCAAACTGCGATGTTGTAATACCTAGTCGATATCTGAGAGAACATTCGAAGCAAGCCCCTCTTCTTCAAAGCTCACAGGGTATACAAATTCATTAACATCTATTTATATTCTACTTAGACGCATATTTAAGAAATGCTATACGAGCTTGATCATACAAGCCAGTACAGGGTATTTGCTAGTCTGACAGTCTTGACTTATCGATTACTTACTTAACACTTACTTACAAAACACTTTCCTGCGAGTTGTGCAAACTGCGATGTTGTAATACCTAGTCGATATCTGAGAGTTCACAGGGTATCCAAATTCATTAACATCGCTTTCTAATCAACTTATTAGCCGCATACAGGGTAGCCGCCAGTACAGGGTATTTGCTAGTCTGGCAGCCTTGACTTATCGATTACTTAATTGTTCGTTGATTACCCTTCACTGCAATTAGCTGACAGCTATTAAGTTTTGTATTGTACGGGGCATATCACATTCGTTCGCGCAGTTTTAGTTATTCTTTTGTGAATGATCTTATTTATTTAGATTTAGATTTTTAGCAAATTATATGTGTGTGTGTGTGTGTAATTAAAGCATAGCTGGAATAAGTCGGACAATGATGTATTATAGACAATGCATTTGGAATAATTTGCATTCCTCGCGAGGGATTCGTCATGCTGGGAAACTGTATAAAATTACAGCGAGCTGCGCGAATTTGGTGATTTTTTTCTGTTAAGCTGTTATTGTTGCGATTTAATTGATTTAGTTAGTTGGGAGATAAGCGCTCTCGATTCTCCCCCATTGAGAACAACTTTCGCGCTGAGCCCTCGCATATAAAAACGGCGGCTCTGCCGTCAATCGTTGATCGTCGCGAGCTGGTCACGCAAAGGCGAAACACAAATTCGATCAAAAATTACATATATATACATATATAAATAAAACGTCAACAAGAAGCCTGGAGCCGGTCTCAAGACGCGCTCAGTCTGATAACGTACGGCGAGTCGTCAACGTCGCGAGTGCGCAACGCGAACTTGGATACGCTTTCAAATAGAATTAACCGAAAACCAAACAAAATATGAAGCTAGTGCTCAGTGTTGTGTTAACGCTTGGTTGCCTGGCCACGCCCACGCCCGCCCAGTTCAACCGCCGACAAGGTACCCCGCACACATCTATCTCTATATATGTCTAAGCAGTAGAACTTTGCTTTGGCTTTTTCTCAGCTTCGACTATAGCAAATTTCTAACACTAACTAACTAAAAAAAAAAAAACACAAAAACAAATATATAAACAAGTTGTTGCGATTACGAGGCGAATGCTCAGGGAAACCAGTTCCATTAAACGCGACGCGTCCATAAAAATATATTTTAATATTTAAGCAATGATTACAATCAAATTACAATTTGAATTTTGAATTTGTGTGTTATTGAGTTTTGGGTTTTTCACTGTCAAGTTTGTTGCCTAAGTCTTTTGTTTTATGTGTCGATTTTCTTTGCCTTCTTCTGAGTATGTAGATATATGTGATATATGTCAAGCAATCAAATTTCAATTTGTATTTTGGAATTTTTTCTTCTAGCTCACAAGTTCGTTGCTTGAGTCTTTCGTTTTCCTGTTTCTCCTGCGCACAAATATAATTTGCGCTGTATTGAAACTCGTGCGGATTTGTTTAAAGCTATTTGTTAGCTTTAAAATGTATACTTAAACATTTTTTTTGGCGTTACGCCTCAAGTTCAATCCGTAAAACCAGTCAGTGTCACTGTCATTGCAAATGCTCGGCCCAAGGTCAATTGACCCGAGTTGTATGCCCGAGACGTTTCCCTACAGTTTTTATCTTTTTCTTTTGGTAATTATGCATAGGCTATTATGTATTATGTATTAGGAGCACGTTTCACTGTATGGCTAATGGCTGCAAAATTTGGTAGCAGCTGGACAAAAAGAGAGAGTTTCGAGAATTTCAAGTATTTTGAACAAGTTTTTATTTGAAATATGTGCTAAATATTATACATTATACGGTTCATTTCTTAGAGAGTGTGTTTTGGGAATGTGTTAAAGGCGTCAGCAAAGACTACGTAAAGCTTCTATAAACTTGATTAGTATCAACGAGTCGAGTTGTTTTAGCCACATTAAGACTTGGTCTAGTTCCTTCTCTTTCTTAATTTAGTTGACATTCTTCCTTTTCAAGCTGAACTCAAATAGTATATAGCTGCTATTGCATTGATTGGTCAATAACTTTTTTGCTGCTTTAATTTTGCATGCACATCTCTCACAAGTTCAGTCAGATTCTCGCACTAATTTGCACAACTTCATTTGTTTCCGTCTCCGCGTTTAGTTCGACAGGATTGCATCACGCCCGAGAATTATTATGGCAGCTGTGTGGCGCTCAGCTACTGTCCCCAGGCGGCGAATGTCTTCCAGCTGACCGATAGGCGAACGGCGCAGAATTATGTTTTCGCTCTGCAGCGCAGCTGCGGCACGCGCAGCGTCAATGGGGATCCTTTGGTATGGGTGACCACCAATCATCTTCTACTTCAATCCTGCTTAGCTTTTTCTGTATTTCAATTTAGGTGTGCTGCACCAGACCGATTACTAATCCGGTCACAGAGCGACCACCGAATCCTTTCTTCACATCCACAGAGGATTCGTTTGTGTCACCGCCGTTTCCAACGACCACACGGGCACCGGATGGTAATCCTTTCCTGAATCTTGTGACCCAGGCACCAGTGACCAGGCCCACAGCTAGGGTAACGACCTCTGCGCCGATTCTACAGCCACGTGGTCCCAGCTGTCGCTTTCCACCCGGAAAGATTGGCGAATGCGTTGGTGCGTAATCTTGGCCTCCCACTTAGACTCCTTCAATAAACAGAACTTCTACTAATTCCTTGCAGACATCAAGAGCTGTGAGCCGGTGTTGAGCGAACTCCAGATGAAGCGCAACGATCCCGACTTTGCCAAGCAATTACAGGCCTCCAATTTGGTATGCGGCAAAGTTGGCACCAAGGTATGTTGCCCCACGGGCCAAACGGTTGCCACACCGCCAACGGTGCACCCAGTTAACCTGGATGAGGTGCCACGTCGTTTGCCCACCGTGGCGGAGGGTTGCGGCGCGACACCAAAAGCGACTGCCTTTAAGAAGGTCGTCGGCGGTGAGCCGGCCAAGCAGGGCACCTGGCCCTGGATTGCGCTGCTCGGCTATGATGATGGCTCCTCCTCGCCGTTTAAGTGTGGCGGCACACTGATCACCGCTAGGCATGTTCTCACCGCCGCCCATTGCATCAGACAGGATCTGTAAGTCTGACGAAACTTTACTGCCAAAAACCTTAAATTCAAAGCTATTTTCTTGGATTTCCCTTAGGACTTTTGTGCGCCTGGGCGAGCACGATCTGACGACGGACACGGAGGCACGCCATGTTGATGTGCCAATAGCTAAGGTAATTATTTCATTGATTGACCGACTGACTGATTGACCGACTGACTGATTGACCGACTGACTGATTGACCGAATGACTGATTGACCGAATGACTGATTGATGAGCAACCCAACTGCCCAACTAGGAAAAAACTTCAATCCACACGTCTTGACGGAAAATAGAGGAACAATTTATTTCTTGTTTAAACAAAGTATTTATAGTATATTTAATTTTTTATCTGTTCGCAGTATGTGAGAAATCCCCAGTACAATAGTCGTATTGGACGCGGCGACATGGCCATACTCTATTTGGAGCGTAATGTTGAGTTTACGGATACGATAATACCCATTTGTATGCCGAGCAGCCCGATTTTGCGTGCCAAGTCGTATGTTTCATCGAATCCCTTTGTTGTCGGGTGGGGCAAGACGCAGGAAGGCGGCGAATCCTCCAATATACTGATGCAACTGATGATACCCGTCCTGGATAATCAGGTCTGCCGCACCAGCTATGCGAAGGTAAATCGTTTCTTTACCGAGGAACAGTTCGATAAGGCCGTGCTCTGTGCGGGCGTGCTAACCGGCGGCAAGGATACCTGTCAGGGCGACTCCGGCGGGCCGCTGATGACCTCTGAGGTCAGCGAAGGTCAAATGCGTTTCTATTTGATTGGCGTGGTCGCATATGGTGTTGGCTGTGCCAGGCCCGAGGTGCCCGGCGTCTACACGAGCACACAATACTTTATGGATTGGATACTCGAGCAGCTGTTAGATACGCCCTGATTGCAGTCCGTAGCCTTCTACTGTCCTAGAACTAACTACTCATATGTGCTTAAAGTATATTATAATAATAATGATAATAATGTACGGAGCGCTCCAAGCGCAACTCAAATATTGACACGGACTCCTGGTCCTTTGTGTTTTTGGGTGCCTGGGCTTTGTTCTCATGACCTCAGCTCAGCGTCTAAGCCTTGAGGTGAATGCCTGGACGCGCGTTACCCAAAGAGACTTATGCAAATAGCGTATGCCGGGCGCATCATCAATCAAGCCTCTAATGGAATGTCTTGTGCAGGCAGCGAAAGTAACCCCGATCCCCAGACCCTGGGGTGAGGTACATGTGTTAAAGGGTTGGTCGGGGCACGACATGAACTGCATTCTAATTGCAGCGAGCTGAGAAGCTCACAAAGGATTTGAATACTGCCTTGATAACATTAGGGCGCCATCTCAGAGCTGAGAGATTCCCCCAGACAGCATTCGGCACGCTTTGTCTCCCCTCTAATCAGATTGAATGCCAGACGTATCCTTTGCGGGAAAAATTAGGGACGCTCTCGCCCGCGCATTTGTGGCCACGTGTCTTTGAGTAAGACAGGAGATTTTCTTTTCTATTTCCTTGTGATTCAAATCGCAACTGGCAGCTGTTCCCGTCAAGTTCCCTTCACTTAACTGCAGTTGGCCTTACGCTCTGTTGGCCCAACACAGGCTGGCATCACAGGACACGAGCGCAATCCAAGGCAAAGATCCTGCGACCCGATCATTTATCAATAAATTTGCATACGAAATTCGCCAGAAATTTGCATGCACAAGCGGATTTTTTGGCAAACCCCCGAACACCCGATCACCCGAGCACAAGGGTGTTAATTTCATCATTAGCTATGATATCTTTATTGACAGCTATGTGCGAAAAGAGCCTACCCAGGGGTAGGCTGAGGGGTTGTTTTTGCGAAAAACAAAAAAAAAAAACATCAACAGTCAAGAGGTGTACAAAGAAAAAACCCACAATCCCAAATATAAACACAATTGGCAATTGGCAGGCCGCAATTGTTAGCCGAGAGATTTCCCATTGATCTCCAAAAGGGTAATTCTCGCAAATATCTTTGAAATTAGTTTATGATATGATCTTTTAACGCATCATTTAAGTTCCCAGCTCAGTTCGCCAGGAATGTGGGTGAAGTGATATGTGTTTTATGCCTTGTGATGAACTTTTGAAAGCGTATTCAACGGACGGCGGGCTGCTTATCCAATTGACCCATCGATTTCGGCCAAAAAACGTCCGATTTTAGAATTTTATACCATTTTTAATTCGTACGGATCCCTACTATAAATTGGCATTCCAACATTTCGAATATCGATGGATTAACAAAAGTTATGGTTCA
Organism: Drosophila kanekoi; assembly: GCA_037075305.1. NCBI lineage: Eukaryota > Metazoa > Arthropoda > Insecta > Diptera > Drosophilidae > Drosophila > Drosophila kanekoi. The sequence goes on from JBAMCE010000141.1 coordinate 13,434,805, forward strand.
AAAGACGATGCGATTGTTCGAAAATCAAAACTTTTTTAACCATTTAGAATTTTATACCATTTTGGATTCGTAAGTATCAGTACTATCGATTGGCATCCAAAAATAGAACATCTAAATTTTGACCAAAATCGACCAAAATGGCAAGGGGTTACATCACGTTTTTTATCAAAATCGGGGTCGGTTCGAAAATCAAAACTTTTTTGATCATTTTTCCTTAATATCTCGGCCATAAAACGTCCGATTTTGAAATGTTATACCATTTTTAATTCGTACGGATCCCTACTATAAATTGGCATTCCAACATTTTGAATACCAATGGATATACAAAAGTTATGGATCAAAAGACGATGCGATTGTTCGAAAATCAAAACTTTTTTGATCATTTTTTCTTAATATCTCGGCCATAAAACGTCCGATTTTGAAATGTTATACCATTTTTAATTCGTACGGAACCCTACTATAAATTGGCATTCCAACATTTCGAATATCGATGGATATACAAAAGTTATGGTTCAAAAGACGATGCGATTGTTCGAAAATCAAAACTTTTTTGATCATTTTTTCTTAATATCTCGGCCATAAAACGTCCGATTTTGAAATGTTATAGCATTTTTAATTCTTACTGATCCCTACTATAAATTGGCATTCCAACATTTCGAATATCGATGGATATACAAAAGTTATGGTTCAAAAGACGATGCGATTGTTCGAAAATCAAAACTTTTTTGATCATTTTTTCTTAATATCTCGGCCATAAAACGTCCGATTTTGAAATGTTATACCATTTTTAATTCGTACGGATCCCTACTATAAATTGGCATTCCAACATTTCGAATATCGATGGATATACAAAAGGTATAGTTCGAAAAGCGATTCGATTGTGAAGTCCACCTTTTTTGATGATTTTTTGGAATATCTCGCCCAAAAAACGTCCGATTTTAGAATTTTATACCATTTTGGACTCGTAAGTATCAGTACTATCGATTGGCATCAAAAAATAGAGACGCTAAATTTTGACCAAAATCGACCAAAATGGCAAGGGGTTACATCACGTTTTTTGTCAAAATCGGGGTCGGTTCGAAAATCAAAACTTTTTTGATTATTTTTTCTTAATATCTCGGCCATAAAACGTCCGATTTTGAAATGTTATACCATTTTTAATTCTTACTGATCCCTACTATAAATAAGCATTCCAACATTTCGAATATCGATGGATTAACAAAAGTTATGGTTCAAAAGACGATGCGATTGTTCGAAAATCAAAACTTTTTTGATCATTTTTTCTTAATATCTCGGCCATAAAACGTCCGATTTTGAAATGTTATACCATTTTTAATTCGTACGGATCCCTACTATAAATTGGCATTCCAATATTTCGAATATCGATGGATATACAAAAGTTATGGATCAAAAGACGATGCGATTGTTCGAAAATCAAAACTTTTTTGATCATTTTTTCTTAATATCTCGGCCATAAAACGTCCGATTTTGAAATGTTATACCATTTTTAATTCGTGTGGATCCCTACTATAAATTGGCATTCCAACATTTCGAATATCGATGGATATACAAAAGGTATAGTTCGAAAAGCGATTCGATTGTGAAGTCCACCTTTTTTGATGATTTTTTGGAATATCTCGCCCAAAAAACGTCCGATTTTAGAATTTTATACCATTTTGGACTCGTAAGTAACAGTACTATCGATTGGCATCTAAAAATAGAACATCTAAATTTTGACCAAAATCGACCAAAATGGCAAGGGGTTACATCACGTTTTTTGTCAAAATCGGGGTCGGTTCGAAAATCAAAACTTTTTTGATCATTTTTTCTTAATATCTCGGCCATAAAACGTCCGATTTTGAAATGTTATACCATTTTTAATTCGTACGGATCCCTACTATAAATTGACATTCCAACATTTCGAATATCGATGGATATACAAAAGGTATAGTTCGAAAAGCGATTCGATTGTGAAGTCCACCTTTTTTGATGATTTTTTGGAATATCTCGCCCAAAAAACGTCTGATTTTAGAATTTTATACCATTTTGGACTCGTAAGTATCAGTACTATCGATTGGCATCTAAAAATAGAACATCTAAATTTTGACCAAAATTGACCAAAATGGCAAGGGGTTACATCACGTTTTTTGTCAAAATCGGGGTCGGTTCGAAAATCAAAACTTTTTTGATCATTTTTTCTTAATATCTCGGCCATAAAACGTCCGATTTTGAAATGTTATACCATTTTTAATTCTTACTGATCCCTACTATAAATTGGCATTCCAACATTTAGAATACCAATGGATATACAAAAGTTATGGATCAAAAGACGATGCGATTGTTCGAAAATCAAAACTTTTTTGATCATTTTTTCTTAATATCTCGGCCATAAAACGTCCGATTTTGAAATGTTATACCATTTTTAATTCGTATGGATCCCTACTATAAATTGACATTCCAACATTTCGAATATCGATGGATATACAAAAGGTATAGTTCGAAAAGCGATTCGATTGTGAAGTCCACCTTTTTTGATGATTTTTTGGAATATCTCGCCCAAAAAACGTCTGATTTTAGAATTTTATACCATTTTGGACTCGTAAGTATCAGTACTATCGATTGGCATCTAAAAATAGAACATCTAAATTTTGACCAAAATCGACCAAAATGGCAAGGGGTTACATCACGTTTTTTGTCAAAATCGGGGTCGGTTCGAAAATCAAAACTTTTTTGATCATTTTTTCTTAATATCTCGGCCATAAAACGTCCGATTTTGAAATGTTATACCATTTTTAATTCTTACTGATCCCTACTATAAATTGGCATTCCAACATTTTGAATACCAATGGATATACAAAAGTTATGGTTCAAAAGACGATGCGATTGTTCGAAAATCAAAACTTTTTTGATCATTTTTCCACCTTTTTTGATGATTTTTTGGAATATCTCGCCCAAAAAACGTCCGATTTTAGAATTTTATACCATTTTGGACTCGTAAGTAACAGTACTATCGATTGGCATCTAAAAATAGAACATCTAAATTTTGACCAAAATCGACCAAAATGGCAAGGGGTTACATCACGTTTTTTGTCAAAATCGGGGTCGGTTCGAAAATCAAAACTTTTTTGATCATTTTTTCTTAATATCTCGGCCAAAAAATGTCCGATTTTGAAATGTTATACCATTTTTAATTCGTACGGATCCCTACTATAAATTGACATTCCAACATTTCGAATATCGATGGATATACAAAAGTTATGGTTCAAAAGACGATGCGATTGTTCGAAAATCAAAACTTTTTTGATCATTTTTTCTTAATATCTCGGCCATAAAACGTCCGATTTTGAAATGTTATACCATTTTTAATTCGTACGGAACCCTACTATAAATTGGCATTCCAACATTTCGAATATCGATGGATATACAAAAGTTATGGTTCAAAAGACGATGCGATTGTTCGAAAATCAAAACTTTTTTGATCATTTTTTCTTAATATCTCGGCCATAAAACGTCCGATTTTGAAATGTTATACCATTTTTAATTCGTACGGATCCCTACTATAAATTGACATTCCAACATTTCGAATATCGATGGATATACAAAAGTTATGGTTCAAAAGACGGTTCGATTGTGAAGTAAACCTTTTTTGATGATTTTTTGGAATATCTCGCCCAAAAAACGTCTGATTTTAGAATTTTATACCATTTTGGACTCGTAAGTATCAGTACTATCGATTGGCATCAAAAAATAGAGAAGCTAAATTTTGACCAAAATCGACCAAAATGGCAAGGGGTTACATCACGTTTTTTGTCAAAATCGGGGTCGGTTCGAAAATCAAAACTTTTTTGATCATTTTTTCTTAATATCTCGGCCATAAAACGTCCGATTTTGAAATGTTATACCATTTTTAATTCGTACGGAACCCTACTATAAATTGGCATTCCAACATTTCGAATATCGATGGATATACAAAAGGTATAGTTCGAAAAGCGATTCGATTGTGAAGTCCACCTTTTTTGATGATTTTTTGGAATATCTCGCCCAAAAAACGTCCGATTTTAGAATTTTATACCATTTTGGACTCGTAAGTAACAGTACTATCGATTGGCATCTAAAAATAGAACATCTAAATTTTGACCAAAATCGACCAAAATGGCAAGGGGTTACATCACGTTTTTTGTCAAAATCGGGGTCGGTTCGAAAATCAAAACTTTTTTGATCATTTTTTCTTAATATCTCGGCCATAAAACGTCCGATTTTGAAATGTTATACCATTTTTAATTCGTACGGAACCCTACTATAAATTGGCATTCCAACATTTCGAATATCGATGGATATACAAAAGTTATGGTTCAAAAGACGATGCGATTGTTCGAAAATCAAAACTTTTTTGATCATTTTTTCTTAATATCTCGGCCATAAAACGTCCGATTTTGAAATGTTATACCATTTTTAATTCGTACGGAACCCTACTATAAATTGGCATTCCAACATTTCGAATATCGATGGATATACAAAAGGTATAGTTCGAAAGACGGTTCGATTGTGAAGTCCACCTTTTTTGATGATTTTTTGGAATATCTCGCCCAAAAAACGTCTGATTTTAGAATTTTATACCATTTTGGACTCGTAAGTATCAGTACTATCGATTGGCATCAAAAAATAGAGAAGCTAAATTTTGACCAAAATCGACCAAAATGGCAAGGGGTTACATCACGTTTCTTGTCAAAATCGGGGTCGGTTCGAAAATCAAAACTTTTTTGATCATTTTTTCTTAATATCTCGGCCATAAAACGTCCGATTTTGAAATGTTATACCATTTTTAATTCGTACGGATCCCTACTATAAATTGGCATTCCAACATTTCGAATATCGATGGATATACAAAAGTTATGGTTCAAAAGACGATGCGATTGTTAAAAAATCAAAACTTTTTTGATCATTTTTTCTTAATATCTCGGCCATAAAACGTCCGATTTTGAAATGTTATACCATTTTTAATTCGTACGGAACCCTACTATAAATTGGCATTCCAACATTTCGAATATCGATGGATATACAAAAGGTATAGTTCGAAAAGCGATTCGATTGTGAAGTCCACCTTTTTTGATGATTTTTTGGAATATCTCGCCCAAAAAACGTCTGATTTTAGAATTTTATACCATTTTGGACTCGTAAGTATCAGTACTATCGATTGGCATCAAAAAATAGAGAAGCTAAATTTTGACCAAAATCGACCAAAATGGCAAGGGGTTACATCACGTTTCTTGTCAAAATCGGGGTCGGTTCGAAAATCAAAACTTTTTTGAACATTTTTTCTTAATATCTCGGCCATAAAACGTCCGATTTTGAAATGTTATACAATTTTTAATTCGTACGGAACCCTACTATAAATTGGCATTCCAACATTTCGAATATCGATGGATATACCAAAGTTATGGATAAAAAGACGATGCGATTGTTCGAAAATCAAAACTTTTTTGATCATTTTTTCTTAATATCTGGGCCATAAAACGTCCGATTTTGAAATGTTATACCATTTTTAATTCGTACGGATCCCTACTATAAATTGGCATTCCAACATTTCGAATATCGATGGATATACAAAAGTTATGGTTCAAAAGACGATGCGATTGTTCGAAAATCAAAACTTTTTTGATCATTTTTTCTTTATATCTCGGCCATAAAACGTCCGATTTTGAAATGTTATACCATTTTTAATTCGTACGGAACCCTACTATAAATTGGCATTCCAACATTTCGAATATCGATGGATATACCAAAGTTATGGATAAAAAGACGATGCGATTGTTCGAAAATCAAAACTTTTTTGATCATTTTTTCTTAATATCTCGGCCATAAAACGTCCGATTTTGAAATGTTATACCATTTTTAATTCGTACGGAACCCTACTATAAATTGGCATTCCAACATTTCGAATATCGATGGATATACAAAAGTTATGGATAAAAAGACGATGCGATTGTTCGAAAATCAAAACTTTTTTGATCATTTTTTCTTAATATCTCGGCCATAAAACGTCCGATTTTGAAATGTTATACAATTTTTAATTCGTACGGAACCCTACTATAAATTGGCATTCCAACATTTCGAATATCGATGGATATACCAAAGTTATGGATAAAAAGACGATGCGATTGTTCGAAAATCAAAACTTTTTTGATCATTTTTTCTTAATATCTGGGCCATAAAACGTCCGATTTTGAAATGTTATACCATTTTTAATTCGTACGGATCCCTACTATAAATTGGCATTCCAACATTTCGAATATCGATGGATATACAAAAGTTATGGTTCAAAAGACGGTTCGATTGTGAAGTAAACCTTTTTTGATGATTTTTCGGAATATCTCGCCCAAAAAACGTCAGATTTTAGAATTTTATACCATTTTGGACTCGTAAGTATCAGTACTATCGATTGGCATCTAAAAATAGAACATCTAAATTTTGACCAAAATCGACCAAAATGGCAAGGGGTTACATTACGTTTTTTATCAAAATCGGGGTCGGTTCGAAAATCAAAACTTTTTTGATCATTTTTTCTTAATATCTCGGCCATAAAACGTCCGATTTTGAAATGTTATACCATTTTTAATTCGTACGGAACCCTACTATAAATTGGCATTCCAACATTTCGAATATCGATGGATATACAAAAGGTATAGTTCGAAAAGCGATTCGATTGTGAAGTCCACCTTTTTTGATGATTTTTTGGAATATCTCGCCCAAAAAACGTCTGATTTTAGAATTTTATACCATTTTGGACTCGTAAGTATCAGTACTATCGATTGGCATCAAAAAATAGAGAAGCTAAATTTTGACCAAAATCGACCAAAATGGCAAGGGGTTACATCACGTTTCTTGTCAAAATCGGGGTCGGTTCGAAAATCAAAACTTTTTTGATCATTTTTTCTTAATATCTGGGCCATAAAACGTCCGATTTTGAAATGTTATACCATTTTTAATTCGTACGGATCCCTACTATAAATTGGCATTCCAACATTTCGAATATCGATGGATATACAAAAGTTATGGTTCAAAAGACGATGCGATTGTTCGAAAATCAAAACTTTTTTGATCATTTTTTCTTAATATCTGGGCCATAAAACTTCCGATTTTGAAATGTTATACCATTTTTAATTCGTACGGAACCCTACTATAAATTGGCATTCCAACATTTCGAATATCGATGGATATACAAAAGTTATGGTTCAAAAGACGGTTCGATTGTGAAGTAAACCTTTTTTGATGATTTTTCGGAATATCTCGCCCAAAAAACGTCAGATTTTAGAATTTTATACCATTTTGGATTCGTAAGTAACAGTACTATCGATTGGCATCTAAAAATAGAACATCTAAATTTTGACCAAAATCGACCAAAATGGCAAGGGGTTACATTACGTTTTTTATCAAAATCGGGGTCGGTTCGAAAATCAAAACTTTTTTGATCATTTTTTCTTAATATCTCGGCCATAAAACGTCCGATTTTGAAATGTTATACCATTTTTAATTCGTACGGATCCCTACTATAAATTGGCATTCCAACATTTCGAATATCGATGGATATACAAAAGGTATAGTTCGAAAAGCGATTCGATTGTGAAGTCCACCTTTTTTGATGATTTTTTTGGAATATCTCGCCCAAAAAACGTCAGATTTTAGAATTTTATACCATTTTGGACTCGTAAGTATCAGTACTATCGATTGGCATCTAAAAATAGAACATCTAAATTTTGACCAAAATCGACCAAAATGGCAAGGGGTTACATCACGTTTCTTGTCAAAATCGGGGTCGGTTCGAAAATCAAAACTTTTTTGATCATTTTTTCTTAATATCTCGGCCATAAAACGTCCGATTTTGAAATGTTATACCATTTTTAATTCGTACGGATCCCTACTATAAATTGGCATTCCAACATTTCGAATATCGATGGATATACAAAAGGTATAGTTCGAAAGACGGTTCGATTGTGAAGTCCACCTTTTTTGATGATTTTTTGGAATATCTCGCCCAAAAAACGTCTGATTTTAGAATTTTATACCATTTTGGACTCGTAAGTATCAGTACTATCGATTGGCATCAAAAAATAGAGAAGCTAAATTTTGACCAAAATCGACCAAAATGGCAAGGGGTTACATCACGTTTCTTGTCAAAATCGGGGTCGGTTCGAAAATCAAAACTTTTTTGATCATTTTTTCTTAATATCTGGGCCATAAAACTTCCGATTTTGAAATGTTATACCATTTTTAATTCGTACGGATCCCTACTATAAATTGGCATTCCAACATTTCGAATATCGATGGATATACAAAAGTTATGGTTCAAAAGACGATGCGATTGTTCGAAAATCAAAACTTTTTTGATCATTTTTTCTTAATATCTGGGCCATAAAATGTCTGATTTTGAAATGTTATACCATTTTTAATTCGTACGGATCCCTACTATAAATTGGCATTCCAACATTTCGAATATCGATGGATATACAAAAGTTATGGTTCAAAAGACGATGCGATTGTTCGAAAATCAAAACTTTTTTGATCATTTTTTCTTAATATCTGGGCCATAAAACTTCCGATTTTGAAATGTTATACCATTTTTAATTCGTACGGATCCCTACTATAAATTGGCATTCCAACATTTCGAATATCGATGGATATACAAAAGTTATGGTTCAAAAGACGATGCGATTGTTCGAAAATCAAAACTTTTTTGATGATTTTTTGGAATATCTCGGCCATAAAACGTCCGATTTTGAAATGTTATACCATTTTTAATTCGTACGGATCCCTACTATAAATTGGCATTCCAACATTTCGAATATCGATGGATATACAAAAGTTATGGTTCAAAAGACGATGCGATTGTTCGAAAATCAAAACTTTTTTGATCATTTTTTCTTAATATCTCGGCCATAAAACGTCCGATTTTGAAATGTTATACCATTTTTAATTCGTACGGATCCCTACTATAAATTGGCATTCCAACATTTCGAATATCGATGGATATACAAAAGTTATGGTTCAAAAGACGATGCGATTGTTCGAAAATCAAAACTTTTTTGATCATTTTTTCTTAATATCTCGGCCATAAAACGTCCGATTTTGAAATGTTATACCATTTTTAATTCGTACGGAACCCTACTATAAATTGGCATTCCAACATTTCGAATATCGATGGATATACAAAAGGTATAGTTCGAAAAGCGATTCGATTGTGAAGTCCACCTTTTTTGATGATTTTTTGGAATATCTCGCCCAAAAAACGTCTGATTTTAGAATTTTATACCATTTTGGACTCGTAAGTATCAGTACTATCGATTGGCATCAAAAAATAGAGAAGCTAAATTTTGACCAAAATCGACCAAAATGGCAAGGGGTTACATCACGTTTCTTGTCAAAATCGGGGTCGGTTCGAAAATCAAAACTTTTTTGATCATTTTTTCTTAATATCTCGGCCATAAAACGTCCGATTTTGAAATGTTATACCATTTTTAATTCGTACGGATCCCTACTATAAATTGGCATTCCAACATTTCGAATATCGATGGATATACAAAAGTTATGGTTCAAAAGACGATGCGATTGTTCGAAAATCAAAACTTTTTTGATCATTTTTTCTTAATATCTGGGCCATAAAATGTCTGATTTTGAAATGTTATACCATTTTTAATTCGTACGGATCCCTACTATAAATTGGCATTCCAACATTTCGAATATCGATGGATATACAAAAGTTATGGTTCAAAAGACGATGCGATTGTTCGAAAATCAAAACTTTTTTGATCATTTTTTCTTAATATCTCGGCCATAAAACGTCCGATTTTGAAATGTTATACCATTTTTAATTCGTACGGATCCCTACTATAAATTGGCATTCCAACATTTCGAATATCGATGGATATACAAAAGTTATGGTTCAAAAGACGATGCGATTGTTCGAAAATCAAAACTTTTTTGATCATTTTTTCTTAATATCTCGGCCATAAAACGTCCGATTTTGAAATGTTATACCATTTTTAATTCGTACGGATCCCTACTATAAATTGGCATTCCAACATTTCGAATATCGATGGATATACAAAAGTTATGGTTCAAAAGACGATGCGATTGTTCGAAAATCAAAACTTTTTTTGATCATTTTTTCTTAATATCTCGGCCATAAAATGTCCGATTTTGAAATGTTATACCATTTTTAATTCGTACGGATCCCTACTATAAATTGGCATTCCAACATTTCGAATATCGATGGATATACAAAAGTTATGGTTCAAAAGACGGTTCGATTGTGAAGTCAAAACTTTTTTGATGATTTTTTTGGAATATCTCGCCAAAAACGTCAGATTTTAGAATTTTTATACCATTTTGGATTCGTAAAGGGACTCGATACGTTATAAATTGATATCAAAATGGTATAAAATTCAGACATCGTTTTATGGCCGAGATATTAAGAAAAATGATCAAAAAAGTTTTGATTTTCGAATTCGATCGTCATCTTTGAACCATAACTTTTGTATATCCATCGATATTCGAAATGTTGGAATGCCAAAGTAGAGATCCGTACGCAGAATTAAAAATGGTATAATCATTTTCGATAATCGAGATATTAAGAAAAATGATCAAAAAAGTTTTGATTTCGATCATCGAACCATAACTTTGTATATCCATCGATATTCGAAATGTTGGTCAATTTATAGTGAGTCCGTACAGAATTAAAAATGGTATAACATTTCAAATCGAATATTAGAAAAATTCAAAAAAATTTTGATTTTCACCTGCACTTGTTGTCTATCCATCGTTTCGAATTTGGATGCCAATTGTGAGATCCTTCGAGTTAAATTATAAAATAAAATCTGACGTTTTGGCGAGATATTAAAAAAAATATCAAAAAAGATTTTGATTTTGCGCAATCCGACATTAGTTTCGGTCAAATTGTTTGTGATATCGATGATATTCGGATACGAATTTTATAGTCAAATGGTATAAATTTAAAATCAGACATTTTTGGCCGAGATATAAAAAAGTGATTAAAATCGATCTTTTCGAAACTATACCTTTATATCCATCGATTATTCGAAATGTTGGAATGCCAAATTATAGTGGGACTAGAATTAAAAATGGTATACATTTCAAAAATCGGAATTTTTGGATATTAGAAAATGATCAAAAAAATTTTGATTCTTCGAATCTCATCGTTCTTTTGAACCATGCAACTTTGTATACCATCGATATTCAAAATGTTGAATATTGAGTCCGGAATTAAAATGGTATAACATTTCAAAATCGAAGTTCATGATTATGTAGAAAATATCAGAAAAGTTTCGATTTTCTTTGACAATGATTCTTGCCATTTTGGTCGTTTTGGAAATTTTCGAATTTTATGCCAATCCGTCTTCAGTCAAAATGGTATATTATCGACGTTTTTGGGCGGGTCAAAAATCATCAAAATGTGAACATTTTCGAATCGTCTGAATTGTGTATCATCGATATTCGAATGTTGGAATTATGTACGATTAAAATGGTTAATTTCAAATATGGCCGAATATTAAGAAAAAATGATCAAAAAATTTTGATTTCGACCCTTGACAAGAAGCGTGATGTAACCCTTGCCATTTTGGTCGATTTTGGTCAAAATTTAGATATTCCTTGGTGATGCCAATGATAGTACTGTCTTAGAGTCAAAATGGTATAAAATTTAAAATCAGACGATTTTGGAGCGAGATAAATTAAAAAAGGTTGACAATCGAATCGCTTTTCGAACCATACCTTTTGTATATCCATCGATATTCGAAATGTTGGAATGCCAATTTATAGTAGGGATCCAGTACGAAATAAAAATGGTGTAACATTTCAAAATCGGACATTTTATGGCCGAGTTATAGAAAAAATGATCAAAAAAGAGTTTTGATTTTTCGCCTCCCCATTTCTGACAAAAAACGTCATGTAACACCTACCATTTTTGGTCGATTTTGGTCAAAATCTAGGGTAATGTTAGGATAGGGGTAACCAGATATTCTATTTTTAGAATGCTAATCGATAGCTACTGATACTTGCGACTCAAAAATGGTATAAAATTCTAAAATCAGGCGATTTTTTGGGCGGGTCATTTCTTAAAAAATCGTCAAAAAAGTGCACTTCACAATCGACATCTTTTCGAACCATAACTTTTGTATATCCATCGATATTCCGAAATGTTGGAATGCCAATTTATATGGAGTCCGTGACGAATTAAAAATGGATCTAACATTTCAAAATCGGACGTTTTATGGCTAAAAAATGATCAAAAAAAGTTTTGATTTTCCAATCTATTTGTATATCCATCGATATTCGAAATGTTGGATCTGAACTCTAGTAGGGATCCATTACGGAATTATGATATATTTTCAAAATCGTTGGCCAAAATCTAGAAAAATGATCAAAAAAGTTTTGATTTCGAACCTTGACATTTTGACAAGAAACGTGATGTAACCCCTTGCCATTTTGGTCGATTTTTGGTCAAAATTTAGATGTTCTATTTTTTGATGCCAATCGATAGTACTGATACTTACGAGTCCAAAATGGTATAAAAAGATTCTAAAATCTGACGTTTTTTTGGGCGAGATATTCCAGAAAAATGATCAAAAGGCTTCTAATCGAATCGCTTTTCGAACCATAACTTTTGTATATCCGTCGATATTCGAAATGTTGGAATGCCAATTTATAGTAGGGATCCGAATTACAGTCAAAATGGTATAACATTTCAAAATCGGACATTTAATGGCCGAGACAATTAAGAAAAATTGATCAAAAAAGTTTTGATTTCAATTTGACACCGCGATTTTGATAAAAAACGTAATGTGCCCCCTTGCCGATTTTGGTCGATTTTGGTCAAAAATTTAGATGTTCTATTTTTAGATGCTCAATCGATTAGTTTACTTGTTACTTACATAAAATGGTAAAAATTTCTAAAATCTGACGTTTTTTGACCCGGCGAGGTCTTCCGAAAATCATCAAAGAAAGGTTTACTTCACCGAATCTTTCGAACCGTAACTTTACTGTATCCATCGATATTCGAAATGAATTGGGTCTGACTATCAGTAAGGGATCCATTTTGAATTAAAATGGTATAATTTCAAAATCGAACCCGAAAAAATATCAAAAAAATTTGATTTGAACCATAACTTTTGTATATCCATCGATATTCGAAATGTTGGAAGCCAATTTATAGTAGGGATCCGTACGAATAAAAATTGTATAATTTTTTGCGGTTTCAAAATCGGACGTTTTATGGCAAATATTAGAAAAATGATCAAAGTTTGTTGACAAATTTTGAATTTGACAATCCTCGTGTGTAACTTGATTTTGGTCCATTGTCAAAATCGCTTCTCGAAATTTTGACCATCATTGGAGTTCTGATGCTTACGAGTCCAAAATGTTTCCTCTAGAAATCGGAACGTTTTTTGGGCGGTGGAGATAATTCAAAAAGACTTTGAATTCAGACAATCTACATATCTTTCTTTAATCCATCGATATTCGAAATGTTGAGATGCCAATTTTTGCAGTTAAAAAGGGTTCTTTAAAAATCGAACTTTTATGGCCGAAATCGAAAAGTAGAAAAAATTTTGATTTTCGAACAATCCGCATTTTTGAATTTTCATAACTTTTGTATATCCATCGATATTCGAAATGTTGGAATGCCAATTTATAGTAGGGATCCGTACAGTAAAAATGGTATAACATTCAAAATCGGACTTTTTATTTGGAATATTAAAAAAAAATGATCAAAAAAGTTTTGATTTTTCGAACTAATCGCATCGTTTTTAACCATAACTTGTTAGTATCCATCGATATTCGAAATTTGAATGCCAATTTATAGTGGATCCGTACGAATTAAAAATGGTATAACATTTCAAAATCGACGTTTTATGGCCGAGATATTAAGAAAATGATCAAAAAGTTTTGATTTTCGAACCATTTAGATTTTGACAAGTGATTGTAACCTTTGCATTTTGATCGATTTTGGTCAAAATTTGACGGTATTATTGATCCAATTGATATTACAGTCCAAATGTGAAAATTCAAATCTGGGTACGTTTTTTGGGCGAGATATTCCAAGAATATAAAAGGTGGACTTCCATCAGATCGACTTTTCAAACTGTACCTTTTGTAATCCATCGATATTCGAAATGTTGGAATGCCAATGTAGGGATCCGTACGAATTAAAATGAGTATAACATTTCGGCAAAATCGAACTTTCCATGGCCGAAATCAACTAAGAAAAATGATCAAAAAAGTTTTGATTTTGAACAATCGCATCTCTTTTGAACCATAACTTTTGTATATCCATCGATATTCGAAAATGTTGGAATGCCAATTTAATGGATCCGTACAATTAAAATGGTATAACATTTCAAATCGGATTTTAGCCGATCATTAGAAAAAATGATCAAAAATTTATTTGACAAGAAGCTGTGATGTACCATTTTAGAACAATTTTTGTAGCAAATTGCTTCTCTGTATTCTTAATCGATAATTACAGTACGAGTCAAATCAGGCGTTTTTGGAGCGGTAAATCTCACGTCAATTAAAATTGTCGAACTGTACCTTTTGTCATCGTATTCGAAATGTAGATGCAATTATGATGGGTTATGCAATTAAAAATGGTATGGCATTTCAAATCGAACGTTTATGGCGAGATGTAAGAAAATGATCGAAAAGTTTTTGATTTTCGAACAATCGCGTCGTCTTTTGAACCATAACTGTATATCAATCGATATTCGAATGTTGGAACCAATTTATAGTGAGTTCCGTACAGTAAAAATGGTATAACGTCAGACTATAATAGAATGTAGAAAATGTCAAAAAATTTGATTTTCGAACCATTTATTTTGATAAAACGTGATGTAACCCCTTTACCGATTTTGGTCGATTTGGTAAATTTAGATGATATTTTTTAGATGCCAAATCGATAATTGTACTTACAGTCAAATTCTAGAATCGGACGTTTGGGCGAGATATTCGTCAAAATTGAATACACAATCGAATCGCTTTTCAGATATACCTTTTGTATGTCCATCGATATTCGAAATGTTGGGTCACCAATTTATAGTAGGGTTCCGATGCAATTAAAATGTTATAACATTTCAAAAACCGAATATTCAGAAAAATGATCAAAAAGTTTTGATTTTCATTTATTTTGACAAAAACGTGATGTAACTTGTCGATTTTGGTAAAGTAGCTTCTCTAATTTTTTATTAATCCTGGTACTATTTACTTACGAGTCCAAAATAATTAAATTCAAAATCAGACGTTTTTGGGCGAATCTTAAAAAATCATCAAAAAGGTTGCCATCTTTAATTCGCAGCATATCCATCATTCGAAAATGTTGGAATATCAATTATAGTAGGGATCCGTACGAATTAAAATGACACCCTTTCAAATCGGACATTCCGTAATAGTGTCTAGAAAAATGATCAAAAAGTTTTGACTCGAACAATCATGTCGAACCATAACTTTTGTATGTCCATCGATATTCGAAATTGACATGGTGGGTTCCGTGCGGAGATGAGTATATAATATTCAAAATCAGATTAGAAAAATGATCAAAAAGTTTTCAGACAATCACATCGTCTTGTATATCCATCGATGATGGAATGTCAATTTGCATTACAGTAAAATGGTATAACATTTCAAAATCGGACATTTTTGTTTGCATAAATCTTCCGAAAAAATGACAAAAAAAATTTGCATTTTCGAGCCGACCCATTTTTGACAAAAAACGTGATGTAACTTGCCCATTTTGGTGCGGATTTTCATTTTTGAATGCCAATCGATAATTGTTGCCGAGTCCCATGGTATAAAATTCTAAAAATCGTTTTTGGGCAAGATATTCAAATCATCAAAAAAGGTGGAAAATGATCAAAAAAATTTTGATTGTCTTAATTTTTTATTTTTAACTTTTATTCTCATGGTACCAAAATATTTGGAAAATGCAATTTATAATGAGATCGTAAATTAAAATAACGGCAAGTGTAAAAAAAAAATTTGATTGCCGACCCAAAAAACGTGATAATTTGCCGACATTAAAAAAAAAAAAACTACAGTACTGATACTTACAGTCCAAAATGTATAAAATTAAAATTGAGCATTTTTGAATATTCAAAAAGTCATCAAAAAGGTGGACTTCACAATCGAATCGCTTTCGAAACTGCTGCTGGCATATCCATCGATATTCAGATATTGGAATGTCAATTGCCATGAAGGGATCCATACAATTAAAAATGGTATAACATTTCAAAAAATCAGGCGTTTTATGGCCGAATATTAGAAAAATGATCAAGGGACACGATTTTCGAACAATCACGTCGTCTTTTGTCCTTAGCTTTTGTATTCAATTGGTATTCTAAATGTTGGAATACCAACCTAGTAGAGATCAGTAAGAGCCAAAATAACATTTCAAATCGGACTTATGGCCGAAAAAAATGATCAAAAGTTCTCGAGCCGACATTTTGACGTTTTGGTCAAAATTTAGATGTTCTATTTTTAGATGCCAATCTGATATTTTGAGTCCAAAATGGTACCAAAATTTTAAATTGAATTTTTTGATGCCAAATAAAGGTGAGATTTCTGTCAGTCACTTTTCAGACATACCTGTTGTATCCATCGATATTCATGTCAATTTAGGGGTCCGTACGCCAAAAATTGACATTTTCAAAATCGGACGTTTTATGGCGAAATATTAGAAAAATGATCAAAAAGTTTTGATTTTCGAAACCGACCCATTTTGACAAAAAAACGTGATGCAGTAACCCCTTTACATTTTGATAGTTTTTGATTGAAATTTTAGATATTCTTTTTAGATGCCAATCGATAATTTTCATACCTACGAGTCAAAATGGTATAAAAATTCTAAAGATGGACAGATGAAATCATCAAATTGAATCGAATCTTTCGAACCTTGCTTTTGTATATCCATCGATGTTGAAATGTTGGAATGCCAATTAGGGATCCACGAATTAAGAGTATAACATTTCAAATCGGGCCGTTCCATGGCAGTCTGAAAATGATCAAAAGTTGCAGTTACGAGATATCATCGTCTTTGATCCATAACATGTATCCGTTCAAATATTGGAGATATGGTGAGATCAATACGAAACAAAAATGTATAATTTGATAATTTTATGGCCGAGATATTGAAAATGATCAAAAAGTTTTGATTTCGAACAATCGCATCATCTTTTGAACCACGCTTGCCGTGTCGAGATATTCGTATTTATCAGGTAGGGATCGTGCCAAAAGTGATATGTTCAAAAAATCGGACTTTATGGCCGAATATTAAGAAAAATATCAAAAAAGTTTTACCGACCCCATTTTGCATTTCGAAAAAAAACATGATAAGAAGCACACCCATTTTGGTCATTTGATAAAATTTAAGCAATACA